>OZ018321.1:19489882-20906047 GCA_963969495.1 Ceratothoa steindachneri | reverse complement strand
ACGCTCTACGTGGACCACCTTACGATCTATTTTGGTTCGGCTCAGATGTCAACTCTGGAGTGTTGACTCTAGCAGGCATTGGACCACATCTCTCGTTATGCTTATGGACACAGGTCTCAGTTTTGCTTGGCCAAGAATAAGGTGGTGCACTTCTGCCGACACTAATGGCTCCACCCTGACACGGACCTTTTTCTAAATGTGGTTTGCCTGGATGTGGTGGATTGGCAATGCATCCTTGGTCTTGTTTTCGACCGATGCCTCACCTAGGAGACTCATATTTGCAGCCTTATAGTTTTCTTTTACTCGCTTCATAGACATTAATCGTTTCGTGATGTTCAGTAACTGTGGCGCTTATAGAGCTACTGCGTTGCCAAAGAGTCCACAAAGACTGCGCGACCAGAGCAGCGTTTGGCACTTCCTCACACCGGCTAGGTCTCATGGATCTATCTCCCAATGCCGCTTGCTTTCTTTCATCTTTGTTTTAGAATCTTTCGTGGGACTCAGCGTTATTTGATGGAGCGCTCGCCAGCACTTTATTTTAACAACTGTAGTGTCTCCCAATATGTTTGAATGTCCCAGTCTGGGTGATTTTCGCGCATCTCATCTGGTCGTTACTGCTTGTCCATTGGACTTGGGATGGGTTTGATTACACAGACTTTTGGACAATCTGAATTTTTAGAGGAGAGAAGGATGGTCTTCTTTATAATATTTGAATCTTTTTGTTTTTGTTCTTCTTTGATAGGTACGGCATTATTAAAAAAATACTATTTCGCAGTAAAAAGAATAACGCCATGGAAGAGGGAACTTGTATCTTGTTGGAAACCATCAAGCCTGGGGAACTGAGGCAACTTGAGGTGGCATCGATTCCACAAGTAGACGGGAAGCCTTTGATGACTTGTGCGGCTCTGTGCTGGTCACGCGGTGTTAATAGACGCAGTCTGGTGAAAGGTATTGACTGCTGCACTAACTTAAATTACATGTGTCTGTTGTAACTTGTATTACATATGGATGCGATTTTAATGAGTATTGATTATCTATCACCATTCAAATTACTAGCAAGAGGCCACTGCACAAGAACATTAAACCACTATGGTCGACCACTGCACCATCGAAGTTTTGCAATAATGACCACTATAAGGTATTCTCGGTACATACAAGACTGACACTATGGATCGATGGATTTGGAATGTGCATACATTTTCACATATAGCATAGCAGCCATTATTATTCCCCATTTGAATTCCGATAATTCACGTCGCTTTGTTATGTACAGCTTAGCTCGTATTCACAGTGCCCCACCCTATTTCTGGTCACAACTGATACAGGTCAAGTAAATGATTACCCGATATGTCTGTGCTGGCTACCATTGCCTTTACCTACTGTTATACCTACTGTTATTCTTTAGGCAGTTCAATATAAATAGAAATATCCTAAATATTAATTCATTTATTTATTCTTCTATTAAACGCACAAGAACCAAAATATTATTTTCTAATTAGTGCTTCTCCTTTTTTTTTAATATCTGTTTATTGAACTCATAATTTTTACTTTGTATGTTTATTAAGTAATAAATAACTATATAAATGGCAAGGATAAAACTTTGATTTTCTCCCATTGAAATTTAAAGAAGCACAGAAAAAGAATAATCTCAAAAATGGTTAACGTAATTTTACTTTGTAAAATATAGGTAACTTAATGCAAATATAAAGGCAAAGGATAATTTTAATGATTAAAAAAAAGGTTTGGTTAGATGGATTATACTAACATTCTCAACCCTAATATGATCATTTTTCTTCTAAGCTTTGGCAAATGATTATAAAAATAGTTAACATGTTATTTCATTTTAATATAATTTCATGTGCTAGATTCAACTATAATAATTAAAATGGATAGTTGGCTATTGTTATAAAGATACAGGGGGATAGGATGTTTTAATTATTTTAGTTTCAAATACAACGTATTTATATTCTATACAGAGAGGCTTCTCTCTCATCAAAGGTAAAATTATTTTCTCGGTTATTTCACTCAGCTACACCGATTGATGTAATGCATTCTAAGAATTAGTTTAGAATTTACTCCTGAATAAATTCCTTCCTATTTACTAATTTTTAGCTTGTAATTTGTAGTCCTTAAAGGGAATATCGAAAGGCACTGTCCAACAATAGCCTACGAGAATTCTTGAGCTTCATTTGCTTTTGTACCTTTTCCCATGAATTAAATGTCAATGAAACCGCTCACCTGCTTGTCTTTTATGCTCTAGAATACACTAGAAAGAAATGTAACTATATGTGAATACCAATAATTTTTATTTCCAAGAAATCTTGGTGGCACTAGTTTAATACATCCTCCGAAACCTTTTGCTTTCCATGCAGTCTAAATTCAAATTACCCATCCCTAAGAGGTTCACTGATATAATTAGCAATAAAAATACCATCATTAATTTTAGTATCCTTCAATGTGTGAAATTTCAAAGTGAGGTCTTTGAAAGGCTCTGTGTTTTGTCCATCTATAGCTTTAACATTTCTTTTTCATCAGTCACACTTGTTTTGTGAAAGAAGTTGTGGATGTTAAACGTTTTCTTCTGAAGCTCCAACGATAGACGAAGTGGCGAGTCTTTCTTGATCTGGCAACCAAATTCAAATCTCCACAGACCTTCCTCTTATATTGCTCAAAGTTTATGCACTTCAACAATGGCTTTATATTATCGTATCTTTTTTTTCCTATCTGAAAATAACTCAATGGCATTGATAGCTTATTCTTCCAATTATCCAGTGAAATAGCTTTCAAATTCATATCTGATGAATCTATAAAAATCGTTCAGTAACACCAATCATGATCGATGTTGAGTTTGATCTTAAACCAATTATAATGTTACAGACCAACTAGCTCATGTGCTATAGAGTAAATTGTGTGGAAATACTGTCAACGGTCACGAAATTTGAAAGTGTAATACAGGCTGCGAGATGATTCTGTTGATTAGTCAAAAGCTTAATATCTCTTCTTCATTCTAAAGAAGCTACAAATCTGCGAGAAAGAATGGTTGTTACCTAATTAGGGGGTTTGGTTCAGAGAAGGAGTAATTTGACATTGATGGTCTCGGAATCGTTAGGCATTGTCTTCCTCATCTGGCACAAGTGGAAACGTTTCTGGTGCATCAGGAATAGGTTTGTTTTCTCGGGGGACACTAAACAAATAGCTGATCAATTGTTTAGGCATAACACAGACAGCTTCTTCTTCTCTGAAGACCTCTACTCATTGTAGGCCTCATGTAAAAGTAATAATTGTTGCTATGATCGGTTGGTTCTTTCCATATAATTGGCGTAGCATAAGTCATACATTTCCTTTTCCTTTTCGAAATCTGGAATAGCTTACTCGCACAAGTATTGCAGCATGTATAAGGAGCCTATTTGTTCTTCTGATTTCCAATCTTGCATACAAAATATTGCTAAACTTTAACAGAAATTAGCCGCTTTTGCGATACAAATACCAATCATCACAAATATAGTAGAATTTATCTGCTTTGTTTATACAGGTACAATGCATCACAACATAGAGAAATATAAAAATTAGAATTTAAAAATGATCTATGCACAAAAAACTTGATGCATCAATATTAGCATATGCCCCTATACGAACTAAATAGAGACGGCATTCATATGGCTTATCAACAATTTGATCTAATAAAAAATATTTCTATTACAGTTGAAAAATGTAAATCGAAGTAAATTTATATAGTTGTTTACGACTTCCCTTAATTTTTTTACTCGTGTAACAATACTGCATCATGTAGAGTAATACTAATAGACATTTTTTACTATTATTTTTCTATCAGAATCCATGTCAGGAAATAAGAGAGAGAGAGAGAGAGCGAGAGAACGGGTGTGATTGAGTCACGAAAAGGGATTCCGAGCAAAGTAGCCTTCCTTACAGACCTTCGGTATACTTTCGGAACGATAACGCACCAGAAACTCGTCCCGTTTATGGCGTTACATCCTTCACCGCTGATTCTCACCATCAAGGCTGTGGGCCCGAACCGATAACGCTTCCGGCGAAATAATATATATTCTATACCCCGAGGATAGTCGTGGAAGTATTCTTTTAGCTTTCCTACCGCGAGTGTCTCCCTGTTGCTTCCCAGTAAGCAAGCTCACGCAATACAAAAGGTAATCATGCGGCATCATAAGAGGTCTTTGTAATCATTTATTGACGACCCGCTATCGTCAAGCGACAAACCTCGGTGCTATTCGTTCTCGCAGCAGGAATCCATATTCAGAACGACGAAGATTGCGTTGGAATATCGTGCAAAACCCTCCTCCTTGAAGAATATCTTCCCCCGAGTACTCATACTCGTAGCTCCTTCCGGGAGAAAATCGTAAAACTTACATTTTCCTTCATCGTCGAAGAGGCATGACGCTCTCCGACGAAGTAACTCACCTTGCGATCGCCTGCCGGTCCCTCTCGGGTAATTATTTTTATAATTATTAAGCCCCGTACGGCTAAGACTAACCTCCTAATCGCACCCACTTTCCCTCGGGTAATTAATGTAATTATCGAGCCTCGTACGGCTAAGACTCACCTAGTAGTCACCTTCCTTTTCCCCTCGGGTAAGTAATGTAATTATCGAGCGTCGTACGACTAAGACTTACCTAGTAGTCACCAGCCGTTGTCCCTCGGTAATTATGGTAATTATTGAGCCTAAGTACGTCTAAGACGGGTCCTACTTGTTATTTTAATTTCATCCAATTAATAATGGTGTTAACTAAATCGCTTGTATATCATTCTGTAAATATCTATTGTATAAGATCAAAAGATTATTTTTGTTTTCCTGTTTAAATCCAGCCACGAATAATATATTCTCGCCATTTAAATCTCTATCGTACTCTTGGAAAATCTTGACCTCCCCCAATCGGTTCTGTTGTCTTACCCCCTTCATCATTGGGTGAGGAAGTCAAAAAGGGCTACCTGAATACTACGACAAACCATAATTAGTCAAGATTAACCACTGATTCACAAGCAATTTCAGTTGTTTATTAATTTAATCTACCCAATCTTTAAATATGTTAGGTATCCTACCTTCAATTAATTTAGGTCCTACTTACGGGTACTGTCATTATTCCAGTTTTCTCACTTGGCAAGATAGATTGGTAAATTCAGACGACGATAGTGCCCCCTAATTTAGGCTATTTTTGCCCCAAATTAGCAGTTTTAAGGTAATTACGAAATGGCAGTCCCCATACCGACGTAATTTTTTTAAAAACTTGTAATATGCCTAATTTAAAAGCCTAACATTAGATTCGAATTCAAAAATTGGTTGCTAAATGTCGTTAGGCCTCTAGTTTTTTAACCGCGTTTCTTGACTACAGACATATAAACCTTAACTTTCTTTTACCACAAAAGATAAACAACTGTTTCATTTTTTAACCTTATAAAGTGTCTGACGGTGGATACAACGTGGCAACGGCATTACAAAAATGGCAAAGCAGATCCTTTAGTAGAGGAAACTTTCAGTAGAAAACATGAAGAGCTAAATATTTCCGAAAGAATTTGTTAACACCGTGAGCAATCCTAAATGCCATTGTAGACTGGTAATTGCACAAAACTTTGGTAAATGAGCTTTCGAGATCGAGATCGCACGCTCCTCATAGACTATATCGAACAAATGGGGGTAAATATAATTTACAATCTCCCGTATAAAATGCATTGTGGGTTTTAACCTATTTGTGTGTTGATTGGTTAAAAATGATCCCCTGCCAGGTCGCGCATGCTTCGATGGGTCGCTGCCGGCCGGAAGAAGAAGGAAGAAATATTGTGAAAACGGTGCAAAGAGCTCTCTGAACTTACAAAAAGTATCAAATTATCGAGAAAATTAATTTCTTCAGAATGGCCTAAATAATAGGTATTTTTATGTAATTTAATGAGCTGAATAATATTTCTTCTATGTATAATTTTTGTTGATTAGAAGGCATTTAAAACCTTGAGTACTACGGTGTAATCGAAGTCTCAAATTACCGATAGATTGATTGCTTTAAAGACTTCATTTAGCGAAAAAGTATGCAGTTCTTATGGAAATCAGGATCTTATAGCATTTCCAGTTTCTATTTCCCTTTCCAAGCAAATGCACCTCCTTGACATTCTTACGTAGTTTGACTAGCAGAATGAGACTTTTTGGGCGGGGCCGACTTAGGATAGCCATTTGAGCGCCAGTTGCTTTGGCAGAGGAACTTTAGGCGCTAGTTCTTTTAGTTGCGTATATGTTGGTCAGTTTTCTAGCTCAATTTTGACCGAATATATTGTATTTCATGTTCACGTAAAAATGCCCAAAACAAGGTAAGTATTTTCACGAGATTTAGGTAACATATAATAGCTTGGTTTTTCTTATTACAAATATGTATTTATTCTTTATCTAGTTTAAATTATAATATAAATTGTGTAATCTGCCCCCGATGGGACTGTGAGAAAAGACAAATTTCAATACGACATCAAATGGACTGCAGCCAAAATGGTTTTGCCTTAAAATAACAAATCTTGAACCAGTTATTATATTTAGAACAATTGTGAATGGATCCTATACAAGGAGTGGAAGAACGATGTTCTAGTACGTATTTACTCATAATTTTATTGTCATCCTTAGTGAACCCCAAATTTTTCATGCAAAGTATAGCGAATCTTAAAGAATTTTATTCGTTATTCTTCACATGTTTAAATATGCCCTCTTTTCACACTACTCCTATTAATTTTGTGCCTAGAGGAGAGAAATCTTCCATTTTTGATTCAGGTACACTAGATCAAGTCCCTCTAGTTTTTCTTAATAACACAGACTGTTTGAGTTGAAACACCTAGTTTTTTTTGCTATTTCGTTCTGTTTTAATTTAGTTAGTTTTAGTAAATCGTTTATTTGTCCAATTTTTCTAGGATTGAAATCACTCTGTTTACCAACTTTGGTTTAATTGATTTATAGCTAAAAAAACTAGGTGAAACACACAAAATCAAACTATTAAAATAACTTATAATTCTATCTGAAACACACAAAAACACTGTGAATTCCTTGAAATGCAGCACTGTTCCTTCAGTGTTACCAATTATACTTTAAAAAGTAGCGTTTAGCTCTTGAAAATGAAAGTTAAATAGTTGTTCGGTGTTGGCAAATAAAATAAATCCATTGGCAATCAATGAAATTAGATTCACTGGCTATTTTGTAGAAAAAGTCAAATTTTGAAAAATCCATATTTATTCCGCCAGTACTGTAGTAGCCACTCGCATTGCTGAACACATCTCTTCCTTCAGCATCGACAAAAACTTCAAATACAGCTTTAAAGGCAAGCCACACAGTTCAGAATCTGCTTTCCTGAATGTGAGCAACCGACCCCGCCGTGATGCTGATGCTAGGAGTTCTTTACTTCTGTTTCTCTTCGATCTCTTGTTAACATTTAACACCGTTGACCACTTTTCTCTTCTCCACTACCTTCCTAACGTCCTGGAAGTCTCGAGAACTACGTTTTCTGACAACGTTAGAAAACTAGGTATTTTGTTTAACAGTTCACTCTATTTTAAATCGAAAGTTGTCAATATCAACAAATCATATCTGGTTCCACTTTGACCAAAAACGTTTCGAAGTGGCCATCCATGCCTTTGTTACCTTCCGCCCTGATTACCCCAACGCTTTTCTTACTTGAACCACAAAAATTACAATACATCTCCTTCAACTTGTGCAGAACCTAGCGAAATGAGTTTTCCTATGTCGAGTGTGGTTCTAGCTTGCTACACCCCTGCGTTGAACACTACACTGGCTACCCAATAAATTTCGCATTACTTAAAATTTCTCCTTCTTGTCACATTTAAAATTCTAAACACCGCAACTCCCCTTTGCCCATCTTGCTTACTGACTGCTCCGGAGAACAAAGATTTCTTTGCTTTTGGAGTGCCTTCCTGCTTTCGGTTCCTCGCACTCGTTTCTGTTGTATGGGTGATCCTGCCTTCTCTTAAATTGCCCCAAAGCTGTGGAATGGTCTGCGTCGTATCAGACGCTTCGCTCCTTCCCCCACTGCTTTCAAGCGGGCTATGAATAAATACCTTTTCTGTCAAGCCTTTTCCTAATGAATAGATGGGCGTCCTGCCGGGGCTTCAAAGTTTTGACTCATTTAAACTAATCATTATTATTATAAGTGCAAATTATAAACATTCCTGGCTAAAATTTTTGAAACTAATATACATATATTTTTATTTTTCCCATTCATTTTTCGAAAATTATATTATAGGAATAATTGTCATAAAATTTGAATTATTTTAGGTTTATTAAAAAGTCAATATTTCAAAATATTAAAAAAACATTATTTTCCTTCTCTTAATCCAACAGCGCGCTCTAATCCTGTTCCTGTAGGTGATTTTTAATCCCTGGAGCTTTGCTATCTGATCAAAAGGGTAAAATGATGACAAATATGGGTAAAATAATTGGTGTTGCGTAGTTCTCATCTTTTTCTTAATATTTATTTGGTAAAATAAAAGTTTAAATCTTTTTACATTTCAGAAATGGTACTTCCCAACGAAAAGCATGCAAACATTGTTGCTCCGCACCAAAGTGGCCTGTAATGGAAGGAGAGAGTTGTTAATGGTATTGCATCAAGAACCATCTTTATCAACATTAATTATTTTACAAAGACTGGGTAGACTCCTGTGAAAAAGCATTATGGACGCAATAAAACTATAAATGTACGTCAAGATCCCCTCATGGTAAGATCGTACCACAAAGATCTGGTTGCCTACATTGCCAAGCTTGCTCACGATTGGAAAAAAGGAGGTGTAAATGCTTCAGCCCGAATGGTGAGGCTGAGACTTTTCGATAAAGGCCTTAAGTGTTAATGGGCTGCTAATAAGCCTCATCTCACAAGAAAGCACTTTACAGATAGGCTTCACTTTTGTAGGAAATATAAAGAATGGACTGTTGAAGAATTGCGCAAAATGATATTCTCTGATGAAGCTTTCTTCCCTTTGTTTGGAGCATCTGAAATTTCTCTCGTTACGAGGAGAAAATGAGAACTCTCTCACGAGTCCTCTACCATGCTTACAGTAAATCATTCGGACACTCTAATAATATGTCTGGGGCTGTTTTTTATCTAAGTAAATCTGAGCACTAATAAGTTTGCCCCAAAACAATGCCATTAACTCAACAGGGTAACAAAACGTTCTTCATTATCTCTTTTTCCCAAATGTTCAAGGCTAATGTGGAGATGATAATGTGTTTTCAGTACGAATCCGCACCTTTTTACCAAATAAAAGCAATATAAATGTTCTTGACTGAAAAGAACTTCAAGCGTTTGAGACTTTAGCCCGGGAATTCAAAGATTTAAACCCAATTAGAGAATTTGTGGTCGATAATCAAATGGCGTTAATGAACAGAAACCATTCAATTTTGAGCAGTTGCGGTTGATTATTAAACAAAAATAGAGAAATATCTGTCACGATCTCATCCAAAATTTGGTTTCCAGCATGACAAAACTAATTAACCCACTAAAAATAGATCAAGAGACATCATTGTAAATAATGACTGTGCTCATCAATTGACTGTATTCATCATTATAATGGAATTTGTGTCTAATTTATTTTATATTTAACCTTCAAATTAAGATAACGACTTAAAAAGAAATTAACCTTTGATTAGTGCTATTAAATTTTCTTATATGAATAAATATAGTATTCTCAAAACCTTTGCCCATGACTGTAGATCTAACATCGAAACGATTGTTAGTAAATGAAAATGTAAGTAGCCTATCTGGTTGGCTCAAGCTCTCCTCCCCCAAAGTGTAGAAAACTTTAAGCTTTAAGCTCAAATTCACTCTCGGTCTCAAAATTGAGTTGAAATAAATATATGGAGGCCTTTTTTTGCCAGGGTCTATTGTGGCTTTTAGAACGTGAACGCTCTGAATTAAAAGAAATTTCTTGGCGTAATTGTGAAATTGACTTTATGAGACATGTAAGCCCGTTCAATATGGATGTGCTTTTAGATTAAACTTCGAAGTACAGCCATTTCTAAAGTGGCTACAATTCGTCAGGATTAGGGAAAAAAGAGAGGATAACGATGCAAAGATGGTACCGAGTATATAACAGGATAAATGAATATATTTGGCTGTCGAAGATTAGTGATATCAGAAAATTTAATACACGAGAAATTGATTAATTTTATCAGGAGACTTGGTTTTCCCTTCTCCTAATTATCTTGAGCCTGTCCAATGGAAATAGAAATGCAAATCGGCCTTTCCTTGTGCTTTATTGATACGTTTTTGGTCAAAAGTTCAAAAGTTGACTATAGGCAAAAGATCTAATTACTCCTATCTTCCTAGCCTATAATTTTGCTGGGTGGATTCTAGCTACGACACTAGTGACCGGTTAGCAACGGACCTTCGCTCCTCTTTGTATTTTGTACGGGTGTTTTGAGATTATCATTGAGTGGCCAATTACTCCCGTTTTGTCTACTAACTGTCTTGTTTGTGCCAATGCTAAACGCCACTCATGCCTTAAACCTTCTAGGTTCGGGTATGAGAAGCCCCTTAAAGAGATTTGCTTGGCTCTCTGAAGACTAGTGACGATGGATCTTGCTGTCTTGCTTTGCTCAGAGAAATTTAAACTCTTCTAACTCAAAACATATACCTGTTCATGTTATTTCTTTTCTGCCAAGTCACTTTAATATTAATCATTTTTGTGGAAATTGAATTAATGAAGAATCCTTAGCTAATGAAATAATAAATTATTAATTGTAATTGTCACCATATTACCACACGGGTATAAATGAAATGTATAATTTCAAATTCTGTTTCTGATTCTCATAAAGAAATCATTTTGAAAAAAGAGCCATAAATCGGATAAAGATAAATAAAATAGAAATCGTGCTACAACTTTCAACCTTCTGATTTTTACACCTAAATTGAATTTTTCTCTCATAGATTCAACGCTCTAAATATTTCACTCATTAAACGAAAAAAAAATGTGCTAATGAAAGATAACTACTCTCTAGGGAATAGATCCATCTGCAGAAAGTTTTTCCTATTTAATAGAGAAATTGCGTTCTCAATTGTTCTACCTTCTTTTTTTTCCGCTCTCTCTCTCTCTCTTCTTTCTTCCTCTCCATTTACATGAAATAATGAAGAAAAGGATGCCTAAAACTCCAAATCGTTGCCTTACGTTAAAGGATATCACCCTTTCGTGCCTTCACCTTGTGATTGTCTTGTTCAAAACTTATCTCTACAAGTACTAAATAAATAGTACTGAACATATTGCATCTCTGCAATTAATTTCAAATTCAATACTTTACTGTATAAATTTATAAAGCCGATTTCCTAACTGGTAGTTTGGAATGAGATGGAACCTGTCAGTAATGAACAAAAAAGCTGATTATTTGTTAAACTAAATCTCTTTTTAGTAACCGTATCGTTTTAATTATTTTTTTTCTCTGTTACTCCCTCTTATTTTTCTCACTTGTCTGACTTTAATTTCTAGAAAATCAACCAATTGATTTCAATTCCTCCACTCATAACCCTTTCAATCTGGAAAAAATAGAAAAGATCTTAGAAAACTAGATTAGATTTTGATGTCTATTAATCAACTTTGGAGGTAAATAAAATGAAATTTTAAAGAGCCACTGAAAAATAATTTTCTTTATAATTATTTTAGCCTTTCAGCGCAATGAGGGCATTAATGATTGATTCTTTAAAAATGTATCGTAGAGTGAGTGTTGAAGTGTAAGGGTGTTTAAATACATAAGTAGGTTAATATATATCATTCTGAGTGGTTGTGCTCTCTTGGGAAACATTTTGGCACCTTTCGTTTGATACCGGTATCTTTGGAAGAAAGTTTGTCTTTGCTGAAATCTTTTGTCTATCACTGCAGGGGAGGGTTTTAGTCACGTGCGGGTCTAGTGGTTGGCTCTCTATATCTCACTATGTCGGCCGGTCAGTCCCCGGTTTTGGGTTTTTTTTTTTGTAATAACATTGTAGAGATTAAGCCGATTCTAACGAAATTTGAAAGACTTATGTTGTTTTACATTCTCCTTCCACTGATATAATTGCCAAGGTACCCACAGGCTTATCCTGGGAATTATATTGTTTTGGTAATAACATCATAAATATTCATCCAATTCTAACGAAATTTGAAACCCTTATGTTGCTTTACATTCTCGCTCGAATGATATAATTGTAATGTCCTCTCAAGTTTAGTCCGGAAATTATTGAAAATTTTGAAGGTCATTAGGTCATAAATCGTAAAAAGTGAGAGCAGGTGACTTTTGTTCTTCGGAACTTGTTTAGTCGCGTGGGACTTTTTATCTCACTATGTTGTTCGGTCCGTCGGTCCCGTTTTGCTTTATTTTTATGTTGGTAATAACATTAACTATTCAGCCGATTCTAACGAAATTTGAAACCTTATGTTGTTTTACATTCCCTTTTGAATTAAATAATTGCTAAGGTCCTTCCAATGTTAGTCCGGGAATTAGTTGTTTTTGGCAATAACATCAAAACTATTAGGGCCGATTCTAAAAAGTTTAAAACCCTTATGTTGTTTTACATTTTCTTTCGAATTATATAGTTGCCAAAGACCTCCCAAGGTTAACCGGGGAATTATTTGGCAATAACATCTTAACTATTCAGGCGATTCTAACGAAACTGTAAATTTTCATGTTGTTTTACATTCTTGTTCAAATGATATAATTTCTAAGCTCCGCCAAAGTGTATTCCCGGTATTAGTGAAAGTTTTGAAGGCCGTAAGGTTAGAAATCAAAATAAGTGAGAGCACTCGACTTTGGTCATCAGACCTTGTTTAAACAATTTGAGGGGAATACATCGCATAATCCACGAAGCGTCAGATTAATTTGGTTTAGTAATTATAACCAATAAATTTTGCACGAATTCCGAACTAAGAATAAATGCAACCTTAAAAATACATATCAATTGAGTAAAAATACCATGCACCATCTACATTGGCGTAGGATTCAAGCAAAACTTTCAGGCCTGGCTTGGCATTTAAGAAGTGTAATGTGTGAATGTGACATAGATTTGGCAAACGAAGAAAGCATTTGAAGAGATAGCAACAGGGAAGATACGCATTTGTCCTGTACCTGCCAGAGTTTTGAATGTGTTCTGGCACTATAATTGATGGTAAACATTATTTAAGGCATGAAGAAAGAAAGTAATGTCTTTAAAATCATTGCTGCTCCAGATCCTTTTAAATACGAACTTAGGATGATACAAACAACAATATATTACTCTTTTGGGTTTAATATAGCAATATGTAGACACCTTTACACTGAATCGGGCACGCCGGAAGTTCGTTACTTAATCCACGCCAAACAGTGTGAAGATAGCTATACCATCCATAGAACATCACTACGTATAATGGAGTTTTCATTATTACAATTTTGGCTTTGGAGGATATCCGGAAAAGAGAAGAGAAAAACGTGAATAAAAATAAACATATTTTTGAGGTACGCGGAAAAAATACCGACAAGTTTAAATTTATAGCTGCAAAAGCCAATATTCCCAGACCGACATCTGAAGACTCTGAAATAGTGATGTAAAATTTTGAAACAAAAGGATTAACCTTACATTTGAGTGCCCGTTCCGGTAATATTGACTTAGTATACAGCACTTATTTTGACTTGTCGGTATTTTCAATTCAACACTTAAAAATATCAGCAAAGACCATTTCCCTACAAAGTGGGATTGACGCGCTGACGCAACGAACAAAAACTTCTCCCCCCCCCCTACATGCTTTAAAAAAACAAGGCCAACCATCATTTTTTCCAGACAGAAATGGACTTTCATCACAATGTGGTGCTATGTGCGATTCCATCTAGTCCAATCAGCGTTCTTCTTATGGAGAAGGCCCTTGGCTCACCCCCCCAAAAAAATGCTCTTCATGCTCAATATCAAATTCAATCTCGTTCAGCCCTTTTTGTCGTAGACATCTTTTTAAATAATCCAGCTATCTTTTACAATGTTTTCCAATCAATCTCACACACCGAATCACTATTTCGTACCTTATTTTTAATTTCGATCCATTCTTCATTTATTCCCCTACCATTACAGAAGACTTTCAGTCGCAATCACAATAACCTCATAAACATTTCTCACCGAGTGGTTTCTCACTTTATGCATCTTTATAACATCAGACATCATTTTTAATTTGTCCATTTGCACCGGAATACTATAATTAAGCCTCCTGCTACACTTATCACTCAAACTCTTAACATTCACCTACTCTCTTTTCGTGAGGGAAATTTTCCTACCATTTAAATCTTTGGTTGTAATCTGATTCATCTGTACTACTATCATATGCAATGCCTCCTAGATACTTCAACGTAATGCGCAAATAACTGAACAACACACATCATAAACGCTGTAAACTCCCCTTTTTCGACCCTATCAATCACTGTTTTCCTTCTGTTGCTACATTTAGAATATTTTATACACTTCACCAACAAAATTCAAAAGACTTAGCGCCCTTTGTTTTTTATGCATTTACCTTTCAATTTCCTTACAACACAGCCAATATCCACCACACCACCATATTTCAGTATATCAGCGACTATAAATCTATCCCAGCTAGTTTTCAATTTTTCGAACCTTTCACAGCACTAGCAACTTGATGTAACACTCGATTTATCACACGGAACTAAATCATATTTTTATTTTTATCATCTTCCATACCCACATTAAATAACCAATTAAATATTTTTGCCATCAAATTTTGACCTCCTAACTGCTCACAAGTAGCCAACCATTCTTTTCCTTGATTTTTACTAAATTATTATTCTGCTAGTTATTCACCCTTCTCACTTCACTCTAGAATACCTTCCTGTTCTCATCGAGACCATCATTCATCATTTTTATCTGCAATTATAAGAATTTAAATGTATACCTCCTATTTTGTTTTCACTACACGCTTCATAACATCATTCCACCATGTAACGTTTTGCTTCTTCTTTCTAGATCTTGCACTCTCACACACACCTAACGCACTGACTACTACAACTGGTTATATTTGTTTTAGAGTTATCTTTCTCTGCAAGACCTAAAAGAGAGAGTGATGAAGATCTGTGGCCAATTCTGAGGCCTTATAGAGGCTCTCCTCGAGGTCACAGGTGAATTCATCTAGTTAGTTCGACAGAAAATTTCATAAAGATAAACTTACCAAAGTTTGACGAATATATCTAAAAACAATAAAAACACCTTTATTTTTTTTAGACAGTCATTATATGAACGAATACCGACCTCACTCTAGCTGGCTTCTTCCATTTTTACATTCATATCTGCTACAACTATCAGTCGATACTCATTAGTGGTTATTTCCACATCTCTGCTTCACTTTTATCATTACAGGGTCCATAAACTACAATCACGCACAGTTTCACTCCTGCAAATCTCATCTTAACCTTCATAATTCACGAGGTCAAACATTCATACTCGACAGTGCATCATACCAGTTTTGACTGAAAAACAAGATCACACCCCAATTGCTCTTAACACTTTGATCTCGACCTGCTCGCACTCTATTCACCCTACCCCCAAAATAGTTTTCATTCCCTTTCATCTTTGTATCATGTAGATAAATCTTCTGTTACCGCCTTTTAAAGATATCGCCTACCATTCGCTTCTTTCCCATATTACATATACCAATCCTATTCCATTGCTTCACTCTATTCACAGATTGATGCGGAACAACCGGCTTGACAATAAGGGCTCCTGCACATGAATTAGTGTGGCGGTACTAAGATAAAGCGGTGAACGCGAACGCCTATCCGCATTTAATGGCCTTGACGACACGTCCTGCTGGATGGTATGCGTATTCAGCTTGCCGACGTGCAAGCATTTTGACTTGTTAGCATTAGATTGTTGGCTTTTTGACTCTTTTCATTTTGACTTTCAGCATACTGTCCGCACTTTATTCTCGGAATGAATATATTATGACCCAGGGAAAGAGGGAAAAAGTAATAGATTTCTTAACTTTAATCCTTTTTCAATACATGCATTGAAGTTGAGGCAAACAAGGAACCATCACAAAGAAACTAATAAAAATCCTTAATTAAGTGTATATATTGAGAAGAATAATTAATAACCGCAATAAAGCTGTTCAGTGGTTGTAAGAAAATCATTTCGTTCTTCTTTCATTTCTTCTGTTCTATGTCTTTCCTATTTCCTTATCTTTTTCTCCGATCGTGTCTTTTTTATGTCAAATTCCACTTTCCATTTTGAAGTTAGAGCCGATATTGGAATCACCAAAAATATTGTTCTTACTTATGCTGACGTTTCTGTAATAGGTGAGCTTTAGAGTCAACTTGGCCATTATTGTTCTTTTCATTTGCAGAAAACAGGTGAAAATTGATTGAATAAAATAACAAATGTAAATAGAAGAGGGGATAGGAAATATCAATATGGTGCTTGATCATTTTCTGTTGTTGCTTCTTGTAGAAACATCGATTGGAGAGAAACAGATTCACTTAAACAGATTCATCGTTGACTTATTAGGTCTTAAAAGATACAACACCATATTCCATTATAGTCAAATTCTTATAATAAATTTGATGTTTAAACTATTTTATTTCGCCTAAAAATCGCCCCTCGAGGATGTGGAGAGCGCAAATAAGTAAGAAGCCAACAGAATGCTATGTAGTGTGGGGAATACAAATGATCACAAATAATTATATTTCTTCAAAGTTCTAAATTTATTTTTGAATAAGGAAACTTAAAAGCTTCACATGAATAATACGATAGTGATACACGAACTGATAAACTTTAATGACCTTTTCATCGTTAAAGAAGAAATTTATATTTAGACTGGTGATGATTAAATCTAGTAATTTTTGTAAATAATTGCTCCGTTTAAATAAAATTTTCTACTGACAAATTTACGAATTTCTCGTTCACTGCTTTAGAAAAAGTGTAACCTATTATTTACAAATTTGTAATAATCTGATTGTTTGTCATGGATACAAAATTTACATATAATCGAAGAATGCCAGCTTAAATACACATCGTAGAATTAAATTCCTTTTAAGCTTATAATACAGAAGATATATTTTGATAAGAACAAAATAAGGAATTTCTAGGAGTCTCACGAACTACTGGATACATTTTGAGTGATTTTAATTTTTAATGGCCACTAATTTGGGATCCTAAATACGAGTAACTACAGAGTATGAACTAAATCCGTTGAGTAACCTCATCGGATGTGACTTAACTTCTCTCATATTAGAAACGGGGTTTCTCCTAGTCTAGTTCACTTACTATTGATGGATAACAAGTTCGTATAAAGAATATAGGTAATTGAATTACGAATATTAATTTACTTGCAAAGAATATCTATAAGTAAACTGTTACATTATTGACTTAATTAAATCCAAAACAACATAAGACAACAACTATGGCCTAGTGAATTATAAAATTAATATAAAATAATAAAAATAAAAATCATAAGGTCTGATCTATGGTTAATCGTAAAGAAAGTGTATAAGGATATCTTTGTAAGATGTTTATAGTACCAAAAAAAATGGTAAAATGGTTTATTCTGATGAATTTAATAATGATATGTGAATGGGTTTATCACAATATTCATCTGATAACGTTTGAAAGTCAATAAATATTATGACCTAATGCCTAATGGCTCCAACGCATTTAATTGAGAAGATTTAAATTTTCAAGTTTCTCTTCATCTTGTTTGTTTCGAAGCTCAGGAATGAGCTTTGTCACCCTTCGCTGTATTCCCCCTATCGTGGCGATATCCTATATGAGATGGGATGATGAGGCCGGTTGGTGTTACCTGTTTATGTGGTGGTATAGGCTACCAGTTTGTTTGTGCGTGGTTGATAATTATAAAGCACTGTATTAAAGAGTCCTCGTTGCTATTGCACTTGACGCGTTTCAAGCACCTTACGCAGTGGGCCTACTTTACACCTCTGTCGAATTGGTTCTGACTACTTATAATTTATCGCGAGGGTTAGGCGTTAGGCTGGGCTTACCGAAGGTGTCGCGGTAATCGGGGTGGGTAAATGAATTTCGAAAAGCGCAGCCAAGAAAATATAACTTTATTCTTGAATTTGCGTACTAAGGGGGAAAGCGAAAACGTCTTGTGTTCTTTGTCGTCGATGTGTAGTAGGCCCACTGTTTTATGCGAAATATCGAGTCTAATGACAGCAGTACTTAGGCGAGTAAATGGGATTCCGTGACGCTTCTAAGGAAATGAGTTGAGTTAATAAATCAGCAATAATGAATCTTCTCCTGATAATGACTAATGAATATTTGAACAAGAGTCTGTCTGTCTGTCTCTGTCTGTCTCTCTCTCTCTCTCTCTCTCTCTCTCTCTCTCAAGACGTGACCTTGACTTGTCCTTGTGGTAGATAAAGTCATCTCGTTTGTTCGTTATTTCCACCCTTGGGCGCAGTTACCAAAAGCTCTGTGTACCTGATGTACCTACCTATTTCCCATAGATTTAGCTTTTTGCTTGTTGCAGGTCTCTGTGAAATTTCTCTGGTCAGAGACTATATTTGTTCAGCTGCTGATAAATGTACTCAATACCCGTATGTTTGTTTGTGTCACCTGTGATATCTTTGATTTTCGTAGGTTTCAGCGCGACTCTAATGACCGCTTGCCTCCGATCTATTTTGATAAATCCACCGAGCCTCTATTTGTGGAGATCTTTGCTGGGCCTATTAAATCCTGTAAATTTGTGCCAGAGGCCTATCTATTTTATAGAATGAGCCCTACAATTCTTTTGCAGCTGAAGGGACCAAAACTGAGATGCCTATTCTAACTGGAAACACTTGATTAATTTAAACAATGGAATTACGACTTTTTTTGAAACCTATATACGAAATTTTTCACAATAAAAACTAGTGTCTTTTCTTATATTTGGCCCCTATGTTTCTCAAATTTTAAAGTTACTTGATAAATAATTAAGTTTCTTATTGGACAGCCAAAGTTCATTAATTCTTCCCTATTGAGATTTAAATTTACCTGGATATCTTAGTTATTTGTCTTGAAGGTATATCATTTAAGAAGATAAAGAATAATACAGGATCTAAGACTGACCAATGAAGAACGCCAGTAGTCAATTTGTCCAGATCAGCAGATTCTCCATTTATCACTACTCTTTGTTTGTGGATTGTAAGCTCTTTGGCAATCCATCGCAATAGACTACCTTTTATAGAATCTGTGACCTCCAATCTTTCCTAAATATCTTTTGGGTGGAACCCAATCGAACGCTTTATTAAAATGAAGATGAATAATTTCTCCGGCTTAATGAGGCTAATATGGCAATGCCTCGAGGTTAGTAAATACGTAAGAGTTTGAATGACCTCAACGTTACCAGTTTCAAGGTGCTTGATGTCAATAGTGGACCAAAAGTATAGGGGCGGTGAGCGTTCTTGTAGTAGGCTTCGGCGCAAAAGGGAATTCGTTTGACCTTTGGCTTTGTTATTAGATAGGCTGGGTTTACGCAAGGTGTTTTCATGATTGGAGCAATAAAAAGGACTTGAGGAAAAAATATAACTTCATTCTTCAAATTGGTCTCTCAAACGGGGCAAGCAAAAACGGTTCAAGGGGCTCGGTGTCAATGAGTAGGCTTCGCTAGGCCTACATCACGACGGATACACGAGACAAGGGAGTGATAGATTCTTCACATTTTTTTACTCCTGACTGTCGCTCACTTTCTCTCTGTCTGACTACGGACTGAGTTTTAACTGTGACTCCTAACTGTTACTTTTAACTCTGAAAGTCTCCTTAGTGTGATTTCGTAGTATATTTTTGTCTTGAAAATAATGGGCGTGGCCTATTATTATCCACTGGTGGTGCTTGTTTTATGTTTTGAGAGGAGCTAATTTCAAGAGATCTAGTTTTTGTTTCACTAAATTTCGTATTCTTTTGCTATTTAAACAATGGCCGCTTTTAATTCAAAAACGACCGCTGCTACCATGTTTTGAGTCTGTATCTGCGTCCCAAGATTTGTTTAAACAGCTGACCTTCTATAGCGGCAATTAAGCCACATTTGTATGTTTGTGTGCATATGTTCGCTGAGGTGTCCACCTTGATAGCGTTTTTGCTTAAATGGCTGACCTTCTATCACGGCAATAGAACGACTTTTGTATGTTTGTGTTCATATGTTTGTTCAGGTGTCCACCTTGATAGCGTCTTTGACGAATTGCTTGCCCTACATTGACTGATGCACATTTATATTTATATCTAGATTGACTGATGTACATATCTCTCTCTCTATATATAAATATAAATATATATATATATATATTGTTTTATTTGCTAATTCTCTTTTAGTTCTTTATTTATTACTTGTTGCGTATTTTTTATTTAATTCACAAAAATAGCTTTTTATGATTTGATAGATACCCCGAGCGTCCTTTTGTGGAGTTTGGAGCTGGCCTATTAAATCTTACAATTTCGGTGTCAAAAACATACCGCTACAATCACATTTCTCTGTCATATCGTCAACAATTCTAAAACCTCGTTAAACAAGACTGAAGTCTTCTAAATCCGTGTGCCTATCTTTAATTTTTTGTTTCTAAAGAAACCAGGATTTTGTCTCTCACAATTGACTCTAACCGTTTACCAACAACCGACATTAAGCTAATAAGTGAATAATTAGGCGATCACTTTTCTCCCTCTTATAAAAGATTTATGTAACATTTGCTCACTTAGTCTCCAGTAGCAATACCAAATTTAAGAACAGGGTATGCTGACCGAAAGCGGCATGCTATCACTTATTCTGATTTATGACCTGAAGACCTTCAAAAGTTTCAAAAATTCCCGAAGGAACATTTGAAGGACCTTGTCAATTATATATTTCGAAAGAAAATGTAAAACAACATAAGAGTTTTAAATTTCATTAGAATCGACCAAATAGTCATGTCGTTATTGCCAAATAATTCCCGGGCTAACTTGCCAAAAAAATGTAAAACAACATAAGGGTGTCAAATTTCGTTAGAATTGGCTGAATAGGTATATTATTCCTAAAACAAAATAATTTCCTGGTTCACCTTGGGAGGAACTTAGCAATTATATCATTCGAAAGAGAATGAAAAAAATAATATTGGTTTTATATTTCGTTAGAATTGCCCTAATAGTTACAATCTTATTACCTCCCCTCCCCCCCCCCCAAAAAAAAGGAAAACTGGGACCTACCGACATAGTGAGATATAGAGTCTTCCGCAACTAAAATTATATTTGCGTGAGTGTAGATACTATCTCGTTTTAAATCTTATCTATTGAGCTTGGATTAATTATATCTGGACTCAGAAGTTTCATAATTTTTATAAGTTTGGCGACTATGTTTGCTTCATTACAAAATATTACATAGGGAGAAAAGTGAATATGGCTTATCTTCTTGTGTGAAAGCCTCAGAAAATTTCCGATTTATAATTTGTGAAGAACCATCTTATCTACTAGCAAGCTTTTCCTCGTCATTTTCAATATGCCCTATATAACCTTGAATCAGTTTTCTATTATTTACATACATCTAGAACTGTTTATTATTTTATTTAGATATTAAGATAGTTTTAGTTCAATAATGAATAAATATTTGACGGTTTAATTTGGTGCTATTTTTTCTCAGCATGCGATAATAGTTTCTATCAATTTGAGTAAACTTCTCGATGTTATTGATTAATTATAAGTATCTGTTTCTAGTCAGGGTGATTCTTTTTGTTAGGACGCATTCTTTATCGCACCTATTTTTTTAAATATTGCCACCAGACACTTTCAACAAAATTTGATTCTTTTGTTATAATTAAATGAAGAACGTTTTCTCTCGCGTTGGTCATGTACCAATTAGTTGAGATAATTTTTGCTTGCAAAAATCAAACAATCTTTTCTCTTCATTTTCCGAACTTCCATGAGTAAATCTACATTTATAAAGTTAATCATCACATATGAATGTAAATCACTACCTAGAAACATTTCCTAGAAACGCGAAAAATTCCTACTCATTTTGTTCTTTTGTTCTAGGGATCAATATAATAAGGGATTCGTATACTAAAACATTAAAAAATCGAAAGCCATGTATAGAGATTACTAAAATCTCCGTATGGTTCGGATAGCAGAAACTATTGCGTTTAAATTATCTCTAACATATTTAAGGTACCACACCCTCTACTCGTATGTGTATCTTTATTAAAAGGTTTGTAAAAACATAAGTTGAATTGACTATTAAGTTTTTAGAGTTTGATTTGACCGAAGAATCAGTTATTTTAATAATGTCAAACTTATCAATAGCGACGAGACTCGCAAGATCATTTAATTCCTTTCTAATCCTCTGAGCTTTAAACGATACTCATTAGACTCCTTATTTTTTCAGATCTCATGTAATTGGGGATAAGTTCGCTGGATATATGTGTAAAAGTTTCAATAGTTTTGCAGCCAATACTGTACTGGGATAAAAGTTGTAAGGAGTTATCTAAAAGGGTGCCAAACCAGGCAGATTTCACTTAGTTTAGATGGTGTCCATCTTGCATAAACAGATGTTATCGTTAGTAGAAATGATTCCCTAAATTTGAAGAAATATACTGCTTCCTTTTAGCAATGAACTTTTTATATTTATTGATGTACCAAGCTCTGCCAAAGATGCTGTTCCCAGAACCAAGCCTCAGCAGAACAAATCAATGACAAATTTTACTGCTTCTGTCTCAAAATTTTCTCAGTAGAAACCTATAACTCGCAAGCTTTTAGTCTGATATAGCCAGGAAAATATTATTAGTAAATATTGCTCACATAGTCTTTATTAAGGTATTTAGAGGAGCCTCATCTGCAAAGTCTTAAACTGAGTTAGATGAAAAGTAAACTTTAGCACACAGGTAGCAACGGAACCAGTTCAAAGACCCGTTAGATGGAGTAGGCAATAGATCTACCACCTCCTGATGGTTTCCCCCATTAGGCGTCAACTCACTGTTCGCAGCTCTGCCATTCACTACATCAATTTTATGAGAAAGGAACAGGAACTCTTGTATCAGGTGAAGTTGGACTTTAAGCTATCGCCGGTTTGTATAGCAGCGACAGTTCGTTAAACTGCTTGAAAGTAATCAAAAAGAAATTACCCGGGCAGACAGCACAAACTCGCTACAGTGGCGCTATATTAGTTGTTGTGTTTAAGATTATTTATTCCCCTTAGGATACAAAACAAAAGAACCCTAAAACTTAGCATATAATAGGGTAAAAGCCTACTTATTATAAAATTTGGTTTGATAATAGAACACTAAAAGAAGAATTAAATAAAAAAACGAGATAAAAACACCTTAGTAACGTATCTGGTAAAGTAGATTATTATTTACTAAAATTTGAATTGACCAAATATTACACAGTGGAATGAATTCCAAAGAAAGGAAAAGAGAGGAAGGGGAAAAAATAATGGTTAATTTAGCAATACGCTTATAATTTTGTCCCAAATATAAAGAAGTTGCAGGTTTTTAGAAGGGGTTACCTGTAGGCTATACTTTGGTCGCTGATAGGTCAAAGAACTCTGCCGTCAATTTTAGCCTAGAAATTCTACGTTCTGATTGGCTTAGATACTCTGACCTCACTTAGCTAGGCCGATGACGTTTTTATTGAATTTAAAAATAAAATATATTTTAATATTAACTAAATATTTTCTACTATCCGATAATAAAAAAAATTGCACACATTTTACCTACGAAAAACAGATGCTTTTAATTCACTAAAATAAAAGACAAAAAAACAACAACAAATGAGTTAGGAGCACATAAATTAAAACATCACCTCCATTGTTACACAAAACTTAACAATTTACGTTCTGTGTCGAGATTTAATAAAGAACTTACAGAAAGAAACCATTAACCATAAGGTAACTCCTCCAATAGGTAAAATAATCCACTTCAATTGTGATTGGTTACTTGATGGAGTCACGATTTGGGTCTACTTTGTGGTCATTATCAGATGTTATAGCGATCCGTGAGTCAGATTTCACGTCATATTCTAGATGCCCTCGGACAATTTTAATCACAGTATCAATATTTTTATAATAATTTAAAGAAACAGTTTCTATCGTGTATAACGTTAGCTTATGTCACATTTATTTGCCTTCACTATAATGCATTCATTTTAGTGTTTTTTGGTTTCATATAGGAGAATGATGACTTGTATACACTGAAGTATATCAGCTGACCACATCTTTTCTATTGGGACATTCTATTAGGTGAAAACGTCAGATCTGTTATTGCGCCAAGTAGCAAATTTTATGTTGTGTATAAAAACAAGATTAGGATCAAGCGTGAGCAGGTCTGTAATTTGTAGTATCTGCGGTCAAATCGTTTGCTATTCCATGAATCTGGCGAGATTCAACACCCCATCTAAACAACTTCTTTTCTTTTTAGTTGACGTATAGACTGATAAAATATTACATGATTTTAAGAAGCTGGACTATCCAAACCTCCCTTTGTTAACTATATCGATGCTATATGACAAACAACTGCTGATTCCAGCTCGTCCAACTTTTGAAACTACAGAAGAAGTCAAAATCTAAACATTGCATCATGGCAAAAATTTGCTACTCGTGTGATTACAGTTAAATAAGATGACTGCATTCGGATATCTGGCGATGAGAATAATAAAGTTTATAGGCACCAATGAAGCGAAGAATTACTAAGCTGCTATTAAAGAAATGTTTAAAAGTTATAGGAGTATAGGATAAAAAATGTCACTTAAGTTGTACTATTTGCACTCCTATTCGAAATTCTTCAGATCAAATCTTGGCACTGTACCAGAACATCCTGGGGAACAGTTCTATCAGGAAATATAGATGAATTATGGAGAAGCGATATCAGGAAACGTTGGATGGAAGGATGATTGGTAAATTTGCATAGATCCTGGTTCGTGATCAAGTACAGACCACAAAAAATAACGTCCGTTCAATAATTACTTTGGATCTTAGATGTTTTTGATTCTTTTATCCAATATTATCAAATTATTCTATTATTACTCAATATGTTGTATATTATTCTCGATATTTGAATAAATGTTGTGTTTCCAAGATGGTATGCATATCCATATTTTTATGTAAATCTGCGATTTTATTCATATCTTTGGTGGTATTCAAAAACTAATGTGATTTTCCTATTCAACCTTTCAAAATTGTCAAGGAAAGGAAAAATAGGAGTGAAAAAGTACTAATAAAAATTTTTTATTGATATAATCAAAGAGAAACGAAAATGTAAACAAGGAGATGAGATTAACAATAAAAAATCCATAATGAATAATAATAAGATTGACTATTTACTCAATTCGTCTAATCAAAGAGTTCCGCTGTTAGGTCATAGAAATGTCCGTGTTTTCATCCCTTATTTGCTTTACTTGCTTTCTTTTTCTAATCAGATCCTTTTTCCTCTATTCTTTTAAATTGTTGGTCTATTTATCTTAGTCAGAATCTCTCACTGTTTGTTTGTAATTACAGTATATCTAGTAAGAAATCCTTAGCAACGGGTTTTCTTGGAGACTGACTAAAGGTGCTGCAGCTGTTGCTGTTGAGGAACAAAAGCACACTCTCTTATCATGAGAGAGTGAGGTGGAAAAACAGGATGCAAAAAGGACGAAAAATGCAAGCCAAATTGAGATTGAAATCACACAAAGAGAAACAGGAATAATTATAATTTGAGCACACAATCAAAAGATGAAAAGAGGGACGTATGAAAAACGATTATCGATAAAAATTATATTAAACGGCGAAGAGGTTGAAGAACACATAAAGAAAAAAAATAATGAATAAAGAATAATAAAAATATAGGATTTCTTAAAATCAAACACGTTGTTAATCCATATAATATGTGGTGATCTGTATAAAGTATGACGTAGTCATTACAATCTCTAGCAAAAATATAATTCAAACGTTTCTTAACTTAAAATATTTCATCCTTCCCTCTCCTATTTAACCTCTATTTAATTACCCTTTTCCCTCCATTTTTAATCACTTTCTCTTTCTCTTCATCTATTTATTTATCTGTTATTTCTCTTCCGGTTTGAAAATCCTCTATATTGTGCCCTCTCTGTGGGTGTTCTTTATAGTCGACATAGTTGAATATCATCCGGGAAACCCTCGGCAACAATTGGATAGACTCTTCTACCGAACTCGTGTTCTTCTGTTGAACCTGAAGTGCGATATTATTCCTTTCCTATTACACTCAACCCATCCAATTGATCTCGTCAGATAAACTTCTCACCTTCTGCTGTATGTCCTTCGTGGTTGGGATGCCTGTCACTGTGGAAAATCAGACCGATTGGTCCCTTTTCCATTGGCAGAACTCCTTCCAATTTGAAAAAGATCCTTAATGCACATTCGCTTGCACTTTTGCAAACCTTAACTCTCCTAAAACTTCTCCGAACTACCACCTTCTTCGGTTTTTCAAGTACACATGTTCAGCAATCCAGCCATAAATATGTAGTGATGGCATGCCTCCTACTGGCTTATCCTGGGTTAACCGAAGGACATTTTATATCTCTCAATCTTCTTCCAATCTGCAATCCCTGTCATGCCATGCTCCTCACCGTTTCACCCATGCTTGTATAGTGATGGACCCTTACACTCTCGTCCACCGCTCTTTGTCTATTTATTCATACTCTCCTCTTACCGTCACTCAGAACACTTGCGTTTAATATGGGTGGAAAGGCCATCGTTCTCCGTAGATAGTATTGACTTCATCCTCTTTGTCACCCACAATTGATTTCTGATATAGATGCCCTTAGTTTCTTTTTCCGTCTCTTATCCCCCCTTTTCCTTTTCCCCCCTCTACATAATGAGAAACTTTCCTGTGTAGGATGCAGGTGTATCAATTGGTCTCACTTTTTCCCGTTGAAAACAGGAATATCATTTTTATAATGGGCTTTTCTTCATGATCTAATTTTTGGCCCTGATTCTCTCTGCCACCTTATAGGTAACCTGGCTACGTTCTTGATCGGAGAGAGTTGCAGGAGACTTTGTTCTCTCTAGGTCTACCAACGCACAGTTAAGTCCATTTAAGTGTAACTTTTGTGTATTTTTATTTTTCCTCATTTCTTCCGAATCTCTACACTTTTTTTTTTAATTCTCTAGTGTATGCATTCTCGTTGGTTTTTCCTTATTACTGAACGCACAAATAAAATTCCTAAATTCCTTTCCCAAGAATGAAATTTAGACGCTTTATTTGATGATATGGAAGAGATGAAGTGTATAATGGAATTAAAATTTTAAAAATTCCTCTCCTCTGAAGAATTACATTTCCCAAATTAACAAAAGAATCAAAGATGATTTTAGCCAGAGTCTATTCGATTAGTCTGAAAGAAGACAATGTGTTGCTTAAAGATATGATAAGAATAACTCATTTAAGCTTTAGCTGTTAAATAGAAAATAATTTATTATCATTTTTAGTAGGATTAAGAAAACTACTTTCATTAGATTGGTTATTATGGAAGAGCAGCTAAACAGGCATTTCTTTAAAATGACATTAGATGGAGAACAGTCATTAAAATTTTGTATTGATTCAAGCTTTCCAGTCGTAAGAAACTAATCTTTTGTCATCTTAAAATCAGTTAAAGGCTTGTGTGATTATAGCAAGCAACAAGTATTTGTCAAGAAGGATGCTATAGTATTTATACCGGCCTCACAATTTTTTTAAATAATGTGAGCTACTTTGAAACTACTCTGTAGTCCAAAACACATTCCGATTTGTTCCATCATGTAAAAAGTTTTAGAATGTGATTGAAAGTTTACATTTTTGTAATTAACAAATTGAATACTAGTAAAAAATACAACATTGCGATGTTCTTCCTAGCCACATGGGAAAAAATTATTGTCTTGCATATAGATGGGATGAATGAAAAATTAGGTATAGGGAAGTCAAAGACAACTAAGTAGCTTTTGAAATTTAAGCTCAAGATTGCAATCTTTTATGCAAATTGGAAAAGACAAGAATAAAGTGAAGTAGACATCCAATCTCCCTGAATGTAATAGAGTAATATACATGAAATGCATGAAATACATTGTTCATTAATTTTCAATAAGGAGAAAATAAAAAAAAACTGGGTTCTAAATTTGATAAAGAATAATAAGTCGTATCTTTGTTCTTTTTCTTCTTAAGGATTATTCTAAATAAAAAGATATATATATATATATATATATATATATATATATATATATATATACACACATGCGGTTAGAAGGCTACTTTTGGCAAACACAGTCTTCTTCAAAGCCCTAGGAAGGAGCTCTTCTCACATCCACCGGAAGGTAATACTTAAAATAAGCGTTCTCTCCTTCCGAGGGTTTTAAGGAAGACTGTGTTTGCCAAAAATAGCCTTGTAACTGCATAATTAATTGTGTTACTGCAATAGGTTTTCTTAATATATGTGCAAAATAGTCAATATTACAATAGAACACATCATTAAAATAGAACTTTTGAGCAAATTAAACGAGTATTTTCAAGGAAATTGTAGATTTGGATAATTTGTTCTCTAGGTTTGGTCACTACTATGGTCTCTGGCTTCACTACCCTATGTATCTTTTACATAAACTGTGCAATATGATCACAGATTTTGTCTATGAAAACAATAATATTTTAGATATAGCTAAATTTAATTTAAAACTTTTACAGTTAGCTGCACCTGAAACTATATTATTTTTTAAATAATCTCTTTTATATACATCAAGATAGGAAAATAAACTCTCCCTTAGGTTCCTTATGCGAATATATGATTGGACATTCGCCCCTCAAACTTTAAAATCATTGTCTACAGAAGATATTTGTTTCCTTATCTTTGTGCTCCAATATATTTCAGCTACATTAACATACAACACCGTAATATCAGCTAGTTAACATTTAATATTTTATTAACTGGAAACTCACATAACCAAACGGGAATCTATTTCTTTATTAGTACTCCTAATTAGTTTTAATTAAGTAACAATAAGAATTGTATCTCTAGAACATCCTCTATATCTTCAAATTTGGCCACATTTCATAATGAAGACTAATATTTAAAGACTTAGTTTAATTTTAATTATTACCTGGAAAACTTGATACAGAAAAACATTCTTTAAAATTTTCTCCCTTATATTCCCACAAAAACTTTAATAACCATTCCAAAGGAAAAAGTCTTTATAAAGCTACCTTACCTCAAGCGTCTGATCAATAAATGTATTAAAATTTTAACTAATTTTCCCCAAATGTACTTTCCTTAATATCAGGTTATATAAACAAACTCTAACTACCCATCATAATGCTCGAGTTCTGCTGCAAAGGTCTATTTCTGATTTTTTTGTTGCCTTATTCTATTAACAATTGCACCTGTGCGGCGTATCAAGGTTGTTATGTTTGTCATAAAGGTTTTCAATTAAAATATATGAAAGCTAAGCATTAAGAACTCTCCCGCAGGAAAATTACGCCTTTTTCTAAGCCATAATTTTCTTCTGCAATAGATCAGTCCTAATAATATAACTATCTTCTTAACGCACTCTTTTGTTTGTCCTGTATTCTGCCACCAAGACTTAGACTTTAAAATTATCAATCATTTACCATAAAAATTAACTCCTATATAAACGAATATACTTTTTTTCTCCAAGTACAAACAGTTTAGACAGCTCATTCTCATCAATAAACCCAACTGACTCACCAAAAAGAGGTCAGTTTCCGTTTCTATTATTTGCAGATTTTGTTAATTAGAAAATCCTTGAATTGTATTTTAAAATCTTTTTAAGTCCCATTCTTTCCTACTGTGCTCGCAAGGGGTACGCTATGTAGCATGCTACGATCGGAAGCCGGAGGGCTCGCACGTCTTCTCACCCTGAGTGAATCTTAAGAAAGACCTCTCAATGCATCAACTCTCTGATAGCGCCTGGAAAATTTCTTAGTGCGCTTTCTCCTTGCCCCCTCTCAGCATCAATTTAACATTCTATTATTATTATTATTATTAGTTATTATTAGCATTATTTTTATTATTACCATTCTTATTATTTATTTATTTCTTATTTGTATTATTTTTATTATTATTATTTATTAGTAATATTTATCATTATATATGATGTATTTCTAGGTATTATAATTGCCTATTATTATTGTTACTATTACAATTATTATTATTAATTTGTATTATTACACTAGTCTGCGCTGTTTTCAAGGTCTAACACATAATATGAGATTTTAGGCAAGTTTTTCGCGCTAAATCCAAAAATCAAGCTCATTTTATCTAATCAGATCAAGTTTTTGAGATATTAAGCACATGCCAGAAATTCCTATATTCCTATGTACTTGTGGGCAAATGTACACACAAGAGTAAATTTTGAATTTATTTATACACAGAAGGTTTACAGAATGTTATAATTAATACTAAGAAGAGTACAACAACCAAAAAAGCTACTAATGAATGAATACTCTCTTCATGTAGTTCTGATTGGGCTTAGCAGACATTAAATCCATTTTCAGGCTCCAGCAGTATTCAGACAAAAAGTTGACATCCCAACGCCTTTGAAGCGTTTCTTCAACACATGAATATCTTTGTGAAAGTGCTCACGCTGTTCTTCAATGAGGTCTCCACAATTCTCGGGAAAATAGTCCAGGTGTGGCTGAAGAAAATGCATTTTCGCTGACAAGTTCACACCAAGTTTGCGGAAATTCTTCATTAACTCATCACTCGCGTTCTCTTACTGAGGACTTATGTGGTCGCCATAAAACTTTGCAATGATTGACTTAATGAATAGACAGGAAGAGACTTGAGCAGGATTCAGTGTTTCATAAATACTGGTGTCCTTAATGAGCTTCCTTTAGGATGACTATCAAATACACCTGCATTCAGTATTTCCATGCTGACGGAGGAAAACAAATCTTCGAGCTTCCATGTCTATTACCTTGACAAAGTACTTCATCAAACCGAGTTTGATGTAAAGTGTTAGAGGCAATATCTTGCTCAGTTAAAAACAGAGGGTAAGAAAGAAGGTTATGTGAACCGCGTTTTAATCCTTGTCTTGACGGACAGTCTTGTCTGAAATAAGGCTGGTCGTCATCTTGACTGTCCCACAAGCTTATAAAGCATGGATACTTTGTGTAGCCATCTTGAAGGACTAAGAGGTGAGCAAAAATTTTAATATCTCCATAGATCACCCATTTGTGTTCCTGGTAGTGGAGACCAGAAAATAGACGGTCCATGCTGTTTCAGGTTTCTTTAATTGTGGCTGAATGTCCAACAGAGCTTGATGAAATCCTATTGTCGTTATTAAAAAGAACTGTCTTGAGACTTCTAATAAATGATTCAATGAAAAGACTCCAATCCATAGCATCTTATTTCAGTAGGTAGGCAATGTTGTTACAGTAGACCAGTAAAGAGGCTTCGTAAAACGTGAAAAATTTCTCGAGGTTCTGATACCAATATAATGTTTTTCCCGGTGCCAGCATAGATTTCTCTCGAAGACATGAAACCAATAGCTGAGCAGAATCGTTGGAAAGATTCAGGTCTCGTTTCAGGTCGTTGAGTTATTCCTAATTAAATGGCACCAGTTAGTGGCTTATATTCATCAAACGCAGCTCTATCGGTAGTGACACTAGCCTGGAAATGAGAACTAGAATTCATGGTAAAATCAGGCTCAGGAACAGGAATATCGGCTTCATGGGAGACTAGTTTTATAATAGAAGAAACATTAGTGTATTGAACATGTTGTTTGTTCTTGCGATTGATGTCTTTCAAACTTTTCATGCATAAGTAGCAGTCAGTGACATGATTTTTGCCTTCCCTCCACACCATTGGGACACCAAATGGCATACCCTTCATTTTCTTATTATTCCAATCCTATAAATTTTCCACACCACATTTTTTACAGCAAATATATGTGTTTTTCACAAAATCTGTGAGTTTTGCTTGATGGTCTGGAAGAATGACATGTCCACACATGTAACAAACTCATTCAGATGATTCATACGCGTATGACCATTGCACTGCAAATCTAGACCTGAAAAGAACAATAAAATAGATTATGTATGGTTACTCCTCACTAGATGTGACAAAACAGATGTAATAAACGGTTGGATGATAGGATTATTTTAGAATATACGTTCTAATATTAATCAAGCATATCTTAGAAACCAGACCGGACTAAAAAACCAATTATATTAAAAAATTCAGCATGCAAATATGATCTTAAATCAGTTGCACAAATTATGAGCTTTGAAAAAAGTTTTGAACCACAGGCTAATGTTTTTGATTAGAATTTTTATTTAATATAATTATTGTGTATTATTAGGACTATCCACCAATCTTTTCTACCCTGGTGTACCCGATAACATATTGAGATGAGCTAGCGGCAGGGTATGATAATAATAGGTGACCACTCAGCCTACTCGTTAGTGGACCCGCCTATTTCTACTTCTCTTTATTGAATACCATTCTACCCCTTTCCAAAGTTGCTGTCCGTTCGACAAAGATTATGGCTGCCAGGTGCTCGTTCTTCCTTTTAAGGGCATTACTATAGTGGCACTGTATAACATAAGGACCAAATCTACTTCGAGGGACGAAAGCCCACTCGCTAGGGCAAGTATTAGGTACGGAGTGTGTTATGCCGAAGACTTTGCTAACATTCCTCTAGTACACATATACATAAGCTCAGTCTCGGGTAATGTTTAAAAAGTAGACACATATTTCCCATTCAAATTCAGTAAAAACAGCTGCATTTTCATTGTTTCATATTCCCCAATTGTTCATTTAATTTCCTACCTTAAAAACCGTATATAATTAGGGTGGAGAGAAAAACAATTTTTCTGAAATTTATTTTTCCTCTACGATTTTTTAGGGAACTATCTATCGAATTAAACCTCGTAAAGGGATTTTTTAAAATAAATTTTTTTAAAGGTTTCTCAACGCCATTGAAAATTGCAAGTAATGCGATTTTCAACTAAATTTTGAATTTCATGGATTATATTTGAAAATTAAATTCGAATTTTGAATTGCTACCTCCAAAGAAATAACTATTTTATTTTAAAGAACAAGTAAACGATATATGAAAGTAATCGATGGATATTTAGAGGTTCCTCAATGACATATTATTTCGGCGTACGTGACAATTAGATTTCAGTAAAGTGGATGTGTGTGTGCTTAGCTCTGTTTAATGTCTATTGTTTGATCACATTCTTCTATTTGTATTTATGAAGAGTTATTTATAGGGTATAATAAATATTTTAACACGTTTTATTATACTTTAGAGCTAAATACTTTATAAGAAAAATATTAAAATAATCTTTAATTATGGCATTTAAACCTAGAACGCGTTGAAATTGAAAGCCTTTTGTTAGGCGCACCTTGCGCGATTAGTGAACGAGTGTTGCAAACTTATAAAGAATTTATAAAATATAATTTGCTTTAGCCTGAAAAGAGGAAGAACCGCAATAGAAAAGCCTCATCAATTAAACAAATTATCACATTAGTAGTGGAGAAGTTAATTTATATTTAGAAAATGGCATCAATCCCTTGTGTGTTGTCGTAGAATAGGCTTCCGACGATATACTATATATAACTATTCGTTGAGGAAATTATTCTAGATTTTGAGTGCGTGGTAATCTGATTGACCGAGGTTAGTTCAAAAGGAAGGGGGGGGGGCTGGAGAGGCCTATTTATCTTCAATATACTTAAGAAGTGGAACGGAGCACAAGGATAAATAATATGGCTATCATTAATAAAATAGAGTTATATTAAATAAACTATCAAACAACACACGGAAAATGTTTACATAAACGGAGATTAAAAATGGAAGAAACACAGGAAATGAAAAAGGTCATGGGAATATCTGACTAATCTGAGAATTAAGATTTGGAGAGATTTAAAACGGTAAACAAACAAAAAGGGGGAATCGTTCGCTAAACCGTTTAAAGCACAAAGTTACGTTGACAAAAGGTTAAATGATTAAAGGTAATGCTTAGCTTACAGAATTACAAGGTTGTCGTGCAGAGGTAGTCGATGGGAATGAATTCTTCGGTCCAACTGGCGATTTCCAGGAGAAAGGGTTCTTCGGGGGGTTGTCCTTAACGAGGGGGAAGGACTGTCTTGAAGGAGTGAGAGCAAAGTGGGGCTCGGAAGTACGAGCGATCCTTGTGACAGGATATTGGACATGTTCTAGATGAACAATGGAGGCTTATTGTTGTAACCAAACGTTCTATTGAAGAACGTTAAAAAGAGGGAATTAAATTATCCTGACTTGATGTCTTGGGAACGAGAACCGTTTCTTGACAAACGGGCTTGAAGAACAATGGCTGTTCTAATGTTGTTCTCTTTCTGAACAACAGGGGGGCCTTGTTGACTTGGAGTCTCGAAGGGCACGAACCTTGGCACTCAAGGGATATTGTCCTCTTCTGGACACTAAGGAGTTTCTCGGCAGAGTTCCTAGGTAAACAAGGGAGAGCGGATCGGCTTGATGCCTCGCGAAGATAATCTGGATCTGCTTCAATTGGGAAAAGCTATGGTATAAATAGCCGGAGCCATCCCCATGGCGTAAGGGACAATTGGGTGGGGGACTTCGAGGGAACGATCGGGGTGCGCCTGGGAAAATATCTTATCTGCCCATAAGACTAATTCAATCTGGCGAGATCGAGGAATGTAGGCGAAACGGGAGGGTGAACCTCCTTGATTAAACATTGGCTATGACTTTCTCTCGCAGGATACACGTGGTGGGCATGTGTTTTAACATGTGATAGAGGCTGAATCAAAGTGGCCTCAGACCGTTCTATCACATGTGTCAATAAAGGCAGTTAGAAAAAAATATTAAATTATTATTCAAAATATCAGGCTTTAAGAAGAAATATTAGCAGAAAAATTTGACATCATTCAAAAAGAAATGTGACGATTTTATAAAGAATATAGAACAATTGTTTGATATTTTGTGTTGTAAATGGGATAGCTTTAAAAATGTTCTTGTAGCGAAAAATAGTAGGGATTGCCATTGTAGCAAACCTTTCTGGACGACTAACGAAAAACTAAGAAAATAGCAATAGGTAATATCGATCAAATTCAATCTAAGAAGAATATTCAGAGTGAAGTTAAGAAGAATCGTGAGTATTTTCTCTTAAATCATCCAACTACTGCGAAAGATAATATCGAAGTGATTCTTTCTTTATCCTGCATAGAAACAGAATCTGCTGACGAAGGTAGCGACTATAAGCTTCCTCTATCCCTAAAATGCAAAGAAGTAAACAAAGAAATTGCATCCAAGACTCCATCTAAACGAAAGAAATTGTCAGAATTTGCCTTGGCATGTGACCGCACTGGTGTGTCTGAACGAGATGCAGCCTTAATAACAAGTTCAATCCTAAAGGACTTATCGTCAATTGAAGGCAAATAAACCTCTGTAGTAGTTGACAGGTCAAAAGTTAGAAGAGAGCGTGTCAAACAACATGCTACACTACAGCAAGAAATTAGATCGGATAAGCCATTATATTCTATTTATTTTGTTTGTAGAAAAGATAGCACATTTGTAGTTGAGACGATAGAGGGAACACATCACAAGAAGAGAAGATAATAGAAGAATACATCTCCATGATAGAAGAACCTGGCTTAGAATACCTTGGAGACCTGATAATGAAGGCATGTTCTACAAAATCTATATGCGATGCAATATTCTCGTATCTAGAAACAAATAACATAGCAACTGATGAACTCGTTGCTGTGGGGCATGATGGAGCGAAAGTGAAAAGAGGAACAAAACTAGGTGTGATCAGAATGTTAGAAGAAAAACTTAATAGACCACTGCACTGGTTTATTTGCCGACTCCATGCAAATGGGCTCCCATTACGCCATCTCAGCAACAATTTAGATGTGAAAACAACGGGGCCTAGTGGGTTGTCAGGCCTATAGTGAAACAACTGGAGAAATGTGAGATTAAGTGTTGTTGAATTCGAGCCCATTCAGACTAACTTGCACTCTGCTGACAGAAGTAGCCTGAGCAAAGATCAAAAGAACTGTTTGATATCCTGCTATTTATCTCCCAAGGTAAGTGTTCTGCTGAAATGGCTCGTAAGAGTCATAGAAAAATGTCGCAACCAGGATGGCTTACAACGGCAAATTGGATCCTCGATTATATGTTTCAATATCCGACCCTTCTGACTCGCGGAAATCCATTGTCTTGTTCATCATGAAGGTCTATGCACCGTGCTAATTAGAAAAATCTAACTCTTCTTTGCAAGATAAGCTCTCAACCTCTTCAAGAGAGTGTAATTACTGCAAGGGAGGAATACACAGATTAAAGATATAGTTAACCCACTGATTCAAAGGAATGCTTATTTTGCACATGCGGCAAACATTCTTCTCTGTATGCTGCAAGATGAAAGAAATCATATCCGGGAACTCGCTTCGACAAGAATTATGAGCGCGCGAAAAGATTATAAAGGGAAATCAATAGGTACTTTCAAGATCCCAGACATAAACTTTGAAGCTGACGATTACATCCACCTAATTAATTGTTAGCAGACCGTTGTGACCGAACCTCCGCTGACGAGGACGATCTCTAATGCCTAACCTGAAGAATTTATCCGTTACCAACCTAAATTGGATATTCCGAAGTTACATTGTCACACACACACGTTTGAGAGATGCATCGAACTGGTCAAAGAAGCGTCACTAGCAGTTTGTGGAGAGCATAAACAGGACGGCTATATAAGGAGTAGAATTGAGTCCAGGAGAAAAATACCCTTATTTAATATTAAGAAGGAATTCGTAATCAAAGGTAATAACACTACAAAAATCTAACTGCATTGAATAAATGGATATTGAAAAATAGTGAAAATTTAAATATTCTACTGTTAATTGTTCAATTTCTTTTATTTTAAATTGATGATGATAAAAATCTACAGGTTGCATGGAAACAAACGGAAGAAGAGGAGCGAAAACTTATCGTGTAGTTAATATATTATTTTTATTCAATAAAATGGAAGTAGAAGTATTGATTGTAAAATTTTATGGAAATAATATAACCCGTATAGGACATAAATGTTGATGTAACAACTTGAAGTTTAAAAACAAATAGATATAATTTTCCGATATTTTTACCTTTTTACAAAATTTCAATTGGGTTGAGGAACCTGAAAATTTTAATTTAAAAGCCTAAAATTTCAATACAGTACTTTGTGATGTTCGGTTCATCAAAAACTCAGGTTGGCAAAATGAATTTCAAAAGTTTTATGAAAACTCCCCTTTTTTGATCCACCATAGTATTTATATGCAATTTCCTACTTATGTGCCCATGTGAACAGATTCCCTTATACTCAATTTGTGTACTGCCACCTCCGCTGCCTCACATTCCCCATATAATTTCTTAATTTTGATCATTTTTCTACATATTTCTTATGCATGCATATTTCACATTTTAGATCCTTGAAAATGGGTTCCTCCCCGAAACGTTGGTCTCAAGGAATTAAAATACTATGATGGAAGTCCTAAATAATGCTGCCTTCTTAATTTATCTTCACACTACGTATACGCCTGGCAACGTCAGGCCTTTCAATGAAGTCACGCATAGCGTCAGGCCTATTAATGAAGTCACGCATAGTGTCAGGCCTATTAATGAAGTCCCTTGCTCTGTTATATATATATATATATATATATATATATATATATATATATATATATATATATATATATATATATAATTTCGTAAATACTTGGCTTAAAATCCCAATTTAAGACTTAAACTAAGTCCATGCTGGTTCGATCAAACTATTGTAATTTAACGGTATTCAAACTTTTTACGGACGAAGTTGACCATTATTTTATATATTTTTGAGAGGCTCATCATGAGTCACTTATCAGGGGACAGGTAAATATCTTAGTTCTAACCAAACAGGGGAAGAGATCAGAAGACAAAGAGTCATTAGGATAAAAAACGAAGAGGAAGAAATAATACCCAAATTGAACAACCCACGAGCTCATTAAAATTTTCGCAAGGACATTTAATATATTTAGGTATAAAAACAAACAAATGAAAATCTACAAGGTCTGTAGCAGAAATATTTTTAAGCGTTTACAAAAAGGGATTTGGTTAGGTAAATTATCAACGTGAGAAGTATTAGTAGCTCGAGTACTCTAAAGAGAACATTTCATTTAATGTCCGAGATCTGGAGGACACGTAACTATCTTCCTTCTGACCAACTTCTACCGATGGCTTATTTAACCAAGAGGGTTCCTGAAAACCTAAATCGATTTGAGGTTAAATTTATTTTTCGGAGAATTTATTTTTGTAAATTTTCTCCCCAAATCACTGCTAATGCTCATTCCGATTTTTTAAATTATATGTAGGAGTTATGCGAAAAAGAAAGTCATTATACTAATAAAGGAGAGAGACATTCAGATAGGAATAATAATTTTTACACTATATAACACAATTGTGTTTCTGGTCAAAACCAGCCATTATTTGTTTGAAACTTTGCTTTTGTCGCTTGCATGATGAAATATTTAATAAAATTGGCCAATATCTTTTCATCCATTCTAGAGCTAAAAACAAAAACACAAAGTTAAATTTCTACAATTTTATTGATATTTCCGAAAGAAATATATAAAACTAAGTCAAAGAGGGGTAGAACTAAACAGTCCGCCTCGATTCACATTTGTAATGTAAATCCTTTCCAGCGCAAGCCCCCAAATTTAGTTTCCTATCATGTTTTCTCTCCCATATTCATCCTGAGGTTGTAAAATGGACATGAAGGATATGCACCTTGGTGTACATCTTGCATCTAGATTGGCCATCGCTTTTCGCAAAGTTCTCAAACAATTCAACATGATTGTCAGCTTTGGGTTGCCTATAAAGACCTGACACACCGATACAAAACTCTTCCACGCTTTTTTTCACTTTTAGTGAGATTTACACGAAATTCTGAAAATACGAATATTAAGATTTTTCTGATATTTACGATAACAAAGACATTAGCTTTCTCCTCTGCTTCATTGAGTTTAAGAAAGAATGTTTAAAATTACTTGAAGGCTGCAGTCTCTTTCTTAAGAAATCTAACGAACTGCTACCTACTTTTAAATGCAATGTAAGAAACAACACCCTTTGATGGTCTATCAATTGCTCATGATTGAAATTTTGCCCTAAAAGAGATAACTCAATTCTTTTCGGCTAGTGCCGTAAAGGATCTGGTAATGTGATGTGTTATCCATACAATCGGAAAAATAGAGATAACAGGGAGACTTAGTAAATCTCACCAGCAGATGAATATAACTTCTAAAATCTTGACTTCTTAGCCATACTCCTTATAATTAAAAGCTTGTAACATCAAATTGACAATCTACTATTCCTACTTCAGATATAGTGAATGAGATAATGAAAAATATGGATGATTATTCCAATTATGGAGAAGTTAATTATAATGCTTCTTGAGGAACTGTCAATGAAAAGCTTCCACTCATCTGGATTAATGTAATTCCAATTTTATCAAATAGACCAGATACTCCATTCGAGTACTATAACCCAGTTTGATAAGTGAAGAATCTTCATTAATTTTCATGACGTTTCTTTTGGCTTGTCACTTGCACAAATTTGATCCAGCAAATCACAATCTTTGAGCCTGGAAATTAAGAGCTCAGCATTTGACTATTACAGGACAAGCTCTTTGACAAGGTCATTGAGGTCTTTTTGGTGTGAAAAGTATGAATTCTTTTCAGCAGCCATATCTAGGACACTCTAGTCTTTATCTTCACTTATTTTTCAGCTTCTGAATTGTTCCTTTATTTTGAGGGTGGCTTATTCCTTTCTAGAGTGGTATGTAAAGGAAGTTTAGCACGAAATGATAGTAAAAAAGCGCCAAAGTCTTCATTTTAATACATTTTTGAACTTCACGATTTGTATGTTTTTTCATTCCAAATCATTCGATAATTATATTTATTTTTCTGAACTCTTAGAAAGAACATAGAACTTCGAAACATACAAAAAACAGTCCTGCGAATGAAAGTTTCAAATAAACCTAAACTCCAAAACATGAAAGGTTACTTGTCCACTAGGCAAAAAAAACAGTCTACTCTTTGAACAAGTCAGGTTATCTACGTTATTTATATTTTCACCTCACTAATTGTCAACAATATTTTGCCATGGTATCGACTAAACCAGTCTAGAGCTCTTTTAGTTAAAGCTTATTAAGTATATAATTAGATGACCTTTTGCGGGAATTTCTATCCCAATTTTCTGTAAAATCTACACGCGACCACAACATTCAAATTCAACCATAATTTGCATTTCCTTCTTCTCTTAGTCAAACACCTAATTCTTCCCTCTTGTTTTTCCGTCTACTCCTTTGTTAAGAAACCTTCCTTCTTTTCACCCGCCAGAAGCTGTCAGGTGCAGCATGGGTGACATTTCTATGTTGAAATCTAGAGGCTTTTGACTCTGCCACCCCTAATGGCTGAAGAAGTGGCTAACCATATTATATATATATATATATATATATATATATATATATATATATATATATATATATATATATATATATATATATATATATATATATATATATATATATATATATTTAAGAAGGCGATTTTTTTAAGTATTTGAATAATCATTTCATCTTAGTTTGGTTATGACTTATGTTTTTTTATTCAAGGTATTTTTAATAATTCTTTTATAATATCAAAATACAAAATGGTGAAGTTCAGAAATAAATATAAGTGTCGAAATTTTGTGAATTCTTTAAAACCCAAAGAATTACAAATGGTGAAGTTCAGCAACGGGATATTTTGAAAGGGGGAATATTTAGTTTAGAGTTCCTTTTAAAATTATTATAATTGAAGATAACTTGGCCGACGCATAGCGTCAGGCCTTTCAATGAAGTCACGCATAGCGTCAGGCCTATTAATGAAGTCACGCATAGCGTCAGGCCTATTAATGAAGCCCCGTGTTATCTGCACTCGGCACTCATTCTCTTTATTTCGACTAATCTTTTCCTTATGTTATTTTAGTGGCTTTTTTAAGAATAAATTTAAGGTTTTAAGAATAATTTTTAATTTTATTCTTTTCAGTTAGCTTTTGTATGTATGGTAGTAAAAAACACAAACTTGACAAAATTGTTTTCTTAACACAAAGTGACATAAGATGCACAGCAAACAATAATAATAATGTAATAATAATAAACAATAATACATAATAATAAAATTTAAATAAAACAACCAATTTATAATTCAAATCCTTTAAATATTTCGTTTTGTGGAGTAGAATCGAAAAATTTAGGGTATGTAATCAGGGTCTTCATCGATAGACTCACGCACAATAGAGAGTTCAGGTAAGAGAAAGCTGCAGGGGAAGGGGTAGCAGTACTCTTGCTGGGGATCTGGCTTGGGGATGTGGTTTTTCTGAGAAATTTTAGGATAGACGTCTGACTTGTTTGTCTCTTTTTCTCATCGTAGATCTCACGATAACATCAGAGTGCTTCATTTATGTTGCGTTCAACTTTAGTAAAGCATTCTACGTTCGTTTCCATGGCCTCTATGTCCAACATAGCTTATTTATCTTTGCGAATGCAGTTGCTAAGCCCTTTGCAGTGAACTTCTTTTGTACCTCGTCTGATTTTTCACTTTCACTTGCTTCGAACTCCTCTAATTTTCGCTGTTCTTCTATGAAACTCTAACAAATCCTCATTATTCAACTCTCCTTCAACATAATCAACAAGTTGCTGCACCTCATCCGGTTCCACTTCTAACTCCACAATAAATTACAATTAAGTAATTTATATCATGAATTATTTTCTATTTAATGATTAAGATTATATTTGATTTTTTAGATATCCTTCAAAAGCCGCATGGCGTCAGGCCTATTCATGAAGTCATGTGTTATCTGCAATCTCGGCACTTATTCTCTATATTTCAACTAATACTGATTGGACTTATATAATAATTTGTACTCGTGTGGCAGACACGAAAACATGTGCACAAACAAGTCTGACACGGCAATCTCGGCACGAGGAAAGTTATGCGCGCGGCGTAACTTCGAAAATTCTTTGTTAAACGAATATCAGACCGGTCGGGACGGCCGTCATAACTCTGAGTCGTCGTTAAACGAGTACGTCGTTAAGTGAATACTTTTTGTTTATATATATATATATATATATAAATATATATATATATATATATATATATATATATATATATATATATATATATATATATATATATATATATATATATATATATATATATATATATATATATATATATATATATATATACATATAAATATATATATAAGGGCTGTTCAACTTCATATTGTGAAAATACTAAAAGTTGTGGGAGTGTTCAGGCCACATTTTCTTGTTCCACTTTGAGTCGTATAGGTGCACATAAAATTTGAACTCAATCGGATAAGATATAAAGGTCTCCCAGAGCCACACATTCACCTCTCTCTCCATCTGGCCGCCACCTGGTCCATTGGTTAGTTGACGTTGGCAGTCAGTCAAGTGTATTGGCCTTTGGAAGTGTATGTTTGTTGTCTTCAGGTCACCAACTTCTTCATTCTTTTGGTGGTAAATTGGTACGAACATTACTTCTTTGGGGATCTGAAAGTTATCATTTTCAGTCGCGATCACTAATAGAACGGAGAACTTTAACATTCCCATTTTTCCTTTCACAGCGCTCATCCGGAGGAAAACATCATCAAGAGCCGTCTCCGTCAAAGGGAAAAGTGCTCCAAAAATTCTAGTTCCACCACGATCTGGAAAAGAAAACAAAGGCGTAGGCTGCGAAGAAGGTGTGGAGGGAGTCCTGGGATTTGGAAGAAGGCCGGTCTCCCTACTTTCACACTGCGTTACAGAAAGGGGAAGCTGCTTAAGTTAGTGGAGGCCTACGAGGGTCTTCATAAGCACAAGAAAAGAGCGTCGAAAACGGCAAGGATGAATGAGAAGATCTTTAAATTGACCTTGATGACTTGTTTGATGTGGCGCACAGAGATACCCATGAGAAGAAAACAAACAAGGAGCACAAGGACTTCATCTTTAGCCAAAGAGAGGATTGATCAACTTCCTCCATGACCGGAATGGACACTGTGTCAGCGAGGCTCCAAGACAAAAAGCGAGAGCGGGAAGAAACAGAGGTGAAGCGGCAACAGGCTGCAGAGATGGAGAAAAAGATAGCCTTAAGTGTTGTACCTTCAAGCCAGGTGGCCTCATCGTTTTCGTCCTCTCACGGGGAAATGGATGGAAGCGACGCCGAGTTCAAGTGCCTAAGTCCTCCTAAGATAAGAGCTGGAAAAAAGTCTGCCATGATCTTGTCAAAAGAGGTGACCACCAAACTGGATCGCTTCAAGGTCTCAGATTCAGCTGCAATGGCAGTGATAGAAGACATAGCCAAGGTAACCGGTCAGAACATCGACAACATCACCCTCTTTACGAGCTCCATCTGCCATCATAGGAGAAAGAACCGAAAAGAAGTGGCCACTGCAGAGAAGATCGAATTCCCAGGAAGATGCCTTATGCTACTTCACTGGGAGGCCAAGCAGCTGCTGACATCGCTGGGCAACGTAAACGCGTTGAGAGGCTCGCCATTCACGTCACAGGCGGAAACAAGGAGTACCTTTTGGAAGCAGCCAAGATCCCCAGGCACTGGGTATCACATGGTAGAGGCTGCCCTCAAGGCGGTACCCGACACTGGACTGGAGGCGGGCATTCAAGGAATCGTGTTTGACACTACTGCCTCGAAAATGGGTCCTAATGATGGAACCTGCATCATGTTCAGGAGGGTCTAGGAAGGTATCTCCTCTGGCTTGCGTGCAGGCACCACATCCTGGAAGTTATTTTTGGAGACGTTTTTAAACACTGTTATGGACGATCTGGCGGGCCTAAAGTCCCTTTCCTCGTTTGGTTCCGGGACAGTGGGACTCCCTTGACCAGAAATCTTGGACCTCCTCCATGTATGAAGAAAGCTTACTTCCTCTCCTGACAGGTGAGCTGTCTGATGCAAGGGAGACAGCTTTGAGCGAGTTCAAGAGTGCCATCGAACAAGAAAGCCATCTAAGAGACGACTACAAGGAGCTCTTCGTTTTCTCTTAAATCTTCCTCAGGGACGATATTGGGACGACTTTCAAGATAAGGGCACTAGGAACGTTTCATAAAGCGAGATGGATATCGAAGAGAATCTACGCTCTCAAAATTTTCTCTTCAGATCTCAGTTTAGGCTATCCTCTTACGAGCTTCAAGCCATGGAACAGGTGCCCCTCTTTCTCGCCCTCCTTTACGCTATTCTGTGGAACGAGGCCATGGTTTCTTCCCATGCTCCCTACAAAGATCTCCTTTTAATGAGGGAACTTTGCAGATTAATACTCAATAAGCATGTAGCTGATGTGGCCCTAAAGGTATTCAAACGCCATCTCTGGTACCTTCCTGAACTCTTGGTGGCTCTCTTTCTCTTTGAAGAAAGGCTTACAAAGAAAAAGAAGGCCTCCATGGTCCAGAACATAAAGAGGGAAGGGAAGGGACTGAAACGTCTAGACGGAAAGGCCTTCAATCCCAACAAGCCTCTTTCAGGCTTCTTCAGGTACCGGTCGAGAAAGGCGCTAGATTTCCTGCTCCCAGGACAAGAAGAGGAACTGGCCACAGTCTTCGCTACGAGCCCAGCCATTCGGGAGGGGGATCCTCTCTTCTGCAAGATGAAGAGGGCAATTGACCAAGTAAAGGTGCTCAACGATGTTGCTGAACGGGGAGTGGCCCTGATGAGCACCTTCGACGACACCATCACCCGAGAAGAAGCAATGTCTGATTACAATAATATTTGGCACGAATCTTTTACATTTTTAGTGGAACAAAAAGATGTAGCCCAGAAGTGTTTTCAATATGTATATATATATATATATATATATATATATATATATATATGTCGTAAAATTCCCTCCCTTTTTGTTTTATCTCTAAGAGTGCTAAGTGGGTCTAATATATTGATATTATAAGAATATCTTAAAGAACAGAGCCATTCTGAAACACGTAAGGATATATAAGAGAAACGAACATTAATCGCAAAATAAACTTATATTTTACCTTTATCAAATGAATACATAACATTTATACATTAACCACAGCAATACTCTGAATATTATCCTAAACAAAATTGATTAAATTAGTTTACCCCCAAAAATTGGTTTACGTTTTCTCTACACACAACAATAATATAAGAATTAGGCTTACGGACTCATGTAGAGTTTAAAAGGCCTCAAGAATGTTATTGACTCTCGACGCGTGCCGCCAGCCAGATGTAGATGAGCGAGATCACACGGTTGTTTTGGCGAGGGTGGCAGCTGGGTGGTCCACACGTTCTTCCGGAAAGGGGAGGGGTTCTTCAAGGACAAGAACCAATACGGTGCTTTATGCAACACCTACGCAGTCGTGGTCTCTCTGGCGAGAGTCAGTCGAACTTGGTTCATAAATCAAGTTAACTTGGAGTGCGGTGTGATCACCGAGTAACGAGCTTGAGGAGGAGCTTTTCTCCTTCATTACTAATTTCCTTAGGGACGAGGACTGAACTCGAGGAGGGTCTTCTTCAAGGGCGAGAATAACGGATGGGTGTTTCTCTGACGAGAATAAATTACTTAACGTTCGGTTTGGTAACCCAGAACTAGCTCGAGGATGAGCTTCTTCTTAGTTCAAGTCTTCTTCAAGGGCGAGTATAACGGAGGAGGATTTCTCTGACGAGAATAAGTTGAACTTGGTCCCTTACCAAGTTAACTTAGGAGTTCGGTGTGGCCACCGAGTAAGGGGCTCGAGGATGAGCTTTTTTTCCTCTTCTTCTTAATTCCTCAAGGACGAGGAATACCCCTGGTGTTTAAGGTGCACCAGGATATAAGGAGTCTCTCTGGCGAGAGTAAGTTAAACTTACCAAAGTTAACTTATTGATTGGTTTGATAACCAGGGACTTAGCTCGAAGATGAGCTTCTTCTTAGCCCCTTAAGTTAGGTAGCCCTGCCTCTCTTGCAGGGTACTTCTTGGTCTGGCGAGCTAAGTACTCTACCTCTCCAGTCTCGGTAGTTCGGTTTGATCCGAAGACTTCGTCACCTAGAGACTGACGTATACTACCTCGATTTTCCTCAGAGTTCCTCATTTATACCTCGTCACCCCACTGGGGGAGTTGTAAGGGGGGGAGGGGCTTAAGGACGGCCCCAGGAGAGTTCTTTTTCCAAACGGTTTTTCACACGAAGTCAAACATCGGCTCCTCGTTAGCCTTCGAGACTGGGCGAAACACGTCTCCAATTTCTTATTTGACGTGAAACTGGATCTCACTCTCCTGGGGGAGATCTTATATTTTGACCTTTAGGGTCTTTCATGGCACCGAGTTGTGCCACACTGCGGTTAAGCACTGAACCCGCCGATGCCTTCGACGGATGTCTCTGTGGTAACCGCCTTGTGACTGCACCAAGAGTGAACGGGGAAGGATGGGGGGGGGATGAAGGGACGATTCCCCAACAATAAATATATATATATATATATATATATATATATATATATATATTCTACACCTTTCCAGTTTCTTTAGCATCACTCTTTTCTTTACAAATATTTCGCTGATGAACTTTCGTTGCTATTGCCTTTTAAATTCGATGCAAAATACCTCTCCTTTGACTATTCTGTAATCAACCTTTTATTCGCAAGAATCATCTATACTTCATATGATATGTGCCTATGTATGTTTATTGCTGGTAAGGTGATGGTGGGTTATGTGATATGCGCTCATAATGGTTTTGTGTCCGGAGTGTTTTGAACAGGAATTATATTGTTATGATGGGGAATAATAAGATTAGTATCAGCTCATTTAATTAGCTCAGATATAATGTCGGGGTAGGCAAATGAAAGGCAAAGCCAAAAAGAAGAAGGGAGTTATGAAATAATGGCGAAGAACACTTTAAATCCTTAAGTAAACCGTTTCGCCTTAATAGGAAAGTGGTATAAAATCTCTTGAACCTCATAACGGGAATAAATGAGGAAGACGAAATCTCGAAATAAACCTGTAGAATACAACTAAGAACACCTCATTTTCCGAAATACAACCCTGTCCAAAAGTTATTTTTCCTATACTTTGGGTATTTCAACAAATATGTTAGTGTAAGTTTGTTTGCATGCATGTGTCTAATACTTCGGGAAAGTAAAATTAAACTACAAGCTTCTTTATAACCGAAATATCTAATTTGCGATACTATTAAAATGGATGAAATCTTGGTTTCAGTATATAGTATATTAGTTTAAATATCTACTTATTACATAATATTTGTCAATTAATATGATATTCCGTGTTAACAGGATCTGATAAAGATATGATAATGTCAAAAACACGTAAATTTACTGTGAATGAAAGAAATCTGATACGAATGCTGCACGAGAAGGATCTTAACTTGTCACCAATGACCCGAAGTTTGGGCGGATCACTTTTTTGTGTTGCTGAAAGGTTAAAGACGATCCCCCAAATTGGGAATATCCAAAACTGATCTTATTCGGGAAACCCAGTGTCAGTACGCTACCTGACGCTAGTTTCTATCTCAGATGAACTTATCATCCTAAAAAACCGCTGTTCACAGGTCATATGAGTGGAAAAGTGAAGGCCAGGTTAAGGCATCCGACAGAAGAATCGGTCGCAGACTGCTGACAGAAGACCGGAAGTCGTGTAATACCCGCTGAAAGCTGCTCATCAACTTTGGGCACATATTCATCGTAACTGGACTACGCATCAGTGAGAATGTTCCGACGAGACTACGTTTCACTTTCTTTTGACCAAAGGCAAGGTTAGAGTTCGCAGGAAACCAGGGGAGCAGTGGCATTCAGTTTTGTATAATGGAAACAGTAAACGATGGTGGGGCTCTGTAACGGTATGGAGCTGCATGCCAAGTTTTTGGGTGGCTTGTGACACCGAATGCGATGAGGTTTTAATTCAGAGAATTATCAAGCATGTCCGAGAAGTTACATTCTGCTCGTAGCACGAAATGTGATTTTTAATCAGGACAATACGGGATGTCACAAGTCTGATTCAACCATACAGTTGTTCCGGGACAACATTATTATTGGTTATAGACAGGTCACTGACGTCTGCGAATAGGAATCCACTTGAAAACCGTTGGTAGAACCGTAAAGATTGCGTCGTTAGCCAGCCTCCAAAGAGCAAGTAAAGGCAGTCATTCTCGAGAGTCAAGCATCACAGCCTTCACGTGTCTCACCCTCGTAGACAGCATGTTTCGAAATATAAGTGTTCTCATCACTACAGGGTACTCTCGTCAAGCCACTGAGCTTACTGTACCTATCAATTTGGTGAGGATGTAAATTTCCTCTGCCTTTCTGTTGCCGATATTGCATATTTTGACAAATTATGCATTTTCCTAAATCTTTTGGATTATTTGGAACATACAGTGTCACCCCTATAAAACAAACCTACACGCACTTTTTGGTATATATCCTTCATTTATTCATTTACTAATCTCCTTTACTTTGCAGGACATAAGAAGCAATGACTGTGAACACAACTAGATCTCAATGGGAGATCCAGCAAAGAATATACTATGTCAAAAATTACTACAATACAGACTTGTTCAAGAAAGTGCAGAACATTTGAGTGCATCAGTTCGAATGTGAAAAGGCCCCCTCCAAGAGCAGAATTTATGACTAGGTGGATCACTTCGAGAACTATGAGAAGGTGGAGAACCTCAATGTAGCCAGTTACAACCGTCCAAGCCATTCAGGATGCCCTAGGAAGCGTACAGCTTAGCTGATCGAAAGCATGAGGGAGTCAGTTTAGCAGAGTCAAAACCCTCTGTGCGCAAGCGAAGTCAGTCCCTCGGTATATCCCGTGAGACTTGCAGAATAGTGCTAATAATGGATATAAAGGCCTACCCATATAGACGAAGCATACCATTATAACCTCAGGCAAGGAGCAGAGAAAGGCTATGCAGTCAAGATACTGGAGAAGATTCAGGATACTCCAACTTTCCTAACCTCCTTTGAACCTCAGATGAAGCTCACTTTCATCTAAAAGGCAAGGTGAACTCGAAGACAAATGTCTTCTGGGGGACCTCCAGACCAAATGAGGTAGCCACTAACCCCCTATACTCCCCTAAGTGCACGGTATGAACTGCAATCTCAGCCAGAGGCATTATCGGACCATTCATTCTCGAGGAATCTGGCGCAAAAGTGACAGTCACAAAGGAGCGATATGATGAGGTCCTCAAAACCTTAAAGAGGGAGCTGCAGACCCCTTTCCCGTCTTTCATTGTGAAGTTCTAATTCCAGCAAGATGGAGCAAGCTCTCACACCTCAAACTTTTCCCGAGAAAAAGAACTTTGGTGGACAGGTGATCAGTCTCAAGGCTGATTTTAAGTGGGCATCTCACAGCCCAGAACTTAGCCCCCCCAGATTTCTTTCCCTGGGGCTACCTTAAAGACAGAGTATACGCATGAAGACCCAAGACCCTCAAGGAACTCAACGAAGCCATCATGGACAACTCTTTGCTGTGCCTCAAGCAATGAACATAGCTAAATGGAGGACATCTCAAACACGTGCTGTAGAATAAAGAAGAAAAGTATAAACACTCTCATGTTTTGATATGATGTTTTTAAACACAATAAACTAGTTATCTCCAAAGTTTCATTCAATCTTTGCAGAAAATTAAGAAATGAGGCCTATCGTAATATGGGGCACGTTTTCTGGGGGTGACCTTGTATTAACTTATTGCTATTTATTTCTTGTTATTTTATTGTTATAATCATACGGATTTGCAGACCGTTGACCACGGCCTTATTTAATTTAGGGCTATACAGATTTAAGAAGCAAAAAGAAAGGAACGAGTGAAAGAAAATCTAAGTTTTGTTGCAATACAGTTGTACAAGTCACCAAATCCAAATCCTGCTCTCGGGTGAAAATTTTAGACATCTTTATGTAAAAGACAGTAGAAAAAGAACATCCTGGAAACAAGTAGCAACCTGAGTTCTTCGATTCTGATAAAAAGAAAGATCCTTGGATTGGTTTTCATCTCGACCTATACTAGTCGCCTCGTATTGCCCTAATTACTATTCCAAATCCAGTCTCCAAGCAAACTGACTTGTTTTCGTTACGGATGAAGGGTGATAACTTAGGAGAGTAGCGCGCCCTGCTCGGTTTCTAGCATCTCGAAAATTATTTTCTCGGGTAGTTAGAGCATTTTGCTTCGAATCATTTCTACTGCTTTCAACTTCCGCGATTTATTTCCTTCTATTTACAACGTCTTGTGTAGATGCCATGTTACGTTTACACCCGATCTATAAACCCTCAATAAGAGATATTTGTAGGTATGGGGGAACCTAAGATTTGAGAGTAGTGCTAATTTAATTTAACTATAACTAGGAAGTGAAAACGAACATGGGCGCATCTCTTAGAACAGTTGTAAAGGAGCTTATTACGAAAGTCGTTAAGTTGAGAGAATGAAAAAGGTGTGAAAATTCCCTAACCTGAATAGTCTGAAAAGGAAATTACTAGATTCCATAAGGAAAGGTAAGACACATAGCTCTCCAACACATCCTGAAATTAAGGCGAGTCGCCCTGTCCCATAAGGCAGTTTGAAATCTACTTGGGTTTAATCAGTCTACAAATATAAATAGAACACGTGAATTAGAAGGCAGTTCTTTATTCCCCCACTTTACCTTTAATAAGCTTTTTTAAATTCAGTTAGTGTCAGTATTTACATAGATACATTTAGTTTTTAATGCCATAACAATAGCGGCTAAGATCTTGCTTACAAAGAGTCCGTTTATCTTTCGAAAACGATTCGATAGATTTACTATTGTACTCCGCGTGGGTATGGAGGAATTTTTATGTACATATTTGGCTTCCCACAATCACTCAAATTCAGTTTATTTCGACACATTCAACTTATTAACCAAAGTTCCCTCAAACATGTTATTTTTAGTTACATAGTAGCCTATTTACATAGACCCAACAAGGACTACTTAGTCCACTCAAAGGCCACTCTCATTCTATATGAATATTTTAGTAGTCCTCCTTTGGACATTGTCACCACGATGTCCATCTACAAAGAGCTTCGTATGTAAACAATATCATTATTCCTAAAAAAAATTGTCAATTTTGTTTTTAAAACTATTCACACTACTAGCATTTACTACCTCTGCGGGGAGTGAGTTCCATTTATCGATAATTTTAAAGGTGAAATTTTTTTAAGCTATGTTCATTTGAAACCTCCTTCATTCAGTTTAAAACCATTATTACGTGTGATACCATCCATGGTCGTACTTAAAAATGTTTTCGTAATTTCCGTTTTCAAATTTATTTAAACTTTTGAATACTTCGATAAGCTCACCTCGCGATCGTCTAGTTTCAATAGTTGGTAGTTTCAATATATTTAATCTTTCGATGTACCACTTACTTTTAATCGAGGGAATTAGTTTAGTTGCGCATCGTTGAATTCTTTCCATTTTATTGATGTTTACATGTGTATAAGGTGACCACAATGGTATAGCGTATTACAGGTGTAGTCTTACTAAACTCTTTTATAGCACTATAAGTATATCTTGGTGTTTTATAGTGAAATCTTCTCACAATATATCCGAGCATTCGGTTCGGCTTCTTACACGCTTCTCCACACTGTTTCTGAAACTTAAAATCCTTTGAAACCCGAACCCCTATATCTTTTTCTTCGTCCACGGAGATGAGATTTTTACCCCTCATTTCATAGTTAAAGCTTGGGTTATTTTGACCTACGTGAAAAGCTCTACAGTCGTCTAAATTGAATTTCATGTTCCATTTATTAGACCATTCGAAGATTTTATCTAGATCCGGCTGAATTAATTTGCTATCGTTCTCATCTAAAATTTTACCCCCAATTTTGTGTCGTCCGCAAATTTGGATAATCTACTTAGTATATTTGTGAAATATATAATTTTAGAATTGCGAGGTTAGTTTATAATAGTCTTTTGTTTTAATTAGAGGTATTGCCATGTTACTTGCAATGTATAGTATGTAAAAAAGAAAATTGAAGGAGTCTGTCATGTAATTCTTGATTATTATATTAAGAATAGTGACACACGAAATCCCCAAAAGATTTTACCTCGATTTTTCTATTTAGAAAAGTATAAAATCGAACGTTTTATTTAGCATTTCTACACATTGGATTAATCTCTCTATATGGTAAAATGTTTAGTAATTATTCTAGAACGAATGTGGAGATATACAATTGAATGTAAAGTAACGCGAAAATAAGCTCTGAGAGCTAAATTACTATTTTTTTAGTATTTCATTTTAGGTTTTATAAAATATAAGTATATATAAGTTAATCTTAGCCTGTAACGTATTTCATCCATTTCCATTATAAATTCAATCCTGGATGAAGAAGAGTTGCTGCTAAGCAATGAAAGTGAATTATGCCGAAGCTTAATGGGTAGTGAATGGTCGGGGACTAAAATAAAATATTCTCTTTACTATTAGTTAATTTTAAGCAAATATAACCTTTAAACTTTTTAAATATCACAGATACATTGCTGGAGTAGAAATGTGAGCACTCTCTCTCAAAAAACAATGGTAAAAACACAAAATATAGCATAAGACATTTTTCTAGAAAAGTGCATCTCAAATAACAAATTTCTAGGACGTGACTTTGATATTACTCAGGACGACGTCTAAGATCTATAAAATTTTACCTTTTCTTATTTGAATTAAATATTTAAATTAGCTGAGAGAGTGTGCAAAAGGGGGTTAGATTACATCAAATGGCGTTATTCTCCCCAGGATCTGATTTGATCGACTAAAGATTTGAGACAACAAAGTTGACTAAAATTAATATTCTTAAATGAGTAATTAAGCATCTTTGCCGCCAACTTGTGATCTGCTATATCTAATTGAATTTCTTTGTAACTCTTGCTGACAGAGAATCGTCTCTAACTTTACCTAAATCCAATTTTACGACACATGTCAGCGACTAGATGCTACGTTATTGCTCTCCATCTCACAAACTTTCTCGCAGTCTAAATACTCGTAAATGTCAGCATACTGAAGTGGTTATATATATATATATATATATATATATATATATATATATATATATATATATATATATATATATATATATACAGTACATGCCATTATAAACAAGACTTAGCAACAATAACTAGTTTGTTCCTTATTATTTCAGCATATTTCTTGACAATTCCAAGAAAGCGTTTCAGTTAAAATAGTTGCAGTTATATTACAAATTTAGACATACATATCTAAGTGAGCTAAATTTATAAAATATGTGCTTTTCCATCTAAATTACAGCGATGTGAGTAATAGAATAAAAATAATATTAAAATTCGCCTTTAATTACTTATACACGGGTAAGAGTAAACATATAAATAACAAAATGAAATTATATATATATATGACAATGGTTAGAGCTACACTGCTATAGCCAGCATCTGTCCTTCACTGCATTCTAATGCTGAGAATATAGAACAAATGCACGGACCTAATTACCGCCATCCGCTGAAGATGGAGGAATAAGCAGGAATAACAAAATTTAATGAGCAGATATCAATGAAAAATTACATGGTCCGCGTTCTAAGAGAGGGAATAGGAGCTCTCCTAGAAAACAACCCAGAAGAGCAAAATTACACAATATTTACTTGCTGCATAAACAAGATAGAAAATGAGAATGCAACAGTCTTCTTTTCCTGAAGATTTTGACGAGAATTGACTTTCTCATACCAAAATACAAATAAACGAATAGTAAGAATGAAAGTGAAAAAGGCACATAGCTGTACCTCGTCGCTCATCCCAAGCCTGTTCCTCCTCGCAAGCTCCAGAGAGAGAAAAAGTGGGAGGACCGGGCCCGGTAGTCCTGATTTGTGCTCCAAACGCTTGTTTAAGAGAGCCTTTATAATCTCCGAGTAGAAAGGTTTGGACTGGAAGGGAGAGGTATGAATAATAAAAATGTAAGGCTAGCTAGCTAGAAGTAAAGTCGAAAATCTAACAGTTGTTCTATACAGTTTATGGACGTACGGCTTAATGTGAGTTCTAAACAAGTATGTTTTATGTTTTTGCCCTATACCACTTTGCCATATACTGTTTCTGTCAACGTGTCCTTTGTAAGACCACAAAATTCGATAGTGAGAAAGTAATAAAGACAAAGAGAAAGATGTGTGTGATTTAAAGTTGAGAATAGGTACGTTTATATATGTTTTGGTATTTGCTTGTGTGTTTGTTTCACAGTGTTTTCTATTAGACATTTATATCGTTGATAGCATTTTTGCTGTTAGTGTTAGTAAGCACTTGAACTCGCATTCTTTCTTTATTTTTTGTCGTAGAATGACACCGACATATACGTCACTTCTACACAATCGGCGTGGTCGCTGAAGGTCAAGGCGTAACCTAGATTCTACTCTGGCTGTTAACGACAGAGATGGGAAATAGAATAGAGGGAAGAGGGGGGACTAGTGCGAAGGATTTTAAATTCTAAAGATATGAAGGCTCCGGCTATGAGGCTTATAAAAATGTAGTAACAAAAATAAACCTCAATATATACACAGTTATACACAATAAATAAATTAAATACAATAATGTGGAGTCGAGAGGCGATACGAGCCTCTGTACAAACACACAAAGGGATAGCTAGCCAGATAGTCAGAGATGATTCGTCTAAGCCTGTCTGGGCTTTGAGAGATAAAACAAGGGATCAGATGGTTATTTGAGGGGCTTTAACACGGAGAGTTTAACTTCTAGTAGTAACATTGACTGGAGGAAGTATTTATGCCAAACGAAATGTACCGAAACCAAGGATAGGCCAATTGACTCGGGCTCAGATCCTTCGGTATGATTCTAGCCTTTGACAAGCTGAGAAAAAGGAGCGCGATCGACAATGACGTGTTTCGTTGTAAGAGACAGACCTATACTGTCAATGGTCTATTGGGATCAACAATATATAGGAAACAGCCAGATCCGTTACTGCCTTCGCCATGAGGGTGGGCATGGGGAAATCTCTCTACGAACCAACACGGCCCTTGAGGGATGGGAAGTTCTCCTGCATAGGTTTCTTGATAACACCCTCCTGGGAGACGTCAGAAGCACGCGTTTGAGATTTCAATCCCTCGCTTATCCTGAGAAGCAGTTTATTAGTCTGACTGTCTCACGGTCCTCGCTCACGTGGACTGACCTCGAACCTGACCTCATGGTTTCGACGGGCCACATGGCCGCAAGGAGCCTTTATTCTCCACCTTTGGGAGTGTCGATAAAAATAAGGGCGTGATGGAAAGATAAATTGGTGATAACTCATGTTGCCACAGTTCCGGGGGGTTATCGAAGGAAAACCGACTCTGCCCAACTATACGCGGGATTTCCTCGATACGCTCATCATCCAATATTTTCATCCGTCGGCAAAGTTTCAGAGGTAAAGGGAGTGCCTCCAGTGGAATACCCAGAAAGACTGAAACCTGCAAACGGATTGTTTTTCATATTTTTGAAAGGAAGAAGAAACCAGACAAGAACAAGTATGTCTAAATTATGTTGGTATATCAAAGTGGAATTAATCAAGTTAATGGATATTACCTAGAGGATAAGTTTTATTCCTCCACCAGGAAGAAGATAAAGAAAAGTTGGTCTCAGCACAGTTATCCACAGACTTTGGCCTGCCTCGTTGATATGTCCCTAGATAAATCAAATTAGACTAGCAAACTAATGTGCTTAAAATAAACTGCGCTTATTCTGATTTTGAATGGAATTTGTCATAGTGTAGATTCCTGGCCTTCAAACTACCACTCTCCTCCGAAAAGGTCGAATGTAAAACACAAATAAATATTCAATCTGCTCTCCGTGGTATCAATTCAAAAATAGGCCTGAAATGTAGCTGATTGTATCTGACCATGACGATACCTGGTCTGAAAAAGAGTGAAGCAGTTAAAATAAATATTATAAAACAAATGGAAGAAAAATGGAAACAAGGCTTACGCCGGGATTGAGGAGGCATCCATCAAATAATACCAAGAACCAATTATAAACGATACTCTATAAGACAGTACCGAATTGGAAATCCTAACATGTATAATTTTGGCACATATGGATAAAATCAATCGGCCAACCGGCTACATTCTCACAAACGGTGAACATGATGTTAAGAAAACTGAATTAAAGAATGGGACCGAAGAACCAAAGCAAAAAACTGGAGAAAAGAGTTGAGGAAACAGCTCAAAAAGGTTACTGCATAAATAAAAGAAAATACTCAGACAGTGACGATTATGATTAACAATAAGTGAAAAAATTTCGCACAGAAATTGACACTGAAGGAGAACTATTAACATACAAAGGGTTCAAATACGAAGCAAGAAAATACGAACAAATTGTTTTTACAAGAAAAAATCCCCCTCTACCAAGAAAATACAGATATAGGACGGACGTAATTAAAAGAGACAAAGGTAGGAGGTGTATATTAATGGACATACAAATCGAAATACCTAAAAAACGAGATGCCAGAGCTGCTCTTGAATTGACAAATCAGAGTATTCCCAGACGAATTAAGAGTCATCAGGAAAGAAAACAAAGTTTGCTAACCAAATTGGCATGCTCTCACTTATTGTGATTTATGATCTACCTTAAGACCTTCAAAACTTTCAATAATCCCCATATTAACCTTAGGAGAATCTTTGTAATTATATCATTCAAAGGAAATTGTAAAATATCATAAGGGTTTCAAATTTTGTTAGAATTGGCCGAAGAGTTAGCATGGTATTGCCAAAAGAAAATAATTCCCGGGCTAACCATGAAATTATCTTGGCAATTATATCATTCTAAAGAGAATGTAAAGAAAGAAACATAAGCTTTTCAAATTTCATTAGATTCAGCCAAAAAGTTACAATGTTATTACTAAAAAAAGCAAAACGAAACCGATCGACCAACCGAAATAGTGAGATATAGAGTCGCCCTCGTCTAAAAAATGACAAACTTTGGACCAGCCAAATTGGAAATTTCATTAGAATTTGCCGAAAAGTGATGATGTTATTGCCAAATGATTGTCTTGCTAACCTTCGGAGTACATTGGCAATTATATCATTCGAAAGAGAATGTAAAACAACATATTATTCTTAAATTTGTTTAGAATCAGCCGAAAAGTTATCATGTTATTGCCAAAAGAAAATAATTCCAGGGGTAACCTTGAAAGGACCTTGGCTTTATATCATTCGAAAGACAAAGTAAAGAAACATAAACGTTTCAAATTTCGTTAGACTCGGACGAATATTTACAATGTTATTACCAAAACAAACAAAAAAGAGCAAAACAGGGACTGACCAACCGACTGAAATTGTGAGATATAGAGTCGTCCACGATTAAAAAATGACCCGATTTGTAACAGACAGATTGAAAATAAAACAAATGCCGCCAAGATAAATTAAAAAAAACAAATTTAGAATACCATTTCATATCGGATTTAAATCTGGCTACTAACCAGACTCAATATATCGTAATTTTCCCATTGTGAACAGCAGTATTTTCTCTCTATATCTAGAAAGTTGTAACATTTTTTCACGCATTTTGAGTCGTTTTACTCCTTCCATATTGATTACAATATATCCATATAGTTTGCCACTTGAAGGACACTATAAAATTCCTTTCTTTTGGTCTATTTTTCTTATGCTCATTGTTTAGCAGTCTTTCTATTATTAATTATCAAGCTTTTTCTAACATAATGTAACTTTATACGTCAAATACGCTTAATATTCATTTTAGATTAATAATCACTGAAATCTAAGCGAATTTCATCAACATTATCTGCAAAGTGATGTCAGACGACATCTTGAGAGTTGTATTAATTCTAGCCTCTTCACCCGTAGTTTGCTCCCCTAACATCAACATACGTGGTTTGCATTCCTGGCTTCAACATCCGTAGTTGGCCTTCCCTGCTTCAACACCCTTATTATCCCCTGTCCTAGACCTGTAATGGGCATGGCAATGTTTTCATGAGCGCCGTGCTGACGAGTCAGTCGCCCCCGTCCTCCTCGAGTATAGCTTCTCCTTCTTCCTCCGCTAGTTGCTCGTATCAACCTTTTCGCCTCTCTTTAACAACTCTTATCATCTCCCTCACTGGAAAGCAGTTACAGGTGTAGCCTGTTACAATGGCTATCTAAAGTTGTCACACGAACTCTGAGACTTGAACTCTGACAGGGCCCTGGCAATTTGTTATGCTCACATCTCTCTCTCTCTCAGCTTTACTTTTTCTGCGACTATCCCATCAAAGATCTATCTAGGAGTAATAACCAGACCAACTAACTCATGCTGTGTCCAAAGACATTAAAAATTCTATAAGCAACGGCCTTTAGCACCCCCAGGGCGCAAAAGACTAGAACTTGAGAAGACCTTGGCGTTGGAGCGCGAATAATTTGAACATCTGCTCTGCTCCAATAACCACTTTCCTGAGTGTAATGAGCTGAATACCTTATTGCAGTCATTCACACGTGTGTAAGGCTAGGTGGGATGAGCTTTATTTCTTTTTTCACTGCCAGGCAAAAGAAGAGTTTCGGCTCTCTTATTTGTGTCTGCCACAACAGATCCTCAGATCTTGGGTGTCCTGCCGAGGATTCATCCATTTTACTAAACCAATCCAATCTCTCTCCCTGCATAAAATAGGCTGCTCAGTTTGGAACTGCGACCTTTGGCAAGAGAGCGGCCACTAGGCAACTTCTGTTAGATGTGCTTTGTTGCACAGGTTGTGAACATAACCCTTAACACAAACACCCCATTTTTCGTTTTAGTGGGGACAGGTTTATGAGTTCCTGTGTAATGATAATTCTTCAGAAGTATTTCAAAATTTCGGACTACATCCCTTGCTTTAAAATCAACCCTGAAAATTATTTTCTGGCAAGCAAGGAGTTAAATACATCTGGAATTTTATTGCAAAAAGAGAGTTAACCCCTGTGCCTTCTTCGGAGCCACCTCCGGGAAGCTTAACCTCTGTAACAAACGTTCCCTCCGTTGTAATTTCTCAGGAGCCCCTTCAATACTGTTCTCTATTAGAGGATATTTTTTTTCTCTATTATTAACTGGTTTGAGGTTTTATACTTAATAAAATATGACAAGCTTTGATAGGTTATAGATAGAGTTGTTTAGTATGCTCTGTTCACAGATGTGTTTATGTTGGATAGAAAACGAAAGTTGGAAGCAAGGTGAATTTGCTGGTTGATTGTCTAGGATGTCTGTAAATTATTGTTATACTTTAATGCACATTCTTCTCATTAAAGGGAGATGAAAAATTAAAGATCATCAATATATCTTATTTTGATACAAATATAACTCTTAGAGCAAAAGCTATTCATAGTCTTCGCCCAACATTGGCTCGAAATCCCGATGTAGCGGTTTCGTCTATTATATAACTATTCTAAGACAAATTACTTGGTGCTTTCAGCCTCCCGGAGCCCCTGCATGGAAATCTACTATATATTGATCAAATTCATTAAATTCTCCATTAGTGTGTACCATTTCATGCCATTCACAATTTCGTAATCAATATATCTTTTACTTATTCACCCCGCTCCCCGCAGTGGGAGGCCATGTGTGGTCCATTACACTTGGTATCCGGAGGAGTTGCACGTCCTCTCGTTATGAGTGAGAATTAGGGAAGCCGTGTAACTGGTTTGATTTGAATTTTGATGGAGCCTGGGGAAGTTGAAGCCGCGCTTTCGTCTTGGACCATCCTACTGGTTAGTGGACCTGCCTATCTCTACTTCCCCTTATTGCATACCTTCATGTCCCTTTTTAAACTTGTTCTCCTCTCCACAGAGTTTCTGGCTGTACGACGCACTTTTTTCCTCTATTGAGCATTATTCTAGCTGCAGTATATAACGAGAGTTCCCTATCTGCTACGAGGGCAGAAAGCCCACTTAATAGGGCAAGTATTAGATAAAGGTTGTGATGGACATTACGGGGGAGGGCGTTACTAAACCCTCGCCATCTCTTTCCTGATGTACCGCGCTTTGAGGACCAGAGAAAACATTAGAAACAGGCCCTTTGAATGGGATGCGTGATTTCTTCGGATGAAGCGAAATATGCCCCCCTTTAGATTGACATGGTCATGTTGGCGACCCAGCCGCAAACGGCAGGATCTTCCATATGGTCTAACACAAGTGCGATGCCAAACACTAGACCTAATTCCGCCTTTGTACAAGCTTGACCTCAGATTGCTCGTTCCCACAAGGACTCCCATTGAGAGCAGGAACCTCCTCATCCAGCTGGTACCCTTTTGACAGCTAGACTTTCTTCATCTCGGAGAAGGATTTTGCTAAGGCTGGCCCATCCGGCCTACGGTCTCGTTCTGAAGGCGGAGATAAGCGGGTTCATTCTTAAACCTCCTCTCCAAAGAGGTAAGGAGTAAAAAAAGACAAAATGTTTCTCTCAATCTGCAGCGGCTCCCAAAACGAACAGGTCCGCTATCGTTTCGACAAAGAAACAGGCCAAGATCGACACGTCCGACGCCAACGCAAACCCGGGGGGTGGGTTCAAGACCAAGACTAATTTTGCAAGTGCGCTGAGTGGAGCCACGATTTCGCCGATGCCCCTAACTTAGAGACTAACCTGCGTTTTTGAGCCCGCTGGCTCAAACAACTTTCTGGCTCTTCGCTCCAATGATGGCAGCATGTTAGCCAAAAGCAACATGATCCTTCAGAGAAGAGCATTACCAATCTTGATTGGTAGAGAGCCGAATGGAGCAGATCCCTTCCAACGCAGAAACAATGATTAGTCTCCTTCGGACACTTATTAGGACGCCGGTGAGTGTGACACGGTACTCTACCATGAAATTCGTTAAAGGAATGGTCTACGCGAGGAAACTCGTGGACTACTTACTCCATATATAAAATTACTTTACAGCTGGCCAAAAATGGAGCGGTCAAATTCGAACGTGTGCAGGCAAAACAGGGTGGGGCCTCGATACCCGCCCCGCAACTCTTAACCACGTTTGCCCATGACAAGATTCCTCAGTCAATGCCACCGATTCGGTCATAAGAATCGCTCATGTAGACGTGGAAAGTTGGCTTATCCAAAGTCTGTGTAAGCTGCTCCAAGGCCGAACATGATATTTCACTATCATGTACGACAAAGCGTGTCAATGGCAGAGAGCTGCAAACCGCTTCTTCGAAGCAATGTTGTGCGTATCTTCTGGAGGAGATCCTGGTCGTACAGGCTAAGGACTGTCACTTATTTTGCGGAAGTAAGGAATTAGTCCTGATTTGGGGTGGCAGGTAGTCGATGGCCTCATGGTAATGATCACTTTCTCATTAAAATATTATTTTCTTTACCGCTGCCGGCTGAGAAACCCCCCACTGGTACTTGACCAGCCGCGTTGTTCATAATTTAAGGAAATGACTGATTTTGGGGTGCCTGTCAAGGAGCTTATGTCGGTGAATGGGGCCGTTGTGTTCTTCTTCGGCAACCTCATCACAATGGGCCTAAGTACTATTTCTAGTATCTCTTGTTTTTTGCGTGTCGACCACTTCCGTGGTGGTCAGCAGAGTATAAAACGTTCTTTAAACAGAAGCGTCATGCCTACATGCGCTATAAGAAGTTCCCGAACGATTTCACTCACGATGAAGTTCGTCAAAGGACCGTCTTCTCGTTCTCAAAAATAATGGGACGCAAGCTCATTCACAGCTTCCGTAGCGGAGTCCTTCTCGATCGATTTCCACAGCTCTTCTAGCCCGGACGCTGATCCTTCAGCAGTCAATTCACGTAATGATGTTGCTGAGGACCGCCAACTGGACTTTAACTCCAGAGGTGGAGAAAAGTCAACGACAGGTTTGCATTGATTTAGTTGCGTTGCTCCTATCTCGAATTGTCCTCGGGCAGTGGACGAAGCGAGATTACTCTTCTCCGGACGTTTTTAGCCCAATCTCTTTTATCTTGCTTCGTATGCAATTTTATGGAGAATTTGACATTTGTTAGACCAGCCCTTTTTTCTGGACAGCGGAGGCCAATTGTCTTCCACAAAGGGCGGTTTCAACAAGTTCCACTCCACATCAGATGCTCTTTCCGACTGAAAAATTCACTCTGTGGGAAATACCTTGGTAGACATACTACGCCACTGTTTTTGGATCTGAAAAGGGCTCATTATATTGTATGACAATATGGTATTATCAAGCTTCTTCACACAATGGGGAGTAGAAGACGCCTCCCAATCTTTATTTCTGAATTTTTACGAGATCGTCGATACCACGTACGGGTATTGAGAACCCTCTCTGACCCAATAGAGTAGTAAGTGGATTTTCTGCATGGAAATGTCATCAAAGTCACACTCGTTGCCCTGAGCATCAACCACGTCACCTAGGTGCTGCCGGAAGATGTTCTCGCTCACCTTTTCATGAACGACCTTTTGATCTATAATGGTGAAGCCCAACTTTTCTTTGCTTCAAACCTAAAGATTTTTATATTAGAGGCATTAATGAACTATTATTTGGTTTAACAATCTCTATAATAAATCTAAGCGAACCTGGAAAATAAGTTCTAGTGTTTAAACTGTTAGTCCTAATGGCTAAGTTTAATAGGCGCGGAAACAACGTATTAAGTTAGTTAACAAAAAAGGGGAGTGGCTGAAGGCCAGGGAAAATGGAAACCAATGAACAAGAGTAAGGTTGTGAAAAGATACAGGTGACCCTTTCAGAGGGGATTCTCTAAGCGGAGTTAGCCCAGAGAACCCCTTATTAGTTCACTGATACGAAAGGAAAATGAAATGGGGAAGAGTTCAGAGACGGAAAATTTGAAGGACAGGCTCCATTCTTCCGGGAATGAGAAATTGGGTACTTACCTTTAGGAGCCTCGGAATTAGGATCTTACCATCAAAAAGCACTGGAGCGTACTTTGAAGAAGATGAAACGGAACGTGTCGGAAGTTTTAAGAAGAGATGTTTACACGTTGAGATGAAGGCGAAATGTGCTGGGACAATATCGAAAGTGGAAAAAAACCCAATATGAGAGTGGTAGGGCTGAAACTTCATGCCACGGCGTCCTAGGGAGTCTGGGGGCGCTCAGACCACAAAATAGGGTAGTGGGGAAACTAGAGCAGCAGACATGGGAGCGTGCAGAGCGGGGCAAGGTCTGTCTGGTCCTTTCTTTTTACAGCCTCTCCACACACAGAAGAAAACTTTGAAACTGTCAAAGTTTTCGAATTTACTAATTAAAGAGCATTGGAGAGTAATCTGTTTGAAATATTTAAAAGGGGGGGCACATTTGCTTTGAGGTCAGGGAGGGGTGGTCATTTTAAAAACCGATTTGCTTTGAACTCAATCCTTTATCTTAAATTTCCCATGTGTCGTGGTATTTTCCTTAGCTTCCAAACCCTTCGGTACTGGGTTAGAGCCTGTCGACCCAGAATGGGTAATAGAGAGCTTCAACTGGTAGAACAATTTTATGAGGTACCGTAAAACCTGACCAACCTCTCTCCATAGAGTACCGACTTGGACCCTGTGGTTTTCACCTGGGATTAACTCGATAATGGGACCCATCTGCAAGAAAGGACGTACCTTGAATGGGCCGAAAATTAAAACTAGGTCCCTCACCTTCACGCGATTAACCCAGGAAATCTGGAATAGGTTTCGGCTGTGCTCTTGCAGGCTTACTAGATACGAGGAATACCACATTTCCTGGAAAGATTAAGACTTTTTAGTAAGGTGTGAGAGTGACTTGTTTAATTCCTCCTGAGGGTTATTTTGGGGTTCCCACAGACGGTCATTCTGTTCAGACAGTTTGAAAGAGAGGTTAGATTTGGATTGAAGTTTGAGGAAGGAATTGAGCGACAGAAGTATCTGGTCTTTTTCGGATGAACGTACGTGAGGGGGCAGTAATTGACGGAATTTTGAATAGAGGAAATTAGAGTAAGTAAATCAAAATGGTATCATGCGCTTCCGTACGAGGGACTGAAAATTGGGATCGTGAGGGGTTTGATGTTGTTGGCGAGTATGTGATTTTCAAACTTATTAGAGAGCAAGGCATCGGACAAAAATATACCTTCCAGTTCTAAAGTTTTAGCATTATTGCTATAAACAAAATTTGGGGCTCCATAGAGGTTTGGAAAACGTTCAAAAGCTTTAATAAATTTGGATGTAGACATGGAGGGTAGCAATTCGAGGTGTACCCCGCGAATGTTCAGGCAAGTGAAAATTTGGAGGCGCATTTTACTGGTGAGACAATTTTGTTTAACGAAAAGGTGAACGGTAAAATCCATTCCAGTATGTCTAAAGGATTTGACAAAATTCCTTTTGGCTTCAGAGAAGTTTGTCATTTCAGGGTAGGAAAATGGAAAGGAGTAAAACTTTTTGCACGTAATACATTCACACAGGATCCTTTTGATAGTTTGATGGGGAGAGGTTACTCAGAATCTCTTGATTCTGAGCATCTTAAGAGTTGAGTCGATCACTAAGTGTTTGCATTTCGCATTCCAATCGCTCACTATCACGAGACTTAAATGATGGTTCTTTTACATTAAGACAGGATAATAGTAAGAGTTGGATTTAGAAATTCTCCCCTTACTTCTGATTAAACCATGTTAATCTAAAAACCAGCTCAAGTCTTTAACTAGGGCAGGGATTGGGGTTTTATTTTGATTTGATGCGTCTTCGAGAAATTGGTTTTCATTAGAGAAGGATTGAAGTTGCATGATAGAAATCCAACAATACAAGCGACGGGCAAAAGGAATATCTGCTTTGTGTTTTTCCTTAATTTGAAAATAAATTATAGCACAAAGCTAGTAATTCCGAAAAGTTTATTTAAGTGTAAGAAATTTTGATGAAGTAGGAGAACACTAAATTGGTTTGAATTGGTACATGGGAAGATATCAAGTGTATGGAAGACTCATTAAGGCATTTTAATTCCGCCCTGGTCCACGTGTCCCGTTCCAAGATCAACCAACATGGACCATGAAGTCACAGATTTAATTTGAAATTAAATTTCTTAAGGTAGAGGTTACTGGTAATTAAGTTTGAGGGATGGTCAAGAGTGGGAACGTAATTGAAAGAAACGCCGATTTGAAATTTAGAGGAAACTTTTTCCTTGTACCTTCTGATATCTTGTAGTTGATTTTTGACCAAAACCGACTTTTTTTAAATTTCTTTGTCGGTGAGAATCCATTACAATACAATGTGAGCATCAAACAAGATCTCAATAGATTTGAAAGAGTGAGAGTAAGACTCAAGAAAGAGGAGGAGGGATTTGAAATCAAGAACGACTCTCATTAATTCCAAGGAAGAGAGCCTACTTGCGGCAATGTGGAAACAACGGACTTCGAAAGTATTAGGTGGGATTCGTTAGAATGCAAAGCATAGATAGCAAACCCATAACAAGCCTCCAATGGAAACCACGGAATTTTCACTAATTCGGAAAAAAGGGACTCCCATGCCTTCGCCTCGAATTTGCCTACATCAGAATCGCAATCAACATTTTAGATCATAGATTCTTCATCAGGAGTCGGCCCTTAATTGTCACAGGCAAATAGACTCCTAACGGATAAAATACTTTGGAAATTTGAGAGAGTATGCTTATTTTAGTTTTTGTGATGGGGTCAAAAGAGGGAGGGCTTACTGACAAAGGTCACTTTCTTATTCCTAATGGTACCCGAGAACGTGCTCGGTGCCATTGCCATGAGTTTTCGACCTATTATCTTCTTTAAAAGTTATTTGAGGCCAGGATGGTTCGTCTTCCAAGATCTCAACTTGAAGCCTCCTTGTTTCATAATTTTGTTTGATTCTAAATATATTTCTTTGAGAAAGGTAGGGTCAGAGTTCTTGAATACTAAATTATCAACATAAAACGAATATTCAACGTTTTGCCGCAAAGATTTGAGATTTAGGAGCTGAGTTGGTAATTAAGAATGTAATTAGGTATAAATGGTAAGCACTTAAGTCCAAAAACGAGAGAAAAATAGGGATAGGTAACAATTTTACCATTCTTCATCCAAATAAAACAGGAGCGATTTCTGTCTTCTATTAATTTTAATGTGATTTGGAGTAATGCTTTTTCGATGTCCGACAAAATGACAAATTGGTTGAAACGGAATCGGCCCAAGATGGGGAAAAAGGGCGTGAGAAGGTCTATCCCAGGAAAAGATGCATTATTAGGAGAATGAGAGCGAAACGTACGTAAGCTACAATTGAGGATGCCCCTTATTTTAGTGGTGGTTTGGACAGCCGATTTCATGACCGGTGTATGGGGGTTCCAAATATAGTGCTAATAATTCTCTAAGAACACATTTATTCATTCAATTATACCTTTAACTGACCTTCGGAAATTTCATTATAGGCTTCAGTTAGCCTCTATTGAGCCAAGGACGCTTTAGCTTTGTCTCAAATACCCAAGGCTACTTTGTAATTTGAGGGATCCTCAGGCAAAATTTCATCGTACCACTGGAGTTCTACATGATACTTCACACCCCTATTTTCTATAAAATTATGAAATTGAGAGATTTTAATCGTTTCCAGGGATCCCGTATTAATTATCTAAAATGACCAGATATTCCAAGCTAAACACATGGTCAAGCCCTACATCCAAATCAGTATCGGACTTGCATAAATTGAGGGAGGAAAATTATGAATGAAGAGGGTTACAGCCCGTGTTGACATAGGGGACTGTGGAGTAGGTCTTCAGCGGATTACTTCCCGAGGCAGGGTTTACGAGTAGAATTTGAAGGTTGGGTTTTATGTTAGTTTGAGTTTGAAGTGGTTTTGGATGACCGTTTGCCTCCAACGGCGTCTCACTTTCCTTTACACCTGACAGGATTGCAACTGTCTCTATCCCAGCATGGCTAGGGTTGGCATCTGACACTAGGGGGAGAGGGGGGTAACTATCTCTCCCGTTGGATGCTTTTAAAAATTGTTACACTCCCATATGGAATGAGCCCAAACACATAGGAGAAGAATGCAACTCTGTTCTGCGTCTTAGTTTGAAGATCTCCCATGGATTGGATACAGTCTACCCCCAGCAGACAATTTACGCCCACGACACAATCATTCACACTGCTCGAGAGGTAAAAGGCTCTGTCTGTTAAAGAGGTCTGAGTGATCCGCATAGGCTGTATATATCCGACAAGTCCAGTGACCGAGAAGTACATGGACAAATTCGATCAACCAAAAATGAAGCCTGAATAATTTGAGACCCGATGTAGAGGTTGGCCTCCATTTGCCTCAAATGCAAGTTTTTTGAGCCGGTCAGCGTGTGAATTGTGCATGAATATTTCGGAAATCTGCCCAGGTCAGCACCCAATGAGATAGCCAGAGATTCCGAAATGTTAGAGCTTTAAAACGCAAAGTCCAGTAGGGCTTTGTCAGGTCGAAACTTTCCCCCTAGACAAAGATCAACTGTAAGAGTAGGGAGCAAAACTTTGAATTGCAAAAGGGACTCGTACCAGAATCCCCAGCAGGATTTATCCCCAACCCTAACATTACCATAAGACCCTTTCCTAGTCAGGCGGTTTCACGATGTTTTAAAGATTGAAGGGGTTCTTGCTTGTCAGATACTAAAAGGATGAGATAAATTTCTCTATTGTGTCGGACAGGGATGTGAAAGGTGCCGATAAATGCTCCACCTTTTGCATAGCCTTAGCTCAGAACATCTCTCTATTCGATGGGCTACAGTGTTGAATACAGGGCACTTTAACTTTAAATGGGTCCCTGTACACATTTTACAATTCAGATTTGGCACCTAAGAGACTTAGGGTTGAAAGAATTTGAATTTGAGCCTATGCTGGGATGTTCGGCCCGGCCAACTGAAATATTCGTTTTTAGCGTTTGGATCCACGGTTCATCATTAATGGGATTGTTATAATTTGAGAGCGTCGATTTGACCATAATTGGGTTTATTTGAGAAATTCAAGAAATTTGAGGTATAATATTTATTTTGATTTGAGGGATTTGCATCTTTGAAATAGTTGCTATTGGCAATCTCATGTGAGGGATCTTTAAGGAAGGATTAAAACGCTTTTTTAACAAAACCAGTTTTTGAAGGGTCAGAATGGTTTAGGAATAATTGTTAAAAATGTCGGAGAGGGAAGGATAATCACTCCTTGTCGTTAATCTCAGCTCCATTTTAAAATTTCTAGGCGTTTTGCCATAAATGAAATTCGATAGAAGTTTATTAACTGCGTTACCTTACTCAAAAATACTTACATTGAAATTTTTTTAAACGATCAAGAGGAGTGAGCTTCGTTCAACCAAAGGGATAGTTTAGATAAGTTGTAGTCGCGAGAAGAAGAGTCAGAAATAATTATACCGAGATACTGGTCGACAATGTCATGTTTGTTCAGGAATTGGTTATCCAAATGTTAAAGAGCGACCTGAAAATTTTAGTCCGTATTACAAAGATGTTTGATGAGGGAAAGTGCATACTCTCATGAATAACCCTTAAGGTACGCCAATTTTACTGAATCTGAAATCTTTGTTCTAGATCCCACCAAGATGTAAAATTGGAAAATGAAAGTTTGAAAGTTTAAATTGTCATGGGTGCCAGAAAACTTTTCATAAGGCAGATGGATGGGAAAGGTTGAGAGTTAGCCTTCCCTAGGCAGGCCAGTATCGCCTTTAGGTCAGCACTAAGGCTGTTATGGGGGAGTTTTTAGGGGAGGGAACATCTCCTTTCCGCGATAAGGCGTTAATTTGGGAGGTCACTTCTGATTCAAAATCGACTTCCAAATTTAGTTTTGTTTCGAAGGATGGATTATTATCAATATCATAAGTTCGGAAAGTTGGAGGATTTTCTATTCTAACTGGTGTACAGAAGTAAGGAGAGTTCTAATGGGTTGTAAACTAATTTGCACGGCTAACTTAGGGATGTACTCAGACCATAATTTGGCACATATTTTTTTAAAGCTAAGAGATATTTTCCTCTTGAGCATATCGTGGCTTTTAACTAACTCTTTTAATTCAACGTCAAAATCTGATAGAGAGGGGATGTTCTTACAAGCCATTCTAACCGGAGTTGGAAGATAAAGTGAACAAAAAGGTATTGAAGGTGGTAAGGGAAGCGATAAATTTCAGGTTAAAAGTTTTGAAAGTAGCAAACCAACGCGGTATCTCCGCCAGAGCCAGACTCAAATTATCGGTTGATTTGGTAAGAGTGAACAAGAACCCGGAATAAATTAAGAAGTCTGTATTTTTTTAGCTTTCTTAGTCCCAATGCGGACGCTTGAAAGGCGCGGAACGAACGTATTTGGTTAGTTAACAAATAAGAGGAGTGGCGGAAGGCCAGAGAAAAGAGAATCTGATGAATAAGGTTTTGAAAAAATACAAGTTAGCTCAGAGAACCCTCGTTAGTTTACTGTTAAGAAAGTTAAATGAAATGTGGAAAAGTTGAGGAAGGTAAAATTTGAAGGACAGGGTGCGTTTTGCCGGCAATGAGAAATTGTGTACTTACCTTGAGAAGCCTTGGAATTGGGATCTTACCATCGAAAACCACTAGACCGTACTTTGAAGGGGAGAAAACGGAACGTGTCGGGAGTTTTAAAAAGAGATGTTAACGCGTCGAGACGAAGGCGAATTATTCTGGAACAATCTCGAAAGCGAGAGAGAAACCAGGGTAGGGGGAAGGCAAACTTGATTCCCTCGCCTCCTAGGGAGTTTGGAGGCGCTCAGACCACAAAACGAGGTGGGGCAACTAGGTCAGCCACATGTGAGCGTCAAGAGTGCGACAAGGTGTGCCTGGTCTATTTTTCTTACAAAACTGCCTTTTTATCTAATCACAAAGGTTAAAAAGCGAACGAGCACAAGATATATGATTTTACATATACCTATATAATATTTATACATTTACATATAATTATATATATAGTTATATATATATAGTTTAACTTACCGAATTTCATTCGAGTGGAATAGCAGGTGTTTTTAAACAGTAATCTATGTAAACAGCGTTAAAACAACAAAGTATTAATATAGGAATTGTTAGATCAAAAGTTCAACTGAATTTCACATCACAAAGAGGAAGAAAATCAATAGATGACAATTACTTTATTATTCAAAACGGGTATCGCAAAAAGTTGGTTGATAATTAAATGGATGGATCTCTGAGATAACCATTTTTAAGTGACTAAACCGAAGGACAAAGGAAATAAGCTAACTAGTGTTTGAAGGTTTGGAATTGCCGTAATCTTATTAATAATGAGAAGTGGTCTAATGAGATGATCGGAAAAATACAAGTTGGAAAATAACATCAAATGATGGATTTTACCAATATTTATAAATATTTGCCATATTATAATGTTTTTTGAAACCTTTGAACCTCTAAATTAAATATTAATAGATAATTATAAAAAAGCTAATAACAGCAAATGTATATTCACCAAAATGTTGTGGAACAGGTTAATAACGAAAATTGTAATGTTGGGACACATAAATCGTATGTGATGTACTCAAGCTCAAGCACCAAAGACCGTGAGGATGCGCAACTCTCCTGAATCTCTCGTCGTTTCGCACCGAAATCTGGACCACCTACAGAGTAGCGAGGGATAATGCCAAATCATACCTGGAAATTTGCATCATACCTAAATCACTTAAGATAATACTGTAATCTTCTTTATCATAGTGTCAAGGTTCTTTAGTTTTTCTAATCATATCGATGTTTACTCACTAAATGAAATATGGAATGGATTGTTCAACAGAATTAAACGCATGGTTTAAAGAAATTAATGGTACATATGATAAAAGCCCCAATAACTAGAAAATTTGTCAAATTCAGGTGTCGTGGTCCGCAGGCTTAAGCAATTCATAAACTGAATTTCACTCTCGTTCTCAATGGCAGAATGTTTCCTTTATGGCTCACAGAGGTATTTAAAATAGTGGAGCAAATACTAAGACATTTTTATTAACATGATTTGATTAAACCGTAAAAGAATTTAAATAATAGATTACTGGTTTAAAAAAAATTTGTTTTAGTGAATTTAGAAGTGTATGTGAGAACTAATAAAACATGTATCGCACTAAAAGGTGGTTTTCAATGGAATTATTTCTATGGTATTAAATTTTAAAATTTTTGTTACTCAACTCGATTTTAGTATTTGCTCTACTATTTTAAATTTATCTATGATATTTACTACCTCCTGAATTCTCGTTTCATTTTTATTTCAACTTTGTTTCCTTACAACGTACATTCAATTCTCATTTTCTTATTTTTAATTCGCCTAAATACTTGCAGAAAAGTATGTCAAAATAGAAATAATCCAACCTACCCTAATTTGTGTAATTTTCGTAGAATGACCTCGACATATACGCCACTTCTACCTAATATGGGTGCACGCCAAAGGTCAACGAGTGACCTTGATCAACTCTGGCCACGACAGAGATGGAAAAGGATAGAAATATGAGTAGTTGACGTTCAACTTCCCTGGACGAGTGAGAAGGATTTGAATACAAACGTTTGAGTGCAGTTGGCGGATATTAAACTAATGAAGGCTGCGGGCTATGAGGCTTATGAAAAAGTAAAAATAAAATATACTTTAATATTTACGCAGTTATACACAATAAATAGATTAAATCGAATAATTGCAATGGATACTCAATGCATTCACTAACCGAAATAATAGCTACTCAGAGTGAGCTATACTGGGGTGGGGGGGGGGCGAGAGATGATACGAACCTCTTTACATACGCACACAAAAATGACTGGCAAGATACTCCCAGATAATTAGCCTCAGCCTAGCATGGATTTGAGGCTTTAAGAGATCAAACGGGGATCGGATGGTTATTCGATAGACTTTAACCATGAGGAGTTTAACGTCTAGTAGTAAAACTAAATGGAGGGAATATTCGTGCTAAACTAAATGTACTAAACCAAGAACGGGCCAATTGACTAGGGTTTAGATCCTTCGGTATAATTCTAGCCTTCGTCTCGTAGAGAAAGGGGAGCGCGATTGAAAATGATGTTTCGTTTTAAAAGGCAGGCTTATACTGTCGATGCCCAATTGGGAACAAAAATATATAAGGACCCTCCGGAACCGTTAATGCCTCAGCCAAGGGGCGGGGGGGCGGGAGAATCTCTCCACGAACCAACACGGCACTTGAGAGATGGGAAGTACTTCCGCGGGGATTTCTTGATAACGCCCTGGGAGAAGACAGAAGCTCGCGTTTGAAATTCCAATCCCTCGCCTATTGTGGAAATCATTTTGATATTCTGACTGTTCTCACAGTCCTCGCTCACGTTTCACGTGGACTGACCTCGTGCCTGACCTCCTGGTTTCGACGAGGCTTATGGCTGCAAGGAACATTCCTTCTCGACAGTAATCAATGGCTTCTTCAGATGAAAATAAAAACTATTTAAGAATAAAAAAAGAAAATCATTTTTGCAGAATAAATTTATTACAATAAATAAAAAGGACTTAAATTCTTTAACAGTTGCTTAATTAAATAATCAAAATAACAAAAAAAGAAATTCAAAACGAAACTGCTTTTGTAATGTTATGTAAAATATTCAAATAATTAAAAATATTTATTTTTCATTATTTTTTTATAGTATTCCCCTGCGTTTACTTGCAAATTACTTTATGAAACTTCTTCAATTAAATCCACTTTACTAGCAACTAAAACTCCCATATGCTATAAACATTGCCATCACTAAAATATTTTTCCTTTCATCAATGTTTTTTATTCATATATAAATTTTTAATAAAAGTCAATATTCCTGAAATTATTGAGAGCAAATCGGCCAACTAATAAAGAATACTAAATATTCCTTAAAGTGTTAATGGTGAAAAATACAATAATAAAAGTGCAATGAGTCCTGAAATAATCTTACTAGCATTTTTTTATTTAATTTATTTCTTATATCGTTTATGATATTTTGATTATCAAAGCCTCATATATTCTAAAGACATTTTTTTCATCAATTATATGTGAGCACGAGCATCGAAGTGCAAGTAAATTGAGAAAAAACGTCCATGTGATCTTATAATTACGCAGTCCTAAATATTTAGTTCATAAAAGATAAAAAAATAGTGTTTCCCAGGAATACTTATTGCTCTTGATTGGTTAAACACCACTGGTGTTCAAGGAAAGTGAAGGAAAAGAGTTTCTTTTCTTTGTTGTTTAGCTATCTGTAGAACACAGGCTTTATCTTTTAGAGATAACGCATGAGGCATCAAAATCTCCTCTCCTTAAAACTTTGAAAAAGTGCTGATATACGCTTTTAAAATATCCTCACGATTACTTTAAGATTGATCGTCTTCATTTGCATCTCTTAGTCTATCTGTATCAGGAAGATTTGGTCTTGCTGAGAGAAGCCCATCGGAGAAAAAAATCACTTTTATTAAACTTACCAAGAACTTTGTTAAAATTTTTAAACAAGTCAATCAGAGTACATACCTCATACTTTTTAATTTTATATCTTTCATTGTTGCCTTCACTAAATATATGTTATCTGACTCTAAAATTAAAAATACAACTTAAACTAGCCGAAGAGAAAATCAAAATGATATATGAACTTACTATTCCTAACTTAATCCTACCGAATATAATGAGTAAACTATGTACATAGTGGCCCATAAGTCACAGAAAATCCCACGTACAACCTTTTGTGTAAATATCTTATTAACGCAAAACGGATGGCTATTTTTATGTAACTGTAACGTGCCGTAAGAAACAAGTACAACACCCTTCAGTTCATCAGTGATGTTTCTTTTTTTTGTTCAAGAGTTTCAGTAAATGTTGCAATTTTTTAACATGCAGTTCTTGAGTAATGTTTACTTGTTATTAAAGAGCTTATCATCAATATCATCTTTCACATCCTGCCTTTGCATAATAGGCTAAGGATAGGTATGTGTTTTTGTTTGTGAGCAATGCATTGTTTATATAGTTTAATCTTGCATTAAGAAAGACACTTTTCATGTCTTGTAACAAATGTCCATAAATACATAGTTCACAGGCATTTTGAGCCAATTGAGATTAGGCAATATGCACACACTGTACGCGTTCATAAGCCACCCAAACACCATTTTTATGGATTTTTCATTTGTTTATAAGAGGCTTACGCACAAATATTATAAATTTTTGGGGCCATTTTACCAATGTTGTCCAGGATTAGACTCCACACGAGTATTAAGTCCATCAAGATTAATTTGCAGGATTGCGGTCTACCCCCTCGCAACTCTTTAGGCCGAAATCTCTTAAAAGGAGTTTTATGAATCAATGCTGACATTTATGTTTAATTATCTAACACATATTTAATGGATTTTTTATTGCCAACGCCACCTTTTTCCCATTTCTAGTATTCAGAAGTTCTAATAAACCTGTGTTTGTCTCATTTTCCGCGATTACTATGGAAGAATTCTAACAAAATTTATCCTACAAATGGCCTTAGTTATACTATAGATATATTTATCCCCTAATTATAAATTTTAAGTAATTTAAAAACAACTTTAAGTCACATTCTCAAGTAATTAAAAAAGCCCTCCTAAGGTTATGTTGAATTATAGTCCCAAGGTGATTTGTGTTTTTAAAGAATTGCCTGGAAAGAGAACTAACTCTTTGTATTGGTTTTGTGAAGAATAATTTATGTAATCATTTGTACAGATTACATAAATATTATGAACAGGTATACGACATTAATGGATAAAACCTGGCACTCTTTATAAACTGGAATAAGTTAAGATTTTCCTTATGTGAGGTGAGGATAATATACAATAACCCAACTATTATTGTCGTCCTTCTTAAAATTTATTGTGATTTTATCATGTATCCATAAATATTTTTCATTCACCTTTATAGATATAAATGAGTCTTAAAAAGATATGACTATAGAGAAGAAAGGAGAATGAAGTTAAGAGATAACTCTCTATTTCTCTTTTCTGTTTTAATCCGTTTAAATCACTCTCGTTCTCCAAATACTTCTCAACTTCCATAGTTTCTACGAATGAGGATAGGAGCCATGCATTATTTAAGTTACAAATTAGAGAATTCCTAAAAACCCATATTTCGAACCCATTTATGGCTTTCCCAAAAGCCTAAATTACAAAGCTGTGAACGAATAGAATAACTGATGATGCTGTGAATTTTTGCTTTGTTTCTGAAATGCGTCTCTTCTTTGCCGATCTATTTTGGCATTATCGTTTGTCAAATACTTTTCTACATATTTGTCTGAGAATTTTCAAAAATAATGCCGTATTTGGAAAAGATTTATAAAGGGATTTTAGACCATAAATTCTGTTTTTTCTTACAATATTCTTTACAGAAAGAGATATGGTAGGGGGATTAAGAACCAAAAACAGTCAATCTGATTATTTCTGTACTTTTAAGCATCCCTACCATTTTTTATCTTTAGTCATACAAGTTGCAATTTTATTTAGAAAAGGCAAGACGTTTATGGAAACATTTGGCTGGTGATATATTTTACTGTTTCGTACAGGTGTGACTGTCACAAAGCAAAGTATGTATGATGTTAAAGAGTAATTGACAAATAAAGAATTGGTTTATTAATCATATTTACTTTGTGAGTATGAGTTTTGTAATTAAACTATGATGCTGTTTGACGTATGCCGTTTTTTAACGTCAACACAGTTGTTCTCGACGAATCAATGAGCTTGAAACCTACTAGATAAACATAAACTAACCAAAAGGGAAGTTTAAAAAAATAAAAAGTTTAGCTCTATTTTTACGCAAAGTATATATGTAAATTACTAGAAATTTAAACAAGAACAAAATTAAGCTGATTAATTTGATAAAGTGTTTCTTCTCCCTAATGCAAATCATCTGATAGACATAGATCCAAGACCTAACATTCAGGGTTTTTCTTGACGAAATCTAGATGACCTATTTGCTGGCCCCCATAAACCGCATCATACGGTTCTACGAAATCAACGATGTCAAAACAGCAAGAAGACAGTTGAACCTAATTTATTAGCCTTATTATAACTTAAAAGTCTACCTATTCCAGAAAACTAAAACTCATCAACAAATTTTATTAGTGGTGCCAAGAAGTTTGGAAAGAAGATGGGTTGAATGGCTGAAAATGATTTCGTTGCATAATTAAATTAATCAAATATTTATTTTAAGTTTTCTTAAACTTTGAGTATTTAACCTTTCAAAAATGGAAGCTAATAAAATTGTTCTCATAATCGTAATTGAGATGGTTATTCCTCGAATAATATTAACAAGAGTAGGTAACAATAAATCAAGAGACAAACAGTGCAAATTCAAAGATACTGCTTATGTTGAATTTAAAAATTGAAATATAGGAAAAAATAACGTGAACATCCTGGAATTATTTTCTTTTTTACAAAATCCTTTCAGAGAGGATTGGATTTAAATTGCGAGAGAATCCTTGAACAGGTGGGGTACTTTATTATCCTTTTTAGTTATCCATAACAGGAAATAAACCCACTATTTCTCTAGTCAGTTTAAATAGTGCTTGCGTTTGTTTGGAGTTGATTTGTCTAGAAATTTGAGGGATTGAGAATTTTCTAACCTTTTTTACCGAGCCCAAGTTCAAATATAATTTACCTTGCTTTTTTGAACATTGTCTTCTGAGAATGTAGATTAGAACCATAGCTGAGCTGATAGTAGGTTAATAACATTTTACAGAAATTTGGAACTAATTCAAGAGTTTGTTACCCTAATCACACTTGTTCTCACTTGAAATGCAAGAAATTGTGAAGACGGCTTTCTCCATAGACTAAAGAAACGGCCGACGGATCTTCCAATCTCCCTCTGGAAAGCGGGAGGTAAATTGAAGTGATCCTCCGGGAAGTCTGTGCAGACAAAATTCCGGTTATCTACTTTTCTCTTTCTGTCGGAAGAAACTTTCTGGAAACACAATTCTTCTTCAATCAGGGTGACACGCCAAGCTGTCCCAGGTTCAGACGAGTTAAGTTAGAGTTCATCTCATTTTAAACCATGGCAAGAAGAAAAGAAGAAACCTACCTTAATCGACACGCTCTCATCTTTTGGTGGTCTATGTTAACGGTCCTCTGCTTACAGACTACATTCAGATCTTTTACGCATTTCGAAGCTACAACTCTATTGCCCGGAAAGTTTCCTACACGAGCTTCTCCTTACTTCACCCAAATCAAAGTCCATTTAATTCGATTCACGCGTTCATAAACTCTAACTTAAGAAGAAAAGCATTTTTAACAATTTATATAAAATTACTGTTTTTGTAGTGCTTAATTTCAAGCAAATAAACTCTATGCAATATAATCGAATTCATTATCTTCACCAATTCTCATTCAAGCGAGTAATTCCATCTTTTATGTGTTACTATAATATTTAATTAATATCGTTAAATTATTTTTTCTCTGTAATAAGGAAAAACATCTTTTATGTTACTTTGCAGTAAAATGAAATCTTTGGATTCGGAGATGAATTTATGCAAAAGCAAAAGTCCTACTGGTGTAGTCACAATAATGGTTGTCCCAAAATGCTTTATCCTTTCGATATTTAATTATTCTTTCTTGGTGTTTTTTTCCTTGATTTACAGTTTTCTATTAAATATGGGCCGTGGTCGCGAACAAATGGTCTCATAGTTCATTAGTTTTCCACTTCTATTTAATGAACTATTGTTCCGGTTTAATAATAAATTTCTTTAGCTCTTCATGTTCCTGTTTTAAAAATTATATTAATAAACCTAAAACTTAAGTTGATTTTATTTTAATTTTAGGCAAAGGAAAATTATTCAGTTATACTACCGCACTTTATTAGAGTTTCGACGTGTAGCCGATCTTAGTTCAAGTCAAGACAAGACAAAGTCTTGAAAAGTGGCTGGTTAGGGACCCAAAACAATTGAGCAGCCATGTGCCCGCTCGATTGCTAGTCCAAAGGTACCCTCCTTGAATGGACCGTGAGGTCTCCTAGGGTACCTTATTTCATTGTTGGTTCTCCTTGTTGTTACATTAAGAGATTAACTTACTCATCATTACGACACTTTAAATAATTACAGGAGAATAGCCGAGAAGAAAGTAAAAAAATTGAGTGAGAGAGTCGTTATTATGTTTTGTTGATTCCTAACCTTGAAATTAAGAATTTGGTTTGTTATACTGCTGCTCTATAGAGAATAGTCTCCATCATCCTTAAACTTATGGCAAAGTTTTATTACCCTTTTCATTTTGCGGTTTGACACCAAATCTCCTCTCGTTTTACGGTCCTAAGTAGATTTGGAATAGCATTATTCTTCGGATTATCGAATCCATGACAACGTGAAGGAGTAGAGATTCTTGGTGTATCAGAATTTAATAGAAAATTTATAGCTGTCCAACCATGTACCAGTTTTGGTCTCTAACAACTCATAAAATTTCAAACCTAGTCTTCGAACTAGATTATGTGATTCATGAGTGTTAAGATATGCCATTAACTCTTTCTGTCTACAGTTTATGGAACTTTTTTCAACCTGGTAGCGTTTGGCCATTGTTGAGCTTAAGAATTTAATACTTGTGCGGAAGGGACATTGCATTAGCACCACAAAGTACATGAGCTCCCTTTTTTAGGTTGTTTCCTAGTTAAAATTAACCCTGTGAAAATTCAAAGGTTAACAATTATTCTTAAGGGACTCTAAGGCAAAACAAGAGATTCATTTAGATAAAGATGTGTATCTCAATGATATAGAGGAATGTTACACAATAGATGAATAAATCGAAGAATTTCTTAGTGACAGTATTTGAAATTTCAACTATTTTTAACGTTTATATGAATGAAGATCAGGGTTCGAGAATAAACAAGCCAATCTTTCATATGTGCTCAGTCAGCTGCAGTGTCCGAGAAGACCAAAGGCGATGCTCTTAAATTCCCGAGTATTTTGTAATTCTCGTTAGAGGGGGAAAATTTGGCATATAATAGACTATAGGCTGTAGTCACTTACTCAGTTTATCAGGGGGTCAATATTTCCGGCAAGCAAAATTTTGCGTACCTGCGAGGTCAGCTGCGTAGGGGAGGCAAAAGACTTGCTTACCGCTCTTTCTCGTACGGACTCTTATTTAGTATAAGAAGAAGAGCTACAGGTCCATCTGCCTCGAGAAGAAGTTTCTACCACCTGAACGCTGTTTGGTTTCGAATAATAATTTTTCTTGACACCTTTCCCTAAAGAGGACAGAACCAGTTTTTTTTGTCTATTTCATTATCCAGTCGGCAGCCACCTGGATAAAGGCAGATTAGCAACTATAATATTACTACTACGTATAAGGAGTGGTCGATTCTTCTACAAACCAATTATTGGCTGCCCATATATATTATTAATGCTCAAATATACGCCATTCTAGAAAATAAGGTTACTAGGGTCAATGTAAAGAGCATTCGCTTATTTATGGCCGATAACTCGTACCATATTCGAAAAAAAGGCTATGTGAGAGAAGTTGGATGATGCCGCTTTCACTACCACAGATGTTTTTCTATGTATGTTATCCTGCAAAGTGCGTAATAATATCAACTCTAATGTGGCTGATTCCATTAATGGGACAACTTGTTCACTTTGGAACTACTTACAAGTTAATAAGAGAAATGACAGTAAGAAGAGTTTGTCTAGGGAAAGTTTGAGGTTTCCATAGTAATCGGAAAACAAATCATTACTATTAAATTCATAGTAAATGATAGCCATCCAATGGAGAAAACTATCACCGGTCTTCTTAACACGGTAAGGCAAATAAAGCGGAGAGGAGTGTGAGTGCCATTAAATGAGATGACATTAATTCAAAGCATTAATTTGGACGTGACCATTTTTATTATTAAATCAATTCTTCCGAATTTTAGTACGATACTTAGTGCCAAGATGCTCATTTTACCATCAGTGTCTTATAAGGGGTTCGTAAATTCCCATATTTGGTATCCTCAATAATTTATTAGTTATTGTGGTGGCACCAACACTTTAGAAAAACGATATCCTATGGAGAGGATATTGTTACCCAAATATAATTCCAGCGTCATTAAGGGTGTTCTAACATTGCTCTTGTGTTTTTTGACATTAAGCTTTGTGCTGTCGTATTGTACGATAAAACGTGTCACTTAGGAAAGTACTTATCAGTTAAGAATAAAAATCGTGGCTCGAAAATAAGAGTAATCATCGCCAAAAATGAGCGAATGCTCTCGTAATGGACCTAGTAGATTTGATTTCTAGGATTGCGTATATGTGGGCTTTAATAATAAACATGTGTAGCCCATAACTCGTCTATAAAAAAGTTTGACGACTCCTAATAGATAAAAAGGTCGGTAGCAATAGTTACAAGGAGTTACAAGGAAAGAAAGTCCTCCAGGAGACCTTACGGTCCATTCAAAGAGGGTACCTTTGGACTAGCAATCGAGCGGGCACATGGTTGTTCAATTGTTTTGCGTCCCTAAACGGCCACTTTTCAAAACTTTGTCTAGTCTTGACTTGAAGTGGTCAACAGATTCACTGTTGACAACTTCCACTGGAAGTGCGTTCCACTTACCGCAGATACTGTAAGTGAAAAATATTCCACACAGATTGCGGTTGTAACGCTTCAGTTCAAGTTTAAAGCCGTGATTGCGCGTTCTGTTCTCACTCAGTGTGAAAATATCCCGGTAGTCAACAATGTCGAACCCTCGAAGTATTTTGAAAACTTCGATGAGCTGACCACGCACTCTACGGGTTTCCAGCGAGAACAGATCTAATTTCCTTAGTCTATCCTTATAACTTTTATGTCGGATAGAGGGAATCAGTTTGGTTGCCCTAGCTTCTACGCGTTCCAACCTTGCGATATCCTTTCGAAACGAAGGACTCCAAAATTGTACGGCATACTCCAGGTGCGGCCGAGCGAGGGAGTTGTACAGTAAAAGTACTATCTCCTTGTTACGGTATCAAAACTGGCGCTTTATGTAGCCTAACATCCTTTGGGCTTTCTTCTCTGGCGCGAAGCATTGTTTCGAGAACTTGAGGTTGCTAGTGATAGTTACACCCAAGTCCTTCTCAGTGTCACTCGATTTAAGAGCAATGCCCTAAAGGATGTACTAAGATTTGGGGATTTGGTGGCTGATATGCATTACTTTGCATTTCCCTACGTTTAAAGGCATTTGCCACGTGTCCGACCACTCCCCAATCCTTTAAAGGTCCTCTTGGAGGCGGGCAGTGTTCCCCTCCTTCGCCACATGGATACAAAGCTTGGTGTCGTTGGCAAATTTGGAGATTTTGGCAACCATGTCTCCGTCCATGTCGTTGACATAGATAATAAACAGTAGTAGGCTCAGGATGGAACCTTAAGGGACACCGCTAGATACGGGCGCCCATTCAGAGGCCCGACCATTCACCACTACGCGTTGGCGTCTGTCACTCAGCCAGCTCTCTATCCAACCTGCTACCTTGCCGTCTATGCCTTGCGCACGCACTTTTCGGAGAAGGCTGTGGTGTGGTACTTTTTCAAAGGCCTTATAAAGGGCAGTTGCGTCTCCGAAATTCTGCTAGGGGTCGTGTACTGTCCAACACTGCATTTGCTGATACCGGATTGTCTGAGTCGAGTTCAGGGGAACCGTGTTGACCATAATTGTTACCTGGCTCAATGGGTTTTGGGACATTGCGCAGGGTAGTGCCGCTTAGTCCGACATTGCGCAAGGCTGTTATGATATACGACATTCAGCTTGATGGTACTGTTCATAGAATTTGAAGTCGCTGGTACCTCGTTGTCCATAAGGGCATAATGCTTGGGGGGAGTTGCGTAAATTTTCTTTTCTGGCCTACAATATAGAGGAATTTTTATATTTTCCAAAGTACTCATAGAGTCTTATGTAACATTTAAGAGTAAAGGATGATTAAAAAATTCTCCTACCTTCACTTTAAATTACCATAATTTAAATATACTTAAATAACTTGGCCACATAAACATAAGGATTGCTTATGTAGTTCATTAAATTCATTTGAGTAATATCTTCATTTTTTAATCTGTTTCTTCAGTTTAAGATTTTATTAAACTGCCGTATATGTTGTTGAGGTATTTTGGGGGTTCATTTATCTCTATCAATCTATACCTTTCTATATATAAACCATTGAGACGATTGAATTTAGTTTTCAAAAAATCTTTAACCAGTTAGGTTACTTTCTCATTTTGTGTTTGTTTCCAGAACTACATTGCATGGTACTGTATTTTTATATAGTATCTTACTATGCAAATCACAGATCACACTATAAAAATAAAGTAACTCATGTTTCTTGTTTTTTCGATAGATTATGTTACAAAAATATTAGAGTAACAGTACTAAATGAGATTAACATAAATGTACCTATATTTTTCTAAATATTTTGACTATAATTTATAAGGTACCGCAATATATTAAAATACAATATCCTGCAGTTTTTCTGTATAATATGTGAGTAAATAGAAAGTCTTATGGGGATTCATGGTGGTAAAAGCACAATGGGTGTTCATGGAGAGCATTTTCGTTAGAAATGTTGTTAAATGGATTAGGAAAGATAAGGGGTGAAGATAGAAGAATTATAAATGTAAGTTATATAAGGACAGATTAATACAGCCCCGGACATTGAACCCTAAGCACTGAAGTCATTCAATATATGAATATATTTGCAAAATGAGAGGCTGTAAGCTCCTACCTCATTCATATATTGGAATGACAGAAACAAAGTTAACACGAAGAATGAGTTACCATTGAAACAATGGTGCCCCTAAAACACATGCATTGAAAAAACATGGACGACAAATAGACCGGAAATCACTCGAAGATAATACTCAAATCCTAGCACATGCTTCAAACCGCCGACAGCCACTTATATTAGAAGCCATATATATAAAAAAAAACAACACAAATTTAATACGCAAACAAACATACAATTCCCTCTGCCTTTCTCAAGTCCCCACGCCCCGAATAGTAATCCATGCCAATCTTACTCGTGTGTTCATTATAGATTTACCAGTTTAAGCAGTATCTACCCTCATTTCAATGTACCTCTTTGTTTTCTAAGAATTTTACTCCCTATAAGTATGTTCATATATTTTTTAACATCTAAATTTCAATATATTTAAAGCTCTGCCTTCAATTCCTTAAGTTACAAATATCAACCTTTGATAATGATACAGGTGTGTATCGATTGTTTCTTGCCCTCGTTCGTTACTATTATTTAATGAATTTTAGCAAACTTTTCTACGGGTTAATTCAGGACCAAAAACGGAATAGTTTTGTCATGGAGATTATCATACTACATAACTTCCCTTCACTCGTAAACTGAGAACAGATACAGACTCACCAAACATAGAATATGTGCAAGAAATCAGATTAAATTTCCCATTCAGTGAATGTTAATTTCATTAAGAATATAGTTGAAGATTAAATTTGGGGTAAATAAGGTGCAGATAAATTGTACGGGTAAATTATATGGGGCCGTGAAAAATCTATTGGATAGTTAAAATTATTGGTATGTGCAAGGATTCTTGAGGCTTCACTCACTTCACACCTAAATCGCTTCTGTGTTGATAAATCCTCTATTCTATATCACTTCCTATTCACCTACTTACAACAAAGGGCAATTAATGCATTTACATTAGTTTTACTTTAATTCATTTACTTTAGATTTAGTTAAAGTAAACGATTTTGTAATTGTCGAATGCTATTTGAAAGTGGCGTTATTAGAGAGAGGACGCTATTTAACCCTTTCAATAATGGAGAAAATAGAAAGGTTAAACAATTTTTATCAATAACATAATTTCTTTTGTTCGCAGAATAAATGTTTGATCTGGCTTTGGATTTGCTTTCCTTAATTTTAAGACGAGGAATTACAATTCCTTTGAGCATACACGTTGTGAATGTTATTTCATCGGACAAAAATAACATGGATCGCAAATTCTTAAAGCTCTTAAAAACATAGACATAGTAAGATTTAAATTGGTTGGTTTACGGTAGGGAGTAAAAGCAGTTTGATCTTTATCACTTAGAATTTTAACAACAAGGAAAGGTAAATAATTATTATTTTCTAATTCTTACTTTAAAATTATGGCGAGTTATAGGTTATTAAGATTGTTTAAGAAATTATCAAAGGAGTCTAGCGCGTCTAACGGCTACATGGATATGATATCATCAACATGCCTGGACCATACAAAATTTTTGAATGGGATTATGAGTGACAGTAGAAGGATCTTAAAATGTTCTATAAAATGAGTACAAAGTTTTTGACGCAGGATGCCCAAGTCAAAATTGAAAATAATTTTAGTAACGAAAAGTTTAACAAATTAGGTTTTTGGTAATCATAGATTTTTCAATACTGTCGATAATACCTCAAAGGCCTAACTAAGAGGTATATTAGTGAAAAGCCTCTACACATCACAAGTAACTAAGCGACTATCTTTACTGTCAATTTTTCTAAATTTTTCATTAAAATCTGATAAATGAAATTCATGTAATGATGAGGTGAATCCAAAGGGTCACAAAGCATCCTTGCTAGCCATTTTCAAAGTGGTTAGGAATGAGAGCCAGTATATGATACAATAAGCTGGAGGAAAGTTCAACTATGTTTTTTTTCATTTAAATCTAATGAATGAAATTTATGTAATGATAAGGTGAATCAAAAGGGCCATAAAGCAACCTGGCTAGCCATTTTTAAAGTGGATAGGAATAAGAGCCAATATATGATACAATGGGCTGAAGAGAAGTTCGACTGTTTTTTTTTTCATTAAAATCTGATGAATAGAATTTATGTAATGATGAGGTGAATCCGAAAGGGCCATGAAGCATCCTGGCTAGCCATTTTGAAAGTAGATAGGAATGAGAGTTAATATATGATAAAATAGGCTGAAGAGAAGTTCGACTGATTTTTTTTCACTAAAATCTGATGAATAGAATTTATGTAATGATGAGGTGAATCAAAAGGGCCATAAAGCATCCTGGATAGCCATTTTAAAAGTGGATAAGAATGAGAGCCAATATATGATACAAAGGGCTGGAGAGAAGTTTGACTTTGTTTTTTTTCATTAAAATCTGATGAATGGAATTTATGTAATGATGAGGTAAATCAAAAGGGCCATAAAGCATCCTGGCTAGCCATTTTTAAAGTAGATAAGAATAAGAGCCAATATATGATACAATGGGCTGGAGAGAAGTTCGACTGTTTTTTTTTATTAAAATCTGATAAATTAAATTTATGTAATGATGAGGTAAATCAAAAAGGTCATGTAGCATCCTGGCTAGCCATTATAAAAGTGGATAGGAATGAGAGCCAATATATAATACAATAAGCTGGAGGGAAGTTCGACTATGTTATTTTTCATTAAAATCTAATAATTGGAATTTATGTAATGATGAGGTGAATCAAACGGGCAATAAAGCATCCTGGCTAGCTATTTTGAAAGTGAATAGGAATGAAAACCAATATAGGATACAATGGGCTGAAGAGAAGTTCGACTGTTTTTTTTTCATTAAAAACTGATAAATGGAATTTATGTAATGATGAGGTAAATCCAAAACGTCATAAAGCACCCTGGCTAGCTATTTTGAAAGTGGATAAAAATGAGAGCCAATATATGATACAATGGGCTAGAGAGAAGTTCGATTTTGTTTTTTTCATAAAAATCTGATGAATGGAATTTATCTAATGATGAGATGAATCCAAAAGGTTATAAAGCAGCCTGGCTAGCCATTTTTAAAGTGGATAGGAAAAGGAGCCAATATATGATACAATGGGCTGAAAAGAAGTTTGACTTTGTTTTTTTCGTTAAAATCTGATGAATGGAATTTATGTAATGATGAGGTGAATCAAAAGGGCCATAAAGCATCCTGGCTAGCTATTTTGAAAGTGGATAGGACTGAGAGCCAAAATCTGATACAATAAGCTGAGGAGAAGTTCGAATTTATTTTTATTTTCATTAAAATCTGATCAATGGAATTTATGTAATGATGAGGTGAATCCAAAGACTAATAAAGCATCCTAGCTAGCCATTTTGAAAGTGGATAGGAATGAGAGCCAATATATGATACAAAGGGCTGGAGAGAAGTACGACTTTGTTTTTTTTCATTTAAATCTGATGAATGGAATTTATGTGATTATGAGGTGAATCAAAAGGGCCATAAAGCATCCTGGCTAGCCATTTTGAATGTTAATAGGAATGAGAGCCAATATATGATACAATGGGCTGGAGAAAAGTTCGACTTTGTTTTTTTCATTAAAATCTGATGGATGGAATTTATGTAATGATGAGGTGAATCAAAAGGGCCATACAGCATCCTGGCTAGCCATTTTGAAAGTGGATAGAAATGAGGGCCAATATATGATACAATGGGCTGGAGGGAAGTTCGACTATGTTTTTTTTCATTTAAATCTAATGAATGGAAATTATGTAATGATGAGGTGAATCAAAAGGGCCATAAAGCAACCTGGCTAGCCATTTTGAAAGTGGATAGGAATGAGAGCCAATATATGATACAATGGGCTGAAGAGAAGTTCGACTGTCTTTTTTTCATTAACATCTGATGAATAGAATTTATGTAATGATGCGGTGAATCCAAAAGGGCCATAAAGCATCCTAGCTAGCCATTTTGAAATAAAGATAGGAATGAGAGTTAATATATGATACAATAGGCTGAAGAGAAGTTCGACTGTTTTTTTTTGCATTAAAATCTGATGAATAGAATTTATGTAATGATGAGGTGAATCCGAAAGGGCCATAAAGCATCCTGGCTAGCCATTTTGAAAGTAGATAGGAATGAGAGTTAATATATGATAAAATAGGCTGAAGAGAAGTTCGACTGATTTTTTTTCACTAAAATCTGATGAATAGAATTTATGTAATGATGAGGTGAATCAAAAGGGCCATAAAGCATCCTGGATAGCCATTTTAAAAGTGGATAAGAATGAGAGCCAATATATGATACAAAGGGCTGGAGAGAAGTTTGACTTTGTTTTTTTTCATTAAAATCTGATGAATGGAATTTATGTAATGATGAGGTAAATCAAAAGGGCCATAAAGCATCCTGGCTAGCCATTTTGAAAGTAGATAAAAATAAGAGCCAATATATGATACAATGGGCTGGAGAGAAGTTCGACTGTTTTTTTTTATTAAAATCTGATAAATTAAATTTATGTAATGATGAGGTAAATCAAAAAGGTCATGTAGCATCCTGGCTAGCCATTATAAAAGTGGATAGGAATGAGAGCCAATATATAATACAATAAGCTGGAGGGAAGTTCGACTATGTTATTTTTCATTAAAATCTAATAATTGGAATTTATGTAATGATGAGGTGAATCAAACGGGCAATAAAGCATCCTGGCTAGCTATTTTGAAAGTGAATAGGAATGAAAACCAATATAGGATACAATGGGCTGAAGAGAAGTTCGACTGTTTTTTTTTTCATTAAAATCTAATAAATGGAATTTATGTAATGATGAGGTAAATCAAAAAGGTCATAAAGCATCCTGGCTAGCCATTTTGAAAGTGGATAGAAATGAGGGCCAATATATGATACAATGGGCTGGAGGGAAGTTCGACTATGTTTTTTTTCATTTAAATCTAATGAATGGAATTTATGTAATGATGAGGTGAATCAAAAGGGCCATAAAGCATCCTGGATAGCCATTTTAAAAGTGGATAAGAATGAGAGCCAATATATGATACAAAGGGCTGGAGAGAAGTTTGACTTTGTTTTTTTTCATTAAAATCTGATGAATGGAATTTATGTAATGATGAGGTAAATCAAAAGGGCCATAAAGCATCCTGGCTAGCCATTTTGAAAGAAGATAAGAATAAGAGCCAATATATGATACAATGGGCTGAAGAGAAGTTCGACTGTTTTTTTTTCATTAACATCTGATGAATAGAATTTATGTAATGATGCGGTGAATCCAAATGGGCCATTAAGCATCCTAGCTAGCTATTTTGAAATAAAGATAGGAATGAGAGTTAATATATGATACAATAGGCTGAAGAGAAGTTGGACTGTTTTTTTTTTCACTAAAATCTGATGAATAGAATTTATGAATGATGAGGTGAACCAAAAGGGCCATAAAGCATCCTGGATAGCCATTTTAAAAGTAGATAGGAATGAGAGCCAATATATGATACAATGGCTTGGAGAGAAGTTCGACTGTTTTTTTCATTAAAATCTGATAAATGAAATTTATTTAATGATGAGATAAATGCAAAAGGTTATAAAGCATCCTGGCTAGCCATTTTTGAAGTGGATAGGAATAAGAGCCAATATATGATCCAATGGGCTGAAAAGATGTTTGACTTTGTTTCTTTCATTAAAATCTGATGAATGGAATTTATGTAATGATGAGTTGAATCAAAAAGGCCATGAAGCATCCTGGCTAGCCATTTTAAAAGTGAATAGGAATTAGAGACAATATATGATACAATGGGATAGAGAGAAGTTCGACTGTTTTTTTTCATTAAAATCTGATAAATGGAATTGATGTAATGATGAGGTAAATCCAAAAGGTCATAAAGCATCCTGGCTAGCCATTTTGAAAGTGGATAGGAATTAGAGCCAATATATGATACAATGGGATAGAGAGAAGTTCGACTGTTTTTTTTCATTAAAATCTGATAAATGGAATTGATGTAATGATGAGGTAAATCCAAAAGGTCATAAAGCATCCTGGCTAGCCATTTTGAAAGTGGATAGGAATGAGAGCCAATATATGATACAAAGGCCTGGAGAGTAGTTTGACTTTGTTTTTTTTTCATTAAAATCTGATGAATGGAATTTATGTAATGATGAGGTGAATCCAAAAGGTTATAGAGCATCCTGGCTAGCCATTTTTAAAGTGGATAGGAAAAGGAGCCAATATATGAAACAATGGGCTAGAGAGAAGTTCGATTTTGTTTTTTTCATTAAAATCTGATGAATGGAATTTATGTAATGATGAGGTGAATCAAAAGGGTCATAAAGCATCCTGGCTAGCCCTTTTCAAAGTTGATAGGAATGAAAAACAATATATGATACAATGGGCTGAAAAGAAGTTTGACTTTGTTTTTTTCATTAAAATCTGATGAATGGAATTTATGTAATGATGAGGTGAATCAAAAGGGCCATTAAGCATCCTGACTAGCTATTTTGAAAGTGGATAGGAATGAGAGCCAAAATCTGATACAATAAGCTGAAGAGAAGTTCGAATTTGTGTTTTTCATTAAAATCTGATCAATGGAATTTATGTAATGATGAGGTGAATCCAAAGACTCATAAAGCATCCTAGCTAGCCATTTTGAAAGTGGATAGGAATGAGAGCCAATATATGATACAAAGGGCTGGAGAGAAGTTCGACTTTGTTATTTTTCATTAAAATCTGATGAATGGAATTTATGTAATGATGAGGTAAATCAAAAGGGCCATACAGCATCCTGGCTAGCCATTTTGAAAGTGGATAGAAATGAGGCCCAATATATGATACAATGGGCTTGAGAGAAGTTCGACTTGTTTTTTTTTCAATAAAATCTGATAAATGGAATTTATGTAATGATGAGGTGAATTCAAAAGGTCATAAAGCATCCTAGCTAGCCATTTTCAAAGTGGATAGGAATGAGAGCCAATATATAATACAATGGGCTGGAGAGAAGTTCGACTTTTTTTTTCATTAAAATCTAATGAATGAAATTTATGTAATGATGAGGTGATTCCAAAGGGCCATAAAGCATCCTGGCTAGCCATTTTAAAAGTGGATAGGAATAAAAGCCAATACCTGATACAATGGGCTGGAGAGAAGTTCGACTTTGTTTTTTCATTAAAATCCGATGAATGGAATTTATGTAATGATGAGGTGAATCAAAAGGGTCATAAAGCATCCTGGCTAGCCCTTTTCAAAGTTGATAGGAATGAGAACCAATATATGATACAATGGGCTGGAGAGAAGTTTGACTTGTTTTTTTTCATACAAGTCTGATGGACGGAATCTATGTAGTGATGAGGTGAATCCGAAAGGTCATAAAGCATCCTAGCTAGTCATTTTGAAAGTGGATAGGAATTAGAGCCAATATATGATACAAAGGGCTAGAGAGAAGTTTGACTTTGTTTTTTTTCATTAAAATCTGATAAATGGAATTTAGGAAATAATGAGGTAAATCAAAAGGGCCATAAAGCATCCTGGCTAGCCATTTTTAAAGTAGATAGGAATGAGAGCCAATATATGATACAATGGGCTGGAGAGAAGTTCGACTGTTTTTTTTTCATTAAAATCTGATAAATGGAATTTATGTAATGATGAGGTAAATCAAAAAGGTCATCTAGCATCCTAGGCTAGCCATTTTTAAAGTGGATAGGAATGAGAGCCAATATATGATACAGTGGGCTGGAGAGAAGTTCGACTTGTTTTTTTCATTAAAATCTGATGAATGGAATTTATGTAATGATGAGATGAATGCAAAAGGTTATAAAGCATCCTGGCTAGCCATTTTTAAAGTGGATAGGAATAAGAGCCAATATATGATACAATGGGCTGAAAAGAAGTTTGACTTTGTTTTTTTCATTAAAATCTGTTGAATGGAATTTATGTAATGATGAGGTGAATCAAAAAGGCCATAAAGCATCCTCGCCTGATATTTTAAAAGAGGATAGAAATGAGAGCCAATATATAATACAATAAGCTGGAGGGAAGTTCGACTATGTTTTTTTTCATTAAAATCTGATAATCTGAATTTATGTAATGATGAGGTGAATCAAAAGGGCCATAAAGCATCCTGGCCAGCCATTTTAAAAGTGAATAGGAATGAAAACCAATATATGATACATTGGGCTGAAGAGAAGTTCGACTGTTTTTTTTTCATTAAAATCTGATAAATGGAATTTATGTAATGATGAGGTAAATCCAAAAGGTCATAAAACCTCCTGGCTAGCCATTTTGAAAGTGGATAGTAATGAGAGCCAATATATGATACAATGGGCTAAAGATAAGTTCGACTTTTTTTTTTCATTAAAATCTGATGAATGGAATTTATGTAATGATGAGATGAATGCAAAAGGTTATAAAGCATCCTGGCTAGCCATTTTTAAAGTGGATAGGAATAAGAGCCAATATATAATACAATGGGCTGAAAAGAAGTTTGACTTTGTTTTTTTCATTAAAATCTGTTGAATGGAATTTATGTAATGATGAGGTGAATCAAAAAGGCCATAAAGCATCCTGGCTAGATATTTTAAAAGTGGATAGAAATGAGAGCCAATATATAACACAATAAGCTGGAGGGAAGTTCGACTATGTTTTTTTTCATTAAAATCTGATAATCTGAATTTATGTAATGATGAGGTGAATCAAAAGGGCCATAAAGCATCCTGGCCAGCCATTTTGAAAGTGAATAGGAATGAAAACCAATATATGATACATTGGGCTGAAGAGAAGTTCGACTGTTTTTTTTTCATTAAAATCTGATAAATGGAATTTATGTAATGATGAGGTAAATCCAAAAGGTCATAAAACCTCCTGGCTAGCCATTTTGAGAGTGGATAGTAATGAGAGCCAATATATGATACAATGGGCTAGAGATAAGTTCGATTTTGTTTTTTTCATTAGAATCTGATGAATGGAATTTATGTAATGATGAGGTAAATCCAAAAGTTTATAAAGCATCCTGGCTAGCCATTTTGAAAGTGAATAGGAATGAAAACCAATATATGATACAATGGGCTGAAAAGAAGTTTGACTTTGTTTTTTTCATTAAAATCTGATGAATGGAATTTATGTAATGATGAGGTGAATCAAAAGGGCCATTAAGCATCCTGACTAGCTATTTTGAAAGTGGATAGGAATGAGAGCCAAAATCTGATACAATAAGCTGAAGAGAAGTTCGAATTTGTGTTTTTCATTAAAATCTGATCAATGGAATTTATGTAATGATGAGGTGAATCCAAAGACTCATTAAGCATCCTAGCTAGCCATTTTGAAAGTGGATAGGAATGAGAGCCAATATATGATACAAAGGGCTGGAGAGAAGTTCGACTTTGTTATTTTTCATTAAAATCTGATGAATGGAATTTATGTAATGATGAGGTGAATCAAAAGGGCCATACAGCATCCTGGCTAGCCATTTTGAAAGTGGATAGAAATGAGGCCCAATATATGATACAATGGGCTTGAGAGAAGTTCGACTTGTTTTTTTTTTCAATAAAATCTGATAAATGGAATTTATGTAATGATGAGGTGAATTCAAAAGGTCATAAAGCATCCTAGCTAGCCATTTTCAAAGTGGATAGGAATGAGAGCCAATATATAATACAATGGGCTGGAGAGAAGTTCGACTTTTTTTTTCATTAAAATCTAATGAATGAAATTTATGTAATGATGAGGTGATTCCAAAGGGCCATAAAGCATCCTGGCTAGCCATTTTAAAAGTGGATAGGAATAAAAGCCAATACCTGATACAATGGGCTGGAGAGAAGTTCGACTTTGTTTTTTCATTAAAATCCGATGAATGGAATTTATGTAATGATGAGGTGAATCAAAAGGGTCATAAAGCATCCTGGCTAGCCCTTTTCAAAGTTGATAGGAATGAGAACCAATATATGATACAATGGGCTGGAGAGAAGTTTGACTTGTTTTCTTTCATACAAGTCTGATGGACGGAATCTATGTAGTGATGAGGTGAATCCGAAAGGTCATAAAGCATCCTAGCTAGTCATTTTGAAAGTGGATAGGAATTGGAGCCAATATATGATACAAAGGGCTGGAGAGAAGTTTGACTTTGTTTTTTTTCATTAAAATCTGATGAATGGAATTTATGTAATGATGAGGTGAATCCAAAAGGTCATAAAGCATCCTGGCTAGCCATTTTCAAAGTGGATAGGAATGGGAGACAATATATGATACAGTGGGGGTGGACTTTGTTTTTTTCGGCAAACCATACTGACGAGGAAGCGATTGGTTAATTGGTTTGAAAATGTTGAGATTTTTAATTACATAAAAGGTTGTAATACAGTTTTGCATAGGTGTCTGAGTCAGTGAGTAAATTTTTCAACTTATCCAAATATGGTAATTTCTTCAAAAAAAAATTTGATTATTTTTATCTGATTATTTTATTGGAATATATTTATTCGAGTTAAGAAATTTATAGGCCCCCATTAAGTTCCTTGGCATTTCTAAATTTTTCAACACTTTCAGTGTGAGATAAGGCATCAGCTACAAAGCTAATTATGAATTTAGTATCAGAATTATCACTTCCACAAAATTTGTTGATAGATACGAGATGATTAAGGGAGAAAGAATCACTGATTTTAAATCGCAAGGAGAGGCCATACACAAGTATAATTTCCTTATCGGGTTACGTAGACTAAGGTCAAAGGTTAAACACTTTCCTGCTTGGTTGAAGGAATCGCTGGACGCGGTGGTGAACATGGTGTAAGTTCTAAATCGAAAATCACTGTGGCGTTTTGCGAATTGAGCGCTATTCAGCAGAGCTAGTTCATCATTTTTGCTAAAAGGAGTTTCTTGAGTCTCTTTGTTTTGGTTCAAGCAGAGGGATTGTGGAATCACTTTTACGGCTAAGGAGTAGAGCAAAAATTTCACATTCAATTTTGTATTGTGTGCACGGAACAAAAATCTTATATATTACGTATTGTTGGAGTGTAAGACATATTCTCATACTCAATCGAGATTAAAATATAAAACTATTTCTTAAACTCAATAACGAGTCGAAGAAATTAAAAAAAATAATAATGTGTAACAGCGTAATATTTAATAGCAAGTTGTTTTGGCATGTAGTTTATCATACCACCTTACACGTGCAAGTGATGCCTCATGTATCTTTTCAAATATCAATAATTTTGACCATGCAATAGAATTCCTCCAGCTCCAAATAATTTACCCGAGTAAGGATTTTCGTAAAAGAAATGTTATTGAATCCAAGTAAATTAGAGAAATCCAGAATTTCGAACTCACAGTTAGGTAATTTATTACCCCATGCTAGTAGTTATGCATTTCAATGGAACACGCCACAATCCCTAACCTGAGCACTCATCCATGCTACCCACATATATATTTTTCAATGATTTCTTGATTAAACAGACTCTCAAAGTTTAAAATTATTAAGAATATTAAAAGTCATTTCTATTAAATTCACAAAGATGAATTTAAATTCTGATACTAGTAATTTTCCTAGTTATTACATATATAACTAATATTAATTTGATAATTAATTTAATACCCATTTGCAATCAATAGAGATGTCTTTTATTTATCAGTGAAGAGTTGAAATTTATCGTAGAATACGAACTAGGTGAAGCTAGAGCGTATAGAGCAACTCTCAGTGGCCTAGTGGATATAGTATCGGATATTTGATGACGATGCAGGGTACTACTCCAGCGTGCCCGTACAAAATAAATACAGGGGCGCCATGACCGTAACGTCCAATACACGGATGCCCTGATACTAAGCTCCGTGGAGGGGTAAGAAGATTAACATACATCCTAATAGCAAATCACACTAACGCAAACATTACTTTTATCGCCTTCATAGCACAATAGAGGTACTCTCTGCTCTGCTCGGGAACCCTGTTAAGAGAGTACTAGCGTCTCTTATAGGGGCACTCATATCCACATCTCCCTGACGCAAACATCTGACCACCCTTCGTGAGACCAAGAGTCACTAAGTGTTCCACCATTACTGGATTAAGTATAAAACACAATACAACTCTGAAACCTCCCAGACAAAACCCCTCTTTGGGTGCTTTCAGGCTCACCGTGATTCTTTTTCCGATCTTTATAAGGCTAAATCTCAATGTAAACGTTTCCCCTTGGTTTGTCTTTAGCCCATTTCCTCCGAAGTGGGATTAGAATCACACATTTGCGTATCATCTTTAAAGGCCTAATTCATACTAACTATGAGAACGTTACCCCCCCCCAAAAAACAAAAAACAAACGCGCAGTTGACTAAATTTATATTAGCCAAATTAATGCAGGGAGATGAGGCAATATGATTATTTTAAATAAAATACAACACTATATATATAGACCTTACCTACCTAGTGTTTTAATACAGCTATAATACATTTTAACATTACTATACAGAATTATATTTCCTAATAGCTTTAAGGTATGACAAACAAAACACAGAATTTACACAATTTTAATTTGCCTTTTAGGCTTCGTTAATAAGGTGAAATTTAGAACTAACAACTTACTGTGAACAAAATGAATAATAAGTCTTGAACTTTATCTTAGGGAAAATAAAATAAAGCAAACCTAGGCCAATTTCAATACATGTCCAGAACTGAATGGTGATCCATGGTCGCTCATGTCTTTAGAGGTACGGCACATCAGTAAACTAAGTTTAGTATAAGAATGGCTAAAAACAAGCTATACGATCTAATATGGATAATTGTGCCATATTTTAACTTGTTCGAGACTTATACATACATAAATATGTAAAAAAAATTCCTAAAACATAACGAACTGACTCGCCCCTTAATCTCTAGTTATTGCCATTACGCATAAGTTACGATGTCGCTTTGAGAATCAGATGCCGGGCCCATAATGGTTGAATCATTAAGACTCTTGACAAATTTGCATACATGTCGCGCCTACGTTCTACATTAATATTTCTCTTACATTTGATCAAAAATATAAAACATTTGCTCTTACCAAAAATAAAAGGTTGCATCTTTTCTTATTAACTATTAAACTAACGTTGATGGAAGATTAAAACATTAGTCAAACTTGGATAGTAAAGTATGTCAAAGAAAATTTGTTTTCAAATAAAAATTGTCAATTTATATCACTTACAGGAAGAGTGAATTAGCCACTTACCCATACAGGAGTAGCTTGTGCTTTGCAAGAAGACCTTTTGTCTGCGACCTAAGGCCGATCCAGATTTTGCAAAAGCCTTTTAGGCTAAGTTATTTTTAAAAATTTCCAATACATATCATCATTATCTCTAACTCTATAATTTAAGAAATCGATTTTTTGAGTATTTGAATGATAATTTCATCTTAGTTTGGTTATGACTTAGGTTTTTTTATCAAAGTTATTTATAATAATTCTTTTATAATATAAAAAAAACAAAAATGGTGAAGTTCAGAATAAAATATAAGTATCGAAATTTTGTGACTTTTTTAAAACCCAAAGTATTACAAATAGTGAAGTTCAGAAAATTTATAAAAATTTAATCATGGCTGCTTTTTTTAGACTTTAAATTTTAATCTTAGTAGCGAAGTCATTGCCTGGCCTTTTAATAATTTATTATTGGTCTATTTTTACACATCGATGCTTATTTTATAGGCCTATAATAGGCCAGACATTTTATTATTGGAATTCTTTTTAAATATGGAAAAAACAATCCTCACCATTCTTTTTTTTCCAACTAAATTTGCTCTAATATAGGGTGTTTCATTACGAGGGATTGAAGTTAGCAGTAAATAAAACAGAGTTATTGGTGAAAATTTATTAATTTCACTATTAGATCATTTTATTTGAGTCAAGAAATTATGTGTGAAAAATAATATCACTTAAATGTCTGCCAAGGCTTCGGCGGCACACTTCCACTCGAAGGTCAAAATTTTTGATGATGTCTCTGCATAGTTGATCCTCGATATCACCAATATGCCTTATTATATTATCCTTCAGCTAGTGAATTGTTGTTGGCTTGTTAGCAGAGACCTTACTTTTGAGATGACCACAAATGAAGAAATCCAAAGGCGTCAAGTCACACGATCGTGGTGGCCAATTGACCTCACTGTTTCGAGAGATGATGCGACTTGGGAACTTTTCATTCAATAAAGCCATTGTTGCATTGGTTGGGTCGCATGTGGCGCCATCCTGTTGAAACCACAAATCTTCGCTATCTATAGAATTCAATTCAGGCTATAAAAATTTGGTTATCATGGTACGGTATCGCTCGCCTGTAACCGTAACAGAATTCCCGGCATCATTTTCGAAGAAATACGGCCCAATGATTCCTCTAGCAAAAAATGCGCACCAAACTGTGACCTTTTGTGGATGCAGTTGCTTTTCAAAAATCTTCCTGGAATTTTCATCAGCCCAAATGCGACAATTCTGCTTATTAACGAATCCACCAAGATGAAAATGGGCTTCATCACTAAAGATGATTTTTTGGGAAAAATCCTCATCGGCTTGTCTTTGCTCGTGCACCCAATTGACGAATGCACGGCGCTTAAAATGGTCAGCAGTCTTCAGTTCTTGTGTCAATTGAATTTTGTAAGCGTGCAGAGACAAATCTTTTGTCAAAATTCGATGTAACCTTGTTGTGGAGAGGTTCAATTCCTCCGCGCTATGACGAATAGAGGTGTCTGAATCTTTGGCCACATTCACGCGCACTGCAGCAATGTTTTCAGCTGAACGGCGTAAACGAGCATGCAATGGCGTTTTCATATCTGCCACCGAACCCATTTGTTTGAATTTACGAACAATTTTGCTAATTGCACTCTCGGTTTGTCGATTATGTTGACCAAAATAATCGCGAAGTGTCTGAAATGCATTTCTGTTTGAACGTCCATTTTCCTAATAGGCTTCGTTCGATAACTTTAACACGTTGTTCGATTGTTAATCTTCCCATGGTTGTAATTGCCAAAGACTGAAGTTGTTAAATCTGAGAGAAAAGAAAAAAATCTTTAGATGCTTAAACTTAACTCATATTTAAAATCGGTCCAAGTTATTTGAACACCCATTACATAATTTCATTTTGATTTACTCGTTTATAGGGGGTAGTAGATATTTCCTCCTGAAAAAGATTAAAATTAAAAATCTATTTTAGAAATAACTTCGATATAACTCTCGAATATCCGAAAAAAATAAAATAAAAACTCAGGAATGCCTAATTTTAATCAATTTTTTTAACTTCACCAATTATAATTATTTTAGCGTTAAAAAATTCTAAACATTCATTAATCATATTTATTTATCCTGAAATTTACCGGGGGTTTTTCAACTCTAAAAGAACTCTAAAATAAGTTGAATAAAAACTTATAAAATACTTAGGTTATAACAAACCTAAGAGAAAAAAAAATCTATTATAATTCTAACCTTCTAATAATTCCCGTTCTTTAATCTTAGTGTTATGGAGGAAACCATGATAAAATGCACAGTAAACATTTAACTTTTATATCTCGACTAGACAAAGGATAAGCACTTAAAAGTTCCAGCTTACAATCATCGCACCAAATACTCCCAGGAAACGAAGAATTTTAAAGTAACAGTAAAAAAACAACTATATTATTGTAAATATTTACAGTAGGGTACTAGCTAATTTACAGCAATAGTCTACAGTTTAAGCATTGCACGAACTAAATGTAAGTATTTCTATAGCCCGTTTAATTATGGTGTTTTCCTTTGTGACTGGTTAATATACATCTATCACCATTTCGTTTATTTGTTTATGCATCCCTTTACATTTTTAAGAGTTTTCGTTCACACTAACCAATTTGCTTGGTTGGTAGGTTTCCCGTCAATAGGAAGAGATGTGATGTGTGACTTTGAGTAATGGGAAATTATGTAACAATTTTGACTAGCCTAATTTCTTATAAAAATTCCTTATTTTTTTCGAATATTGTTTTATGAGGAGGTGAAATAAATCCATTTCACAGCCGCTGGTACCACATTGAATACCATTTTACAGGAATTTGGAACTATTTTACGAATTTGCTAACTTAAACAAACCGATTGGGGCTCGTAGTCAAAGAACTAGATCCAATTCGACATTTCACCATGGTCTGCCAAATCTCGGCCCGAGGTGGTGAAGAATTTGTTCTGCTGTTGTATTTTTTCACTTTTAATTAGTAAGGTGTTGTTTGTGTTTATTAAAAATATTGTTTATTCCAATCAATTTACTGTTTGAATGGTTATATTAACACTAGCTTAAGTTGGTTTAATTTACATATTTAGGCTAATTATTATTATTTTGTTGTAAGACTGAAATTCATTCGAGGTTTTTACCTCAAAATTAAAGGTTTAAATAGTTATTATCATTTTATTATGAAGTTATAGAAAAGAATAAGTGGAGACTCATCATTGTTGGCCCTAGAGTCCTTACTAAGGTTGAGACAAACTAAGCACTTGTTGTGCTTTATTTAGCAGGTGATGAATCCATCATCAGTATCCTTCTGCCATATTTGGATGGTTAATGACTGCACCAATCTATACTTAAAAGGGGTCTATTCCTCTCTAAATTTTGTTACTTTTTTATTTGACTGTCACTGCAAAATAGCTCCTTTTGGTTTATGATCCCCTGGAGGTTTAAATGAACGCATTTTGTTCAGGATCTACGATCGCGAGGAACATAACCCAGTAGAGCGTCATTGTCTATCGGCCTATGATAGGAAATGTGTAGCTGCCCAACCATGAATCATGGTTGGAATCTCCTCTCCATGACAAGTTTAGACAGCAGTGGTCTTTCAAAGGGTCGCTGGGATTGATCAAAAGTTAATTAATAATTGACCACTGAGCATTTAGAATCTGCCGAAAAATCTGCTTCTCAAAGGTAAATATTAAACTTTATTCTGTAAGGAACATTATTGTGAAGTATAATTCTAATTACATCACTGTAAAAAAATCCGCGTATATCTAGTTTAATTAATTAATTAACCCATTTTTGAAAAGTGTTCCAATATTGGAACAATATACTCATTAGAGAAAAACGTTTATTATTTTAAAAGACGCACGTAATTCTTATAGCACCATTTTTTCACGTGAGATGAATGATTAATCAAGTATACAAAAACACTAATTAGATGATTCAATGCTTATTGTGAGGTTGACACGGCTTAGAAGAGGATTGTTTTTTGGGGGTGCTTGAATTTTTTTTTTTAGGATTAATTTTATTTCTAATATTATAATACCTTGACAATAGGTTAATAAATAAAGCTGTTTTGTAATTTTAGCATTATCTCAAACAGTCTATGGTCAAAATCGAATGAATACTTGGTTGTTCCAAATATTGGAACACCGAGCATGAATGTGTGCATGAACTTTTCTATATTATTTTGAGTTTACATATTTTTTTACTCCATAAATAGTTTTTAATCTCCTTTTTTAGTATATATAATATAATTTAATTAACGATAGGATATTTTTTAAACCTCGTACAAAACACATGCATATTTACAGAAATTATATATATATGTATATATATATATATATATATATATATATATATATATATATATATATATATATATGTATATATATATATATATATATATATATATATATATATATATATATATATGTATATATATATATATATACCTACATGCATTAGAAAGCACGCTAGATCCTATTTATGTCTTCTATTTTATTAATTTGTTTTCCTAGATCCCTTACAATGAAAGAAATGCTAAATTATTTAAAGGAAGAAGAAGACGGAAAAACTGATTAATTGTGATGTTCTCATGCCACCTGATGATGGAAATGAAAGTGCAGAGGAACGTGGTGATGAAGATCAAGTAGGTAATGTAAACAATTTATCAGGTAAACCCTTATTAGCCCAAGCAGAAGGGAGTCTGGTTTATAGGAGTCATAGTTTAAGTCAATTTTGGACACAATGAAGAGCCTCTTGTTTCCTGCTAAAGGGTGAAAAAACATCAACAAAAATGGATAAAAAAAAATCTCATTTCAAATTTTTCGCCAGAACACTTTTTGTCTCCATATGAATTTTCAGATATCCCCTCAGACCCTGTTTCTTGTTTTGTGCTTTTTATTGACAATGAAGTGTGAAACTTTCTTAGAGAAAGGACTGAATTATATGCTAGAAAAGAAAAAGGCAACTATGCTTTTAACATTTATGTGTCAGATTTAAAGTGCTTTACTGCCATTCTTTATTAATCAGGATATTTAAGAGTACCCAGACGGGGTGTGTTTTGGGAGGTTGGTACCGAAACTTACAATGCAAATGTGGTACAAGCAATGAGGCAAAATAGATTAAGAGAAATAAAACCAAATTTTCACTGCGCCGACTACAAAGAGCTTACACCTAATGATCAATTTACTAAAGTTATACCTTTGCTTAATCTACTAAATAAAGGGTTTATAGCATATTTTCCATTGAAGCAAGAATGTTAATTGATTAAAGCATGCTAGTCTATTATGGAAAGCATGGGGCAAAGCAGTTTTTATCAGGTAAGCCAATCCGTTTCGGAGATAAAATGTGCTGTCTCTGTAAACCATTGGGTTATTTGATCCAATTTGATCCCTACCAAAGTAGACAAGAAAAACCTCACCCTGAACTCTGATTAGGTGCGTAAACAGTCTTAAATCTAGCAGCGAAACTGTCTGCCAACGCAAATTTCAAATTTTATGTAGACAGCTTTGCCTCTTCTATTCATTTAGTTGATGAATTGAACAAACGTGGAGATGGACTTGAAGGAACTGTCAGGAAAAACGACTAGAAAATTGTCATATCAGAGAATCAACACAGAAAATACGAGTGTTATATGATTTTGTGACTGAAGACAAAATTAAATGTACTGTCACTTGCTGGCATGACAATCGTCTTGTTTCAATGATTAGTGCTTGTGACCCTGTTTTTACCTGCAAGGAAGTGCCAGGTCTAGGCGTTGCTATTTTTACAAAAGGAGTAAAGTTCAATTGTACCCATTTAGAGCCATGAAATGACTCATATGGCCATGCGACATATGGTTATCACCCTGTAGATTTCCAATCTGCCATCGGATTTGATGCTGGGTGGCGCCATCTAGTGGCAGAAGCCTCATTTATCTATTTGGCCATTCAAAGACAATTGTAAGTGATTTGAACCATGGGAAACAATCAATGCAATAACCATATATCATCTTATCACAAAATGCCGCTAGTTCAATTGGAAATTGCAAGAGTTGGATTTCAAGTAGATAAGAAGATGCAATTTGACCAGCCAAATGTAATTGCACAATACAAAAAGTACATGGAGTGTTGATAGGATGGACAAGAATATAGAAAACCCTAGAATCGAGATAAGATCAAAGAAATGGCGTTGGCCTGTGTTTTATTTTCGCTTAGAAAGTGCTATACACAATACTTAGTAATAATATAAAATAAATAAAACCAACAAGGAGTTAGACTTTCTTAACATTCGAAGGTATGTTGTGCAAATATACTGGCAAAAATATGGAACTTCTTCTTCTTCTTGTGGAAGGCTTAAAAGTTCCAAGGCGCTTCTCTCTCGTGTCTTTGATGAAATTAGGTACGAAAGAATTGATCACGTGATTGTACTAGACCATAAGCAAAATCTATGTGCCATGTAAAAAAAGAAAAAAACAACGAAAATGTGTGAAAAATGTAAAGTGAATTTGCATGATGAATGTTTCAGGCCATATCACATAGAAAATTAGATAATCTTGTTTATATACATCCAATTTTATGTATTAAAGTCTTGAATAACATTGTTTATACTTTTATTTACCTCAAAAAGAGTTTTAATTGCATCTGTTCTTGCAGCAATGTCAATGATAGAGATAAAACCAATGTTGTTTTTAACTATTTTTGAAAATTTTTGCGTTTTACAATTAATGGGCTATAATGATGAAAGTTATTAATAATTAAACCCCCCTCAAAAAAAATTATTTAAAAAAACTCGGTCAAAAATGGGCTAAAGAAAATGAGCCCTAATATGTTCGGTATATGATGAAGATAATTAGAAACAACCTTAAGATTTGATAATGAGTTACAGGCAAATCTTGTAGTACGCAGCGTAGATAATAATAATAATAATAATAATAAATTTCTTATAATACGCTCTTCAAGGAAGGAATTTAATGGATGTATCCCTACAATGAAGACTTGCAAAAGAGAGCTCATAAAGAAATCCGGTTGGCGTTTGTCAAGGAGCATATGGAAGAGAGCCAAGCTAAATTAGATAAAATACTATGGTGAGCTGAGAAAGACAAAAAGTTTAATCAAACAGCATACATACTTAGAAATACCTATCAAAACACCACATTACGGTACTCAAGTAGCTTTTTTAAAACCGATGTTTCAACATCATCGAACGTCTGTGGAAGGAATTCATGAACCGTTTGCATAATAGAGTTCCTCGTAAAATTATTGAATCGAAATGTTTGCTTGAGAAAAGGGAATAAAATTACTCCAGAAAGTGGAAGAAGCTTATACGAGTGTAATCTTATAAGAAACGCTTTACTGCTGTTATTGAGGCTAAATGCGGTCATACCAGATATTAATTTCATGTTGCGATTATTTATGCTTCTCATGTTTTCGAATAAATAATTTTTTGTCATTTTTATAACCACATGTATTTTACAATTTTGTATCTATATATAGTCGCAATGGAGTAGGGAACTTATGTAATACCTATAAATTATATCTAAACCCCAAAATATTTTAAAATTATGAACAATATAGGTGTTGCCTATACCTATGAATGCAGAAGATATACGGTAGAATTGGATTGTCCATTAGTCTCACTGTTTCAGTGAAATTGCTATTCAGCTCTTATACACGTAGAAATTAGGGAATCATGATTTTTTATTAGGTAACTAGAATAACCATGACGAGTATATAGATCTATATAAATACGATAGTATGTGATTCAGTGGTAAAATAATCCATATAAATATATACTAACCAAGTCTTTTTATATGTGGCAGATGTGAGCTGGGAAAAAGAGATCACTAGCAAATGATATCCCAACAGCGGCTAAAATGAAAAAGAACCGACTAAGGCAGGTATGGTGAAATGAAAATGTTTATTTTACCTTTGTAAGGTAAACCTTAACTCCTCGGTGTCTAGTAGTTTAGTGTAGTGGGTGGTTTGAGATGGTGGTTGTTGTTGCGTTTCTTACTGTTGTTCAAATGGTTTTCTCCAGACAAATATTAGTTGTATTCGGTCTATACATGACAACAAAAATTATAACTCCGAATTAGCAGTGTGAAAATAGAGTAAAAATAGTTTTAAGTTTCTAAGTCATTAAATAAAGATGATAAAGATTGGAGTGACAACGCTATAACATTTTAATTAAAGTGAGGCTTCTTTCTCAGTTAAAACTAGCACCAATGAGCGCGCAGAATGGAAACTACCTAGCGGAAGTTTCTCAGCACAAGTTTAGTCATAAACCATAATCAAGGGATGAATAGTGGGTGAAACAAATGTTTTACAAGGTAAATGTTAATGATGAACCATAAATCAATGATTATCTACATGAAGGACAACGATAAATCCTATGTCACAAGAATCCCATTGGCATTTCTCTTATTCAAATAGAATAAATTGTATATATGGAAGAAAATGAAATTGGCTATTCAATCATAAAGAGGGAGCAATATTTGACGGAAATCCTACTTCGCGTAAAAAAAAGAACTGGTGGCTGTTTTCTGACCTGATTAAAGCGTCGCTGGTCTACCAATTCTTTCTAGATGACGGTAATATTATTACTCTGATACCTCAAGGAGGGCGGTCTAATTGGAGGATGCGAAAGCGACTACTCTTTCAGGTTATGGCTTTTGTAGAAAAAAAAATTTTTTACCCCCATCTAGTTCCTTTTTTTCTTCATTATAAATTTTATGTTAAATGGTTTAATTTTCATTATTATAATTAATATGGTCTATATTTAATTCTTTTTCTATCTTGGCAAATATCTTTTGTGAATTTGTGTCTCGTTCTTCTTCCAATGGGTTATGCATTTCATTCAAACACTGTCCAAAGCTATTAAGATTTTCAGAGAAATCAAAGTATAGGAAATCCCACTTAGTTTATATATACTAGGAAGAAAGCAATTTTAAGCAAACACCAACGAAGGCATCTCCCCCAGAAAATTTGAAAGTAACGAAAGTGGTAAAGATAGGTCAAGAGAAAAGTTCTGAAAGATATAGAGACAGACCCTTCTACAGGCTTGGAACCAGAGAACAGGAAACTACGAACCTTGAAAGAGGGTAGTCATGCAATGCTCCAGTTTTCAGCTGCTGCATGATCGATTGCTTCTATTGATATCCTCTTGGAAGGTCGAGAATTTTATAAAAAAGAAATGAAAGATATAGAAAATAGAAGTGGGAACAGGTGGAAAGAATGAAGGAATGTTAAAAAACTTCTCTACAAGTGGAGCTAAGAGGGAGTAGGGAGCTCTCGCCTGAGCGAACGAAAGATTAGTGAATTGAATCGGGTCAACGACTAGCCTAGAAAAATTATCCGCTAGCGGGTGAATATTAGTAAAAAGGGGCCTTCAAATAAAATGGCGCAAAAAATTAAAAGGGTGAATACATGAAGGAATAAGGACCATAAAGCTTTGAAACTATTAAGAGGCGGTGAGGCAGAGAGGGCTTTCATACTTAAATCTGTCAAGTGTAACAGGTCTTCCCGGTGTCAGGAAAAAAACAGGTCGGCTGCGACCAGTTTTCTCCTTGACAATTTAAGGGTCGCGAGAAACACATCTTTATTCGATGGAAGCTGAATGCATTTAGTCGATTTAGTTAGAAATTATACATTTGGTTTATACAGTACAAAACTACAAAGAAATACGATATATCTTCTACATATTTAAGCTATAGGCTAGTTTTAGGTTGTTCCTGCTATAACCAACAACTAAAGATAGACAATCTTTTTCACTGCATGATAAATGTTATATTACCTGGTTAATTTGAAGGCTAGTTGAGAATTTCTGTCGTACGATGAGTTACTTATTCGTATGATCGATTCTTTTGCCTTCATATGGTGTTTAAAAATATTCTAAGCGATGATTCATCGGTGAAGTGGGTATTATAATTGGTAATAGGTTTTTGGTTAGGTAAGTATAAGTTAGAAAGGCCATAAAATTAGATTTAAAAAATAGCAGTGAAAATTAACGAAAGTATTAGGTTGGCAGAGAGTTGCACAGACCCCAGATGATCCGACTGATCTCTTGAGTTATTTGGGTTAAATAACCTCGTCTGCTTTTAGTTTATTTGTGTTTTTTATTTCTTATTCTTGTTGCGGATTTATATTTAGTTTCCTTAGCTTTATATTCATGTTTCTTTATCTTCTTCTTTCTTTAGCAATCTTTCGGAAGTTGTGGGTTCTCATGACACAGCACCGTGATTACGTAATTTTCAGGTCTCTTTGGAAGATAGCGTCATCTATAGTTATCTTCGTCGTGTTCTGACGAATATCCACTTTTAAATTCCACTATCGATTCTATCTAGGATTTTTCTAGATCACAATCATCGGGGAATTGGTTGGGCCGTGTGTTGTAGATGTGTAATTTGATATTTTCCCCTGTAATTGCTTTTGTATATGGTTTTCTCTTGCACTTGAAGATATCCAGACTCGTCTCGAGTTCCCAGTATACGGGGAGTTGTTGTCTTCTTGTGTTTTACTATTTAGGCTGGTCTTCTTGTATTATACATGTTACTGGACCTTTTCTTCATGTGTCAAGTTCTATTTAAGTTGATTTAGCTCGAGTGATTTGCGAATGTTTGGTATGTTTTCTAGCTTTTTCCTTTTTTTGCTTATTTCCAAAGGGACGGGATAGGCCCCTTGCCCTCATGTTCATATTCGTCTGAGGAGTATTAGGTCTTTTGTTGTCTCTTTATCTTTACTTTATTCTTGGTTCTATTCCAGCTATTCAAAATATCTTTCGATCCTTAAGTCCGAACTCTTGGCTGCGATCAACAAGAGCCCGGTATCCACAGGGTAAAGTTTCGTCAGGCAGGGTTTCTACCAGGCCAGACTAACCGCCAGTTCGGATTCACCATCAGAAGAAGTCTATAGTTTTGGTTGGACTTCGCCCAGGTTAACCGCTACTATGAGTCTCTGTTCTAATTCATTTTGCGGACTCAATTGTCGGCTACGCTGCCCTCTGAAATCCGTCCATTCGTTAAGGACAGAGTTTCTTCCTTCAAAGAATGCATCTAAGAAGCGGATTTGGACGCGTCAAGCCATGACCTCTACCCCAAAGATCCCAAGAAAAGTCATCCTCCGTCACCCAAAAGTAAAGGTCACTTTCCTAAATTTTTAGCCGAAGAAGGCTCCGAAATTTGTAAAGGTCTCTGGTCCCTCCAAACCAAAAGATCATTCCCCGTCTAAGCCTAGGGATTTTAAGCCACCCGTTTTTAATCCCCTTGCTTGGATTACCCGAGAAGACACATCATCTGTTTTGCTTGCGGAACCCCAGGACATGTAAGGACTAACTGCCCCCAAAATTCTCAACTAGGTTCTGCTCCCAGCAACCAAGTCCACCAAGTGACCGCTTCTCTTTTTCCACCCTCTGCTTATCACAAAACGCCTGCTCCTCTACCAGCGAATAATCTCCCGGGACATCATGTTAATTTTTTATTTAGCAAAGACTCCCCCGGTGAGTTCGAATTTGAAACCAGATTAGTTAATTGGTGCCAAGTTTCATCCCAATTAAGAGATAGAGGATTCATCTGTATCGTCGTATCTGAAAAGATGCTTCCACCTGTGAGTCTTGAACACGATAAATTTTCAGTAGTCCTGGACAACTTGGGACGAGCCAACCAGTTCCGAGTGGTCCGTTGTTTCATCGAATGTCAATATTTCACCAGTTGGGCTGACGTCGTAGAAACTACTATTAAATTATGTGCTGTATTAATCGGTCAGAGCCCGCAGTTCTCCTCTAGTCGCAATGCTCAGCCCGTCTTCACGAGGGACCAAGCCAGGAAGAATGAGGCACGTCTCGTGCCTTTAGAACCCCCTTTCTACCCGAGTACGAGACTCTTAACAGCAACTATAACACAGGCCTGCGTTTGAAAAAACCTTTCTGTTCCTGCGGTTTTCTTTAGTGATTCCTAACGAAATTGTTCTTCTAAATTGAAATATGACATTCATTTTGCTAAATCAGAGCTGGTTATTAAGATACAGCGCACTACTGTTTTTAGAAAAGGGCCATTTTTTAAAAAATCCCTTATTTATATAAAAGTTATTTACTAAATTACAATTACTTGTAATAAAAAAAAATACCGACTCAATTCGACTTTATTTTAATTAATTTTAAACTTACAGACTACTTATAAGCTTACCCAGGAGTGCAAAGAAACTATTTTCCAAGAAAAGAAGTCCTTGATGACTTCCGCTTGTGAAGCGATGTTGGTTCGGCGCGTTTAAGACACCAGCAATTGTCAGCTAACATGTTGATGTCCCAGCGTTTTTGATATCTTGTCTCCATCGTCTTTATGTCTTGGTGAAATCTTTCTCCTTGTTCCTCGCTATAATCTCCACAGTTTGCCGAAAAATAGTCAATATGTGACTGGATAAAATGCATTTTTATCGACATGCGAGCTTCCATTTTTTCGAAGCTTTTCATAAGCTCATTTACATGTGAGATATATTCTGAGCTTCTTTTATTTCCCCGACACTCGTAGATTACTTTACTAAACGCTCGCCATGCTTCTTGTTCACTGGCTTCCATATTGGTGTAAAAATGCTTGTCCTTTAACAGAGTTCTAATTTGGGGACCATCAAATATGCCTGCATGGAGCTTGGCATCACTGATCTGTGGGAATTTTTGCAGTAGATACTTAAAAGCTTGGCCTTCTTTATTCAGTGCTTTGACAAAGTTCTTCATCAGGCCAAGCTTTATATGAAGAGGAGGCAGTAAAATATTTGGGGGAGGGACTAGTGGTTGAGCTACCACATTGTGGTAGCCAATTTGGAATGCCTCTTGAGATGGCCAGTCTTTTTGCTTATAGTGAGGACTATCCGCCCGGCTATCCCATAAGCACATGAAGCATGGATATTTTGTGTAGCCTCCTTGCATCCCAGGAAGAAGGCACACAACCTGAAAGAAAACATATTGATGCAAATTGATGTACATGGTTTCTAAGAACTTCTATTTTTTGCATAGGCAATTTTCACTAAGTTTATTAGGGGTAGGGAGAAACTAATATGTGTATAATATCCTTCTGTCATTGGTATATAGAAACAAACATTCCTTGAAATATTTAACAAGTTCAATAAATTAAAATATATCTTACCTTGAGATCACCACATATTAACCAGTTCTGGTTAGAGTACTTGATTGTATTAATCAATACTTTCATATTTTCGTAGCTTTCTGTTAACTGAACTGAATGGCCAATAGGTACAGATGCCATTTTTATTGCCAATATTTAAGAGTACTGCCTTCAAACTTCTGCTAGAAGAATCAATAAAGAGCCTCCATTCACTTGATTGGTAAGGAACGCCAAGAGCCTCAATTAAACCTTTTACATCATGGCAATACACCAAAGAGCTGCAAGAATCAACTGCAAAGAACTTTCGAAACACTTCGTCTCTATTTCTGAACCAAAAGTATGTAGTTTCTTGAGAGAAGAGGCTGCTCTCACTAAGACGGGATGCAAGAAGTTATGCGTTCTCTTTAGAAAGACCAAGATCTCTAGTCAAGTCATTTAATTGACCTTGAGTGAGTGGTCTTGGCAAAGTCATTGTAGACGTAGGCTGATATGTCAATGAATTGTCAGTGTCATCCACTTCTATATCTTCTATATTGTCTTGTAGCTCAGTATTTTTAGGTGGAGAAGGAACTGGAACTCCTGGACCATGTGGTTGTGGTTTAATGGCAGAAGGAACATCAGGATAGACTACAGTGTGTTTGTTCTTCTTATTGACACCTGAAAAAAAGTTTCGCATACTTAATTTACATACTTTTAATTCACTCGATCCTCGTTTCCACATTTTTATACACATTTTTCATACCAGGGAAATTTACAATTTTTAAATACAATCAATTTTGATATACAATTTAACCACAATTTTTCTACCAGCATAATACACTATTTTTATACACAATTACAATTTAAATAGGCTACCAAAAGATTTGTATAAACATTTCTAGATTTGTCAAAGACTATATTGTTAAAGTAATTATCTCACCTTTAATATTTGTCATGCAAAAATAGCAGTCTGTAATGTGGTCCTTGCCTTCTCTCCACACCATAGGTACACCAAATGACAAACAGTTCGTTTTGCCTTCACTCCAGCGTCTTAAGGCCATGACACAGACTTTGCAGCACATATGTGGAGCAAAGTTTTTGTCTTGATCACCTAGCTTTATTCCAAAATATGCATTGTAAAGGAACTTAACTAACGGCGTTATAGTGCATTGCTGGTCACTAAAAGTTACCTTTCCACAAACAAAACAAAATCTTTCAGGACTGTTTTTACACTTTCTATTCATTTTTATGGAATATAAGTTTTGCTAATGTATTTGCCTGCAATAAAATTCACAAAGATAAATGAAATTTTAGAAATACACTTTAAACACTGTTCATACATGAGAAAAGTCATGGATTAAAAAAAACAACACTTAGTTGGAGAGTGAGCAAGCAACACACAACCACTCGCGCTCGCGGTCAGCTAGAGACTGAGCTCTCTAACGCCATCTAGGGAGCTTGGTCTGTATCTTGAGAACTAGACCTGATTAAGCAATATGAATGCTTGATATGGATTTGGGAGACAAATTCCATTAAGAATCACCTATGAAACCCTCAGGAACATTTTTGACGCAGACCAGTGTAATCGAATGATGGGAGGATCCTAGAAGGCCTACCTAACGTTAGCTTCTATCTTCATGATGTCTATTTAGCCACCTAAGATTGGGATCAGCACTTGTCCACCCTACAAGCCGTTCTGTATAGACTCTGGGAACACAATCTGACGATTGGCGTCAGCAAGTGCCACTTCGCTTTCGGCACTATCGATTACCTTGGTTTCCATATCGGAAATTACCGGTAAGTCCCCATAAAAAAAACATCAGGGCCATTAAGGATATGCCCCTTTCTGCTAACAAAAAGCAACTGCGATCCTTCATGGGCTTAGCGTGGTTCTATCATCGCTTCATATCAAACTTTGCGTCTTTATCTGCCCCACTGTGCGGGCTCTTAAAGAAGAAGGCTCCCAAACGCCTCGGTTAGATGCCATTGTTGACTTACAGATTTAGCCAACTCAAAGGAAAGCTAGCATCCGATCCTATCCTCCGTCTCTCTATCCCGGGCAAAGCGTCGTTTGGCATTCGCATCGACGCAAGTAATGATGGGATAGGATCTGTCCCCCACCAGTATTGGGATAACGGCGAAGGTTTCCCCGTCGCTTATGCCAGCAGAAAATTACTCAGGCAAGAAAGAAATTATGCCGTGATTGAGAGAGAGGTGCTCGCTATAGTTTGGACGATCCAAAAATTTAAAATGTATTTAGTAGGAAAGGAATTCGTAGTGGAAACAGACCATAAACCCCTATCCTACCCACGAAACGTTAAAAATAATAACAGTCCTTAATGAGATAAACTTTGTTCCTCCAGAAATTCCAATACCACATTTTGTATATAAAAGGTACCGATAACTGCATGCCGATAGTTAAAGTAAAAACCTAGTGGACCCTCTGTCAAAATTATTCTGCACCATTGATTTTTTTTTGTTTAAAATTATTTGTTCGTAAAGTAAATTTGTATATTTAACCGCAAAATACGAGAACGCGTATATTTCTTTTCCTTTTTTATTTGTTTGTATATGGTGAATTCCTTTTGTATATTTTTATTGTTAGCTTTGTATAAACTTAGAATAACATTACCCTTGGGCAAGTGATACATATTTAAGTATATGATTGACAAACCGTATCTTTTGGCAAGCATGCTGTTGTTATATATAATCTGTATATATGTACACCACATCCGAATATTCGCCAGTAACTCCCAGCCTCCCGTTCTCGTTAGTTCCGCGTGACCCCTTATAGAAACCGTGAAACTTCATGTATATCCTTAGAACCCGCGAGAGTCAACCCAGTACTCGTTGGTACATCTTACCCGAACGCGAAGCATCAAATTCTCGATTCATTATTCTAATCCCGAAGACAAGATCTGAGTTCCTCTCGCGTAATAGTTGTTTGTCAAGGGGCTATGATTTTGGACTCTAAGCCGTCTCTAACAAGGCAAGACTACTCCTTCGGACCAGATATTCGAGGTAACCGCAAGGTGCAACTCTCGTGTGCAAGCTCTTCCCCTTTTTTAAGCCTTCGTCATTTGGCTTTGGGTGCGCTCATGGTCATTTGAGCGCCCCATCACTCATTGTCCGTTTGTGTGTACGGCGGTCGACCATGCCAAGAGCTCTTTGAAGCCAAGACTCCAGTCCGTCTCTTGTATATATAACTTAATTAAAACCCTTTCAATTTTGTAAATATCTTATCTCCCTACCAGGAAAATATATTTTTGTACTCCGTTTCTATTACACCAGAACCTTTCCAAGATAAACTAAGCATTAGCCAACCTAAACTGCACTCTGATTTGTATTTATAATTTTATCCACGTTCATACCTTACTAATCCGTTTATAGGCCTCTCTCCCTCGGGCTGAGGAATTTTAAAAAGAAGTTGTTTCTAACATCAACTTACGATATTGCCAATACAAAACTTGTCTTTGTTGGGTTCCTTTGTAAAGATGAAGCTTCTTCAAACACAATTTGGTGTTACATCAAACCTTTTACCAGAGCAGTTGCATTCTTTTGCAGTTTTCGCTCTGACAAATTTCGTTCAAAGTTGGCCTGCTTGGTTCGAAAGTACCGTTTCAAATTGTATTCCTGCAACACAGCAACTGTTTCATGACAAATCGAACATACAGCTTTAACTCCATTGTCATTAAAGAAATACCTTTCAGTCCACTCTTTGTTAAACACGCGGCATCTTGGTTTTAGATGGCTTCGAGTAACTCATTTTAGGTAAAGTTTGTAAGATAATAAAAGCTAGGCTGAAATAAAATACCCCACGTCTTAACTATTTGGCACCTGCCAGGACACTGAAATGATTCAAATGAAGGGCAATAAAATCATTGGCGCGGTAACAAAGTTGCCAGATTAGAATAAAAGGAGGGCAAAACTAAGGGTTCCATCACCCACACACTGTTTCATTAAAAACAGGCAGACAGATATGATTATAATATTAACATACAAACATAAAAATAGATTTACATATAAATAGGGCCCGCCAAATGTTAGTAAATATGAAAGAGAAAATTACCAAGCAACCCCAAATAATATTGTAAGCATTAACACTTTACCCGCAAGTGGTGTGACGCTACTCAGCATGTATATCTATCTATCTATCTATATATATATATATATATATATATGTATATATATATATATATATATATATATATATATATATATATATATACAGCATGTATATCTATCTATCTATCTATATATATATATATATATATATATATATATATATATATATATATATATATATATATATATATATATATATATATATATATATATATATATATATATATATATATATATATATATATATATATATATATATATATATATATATATATATATAGATAGATAGATATACATGCTGAGTAGCGTCACACCACTTGCGGGTAAAGTGTTAATGCTTACAATATTATTTGGGGTTGCTTGGTAATTTTCTCTTTCATATTTACTAACATTTGGCGTGCCGCATGAATTCCTTTAGCGGGCCGCATGAATTCCTTTAGCGGGCCGCATGAATTCCTTTAGCGGGCCGCATGAATTCCTTTAGCGGGCCGCATGAATTCCTTTAGCGGGCCGCATGAATTCCTTTAGCAGACTGCATCAATTCCTTGGCGGGCCGTAGTTTACACACACCGGCTCTAAGTGTTTCTCTGTTTCTCTAATGCGCAGTGAACCGTCCCCTAACCTACAGAGCCGTCCTCAGCCACCCTGTAAGTGCTGCTATTATCCCGTTCTACTCATATATACTAAAACGTAATACCATTTTGCTCTTTCCCAGTCTGACTACATGAAAGGAAACACCACCTTTGCCTCGACGGTTCCAGGTCGTTTATTGTCGCCTCCGAATCAGACACAAACTAGGAAGGCAGCAAGTCTTATTGGAGTGCTGCTCATTGAATTTTAGTGTCTGGGATTACACTGGGCGCGATATTTGAGTCTTTTGGACTTGGTGCGGTTTTGCACCCACTTGATTGCGGAGTGGCTAAGTTCAGGAAGAGGTGGGTTTCCTCTTTTTTTATAGTTGCCTTTTTTGCGAAGGATTTAAATACGAAAGGATTAAGTGCAGTTGGCCAATATTAAACTAATTAAGGCTGTGGGCTATGAGGCTTATGAAAAAGTTATAAACAATAAATGGAAGCGAACATCCCTCCACCTCTTGAGCTTTCTTTTTTATTCATTTTATTTGACCTCATAGTTTTTGTTTGCTCTTTTAATTGCTCTTTTGATTTTTTTCAAAATAAACCCAAAGAAAGCTTGTTCATAATTTCAGCAGTTATTCCGTTACTGAAGCCAACAAAAGGAACCATATATATAGGATGAAAAAACAAAAACATAACCCACCAATTGAGGCCACCCGGGAAACTAATTTATCCCGCCCGGAACACTCATTGACCCCTCCATAACGCTCATTGAGCCCTTTAGTAACGCATATCTAGCCATCCAGAAAATCCCATTAAACCCTCTCGGAAAAAAACATTCCCAGATGGCCCAAAGAGCTTCGAGCAAAACCCATTGAGCCCCATCTCAATGCACATTGAGACCACCATAAACGCTTACTTAGCCAGCCTCGAACACCCATTGAAATCTCTAGGAAAGTTTATTGAGTGGTCATGTGACCTACATTGACTCCTCTCGCAACACTCATTGAGCGCTTTCCTTTGTATGTGATATGCTGTCTAGTGTTGTCATTTACTGCTTCTCAAATATGAGATATGTTTCACCTGTCTTAGTGATTTATCATTGCGATATTTTTCTAGTTATAATCAGAATATATAACTTATGTTAACCCCCGTGTTGTTAAGTTTATTAATAAGCTTGCGGGTTTTATGTTCGATTCCTTAATTGTTTTATCCCTGTCAATTTTCTCTTTTGTCAAATTTATTGTTGCAGCCTCAATCATTTTTCCTTTAGATGACTTTCTATCATTATTATTTGATAAAGTTGCACATTTTAAAATAGTTTTTATATTTTGGGGTCACTTTTTTAATGCAAATTCCCTACCTTGATCATTTAATTAGTTAAACTTGATTGCTAGTGAGATAATTTGGAAGGTATATATTATACTTTTTATTTAGGTTTCAGGGAATTTTACTCTTTTTGTAGAGTTAGGTTTTATTATTTCATATATACAAATATAAGTTCTCTTGTAGATGTGTCGTTGAATGACCCCGAAATATAGGTCACCTCTACCTAATATGCTTGGACAGTAAAGGTCAAACGGAGGAACTTGACTCAACTCCGGTCACGGCAGAGATGGGGGGATAGGAGTCCAACTTTCCTGAACGAGTGCGAAGGATTTAAATACGAAAGGATTAAGTGCAGTTGGCCAATATTAAACTAATTAAGGCTGCGGGCTATGAGGATTATGAAAAAAGTTATAAACAATAAATAGATTAAATATAATGATGACAATGTACACTCAAACTAACAGAGCGACTCGGTTCGAGCTTTACGGGGGAGGCCGAGAGGCGATACGAGACTCTGTAAAAACGCACACAGAGATCACTGGAAATGTAGCCACAGATGATTTGTCTCCTTCTAGCTTGGGTTCTAGGTTTTAAGCGACGAAACGGGGATCAGATCGTTATTCGAGGGACTTTTACCACGGGGAGTTTAACCTCTAGTATTATCACTAATTGGAGGGAGTATTCGTGTCAAACGAAATGTACCGAAACCAAGGATGGGACATTTGACTGGGGCTCAGATTTTTTCTTATAATTTTAGCCTTCGGCTGTTAGAGAAATGGGAGCACGATCGAGAATGACGTGTTTCGTTGTAAAAAGCAGGCCTATACTGCCTTTGCCCAATTGGGAAATCTCGGAAATCTCCTCTCCAAAGTTACTCAATAACTGCTGCCACTGACTCTTGAAATCGGGGAGCAGCTGGGCATTAACATCTAACTGGGATGATGGGGATTCGGTAGCGCTGGGCACGGTGAGCAAAATACACTCCTTGTCCTGTTCAATTCAAGCCACTTGCACCAGATTTAGCGGATCTAGGGGGGGAATGGGGCTGAGCTGGTCAATTACCAGGTGTGATGGATTCCTTATGCAGCGGAGCGGGTCTGACGCGTCCTTTAGCGGGTGTCCTTTGATAGACATCACCTATACTATCAACCATATTAAAGGAGGCCTTATGCTCACTATGCTCTCCACCGCATTAGCAAGGGTTTTAACGTCGCTAAATTATCCACTACATTACTGAGGTTTTATCCTCGCTATACTCTCTCGCACATTACGGGGAGTTCATCCCCACTATCCTATCTACCACATTGAGGGTGGGGGAGCTCTATATTTGAAATAATATCCACGACATTACAAGAGCTTTTTTATCTCTATAATATCCAACAGATTAGGGGGGCTTGCTTCTCGCTACAGTATCCACTACATTTAAAGGGGCTTCACCCTCGCTATACTATCCAGAACATTAAAGATGGCCCCATAAAGGCTAATATATCTACCACATTACGAGTGCTTTATATTCGCTATAATATCCACTATACTACTAGGGCTTTATCCTCGCTATACTATTAATCAAATTACGAAGGTTATATTCTCGCTATACTATGCATCATCTCACACGAGCTTTATCTTCACTAATCTTTCAAGCACATTACGGGGCTTTATTCTCACTATAATATAAACCACAGTAATAGAGGCTTTATCCCTACTATACTATCCACTACATTAAGGAAGGTTTCCTCTCTATACTATCCACCAGATTAAAGGGCATTTTAATATTGCTATACTATGCACCACATTACGATGTTATATCCTCGCTATATGAGGATAAACCACATTAAAGAAGGTTTCATTCTCACTACTATTCTCTATTCTATGAATCATATTAAGGGGTGCTTTATTTCGCTCTACTACCCACCACATTTCGGTGGAATTATCCTCGTTATACTATCCAATACATTAAGGGGGATTAATCCTCGCTATATAATTTATTAAAAATTTGGGCTTTTTCCTCGCTATTCTAGCCACCACTTGACCAGCCCTTTATCCTCGCTATACTATCCACCACATTACGGGGGTTTTATACTCGATTTACTATCCATCACATAACAAAGTCTTTATCCTCGCTATACTATCCAGCAAAATGTCGCCTATATCCTCTCTACAATATCCACCTTCTTACGTGTAATTTTTCCTGGCTATAATATCCGCCCTATAGTATCGACTATATTAAAGGGGTCTTTATTCTCGCTATACAAATCAACACAATAAAGAGGGCTATTGCTTTGGTAGACTATCCACCACATTAAATGGGGCTTTATCCTCAGTATACTATCCACCACAGTTTGGGGGCTTAATCAGTAGTATACTATCGTCCGCCTTACGGGACCTTTATCGTCACTATAATATCCATCCATTATGGGGCTTTATCCTTGCTATAATATCCACTACATAAAAGGAAATTTATATTTGCTATAATATCAACTACATTAAAGGGGCTTTATCCTCTTTATACCAGCGGTTCCCATTCTGTGGCCACATGGTAAAAAAAGGCCATGGCAAGTTTCATGTCGACCACAGAAGTTTTATAATTTTTAGTTTGCGATAGGGATAATATATGAGCCGCAGCTCATTAAATGAGTCATAAAACTTTTATTAACTCCTATTCTTGATTAATGAAATTAAATCGATGTATATAATTAAAATAGAATTAGATTATAGTGCTTTACTAATTAATTAGACTTTTAATGATTATTAATTAGTCAGCCGTTATTAATACCGTTTTCTTTGACTGTAAAAAAACAAATATCTAGTTTTCACTGCATAGTTGCACCACAATTGCAGTTCTGTGACAATCTTCTTTATTACAATTTTAAATGATCCTCAATGTTTTGGTATTATATAGCTGAGCAACTTGTATTTCAACTGTTTTACTCGCATCTAATATTAGTTATAGTTATATGTCGTAGCATGGACTCTCGACGATATACCATATATAACTATTCGTTGAGGGAACTTATTTAATTATAATTAGAGTGCATGGATGTCTAGGCTCGCCGATATTATGTATCTTCGATATGCTTAAGAGGTAGAACTGAGATCAAGGATAATAATATTGCTATCATTAATAGAATAGAGTTTTATTAATAAAAACTATCAACAACACACAAAAAAGAAAATATTGACATAAACAGAGAATTATGAAGGGTCGTGGGAAATCGAGCTAAAGCGGGGATTAAGAGATTTTAAAAAGGTAAAACAAATATAAATGAAAGGGATAAGATGGTTCGCTAAACCATTTAGAGCACAGGATAGAGTTGGCAAAAGGGTTAAATACTCAAAGGTAACGTTCGGATTACGTAATTATACTTGTTGTGGAGAGGAAGGCGACGTGAAAGAATTTTCGGTCCGCTGGCGAGTTCCAGCCGAAGGGGGGTGGAATTAAATGATCCTGACGTGGCGTCTTGGGAATGAGAACCGTTTCTTGACGAACGGCTTGAAGAACAATAGCTGTTCTACGTTGTTCTCTTATGAACAATAGGGGGGGAGGCGAACCGTCTCTTGTCTACGGGCTCGAGAACAATGGCTGTTCTAATGTTGTTCTCTTCTGAACAACAAGGGTGAAGGGTGAGAACCGTTTCTTGGCGAACGGGTTCAAAATACAATGGCTGTTTTACGTTGTTCTCTTCTGAACAACAGGGGGGGGGGTAAGAACCGTTTCTTCTCTACGAGCTCGAAAGAACAATGGCTGTTCTAACGTTGTTCTCTTTTTGAACAACAGGAGAAGGGGTGAGAACCGTTTCTTTTCAACGGGCTCAAACGAACAATGGCTGTTCTAACGTTGTTCTCTTTCTGAAACACAGGGGTGGGTGAGAACCGTTTCTTGTCAACGGGCTCAAAAGAACTATGGCTGTTCTAATGTTGTTCTCTTTCTGAACAACAGGGGAAGCCTTGTGGACTTGGCGTCACGAAGGCTCGAACCTTGGCACTCAAGGGATATTGTCCTTCTTCTGGACAAGTGATGGTGAATCTCAAGGTCGAGGTTTCTTGGCGCACAAGGTGAGAGTGGGTCGTAGTGATGTTTCGCGACGAAAATCTGGATCTCCAATCTCCTCCTAGTGTTGAAGTTTCCAAATAAATAGCCGGGACATCCCCTTGGTGTGGGAGAAAATGGAGTGGGGGCTTCGAGGGAATGCACAGCCGAGCCTGAGAACAATGCCTTATCTGCCTATAAGCCTAACTCAATCTGGCAAGGTCGGCGCATGGGGCAAACTAGGGAAGATAAACCTCCTTGTTTAAACATTGACTTAGGTGGCTGCGATAAGGCGCCAGGCTTCAAAGGGAAGATGCACGTGGGTAGCATCGTGGTTTTAAATAACATGTGATAGTGGTTGAAATTACGCGGCCTCAACCTGTTTTGTCACACCCCTCCCTTCCGGGGTAGGTTGTCACTTCGAAAAAAAAAGAGAGAAAACAACGATAGAGCTCCGTTGTGGGGGACTCGTTTTCTTGTACCAACCGTACCTTCCTGCAACTATCTAGTATTACCTCAATACATATGGTTATTTTGATCTTTTGATTATAGTGGAAAATAACCTTTAATACAAACTTAATAAAAAATAGGGGGCATGGAACAATGAAATGATATAAAATTAGTACATATGAGACAAAAATAATTGATACGTAATATAATGGGTACAAATTTTTTATACATACAAAAAAAATAGACATTGAGCGTTACAAAATTCATACATATACATTAACTAATTATATTACAAGAGAATCTAATTTAAGTCGTACAAGACGGTATAGACATACAGGGAGATCCTAATCCTACGAATACAATTACTCTACGCTATTCGGTAACGCATTCCTACTGAGTGCGTCAGCGACCTGGTTATCGGAACCTTTTATATAATTTATTTTAAATTGATACTCTTGCAAGAGTAAACTCCAGCGCATGATTCAGCCGTTGGAGTGTCGCACATTCTTAATATAGGCTAACTGACGGTGGTCGGTCCCTATCTGAAATTCTTTTCCTATCAAGTACATTTTGAATTTGTCTATAACCCAGATAATTGATAGAGCGTCCTTCTCTATAGTGGCATATCTCTTTTCGCGTGGTAATAATCGGTGACTAGCATATGCAACTGGATGACTCGTTGCAGCAAATTTCGGAACAAGTCGCCGATAGTAAGAAGCTGATCCTAGGAACGATCTTAATTGATCTTAGTATTCGGCAGGGGTATTTCGGCGATTGTCCTAATCTTGTCCTCTGGGGGACCTTACTAGCTTTGTCCTATTTTGAAACCCCAGTATTTTATGGTTTAGTGGGCAAAATGGCATTTGCTGGGGCCAATGGTGAGGCCATTTTCGCGCAGTTGCTCGAAAAGAGCTAATAGGGTGGTTAAATGGTGACTCCATTCAATTAGTTCTTGTAGCTGACTCTTTTGATGTGGTGTCAGCTAGGCGTCAATATCCAGGTTAGAGGGTTTAAAAGACTCGCCTGTTAGGAAAGTAGGAGGGTAATCAGCATCAGGTTGGATGCACACTGTTTGTATTACATTAAGGGACTCCGCGGGGTAATCTTCTTCAAGCGCCGATGTTTCGTCCAGTTCTACGAAGGTATCTCCTTAGGCGCGTTGGGGGTACTTTTTTGGGAGGGGTCCACCGACAGTCTCCGTGTCCTTGTCATGGGCTTTATCAACTAAGTGTGATAGTAATTCACACTCCTTTTGTGCCATCCTAAAGTCCTGGTTAAGGGTCTCCGAGAAATCAGACGGTATCGGGGTTCTGAGGGGGACGGGCTCCTGGGATTCTTTCTTAGCTCGGCCTCGAGGGAGGGCGGCCTGAAACACAGGCTCGGGACTTACTTGGGGGCTCTCTCCTATAAGTACGGAACAGAATTGTATGGGTGCTGAAATGACTTTAGCCCAGCCATCATAATATTGACACTGCAGGTAACATTTAACGACGGGGAATTGGTTCGCCCGCCCAAGGTAGGATTGTACCACCGCAAATTTTTCGTGGTTAGGGTTCACTGGGGAGAGGAGTTCGTCGGACACGATGAAACACGGACATCCTGTGTCCCTGACGAGAGTCGATACTCGACAGCCGTTTACGCTGCCCTCCTCAAATTTCAAAATGTTCCCGATGAACTTTTATCATAAAATAAAATTTACCTGGTGGCCTGACGGAGGGGGAGAAGTTGCTGTTTTCGGTCTGCACCACCAGGGAAGCCGGGGTGGCATTAATCTGGTGAACTTGGTGGGCTTGTCCGCTCTTAAGCCTAGAATTTTGGGGGCAATTCCAGCTCATGTGGTTTTCTACACCACAGGTGAAGCATATGATTGGTCACTTCGGGAAGAGAGATGCAGGAGAATTCTTAACGGGAGCTTTGTAGTCCCGTTGTTGGTTTTGGGGACAAAAGTTTTTGGGTTTTACGGGGCTCGGAAACTTCGTCGGCTATCCTGTGAAGGCTCGCGAATCCTTCCTTCTTTCCTTGTAGGGGGATTGGTGAGAAGTTCGATTCTCCTTGGGGTATAAATTATGGCTTGCGGCATAGATATCCACTTCTTTGGTACATTTTTTAAAGGTCTAGGACCGACGATCCTTGACGAACGCACGGATCTCCGTCGGAAGAGACGCCAAAGATTGATCCCGCAACACGAAGTCTGTTAAGGACTTGTAGTTCGGATCACCTTTTGAGGATTCTAACCAAAATTTAAAATTCCTCTGAAGAATGTATCCGAATTAACGGAACGTCTGTCCGGGTTTAATACGACCTCCACAAAATTCTTGGCGGTAGAAATAGGGAGTCATATTATGAGTGGCCAATAACTCAGCTTTTGAGGTGCTGTAGTTAATTGTACATTCAGATGGTAAAGATATAAAAATTTCGCGCAATTTACAATTTAACAAGGGAAGTAATCTGACTACACCTTTAGCCTCCAGATCCATGTTATTGATTTCGAGGATCTTTTCGAAGTGGGCTAAGAATGCTCCGAAATCCTCTCCATCCTTGAAATTGGGGAGCTTAAGGGAGAGATTAGGGGGGGGCTTCCGAACGGGAACTGGCTGACTGTATCTCTGCTTCAACACGAGCTAATTCAATCTGATGGTGAAGCTAGGCTTGTCTTTTCCGTCCCTCTCTTTCTTCTCGTTGGGTTTCTCTTTCTCTTTATTTTTGTTGGATTTCTTTTTCTCTTTCTTTTTCTTCTCGTTCTTTTCTTTGCTCCTCTTGAATGTACTCAATTAGTTCTTTACCGAAAAGTCCCACGGATTCTCCTTGCACTTTAAAGATTTCGAACTGAGTCATCTTTGCACTTGGGGGCGCAATAGTCAACCAACTAAAATTCCTTGCAACAAGAATTCTGCCTCTATAGAATTAGCCTACCTAAATATGGGCACTGACCTATTCGTACTTGGTTTCTCGATCTAAATAAACACTGACTAAAATCACCAAAAAACACAAACAAATTATTATAACAGTTCCTTGAGCTACTCCAGCTTCTTAAGTTTCAAAAAAGGGGATAGCAATCGTTAAAACAAACGGGAACTACTATACTCTATTATTATAACGAATAACACTATGCTTTACTCGACTGAGACCAGTGTTTGCAAAGATATAGCGTTAAACCTTACACACTTGATACCAAATATGAATAGTATATATATATATATGTCGTAGAATGGACTCTCAACGATATACCATATATAACTATTCGTTGAGGGAACTTATTTAATTATCTTTAGAGTGCGTGGATGTCTAGGCTGGCCGATATTATGTATCTTCGATATGCTTAAGAAGTGGAACTGAGCTCAAGAATAATAATATTGCTATCATTAGTAAAATAGAGTTTTATTAATAAAAACTATCAACAACACACAAAACGGAAAATATGGACATAAACAGAGAATTGAAAAGGGTCGTGGGAAATCGAGCTAAACCGGGGATTAATAGATTTTAAAAAGGTAAAACAAATATAAATTAAAGGGATGAGATGGTTCGCTAAACCATTTAAAGCACAGGATAGAGTTGGCAAAAGGGTTAAATACTCAAAGGTAACGTTCGGATTACGTAATTATACTTGTTATGCAGAGGAGGGCGACGTGAAGGAATTTTCGGTCCGCTGGCGAGTTCCAGCCGAAGGAGGGGGAATTAAATGATCCTGACGTGGTGTCTTGGGAATGAGAACCGTTTCTTGACGAACGGCTAGAAGAAGAATGGCTGTTCGACGTTGTTCTCTTCTGAAAAACAGGGGGGTGGGGAGAACCGTTTCTTGTCTACGGGCTCGAAAGAACAATGGCTTTTCTAACGTTGTTCTCTTTCTGAACAACAGGAGAAGGGGTGAGAACCGTTTCTTGTCAATGGGCTCAAAAGAACAATGGCTGTTCTAATGTTGTTCTCTTTCTGAACAACAGGGGAAGCCTTGTGGACTCGGCGTCATGAAGGCTCGAACCTTGGCACTCAAGGGATATTGTCCTTCTTCTGGACAAGTGATGGTGAATCTCGAGGTCGAGGTCCCTTGGCGCACAAGGTAAGAGGGGATCGTGTTGATGTTTCGCGACCAAAATCTGGATCTCCAATCTGCTCTTAGTGGTAAAGTTTTCAAATAAAGAGCCGGGACAACCCCTTGGCATGGGGGAAAATGGAGTGGGGGCTTCGAGGGAATGCACAGCCGAGCCTGAGAACAATGCCTTATCTGCCTATAAGCCTAACTCAATCTGGCGAGGCCGGGGCATGGGGCGAGAGGGGGAAGATAAACCTCCTTGTTTAAACTTTGACTCAGGTGGCTGCAATAAGGCGCCAGGCTTTAAATCTAAGATGCACGTGGGTAGCATCGTGGTTTTAAATAACATGTGATAGTGGTTGAAATTACGCGGCCTTAAGCCGTTCTATCACATTATATTATATAATAACTTGTAAATATAGTTTCCAGTGACATACCGTGAGTTCTGCAATAGGCTGTGCTTCTATACCACAACGGGTATAAAAAGTAAATCGCAAATAATAGGGTAATCCAAATATATTATTGGATGAATTTAATTTTTAATAAAAGAATTAAAATTTAGTTTAGTTGCTTGCATGGTAAACACAAAGAATATACTAAAGCAGCAACAATATTTAAAAAAGTAAGTATTGGACTATTTCTAAGAAAAAATATTCTAATGGGCAACATCATAGCATGTACAACTGATGGTGTCGCTGCTATGGTAGGTAGATACAAGGGCTTTATTGCATATTTAAAAGCGTTTGTCCCTAATGTGTTTTTCATATATTGCGTGTTTATCACCGACATTTAATGGCCAAAAAAATGTGAAGACGTTTATAAGATGTACTTGATAATATAATAAGGGTTATCAAACTTATTAAGTTGAATCTACTTTAAGATTATTTTTTCCGCCACATTTTGTGTTAATGTATTATTAAAAAGTTAAAAAACTAATTTTACATACAGATGTGTGATGGCCCTCTAAAGCTAATTGTCTGCGTCGCTTCGTTGAACTATGGGAAAGTACTAAATTAGTTCTTAATGGCACGAAGCTTGGACAAGAAATCATAGCTGCGAAATCCGACATTTTCTACCTTTCATATATATGTGAAAAGCTAAATATGCTGAACAAACAGGTACAAAGAAAAAGTACAAATCTACTAATTTGCAAAGAGGACATCAGTGTTTTTCTGTGAAAGCTTTGTTAGTTCAAGATTAATATTGGGCGTAAGGAGCTACTACATTTTCCAACTCTTGCTACTCTTGATGAGTTGCATAAAGATGATATTTTCATTTACATCGATCATTTAAACTGCACGATGCATGATGAAATGGAAATTTGGTTCCAAGATCTCCTATAATCACAGATTCCAAGTTGGTTGGTAGACCCATTCGAGACATATGCAACAGATGTTGACATCATACTATAAGAAAGCCTCGTCAAGTTGCAGAGTAATCAAACTACTCGAGATAAATTTAAACACGGACTACATAACTTGTGGAAAAGTAATGAAATTGTAGCAAAATTTACATTGCTCTGGGAGAATGATAAATTACTTAGTAGAATCAGGTTTTAGCAGTCACTCAGTTATTATCAAAAGAACGAAACCGCCTAGAAATTGTAAGTCAAGGCAATCTTCGTCTGCCATTAACAAATATGGATCTTGACATAGGTAGAAAGACGTGCTAAGCTGCATCAGGCACAAGGATTTCATTGAATATACATTTGAAACTCAAATTTTATAGTTTTTCTTATTTTGAAAAGGATTTTATATTTTCAGAACCAATGAATTTTATTTCTGTCTTTATTTTTTTTTATTCGTCAGAGGAAGTTTTTTATCATCATCATCATCATCATCATCACTATCCCTATAATTTAAGAAGGGGATTTTTTGAGTATTTAAATAATAATTTCATCTTAGTTTGGTTATGACTTATGTTTTTTATCAAAGTTATTTCTACTAATTCTTTTATAATATCAAAAAACAAACAAATGAAGTTCAGAAATAAATATAAGTATCGAAATTTTGTGAATTTTTAAAACCCAAAGAATTACAAATGGTGAAGTTCAGAAAATTCATTTTTATATATCTTCTTCTATAACTTAGATTTTCTCAACGTGATATTTTGAGGTAGGGGGGGGGGGAAATTTAGTTTGGAGTTCCTTTTTAAAATTATTATAATTTGCAAAGTTCAGAAAATTTATAAAAATTTAACCATGGCTGCTTTTTAAATTTTAATCTTAGTAGGGAATCGCAAACTTCCCACCGTAGAGGGGAGTGGCAAAGCAATGGCCTGGTATATTATATTAAAAAATTGTGAAAATATTGGAGATGCAAAATGTTTGGTTGCTTGTGGAATTGTGTATGCGCAATAAATAGATATTACTGGTGTCTTTATTGAATATATTCTGCATATGTAAAAGTGAAATATTTTGGGGGCTATAGTACTTTTATGGGCCCCTAAAATTTCGGGTTTGAAGTGAGCAATAAGTTCAAAAATGATTGGGAAACTCCGCTCTATACCACCCACTACATTACGGTGTTATTATCCTCCCTATAATATCCACTGTTTAAAAATGGCTTTATTCTCGCTATACTCTGCCACACATTAAATTGGGCATTATCCCCGATATACTATATACCATATTAAAGGGAGCTTTATCTTCGTTATACTATCCACCACATAATATGGGCTTTATCCTCCTTAAACTATGTACCACGGTAAAGGGGGATTTATACTCGCTATACTATCCACCACAATAAAGTGTGCTTTATAATCGCTATAATCTCCACCACTTTACGCGGCCGTTATCTTCGCTATACGATCCATCAGAATTACGGCGGCTTTATCCTCGATGTTTTATCCACCACGTTAAAGGAGCTTTATAATAGCCATAATATCCACCATAAGAGGGGGCTTTATCCTCGCTATACAATCCACCAAAATAAAAGGAAGTTTATACTCGCTATGCTATCCACCACCTTATTGGGGATTTATACTCGCTTTACTATCTACAACATTACGAAGGCTTTATCCTCGCTCTTATATCTACCCCATTACAGAAATTTATCCTAATAATACTATCCAACCCATTAAAGGGGAGATTATACTCGCTATGCAATCTACCATCTTATTGGGGATTATCCTTGCTCTAATATCAACCACATTACGAAGGTTTTATCCTCACTCGAATTTTCACTATATTACGAGGCTTTATTCTCGCTATATAATCCATCACATTATGGGGGTTTTATCGTCGCTATTAAATCCATTGCATTAAAGTGACTTTATACTTGCTATACTAACCACAACAATACCAGAGCTCTATCCTCGCTATTATATCCACAACATTAAAGGGGCTGTATACTCACTATATTATCCACCACCTTATGGCGACTTATCCTTGTAATACTATCCACTAAATTACGAAGGCTTTATCCTCCTCTAATATGCAGCAGATTGTGGGGGCTTTATTCTTCGTATAATATCCACCATATTACGCCGGATTTATCCACGCTATTCTATCCACCAATCTAGGGTAGTTTTATTCTTCCAATAATATCCACCACATTACGGGCTCATTATCATCCCTATACTATCGCACGAATGAATGAGGGCTTTATTATCACTACCATAGATAAAGAATACTTGATTGGAAGCTTCACTAAATTCTGGATTCTGCTTCTTCCATAGTCGGGCGATAAGTCAGCGCGGTTGTTTGCCGCTATGCCCGCCAGAGACGATTCCACTCATTGTTACGATTGACTTTGGGTGAGACGCTGCTGCCATCTTGGAAAGTTTTGAAATCATAAGTTAATTGTATTTATTTGCCGTTGTATGCCTGTTAGCTCTAGTACTTGTAAGTAGTAAAGATGTGGACTCCTGCTATTTAAGTGAATAAGTTATAATGTGTGTTAAATAAGAGAAGCCAGCATATGATACATATATGTTGCTTGGGGAGGGACGCTATAATCATCTAGAAATTGCAAAATTAGCCTTAAACCTCACAATGCACGCGTTAATTTCTAAAATATCTTAAAAGTTATAGCAATAATTACGTAAATAATACACTAATTTAAATTAATAGTGCATTTGCGCTACAATAAACTTAACTATTATCGAATGATTTTATTATAATATTGTATCTGTTTATAAACAAACAAGGACGATTAGGCTTAACAAGATTGCGATCGTCTAAAATTGTCAGAAATGACGTCCTTGAACACATTTTTTTTATACGGCCATAAATAGCTCCTCTATTCCGCAAAAATATTCGCAAATATATATTTTGTATTTTAATTTCGTTAACCTTGTATCTGCGCTGATATATCGGTTATCGGTTAATTTGCATATCGGTGCAACATTAATCTATGGTATTGTTCATCCATAGATAACTCTCTATCATAACTGTGATATTAAAAGTCGTGACTACGATACGCACCCTATACTACACCGTCACCGATGCCTTGGATTGATCAAATCATCTCTGGCTAGTTTTTACGGTAAAATTATATTTTATTGTTGTTTATCATCACTAACTATAATTTAAGAAGGATATTTTTTGAGTATTTGAATAATAATTTCATCTTAGTTTGGTAATGACTTAGATTTTTTTTCAAAGTTATTTCTAATAATTCTTTTATAATATCAAAAACAAAATGGTAAACTTGAGAAATAAATATAAGTATCGAAATTTTGCGAATTTTTTAAAACCCAAATGGTGGAGTTTAGAAAATTTATTTATATACATCTTCTTCTATATTTCGAAAGAGGGAAAATTTAGTTTAGAGTTCCTTTTTAAAATTATTATAATTGGCGAAGTTCAGAAAATTTATAAAAAATTGAACCATGGCTGCTTTTTTTAAGATTTTAAATTTTAATCTTAATAGCGAAGCGCAAGCTCCCCCTTAGGGGGAAGTGGCGAAGCCATTGCCTGGGAGATTTATTATACACGGGTTCAAAGACAGCAATACAATCTAATTAATAATTCTGTACTGTTATTCATATAATACAAATGGTGTATTACTTTGTCATGAAGGCCCGCAGCCTCCTAAATTGTGTTTCTTGCTAGGAGGCTCTGGTAGAAGGCAACACCCCGACAAGCTACCAGAGACTTTCAGAGAGATGATTGAATTCCAGGACCGCGGCGGTCTCCTCTACCTCTCAATCGAGTGCATCTACATGGCCACGATGGCCGTGGAAGTCTTCATGGCGATTAAAACACCAGGCGAAAGGAGGGCCAAGTTCCTGGCGGCCTACTCTTCAGAAGAAGTGCTCGTGAGTGTCTATAAGGAAATAATGAGCAATGACTTAGGCATGTCCCTGCTGAACTGTGAAAAGGGTTGCAGCGTGGTCAACGCCGTTGTTCGTGATATCGCTAGGTCCCTCTTCCATGTCATGGGCAAAAATATGGTGTCAAAGCTAACAGTCATGCCCATGCAAAAGTCAAAAGTAAAGTGATAAAAAGAGGTAATCCGGATGCACCCGAGAAAGCTACCAGGAGCAAAAGTGAATACAAGAAGAAGAATCTTTCTAGTGAAAAAAAGTCCTAAGTCAATATAAGTGTGCGTAGCCACTGACATTTGTTATATATCTTTTTTGTAGGGTAGATATTAGAATCCAGGTTAACTATGAAATAGGTTACTAGTACAGGGTGTCCACACCTTAGATTCTTACTAGCTATTACTTTATTATACTTATTTCTGAATAATATAGTCGGTACTCTCCCATGGGCTATTAAAAAGATTTATAAAGTTAAAAAAATGAAATTTGAAATTAAATGTGGTGGTCTAGCTAAATGATACCTAATGGAAATATAATTGTTTGCTAGATTGGTCAAGTGTTGGCCCTGGAGGGATTTCTTCTTTTTTCTTTAATTGATGCTACCTACTTTATTTCATTTATTAGAATATACCTTGAAATATGTTTGTAGTTAAATGTAATATACCCATTTTTCATTTCAGTTTTAATTAGACATTTTGCCATTTATTTATTTTTAAGTACCTGGAAAACCAATGGATTTTTTAAATTTGATATCAGTAGACACCCTGTAGTATCTAAGAATCCCATTGTACATAGCCTTATTAAATAAAATTGAATTGAATATAACGAACATCGGTTATAAATATAAGGTTTTTATTTTTTATTAAATAAGTCACACTTTCGTTCGTTACCCCGAATCCTTTTGTCGAATAAAAATGTGACCTCACATCTGGAACTACATCGGTCCCAGCGTGCTTCATACCAAATTTGGGGTGAATATTTTTAAAAGTAAAGAAATGAGAACGATTTTTGTTTGGTCCTGGCTAGCCCGAGTGTGAAATCGCCCGATTTTGAGCTACCAATCAAGTATTCGTTATCTATGTCCCTACAATATATAAAACATTAAAGGGGTCTATATCCTCATATAATATGCACCAGAATAAATGTGGCTTCATCCTCGGTACACTATCCACCACATTACCCTGAATTTATCATCGCTATACTATCCAACACATTACGGGTGCTTCATCCTACATATCACCTTCCACCGCATTAATGGGGATTTATACTCGCTAAACTATTGTCGCTATATAATCCACCACATTACGTGAGCTTTATGCTCGCTATAGGATGTACCACATTACGGAGGTTTCATCCTCTCTATAATATTCACCACATTAGAAAAGATTTTTCGTAGGTATGCTATCCGCTACATTACAGGATCCTTATACTCCCTATAATATACATAACATTTCGTGTGCTTTGTTCTCGCTATAAAATCTATCACATTGCGGGGACTTTAACCTTTCTATAGTAAAAAAACACATTACGGAGGTTTTATCCTCACTATAGAATCCACCATATAACACTGGTTTTATCATCGATATACTATCCAACACATTAAATGGGCTTTACTATCGCTCTAATATCAACCAAATAGAGGTGAATTTAGCCTCGCTATACTCTCCACCACATTACTGGGGCATTTTTATAGCTCTAAAATCCAACACAGTAAAGAGAGCTATATACTCGCTCTAATATCCACCACTTTACCGTGCCTTTATCATCGATACACTATCCATCACATTACGGAGGCTTTATCCTCTCTATCATATCCACCACATTAAAAGAGGCTTTATATTCGATATTCGATCTACCAGAAGACGGAGGCATTCTGCTCGCTATAATATCCACCACATTAAAGAAGACTTTATATTCGCTTTCCTATCCTCAACTTTACTGGAGATTTATACTAACTCTATTCTCCACATTATTACAAAATCTTAATCCTTGCTATAATATGCATCACATTACAAAGGCTTTATCCTCGTGATATTACCCACCACAATAAGTGGGCTTTATCCTCTCTAACCTGTCAGGGGCACGGCGATTTGCCTTCCCGGTCACCGTGTTGACAGGAATCAGCACCCCATCTTGCCACAACCCACCCTCTTCTCCTTCCTGACACCCCGTGTTTTTACCCTATTTCCTCCCTTTCCCTGCAACTTCCCCACAACTTTGTCTGGTCGGCCCCTGATTTCATAGAGTAGACGCTGACCAGCTTCTTTTCACCCAACTATTCCGAATCAGGGCTGAGGGGGGAGGGGACAACATTTCCTCATCCCTGAACTCAAGTCTGGGGTGGTGGGATTTCAACTATCTGCTCCATTCTCACCCACACCTTCCTCACATACCCTTTCTTTCTCCTTTCACTGCCTATAATTTTACGCCGTGCCTAAGGTGGAGCCACCATACCGATTCGCCACTCTTCCCACTAGGTGGGAGGAGTGGCCTCAAATGGTGGCAGCTTGTTTTGCCGGCCCCATTTTTACCCCTAGAAGAGCGGGCTACTGCATGGGATGGTAAGCGTTTGCATCCAGTTGAAACAATAGTGTCACCATGCCCAATGATGAAGATTCTAAAAAGACCCGATTAACTCTCCTTTTAAAATCTTTACAGCCGCCTTCAGGCACCTCCACCAAAAAATTGAGGTCCTCCCCCCCTATGCTTTTTTAGGTGACCTTTCAAACATCTTTGACCAGAGAGAAGGCTTACTCCTCTCCTATGGATTCGGGTGCAGGGAGCTTTCTCTCACCCTGTTCACTGGAGTCGACCTTGGGCGACTCCCTCTTTACCGCGGCAGTCCCACATTTACTTTACTTTCCAAGAAGACTACCAAGGAAACTGGCAGATGGCTCATAATTGACTGCTCCAGGTGGGAGCGGCTCAATTGAGCCAAATCCTTTAGGGGAGCAAGTGATGTTACGGCTCGTGGGCCCGTGCCACCTAATGTTCTATTTGCGTGCTAGACCAGGTGCAGATGGTAAGTTTATCTGCCCCTATCTCTTACTCTACGGATGCCGATTTACCAGATTTAGAATGTAAAAAAACGAACCTCGAATGGGATCTCTGATTTCATGGATGGGGGAAGGGAGACATATGGAACCCCTCCCTGAGATAGACATTGTCCTTCAGGTGATCCAGCCCCAGACGGTAGGATCTTTCATGTGGGCGAACTAGGGCCACTTGTCTGCCCCTATGCAAGCTTGTCCTTAGCCGGCTCGGGTCCTCTAGTCCCTACAAGGAGAGGAAGGATCTCTTCCCCATGCTGGTGCTCTTATGACAGGCAATGCCTTCTCCTTTTCCGAGAAGGATCATGCCGAGGCCACCCACCTGGCCTAAGGGCTCCTCCCACCAAAGAAGAGAAGCGGGTGCATTCCCTACTCTCCTCTCTTAAGAAGAAAAAGGACAGGAAAAAGACTCAGGGCTTCTCTCCCTCCGCACGGTCTGCGGGGAAGGACGGAAGCGTTGCCGTATCGGAATGCGACTACTCAAAAACGGCAACTCCTGTCCCAGTGCTCTTCCTAGGGGGCAGTCCATGACATAGTTCAAAGGTGCGCAGAGCGGAGCCTCGATTACGACAGGACCCCTCATATAGAGGTTACCTAGCGTTTTTCAACCCGCTGGCTTCAAGCGCTTCTTTGTTAACCCTCCACACATAGGGGCATGTTCGCTAAGGGTAACATGATTAATCAAAGGAGAGCCTTAGCTAGCGTGATTGGTAGATAGCCGAAGGTGACCCATTTCTCAGACAAGAACCTTCTTGTGAATGCGTCGAATGCCTCCGAGGCGGCCATGTTTAGAGCCCCTCGGACACTTGATGGAAGGCCGGTGAGTTTGACGCTGCACTCTAGCATGAACTTCGTGAAAGAAGTATTTTATTCTAGAGAACTCGATATAATATCTATACTGGGTCTTTATCATGGCTATGTTCTCCACTAAATTACGGTGCTTTTATCCTTCTTATATTATCCAGCATATTAGGGTTCTTTATCCTCCCTACACTATCCACCACATTATATGTGATTTGTCCGCGCCTTACCATCCAACACAGTAAAGGAGGTTTTATCCTCGCTATACTATACTATACATTAAAGAGAGCTTTATAATCGCTAAACTATCAAACGCTTTATTGATGGCTTTATCCACGGTATAATATTCACCACATTAGGGGAGCTCAATCCTCACTATACTATCACGATATTACGAAGGTTTTATCCTTACTATAAAATCCTCCACTTTACGGGAGCTTTAGCTTTGCTATACTATCCATCCTATTAAAGGATGCTATATACTATGTTATCAACCACATTACGGGGGATTTATCCTCTCTTTACTCTCCAATATATTCCGGATGCTTTACCATGCTGTACTTTACACCACATTGAAGGAGGCATTATCCTTCCCTAAATAGCCACAACATAACATGATCTTTACCCTCGCTCTACCATCAACTTCATTAAAGGGGGCTTTATCCTCGCTCAACTATCCAACACATTATAGGAGTCTTTATATTTGCTAAAATATCCACCACTTTACGGGGCTTTTATCATCGTTATACTATTCATCACATTACGGCTGCTTTATTGTCGATATACTATCCAAAACTTTACAGCAGTTTTATCCTCGCTATACTATCCAGCCTATTAAAAGAGCCTTTATCCTACCTATACTATCCACCGCATTACTTGGGCTTTATCCTCGCTATACCACGACCACCTGACCAGGGCTTTATCCTCGCTATACAATCCAACACGTTACATGGGGTTTTATAGTCCTTAAAATATCCACCACATTATGGAGGCTTTATCATCGCTATAGTATCAACAACTTTACATGAGCTTTATTCTCGCTATACTTTCTACCACATTAAAGAAGGATGTGTACTCGCTACACTATTCACCACATTTCAGGGCTCTTATCCTCAATATACTATCCTACATAGTAAAGGTCGCTTTATGCTCGCTCTACTCTCCACCACTTTACAGGGCCTTTATTAACAACACACAAAACGGAAAATATTAACATAAACAGAGAATGGAAAGGGTCGTGGGGACTCGAGCTAATCCGAGGATTAAAAGATTTAAAAAGGTAAAACAAATATAAATTTAAAGGGAGGTGATGGTTCGCTAAACCATTTAAAGCACAGGATTGAATTGACAAAAGGGTTAAATCCTATTAAAGGATGCTATATACTATGTTATCAACCACATTACGGGGGATTTATCCTCTCTTTACTCTCCAATATATTCCGGATGCTTTACCATGCTGTACTTTACACCACATTGAAGGAGGCATTATCCTTCCCTAAATAGCCACAACATAACATGATCTTTACCCTCGCTCTACCATCAACTTCATTAAAGGGGGCTTTATCCTCGCTCAACTATCCAACACATTATAGGCCCCTCAACGAGTTACCAGAGGTGTACTAAATGCCAATAGTAGGGCCTTTACGCCTATGAGATTCAACACAACACAGTTTTCAAGAAGTTTAATTCCTAACACAACTAAACTGTGGAATGAACTTCCTAGTGTTGTTGTTGAGTCCTTGGAACTTCAGAAATTTAAAGTGGGTGCTAATACATTTTTAATTAACAGAAACTTATAACTTTAATATTTTATTCATTATCCACACATATATAATATTATAATATTTTTAACATTATAGCATTTAATTTTTTTATTTTTTTTATTTTTTTTTTTTTTTTTTGATTTTCTATTTATTTATTATGTTTTTCTTAATCTTTGTTTCGTTTTTTCCATACCAGGTTTCTTTCCCCACTGGGGCCCTTGGGCTTATAGCTATTTGCTCTTCCAGTTGGGGTTGTGGCTTGGAACTTTAATAATAATAATAAATACTCATAAGTAACGTTCGGCTTACGTAATTTATACTTGTTGTGCAGAGGAAGGTGACGTGAAGGAATTTCGTTCCGCTGGGGAGTTCCAGACGAAGGCAAGGGGGGGGAATAAAATGATCCTGACGTGGCGTCTCGACGAACGGCTTTAAGAACAATGGCTGTTCTACGTTGTTCTCTTCTGAACAACAGATGGGGGTGAGAACCGTTTCTTGTCAACGGGCTCGAACGAACAATGGCTGTTCTAACGTTGTTCTCTTTATGAACAACAGGGGAAGGGTGAGAACCATTTTTTGGCGAACGGGCTCAAACGAACAATGGCTGTTCTACGTTGTTCTCTTCTGAACAAAAGGGGGGGGGGGAACCGTTTCTTGTCAACGGGCTCGAACGAACAATGGCTGTTTTAACGTTGTTCTCTTTCCGAACAACAGGGGAAGGGTGAGAAGCGTTTCTTCGAGAACGGGCTCAAACGAGCAATGGCTGTTTTACGTTGTTCTCTTCTGAACAACAGGGGGGGGGTGAGAACCGTTTCTTGTCAACGGGCTTGAAAGAACAATGGCTGTTCTAATGTTGTTCTCTTCTGAACAACAAGGGGGAAGCCTTGTGGACTCGGAGTCACGAAGGCTCGAACATTGGCACTCAAGGGATATTGTCCTTTTTCTGGACAAGTGATGGTGAATCTCGAGGTCGAGGTCCCTTGGCGCACAAGGTGAGAGAGGGTCGTGGTGATGTTTCGCGACGAAAATCTGGATCTCCAATCTCCTCTTAGTGGTAAAGTTTCCAAAGAAATAGTCAAGACATCCCCTTGGCGTGGGGGAAAATGGAGTGGGAGCTTCGAGGGAATGCACAGCCAAGCCTGGGAACAATGCCTCATCTGCCCATAAGCCTAACTCAATCTGTCGAGGTCGGCGCAATGGGGCGAACGGTGGGAAGATAAACCTCCTTGTTTAAACATTGACTTAGGTGGCTGCGATAAGGCGCCCAGCTTCAAAGTGAAGATGGACGTGGGAAGCATTGTGGTTTTAAATAACATGTGATAGTGGTTGAAATTAACGCGGCCTCAACCCGTTCTATCACAGGGCTTTATACTTACTATGATATCCACCACCTTATTCGGGATTTATCCTCGTTCTACTCTTCACCACTTTACGAATGCTTTCTTCCCCCTATAATATTCTCTCCCTAACGGGGCTTTATTCTCGCTATAATATTCACCACATAAAGGGGGAATTATCTTCGCCATACTATCCACTAAATTAGGGTAGTTTTATCCTTCCTATAATATCCATTACATTACGGAGGTTTTATACTCGCTTTACAATCAACTACATTATAGGAGGCTTTATCCTTGCTATATTACCATCACATGAGAAAGGCAATATCCTCGCTATACTATTCACCACATTAAAGGGCGCTTATATTGGTTATAGTATCCACCACATTACGGAAGATTTATCCTCACTATACCATCCACTAACTTAATGCGGCGTTATCCTCGCTATACTATCCGCCTCATTAAGGGTTCTTTATAATTGCTATCCTCTCCAACCTACTACATGGGTTTTATCCGCGTTATACTATCAACCATTTTTTGGGGAGTTTTATAGGCGCTCTACTCTCCTCCAAATTTTCTGGGCATTATCCTCGCAATTAACTAACATATTAATGGGGGCTTCATACACTCTATAGAATTTACCGTTTTACCTCGCATTTTACCTCGCTAAACTATTCATCACATGGGTGCCGTGGACGACTGTGGGCTGAAAACCCGCAAGCGCGTGGTAGTCGGAATGCTCCCAAGGAGAGGTCTAACACGGACCACTCACTCGATGAATGTCTCTTTAAACCGGCGCCTCGCAGATTTGTGTACGGCAGAGGGGGTCTTTTTTTGTGGACCTGTACCGCACCTTTTATGGTAGAAATGATCTCTACCAAAGGGATGGGGTACATCTTTCCTTTAAAGGAAAGACCTTTCTCTCGAACATGATCCTGGATGTCATAGTGAGGATCGAAAGGAGTATCTGGCCCAGAGTGAGGGCGAACGTACGCCAGTACGCCCGTGTCACTCCAGGAACGACCTTCTCAGAGGTCGCAAAAAGGGGTGCCTCACCAACAAACGAGCCGGGAAATGGAAGAGCATAGGGAGTCCTACAGTCGGGGACTCCATGAAAGTTCTTCTGTTCAATGCGAGGTCAATCAAAAACAAGTTTCCTGAGCTCCGTGGCCTCGTAGCGACAGAAGAACCCGAAATGGTAGCCATAACAGAATCATGGATAAAAACCTCAAACCGAGACTTTGAAGGCGAATTCACGGTTCCTGGCTACCAACTCTTCCACAAAGATAGGCCAGACAGAGAGGGTGGCGATGTAATGTTGTATGTCAAGGAACTCCAACATTATATCCAATCACGAGCTCCTAGGCGTTGACCTTGAGATAGGTCCTGTCAGATACAGGACGCTGGTGCTTTACAGACCCCCTTCCAATACCGTTGAAAAGGACAGGGAACTGTACCAGCTGCTGGGTGAGCTTGTTCAAGGCAGAGTGTGCATTGTTATGGGCGACTTCAACAGTCAAGTTGCCGTGGAAATCCTAGCAGCCTGTGGCGAGAGCGCGCTACTCCTGGAGTTCGCCAACAACGAGTTCCTCATTCAATGGGTCAGAGAACCGACGAGAGGAGACAATATCCTTGGTCTTCACCTCTGAGGATAATATCGTTGAGAATGTCTCTGTAGACGAAGCGCTCGGTGGCAGTGATCACCAGCTAGTTAGATTTAGCGTCAAGATCCCGAAGGTAAAGTCTGTTGCCAGTCAATCAAGGAAACTTGACTTGAGAAGAGCAGAGTTTGCAAGCCCTTGTGCTGGGCTGACTGATGTGAGGCTAGCGGTAAGCGAAGAGGTTGAGGATTCGTGGAACAATTTCAAAAATAAGTTCATGAGTCTTAAATCTAGTTGCATCCCTCTGAAATGCCTCCGTCGGTCTTCTGTTCAACCGAGGTGGTTTAATCGAGAAATCGGCCAACTGCTTAGGGAGAAGAGAAATGCGTACCGGCGATCGAAGATATCGGGTGCCTTTGACGAGTATTAGAAGCTAGCCAGGAGAGTAAAGTCCAGCATAAGGGCGGCTAAGCGTACTAAGGAACTCCGAGTGGCGAGACTCTGCATGGAGAATCCCAAGGAGTTCTTCGGCTATGTAAATAGCCGTAAACCAATCCATCGTAGGATTGGGCCCTTAGTGAACGAGAAGGGTGCATTAACTCACTCAGATGCAGAAAATGCTAACCTTCTCAATGACTACTTTTCCTCAGTGTTTACTAAAGAGTGTGGTCCCATCCCCCAGCTCACGTATTCCTACTCGGGGGAAAAGCTGGAGGCAATGGACTTCACCGAAGGAGAAATAAAGAAAAAGATCGCTGACCTAAAGACGAACAAGTTGCCTGGACCAGACGGGTTTCTCCTCAAGGTGTTGAAGGAAGTGTGCGATGAAGTATCACGACATCTGTGCGCTATCTTTAACATGTATTCCGGACCGGATGCGTTTCTAGAGACTGGCGTGAGGCGGAGGTTACTCCGATCTTTAAGAAAGGAGACCCCAGCCATCCCTCAAACTACCGACCTATCAGTCTGACTTCGATAGTCGGTAAACTCATGAAAAGCATGATGGTGGACAAAATGACGTCGTATTTAAAGTTAAACCTGTTACTAAGGAGTTCCCAGCACGGCTTCCGAAGGCAATGGTCATGCCTGACAAACCTTGTGCAATTCTTCCACTTCATTTTCAATGAGCACGATCGGGACAAGGCGGTGGATGTGGTTTGCTTAGACTTTCAGAAAGCCTTTGATAGGGTACCACACCGCCGCCTTCTTCGGAAAGTGCGAGCGCTGGGCATAGACGGAAAAGTAGCCGGCTGGATCGAGAACTGGCTAAGTGGCAGACGGCAACGGGTGGTGGTAAATGGACAGGCTTCTGAGTGGGTGCCCGTTACTAGCGGGGTGCCTCAAGGTTCTGTCCTGGGACCACTACTATTCATCATATACTTCAACGACATGGACGATGACATGGTTGCCAAGATTTCCCAATTTGCCTACGATACCAAGCTTGGTATGAATGTTGCAAAGGATAGAAATACTGCCCGTCTGCAGAAAGATCTTGTGAAGATTGGGGAGTGGTCGGACACGTGGCAAATGCCTTTTAACGTGAACAAATGCAAATTAATGCATATCGGCCACAGAAACCCCAAATCTCATTATATCCTTAAGGGCACTGCTCTTGAATCGAGTGACACTGAGAAGGACTTTGGTGTTACTATCACTAGCGACCTCAAGTTCTCGAAACAGTACATCGATGCAGAGAAAAAAGCCCAAAGGATGTTAGGCTACATGAAACGCAAGTTTTGATACCGTAACAAGGAGATAGTACTTTGTCTGTACAACTTCCTCGTTCGGCCGCACCTGGAGTATGCCGTACAATTTTGGAGTCCATCGTTTCAAAAGGACATCGCAAGGTTGGAATGCGTACAAGCTAGGGCAACCAAACTGATTCCCTCTATCCGACATAAAAGTTATGAGGATAGACTAGGGGAATTAGATCTGTTCTCGCTGGAAACCCGTAGACTGCGTGGTCAGCTCATCGAAGTTTTCAAAATAATTCGAGGGTTCGACAATGTTGACTACCGGGATATTTTTACACTGAGTGAGAACAGAACGCGCAATCACGGCTTTAAACTTGAACTGAAGCGTTACAACCGAAATATGTGTGGAAATTTTTTCACTTACAGTATCTGCGGTAAGTGGAACGCACTTCCAGTGGAAGTTGTCAACAGTGAATCTGTTGACCAGTTCAAGTCAAGACTAGACAAAGTCTTGAAAAGTGGCCGTTTAGGGACGCAAAACAATTGAGCAGTCATGTGCCTGCTTAATTGATAGTCCAAAGGTACGCTCTTTGAATGGACCGTAAGGTCTCCTAGGGTACTTACATTCCTTGTTACTCCTTGTTACTCTCCACCACATTATGCGGGCTTTTATCCGGTGTATTATCCATCACAATACAAGAGCTGTATCCTCGCTATACTATCACTACATGACGAGGGATTATCCTCGCTATACTATTCAACACATTTAAGGGTCTATTATATTCCTTATAATATCCACCACATTATTGAGGTTCTAACCTCGCTATATTATCCACCTCCCCTTAATAGGTATTTGTCCTCGCTCTGCTACCCTCGCTATAATATCCACTACATTACATGGTTTTATCCTCCCTATAATTTCCACCATATTAAGGGTGCGTTAACCTCGCTCTACTATCTATCAAAGTACGGTCGTTTTATCGTTCCCTCTACTATCCACTACATTAAGGGCGCTTTATCCTCGCAATAATATCTACCACATTATAGGGGGAATTATACTCGTATTCTATCCACTACATTACGAGCGCTTTCTCGTCACTTTTCTATCCACCACCTTGAAGGCTGCTCTATAACCGCTATGCTATCCACCACCATATATGCGATTTATCCTCACTCTATTATCCACCACCTTACCCAGACCTTATCCTCATTATAATATCCACTACATTACTGGGCTTTATCCTCGCTATAATTTCGACCTATTGAGGGGTCTTTATCCTAGCTAATCGATCAACCAAATCATTGTAGTTTTATCGTTCCTATAATATCCATTACATTAGGGGGGATTTATCCACCGCATTAAAGGAGGAAATATCCTCGCTATTAATGCTATACTATCCACCACGTTAAAGGGTGCTTTAACCTCGTTATAATATTCACCATATTACGGAGGTTTTATCCCGCCTATACTATTCACCACATTACGGTGGCTTCGTCTTCGCTAAAAGATGTACCACATTAAAGGGGGATATATAATCGCTATAGTATTCCCCACATTACGGTGAATTATCTTCGCTATACAGCTACCAGATTGAAGGGTTTTAGCGTTGCTATACTCTTTAACACAGTACGGGGTATTTATCTTCGCTATACTATCCATCACAATACGGTAGCTTTATTATCACTAAAATACTACCACAGGATATAGGCAATATCTTCGCTATACTAACTAACAAATTAAAAGGTGCTTTATATTCATTATATTATCCACCACCTTACGGAGGATTTATCCTCGCTATAATATTCAACAAATTACGGGGGCTGTATCCTTGCTATACTATCCTCCACATTAATAAGTTTTTATAATCGCTATACCCTCCACCAAATTACATTAGCATCATCCTCGCTATACTCTCAACCATTCTAAAGAGAGTTTTATAATCGCTATGCTATCAACCACATTACGACGGCATTATCTTCGCAATTATCCAAACCATTAATCGGGGCTTTATACTCGCTATACAATCCATCGTTTTACAGGTCATTTTGCCTCGCTTAATTGCACTCTGTAACACGATTTTTGTTTTGGGGTAGCAACTATTATTTTCTCTATTTTCTTTTGTCTAGAATACTTGAAACTTTGCTTTTGTGTCCAGGATAATGATGTTTATATGAAATTTACCTATTCCCTCTGGAAGGAATTAGCGAATTTGAGCTTTTCTTTGCATAAATTAGAAAAAAAAGGCATGATACAAAATAACATTTATTTATTCTAGAATTACATAAGTGAGAAAATTAAAATATTAGAAATGAGTATTTTTCCCTGAATTAAGCTTATACTGTGAATTACTTTCACGAATCAGCCCCCAAATATAGCCTCCCATCAGATTTTCATTATACAAACCTTGATAGCGGTATTTAAATTCCCGTAAATCCTGGTGAAAGCGCTCGCCATGCTGCTCGTAGTACTTTCCCATGTTGCCCTTAAATTTATCAAGATAAACGTCAAGAATATGGACTTTCAGGGACATCGTGCAACCCATCTTGCCGTAGTTTCACACCAAGTTCTCAACAAGCTCTACATAGTTTTTGGCTTTGTCATTATCTCGGAAGCCCAGAACTATGACGAGGAAGCTGTCCCACGCTGCTTTTTCTGTCCTTGCACTCCATGATCTTTTTAATTTGTGGACCGACGAAGAACCCTGCTTCCACCCTTGCCGCAGATAGCTTAGAAAAGAAACCTTGGAGATAGTTAAAAGCTGCAGGCTCTTTACCTAAAGCTTTAACGACATGTTTCATAGGGCCCAATTTTAAGTCAAGAGGAGGATATAGTACTTTTGGGTGGTCCAACAAAGGCTCGCATTTGACGTTATTTCTCCCCACACTAAACTCGGTCGGTTGTAGCTAATCTAATAGATGGTAGTATGCCACGGTGTCCCTGCTCTGCCAAATGCAAAGATAACAAAGAATCTTGATAAAACCGCCTTGGTACCCATCAAAAATGCAATCATCTTAAAGTCTCCAATAAAATCCCAATCATATTTAAATGCATCTAGCAAGATCTTGGCGCTGCAGTATTCATCTTCGAGCTGGACCAAATGAGCAAGGGGAGAGAGATATATACATGTAACCGTATGAAGAAGCACTGCTTTGAGGCTCATGGACGAGCTGTAGAAGAAGAGGCGCCACTTTTTGGGGTTAAAGGCGATTCCAGTTGCCTCAAACAGATCGGTTACAATGTGACAAACGCAAAGCTCATCTTGACGTGCAAATAAAGCTTGAAAACCACTGGTGTCGCTTTCTATGACATGATATTTGCAAAATGTAATCTAACAAATCCCAGTGCTTGAGTCGCGAAGTTAAAAGTTCGGCAGTGGGCTTTGTGAGACCAAGATCTCTGACATAGTCGTTGAGGTCTTTTCAGTTGGGGTAGTGTGGCTTTCTCTCCTCAGCTGCTCCTCTGTAATCTGGATCAATGACTTGATCCTCTACTGAACTGCTTTTTTTCTAAAAACTGCTGCCCGATTTTTGGAGGCGTAGGTACGGGGAGCTCAGAACTGTGTGGCACTGGCGCAATATATGACTATAGGTATGGATACATGATAAAAGGCGCATTTTTGCCTCCTCGATGCTTGGAAGGATTCACCATGCAGAAGAAACAATTGCTTGAGTGCTCAGTTGGTTCCCTCCAAATTCATGTGGTTGCGAAATTAATAGTCCTCTTTTCTCCTCTGTACCATCATGTAAAATGAAAAAATGAAAACATAAGTATAAATATACAAATACTTTTCACTTAATGTTTTTAGAAATCTAAAAAAAAAAAAATCAGGATCCAAATAAACAAACACATTATATTTATATATCTATCTTACCTTCCAGAGTTCTTTTGCAGAGCTCGCAAGTGAAATGAGGTGCACAAGGTTTGTCTTGATCTCTGACTGGTATGCCGAAATATGCCGTATAGGCCTCACAAATTTTAGCAGGTCTCTCTAAAGAGTATATTTTCGCTCTTGTCTTAGTAAAATCGCCGCAGACATAGCAAAATGCGCCTCTCGGCTACTTACATCCTCTTGATGCCATGTGTGAGGAATACTTCTATCAATATTGAATGACGATGTCTGCGCTTTCACGGCTTGAGTAGACCTTTTTTGTGCTTATGCAGTCATCTACGTTGCCAGAATGTTCGAGAAATTCTTCGAACATATTAAAAATTCTAAAAGGTTCTAGAAAGCTCGACAGTCTATTTTAAACCAAATTAGTCCTGAATCTATGCGGAATGTGAGAGAACTGCCATTGCTGTCCAGGTTGCAAACAAAACAAAATTTAAGGGAATCTGGGTGTTGTTTTTGATGAGCATCTCTCCTTTAAGCCTCATATCCACAATGTCAGCAAATCCTCACTATGTTTCCTTCGTAACTTCTCTCGCATTCGCTCTCACTTTGATCGCCAAAGTCTTGAGACTGCTGTTCATGCCTTCATCACCTCACGCCTTGACTACTGTAACTCTCTGCTTGTGAATCTGCCATCCACCTCTCTTCGCCCCCTTCAACTTCTACAGAACTATGCCGCCCGGCTTCTCCTCCATCGCCCTCGCTTCTCTCCCTCAAAACCCTTGCTGCATGAACTGCACTGGTTCCCTGTCAGATCCCGTACTTACTTTGAGATACTTCTTATCATGTTTAAGGCCCTAAACAACAAGGCCCCGTCTTACCTCTCTTCTGCCCTCTCGCCACGCCATGTCCCTCGGGCCCTTCGGTCATCACATGCACCTCTTTTGAATATTCCTCGTTAACACCTCTGCTCAATGGGGGATGCTCCGTGTCAATCTGCGCCCCTAAGTTGTGGAATGCTCTTCCTGCTGAAATCAGGTCTTCTCCTTCTCTTACCACATTTAAGCGTCTCCTGAAAACGCATCTTTTCAGTATTGCCTTCTCCCCCCTCTTGAATTTCCATTCTCATCTCCGCACAACGTGCGCTCTGGGAAGGCCTCAGTCTTTGAAGAGCGCATTACAAAAGTCTTATTATTATTATTTATTATTATAATAACTATTACTACTGTATTAGTGTTTCTATAACGTTTTAAATAAAGTATATCATGTTTATACCATAACTGAAAAAAAACATAACCATTGAAACTTTTTAGATATTTTTACTATTTCCATCAAAATAATGTTATTTACCATAGATGGACTAATTTAAATATTCAATGTCCTAGCCATAAAAGCAAAGTTTGTGGATTAAAATTAACTTTTTTTTATTCAATAGAGCCACAAAAAATTAGGAAATAACACAATCAACCCAAGGACAAGATAAAAGTGAAATTTTGTTACATCCATCACATTAAGGGTGCTTTTACACCGCAATACGATTCATCACATTACAGCGGTTTTATCATCGCTATTATATCCACCTCGCAAAGGGCACTTTATACTCGCTATGCTCTCAACCACATTTGGGGGATTTTTGAGTATTTGAATAATAATTTTATCTTAGTTTGGTTATGACTTATGTTTTTTTATCAAAGTTATTTCTAATAATTCTTTTCTAATATAAAAAATAATGGTGAAGTTCAGAAATAAATCTAAGTATAGAAATTTTGTGAATTGTTTAAAACCCAAAGAATTACAAATGGTGAAGTTCAGAAAATTTAGTTTAGAGTTCCTTTTTAGAATTATTATAATTGGCAAGTTCAGAAAATTTATAAAAATTTAATCATGGCTGCTTTTTTTAGATTATAAATTTCAATCTTAGTAGCGATGCTTAATTTCTAGGGTTAAAGGCCAGAAAAAAAACTATCGAAATTCTTTTTAAATTTGGAAAAAACAATCCATGATTTTTTCTCAAATAAAGCTTGTTCTAATAATTCCAATTCGCTTTAATCGTTTTTAGGGGGCAGTAGCTACTTCCTCCTGATAATAATTAGAATTTAATATCTTCGTTAGAATTAACTTCGAAAAAACTTTTGAATATACCCCCAAAAATCAAACAAAAAAAACCTATGCTTATTTTTAAATAAATTTTCGAACTTCAGCATAAAAACTTAAAATACAGCTAGATCATAACGGAACTAAGAGAAAAAAAAATATCTAATTTAATTCAGACCCTCTAGCAAATCCTGTTCTTGAAATATAATGTTATAGATAAAAGAAGATGAAGTTTCACCTCTGTATCTTAGTAGTTGCTGAAGAGTTGGCAATGGTTGTTGGCGTTAATCGTAAAATTTCTTAATGGCACTTTTTTTACTTAATTTCCCTTATTTTCAGTGTTTAAATTTACACGTAATCATCTCGGAAAACACATTTAAGCAAAAAATAAAACAGTAGTATAACATCCTTCTACAATTAGAATTGTCAAAGCTCTTCCACTTAGTAATAAAAATATCAACAATTTGGTTTACAATTGGACGAATCTACTATCCCAGGCAATGAACCACTACTTTTAGGATATGTTCATTTGATTAAAGACAAGAATATTCTGCAGTAATCCTTTATCCTAGGAACTTGAAACAATGACTAAATGTGAATCCATGTTTATAATAGAAATAAAACTATACTCAAATTATTTTGCATTAATACTTTGTTATCTTGTTATGCAAAATAAATTTAGTATAGTATTTAAAATTTAATTTGAAATGTTGGGCGATGACCGAGGAATTTGCATCCAAATATGTCGCTTGTCTGAAAAAGGAGGAGTAATACTCGGATAAAAGAAAAATGTATAGGATAACTTGATAGGTTAAAGGACAAGGAGATAGGAGAAATTGATTGGTTATAGAATCAGTGGATAAGAGAAAGCGATAGGTTAAAGGATAAAGCAAATGGCAAATGGGATTGATAAAACGGGTAGGAAAATTAATATGTTAAATGGTAAACGGATAGCAGAATGTAAGAAGGTAAAGGCTAAAGGGATAAGATAAATTTTGCCGTTAAAGAATAAAGTGATAGCGTAAATTAAAAAAGGATAAAAGAAAGGGATAGTTTAAAAGATACATTGATAGAAGAAAGAGATAGCTTAAAGGATAGAGGGATAATAGAAAGTGATAGGTTAAACGATAAAGTTCTAGGAGAAATGTATAAGTTAAAGGCTAAAAGGATGATAGAAAGCAATTGCTTAGAGGATAAAAGGGTAGGAGAATGTGATAGGCTAAATAATAAATGTATAGGAGAAAGTGATAGGATAAAGGATAAATAGATAGATTATTGAATTATGGGATACAAGAACGTAATAGGTAGAAGGTTAAAGCGATGTTAGTGAGTGATATGGTAATCGAAAAGGGAGAGGAGGATGTGATAGGCTATTAGTTGTTGATAAGAGATAGTTAATAGGATAAAGTGATAGGTTAAGGGATATGATGATTGAATAAATTTATTGGTTAAAGAATAAAGCGATACGTCGTCAAGCAAGATTTTGAAAGTGACGAGAGGTGCGATCAATTAATTATTGCCTATCTTGGTCATTAGTTGGGCGTTCCTTAGCTTGCCTCGGAAACAATTCAAATTGTGAGCAATGATCATTTATCAAAATAAATGAATGTATTATTAAGTTACGCCATCCAGGTGTCGCATCGTAGGCGACATACAGATTATAATGAAAGGCAAGAGCAAGCCCAAAGCCTCCTGGGGCGGGTCATTGTTAGATGCTGGGTCGGCTAATATTGTGTTTAAACATCAATCAGCGGCCAGATAGCACAGAATTTACCACTCAGCACTATGAGGGTAGAATTACCATCATAAGAGACAAAATTACACATCCTCGATCATTTGACGTGTAACTTGTAATCTAATGCCGAGTTAAGATTCGTCCCGTGAAATGAGATCGGTATATAGTTGATCTCTAGAGGAAAGTAATCCGCAAGTTTCCTCATTCTAATTACAATCCTTAGCCAATTTCACAAACAAAGGAGCTTCGAGAGCCTTGGGAATTGTCTCTCGCAATCAAGTAATTATGGATCCTGACATCGCCTCAGGTGTTTGAACTGTATTTTCTACTTCAAATTTTATTCCAACCTTTATATCTTACTATATTCTAAATATCTAGAAAATATGAATAATTATTTTCTGTTGCTGCAAGTAATAATTTTTTTTTAGCTTTTTTTTAATCCAGTTTCACATTTTTAGAAGATATTCGGATAAAATATACAGCTTTTTTATATATAAATGCCTTCATTTGTTTAATTTTTGACAAATCAGAGCACGTTGTTTTTTTTATTCGTGGTTGTACTTAAATACTCCAAAGAAATGGTGCACTGATCCTACGTCTGAAAAGGTCTTCCATGTGTGAGAGGATGGAATTATTATTTCTACTTAGTTTGAAACAAAAAAATAAAGTTAGTTGGATAGTTAAAAGCTTTGGATTAATCACCGATATTCATAACTGTTTTTTTTTAATATTGTTAAAAATGTAAGTTTCCAATTTAACGTTGTATGCCCTTATCTACCCGTCTTTGCAATCCAGTTCAAAAGAACAAAGAAAGCTGATTCCACATAAAGTTAGATAAAAAGCTCGTTTTGCGGTGGATGAAGTTAGATAAGTTTGTGAGGCGATATATGTGTTGTTTTGATCTTGTGTTCTTGCGAGTTTGCGTATAATTCACTTTTTCACATGAGAATGATCTGTTTATGAGACTTTCTATCCTAAGAATGAAGCCTTTAGCAATCTTATATCCTGCCTATATGTAGGAGTACTTCTATAACTATTTCTGTTTTATTTTCCTTGCAAAAGTTAGCAAACTTGTTCCATGTAAAGTGCAAGAGCAGAATCTAGATTTAAAGGTGAGCGATATCGATATAGCAAAATATTTCATATACTGTAACCAGTAAATAAACAATACAATTAAAAGTTGATAACAAGATTACCTATATTTTTTTAAGTTTACCCCTGATATTAAATAACTGGGTGACTAAATTCAGAATCGCATCTTTTTCTCAATGAACATCAGCAACCCATGCTATATGTGCACTTGCTTTTCGTAATTTTCATTTTTTTAAATTTGTTACACACACAATGCCTCGTCTAAAAGCAATACAATTTTTGCGTATCAATTGCTAAGATAGTTGGACATAGATAGGCATCGTTACCAAAAGAAATACTCCAATACTCCGTTACTAAAAATTAACTTCATTCCCATTTACTAGGATAAGTAAAAAAATAAATGAAGTAAAAAAAAATGTTTATTTATAAAAGATAGAAATACAAAAGCCTTTAAAATGTAAAAACGAACCTTGTTGGGCACTACATTCACTATTTGACCCATGCTCCTCCTAATTACTCGTTATTATCCTTTACTTAATAATCATTATCAATAATATTAATTAATATTGTATATATTAATGAATTTATATTAAAACATAAATGTAGTAATTTAATTAATGTGACGTTTCGCACAGTCGTTAATTTATTTACAAGAAAATTGTAAAAGCAAATACAATAAATATAACATTTTTAAGGTTGATTTTCTTGAAGAAATGAGATTGTAAAAGAGATAAAATGTTGAAGTAGTTTCCCAAACTAATTTTTAGATCCACTGTTCTTTCTTTTTTATTCTTCATGCGACTTTTATCAGAGAGACTAACATTGGACACTTTTTTACAAAAAAAGTGTTTTTGTACTATCCATTTCTATCACAGGTAGCTAGCACATGTATTATTTTTCTCAACCTTTATTGTCTTTTTGGATTACCTGACTTTGTTTATCAAAGCTAAATTTAAGTTTATAAATTTCTTATTTTAATGTTAGGTACTGGATTCATTGATTATGGGGTGTTTTCCCCATAGTTTTACATTTTTTATTTACCAAACATCCGTGTAAAATAAAACTATTTTTTACCAAAGTATTAAAAAAATAGTACTCGTCAATCGACCTGTCTTGGAAATTTCGAGAAAGAACATCAACCTTCGTGCGTTTTGTTAAAAAATTTTTACCTACTTTAAAGAGAATTCAGATATTAGTATAAAGTCCGAAGATAGGTTTCTTTGAGGTCTTCATATCTATAGGGTGATTAGCGGTTATATAAGTAGTGTCATTCTCGATGGGTCATGAAGAATCTTACGACTCCGGAGAGGCAGAATTTACGCGGATTCTTCTGGGCGTATCCACTCCCGGTTTTCTTCGAGGGCTAGCCGTGGTAGGTAATAAAGTTACCACTTTCTAATGACCTATTGTAAAAATAACTTTTTCATTCTTGCAGCAATTGCTAAAAAATGACTTTTATGCGGGTCGAATTTTTGACTGAAATTTGAATGGGAAAAACTTATTCAATTGGCTTTAGAAAGAAGCTAGTGACATGAATGAAGGAAAACTCGAGCGTGTTTACATCTTTAAATAGAGGTTTTTCATTGTTTATCACGGATCGAACTCGTTAGTTGACTGAAATGTCTAGAGTATGATTGTATGTATATCCAGCTTTATACGAAAATATCAAATTGCTTTTGTTCACTGTAGTCAAATATGACCAATTTAAGGTTGGAATACACTGCTTAAATGAATTGGCGGGTGATAACTCAATAAAGAGGTGTGTCCTCGTTATTGTACTCACATCAATGGACGGGAAAGAAAGTAATCACAGACTCGCACATCTCTAAGAATTCCCGAGATATTTGTATGTTTATCTTAAATTTTCCTTGAGCGAAGGTGTGAACAATAAAGTGATGAGGACCTGAGCGTCGCTCATCGATGTTTGCTGAATTTGTATATTTCGTCTCTTAACAAAGTGAAAAAAAAAGTTTATTAGCTTTTAAAATGGAGAGATTAGCAAAAAAATTTTCCACACATTTTTCCCTCTATCTTTCCTGCTTCTTTTCAGATCCATCTTACAAACTTTCTACGAGAAAAGTTTTCGATATTTTTGTTTTTTTGCTTTAGATTTTTCGAAAAATATTTCAACATCGCTTTTTTTACAGCGATTATAATCTGAGCTCATCGTGCTTCAACCATCGAAAATTCATTTGCTGAAATTACATTAAATAAGAAAAAAAAATATAATAGGTAAGAATAGTCACCTGATATTGTGCGATAGTTCATGAACGTTTTCTTTGCAGTATACTTAAATCTGAAGTCATTTAAAAGAATCTGTTAATAAACATATTCACACAACCTCAACAAGTGAATATAAAATCAATAAGTAATAATGATTTATACGTAAATACGTGACTCAAAAGTATTCGTATGATATTTTCACATAAATAGACATAATTTATTTTTATTATTATAACAGTTTCGAAGTTTGGCGAGTAGTTTTTCGATATTCTTCTTATAACTTAGAATAGCAAGGATGAGTTACTAGAAGTTTATAAGTTTATAAAGGAACTAAAAGTTAAAAAATAAACAGTATAGCCAGTAATAAGGAATTAGGACAAATTCAAATCATTCTCGTTTCGGACCTTATCAGAAAATCCCACTCCACACTAAGAGTGCATGCTTAAAGCAGTTCAAAGTAACTCAAGGATCACTATAATGGTGATTAAAACAGGTAGGAGAAGAATGTATGGTTGAACAGTGTCAAATATTTTGCATCAAGCGGATATGTATGGACTTCGTAAGAGAAAGGTTTCAAATTGGGGGCCATATGCTCTGGTCAGATGAAAGTAATATTGAAGTGTTTGACACAAATGATGTCAGCTATGTTGGACTTAAGAGAAGTGAGGCTGGTCTATCACAAAAGTACTTTATACAGGAAAACTTAAAGGTTGATCTATTGTCTAATTGAGCATAAAGAATACTGCAGATACGAGTAGGTTCTTGATGATTATCTCAAGACTGATGCTCGCAAACTTGACCTAGGCACAGAATTGCACCTTCAACAACTCAACAGCTCCCAAAACATAGAAATTGGTTTCTTTCTGCTCTAATAAGCTCAAATAAGCGTTTCTTAATAGTTATCACAGTCGTTAGAACTCAATTCGATAGAAAATTCATGGTAGGAGCTGAAGATCCGTGTATATGCATGACACTTTGAATATCGAGAAATAGGAAAGATTTACATAGATGAGTACGAAAATATTCTATCCCTAGTTCTTTTGAACCTTGACAAAAGATAAAAATATTCGTTTAATGAGTGTCATTATGCAAAACGGCTTTAAAATTATCTATTAGTGATCGAATTGTATTTATAGTTAATGAATATCTTTTAATTACATTTTATACAAAAAGTGGTATTTTTCATTTTTCTATCAAATGTCGAATTGGGTGGGAGGGAGGTGCTAATAAATCCGTCTAAATAGTTCCCAATAACGTTACTATGCAATAACCGGTTCATCAACTATGGTAAAATATTGTTGTATTAGGTAACGGTATGAACATACGAGAAAAAAAAGGGATAACGAAAAACTAAAAACTTATCGAGGGATAAATACACAACCTCCTAGACTTTAATCTAAGTAACGGTAAAGATTATTCTCAAGCCCTCCCTAGCGATTTCAAAATACGATCACAAGCGCTCAAGGTTATGAATGTGCATCTATCTATGGAGCAACGAAGCCTATAGGTACACGCATCGGCATATACTACGTAAGGGAAAGGAACAAATAAAAAATATGGAAAAATTCGTGTTTCTCAAAATGAAAATAATCGATGATCACGTAAGGAGCTCAAATTGACTACGAAATGCTTTTAATATAAAAGAGAGAGAATAATATGGTAATGAGGTTGAATATAAATTATATACTCAATAAGTTAGATAACAAAAAATAAATGAATCGCGACTTTAATCATGTGGCAATAATTTCTAGTTACTTGTAGCTCCTTTATTGGGAAGAATAAAAAGTAAACAGAATAATCGAGAAGAATATAATGAACAAAACTGATTAGCCGTCTAGTGTAAATCAAGGCCATTTGATTTCCTAGGCGATCCAGGTTGATTTGAAGCACCCAGGCGGTAATTTAAGTGGTGTGTGGATTCTAAGTTTAGCCTTTCTTTCCCTCATGGTAACATCCAATTTAGGTTACCTTCGTCCTCCGAAGCACAACCGAAATAATGATGTTTGTATTTTCACTTTAGACCAATCTAAATGCTCCACTTCATCGAATGGCTAAGTATTAAAGATCCATTCGTATAAACTTTATTCGTCCTCTTATTGAAAAATAATATTTTTAATTTCCCTCTTGTTTTTTATTTGCGTCGAAATTTTCTTTATTCCACCTCCCAAAGTTGCTTTACTTGAAGTTCTTTCGTGAAAAGAGAATGGTCATTAAGTCGTCTCCTAGTATCTTGTGCCTTGAGTATTATCCTCTTGTTATTACATTTGCCCATTTTAACTTTTTCCAACTTCAATCAGTTTCATTATTAATCGAACGATTGGTTATGCAAACACACTCCAATTATGAAATATTTTAATAATTCTTTTAGATGGCTGAACTCAGTGGTTGCAGCTCACGTGAATGGAGATCATGTACGTTGATTAGCGTGTTTCAAACAAGTGTTGGGCGAATGGCGAGGCGAGGAAAACACATATATTCGGTATCTCTTCTTAGTGTCACTAAATAAAGTCAAATAGCATGAGTTTACCATGTGTCGCCATCACGTGGTGCCAGTGATTGCTGGCTGCATTAGGATACTCAAATGAAATTGGAGTTAGTTCCAGCTAAAATTTAAGTTAGAATACCTTATTTTATGTATATCAATTTCTTGAACAAGTGAAGAATAGAGCGGGACATAAACAACTGCCTTCGATATGACATTCCACCAATACGTTTGAGTGGCAACCTGATTAGAAAAGGCATGAAATTTTTTGTAATAGACCTAGTAAGAAGGTTATGAGTTTCAATTAGGAATATCGTGTAAGATATATCTGACCAACTCTCTAGTCGTAAAGTTAACTGCTGTGTCTGCGTTAGTTGCAAGGCACGTTTCACAATGGAACATACGGTAGTTTTAGGATATGATGAAAGACTAGCTGGCTCCACTATATGGCGTGCGACTCTCTTTATATCTTTTAAGCCTACTAGAACCAAAATATTAATGTCGTCAAGGGAATTTAAGGGAAAAGTATCATTAATTTTTTTGAGGATTTTCGGCTAACTTCTCCTGTTTTTTTACTACATATGCGTGGAAGTTTCAAGATCATTATGAATTTCTACCTTCTGATCTAAGGGGAGCTTGCACCGTGACGCGGGGCGGAATTCTGCCAAGGATTTGAAACTGTGGATGGAATTCGGATATAACACCAAAATAATCCTTGTATTGTTGATGTTCCAGACTGCTCCTTAGTTTAAGAGCGGTAGGCAAGAAGCAACCATGATAATTTATTATATTATTGATTTGGTGGGAAACCTGCAAGCAGGGAGCGTTTAAGCGTAGCCTGAAACTAAATGACTAGACTACTCCGCATCTGGCTTTAAGGAGAAGTGAAAACCTAGTAAATGTCAAGAGAACGAAAGTTACTCCCATTATCGGATATAAGCGGTCGAACAGTGCCTTATGGGAGTTGTCCGACTGGCCAAGACAGATGACATCTGTTGTCAGTGTATCCCTAAACAAAGCGTTAGCTGAGCTAATATGCTTGGCTTTTCACCACTAAAGACTGTTCACAAATTTTGTAATGAAAAGAAGATTTGTTAGTAAGAAATGCAAAGGGAGATGATTGTGTTTATTTTTTAGGGTTATCTTGGACCTTTTGATCGTGATAAAGAATTATTCTACTGCGAAAAAAGCCGTAAGGAGCTCTCTTCCAAGGTAAACATCTTTGTCTGCCCTGGGGACAATCTTTTTTTTCAAAAATAACCGAACTCACGTTTTTTTCGGATGTTGTTCTAAAGTGCCCCCCTACACCTGTTTCACTTGCATTACCCAAAATTCAATATAGAACGTCCTCAATTTCTACCTTAATAGGGTATCTGAGGAAATAGCAAGTTCGTTTACCTTAATGGCACTATATATACTTTGCGGCAAATTTAATGGGGATTTGTTGCTTTTGTGTGCACCTTTCGCTTTTATAGAAGATATATTAGTATACTCTCCAAACCACGAAATTCACTTAGTACACCTAAAACAGGTATTAGACCGTAAACTGGAAACTAGCCTCAGTTTAAATTTGTCAAGGCATAAGTGCACTTGGTACCTCTAATTAATAAATTGACTTAAGAAATTACTTATAGATTTATTTGAAGGGGGAGTTGGGAATTTGCCTATGGCTGTAACTCTGTAATGCAGAGATAAGATGCCTTCTTGGTTATGAAGTATCATAAAAATTTGAGCCGGTCTACACTTAAGTGGCATTTGTCTCTTGCCAACTTTAAACTAAGGCTAGTTTCTAGTTTGCAGTCTGAGACCTGAATTTGGTGTACTAATTGAGTTTCCTGGTCTGAAAAGTATACCAATATATCTCCTATAAAATGAAAAATAAATGGAATATCTCGGCAACATTTGTGCATCAAGGTGATCTCTTGCTTGTTCCTTTTTTGCATCTATCTCCTCCCTCTTGGCCTTTTTCTGTGTCGACTAGATATATTGCACAATTTCTATGGAAAATACATGCCAACATTTCTCTCGTCCTATCCAAACTTGTCGCGGTGGCTATCACCAATCTGTATCCGCATATGATAAGATGAATGAATGGCTATCAGACAACATCATCAAATCCAACAACGAAAAAACTGAAATTCTTTTCATAGGCACATTAGCAGATGGTAGTCGCTGAAAAAATGTAGTCTCCTCTCTAAATATAGGTGGCTCCCGATCGCGTTCTTTAACAACGTTAGAAACTTTAGTGTTTCCTTTGACAATCAACTCAATTTTAAGTCGCATGTTGCTAATATCATCAAATCATGTCTTAGCTTTCTCCGTAACGTCAGTGCTATCCACTCGCACTTTGACCGAAACAGTTTCTAGATAGCTATCCATCCCTTGATACTTCCCTCAAAGATTACTGTAGCTCTCTTCTCACTGTATCCATGAGCACTGCAATTCATGGCCTTAACTTGTCCAGAAATTTGCGGCACGAGCTCTCCTTTATCGACGGGAGTTCTCTTGTGCTACGCCCATGCTCCGTGAATTGCTCTACTGCCCATTAGTTTCAAAATACTTTTAAAGTCCTCCTTCTCAAATTTAAAATCTTAAACTCCGCTTTACTTATCTTCTTCACTGACTGTGTAAAGAAAACAAAGAGCCATTCGGTCTGTTAGTGCCCTATGGCTTTCGATTCGTAGCATTTGTCTCTGCTGCTTATGTAATCGCGCCTTTTCTCTAGTTGCCCATAAGATATGGAGTGGTCTGTGTCCTGGCATACCTACGTCTCCTTTCCTCGCGCGGCAGTTTCAAGCAGGATCTTAAAACCTACCAACTATCTCAATCTTTTTTTAGTCGATAATCTGGAGCCCAGTGAAGGATTCATAGTCTTTAACGGCGCAATATAAAACCTCTATTATATTTTCATATTTGTTATGATTTTTCCATTTGATGGAATATTGATTCGAGCAAGGATGCTTCTGCACAGCTGGATCTTCAGGTTTACCTGCTAAGTCTTTTTTGACTCATCATTCTGCAAGGTGAACATATATTCATATGACTTAATTCTTGTGTACATTCAATTGTTCTTAATTTTTTTCTTTTTGTCTCTCAGGTTGTAATTTATAACCTCAACTTTAGTTTTAAACGTATATTTCATATCTCTTTTTGCAATTTCTTTTTATTTTATAGTACCTGAGGGTGGGCGTGTACCTATAGCCCGAAACGTCGTAATACATGAATCCTGTTTTAAGGGTATTTACTTTCACCTTGAAATTATATATATATATATATATAATATATATATATATATATATATATATATATATATATATATATATATATATATATATATATATACAGGGTCAGCCCCCCCCCCAAACGGCCCCAACTTTCGATAGGCCTCATTTCTTAATTTCCTGCAAGGATTGAATGAAACTTTCGTAATAACTTGTTTATTGAGTTTTAAACCATCATATCAAAAATGAGCGTCTTTAGACGTTTCATCTCTATTCTAGAGCACGTGTTCGAGATGAATTCCATTTAACTCTGTGCATTTCTTAAGGTGCAGCACAAAGGTGTCGTAGAGTGAAGGTGTACTGCCCGGTCTCCTTTATCAATCTTTGTTTCATCAACAAAGTGTGATATTGCCTATTTATCGAATAAAAGTGAATACTAGTGATTTTTACTGCATTGATTACTAAAAATTCTAAATCTATTTATAAAGAATGGCCCCTCCTACTCTCAGAAAGGCAGACAAATAAAAATACTCCAATTACAAAAGGAAAAACCGAATTAAACGACCCAGTAATTTTTAATGAACTGCAGGCCCATATTTCCTCATCTACGTTATCAGGTGATGCCAAAGACATTATGAACGTTATTTTTAAGTGTTTCGAATCATCTTTTCCCAAACAAGAACAAAAAATCATCTCTCTCGAAAAATCTAACGAAGAAATGAGATCAAATATCGAAAAATTGGAAGAAAAGGTTGATTCTTCCGACGCTTATAAAAGAAGAGATACGATTATATTCTCCGGCAATATACCTGAAGCCACAAATAATAAAAACTGCAGCAATATCATCTGCAAAACTTTTATAGATAACTGTCACACACAAGAATCCGAAATCTCTGTAACAGTTGCTTATTATCTAGGTCTCAGCCTAAAGTACAAGGTCCCGACAAAAGAAACATAATTGTGAAGTTGCGCAGAAGTGATCTGAAGCGTGATATCTTCTCTGCATGCAAAGAATTCAAACCTTCATTCTATGTAAACGAACAACTGACTCCGAATCGCAACAAAATCTGTTTTTTCCTCCACCAAGCTAAAAAGAAATTCTCCACAAAGATCGCTGGCTGTACTACCAGAGATGGATTCATCAACGTTTTCTTGCCATCACCCTCCGGTCGCCGTGACCTACGTATAGTTATCAATACCCGAGCTGCCCTCCCACAAAATTTCTGTCGGAACACCTCAATTCGACGCTTGCAAACTTTAATGGTGAGAATCTCTGGAATGATCAGTAATAATACCTTCGGTGATATTACTGTTTTAGATGAAAAAAACAAAAACAAACAAACTATGTTTTGACCTAGCATTCACTTACTTTTATTTCAATTGTATTGCATACTTTATTCCTTTTTCTCTTATTAACGTTATCATAAAAATAGTATTTTAACTGTTTATAGATATTTTATACGTAATTTCAATTTGTAACCTTTAATTTTTAAATTCCAATAGAACTACCTTTATGTTTGAACAACCCGATCACTTCAATAATATCGATCCAGACATAAACTATTTTGATGAATTATATCCAAATTTCAAAGAAAATAACGTAAGAAACCAATACTACGATTGTGATAAATTTAACACTACATTTTCATTTGAAAAAACAGGCCTGTCCATTTTAAATCTTAACATTCGATCTTCGCAAGCAAACATTGATGAATTTACAATATTTTTGTCAACACTTAATTATAAATTTCCCGTTTTGGCATTCACCGAGAGCTGGCTAACAAATAATATTAAACACCTTATCAGTGTCCCAAACTATAGCTCTTTTCATTCACTACGCGATGTAAACAAGATAGGGGGAGGTATAAGCGTGTATATATCTGACAGACTCAATACTAAAAAAGTTGACGAAATTAGTATTTCCTATAACTATATTGAAACTTTATTTATCGAAGTAAAATCAAATGGTAAAACAATAATCATTGGAACCGTATATAGACCTCCTTCTGGTGACCCAAAGATGTTTATAGATACGATTACTGAATTAATCAATTACTTCAATGTTACACACTATGACGACATAATAATGACAGGAGATTTTAACTTCGATCTATTAAACTTTGAAAACCACGCATCAACTCAGTCCTTCCTCAATACATTTTATTCTCATTCCTTACTTCTAATTATAACAAAACCGACAGGAATAACCCAAAACTCAGCAACACTAATTGACAATATTTTCAGAGTTCACCCCGAAAATTACTCTTCCGGTATTCTCCTTTGTGACATATCGGACCATCTTCCTATATTCATGATCCAAAAGTCTTTTTTCAACTCGAACAATATTCATTAAAACCGTACAATAACCTACCGCATAATTAACGAAAATACCTTAAAAAACCTCTATAACTATGTTCTAAATCAGCATCTATATGAAATTTCCTATATAAATGACTTCGATTCTGCTACTGAAGAGTTAATTTCACAGCTAGACGATGCTTGCAAACTTAATTGTCCTCTAAAATCTAACACCATATCGTATAAATAGAAAACAAAACCTTGGATAACAAACGCAATTATAAATAACATCAAAAAACGTCAAAAATACCTTTCTCTTTATAAGTGTCGTAGAATGACCCTTGCTTTGATCACTTTACGCTTTGACACCCTTTTAGTAACGGTATACTTTAAGGGGCGTGAGTTACTTCTATGATGAAGTAGGCTTTGTTCTAAGAGTGCTATTTTTGTGGTTTAGTCCTTAAGGAAGAGCTATTTTTAAACACATAAGGATAAGAGGAAACACCAGAATCTACCAAAAAATAAACATGTATTTTAAATTAAATATTACAAACCAACAGTAAAAGCATTTCTATATTTGGTCTCAAAGAATTTTGAATGACAAAACATAAACAAGTAGGCTTTCAATAAACAAACTAATTGCCAATTAGTATTTTTTTTATCACGACCCTATTTGTTTAGCATAAAACATTAAATTAATGTACTGTCATCTACAAACACATATGACCTAGGTTCAAGAATAATGGTTTCTACGCTCCTTTAAAACGTGGGACGTACTAAACTTCTACTATCGCAATAGAGATATAAATGTTATTGTTAACTTACAGGTAGGTATTAGGGATTGCCGGATGTCGCTGGAGGACTTATCTCTCGCCTTGAAGTGTGGTGGCCGAAGGTTGAAATTTCGTCGAGGAGGGGGGTGATTCTTCAACGTGATTAAAGAACGGGAGCTCGTTGGGGCTGGGTTCTTCTCCTCTCACTCTTACGGGGCTTGCGATGTAAGAATCACTCGAGTGTGAGCGGCTTTGCTTTTCTTCAGTCAGACTTCTTTGCAGACGGAAAAGGCTTCTTCGGTATGGCACCGATATAAAACTTGACTATTTAGGTTAATACGGCCCTGAAAGGGGGGGATCGATTTTCTCAATCTGATCCTATCGTTTCTCACGGAAATAGTCTTGTAGGGCTGAAGGGTCGATCTTTACGAATTAATCTTTCTTCTGGCGAATCGACTTCTAATAATCTTCTTGTCTAGCCGATGGATCGATCTTCACGACCTAATCCTACTCTGGCGTATCGACTTCAGATAATCCTCTTCTCTTTCTTTGCGGGGCTTATTTATAGGCGGATTGCCGCCCCATCTAAAGGGGGAAGTGACCAGGCCACAGATGCAAAAGGGGGGGAGCGAATGGTGGGTTAGCATCTGGGAAGAGCGAGAATTCCTGAGGTGGCACTGGGATGCCCAAGTCAGCTCGCAAATTATAGGCTCGTAACCACACCGCTCCTTAGCGTGCCTTCTGACTCGCACCGTTTTTTTTTCCTAACCACGGGTTTATGGGTCTCGTAGGTCATACGATCGTTAGAGCGTCGTTTAAGGACCTTAGGTGGTCGCCTTCAAACCTATGTTAGCTCCAACTGCCCACAGCGGCGAGGCGATCACACATGGAAAGCATTTTCGCCGGCTACCTTTCCCACGCTTCTCCTCATGAAGGGAGGGGGGGCTTGAATGTGTCTATACTCCTCCAGGAGGCTTAATGTAGCCATTTCTCCACATCTACCTCCATTCTTAAGAAAATAACGGTAGGGATGGGGGTTCCAATCCGACGCTTACAATAATATACATGGGTAACTTACGGAACATTATATTATACAATAAATTCTAGTTCACTCGGGAATGCCTCGATAACATTTCACCTGACCTTACATTAATTCCTATATTACTGTGCCATCTTAGGATTTTCTTACCTACCACTCGGGTTACTCACCCCTACTTACTTACAATTCTACTGATTTACACTTAACTTTGCTATAATACAATAGTTGGGCTGCTCCTTAATCGTCGACAGGGTTCCGACTTAACGAGTCGGCCATACAATTGTTGGACCCTTTTATGTAGTGAATGGAGTACTGGTACTCCATCAAGAGTAAACTCCATCTCAGGAGTCTTCCATTCTTACACTTATTTTTACCTAAGTATGACAACGGTTTATGGTCGCATTCCAACTTGAACTCGCGCCCTATTAGATAATATTTGAATTTACCTATGGACCATATTATGGCCAAAGCTTCGATTTCGATGGTAGCGTAGGCTTTTTCTCTACTCAACAGTTTCCTACTGACATAAGCTATGGGATAGGCTGTTTCGTCATCTTCGTATTGAAGCAATACTCCGCCTAGCCCGTCCCGACTAGCGTCCGTGCGAAGACCGAAGATCTTGTTGGGATTTGGTAAGCGAAGAATGGGCGCAGTTACGAGTTTTCCTTTTAGAATCTCCAACTGAGTTATTGCATGGGGGTTCCACGTGACAGGGTCTGACGCTGTCTTTTTTAACAAATCATTCAGTGGGGCCGCAATGGAAGCGAAGTGTGGTACAAAACGCCTATAGAACGAGGCCGCTCCCATAAACGATCGGAGTTGTTTCTTTGTTTTCGGCCGGGGCATCTTGACTATGGCGTCCACTTTTTCTTGCTGGGTAGTCAAGTGTTTTTGTCCTATTTTGAATCCCAGGTAGTCAATGGATTCGTAGGCAAAATAACACTTGGTCGGCCCGGCGGTTAGACCTTGCTCCTTCAATTTCTCCAGCAATGAGCGTAGGGCGTGTAAGTGTGACTCCCATGTACGGGTAGCTACGTACACGTTGTCGAAGTAAAACGACACGTCGCTTAGTCCAGCGATAATTCGCCTCATCATCCTATTATAATTGCTACCGGCTGTAAGTAGTCCGAAGGGTAGCCTGGTAAACTGTAACAGACCTCTCTCGGTCGCAAAAGCCGTCAGTTTTTTGGACTCCTTAGCGAGAGGTATTTGATAGTACGCTTTACATAAATCCAATTCGGTGATGAATTTAGCGTCTTCAAATAAATGGAGATTTTGATCTATTAGTGGGATGGGCTCGGCGTCGAAAACGGTCACTGAATTCAATTTTCGGAAGTCCACGCACATCCGAAATGATTGATCAGGTTTCTTAACCATTACTATGGGGGAGCAATAATCGGACTCCGATGGCTCTAAAATTCCCAATTTTAGTGAATTCCGGACTTCCTTATTGAAGGCTTCTCGTAGGTGGATTGGTAAAGGATATGGTTTGCTCCGAACCACTGAATTAGTTTTTAGTTTTATTTCATGGATAAAATCCTTGGCACATCCAGGGTTTTCAGAAATGACTTCTGGGAATTCCATGAGCAAGTTCAACATTTCCGCTTTTTATTGAATTTCTAAGTGGGGATTTATCTTTAAATCCACCCGAGGGTCTTCCGGGGTAGGTGAGAGCGAGGGAAGTTCGTATTCCTCGTCTTGTTCCACACACACGGTGTGTATGACTTGCAGGGGCGTACCCGGGTAAACGGCATCCATCGGTTCTTCTTCGTCTAGAAGGGTAATATTCTTTATGCACGCGCGGCGGTGATATTTTTTTAGCATGTTTATGTGATAGGTTCTTCGCCCTGTTGGGGTATCTATCAAGTAATCGACTGGACCCCGTGCCTCGATTACTTCAAACGGTCCCTTCCACTGGGCCCATAACTTATTATTTTCGGTCGGGAGTAATAATAAGACTTCATCTCCTGCCTTTAATTTTCGAGCCTTTGCTTTCATATCGAAATAGTCCCGGTATTTGGTTAAATTTTTCTCGGCGTTCTCTCGAGCTAAGCCAGAGCAGTATTCTAGGCGCTCGCGTATATCCATCACGTAGGCGTAAGACGATTTGATTTCTTGCTCGAGCTTCGCGTTGGAAAATAATTCCTTAAGAATACTCATAGGACCTCGCACATTTCTCCCGTATAATAGCTCAAAGGGCGAGAATCCCAACGTCCGATGAGGTATTTCTCGGCAGGCGAAAAGGGCAGCAGGCAGGAATCTGTGCCACTGTGTAGGGTTGTTTTAACACAACTTCTTCAATATATTTTTGAGAGTCCCGTTTAATTTCTCGCAGATTCCGTTAGCGGCTGGATGAAATGGACTCGTAAAAATTGGCTTGACTAACAGAAGTTTGTTAAAATATTCCATCAATTCTGAGGTGAATTGGCGCCCTCTATCAGATAGAATTTCTTTAGGCAGGCCTACTCGTGCAAAAATTGAAATTAATGCTTCCGCGCAGGAAATAGTGTCAATCTTCCGTAGGGCCACGGCATCTGGGAACCGGGTGGCACAATCCACTAGAGTGAGGATGTAGGAGTGTCCTCCACTTGAAGGGGGGTGAATTGGTCCCACCAAATCAATTGCCACTCGAAAGAATGGTTCGGTTATAACGGGCACCTTTTGTAAGGGAGCGGGAGGTACCCGTCCTCTGGAGGGATCCTTCTGACACACGTCGCATGATCGGCAATAGGCCACAATTTCCTTTGCGGCCTGGGGCCAATAAAAGTGTCGGAATATCTGCTGCGCCGTTTTGTTGTGCCCAAAGTGTCCGGCTAATATTCCATCATGCGCGGTATTCAAAATTCTTTGCGTGTATTCTTGAGGTACACACAGTGCTTTCTTGTTCTCCTTATCCTCCTCGCTGATAGTACGGTAGAGAAGTGAGTCTTCTACGATATACTGGATCGGCTTCTTTCCTTTCACTTGGAGAATTTCACCTTTAATAGCTTTCTCCCATAGAGGTTTAAGAGTGGGGCATTCCTTCTGAGCACTGGCGAAGGAAGTCAATTTGAACCCATTGTCTTCGAGAGTAATCCTCGGGGTCAACTTAGCAGGTTGCTCTTTCCTCTGGGCTTCTTGTGCCCGGGTGACTACTGGTTGGGCCACTTCTTGCTGGGGAATTAGGGGGTTTTGTCCGATTAGTACTGCGCAGAACTTAATCGGGGCTACTACCACGTCCGTCCAACCGGTGAAATATCTGCATTGTATATGACATCTCACGACGGGGAATCGATTGTCGCGTCCTAAAAAGTCGTGGACGATTGCGAATTTCTTATGGGCAGGGTTTACTGGGGGCAGCAACTTGTCGGATACCACTATGCACGTGCACCCGGTGTCTCTGACTAAAGTGGATACTCGGCACCCATTAACAGTGCCCTCTTCAAATTGTAGGCCGCCTGGCGAACTTTTGTTGAATAGAAAGTTTACCTGTTGCTGGGGCCCTTCGGATGTTGGCGCGGGGACGTAGGACGAATCAGCTTGTCCTGCTGGGATCGCGGCAGTCAGGTTTTGCACCTGTTGTCTCGAGGTCTCCCTCAGTCGGGAGTTCTGTGGGCACTGGAAACTCAGGTGACCTATTATCCCGCAGGTATAACAAGTGACGGGCTTCCTGGGATACGTGCCGGTATTAGGGTATGATCCTTGTGGAATCCTAACTTCTTTTTGATTTTTTTCTCCTCCAAAATTTGGTTTATAAGTTCCTTTTGCGGCTGAGAACTTAAAGGGCTTCTTCTGTAAAGGCCTGGGTGGCGGCCCATTTTTCTTTGGGGAGGGAGCCTTCTCTTTCTTGTACTCCCTAGGATATAACCGATGATTTACCGCGTGGAGGTCAGCCTCGTCCAGACACTCGTTGAAGGTAGAAGCTTTTCGGTCCTTAACGAATGCACGGATTTCCTGGGGTAGGGTACTTAGTAACTGATCTCTAAGCATGAAGTCGACGACCGCAGCGACTTCATTCTCTACCCCTTCTGACTCCATCCAAAACTGTAGGCTTCGACGAAGCTCAAAGCCAAAATGTTTGTACGTTTGTCCAGGTCTTATACGAGACTGCCTGAACTTCATCCTATATTCTTCCGGGTTAAGGTTTGTAGCTGAGAGAAGTTCGGCTTTGAGAGTGGAATAGTCCACAGTCGCTTCTGAGGGTAAAGATACGAATATCTCTCTCATCCTACGATTGAGTAGCGGTAACAGTCTGGCGACCCCATCTTCTTCTAGGTCCCAATTATTGACTTCAAATATTTTCTCAAAATGGGAGAGATATGAGCATAAATCTTCTTCGTCCTTGTACTCCGGGAGTTTCATGCTGGCCGCTGGTGATACTCCTGTTTTAGATGACACTGACTGCACCTCTAACTGGTCTTTACTAAGAGCTCTTTCGTGGGCCCTTATCTTCTCTCTTTCATCAGCTTCCATTTTCGTCTTTTCTCTTCTTTCTTCTCTTTCGTTTCTCTCTTTCTCCTGAATAAACTCTCTTTCGTTTCTCTCTTTCTCCTGAATAAACGAACTCAGCTCGGTTCCTTGTAGTCCGAGGCTTTGACCTTGCTTCCGATAAAGGTCAAACAATGCCATCGCGCTTATGTCAGTCATCTACCTTGTTTTTAATCAAGCCTGACCTACTCCACCACCGAAACTTACCACTTGGCCTAACAATTACCTTTAGATGGTATCCACCTCTAACTTTACCAATTTCCCATTCGTCAAATATTCTATTATTCCTGGTGTTCCTTTTATGTGTTAGCTCTTCCTTAAATAGCCACTGCTGGGTTCTTTCTAATATAAAACCTCTAGACCTGACACCACTTTTATAATATGTCGTAGAATGACCCTTGCTTTGATCACTTTACGCTTTGACACCCTTTTAGTAACGGTATACTTTAAGGGGCGTGAGTTACTTCTATGATGAAGTAGGCTTTGTTCTAAGAGTGCTATTTTTGTGGTTTAGTCCTTAAGGAAGAGCTATTTTTAAACACATAAGGATAAGAGGAAACACCAGAATCTACCAAAAAATAAACATGTATTTTAAATTAAATATTACAAACCAACAGTAAAAGCATTTCTATATTTGGTCTCAAAGAATTTTGAATGACAAAACATAAACAAGTAGGCTTTCAATAAACAAACTAATTGCCAATTAGTATTTTTTTTATCACGACCCTATTTGTTTAGCATAAAACATTAAATTAATGTACTGTCATCTACAAACACATATGACCTAGGTTCAAGAATAATGGTTTCTACGCTCCTTTAAAACGTGGGACGTACTAAACTTCTACTATCGCAATAGAGATATAAATGTTATTGTTAACTTACAGGTAGGTATTAGGGATTGCTGGATGTCGCTGGAGGACTTATCTCTCGCCTTGAAGTGTGGTGGCCGAAGGTTGAAATTTCGTCGAGGAGGGGGGTGATTCTTCAACGTGATTAAAGAACGGGAGCTCGTTGGGGCTGGGTTCTTCTCCTCTCACTCTTACGGGGCTTGCGATGTAAGAATCACTCGAGTGTGAGCGGCTTTGCTTTTCTTCAGTCGGACTTCTTTGCAGACGGAAAAGGCTTCTTCGGTATGGCACCGATATAAAACTTGACTATTTAGGTTAATACGGCCCTGAAAGGGGGGGATCGATTTTCTCAATCTGATCCTATCGTTTCTCACGGAAATAGTCTTGTAGGGCTGAAGGGTCGATCTTTACGAATTAATCTTTCTTCTGGCGAATCGACTTCTAATAATCTTCTTGTCTAGCCGATGGATCGATCTTCACGACCTAATCCTACTCTGGCGTATCGACTTCAGATAATCCTCTTCTCTTTCTTTGCGGGGCTTATTTATAGGCGGATTGCCGCCCCATCTAAAGGGGGAAGTGACCAGGCCACAGATGCAAAAGGGGGGGAGCGAATGGTGGGTTAGCATCTGGGAAGAGCGAGAATTCCTGAGGTGGCACTGGGATGCCCAAGTCAGCTCGCAAATTATAGGCTCGTAACCACACCGCTCCTTAGCGTGCCTTCTGACTCGCACCGTTTTTTTTTCCTAACCACGGGTTTATGGGTCTCGTAGGTCATACGATCGTTAGAGCGTCGTTTAAGGACCTTAGGTGGTCGCCTTCAAACCTATGTTAGCTCCAACTGCCCACAGCGGCGAGGCGATCACACATGGAAAGCATTTTCGCCGGCTACCTTTCCCACGCTTCTCCTCATGAAGGGAGGGGGGGCTTGAATGTGTCTATACTCCTCCAGGAGGCTTAATGTAGCCATTTCTCCACAATAAGCTTAGTCAAATTTCAAAACCAATTAAAATTGCCAAGAAAAATTATTACGATGGAAGATTTAATCAAACGAAAAACAATATAAAAAAATTTGGAAATTAATCAATTCTGTAATAAAACCTGAAAATACTAAAGGAACAAACCAAATTAAACAAATTATGGTTGACGGTAAACCAGTTGATGACAATAAGAAAAAAGCAAATGAATTTAATAAATTTTCTGTCAACGTAGGTAAAAAATCTCAGACTCCGGCAAAATTGTCGATAAATGTTTTCTTTCGTATTTTAATTATATTAATGTACCAAATTCCCTGTTTTTTTCTCCTGTAAGCGTAGCCGATAATAAAAAAATCATTAGTTCACCAAAAAATGAAAAATCAGGTATTAACTAAATCTACACTAAAATTTTGAAATACATCTCTGATATAGTTGCTCCAAATTTAGCAGCAATAATTAAAAAATCATTTACCCAAGGTATCTCCCCAAGTGTATCAAAAGTTTCTCGGGTAACACTGTTACCAAAGGCCAGGGACCTCACAAACGTCAGCAATTACCGCCCTATTTCATGTCCTTCAATATGTAGTAAAATATTTTAAAAACTAGCATTCAATAAAGGTTATAATTTTCTGGAGTCTAATTCACTGTTGTATAAACACCAATATGGTTTTAGACGTCTGAAATCAACGATTCACGCGATAATTAACCACCTTCAATATTTACATAATAACATTGAAAAAGGCCACATTGTATGCTCAATTTTTCTTGATTTTCAAAAAGCTTTCGATTCTGTCAACCATAATATTCTACTGTTAAAATTAGCTATGTACGGAATTAGAGGCAGCTGTCAAAATTGGGTCAAATCATATTTAACTGAAAGAAAGCAATTTGTCTCCGTCAATGGTCATGACTCATCCCACCTTGAGAATTACAACTGGGGTCCCACAAGGCTCCGTGCTAGGGCCACTGTTATTTTTAATCTATATTAATGATATTGTTAAATCCTTTTCTCCGTTTACATTTATATTATTCGCGGATGATAGTACCTTATCAACTCCCTTACCATATTAAAAACCGAGCAACATACTCGTAGCATCTACAATAAATAAAGAACTCAAAAATGTCTTCATTTGCCTTAATGTTAATAAACTATCAATAAATGTATATAAAACCAAATATATTCTTTTCTCTTACAAAAAATCTATTAAATTTCCCCATATTAAAATTAGCGACGGAATAATTTATGAAACTACTCATATCAAATTCCTAGGCATCTTTATTGATCAAAATCTGAGTTTTAAACAACATATTACGCATATCTCAACAAAACTATCAAGATCGATTGAAATATTATATAAATTAAATAAGTTTCTCTCATAATCTATTTTCCACTCTTTATATATGACAATGCTGCAACCTTACTTGACATATGGCATAGAGAGTTGGTATGGCAAATATCAAAATTATCTCAATAAATTAGTCATATTACAGAAAAAAAGCAATTCGAGTCATCCATCAACTCGACTACAAAGAGCACAGCCATCGATATTTTAAAAAATCCAGAATTCGAAAATTTAATGATCTCTTTGTTTTTCAAACATCCTTATTCCTTTACAAAACTATAAATTGTTTCTATAATAACACTATATTTAATATGTCACAAACAGCTGATAATACCCCTAATTACCAAACCCGCAATAGAAAAAAAATTTATTTCACCCTTGTATTCAAAATCAAAATCACAATGTAGCTTTCTGTACAAATCTATCAAAATATGGAATAGCTTGGACGACAATATCAAATCACAAACCAATTTAGCTCAATTCAACAAAGCTCTTCAAAACAATATAATTTCGGATTACTAAATTTCTATTACAGTTTTTGTTATTGTGTATTTACACTATTATACTATGTACTATTACTCTGGTTTACAGATTATAAATATGTTATGATTTATATACGAAGGTTAAATATGTTAACTACAGATCTTTTGAAATAATCACTCAAAATAAATTGTTTTTTAATTTGTCTCTAAATTTAAATTCTATAATTATTCGTTATTTGCAATCTCTACAATGGTTAGGTTCTCAAATGTATACTAAGTTGTTTATACTGTTTATCCTAAAGGCGTTATCTGTTCGTAAACATGAAGGGATTTTTATTCTTGATTATGTTATGCTCATTTAGGTGTTAGTCATAAGTTTTAAGTTTCTGCGCTAAAAGTCACTGACTTATTTTGGGCTTATAACTAATCTTTGTATGTATATATATATATATATATATATATATATATATATATATATATATATATACATATATATATATATATATATATATATATAAAGTACTTATTGTAACTTGCCATTAAGATATAAAATGTAATATATTTATACTGTACATTGGATTAATATGGAATAAATAAATAAATCTTTTCTTTGATGGCTTCCTTGAGCTCCGTGATGATACTGGGTCTCCCTGCGTACACTGTATCTTTAAGGTAGCCCTAAAGAAAGAAATTTTGGTGGCTAAGGTTTGGGCTGTGAGGGTCCCAGTAAAAATAAGTTTTGAATATAACACGAATATAACATCCGTTTCTTTCTGCAACCCTCCAGTTTCTCGTAAATTACCATCTTTCTTATGTTAAATGCACTGATGGTTTCGTAGAGATTAAATGCAAACAGGATTGGCACGAAACTGAAAACTCTAAAAGTTATAAACGAATTTTGATAAAGTTTTAAATGGAGTATTCCTAAGGTATTGTTCAACCTAACATATGAAATTTATGAAAGTATACTCAATATTCTTTTAGTTATGGGTCCAAATCCGTAGTATCTCTTACGTAACGTTTGATATTTTTGTAACTTGCTATACATGTTTCCTTTTTTAATTTTTATTTCATATTTGTTATTAATATTTATATTAATTTTCACATATTACAGTGTTTTTTATTTACAGGAGACGAGCTAAAATGCCTAGAGAATGCAAAAATTCACCAGATAGTTTCTGGGGAAATTTTGCATTATCTACAATAAAACAATAAAAGAGTCAAGAAAATTTATGGAGGTATACTTTGGATATAAATTGGATGACCAGGATAAACGCAAGGCACCTCACATATGTTATGTCAGGTGGAAAATTTCTCATTCTGCCTGGGTGAAAGGCAAAGGGCCCAGATTTATGTTTGACGTGTCAATGGTCTGGAGGGAGCCAAAGAACCATTCAACGAATTTCTACTGCTGCATAATAGATATTAAAGGTTGGTGGTATTCAACGTGATTTATTTCCTGGTCTTTAATATAGTTTCAAGAGATATATCAATTAAAAAGTTCAAAATACATACTATTTTGTAATTCTACTATTTTTGCAAGTGATCACAGCCAGTAAAAACCATATTTAGTCCGATTTTATTTTATTTCACTGCAGGTTGCAACAAAAAAGGCAGGAAATCAATCATGTAACCGGATATTCAGTCTAATACTCGCCTAGTTCGTCATTTAGGTGCTTTACCGTACCACCACCGCCCTCTGAACTACCAAGCGATGAAACCAGCAACTCAGACGATTTAGAATCTAAAGATATAACCTATGTAGCCTACCCTATGTAGCCCTACTTAATATGCTACAAAATGAATACCCCAAGTTTATGTGTTTACTTTGAAAGTGAGATTGTAGGGTTAGATCAGAACCTTATGTAAACTCAGAATGGTCACCTAGGGTAACTATGACGCCTGGATACCACCACTGTATATAAAACTAGGCCTAATGAAACAATTTTCCAAACCACTGCAACATAACAAGCCACGTTTCTACAACATCAAATCGATCTTTCCTAAAATAAGTGATGCCAAGATTAAAGAAGGCATATTCGTAAGTAATCAGATTCGTCAACTTATAATTGATAAGAACTCCAAGGCCACAATAAAGGAAACTGAGCTAGTGGCCTAGCTGGCATTCAAAGATTTATGCAAAGCACTTCTGGGAGAGCACCAAGCGGAACAGAGAGAGTGTATAGTGGAGAGACTAATCAAGTGCTACCAAGATCTAAGATGCAATAGGTCACTGAAGATACACTTTCTTCAATCTCATCTGGCTTTCTTCCCAAAGAATACAAAAGATAATTGCTTTCTTCAATTCGGTGATGGTCTTGGGTCTCCGTGCGTACACTCTGTGTTTGAAGTAGCCCCAGGGAAAGAAATCTGTTCCATAGAGGCCATTTAAATAGGCTTTAAATTTTAAGTCAATCGATCTAGAAGCCTATGACAAACCTCTTATCATTTTCCTTTATATAATAGTCACAATTTATCAGTTTCATAATTTTATGCTTCAAAATATATAGGAGTAAGTCCTATCCATAGATAATACATAAGAAGCAGACCATTACAGCCTCAGATAAGGAACAGAGAAAGATTCTGGAGAAGATTGAGGAGATCGCAAATTTCCTTAACCTCCTTTGTATCTCAGATGACGCACACTTCCCTTAAGTGCAGGTTATAGGCTGCAATCTCAGCCAGAAGCATCATCGCACCATTTTTCTTCGAGGAATCTGGCGCGAGAGTGACAGTCATCAAGAAGTGGTATGCTGGGGTCCTCAGAACCTTCAAGATTCAATAGGAAGCTGTAGACCCTGTTCCTGTCGCTTATGGGTAAGTTCAGGTTCCAGCAGTATGGAGCAAGCCCTCACACCTCAAACCTGTGCCGAGATTGGCTGAAAGAGAACTTTTAAGTGGGCACCTCACAGCTCAGACCATAGCCCCCAGATATCTTTCTCTGGAGCTAACTTAAAGACACAGTGTACACAGGGAGACTCAGAACCATCAAGGAACTCAAGTAAGCCATAAGGGAGGAGACCAGAGCCATTAGTCGGTCGGTTTGTAAGGACTTCATGGACATCTTTGTGCTGCGCATCAAGAAATGCACACAGCTAAATGAAGGTCATCTTGAACAAGTGATCTAGAATAAAAAAGAAGAGTCCAAAGACTCTCATGTTTTGATGTGATGTTTTAAACACATTAAACTAGTTGTTACCAAAGTTTCATTCAATCCTTGCAGAAAATTGAGAAATAAGGCCTATCGAAAGTTGGGGCGTGTTTGTTTTTGTTTTGTTTTTTTTGGAAAGGGGGGTAATCCTGTATTTGAACATCGGCAAAGGAAGTTGATTCTTTAGTTTGTTCAAGCCAAATCTTGCTTAGAAAATCGCTACAAATTTACCTGTTCCTTAATCTATGTTTTTTCTTCCTCTGTGTGATCTTCCTTGTATGTGACGGTGTTCCATCTTTTCAAAAACTGAAATCATTTTTGCAATAGAATCGGTGACAGTCTAAAATACAACTTTGTTCCTAAGAGTTCCGGATTATTTGTCGAATTCAGTCGTACCCTTTCTGTTTTTTTTGTTTTTTTGAGAAACGTAGCTTTTACCGTTCCGAGAAACTCTTGCAGATATCATCACTTCCTAGGAAAATCTTGATGTATCATGACAAAATCTATTCACTGTAATATCACACATTTTTACCATATCAATAGACAACGTAATTTTGCCAATTTTACGAGTATGCTAATTCTAATATAAACTCCTCATCCGTGAATCTTATCTTCTTAACACCATCAATTTATAAATTATCAAGCAAGCGTTTACTCCTTGTTTTTCATTATTTTTCACATATCGCTATTTCTTGATGTGGGAAAGCTTTATATTGCTTTCGATTCTTTTTTATGTCTCTTTATCTAGAGCAAATGAAACGATAAGAATTTGTATACATTCTAATTTGCTTAAGGTCGTATCGGTTTAAGGCTCATCAAATTAAAGCTTGCCCTCAAGGAAAGAAGAATTTTTAGAATGTGGTTGGAGGGCTACACGCGAATATATTTTGCAAAGAGTACCAAGAAACGATTTATATGTGACGAAGGACACCGCACAATAGCCATTCCACCTACATTGAAAAAAAATATATTGTAAAGTAAAAGCAAAACTGAGAACACTAGAAGAAGAATCAAAGGAAAATAAGGCCGCACAAGTACAGTGGCGGCAACAAAAAAAGTGACATTTAATATTGGCAACAGAAATCGATACACAAAATCGTTTTCACGATTTTACTTGCCAACTAGCCAATGAAAAGGTGCGGGGCTTATGCTGCAAGTGGACGACTCTCCTGAGCTAAGACAAGAGAACTGTGCTTTACTGGAACTCAGTGTCTCGTTTGTGCTCGTACAGTTAGGCTTTAGTGTATGGCACTCCAGCGTGCTGATTTCCTGCATTCGTGCCTACATTTGACGTGCTATAACTTCTGTGCAAATGGATACAATGGGGCGGAAAAAGCTTTCTATGACAGAAAAAAGCCGTGCCTTGACCCTATTAGAGCAGGGAAAGTCTTTTATTGATGTAGCAGCAGATTTAGGAACCTCAAAAAATACGATTCATCGCCTAAAACGGGCAGCTGAGTTATTGCCACCAGGTACCATACCAAAGATGAAGGAGGGCATTGGTGCAGCTAGGAAGACATCTTCAAGGACTGATAATATCCTAAGGCGTGAAGTGATGTCAGACCCTTCTGTAACCTCCGCTTCAATCAAGAAAAAACACCCAGACCTCCTCCAGAGCGTCGCCCTCAGGACCATCCGTCATTGCTTACAGAAGGACTTATGCCTACCGGCTCGCCGCGCTGCCAAGAAGCCACTTCTTACCAAGACTATGAAGATGAAAAGGCTCAATTTGTGCAAGACCTATAAACATTGGACAGCTGCCCATTGGAAGAAGGTTATGTTCAGTGATTAAAACACCTTTAGGCTGGTCAGAGGAGAGTCAAAGATCGTGCGTCGTCCCAGCAATGTGTCTCGGTATAAACCAAAATATACCGTGAAAACTGTGAAACACCCTGATAGTGTGATGGTGTGTGGTGCCTTTAGTGGAAACAAGGGCAGAAGGGTCTGTACTTCCTTCCCAAGAATGTAACCATGAGGGGGACTAACTATCTGGAAGTTTTGAGGCAGCACATGCTGCCATTTTGGGAAATTCATCAGTGTGAATTTTTCATGCATGATGGTGCCCCTGCTCACAGGTCCCAGTTAGTGAAAAGGTTCTTCAATGATAATAATATTAGTGTTTTGGAGTGGCCTGATAATTCCCCGGACCTAAATCCTATTGAGAATGCTTGGAATCTGATGAAAACCAAAGTTCAAGAGCCAGCACTCGGCAGCATCAAGGATCTGATAGAATCACTGAAGAAGATCTGGGTTACGATCGACCCCACCTACTTCGCAAACCTTACTGAATCAATGCCCAATCGACTCAGGATGATCATCAAGTGCAAGGGCAACATGACCAAGTATTAACTTTCATGAAATATTCATAATAAAATATGTAAGTTACATTTTTCTGTTTCATTTTCTCTGAATTGTCACATGTCACTTTTTTTGTTGCCGCCACTGTAGCTAAAGAAGGCATAAACGAGGTGGATGACTAAAATAACCTATCTCCATATAGAACTTGGGAATACTATCAATATAATTACTTATATGAATATATTACACACACATAATAAATATTTCACCGCCATGCTGCTTTCGAAAAGAACTTAATATAGTGCTTAAAAATCATGGAATGGGTGATATGAAGTTTACCTAGGACCTTCCCCCTCATGGATTACTCTGAATTCAATTTTAAGACCCACTACGAATAGCCAATGCCGAGAACTTCCTCTGTTATTAAACCAAGAATTCAAGAAAGGTGTAAATACTCCCCTCTGCAAATTTGAAAATATACGTTATACTCCGAGATCGAGTAAATCATCTCGCTCCCGCAAACTTTGTGAGTGATCATCGCCACTTACTTCTAAAATAAACAAATACAAGTACTCATCGAGAAAAATAAATATAGAGATTTTTACTTCGTATAAATCCCCTTTTTAAATCTTTTTACCGTATATAAAACTGAAGACACGAATACAGGAAATACAAAAAAATGGTAATATGATAACATCGTTTGGGAATTAAGAGTAGATGATATCCTATATCAAGCTGCAATCTACTTCACTTTTGACTCTATATTCAATTTCACTCCGTTAGTTAAATAGAATCGGACGCTATTGCACACTTCTCCCTGACCTCGCCCTACGACTTCTAAACAAACAGAAAAATCTTCCGTTAGTTGTATCACCATCTCATACCTGAACACTATGGATCACCTTTTATTTAAGTAAATATTGATAAACATGAATGTCAACAGATGCGGAAATAAGTGTACTATTTATTCAATGTAATTAATACAATATATCTCGACCTAATGCTGACATACTTGTATGTTATTAACACTGCAAATAATAACATTAATATCTAACGGGTCATGGTATTTTTAAAGTTTACTCACCTGGTAGAGCCCCTGAACGAAAGCTAGGCGCTAACATCAAGCGGCCCATTTGGCGCAGTTTTTTTAGCGATTTTTTAGTTGTTCCATTTTACCGATTTTTATTGTTCTGGTTTGTAAAAAGCTTTTAGTTTATTTGTAAGTGAATTCAACTTAACCTTTAGTACCAATATACTTCTCATTGTCCTGGTGTAGATTGCTCGTTGGATTGTGGCGAATTATGGTAAACCATCTGATGGGGAAGCACACATTATATAGAGAAAGGTATAGGTAATATTATAGAAGTAAGATAAAATGGCAGCGCAAAAGACGAATATAAGAACGACCTCATAAAAGAAAAACATGTGTGCCAAATGTGAGCGTAAGGTGAAAGATGAAGATAAGGCAGTTGGTCGTGAAATCTGTGAAGCTTGGTTTCATATTGGCTGTGAAGGTTTCCTTGAAGAAGTATACAAGTTCATCGTGGAAGATGAGGCTGGAAAGCAACTGCAGTGCTTTTGTAGCTACTGCAAGAGAGACTGTGCCAAGCTACATCAATACATAAAAAAGAGTGCCAGCAGGTGGATCTAATGGAAAAACAGAAAGTATTAGTGGAAAAGGTGCGTAAAATTAGAACAAGAATAGCTGAAGAAGCTGGCTAAGTCAACGCCATAGAACAGAGACTCAGAGATACTTAGGCCAAGGTGGTACACATGATGGGGGAGGTGGACCTGAACACTAGTGTTATGAACCCTAGCAGTATAAATAGTGTGAATAGATTCAATGTTTTATTTTCCAATGTGGATGTACTCAGCAGAGGTAGGATTCCAGAATTAAGTTCCAGACTAAAAAATGTAGGCAAGCTGCCTCACATTATTGCTCTCCATGAAATTAAACCAAAGAGATATGTGTAGATATAAAAGAATATCAGTAGATTACAAATTAGAAGAAAAAGAGTCTATTGAGTGTAACCTTAGTAATCAGAAAGTCAGAGGTATGCTCGTGTACATTAAGAAAGGAATGAATTACAAAATTGTGGATCTGGACTCAAGTTACTATGAGTACTGCTGCATAAAGATTTCTTCTGGCAGTACAAGCTGGTTACCTCAGTATACAGAAGCCCCATTAGTGATAATGATAATAATATGCACCTGTTTATAAAACTGCTCCATGAGATAAGCAGCATAATTGAGAAGTATAAAATGATGTGGGAGATTTTAATTTCCCACACATCAACTGGACAAATTTGACCTCAGACATGGGACCTAACAATATCAACATACTATTTATTTATAATATTCGCGACTGTTACCTGACACAACAGATCAAGGAGATTGTAAGGATAATAGGAGATGCTATAGGCAATACCTTAGACATTCTGTTCTCTAACCAAAGGTCATTGATCGAGGATATACAACTAAACAGCCCTCTGAGAACGAGTGGTCACGCATTCATCAGGTTTTGTGTGATATTAAAGAAGTAGATGATAGTAGTAGAAAAATTGTATATATGTATTCAAAAGCAAACTATTTATTGGTTAAGCAAATGGTTAATATTGACTCTGCTAACTTTCTGGGTACGGACAAAAACACTAAAACTAAATGGATCAGGTTTAAAAGCAAATTTCAAGAAACCATCAATGAATGTGTTCCCAGAAGAACGTTCATACAAACGCGCAAAAAGAGGAAGAGAAAGAATGAAAATCTTCCCATGACTAGAAAACTGGGTTTTAAGATAAAAAGTAAACAGTGACTATGGGAAAATATAAAGAACAGGAAGCAAGGAATAACACCATCTCAAGGCAGATATGCTCAAGTTAAAATGGAATACTGTCGCTTGAACAACCAGATCATAAGGGAGACGAGAAATGCCATAGAGCTAAAAGAACAATAAATTGCTAAAAATTTTAAGACAATCACGAAAGTATTTTGCAAGTATGTACAATAAAAGCCTCTTACAAAAGCAAGGATTGGAGATTTGTACAAGGATGAGGAAAAAACCGACCAGACCAATAATGACAAGGTAAAGGACGATTTGTTATGTGATTATTTTTCCAGTACCTTTATTACAGAAAATTTACAAGAAATACCTCCTAGAGAGAAGAGATATATCCCCACCCTTCATCACCCAAGATTCACTAAAGAAAACATAAAAAACTTTATAACAAAACTGAAAAGAAATAAGTTACCAAGGCCGGAAGAACTCCATCCAAGAATAATAAGGAATTAATAGAAGAATTACTTGAGCCCCTCAAGATAGTTTTCAATAGTTTATTCAGTGAAGGAAAAATACCAACAGACTGGACAATGGCTAAGGTCACGGCTATCTACAACAAAGGGTGCAAAAGTGACGAGGGGAATTATAGACTAGTAGATCTCACGAGTTTCATCAGTAAAATCATAGAAACTGTATGCGCGATAAAATCACAGCACACATGAAGCGGCATAAATTATTCAACAAGGTGCAGTTTGGATTCATATCATTTCTCTCAACAGATTACAATTCATAAGAGTACTTGCTCAGTAGAGAGAGGCATTGGGCAAGGGACAGGCTATTGATGTGATTTACTGCGATTTTATGAGGGCCTTCGAAAGAGTTCCACAAACATGTTGAATAAAGTAACAGAATACGGAATAGAAGGCCAATACTGCACCTATATTAAAACATTCCTGACAAAATGAAAACAAAAAGTGATGGTCAATGGACAAATGTCTAGACGGAAAAAAGTGGGGTGTGATAGTTGAGAAAAAATTATTTTTTTCTGATCCCTGGCTGAAAAAATCAACAAAGCCAATAGAATAGTGGGATTAATAACGGGAACGTTCATACATCTGAACTCAGAAGTGTTCAAGACTTTATATACAGCCATAGTTAGATCACACCTCGAGGACGCCAACCAAATATGGTGTCCTCATCTGGTTAAGGTTATCGAGACATTGGAAAACGTGCAGCGGCGAGCCACTAAATTAATTCCAGAACTCAAAAATCTCATCTACGAAGAGAGACTAACGAAATTAGACTTACCAACATTGTCATATAGAAGATCAAGTAGAGACATGATTGAAACTTTCAGGATAGTTTTTTAGTTGTACGATGAAGACTTCCCGGAGGGCATATTTCAGCTGAGAGACAACGAAACAAGAAGAAACACCAAAACGATCTTTAAGAGACACGCAAGATTAGATGACCAGAAGTACAGCTTTACATATAAAGTAGTAAACAACTGAAACAGTCTCCCTAATTGGGTGTTTAATTCTAAGAACGTATTGACTTTCGAAAAGAAACTGGTTGAGTCTAGGAAAAAACAAAAACAATCGTTTAATTATAGACCTCAAATAGTGTTCACCACTACACCTAAACACAACTCAGATAGTGCCTTACAACTGGAGCTACAGGCATTGCTCTTTCGAAAATAGTCTGTGAGTATCTGTGAGTAACGTCATCTACACCAACCATACCACAGATAGATTCGACTACGTCACAATTGCAAATAACAATCTCTTCACGGGTCTTCCCCATTTGAAGAAGTCATTCTTGACCAGGGAGAATGAAACTTTCGTTACGTTTAACTATATTGACGGGATATCAAGGACGTATTCGACAATACTAACCAATCAACAATTTGAAAATAGTTGTACCCATTTTTCTTGCCTATTGTAATCAACGAACAGCCTCTAATTTAGATTTCCCCAGCATTTATAGTGAACCAGGCCTCATAATTCTCAGGACCATTATATCCTAATAACAGTCTCAGTTAGCCCCATTCGGCTACCAATCTAAGAAGGTCATATAAACAAGCCAACTAATATTTATACAAATACCTCGCTAAATATAAGCTTAAGAACCTTACCTGTTCCCTGCCCTCCGGTGACGTAGACAATGTACCCAAACTATCATTTTGAATCCTCTCCGCTCCTCTATTGAGTCAAGATATGTTCAAAATATCGACTGACTACCGAGATGCCCTCAGCCTAATGATTTATGAGAATCTGAAAAAACTCCAAGACACGTTAATGGAACTAATACTAAAAAAAAAACATTGTCTGAAAAAAAAATAGAACGAAAAAAATTAGAAAAGAATAAATACTCAGTTTCTGGCAAACTGTAAAATGACTGAAGGGAAGAAGACCCTCTGTCCCTAAAAAAACTATCAAAATGGATAATAACGAAATAGTGTACACCTCTAGAAAGAAGGAACTGGAATTCAAGTTTTACTGGGCCCGAATCTTTCCCATCTCATTGGAAGAATATGAAACATTAGGAATTGATGAGAAAACAAAATCATTGACAAACTAAATAAACACAATAATCGGAGTTTAGACAGAGGCCCTGGGCCTACGGCTTGACTAGAGTCAACAATAATTATACAGTAGCTATAATTTAGGCATTACAATCTAGATATATAGAATGCAGGCCATCCTACCCCGATAGGTGGAATCAAGATTATAGTCGCAGCATTTCCTTGAGTTCATCTATCCCCATCCATAACGGATGGACGCCCAGATTCTCCCTAAGCCTACTCACTATAAACTGAACAATACTTACGGCTAACTCGGGACATGAAGCCTCCAATTCAGAAACCACCCCTAAACTAAAGATTGACATTCAAAAACCGGAGGTTGGCCATGATATATATGGAACTGGTCCCCCCCACCGAGCGTAGCAAAGTTCGGATTAGAGTTCTTAAAAGAAACCCCACCTACCCACAACCTGATAAAATGAAAGTGCTTCACCATCTTCCTCCAACTTTCGAGGGTAAAGAACTTAGAAGGGGTCTTGGTATCCGGAGGAGTTGCATGTCCTCCAGGTTTGAGTGCAAATTAGGGAGGCCCTGGTACTGGGTTGACTAGAACTGAAGGATGCTTGAGAAGGTTCTTTGTGCGCTTTCTCATCGCCCAAACTCAGCACAACTTTACCTTTTTATTACTTTAATTATTTATTATTATTAGCATTATTATTGTTATTATTATTCTTTATTATTTAATATGATATATTAATATGTATTATAATTATTTATTATGATTTAATAATATTATTAATTTTTATTTAGAATGATTTTATATTAGTAATTATTCCTATTTAATATTATTATTTATCATTATTATTACTATTTATTATAATTATTTATTATGGTTAGTATTAATTATTTGTAGTATAAGGTAGTAACATTATATATTATTATTTGCTATTATTTATTATTATAACTAAGGCGCTCCACTCAACGTATTCTCCTCGTACTTTACACCAGGAGGAGTGTTTCACCCGTACAGAGTTCGATCCGCTAGCTATGGTGCCTTGGTGGACTGCATGCATCCTGGAATTATCTAGCACTAGGGTATGATAATAATAGGTGATCACCCACCCTACTTATTAGTGGCCACGCCTATCACTACAACTCTTTATTACATACCCTCCTACCCATTTCCACCCTTGCTCTCGTATACACAGAGGTTCAGGATACCTGGCGCACTTTCGTCCTCTTTTGAGCTTTAATCGGGCGGCATTGTATACCGTCAAGTCCCTACCTGATGCGAGGACCAAAAGCACGTTAGCTAGAACAAATATTAGCTACGAGGTGTGCTAGACATAGAGGTGGTAACGGCAGCACCAACCTATATGGAAAAAGTCCCAGGACACTTTCGCGTATATGGCGGGCGAAATGCAATAAATAGCCTATCAACACCAGACCGGGACCGATTATACATATGTGTAAATGATCATATCTGGTATTCCTGATACTAAGGAAACTTTTCTATAAACCTCTCCACCAATAGGTAGGTCATCCACTTTCGATAAGGTCTCTTTTACTTTTTTTATTCTAAGCATGGTGACGACTCAAATCAATTGTAGGAAAGCGCAGGGAGATCCACCTGCAAGTGCAGCCTTGTTCTCTCTGATGTCCGGAAGACGAGGAAAATCGAGCACCCCTTCGACAGGTAGAGGTGCTTTCTCAGAAGCCACTCCAACCCTCTTATATCGAAAAGGAGTCTTTCTCCTTTCGTAAGACGAAGATTGCCGGAATTTCCCCCTCACCTTTCTATGTAGTCGCTCATGGACAACTCCATCTTATAAAAAATTACAGTCCCCCTATTTATGATAGGGGACTTTAGGGAAAGTAAGCAGAGGACCGAAAACCGAACTTTCCATTTGAGAGGAACCCCAAAGGGCCAACCGCTCTAAGGGGGCTAGGAATAGCAGGGCGCATCGGACCGTGCTCCTTGCAGGCCTAGAGTCATGCTTATTGGCGTTGCGGATGGTCGGCGTGACTACTGCCCTCTCTTCCCCGACAAAGGTCGGTTGGCCAGCCAGAGATTTCTGATGCCTTTGGGAAAGGGATGGCAACAAGGATGCCCCTTGCCCATTCTGAGATGGAAATGACCCTGGGAGTGACTCAGCCTCAGAAGGCAGAACAGTTAATTCGGTCGAACCTGCCTTCGGTGCCAAATCAGGCCAAGATAAGCACATCCAGACCCGAGGCATCTCCAGGTTGGGTCCTTTACCAAATACAAAGTCTCAAGTGCACTGAGCGGAGCTTCAATTACGTATGGCTTCCTCATTGAGAGACTACCTGACATTTACGACCTTGTTGGCTTCAAACGCTTGCTAGTTTTTGCTCTACTGATGGCTGCTTGTTGGCCTATGATACCGCATGACAATATGGTATCATAAACACTCTCGTCGATTCCGTGTACAGATGGAAGGGAGCCCTCTGTCACCCAATTGAAGAGGAAAAGGGTGTCCATCAGGAAACTGTCGTCACTATTACACTCTTTGCTCTGCGCATCAAAATTATAACCATAGTTTCGCGGGAAGGTGTTCTCGCTTCCCTCTACATGGACGGAATTTTGATCTCTTTTGGTGCGGCCCAGATGAAAAATCTGGAACTTCGACTCAAAAAGGCATTAATCCGCAGGCCTCTCAACGACAGTGGAGAGTGCTTTCTTGTACTTCTTGGTTTTTGGCTTGTTTCTTTGCCTTTTTTTAGTCACTTGCGACTCCATATCTCACTGTGACAGTCCTTTATTCCTGATTTTGCTTCTTTTTTTTGTTTTGGTAATAACATTGTAACTATTCGCCGATTCTAACGAAATTCGAACGCCTTATGTTGTTTTACATTCTTCTTCTAATGATATCATTACCAAAGTCTTCCCAAGATTAGCCCTGGAATAGTTTTGTTTTGGCTTTAGCATCTCAACTTTTGGGCCTATTCTAACGAAATTTGAAAGGTTTATGTACTTTAACATTCTATTTCGAATGATATAATTGCCAAATCGTGATAAGGTTAGCTGGGTAATTATTCAGCAATAGAATCAACTATTTTACCGATTTTAATGAAATTCCAAATCCTTATGTTGTTTTAAATTCTTCTTTTAATGATATAATTGTCAAGGTCCTCAAAAGGTTAATCCGGGAATTATTTAAAGTTTTGTCGGCCGTAAGGGAACGTGACTTTGGTCACCTAACCTTGTTTTCTCTCTTTGTTATTTGTTTTTTGCATGGAATTTTGTTTTTTAATCTAACGCAGTATTAGACAGTAGTGTGTTTACGGCGACGTTTTCCTAGCAAGCATTCGCTAGATGGACTCCTACAAAATTAAGGAGGAAGGATATGTTTTTCTTTATTGTTCGTCGTCTTCCGCATTCTTTGGCAGCGGATACCAAAACCCCGCTTAAGGTTCAATGAAGTCAGATGCTTCAAAGGCCAAAGGATCAACACGTAGGTGAATTGAGTGGCCCCCGTATACTAAAAAACCTTAGGGGACCTCTAATTTTGCGATAAAAAAATCGCTCGCTCAATGAATAAAACCGAAAGAACATTGGAACTAACCAAGTTAAACATCAGCGTAATCAGGTCCAACATAGAGGAACTATGATATATCATGACTGACGAATGCCTCACCTGTGTCTGCTTCAAGAAAAGCAAGTTTCGAACACATAAACCATAAATATTACCGTGCTACACCAAGTAGCCTAGGTCGAGTTGAGTGCAGCAGATGGGGTGCCAATGCCATTTAAACAAGCCACGTTATCTATATCCTGCTCCAAACTTAAACTCGTAGCTATACACATCAAGAAATGCTAAACACTCGCTAGGTTTCAACACATGTGTGGGTCAGCGGGACCGATCGCGGCAATACCGCCCCGAACACAGCTGCACTTCAGCCGATCAGGCTGGTTGACTTGCTAGTGGTTTGAACGGACAGATGGGCAAAACTTCATGGAACAAAAAGATGCACCATCTTCTAAAACATGTCTAAAGGGCACAATTGGTACTTTTTTGCCTAACTTAATATATATATTTATCAAAGTTACATGCAAGAAATGAGAGCTCAAGAGCAACAGCAACAAGTGCAATGTATTGTTCCTAGCTAATGGAAATATCCTGAAAGACGGTAATGTGGTGGAGAAAATAGATTAATTTGTTTTTTCTAGGAAGTGTTTTCCGGAATCTTCGGGCGATGTAAGGTGGAGAATAACCATGGCTGATGTGGCATTTGGGGAGCTTAAAAACACTGTGTGGTCCAGAACATGAGAGGAGGTGGCTCAGGAGTATTATCGGCACCAACTGAATACATAGAAGAAATGTTAGTGTAAGATAAGAGATGAATCTGGAGGTGATCATTACAGGTGTAAACAGAAGGAAGAGAATCAAGTGGTTTAGACATGTTATGAGAAGCCTGACATAAAGCTTTGTACTACAAGCCTTTACAGGCAGCTTTCAAGGTAGAAGACCAAGAAGAAGTAGGCCACCCAAGAGTTGGGAGGTCAGATTTCTGTCGATGTTGGGCTACTTTTGAACGATTGTGAACAGCCGGCTCGGGACAGAGTGGACTTTGGGGAGAGACAGCAGTCAGACGCAGAGAAAAGGGTCGTTATGACAAGCGTCCTTAAGTCGAGCCAAGTTACAGCCAAGTTAAAGGATTATACTATTCATTTTATTCAATGAAATTGCCGTCGGTCTAAACCACGGTTTTTAGACGAGGTTGACACCTTCTTCAGGATATTTGGACAGGCCTCGTCTTTAACCGGGTGAACATGGAACTAAGCTTAATCTCATTGGTCCATTTGGTCCTGTTTCCCTCTCCCACTCTCTGTCTTTCAAACACGCTATGCAGATGAGGGAATGAAGTTGAAGTTAGAAGTCCAGATGTTCGTCGTGATGTGATCAAAGAAATTGTATGACAGCCATGGCTGGGCTTCCTGCTTATGTGGTTTGGTGAAGAATCTTGCTGCCTCACAATTATACTTACCAGTGGCCAACATATAGGAGCAGGGCAAAACAAAATTTTCAAGGAAAATGATGTAGCCCTAGACATTAAGATTTTCTCTCTCCGGTAAGATAAACGAGGGCATAACATTACACTTTCTACCGAGCGAGCACCCCAAACACGATGATATTTACCGTGAATTTGGCCTTCATGACAGCCGGTATTATTTTAAGGGACACAGCAATCTACTGGTTGTTTTGCAAGTTCAGCACTTGATCCTGGCAAAATTGTCCTCTGAAAAAAACTAGAGCATGTCAGGCTTGATGGCATCCTTCAACTTGTTCACAAGTTTCAAAGCACGTTTTTCCCGCTCCTTCTTCATCTTCGGTCCAGAATTTGGCCCTATCTCATCTTGGCTATTGAGCTTATTGAATTGCTGGGACCGTTGACAATGATGGCATGGATCTCTGGGAAAATTTCGTCGGCTATTTTCGTATCCGAACTCTTAGAGTGAGTTTTTTTATCATGCATAGTCTCGTATTAAAAGCTTGGATTATTCACCTCTTTCTTAATAATCTGCATCGCCCTCAGATTGACACCAGAGAACTCAAGATCTTTTCATTAGATCTCATGGCGTTAATACTGATCCTCATAACTTGCCTTCCCTAAATTTTGGACGATTATATTCAGCCATGGTATTGTTTTCTTCACAGATGATACATTACTTATTATATCATGATAGGAAGAAGAGAGCACCCACTCCAGACAACGTGCATTTCAGAATTCAAAGTTACCAAAGGCAATAAATTACCCACCGACAGAAACCCTCTATGTGTCAACATTGCATCGGACATCCATTAATTTTGCATAGATTCCTAATGGAAAGAGACTTTAGCCCCCACTCTTTAATGCTAAGATTAAATTATGTATCTCACAATTATCCAACTAATCGCAGAATGCCCGCTGTATGGAAAAATCTGACAACGGTACCGCCCTTCGACGGAGGGGAAACTGTGCCATTCTACGATCAGCTTTACCACCAGAAAATTTTAACCAAGCTAACAGAATGTTCTGCTCTCTAGAGTCGACGCTGCACATCTATAAGCTATGGATTTGAATTGTCAGTGTATTTTTATATGATTTTTACTTACCTCAGTCACATATGCATAAATCTATCCTTTGGTATTGGTCCATTCATCGCTTAAATTTCCAGTTGCAGAATCACCTCACACATCAGATTAAATTTTAAATTTTTTTTAACTTAGTTGAAGAAACAAATATTACTCAGAAACCACCTCACAGTAACTGCCAAAGGACTCGTATAATCCATCGATCTATACACTTCACCCAATTGCGGAAATTGCAAAGGGTCAGAATAAAGACAATAATAATGATGTATGCAATTAGAATGGAGCGTAAGAGAGAAATAAAACAACATAAAACTTAGCTCACTAAATTTGGAACTAAAACCCCATTCAATTAAAGCGTGGGAGAATCTTTTACCTAGACGCAAACAGAGTAAAAAGCTCTAAATTTGGTAGTGTAGGGAGGTTAAATGTACGAGAAATTCCTCCGATTTATAATAACTATGTTTAAGACTACTTCCTTGTGTTCACACTATCAACTTTATTAGTTATGACTATCGACAGTGTGACTTCGAAATAAAATTATAAAATTTATGTCCCGTTAACTCCCTCCGCCCCCTAAATATAAGAAGCTTCCGTTTTACCAGGGTTCGTTCACTCTCTTTTCTACTTTTCATATTGTTTTCAATCTTGTTTCCATGTGTGACTCTAGATGCGGATTTTCTGTGTAGACTGTTGCACCTGGTACCAGTAGTATCAGCACATCCTCCTCTTTGAGGATAAATAAGAAATTTATCCGTCACTGCAATAACTTGAGCTCCATGATGGTGCCAGAGAAAGCTGGTGCGTCCCCCTTTTTCTTTATTGCACCATTTTTAACTACAACTAGCCCGTGTTCTGATTTCTCCCCATCCCCACACAAAACAAGAAGGAAAAATCCCTCCAATGACCTGTGCCGTTTTATAATAAGATGATAAATCGTTTTCCTTGTTTCAAATCACTTACAAGTGCCTTTGATTGGCTAAATAAAGCTCATATGGGGCATTTCATGTCTCTAAATGGGTACAAGTGAAGTTTACTCCTTTTGAACAAAAAGCAGTGCCTTGACCATGCACCTTGCCGCAGGTAGAAACAAAAATATCTATCCTAGGATTAAGGACTATCAGGAAGTACACCAACTATTTTGCTAATTATGTTACCAGGAAATACTATATTTTCTTATGGGTTACCCCAATGAGGTGGTCTGATAGTAATAGGTGACCACGCACAGTAAACTCTAGTCTACCCGCCTATCTCTACTATTCTTGATTAAATGCCCTTGTAAACCCACTTGTTTCGTTTCATCTTTCTATCTAAACAGGACTTAATAATTCTGCGGAATTTAGTCCTTGGGAAGGAATAAAAATCACGAGGAAAGCAGATGCTACTTTGTTTATACAGCGTCAAACGTTACGCTCCATAATTTACCCCTCCTCCTTTTTCCCTGCTACCCAAGATGTGAAATCGCTAGCAAAGAAGGATTTTGGTCAGCAGATTTCGTACTTCGTTAATATAAACATAGGAGGGAGTATGAACCTTTAGAATGAAAAATCTTGCTGACTAAGACTTCGTCGGCAGAAAATCTATGAACAAACTCACTGTCCCCTCAGATTGTTTATGTCTATTTTCGCCAAATAGCAAAATCTCACCTTCCCCGTGGGTAAACCAGAAAGGGCGAAGTATCACAGCGTTGAAAATTTATGCCCTAGGAGAGTGGCTTAACTGTAGGCTAGTGAAGGTTCGCCCCTCCTAAACTCCCTCGTCTCATCTTTCCCAGGGAATAATGGACGTATATATAGTTCAATCTTGAGAAATCTAAGAGAAGATCCGCGTAGAAATAGAGAGAAGAAGACGAGTCCCTGAGTCAAACAGGGAATCAAGAAGATAAGTGGAACCGAGGGTGTCTTTCCCTTCGAGGCGCTTCCTTTGGTATCGAGACCAACTCTCATACCATTCTCGTCCAGAAAAATCCCTTATCTGAGTTTTGTAAAAAAAAAAGAGATACTATTAAGGAATACCTTTGAGGAATACCAACGTGAATTCCCATTCGAGAAAAGATTCACCTCTTGGTTAAGTCTCATTATTGAGAAGCCCAAATTGGTAATACAGGGATCAGAATAACTTCCGTTCATTCAAGGTCCCTCACTTGCATCTCAGAGTAAAAAAGTTGCGCCACCCGCTTTCACCTCCCCGGGAGAAGCATCAGCTGTTTTTCCCAAATTACCTCACCACGCTTAAATTACCTCAACGAGGCAGTCTCCAGTCCAACTCGCACCAAATTACCTCACTGAGAAGAATTACTTTCAAGATTATCCAACTGTCTACTCCCTCGGAGTTAAAGGTAAAACGAATCCCAAAACCTATTCACTTTTTTGGTAATTTCTCATTCTGTGCGAAAGTGCATGTAATGATTTAATATTTCATTCTTTTATGTAATTGAAATTATATTTTTGTCTGAGTTGTTTAATTAGATCCTCGAACGCAGCAAATAGCAATAGATATATCATAATACGAATCATATCTATTTAAAGAATTAAATTAGAGCAATCTTAGAGAAAAGTGGAACGGATTTACTCATGTACGAATCAAACGTACTTGACCGTAAACCACGACATAAAATTGGTGACAGGTTTTTAGTTATTTAGAAGAACTCAATAATATTTGATTGTGTTGCATCCTCTTGATTAGTATCAAAGCTGTGCTTTAACGTTCGAGAAAATTTGAACATAATAAGAGCATAAAGTCGGTCTACAATTTTTTTTTTAATTGTTTGTGGTTAGCCCGTTAATGGTGTTAATTAGTTTTTTGGGCATAGTGGCATTTCGATTAACAGAAAGTGTGGGTGGCAAGGTTAGGTTATGCAGTGCGCTTCTTGTTTCGTTGTTGCATAAGTACCTTTAGCGTACATTGGTGGGTTTTTGACGGACATAGGTAAAATGTCGTCTTTCTAAAGGTTGAACCAACAAGGCCATATTCTTGGACTAGCAGGCAAAGATCTAATTGCCAACGGCCAGGAACAAGAAAGGACAGAAAGAGAGGAAAGAGAGAACAGGCGCAATAGAAGCACAATAAAGAAGAATACAGATGGAAATAGAAGCAGAAGAAAGGAGAATACAGATCCTGATGGAAGCAGAAGAGAGAGAACGAATACACGCACATGAAAGGGCATTGAGCAAGAATCCGGTGGAAGTTAATTACTTCAGATCTCGCTCTGGAGCTACGCAAGTACCTACGATGGAACTCTCAGAATATAAAGATAATGAAGACTTTGGTTCATATTTGACACACCGAGAAAATCTTTGAAATTGATCATGAGACATAGAAACAGAGGGAATCGCCAGATTACTGCCTCTGCTTAATACCCTCCTCCGTGATATATTTAGTTTGCTACCATCATAAGCATCTGTGGATTATTCTACCCTTAAGTCCGAGCTACTGGCCGCCATTAATCTAAATCCCGAGGAGTATAGGATGAAATTCTGACATGCTAGAATTCAGCCTGGTCAAATATACCCTCAATTTGGCTTTATCCTTTGGAGACATCTCCAATTCTGGCTGGATTTAGCACAATTGGGGAATGAGTTCAACTCTCTCGTCGACTTTAGTCTTAAAGACTATTATTGTGTACCCTTCCCCCAGATATACAATCATTTGTCAAGGACAGGTGAGTCGGTATGTTCAATGACGGCGTGGAGGAAGCAGATCTATATGCTTCAAACCACAAACTATATCCGCGAGAGTTTAAAAAGAATCATCTCTCGTCTCCAAAAAATAGCTGGGTATCTCCAGAAACACTAGCAAAAGAACCCCCTCCCCCCTAAATTTGTTAAGAGATCCGGACCCTTCAAACCCAAATTCTTTTCATCTAAGGATCAGAGAGAAATTAAGCCCCCTAATTAATAACCACCTCGTCCTCGTCATACACCAGAAATCCCGTTACTTCTTTTAATTGTAGCACGCCAGGTCACATTAGATTCTATTGCTCCCAAAATTCGAGGCTTAGGTCGTGCTCGAGTCAACAAGCGCACAACAGCACCGTATCTCTCGCCAAAGAACAACCTCCTGCTTCAGCGCCTCCTTCGTCCACATCTAATTCCCCTGAACAACAGATGAACGTTTTGTTTAATAAGAGTTCTCCCAGAGGACTAAAGTTCGAGACTGGATCAGTAAATGGTTGCCGAGTCTTAACATTGGTACGTGATACGGGGTGCACTTGTATCGTCGAATCAGATAAATTGCTTCCCCCAGTCAGTCCCCAGCACAAGAGGTTTTCTGTTGTCCAGGACTTCCTGGGTAGATCAAACAAGATCCCCGTAGTCAGATGCCACATCCAGTGTCAGTACTTCGTTGGCTGTACCGAGGTAAGTGGTAGTGTCTATTCAATTCTGTTCTGTCTTAATAGGCCAGAGCACGCAGCTCATCCCAAATCTGGTGGCTCAGCCAGTAGTTACTCGGATTCAAGCAACTAAGAAGGCAGTGGCCCTTACCCCCTTTATCTCCTATTGAGAACCCGGAATACGAAGAGCTTAATTCCCAAGCCTTCTCTACCGCCTAGAAGGACTGTGCGACTCTCCAACCCCTGTGGGAGAAGGCAGCGAAAAACGAAATAGAATCTGTTCGCGGGAACAATCGAATAAGATAAGTGGTGGAGAATTCATTACTATTCCGGACGACGGCTGAAGTAACCTGCCTGTAGGATAAAGTCTTGTGCATTCCCCGGTGTTACTCCTAACAGGTATTAAAAATCGCACATGATGGCTTATTGGCTGGTCATTTCAGTCAAAACAAAACCTCTCTACAGAGTTGTAAATACTTCTTTTGGACGGCGAAGCTAAAAAGATCGGTATACTGCCAGTCAAGCAAACTGTGCCAGAAAGCAGCCGCTAAAGGCCGGGTACCACCACCTCCCCTGCAGAAAATTTCCGTCATTTCCGAACCCTTCTTCGAAGTGGTAAAAGCCTTGTTTTGGCCCATCCATCCCCCGTCTAGTGAAGGTCACTGTTATATCCTTAATTTGGTAAACTGCACCGCTCGTTTCCCCGACGCAGTTGCCATCAGGAAAATTGACAGAATTTCTTGCGCAGAGGCCATAATCTGGATTATTTCTCGAGTCAGCATCCCTAAAGAAATCATTTCTGATCGAGGCCGTAAATTTACGTCGGAACTGATGGAATACGTGGGCAAGTTACTCCCCATCAAACGCTGCAAATGGCAATAAATATATATATATATCATAATACGAATTCTCCCTGGTTAAAGAATTAAATTAGAGCCCTCTCAGAGAGAAGTGGAACGGATTTACTTATGTACAAATCAAATGTACATACGTACTTGGCCGTATACCATGACAGTCCTCTTAACATAATCTTGCCCGATGGTAGTATAAGCCACTACGCCTACACCATAGTATCTACAAGCTATGCAACTTTTTTTATATTGTTATTATTTGCGACAAGTTTAGTAAGTATTGGGCAAGCTGAACTGTAAGGAAAGCGTTCACGGCCCGCCCTCGTACTTCTTAAGTGCCGATTCGGACGAGGTAACTTGAGCAGAATTTGACCATTGGAGGGGCTGCCCTCAACTCACACGAATGCGAAAAATGGGTATCACCCTTTACAATTTTCACAACTTTCCTTAGGTATCTCTACTTCTCAAATGTAGACGAACGACCCCTACAATTTATCAAGGGTTGCTCTACTAAGGATACTTAAAAGGAACCAAGGGTCTCCCGTTTCTTAGATGGGATAAGTAGTATCCGGACACTTAATGGCTCGTCCTGGAAGCTAACAAAGCACTTGGCCATGAAATTGCTAAAAAGGGTAATTTGAGCGAGGAAAATCGTCGAATTATCTGTATATGACATCGCTAAAGAACTGACTGAGCAGGGAGTGATAAGGATCGAACGTGTAATCACGAAACAGGAAGCGCTTCATGACCAACCCATACGTTCCCTCATAACAGACTTCTTGAATAGGACGTACCTAGTGCAGATACTATAAATGCGGGTTGGGTCATCATCTCGAAAACCAAAATCCCGAAAATCCAATATCCCGAAAGCCGTATTCCCGAAAATCCAATATCCCAAAGCCAAGTTCCAAAAATTCCAAAGTCCTGAAGGCCAAAATAAGCACCTGGGCGTACCGTTTGTTATGTCTATCTAAACTAGATAAGTATTTTAAACATTTATAACTGTTACAAAGGCTGGGCTCTGAATTAAAAGAAGTAAAGAAATTGCCTTTATTTATGTAAAATTGAATATCTAAAATTAAAAAAAGTAAATAAATTTCTTTATTTATCTAGAATTATATAAGTGTTAATTAATTGAAAATCACAGATCTCAAGATGTGATTAGAGAGCGAGATTATGCTCAATTAGCCGAAGATATTCCAAAACTGGTCAAGTTTTGCAAACGTATTTTCCATCTGAAATTGTTATTTTTTAAATTCTTCTATCATTCGATACAGGCCAATGTGTGCACTTCCAATTAAATTTTCAATCTTAATGTCTTTCGCAATTCTGGAGGAACTTCTATATTCCTTAGGGTCCTTGATTTATTTGGTTTTAAGCGTATCAAACTCTGGTAATTTTCTTGCGAAGTGCATTATTTGGAGGCAAATGCGGGACGATTTCTTGAGGAGTTTAGGTTGTTCCGGATTAAATGAGTTAACAAGGCGAATTTGTTGAAGTACTTGCCTGCGCCTAGAGTTCGCCAACGATTTTCGAAATTTGCGATGCACATGCATTGGGGGAGTGGTTATGGTCAACATTTTTTTCAACCAAATGCTGTCCATTTAAAAGTTGAGTTATTGCTCTTCCTTTGCAAGTAAGCGATTTTCGACTTTTGCATCATAAATAGTAACGGGAGTTCACAGATTTATCTTTCAACAATAAATAACCGCGTGCGGTAAATTTATCACGTCCGTTGTAAGAAGGAACAATTTCACAAATTTCCTCCATCCTCTTGAAGGGGGATTTACAAAATGTAATTACAATGAAAAAGTTCGACCTAATGTTTATTTGGTTTATATTTTACGAGTTAGTTGGATGGTTGGTTCATTTTAGTTGATATCTACGCGAGCGATCTCTGGCAACGCAAGAAGATACAACAAGGTTATTTTGACTTTTCGGGATTTAGGAATTTCGAAAAATGGGCTTTCGAGATATTGGATTTTCTGTATTTTTGCCTTCTGGAATTTGTCTAGCACCGTATAAATACCAACACCACGGCACGCAAATCTCCTCTGTAGATGTTACAAGTAAGGTCAACCCGATTTAACGTGTCTACGCTCCGAGCTGCTTCTTAGAAGTAATATAGCTCGATTCTTCTAGCAGAAGCTGTCTTGGCTTTCAAACTGCGGATGAATTTCATTCTAAGAAGCCAACCTAAGAAATATTTCTGTTGCGTTCTGCGCAATCCCGGACGTGCTTGAAACTCAGGTAAATAAGACACTTACTGCTGCTTGCTCCTTGAAGCCCTTGAGCAAGGCTATGACTTGGCCAATTGGCAGCCCTTTTTCCTTTTATACCTCATCCCAGTGCCATCCAGGTTTAAGTAGCGAAATCAAGGAATCACAGACTTTCCCGGCTAAAAATGAGCTTTCCATTCACACTGCGCCACAAATTTCAGTAAAGCAAAGCGTTTGCGTTCCTTGGTAGCCTTCGTCAGCCTAAAGCTCCCAGAGATCTGCTGGAAGGCATTGGAGCTGCACAAGCGTGTTTCATCCATTCTCATTAGCTTCAAGCTTTCACTGAATATAAGATTTTCTTAAGCACACCCCACTGGACTGGGGCCAGGCAGGTAGATGTGCAATTTATATACGAAATGATGACATAGTACCTCTTAACACTATACCTAACTCTTTTTAACCAAGATCTAGAAACAAAAAGCAGTGAAGGATTTGATCCAGAACATAAGGTTCTAAGTGTCGAAAAGGTTCGGTTAAGAAAACAGGTTTTGTAGCAGGCTGTTGCTGTATATAAAAATGAGGACTTTAAATTTCATTAAAAATCAAATACGCTAACAGTTGTCGTAGGGAGCAGAGTTTCACGGCAAAAATATTCCCGGTACAAAAAAGCAAGGACTGCAAAGTTTTGATTAGGCTACACACATTTATGGGAGGATAAATAAATGGAGAGAAAGGGATTGATAATAAAGTCGAGAGAAAGTTGGGGAAATGTTCATAGGTTTTCAGTCTAGCCGATTAGCATTAGTAAACAAAGTAAAAAACAAAATGGTTAAATGAAAGTTCAGTGTGAACCGATGTTGTGATTAAGAAGGAATATATGTAACTGCCGAGGAATAGGTCACTTTCCCAGACATATACGATTATGTATCTTTTGTTTGCGAGGAAAGAGATAAAAGCCACGAGAATATGTATATATACAGTTATAAATACATATATCCTCTAATGTACGTACGCTTCCTTCGCTACGTACAAGTACGTTCACTTCGTAAAAGTAATCCGTTGATTACAAGGTACAAGTGTGCGATTTTACTGCAAGGGCCGATAGCGTTTTATGAGAAATTTAAAGATATATTTAAGGATATATTTAAAGAGAGAAAACCAAAAATATAATTTTAATAAGTCCCTAGTTAACATATATATACATACCGGAAATTTAAGCAATGTAAATAAGGACAATACTGACAGAATATAGATAATTTGCAATACAGTAACGTTAATTACTTGTTAATCAGCTTTCAAATGGGATACTTTAAATCAGTTATACAAAGGGAATATTTATAAGTCTGAAAGTGGGTAAATTAACGGGAGATACAAGCAAGGGTCATTACACTTAAAAGGGTCACCTCGAGGAAAGGTAATCCTTTAGCGAGTCGGCGCGGGGAATGGACACGCAAAATAGTCGTGATTCTCGGCCGAATATTCTGATGGTAACGAGGATGAAGGGGCGGGGGACCGAAAGACGAGTTCACGATCCTCCTTGAAGACACATGATAGCACCTCTGCTCCAGAGAAGTGCATTCCCAAAAATCGAGAATCTGTCGCGGTTCAGCGCAAAATCTCACACGTGAAACTGGAAATCCTTTAGGAGGGTAGGGGGTTTCAGATGAGACGAGAGGAATCCCGGCCAATCATTCGGGGATGAAACGATTCGAAGCTTGCTTTGAACAGAGTGAGCATTCACAAAAGAGATGAATCTTCCTGGTGAAATCCAACCTCGATAGTATAAGCGAATACCAGGGACTTGGGCAAAGAGACTCACGATCTGAACCGAAGGCGACGGGTTCTCCAGCTCAATCTGCCGGTATTCGACAACCCAGGGTATTTATGATGGCCATTTTCTTTGGTTTCTCCTCGTTGTCAGGCTCAGACGACTGACTGACCGCTTCCGGCTAAATGGATTAGCATCTGTCACCTGAGGCACGTCTTAATGGCCTTTACGATATCAGTAGGGAAAACCTCGGCTGGCAGTTTCATGACTACGGAGATTAGCGCTTCATAGGCAAGATAAAAACTTTTAGTGACCAACTTAATTAACTACACCTGTGAGGCGCTGACGGATATTCAAATTATTTCTTCTTTTATTTTTCTATCTGGATTTAGAGATTACTCCACGTGGATTTATAATTAGGAGACATAGGGAGGGAAAGAATTCATGAAACAAATGGAAGGGGTATTCTTCTTGGCCTTCCTTTCTCTTAGAGTGACCAAAGGCAAATTCAATGGGCGGTCGGAGTATTTGTGCGTAGACATAGACCGTATACGAGAGTGTGTGTATGTTTATGTATTTGGATTTCTTTATATATAACAAATAACGTTATCTTTGCCATTAGGTTTACCCTTTTTTCCTCCATAATTCAATTCTCTAATTTTATTCATTGTAATAACTATGTAAGGAATCGATTTGGTACATATTAAATTAATAAGATCATGTGCTCTTAAATTAAATATGGCCAAAAGAAAAACTGACTCGCAGAGTGAGTCCGTCTGTGTGCTTCTTTGCATTGCAAATGTTTTGAAATGTCAAGCTAAACAGAAACTCATTTTCGGAAAACCAACTTTTGTCTAATCATTAATTTACTGATATTATCGATCAGAGAATTATGGCTATAATAGTTTCATACAATCTTTGTGAAAGGAAAACAACATGTGTTGTTTTAATAGGTATAAATATTTACATAGGATAGATAGCTTCTCTGTTCCAGACATTCTCGTATGTAAACTCATTATTCGGAAATCCCAAGACTAATAAAGGATTTATTCATGTTATTCATTCTTGTCCAAATTTCCAATCTTATTTCCATAGATTTTCTGATGCTGTCCTCGTTTATTCTATTTTATTATTTGTTTTGTGTTTAGTCATCTTATTTGTTTGTTTCTCCTGTTCCAATTTACTATCCAGACTCCACGATCAAATTCCCCGAAAACCCACCATTGGCATCTTAAATGACAAGGAGGTAAAATGTCAATTAATATATTTAGATCCAGCGAAAATATAGCCAATTTAAGATACTATATATTTCCTGCTACTGCTATCAAACTACTAGCTATCTTAATCGATCCACAATCTTCTAAATATTCCATACCATTATATTGAGAAAGTAAAATATCTTTCAACCTGATGTAAGCCTAGGTAACCTAACCTAATAACTTAACATTTGGGTTAAACAACACTTTTTCCCTTTTATAAACGGTAAATGAGAAAGTCAAATAAACAAAATTGAAGAATAACGAGACATCACTCAAGCTATTTTTGGTTACAGATAGAAAAATTAGAATCACAAGTCAAGTTTTACCTCTATATTGATCTGCAATGCCTTAAAGGTCAATGAAAATTTATTTTATGCCTGAAATACTGAATTTTTCTGACAACAAAACATGCTCCAGCGATCCATTAATTAAGTATGGCTTAAACTGCTCAAAAAAATTTCAGATCTTGCCATTAAATTATTATTCTCCCCGGAATATTCGATTCTACATATACTAAAAAAACATATTTATATTAAAGTGTTTTTCATTAGCGAAAATAAATTACAATACCTACTGTATAGATTGCAATTAATTTTAAAAATACATATTTCCTTATTTTGGATGGCTTTGTCCTAGTGAAAGTAAAATTTCATTTAAAGTTTATTATAACTGAAAAAAGCTTGCCAAATTTAAAAGGTGATTTAGGTCAAGAAAGCCTGCATTTGTTTTTACTGAGTCTTGCAAAAGTTCTGTTACACTCGCCTTTTTAATGTTTCGAAAGTTTTCCATCTGTAATTAGAAAAAAGTTCTATCTAATGAACTTAAAGTTCTCCTCTTCTATGACGTGCCATTAAAGCGACTTTTCGATTGTTTAGAGGTGTGTTAAAATGGAAATGGAGTGAATTGAGATCTCTGCTCTCCTGTGCACTAGCCACAACAAGTCCGACATCGCCAAGCGCCTAAAAGTCACCCGGATGACCGACTACAGAGTCTTGGAAAGAATCAAGAACGGGGAAAACCTCAAAGATCGTTTTCATTCAGGCAGACCTCAAAGTGTCAACCGATTAGGTGTGAGAAAGTACTTCGGAATTGCTCCTAACCTCAAAATGAATTTGTTCAAGAATATGAAGAACATCTTAGTGGCCATGATGTCCAGGTCCGTCAAAGAGGAGGGTGGCAACAGCTTAAGGCATGTAGTAAGGTCTCTACTCACTGACCGTCTATTATAACAACGTTGTGAGCGCTGTAGTTGCACTCTTAACCACTTGAAGTCAGGACAATCGAATTTTCATTGTTTTCTGGTAAAAAATCCTTCATGGTCAATACAGTCATCATTATGAACAACGACCGCTTAATAAGCCTTGACCAGGATATCTTCGAGGTCCGCTTCATGTCCACGACGAGAGAATCTAATGTCAAGAAGATTCCGCCGATGTATTTCGTTGCTGGTTACAAGTTCACTGCGGCAGATTACATGGCAACGAAAGTCCTGGTGGCCTGCGTGAGAAAGGTCACAAAGAAGGTGACATACGCCTTTCATCAGTACGTTGCCGCAGCTTACACGGTCAAGACAGTGCAAGGTTGATTTGGGTCGAACATGAACTTCTACTCGAAGAAATTTGGCCGCTACAGTCACTTGACCTCAATCTTATTGACTACAGTGGCTAGACGCAAGTTTAGAGCAAGGCCTGCAAGGTTGCTACTTCAGTTTTGATGAGCTGAAGTCCTCCTTCAACCGTGTGTGGGTGAGCATTAAAAAAGACTTAGTCCGCGTGTGTGCCGCCTTCAGATCTCTCCCGGAATCAACTTTTTCATTGAAATTTCAACTTACAATGACTTGCCTATTTTCCCTCTATACTTTCATCCAGTCAATCACGAAAAGAATGATTAGAATCGAAGAGTTGATAGTTCTTCACAAGTTAAATGTAACTTTGAATAGACGGAAAAATAAAGGGCAACAAGGAATACCCAATTATCTCAGTTAGCACAAAGACGGTCACCGACGGCCACCAGTGTCTTATGTGGCGCAAACTGGAAATGTATTTTCCTTTGTAGATTGTTATATTTAAGACCTGGAAAAGAGACACACCTCTCCGGCTGTGTGCAACATATAGGCAAGCGCAGCAGTTTCTTCAAAGCATGACAAAGGATAAATATATTATATCCATGACTTTAAAATAACATCTTGCGACAGGACACATCTTTGGGAAAATAAAATATTCTAGAACTCCCTGAATCATTTTCATTATTCGTCCCCCAAAAATGCCTCAACATTGCTCGGTAATGTGGCACCTCTTTCGTGGCTATGAAGACCACACTCGGCTCCTTCAGGCTATCCCAAAACACCAGCTCCAGTGAAGTTTTCCTCTCGTGTTCTGTCTGTGAGCGGCCCCCAAGGCACTATCTCTATAAAACATTATGCAGTCAAAGGTCTTTTTATTTCGATGGCGACTCATCTGGATAAATTGGGTAATTAAACTGAAGGAGGAAGAGGAATTGAGAACGACCACGAAGCACTTCGTATCCTTAACCGATAGAAAGGCTCTCTAAATTGGAGTGAGCTGGCTAATACTACTACAGCTTAGATATATTTCAGTCCGTTCACGCAACGTAACGATCATTACTACCGAATCAGACATACAGAAATACATATATGTTAGTGACAAAGAAGGGGCAAAACAAAATTAGTTTAAATTACTCAAAGGTTGTTTATAAGAAACCGGCATCATACATAGTCTAGTATTGAAATGAAACAGATCACCCCCTTCATCATTAAGCATTTCGTATAAATAGGCCTGGGTAATAGTTCTTTCATGATCTGCACGAGTAAGCATCTCTCATATTACTCACTGGCTTTTCTATTACGTCTTAGTTATAAATATTCACTTATGAGTTAATGGTATTCAACCTGTGTTCGTAAAAATAATTATTTTACATTCCGGTGGCTTGATCAAATTTATGCAGGCGTGATGATTCTCTCCAATCCCTCCATTGATGTTAATTTGTAAAATCAAAGGTCGTTTCCAGCTGCTTTTTTATTGGACTCGATTTTTTAGATCAGGTGTTCCCTTTTAATTAATTGTTTTATGAGAGTAGAGTGGTTCTGTATGATTTCCAGTTATTTTTTCTTAGTTGCTTATTTTGTATAATGGGAAACATCTTGTTCCTTTGTAACTACAGTTTTTTGGGTAAATCCGTATGTTCTACTCCTGAGAATAGTTACCCTCTGTCCTATTCTTTATATGTATTTTAAATCTAATACCCATTTATATTTACCTTCTTTGACTCATTTATTATAGCATTTATTTTATATATTTTGTAAGTCGGTGTTCATGGCTGGTGGAGATGATTAAGATAAATTTCTTGCCCTCGTATTTATATCCTTTAGTTTCTTCTTTTTTCTGTACTTTCGCATCCAGATTCCTGTTCTTATTCTTCAACTTTACTTCTTTATTCCTTCTTTTCTTTGTACGTCCATTTTTTGTTTCTATTTGATTGTTGTTAATGTTATCGGTCAGTCAGCTATGATTTTTATCGTTTTTGCCATGTTGTTTCCCGTGAGTTTTGATTCAGGGAACCACATTTAATTTATTTTTGTTCAAATAACCTAAGTTTATCATATATTTTCAAACTGTGCATCTACTATACAGGTCAATATATCTTCGTCGTTTGAATCCATTCTTTATGTTATTTCATTCGGTTTTAAATTCCTTGAATTCTTTGGGACATGGCTCCATCACTACATTACAATCCCATAAAGGAAGAACAAGATTTCTCCATCAAGAGAGTCACTTAGAGAGCTTGCTTAATAGAGTCATAGATAGAAATGTTTTCTGTTCTCTCTGCTAGAGGATGCATTCTCCACTCTACGGAGAAGCATTCTATGACGTGCTTTCGATCACCTTAGGGTACAGGGAACTTTGTTTTATTATGACGAGCATCATAGTTGTTTCTTCAAATTTAAGCCTATTTACAGTTTGTTCTTACAATTACTGCTTGAAATAAAGTTTAAAAAACGCATCTACCTCGAATTTCGGTCACCAAATACCTAGCACTTTTGTAAGTGAAAACAAAATTTACCCAGTTAGGAATAATGTATAATAGATGACTCAAGCAACTACCCACATCACCGTTGCTTTAGCTTTAGAAACCAAGATAACAGGCTAACGTTATCACTAAGACTCCTTCGGCAAGACTCTAAGATTCTTTAGCTAACAAAGAATTTTCAAGGCAAGCTTGATAGACTTCTATCTTCTTCCCTCCTCACACTCTTGCTCTCAAATATCGCCCTCTACAGCCCAGTCCCTAGAAAGGCAGTTTTCGGTGTCTGACATATCCTAACTACAACATAATCTCCCAGAGAGATCGATAATTTCACCTCTATATAGAAGTTTTAGTCTTACTATCCATCAATTCAATTGCTTTTCATCCTGACGATGTGTTGCCAACCACAAACTCGCCGTTATTTTTCTTGCGTTTTTTTGCTCCCTTTATCATTCCTATGCTATGAAGTCGCTATATTTGCTCACCACCAGGCAAGAAAAAAGTTTAATTTCCTAGTGGGTTACTATATATCGTATGCTGTTACCACTCTCATGCTATTCTAGTGGCTGATCGTACGATTTCATATGTAGGATGATAGAGGTTTGACATGTGATTAAATTCTAATTTTTGCTGGACTCAATTGCTAGCTTACTTTCTATTATTTCTATCTTTATGCTATCAAAACACTTCACTCTAAAAATTAACATATGCTGTCATCATTAATTCTCTACCTCACGCTAAATGATTCCTCCCCGTAGTTCCTGTTAACTCTGCAGTATATATTATATATATATATATATATATATATATATATATATATATATATATATATATATAATCTATTTCCTATCACTCTATTATTTTTGCCATTAATTTCTTTCTCGAGCTTGACTTTTATTCTCACCATTAGGCTATTCTCTTGATAGCCCGTCTGCCTTCATCGTGGATAACAATAGCATTCATAGACAATCTAAAATCTATACATATTATCTGTCATTTTAGCGGATATCCTCTTTCATGACAAGCATGTAAATGGCATGGATGAGGAGCGTTTACTAAGGTTACCAGATGCAGTGTGGTTGTAACTATCCGTTTCTATATTAATCATGTATTTCCGTTATGAAATGGATCCACTGGAGCTTACTTATTGTTGGATCATATATTAGAACATAAGTATTGAGAGATTCTATTTAATTCTATTTTTAAATTTTGCTTGAGCATCACCACTTTATCTCAGCAAATTAAACGTCCAATGTGTGGTTTAAAACCTGTTGTTCTTTTTCTTATTTATTTTCGCGAGTTCAATCGTAAGTTTACAAATTTTATATATGTGCTCAAGTGTCCTTGTAAAAATCAGGAAATTTTCAGATTTCATTTTCTTTAAGGGCAATTTTCGCCTAATCATTATCATATTATTAACCAGAATAAGTAAGGTTGATAAATAGAGTATAAAATAAAGTGGAAGATAAACAGGGAAGCTAATGAGTGGTCGTCGTTCAATATAATTTAATATGTTTTTAAAATGTTACGCGATCTTATTTGGACACAACAACGCATAATCAACACAATTAGAAACTAATAGCAAAGATAGCAAACCATCTTTATTAATAGTAAAAAAAATCATAATGCAACAAATCCCTTACAATAGTTAAACTATCGGATAACTTTACATTAATAGTTAATTATGATATTCTGTTTGCAATGGGAGAAAATTAGATAGTATTTCCACGTAAACTAGACATTCCTCGCATCACCCATTCGTTAAATAATAATTTTTAAAGAACACTTAAGAGTAGGATAGACCTGGCTAGTTTTAAAATGATTAGGAAAGAAATATACTTTGATTTTCAGATAGAAAATGCAATAAATTTTGTAAACTTTTATTAGAAATTATTAATTAGTATATAGATGAATTTAATCGAAAATTTAATCAAGCTTAAATAGAAAACAAACTTATACAAGTTTTTTTTGAAGGAAAACTAGTTTAAAGCTTAGTATTTGGCTGTCAAACTATAAATTTAATTCTATATAAAAATACCTCTTGAGGTTTAGCCAAGTTGATACAAATAAAAACGACGTTTCGAAGCTTATCTCATTGATAAAATCCAAAGAAATGTTTAACTCTTTGGCAAGTTTAAATTAGGTCTAATACAATACGAATTGAGATGGTTTGCCTCGCAACATTTTGCTAATGTAAAAAAATGGAAAGTTAGCGTTGATTTCCTTCCGCTTAATTATAATGGCAGTTGAGAAAGCGGTTTGAGGTTCTTAAAAAGGGACGAAAGCTTTGCTTTCACTTTAATGTGAACTTTTAGGTTGATATATGACGTATTCGCTAGCTAATGTTTCAGTGAGTATTTCAAGCAAGCGGAAATTAGGTTGCTTTGTAGGTTAAGTGGGACTCTCATTCATTCCATTTTTCTTGTTTATAAGGAGAAGCGAATGGGAAAGAAGCATCATAAATTAGCTGCGATACGTTTTCCTTGTTAACCTACGTCCTTTTGGGGGCAAAGGATCAGTTTCCGGAAAATTGCACGCCTCTGTGGATAGAGAAACTTTTTTGTATTTTTCTTTATGTTTTTAATAAAAACAGCGAAAATCAATGATGATTTGAATTTAAAGCATAAAAATTAAAACGTTACGAAGTTTAAAGGCGCATAATTGCATCTTAATGCTCAACGCTTTAGAGGTGTTTAAAATTATTCTTATATTTCATATAAGAGAGACTTAAAGGAATTTAAGTTCGATTAATATCTAAATTTACAAAAGTAAATGTACAACCACTACTTTGTAGATATATAAGCATAGAAGTACAACTGAATTTCCCTATTTTATTGGTTAAGATGTGGGTCTTGAGATTAAAACCCCTACCTACTCAGAGCACCACTGGTGAGAATTTGGTCGGGAATGATCTTGCTCTCTGGCTTGCATCCTTCAAATACGGCAGGCGGATGAGACAAGTGGATAAGACAGAAACAAGGTGACTCTATTTTCGAGCAGAAAACTAAAGACTCGATTGGGAACACAAGTGTAGTTTTAATAAAAAATTAATATGGACGATTTTTACTGAAAAACGGAAAGAAAACAAACAAAAGATTGAAGCTGGGTTTTGCCTTCTGGCTTCTCATTAAGGTGGAACACTTCTGCTGCCATCGAAGGCTCCACCCCGACCCGAACTTGCTTCTATACGGGTTCACCTGGAAGTGATGGATTCGCACCGTATTCTTTGTCTTGTTTTCGAAAAACGATTTTCCTGAGATGCTCATATGCACCGGCTTACGGTCTCTTGTACCTGGTGACTGCCTTGCTTTTTTATCAATTCTTTGTTCGTTTGAAGCTGAACATAAATGCAACTTTTGTGCATCCACAATCGAGTGTGTACTGCGGAAAGGAAACTCAATCTTGCACCACACCGATCTCCACCTGGCAACCGGTGCCTTCTGCTCGCCCCTCATTAAGAGCCTACTGTCGATACTGAGGAGCCCTGACTCGTTATAACCCGTGCATATTGCATTATGCGCATGTATGCACGAGCCTGGTGCCCCCTTCAGTTGCAAATGGGTCTGACTGCATCCGTAGCCGATCTTGACGGTTCTTTTGACGCCGAGACACGTCACTCATACCCTAGGCCCTTTGGGTATATGGGTAGGAAACTCCGAGAGCTCGGTGTAGCTCTCGGGCCGGTAGCAAATCTGGTTCTGCACAGGATGTCACCCTTGAGGTTACAAGATTTTGATTATTTGTCGCCACACCTCTGCTGACAAAGCTTTCACACCCACTGAAATTTTACTTTCTGCCATTGTTAGAACAAATTTCGTGTCAGTGTAAACAGATGGCGCCAGGTCCCAGGAAGAGGTCGTCTTCCACGACCTAACACCTCTTTTGGAAATTAGCAGGACTCTAGCAGATAATGAATCTTGCTTCAAGGCCCATCATGTTGCAATACACCTCTTAGTTTGTGAGATAATCTGTCCTGCCAGGTTCGGAAACTCGATTGTGATCTTTAATGACGAAAAAAGCGCCCTGAGTGCTTTCGGTGCATTGTAATCTCAAACTCATTAATTGGTTCGCTGTATCAGTGAGCCTACTGTAGCTGGGTTCCAAGACACGTGGGAATTGCGGAAAATGAGGGCGTGTAAGACTGCGCCAAAGAGTCCCCGAAGACTTAGGGACCAGACCAGCGTTTCGCTCTCCCTCACATTGATTACATTGTAGGATCAGAAAATCCATACGGCTGATTGAAAAACAAGATGAGAAACGTCCGAGGCAAACTTAAATTTGCAAGCCATTGCGCCGCGACTGTTGCAATGGACCTTGCTCCTAACGCCGCTTACTCGCGGGAGGCACTACCATTTTATAGAGCACTCACCTTCACTTTATTGAGACGATTGCGTTGTCCACTAGACTGTTTATATTTTCTTGTTGAGTGTCACAGTCTGGGTAATTTTCGCTCACGTTACCTGTTCCGGTTTCAGGACGAGCGTGGTAACTACAGCTCTAGCTTTTTTTGTATATATATTTTATTGAAGAAGAGCATTTATTTTTCCTGAACTCTTTCATTTTGCAATGTTCTAACTTGCGAGTGCAGTTTTTAATCTGTGGTTGCAGATGGAAAATCAGTCTATGAAAATCCATTTTATTTCTACTTACAATAATTATCAACTAATGATTAATTTTTTCTTTAGTTTCCGCCTTATTTCGGTCATCTTCAGACGAACGTCTTTGGTCTTGAGACCATTGTGACGATCCATTTTCCATTGGGATTTGCTTACTTTACGGTGGAGAGGTTGAGCGACGACCGTTGTTATCGAATAATAGGAATTTCCTACCTTAGTTGACAGAAACCTTTACTAAACTTTTAAAAACGTTGTCTATCTTGTGCAATTTTTTCCCAATTTTTCAATTTTCTTATAGATTCCACTATATTGGTACCGAAGGTTGTTTTATCTACGAATCAAAGTGGTTGATTTTCTGTAATGCCAATTATCCACATCTTAATGTGTGTATGATCTATTTGTCTTGTTTTAAGTTTTAATATAACAGTTTTAGTAATGTTATGAGTTTTATCTCCAGAATTCATACGGATTATACATTGGGAGTGTATATATATATATATATATATATATATATATATATATATATATATATATATATATTTTTTATATATATATATATATATATATATATATATATATATATATATATCTATATATATATATATACACTTCAAAAAAAAGAAATACACTTTTTTTAATATCATATTTTATCATTTGCAAAAAAAATATTCACTAACTCTATAATTTAAGAAGGGGATTTTTGGAGTATTTGGATAATAATTTCATCTTAGTTCTGTTATGACTTATGTTTTTATCAAAGTTATTTCTAATAATTCTTTTATGATATAAAAATAATGGTGAAGTTCAGAAATAAATATAAGTATCGAAATTTTGTGAATTGTTTAAAACCCAAAGAATTACAAATGGTGAAGTTCAGAAAATTTAGTTTAGAGTTCCTTTTTAAAATTATTATAATTGGCGAAGTTCAGAAAATTTATGAAAATTTAACCATGGCTGTTTTTTTTTAGATTCTAAATTTAAATCTTAGTAGCGAAGCGCAAGCTAGTAGGGATGGAGTGGCGAAGCCATCGCCTGGTATATTAATATAACAACCTCCAATAAAATCTAAATTAGTGATATATGATTAAAATGTTATATTAAATTCTTTGTATATCAAGTATAATTAACTACGCCAAGTGCTGAAAATTTTCTCCGCATCATGATATCATTTCTGAATACGTAAACTAAGTAATTCGTAGACTTTGGTGAATGTGTATGTTGTGATTTTCCAGCACGTTTTCCTTGTTAAATGGCCCATAAGCAGGATTATTCAGCTAGCAAGAAAAGTAAAAACAAAGTGTTTTCAAGCCTGGTAAAATTGGAGGATAAGCAATGCTTCTTTTTCGTTTTATCCAACATCCAGGCAACGTTTCATCGAGGTAACTTATGAAATCACAATAATAAATAGAAGATGAGGCAACTATCCCGTTGAAAGTATGTCGGGATTTTTCTAACAGCATCTGAAATGCAGGTATAATATATTTACGCTCTTTTCGAGATATGCATGACAGGTAAGTGTTCCATTAAAGAGATTTGGTTTAGCACACCTCTGGATGATGAAACACACCATACTCTTAATCCTAGTAAATTACAATGCTTATGTACATGAGAGGAAATCCCCACGTGCAGCAAAACGCACGGCTAGGACTAAAGTGGTAAACCTACTCTCCCCTCCCCCCTTCCAAAAGCGGTAGCCTCGAATCAAGTCCCACACGATTCACCTTTATGCGGGCTAAAATAGCTCTGCCAGGAAATTCGAGGCCCTTCGAGATTAGAGCTGTTTCCCGCTAACCCCTAACTCCGGGGAGAGCCTCGGATATAAATAACGCTCGACTCCCCAGAAGACACACAGAGTTTCGCCAGAACCAAGAATATTTGCCCATGGTTCCAAGTCATGTGCTAGCAACAAAGCAAAGTGACAGCTGGACTATTTTGTGTATTAGGAATTAGCCCCAGCCAGGAGGTAATTCCACTGAAAGATCGCCCAGAGTGATTTTCCCGACTTCTTTCATCCACTCCTGTCGAAGCCCTCCTTATATCGGGTAGCCGAAATACTCTCCCCTGCACCGAAAGTTACCCCCCCCTTCTATTTTTATACATATCTCTTTAAATAACCTAGAACTTTGCCATTGTCCATAATTTACCTGACCTCGTTGCACTCTCTCGTTACTCAGCCCGTCTGAACGCGTGGTTTTCCGTATCTTTTGACGGTTTGCTTTCAAGTTATTGGTCCTCTCACATAAATATAATATGGTATTGATATAATGTAATGTCATACCATGACATATATATATATATATATATATATATATATATTAATATACATATTATATAATTCTGGTGTCAAGTGTGTTGGGTTTTTTACGAACCCGTGTCACTTTAATGTCGACATTAGAAGTTCCCTTGTTATTCACGTACATCACTTTTATTCAATTTTTGTATTGTACTGACAGAAGGCAAGTTCAAGTTATTTGAAGAGCAGTGAAACGTAATCTATTTAGATTTTGTGTTGGACCCCAGGTAATTAATTTTTTTTTATTGTGTTCAAATTTTGGAGACTCTCCTGGTTATTAATCCAAAAGAGTTAAGGTCTTTGGTGTCCTAATTCCGGTAGCACCATTTAAAATCTTTTCCCGCTTAGAAACAGCAGAGGTAGGTAGCTGTATCTTAATTTTTGGGGGGATTAAGGCCTTCACGAATATTCAAGTATGCGTTTCGCGTGGGTAGTATCCTAGCTCCTTTGCGTATCAGTGTTCCCTCAGATAACTGCGTAAAAATGTCATCCCTCGAAAAATTCAAGAGTTAGGGTGAAATGCTAGGTCTTTCGGGCAAAGACCTGCTAAATTACGTACAGGAAGAAGAGAGGAACGAACGGGCAGAGCGAAGGGAATTCGAGATGGAGAAGACCAAACTGAAGATGGAGATGGAGGAGAGCAAAATGGAGGAGAACAAACTGAAAATGGAGGTAAAAGAACGTGAACAAATTAGGCAGCATGAGCTTGAAATAAGCCGAAATCAAATGGATTCTCAGTCCATCGGTTCACGGGCTGAAATTCCCCAAACTCCTTGAGTCCACCTTCCCGCTTTCAATGATGGAGAGGACTTTGGGTCATTTTTAGCTCATTTTGAGAGAATCTTTCAGATGAAAGATGGGATCTCGAAAATGATGGTGTCGCTCGCTTACTGCCCCTCCTAAATGCCAAGTTAAGGGATATCTTCATATCCCTTCCCCCGGAAGCAACTTTGGACTATTCCACGTTAAAGTGCGAATTGTTAGCTGTTGTTCATATGAATAGCGAATTCTACCGCTCCCGATTCCGCCAGGAAAAGATCCGCCCTGGTCAAACATTTTGACAACACGGGTACATCCTCCCAAGAAACCTTTAGTGTTTGCTGGATGCGTGCAAAATTCCCCAGGTCTACGAGTCCCTTCTGAACTTCTTGCTTAGGGATCAGCTTTTAGCTGCCGTGTCTCCCGAAATTTGCGCCTTCATTAAGGATAAACGTTGCGCCACTTTCAAGGAGTGCTTGGAAGAGGACGATATCTACGCGGGTAGTCACGATTTATACCCTAATGATGTTAAAAAGGCTCCCCAATCACCCCCCAAAACTAAATTTTATATCCCTAAGACCCCCCTAATTTGGTTCCGAGATTTACCAAAGTTCCTAGTTTCACGAAGCCAAGAAACTTTCATCCATTGGACCACCGAGACGTTAAGCCCCTAGTTCCTTCACCCCTGGTTGTGCCGTACCAAAAGAACCCGATCTTCTGCTACACCTGCGGAGTTCCCGGCCAGTACCGCACGAACTGTCCTCAAAACTCTCAATTCCGAAACTCTCAGTCCCACCAAGTACACCAAAGTTGGGCCACCCCTGATCCTCTTTTGTCGCCTCAGAAGACTCCCGAACCTCCCTCGCCCGCCAAAGACCCGGTTCATAAGGTAAATTTTCTCTTCAATGAAAACAACCCTGGTGGATTGAAGTTCGAGAACGGAACTGTGAACGGTCGCTGAGTATCCGCCCTCGTCCGCGACACAGGGCGCACCTGTATTATAGTGTCTGAGGACCTACTTCCCCCTCTTGGTCCCAACCACAAGAAATTGCGGTGGTCCAAGACTACCTTGGCCGGGCCAGTCGTTTCCCAGTAATTCGTTGTCACATCGAGTGTAACTATATGTCCGGTTCGGCCGAAGTGGTAGCGGCCCCAATACAGTTCTGCTCCGTTTTATTCGGTCAGAACCCTGTAATTCACGACCATCCCGTGGACCAGCCCGTGATTACCCGTACACAGGCAGCCCTGGAATCCCGTGCACCTGTTCCCCTGAAAACTCCTTTCAACCCGGAGTTCCAAGCCCTCTGGAGCGATAAGTTTTCCCGCACGTAGAAGGAGTGCGCAACTCCATCCTCCCCTTTGGGAGAAAACTAAAGCCCTCGAGCATGAGTCCACCCGAGGCAACAAACGAGTTTCGTATCCCGTGAAGAAGGACTTATTCAGAGGTAGGAGACCTAATTGGACCTTAAGTCACGGGAACGAAAATTCAAGCCTGGCGCGAAGGTGCTGGTGCTACTTCCCACGGGAAGCAACAAAATCCTTAGCCAGTGAAAGGGACCCTACCCCGTCCTCGAGGCTAGACGACCCGAGGATTACCTCATCCATACTCCGGCGGGAGCGAAGGTTTTACACGTGAATTGTATATATATTATCTCAGTAATGTTCCTAATTATGATTTCTTTTTTTTTTAGTCCACTAAATTGTTGAGGTTTTTTTTTGTCCGATATTTATGCCTCCATTTAATAGTATCTTTTTGGGGGGTTCCACTGAAATGTCACCAATGTTCTCCTGTGATTTTTCTTTTTTTAAAAATTGTATTAGTTAAATTCTCTATACTCAACCTGTTTAAGGCTTATGTCCGTAAATTCCCCGCTGAACTCAGATTTACGTTTTTTTGTGTGTTCACCTGTCGTAGCAGGTAAGAATTTCCCTTGACCGTTGATAATTCTAGTTTGACGGGTTGGGATGATCCTTTCCTACGCAACTGCTCTGTAAAGCATCATCTTTCGTTGGGAGAAGTGTGAGGAAATCCCCACGTGGAAGATCTTCAGCAGAAAGGAACTCCCATGTGCAGCAGAAGGTCCGGCTAGGCCTAAAGTGGTAAGCCTAACCCCCTCCCCCTTCCTCAAAACTCACCGTTTTTCACTACGTACGCTTTCTTGATGGTTGGCCGAGTGTTCGCAGGTCATTAGAGCTGCGCGTATAATGGCTACATGCGACGCTCAAACTATTTTACACTTTCTGAATTCTTCTTCGGTAGAGGCCTGATTCCATGTAATTTGGAAGGACGCTCGCCTATCTCTTCATCAAGGACATCTTTAATCAAATGGTGGAGCCAAATTATAGAAGTGTAGAAGCGTGTTACAAAAATTTAAACAGAGTGCTCAGAATTTTCCTCGACTGCAGAGAACCCTTTAATGCTCTGTTTACTTTTGACTACCGACCTGGTGTCGGCTGGCCCGTCAGGAGTCAAGGCACCGCAAGGGGTTGTAGCCTGCTAACATGGTGATCCGGAGAAGTTGCATGTACTCCCAGTTTGAGTGAATATTAAAGAAGCTTTGCCACTGTTTTGAGTCGAACTCTACATATGATATAGCCTTATTATTAGTTATTATTATTATTAGCATTATTATTAATATTATTTAGTATAATTTTTATAATTCTTATTAGTATTTATTATGATAGGGTTTTATTATTTATCATTATTATATATTATAATTATTTATTATAAATAGTATTAATTTTTCAGAGAGAGAGAGAAAAGCACCACGCGGACTGAAATCGTCTGCATTTGTGTTAATGACTGATTTCACACTCTTAGTCGACTAGTTTAGCTCGTTGGTTGAGGCCGTTGAATTGTGCTCATATAAACTTATAGCCGTAGGCCTGGCTACTAGTCTTAGAATATCTTCCCGTCTTGCATGCTGCCCGCTTTCCTAGTGGTCAGCCGAATCAGAGACGCCCCTCAAACAGAATTTTATTCCTACATGAGCTATAATCACCGCTCAAACTATTTCACTGTCAATGAATTTCATTGAGATAGAGCTAGGACCTGGTATGTTTTGACGCATGCCCGTATTTCTTACTGGCTGGCATACGTGTCTTCACTTAACGGGAAGACCTTTCTTATCAAGGTGTAAAAACAAGTCAAATGTATTAGGGAAATTTTTTGCAGGGCCTCCTGCAGTTCTCTAGGAGAATGGGACCGTAATATTGGACACTTGCTCCGTGGTGGACTCATTCGTGACCGATTTCTCCGAATTTTATAGCCGGGATTCTACTCTAGCCGCATTCAATTGACGTCAAGTTATCGATGAATGCCGTGGATGGTACATGTTTAAGTTGAGTTGCGTTCCGTCTTGCTCCTTGTGCCGACACCTCCCTACTCCGAATAATGTCCCGTATACCATGTTTCGACACTAAGGTAAGCGATTCATGAGATTTGTTAGATTTCTTCAACTGGACCTAGATAAAGGTTATCGTGCCAGACACCTGACTAATGGCTAATCTGCTCGCTTTTTTAAATACTGAGTGAGATCACTCTCCTTGGCCGGTTTACGACGAATATCACTAATCTTCTGCGTTTGCAAGTTGATTCATAAATTGGTAAATGTTAGATTAGCCTTCACCTTAGAGATCGAAGGCCACCTGTCTTCCGCACAACGCGGCTACCTCAAGTTTCTCTCTACATCGGATGATCTTTTCCGACTGAAAAATGCCGGCTGCGAGTCATTCCTTCCTAGACAGCACTACAACACAGTGCTTTTTGAGCTGGAAAAAAATATGTCATATATTACCGCATGGCGATTCGGTTTCATGGAGACTACGCAGGATATGGTCGAGAGGAGGCCTCCTAATCTTGATCGGGGAGTTAACGAGATCATCGATGCCACGTACGGGTTAGGGTGGGGAGCCCTCTCTGACCTAATTGAGCAGAAAGATGCTATGCCTCAGGGAAGTATCCTCAGTGTTACACTCTTCACCCTGAGAATCAAAGTTATCACCTTGGTGTTATCAGAAGTTATTCGCGCTATTCTCTACATGGAAGATCATTAATTTATTTTAGTGCGGCCCAGATGCCTACTCTTGAGCGTAGACGCCAACAGGCTGTGAACTGCGTCTTTCGCTAAGCCAGAAGAAACAGACTTCGGTTTTCTTAGTTCATTTCTGCCGCCAACCGTAAGTCAACTCCAACGCATATTTTTACCTAAATGGGGTTTGCTTGTAAGTGTTGGAATTCTACCGTCTCCTTGGCCTTGTTTTCGAACGACGCCTCACCTGGGAGGCTCATATTCGCAGCCTTAGGTTCTTTTTTTCCCTAGTAATGAACATTTTTCGTTCAGAGACGTTCAGCTCCTGTAATGCTGATATGGCTACTGCTTTTCTTTTATATCAATCGTTGGAATCGTAAATACGGCTGTGAATTTTATCTATCCGCAGCCGAACGTGTATTGTAGGTGGTGGAAGCAATCCACCACACCGGTTTTCACCTGGCGACCGGTACCTTCTGCAGGTTCTCCATTGATATACTCCTTCTCGCTCTAGGATGTGTTTAGTACGTTATGTGCCTGTATGCACAAGCTCTGTGCCTATCTCAGTCCCCAACGGCTTTCAATGCAACCGCAACTGATCTCCACAGTGCGTATGACACCAAGAAACACAGGTTATATTCTAAGCCATTCGATTCAGGGCTAAGAACCTCATTCGAGAGTATGGTGTATCTTTCAGGCAGCTGGTGCCTCTGGTTCTGCCATGGACGCCAACCTAAAGGTTATCAGCTTTGACTATTTTTTGACATGCCTCTGCTCCCAAACTTCCACAGCGCTGAGAGTATTGCGTTCGGCCTTTTTGGAGGACACTTTTTGTCACACTGTATCAGTGACAGGATATATAAAATGCTCCAAGTCACATGAAGTGGTCGGCTTACACGCAGTATTCCCTCTATTAAAGCTCGCGGAGATCTACAAAGCACTGCGACTGTGTTCCATTAGACCTGGTTGCAATACACCCCTCAGTATAAGAGCTAACGCGTCCTGCCCAGTTCTAAAACCAAATTTTGATCTATAGCAGCTCACAGAGAGCCTTTAATGCTTTAAGGGATTGAAGTAGCTACCCACACTAGTTTTTGTTATCGGTGACGCCACTGTTGCTTTGAACTAGGTAAATGTAGAGATCATCTTCTTTTGGAATCATGGACATGTGAGAATTTCAGAGAATGAGCGCGCCGATGAAGGTGCTAAACAGTGCGCAAGGACGGAACGATCAGCTCAGTGCTTGAATCCTCTTTGCGCCGAATACATGGCAGGAATCATGGCAAAAAAGATAGAGCACAGCCGAAGGGAACTTAAAGTTACATTCCATTGCACATGCTGCCCTGCGCGAGTGTCGATTCAAGGAGCTCAACCATCCCCTATACAGTCCAGATTTGGCCCCTAGGGACTACATTTTATTCCGCCAGCTCAAGGCTGCACTGTGTAGACGCCGGTTTGGGGACAATGAAGATGTCCAGCTCACCGATCAGGAGTTGATTGAGCAGCAGTCAAGAGATTTCTGGTTGTCGGGAATTCGAAGCCTCAGGGACAAGTGGCGCAAGTGCATTGAAGTCGAGGGTAGTTATATTGGAAAATAATAAAACACTTTTCATCATATCCCGTTTCCTTATATTCGAAATGCAAAACTTATTGCCTGCCCCTCGTACAAGTATTTATAAGAACCCCGGTTTTGATTATGGTCCCAAAATCCGTGTGTCTAACGTTTTTAATGAAGTCATGGGTTTTTCTGTGGATTTAATATTTTTAATTTTTAATATGACTTCTCATAATTTCTCAGTAAATTTAATAAATTTTTGAAAATTATAGCCTCATTTTGAAAGCGAAGCGTTGCGACAAGTGCGTCTTGATTATAATAATCCCCGCAGTAAATAGAAAGTTTGTTTTGTTTTGGGATTTGAACCTAATACTTGGCTTTCAAATTCTTTAATACTACTAGGTGTTTTTGCTGAAGTTTCGTTTTACTACTTGTTCATGAGACGCGAGTGGAGCAAGAGGGGGCATTATAACAACCCGTAACGTGGCTCGATTAACCATTAACCAAAGGTATATTGAATTATCTATAAATAAATTGTAAGTACGGTAAAACAGTAGTTTTGGTGTTTTTAGGCATTTTAATCATCATTTACGGGTTTGTTTTCCCGCAGAAAGTAGTTATCACTGAAAATAGAGTCCTATTCAAAGTGGTAGTATTTTAAAAATAATTGCTTTCCGCGCCTAATCGGACCCGTCAATGATGACTAGAATGCCTAAAAACACCATTAGTACTGTTTTTACCACAAAAATCACGAGGGCGGCTTTCTGGAGTGTCTCCTTCTCTCTTATATGATTAGCCAATGACCGAGGCTTGGGTCTATTTCTTACAATCTATCTATCTCCCTAATTTATCCATTGTCCATTCATTGCACTCTTTCAGTCCTATTGTCCATTTGCCGCATTATTTCAGCCCATTGTCTAGTTCCGACATTATTTCATGCATAATCTCTTCCATCGTAGTCATTTTTTGACATTAATGATTCATTTTGCGTTACTCCTCTATTGTCCTCCAAGGCCGCTCTTTTATCACTATATTACTGAAATATAGTCGTTACCCGCCCTTTCAAGTTTCCCGCATAAAATACAATCCTCAAGCTTTCCCTCGTATAGCTTAGCTATCCTGACCTCATAGATATGTAAAGTTTGTGTATGATCAATTAAGTCATAAAAAACTCAGCATTCAAATATTCCAAATTGAGATTTGTTCTCCCGGTTTTACTGCCTTTAGGGTTTTTCCCCAATCTACTTTAAATTTTAAGTGTTTTATTTTTCACTACAGCCATACATATATGAAACGTGGGAACAGAAAAAAATGGTAGCTCTGATTTTAGTTCTATAAGTTAAATCTGGTATAAGGCATGATTAATTCTATGGAGTTCTAAGAAAAGCGTCTTGTACTTACGAAAGATGAAGAGGAGATTCGATAAGGTTTTTATATGGGCTAGAAACCTATCCTAAGTAAAACATAGTCAAACAATTTTGAAACTAAACTTTATGGTAACATCTGACCTTTGCATGTTCAAAAGTGGGTAAGCATATTTGGGGTTATATATGTAAGCTTTGTAGCTTTTTCTTCAATCCAATTTTTGCGTTTGTTCATAGAACACGGAAAAAAACATTTTTGAGATCAGAGCATTCATTCATCTTTTAAGCAAAATTTATATAAAAAAATTCAACCTTGATTGAATATTTTCAAAATATTTATGGGGATTCTATGCCACAGAGCTATACGGTTTTTGGGTAGACGAAGCGCTTCAAGGATGGCAGATAATTTATAAAGTAATAAGAGAGAGAATGAAAACCATCCATTTCTATTTAGTAATTAACTTGGTTCCAACAACTTATCACCTCGATGAGTGACAAAATCATTGGTTATAGATCATTTTACTAAATGGTATGATATTCCCGGGAACAGAGCAAGAACTGTTTATGTAACAAAATGTTGCGGGAGATGGAACTGATATTCATCATTTGCATATGAAAAGACAAAATATAATCGAAGCAATGCCATCCAAGGGATTCTTTGGTGTCTTTAATAGTCAATACCGAAAGGTTTATCTGTCTTTAGAAGCTAATGGAGTAATCTTGATTGTCTTATTGAGGAATAAATTTAAGATCACTATCGCATATTTTGAAGATGTTTCCAGATAATTGAAGAAGGTTTAGGTAAAGAAAGCAAGTTGCTTTATTACAATTTTCCACCTTTTTAATTATCTGGCGTATACTCTGATGTTACAAATGGCTACATTAAGGGAATATACCTTGAAAATCATAATCCATCAGTCTTGATTGTCTTATGGAGGAATAAACTTAAGATCACTGCCACATTAAGGGAATATACCTTTAAAATCATAATCCATCACTCTTTTAGTTCTGATCCTGCCCCATCAGACTTTATTTGCTGTTCCAAACTTAAAGAACTTTTACAAATAACAGGACTTCAGTCAAAGGGTGAAATAATTCTGCCCCATCAGAATTTCTTTGCTGCTCCAAACTTAAAGAACTTTTACAAAGGACAGGATTTCATTCAAAGGATGAAGTAAAAAAGGAAGTTAGTATTTGCTGCAAATCGCAGAGCACATAGTTCTACAGGAAAGCTACCATTAACTCATTTTCTCTCGGTCTTATTTCATTTCTCGGAAATCTTCTCAAACTCCGATAATAAAAGTATTAGGAAGATGTTATTCCCCTAAAGTCATTTTATTTTTTGTATTTATTAATCACCAAATGCAGATTAAATTACGATGTTAAATTGCTGTCTATGTAAAAGAGTATGTCAATGTAGGTTTCTTTAGTGTTCTTAGAAGGGAATCGTTGGTTTTGCAGTAAAACTCATTTTCACATTCTAAAAGAGCAATTTTTCTACGCATTCCATGTACATTTTTTCTCTGAATCAATTATCAAATAACTTGTAGATTATCATAGTAAAACAGTTTCTTCGTAATCACGTCTGCTGCCGAGTATTTGCGTTACTTTGAGATTAAATAATTAATGTTAGTGCTAAGGGTATAACTAGCCTCTAATTGTTTCAAATTTCCATTAGACTTTTTTCTAACGTAAACCGGAATATTTTGCGCATGCTATTGGAATCATACTTTCCCCATAAACTTCTTATCAAAGGAATATATAGTGTGACAGCAAGGCTTTCATCCCCGACCTATATGCATACTATAGTTATTCCATCCTCCCTTGAGCTTTACTAGTTTTCAGGAATTCAACTGCGTGCAAAATTTCTCTCCTCTTCTATGTGTGACTTCTTCCTAGTTTATTGAGATATTGTCGGATGCTGTATCATAGTTATTGTTATCAAAGTGCTCCGAGTAGAATTCGACTATATTAATAATAATCATATCTGCCTTTGAAATTTTATTTCCCTACTAATTATTCTGTATTTGTTATTTTCTTCCTCCAAATTGTTCCGTGTCTGAATCTTTTTATAGTTTTTTTTTAATAGATTTGTATTATATTTTTTATCTTCTAATATATTGAATTTTTAATATACTTCTAAGGTTCAGCTAGTAGCCTTACTTATCAGTTTTATTGTAATATTTCAAATTTTCCCATTTGAGATGAGTTTATGGCAAATTATATTAAACATTTTCCTCATGGGGATTTTTGTCTTGATCAAACAGTTCTATAAATATTTTAGTATAATTTATAAGCTATGTTTTTACTTTGAATATTAGGGTTTATTAGGTTTCTCCGCCTAATTACCAGTTTAGATATCTCTGTTTCTTGATCTGTTTAAAATTTGCTCCTAAGTAATCTGTTTTGGCTACTTGTATTAAGGAAGCTAATAGCCTGAATGAGGTTAATTAAATTCTATCAATCCACTCCCACGTTCATTTCGTTCACATATAGTAAATTTTCAAACCAATCAACTACACTGTCTTCTTCTCTTATTTTAGCATTGAATCTCTATAAACCCTCTAGATCTGATGATTTTCATGAGTGCTACATAGAATCAAATCATCAACTTCTTTATCTGAATTAGCTCTTATTTGGGTGTAGGATTAGATTAATTGATTCAAAATTATAACAATTTTCTATTTTTATAATTTCTATTTCTATTTTAAAATATTAAGCTTCGTGGTTTTTCCTTTCTAGGAGCATATTTGACCTTTTATCGATTTTTAAATTCCTTCAATTTACTTCTTATTTTACTAAGATTATGATAACCTAATCTGCTCCAAACTAAATACAACACCCATAAGTGGGGCAATCATGTTTTTTTTATATCTGGAGGAAAAAGCAATGGAAAACATTGTACTGCATATACTGTAATAAATACCTATAGGTTTGCGAAAAATTTAATTTTGATAACTGGTTCAAAAACCTCATAAAACAAAGCCAAGGAAAATATGTAGTAAAGATTGTGGCTGGGAATGGCATAGAGTTGCGGGAATCAAGTGGTACGAGAAAAGACGAGTAAGATACTATTTTTATATGCTACAGTGGAACCACAAACATAAATATAATGGTAGCACAATAAGATAAAAGAGCATATTGCTGTTCAAAGTCAATTATTCATAACACTACAACAAACAAATGGGAGCAGTTTATCTTATTGACCCACTAATGGTACTTTAAACGATATATTTAATATAAGAAAATGGTATTACAAAATCCCATGACATTTACTGGCATTAAAATAATTGTCCTTTATCTACAATGTAGGGCGAATTCATACGCCACTCCAAGTAAGAGGCCCAAAATCTAATCAGTCGCACCACTCGATCCCAGTCAGAAAACAAGGTTGTCACTTTTACGAGTTGAAAGGAACAAAGAATCGATTCAGAATGTCAGGTTGCGCGGAAATTCACAGATTTACTGCGAAAAGGCAAGTTCTATTTGTGCATTAATGCAAAATCAAAATATTTAGAGATTTGAAAAATATAGTGTGATATTGTAAGGCCATTTTAATTCAAAGTTTCGTCGATTGCATTTTTTTGTTACATCGGAATTGAAAAGGAAATTAGTGTTACCTTGAAGCATCGTTTCACAAATTTTATTTTCCGTTCAATTATTTTTAGCAGTAAAGAGTGTTTTCAGTCTATTGTCGAATTTTCTTTATTATTATTTACTAAAAGCATTTTTCCTATTCAATATAGCATTTGTATCAGAACAATTTACTTTGGGTTCCAAAATAATCTTTGCGACCATAATAAAAATGTACGCAATATAGGGTGTTTCTCTTCTCCTTCAATGCTATAGGTAGTAAAAATCGTCAAATGTTTACACCAGTTCAGTAAATCGAGCGCTTCCTTGGAACATTCCTGTCCCTTGCCGTGAGCAGATGGCGCTTTTGTATCCAAGGAATGACAGGCGTGTTCTGCGGTCTATTTTCATAGAGGCGATGTACTAGGAATCTATAGACTTGTGATTAATTCGGCCAGTGATTCATAATAGACACCAGTATCATAAATACATGAAATTCAATTTCTATAATCCAGATGTTTCCTTGGGATGTCCTTACCATGATTTCATTTAAAGGATTAATTTTTATTTCCGTAACAACCTAAATATGTAAAACTTAATGGAAATAAATTACACGTACTTTCCCCATTGAAGAACTGATTTGAACTCACTCCTTTTTCTAAATTCAGGTGAAGCTAACAAGACTACGTGGATGCTTTAGGGATCCAATTCGTTTTTATAGATATTTTTTTTAAAAACAAGAAATTATACTAAAGCTAAATTTCCATTGTTTCTAGTGTTAAATTGATATTTTAGTTCAAATGAAATATTTTCAAATTACGGATTGTTATTCATATGCCTGTATGTTCATTGCGAATTATTTATTACTTTCAATGCCATGTTAAAAATACTTTGCAAGAGCAATTTTACAAATATGAAGAACTAGTTCGAATTTAAGTACTATTAATTCTAAAAGGTTCTGTTAACTGAAAATAATTTTTAGTTGCTACAATCTTCTGACCATATTTTCTAATAGGATTTGAATTTTGGCTTTGCGAAACCTTTTACTTTGCTTCCTACAAATACAATCAGTAGACATTGAGTTTCACCATAATAGTGTTCTTTGTTAAAAAAAAAATAAAAACTATAAATTTGTTCAACATTTCTTATGTTATCAAATTTCAAATAAAAAAAATATTTCGCATGATATATGCAAACTTGCATATATTAAATATTCACTTTATTTAGGTTTTTCATAATCGCAATGTATATCAAAGAATAGCAAATCAAAATGGGTCTTTATTTCAACTCTACTTTTTCTGATGAATTTAGTTTATTTAAAATTAGATAACTGGCCTTTTACATCTCAATACCTAGATATAACCCTTTTTATATTTTTTTCTTGACTTTTAATTACCGAATAACATTAGAATCGTTTTATTTCCTCTAAGATTTAAACCACAGAGATTTTATGATGAATTAAAGAATGGTATCTTAAGCCAATACAACCTTCTACCTAACACTACCACAATCTAACATTATTTTTTAAATAACAATATTTTTTAAAACTTAGCAAATTAATAAATGGTAATTATCACGTGTAATAAACAACCAGATTGAAAAAATAAATCCGAACAGAGATCGTCATTGGTTCTGACTTTTTCATATTCTCATAATTTTTAAATGATGAGAATAGATATAAACAGGAAATCTGCATTTCACAGTTCCTTTCAAGACAGTCTGATGATATCGAAGGGAAAATGGACTCAATTTTTCCCAAGCGAAAAAAATTCATTAAAGAGATCACTCAAAATTATTAAAGTGCCCGAAAATTAGAACAGGCATTTATTTCTGCTGTTGTCAGCATATCATCAGTAAGAGTACCACGTCGACGAGTCAAGAGTTTAGCAGTGCTGAGAGATGTTCAAACATCTTTAGATAAGGAAGAGATGTTGAAATGACGTTATAACTTTATAAATTGACTTTGTTCATTTATCAATTAGTTTCGTAAGGTCATGACTATAAAAAAATACACCTTTTTATGTTGAATAATGTTCCCTTTCATTTCCTCTTTTAAACCATTAAACTAGTATATGCCTATTTCGTATAGGTTTGCTTGAATATAATAAATTAAATAATCACGTTGTAGGCTCGATAATATCTTGTTATTGGTTCTATATGGAAATCTGAAACCCATTTTATGAGGAAAGTTACAGTCAACGGAGGTGAGGTTTTGACTCGTAATACTGATTAAGCGAGTTTAATTGATTCTTTTCAACACATAAAAGAATACAGCATACAATTGTTAAATTTATACTTTTGCATCGTCTATAACTTATTTTCAAGAAAATATATGGATTCATTTAATAAATATTTTAAATCTGACTGCATTGATTAAATTAAAAAAAAACTACGTTATATGAATTTTACAGAAACCTTAGATCATAGAAAAAAAGAAATTATAAATTTTTTTAAACATATGCATTGAAATATAGATGAAGCTAGGTTTACTTACTCGTAAACAAAATCATTTAAATATTTTAAAATTTATTGTTCGAAATTAATTCTTTCAAACATACGAATGGTAGTTTGTCATCAAATCTTTTACGCAAATGAAACAAAGCAAGGTACTCGGCGTTACCTGGGACAAAAGAAAATATGCGCACAAATAAATGTAGAACTCATGTTTCAATGTCTTACTAATCCTATTGAGCCCAAATTCTTAATTCTACGTACAGACACATTAAATTAATTCCAGTATGAGCTCTAAATCCTGCTAATCAATACTACAAATCTGCTTGGTAGACAATATTATTTTAGTTTTTCCTTCCAATGGTGAACAACCAACATACATTTGACAATAAGAACAACAATTTTCTGCTAACTTTAAATCTGTTTGTGGTGCACACTTCCTTGCACCTCTTTAATACTGGTCTGTACTTAAAACTACTGCAATCCTGTTTCACGGATTCACTTTACTGTTCACTTTGCTTTTGGTTTGATGATGTGGTTCACTTGGAAATTTAATTTAAACTGCGAATCTGAGAAGAACGTCTTGCCTTCTACACTTATGTCAGCTATTTATCATGGAATGATCAAGAATGTTTCAATAGAAGGGTATAAAATATTTCAGAATGCTCTATTAGAAAGTTTAAGATCAATATGGAATTTTAGGAATTATGTAGATGGTTCTGTAATATTCTAAACTGTTTCTCAGAGTACAGTCTCTTGCTCAAAAGTTAGCATTTGCTCTTTGCTGCACAGGGTTGCCAGGCAAAAAACTTTTGAACAGGGTTGGCAAACAAAAACAATATTTCTGTTTATTGTGTAGTTGAGAGTTTGCGTGAGTCAAAATTAAAATAAGAATTGTCTAGCCCAATTTTGGCCTGTATTGGCCTTAAAGATTATTTTTCCATAAATAATCCAGGAAAAGCATCTCAATAGTAAGTAAAGCAGCCACCATCTTTATCGAGAGATTTGATGAACTGTTTGATCAAACCGAGCTTGATGTGCAGCGGTGGGAAGAATATTATGTCTCTGTCCACCAAAGGATTGTTTATGGCGTTCCTTGCTCTTTAGGGCACCAATTTCTCCCATAAAGGCCAGTTCTTTGTGTAACGCTTAGCTCGGTCCCTATTATCCCAGGGAGAGCACGAGTACTTAGTAAACCTCAGCTGTTGTCACAACAACTGTTCACCATCTAAAGATCAACACAAATTAACCTCTCAAGCTTATCATAACGAAATTTCCCCGGTACGTACTTCCTTGCTTCATACTTCTTCTGTGTAGTGGAGAAGGGAGTGGTACAAAGGAAAACAGGAAACCTGGTTGCCATTGCACAGAAGAACACATGTGGAGCATTATCGTCTAAGCCTCTTCTTTTTCATTTTTTTTCAAAACTGGACGTAACTTCGTCACTAATTTGAGGATTTTCGCAAGGACAGGTAATGGAATTTCATCACAAATAGCAACAGGAAGCCATGCTGATTGAAGATCAGGATAATTAAACGGCTCTCTTCAAACCGAGAGTATTTAGAAATTCAGACAACTTTTCTTTCTCTTGGTCAAACGTCACAGATACTCAGTATATGTCTTGCTTACCATATGCGGCATCCAAGTTTCATCTTGGTCACTAAGTTTTTCATCCAAATAAGGATGATGAGCGCAAATTTTGAACCTTGTGACATGTTCTTTTTACCAATAACGGTGTATTGACCGCAGATGTGGCAGAATATATTGCGGTTACTTTTTCAAGATCTTCTGGCCGAAACAATTTCCTTCACCTGCAAAAGAAAAATACCAGTTTGTTAAAATTGCTGCATGTAAAATCTTCCTAATTCGTTTATTTAAAGAAATAGAAAGGTTTTAGTATTATATAATTACAAAGTACCCAACCATGTAAAAATACTTTAAAAAAATCGTGTTGCGATAATAAATCAAAAAGTTGATTTAATTAGGCAAAAACAATGTGATATTTTAATTTAGCAAATCAAAATTCTCCAAAATTAAATCAAAAAGTTGGTGTTGTTTACTGTAATCCATGACTTCTATTTATACTTCAACTATAAAGATAGTTAAGTTAGTATTTAACTATTTAAATTATAGGAATTATCACAGTAACTTGGTTATTAGGCCATCCACTAGCTCATTTTCCTGTCAGTAGGCCGTTATTTATTTAAAATCTTATGAAACATTGTACTAACAAACGATAAATATTTGACCACCCGCATTCTCCTCGGTAACTGTCGTAATGCATGCAAAAGCTTTATTGTCTACGAATTTCAAAACGCAATCAAGGTTTGTTACTTGCTTGACTCCAATTCCAAATACATACTGTATTTTAGCTAACAAATGAGTGGACACATTGCTATTCTCTAAATCAAGCAATATGAAATATGTAAGATAAATACAGAATTTATTACTTCGCTTTTGATCTTAAGGATTTATTGCCTCTTGCGTCAAAGGCATTTGGGTTTCTGGTCTTGCAAACTGTGAATCTCTTCCTGTTCTCAGGTTCAACAAAAACTTCGGGCTTCTTACGGATCTTTAATTACAAGAACTATACTTCTCTCCAGCTAGTGGTGAAATATGGTTGGGATTCAACTTAGGATTGGTACGATGATCTGAGTTGAATAAATGAATGAAGATAAAAAAAAATGGAAGAAGGAGAGATGGGAAGCTCAGTAAAAAGATTTAATGGATGGGGAGCAAAATGGAAAGTGAATAGAAGATGATGACTGAAAATGATAATTTAGGATTTGCTTAGCATAAATGTTGAGGGGTTTATCTTAGAGAGATCGTAGTTAAAAAAATATTGAGTAAACCGATGTTAATGTCAACGATTATAGTGGTAAGAAAGAAAATAAATTTGGAAATAATTTAAGGGCTGGTGATTATGGATTTGTCACAAATATAAATATAGCCAATAAAAACATTAAGGGTTTACATTAGTTTAATTGAAAGGTTATTTGAACGCCAAGAGATTCCGTACTATAGTTTGATAAATATGTAAAGTAGAGTTTCGGATAAATCTTTTTAATGTTTTCGTGTTCTTTGAGACCATATTATCTGTTTGTTTAATTGTGGGAAAGAGATGGGACTTAGTATTTGTGTCATTAGTAAATATATAATTTTTTATGATGTGTGTGTGATGAAATGTTTATGGAAATTTGCTCATTACGTAGTATAGTGAGAAATTCCATGTATATAAGTTATTAAACACCAATTTCTAAGCGGGAAATAGGAATAGAGAAGGTTGCCAGGCCATAAAGGTGGTACGGTCTTAATAAGACCGCCCCCAGCGGTCCTGTGCAAAGCGAGTTAATGGTGCCTAGAAATAAAGTGGTTCTCTACATATACATATACTGTCTTTATAGGCCAAATTTTTTACCATTTCCGCGAATATTTATTATGAACAGGTAAAAACTCAAAGTTTTTACAATATTATCCATTTAGTAAATTTGAAAAAATTGCATCAAATGCAATTATGACTTCCAAATGAAATTTAGGCAATTTGGAAATTGCTTATTAATTTTCAGGTAAAATAAAGATTATATAGCCATTACTTAATTGCATGAAACAAATGTTGTTCCAAATATTTAATGTTTATTAGCAAAGAATTTAAATAAGACATTTCAGGATAAAGGGATTATATCAATATAAACTTAATATATCGAAAAATAAAATATTTTGATAAGATAAAGATAAACCGTAAATAATAATTGATCTATGCAATGATTTTATGTCTTTTTGATTTAAGTATTTTAATTTTATGTCATAGTCTTATTTGAGACAAAAGCCTTATAACAACAAATGTCATTAACTTTCATATACACGATTTACGGCTTATTTTGAAGTGCCTTCAAACTGTTTCAAGCGGTAGATTTTTCCAGAATTTAGCTGCTAATACTCGTAAGTGAATTTCAGTGAATTGCTTTATTTTGTCTCATTGTTCACAAAGAATTAAGTTCTTTTTCCAGAAACTGTAATATTTAAGATTCAGAAATATTTCCCTAAAACACACATCGTCTTTGATTCTTTTTTAATCTTTTATTTATGCCATTTTTTCTAACTTTTTCCGTACTTTATTTTTGTCATCTTCCCTTTTCTATGTATTACTAAATCTTTGTTTTCAATTTTATCCTTGAAATTAAATGTAACACCAAAGAATTTTCAACGAGAGGTCAGTAAAGAAAGTGGCGATGCGAAGAGAAAGTGAAAATTGGTAGAAGATATTTAACAGCAGATATTTCTGCATCATTGGAGTAGAGAGGGCACATAATCCTCCAGATGTTAGCCGCAGCAGGTTGTCCATGCTTCACATGGCATCCCTTTGCTGCGTTTAGATGCATTACCTAATTTTCGTTCCTCTACCTATCTCTTGTCAAAATATGTTAAAATAGATATATTTTAGCATTATAAATGATATCATTGTTTAATATTAGAATAGGATAAACAATAGAGTTCTTTATATTTATTTAATAATACACTTTTAATTATGTTTTCACTAATATTATCATCATGATGCAAAGCTTTATAAGGGCATCCATCGCTTAGAGTTAAATTTAATTGAATTTGAGAAATGGAAGGAAAAAAAATTATTTCGTGTTAATACTTAATCAAGGAGGTAATCAGGGAAACGTAAAGAAGGAAATTCTTTTCACTATCAATCATAAGCACTATAGCTATTGCTACAGTTGTATTTAACTTGAAACAAAAAAAAAATAAATAATCTGAGAAACGAATGCGGCTGGTGTTTTACAATTGCTTTAATTACATAAAAATGAGGAGAACAAATACATGGATAAAGACAAACAGACCTTTAATTCAGTGGCGGATCCAGGATAAAAATTTAGGGGGGAGCTAATCTGAATTACTCCCTCTGAGTAGTCTGAGAAAAGCGCATTGATGATGAATAATGGTTATCTTACACACCATTGATAATAAATAACAGTATATCACACCTGATTGAGCATTGACTCTCTCAGATCTAAAATTTTTCAACACATCATAAAATTATGAATTATAGCTTTTGGACGTCAGCTAAGGTACATTACTGAAGATATATAAGCATAAACGGGTCTGAAATTCAGGGGTAGGGCTTGAGCCTCCTAGCGCACTCCCTTGGATCCACGCCTCCTTTTATATTCAAACTTACTAATTTTAGCTCTTACTAAGTAGGAGCAGCTTGGCGAGAGTATTTTATTTGGATGTCTCTAGGGACAACTCTGTGGTGGCTTAATTAGCCAGCCGCGGTTCAAACTGCACAGTAAACGGCAGGTGCCCCCTTCATATAACCATTGGATGTGCAAGTCGTTGGGAAAAGACGTAGTAAAATAACTGATAACGGTTTGGGCGATTGAACCCACTGACATCTAGAAGATTGTGTACCGCCCAGCCCAACACCATAAATTCACTCTAGCCCCCAATATAGGAGGGAGGACCTAGAGTTACATATATTCACACATTTTCACTTCCATTATCGCTACCAATTTCTTTACAATGTCTCTTTAAATAACTTTGGCTTGATATTTCTCGTTGATATTGCGCATAAAATTTGAAGGGAAAAATGCATCTAAACTCGTGGAGGAAAAGTTGACACGGAAAATGTTAAGATTTATCGCGAGTCAGTTGAATGCTTTGTTCAATTTTGATTTATTAGAACTTCATTAAAAAAAATTTCTGCATATTGCGATTTGATTTAAAAATTCTAGCGCTTCGAATTAGTTAAATTATACTAATAACAAATAAGGTTGAATTTAATTTCATTCTTCTCAATTGAAAATTCCCATTAAATTCTGATCTGAATGATATTGGTTACTGATCGTCAAATTTAAGGGTTTGCAACTTGTCTCCATATATTACATTCCCAAAAGTTACAAAAGAATGTTCGCCTTATTTAAATCCCAAACAAATTTCATTGCAATGTCCTCATTTTAGAAAATTTTGATCATCTTTACCAGTAGTTATTTATACTTTCTCCTCCTGATTGACAATATAGTAAAAATATCAATTCATATCTTCCATAAATAAAGATTATCAGAAAACTTTTAAAATTAACCAATTTGTTTCGATTAGAGAGAAAGTAGTTTTATATGAAATTTGGCTTCGTTCTTCCCCTAGTTTTATCTTTAATAGTTAATTCTTCCCTTTGCCATGGCAATCTGTTTCATCATTTTTTATTTTCACTCACTTCTTAGCAAATATCAGAAAATACCTTTTTCTAGTGATTAGTTTCATCATATATTTAAATTAAAAAAGGTAAAATGAAATTGCATGCAAAAAATAAAGTCCAGGTAGATTTAATCTTGTTTGAGACTGCCTGGTTCACTGAGGTAGTAGGGACGTATAACTCTTACATGAACTAGGGGTAATATTCCGCATGGAGTGACCCCTCGCTAGATATAGCGCCAAAACTGGCGCGCTGGAGGATTTAAAAATGCATTTATCTTATGTATCTTTTTGAAGCAAAGTTAATTAAAAAGGTGAGGATAGTTTGGTTTATGGTAAATTGGGTTAAATTCGGGGAAAATAAACAAATAATCATAAAAACCCAATATACAAAGCCAACTCAAATAGCCTCACTAAACCTTCATACCACAACAAATAAATCAGCCCAAACGAACAGACCTAACCTAGGTAACTCAGCTAACCTTTAAAATCATGGTTTGAATAAAATATTTAAATGCTTTTATTTAGCTGAAAGAATAAAGGCGCATTTATTAGGCAAAGCTCTTTGTTCCCGAACTATCGGAGAAATATCCAGTTGGACATCATCTTTAACATGGCACGGGCTAAACACTAGCCGATCTAACACAGTCAGAGTAAATTCCACCTGCTGTGCGATGTGGTTCGTCTCTAGAGGAAGAAGTTACTCGGGCCAATCGTGGATCATTAATTGCGCTCTTCCATCCAGTTAAAGCGTTACATTGAAGGCAAATTCTGATACGACCCTTTATGGCCTACTTTGTCCTCGTCTGATGAAAAAAGCAACAATCTCCCTCTCCATTACATTATACTGTGCCCTTCTCAATTTCGTATGTCACAAAGGCATATATTGGCCTATATTAACCGTTAACTTTCGGGCTATTTTTAATGATAATGTATATGCATAATGATAATGCATCTATTCATACTACCTATGCAATGAGATCCACCCAAATGCATGAAAGAATATCTTTCGAAACCCTTCCTGAATTTATACTGCTAATATACTGGGGCTGAATCAATCGCTAAAATGATTTACCTACTAAAGTGTATAGTTTTTGTAAATAGAAATTGTAGTAACAAACTTTATTTTATGGCTGGTAACAAGAAATAAACTGTAAATTGTAATTGATAATTTCGTTATTAAATTGCTTAAAAAAATTACAATTGTATTCCTTGTAACTCTTTGTATTAAGAAATTATTTTAAATTCCTAATATGAAATGTTAGGTTTCCTACGGATAACAAACAATTAAACACATATATAGATAGGTAAGTCATTCTGAATATTCATTTAAGCTCTAGTTAACCCAAATTAAAACACATAAATAATTATTTATCTTCTTTAAAAATCACACTATTGTGGCGTACTGGTAATTAAATATTTAAGGACTGCTTTCTTATTTAGATTTCGTTTCCAGTTTGCAAAATAGTTTTCTTGCAGGGAAATTTATATTCTTCAAGATAGTCATGAGGTCATTACCGCAACCGATTTACAAGATAGGTACTTGTGGGTTAATCACTGTTCTCTCGTTATGAAAGTTTTTCCCCAAAGTTTGGTTCTTTACCGACCACATTGTTACTCAGGTGGCAGTTTATTTTTGGCTTTGTATAAATTTATATAGCAGGCTTCTTGTACCTAATCTACCTTGGTGACATCAATATCCCTCATAATACTCCCTATACCATCTAATTATTGAGGTATTCAAGTTTTATTACCTTTCAAATCTCCTTAACTTACTGCCTTTCCACTCAGATACATAGAACTATACTAGATACTGTCGTCTTCTCCTTCCTACTAAATCGACTTACCATAATTTATAGCAACTTTACTATCCATATATGTTCCTTCATCCCCTTACATTAAACTTTAATCTCAAAAGGGATTGCTTTCTACTCTGGACAAAAATAAATAAATACATTGCTTCTATTCTTCTTTGATAGTAATCCACTTCTGCTAAAATTGAGTTTAATGTCCTGTTTCTCAGATACGCTCATTCTGACTTGATACCAATAAGCCTACTCTTCCTTCATCTCTTCGATAGCATGCCTTTTAGCTTACTTATGCCTGTCGCCTATGTTAGCAGCACAAGCTTAGCCTCTTCTCCTTTTTTCAAACACCCTGTATTTCTCCCCTACTCCCTCACTTCCCCTACAACCTCTCCCACAAGTTTCTATGGTCGCCCTCTATTTTCGCAGAGTAGCTGCCGACCTTTTTCACAGCCAACTATCCTATATCAGGGCTAGGGGGGGAGGGAACAATGTTACCTACCCCTGAGCTCCGGTTTGGGATGGTGGGTTTTTAACAACCTGCTTCATCCCCACCCATACCTTCCTTACATCCCTTTTTCTTCTCTCTTCTTCCTCTATCAAGTTTACGCCGTGTCCACAATGGAGCCGCCATGCTGAGGGACTGCCAGGCCACCAGGCGGGAGGGGTGGTCTTAAATGGCGGCATCTGGCTCTTCCAGGTCTGTACGCTCCCCTTGCAGTGCGGGCTACTGCGAGGGGTGAAATTTAGGGTCACCATGCCCAATGATGGAAATTTTAAAAAAAACTTCCCCTTTCCCCCTCACAATCAACAGAACCACCTTCTGGCAGCTCCACATATAAAAATGGAGGCTCCTTTACTGTGCTTGCTCAGGGGACCCTACAAAATCCTCTAACCGGAAAGGGGGCTTACTCCTCTCCTTCGCCTACGGGTGTAGGGGACTCCCCCTCAACCCCTTCTCTGGAGGGGTTGAAAGTAAAGGGCAGTCCCCCCTTTACTTTCCAAGGGGACTGCCAAGAAAGCCAGCAGGCAGCACAGAGCCGACCACTCCCCAATGAAGCGGCTCGGTAGAGCGAACCCGCTTGGGGGGGAGAGGGAAGCCAGGCCCCTTCGGGCGCTTCCCTCAAAAGACTGATGGCTAGAATACTAAATCTAACGGGGATCAAGGCCTGTGCCTCCCAAGACGACACTAAAGACACTGCTGCCAATAGGACCTGTGATGCCCCGGAGGGAAGATGGCCAAATGGAGGCCCTACCCAAGATAGACATAGTCCTTGAAGCAACGCAGCCTCAGAGCGAATCTGGGCTTGGCACCAAGCACTGAACTCGCGTCCGCTCCTATACAAGGTTCTCTTCAAATGGCTAGGGCTTTCCAAGGAGGTTCAAAGAGGGAAGGAATCTCCTCCTCCAACCGGTGCCCCTACGACTGCCTGGAACTTCTCTATCTCGGGGAAGGACCTTGCTGAGGACGGTTCATCTGGCCTGGGGGCTCCTGCCAATGAAGGGGAGAAGAGGGTTGTGTTTGACCGATGCCTTACCTGTAAGGCTCATATTCGCAGCCATAAGGACTCTTGTACCCACGCCATGGATATTCTCCGTTACCTCACGTTAAGTACTTGGGGCGCTGATAGGGCTACTGCCTTTTTTATTGATCCTTTGTTCGTTCGAAGCTTGACTACGGTTGCGAGTTTTATGCATCGGTAGGAGAGTGTGTATTGCGGAAGGTGGACTTGATCCACCATAGCGACTTTCGCCTGGTGACTGGTGCCTTCCGCACTTCCCCCAATGAGAGCCTACTAGTCGATGCTGGGGAGATGCTAATTTCTCTACGCCGTGTACACTGCATTATTCGCCTGTACGCGCGAGCCCAGTGCCTCCCTCAATCGCCGAGAGCTCTCACTGTATCCGCAGCTGATTTCGACGGTACACTAGTCAAACCATAAGCCCTTTGAGTTTAGGGCCAGTAAAATCCTTCGATAGCTACGTATAGCTCTCGGGACGGTAGCATCCCTGTTTTTGCCTAGGATGCCACCCTGGGGGATACCACATTTTATTTCAGCCACGCATCTGCTCCCAAAGCTTGTACAGCGCCAGGAGTATTGCGTTCGACCTTTTTGGAGCACACTTCGTGTCACGCCGGAACCGTGCCAGTGTATACGGATGGCTCCAAGTCGCAAGAGGGGGTCGGTTTCCACGCGGTATCCCCTCGGTTTGAAGTCAGCGGGGCTCTGCTAGGCACTGCGTCTGAATTCACGGCAGAGCTGGTGCCAATACACCACTCGGTACAGGAGATTATGCGACGTACCCGGTTCGAGGAACAGATTTTGATCTAAAACGACTCACAAAGCGCCCTGAGTGCTCTTGGGGCATTGGAATCTCCGCATCCCCTGGTTCGTGATATCCGTGAGAGCACGGGTTGGCGAGCCGGGCGGATGTCAAGATTATCTTCTGCTGGGTTCCTGGACCTATAGGAATTGTAGGGAATGAGCGCGCCGATGAGGGCGCCAAATAGTCCGTGAGGACTCTGCGACCGGACCATCGTTTCGCCCTTCCAAACAACGACTACATGCAGGAATACGAGCAGCTCTTCGGGCTGCTTGGCAAATATGATGGGAAACGCTCGAAGGGAACTTAAAGTTCCGTGCCATTACGCTTCGACTGTTCCCATGCACCGACCCCCCAACGACGCGAATGCTTTAGGTTGTTTTCTGTCGTCTCAGAATTAAGCACACTCGCGGAACGCACTGCTATTAGATGGAGCGCTCGCCAGCGCCCTACTGTGAAGACTGCGTTTTCCCCCAGAATGTTTGGCACAATCTTGTTGAATCTCCCAGTTTGGGCGATCCTCGCGCACGTTACCTATCCCCATACCGGGATGGGTGGGGCCGCTACCGCTTGTCCCTTTTACTCAAAACGAGTTCGTGCACATTGACTGGTGGACTTATAGACTTTTGGAGGGAGGCCGGCCTTCTCCCCTTTATTTAACTACGTTTGTTTTTTTGTTATTGTTGTTTACTCTGTAAGTCGCAAGCTTCTGCACTGGAGGGTTTCTCCTCCCTACGCCAGAGCTTGCTTCCTGATTGTTGCCATCTTCCCTTTTTATCGTTGTTGTGTTTTCATATTCTTATTTTAAATTATCTTAGTGCTAGGCTGTTATGATTGCGGCGACTTATTCCCAAGTGGGCAGTCGCCAGATAGGCTCCTAAAATTAAAAAAAGTTGTAAGCAGCACAGGTGAGGCTGTGGAATGAGTCTCGGGAGAACCTGTTCTCGATATACTGAGATGGTTGCTAGCTGACTTGCTTACACACTTGCCTCTCTCACCAACTGCAACCCTCTAAAATCCTCTCGTAGAATCAATACCCGATGTATCCTTTCTAATGAAAGAAAATTCACACAAACTTTTGATTTTACTTGTTTCTATTTTCCTGTGATATCCCAGTCTCTTTCTTCCACTTATTCCTGTTAGCTGTTCTGCTTTTTTCTCTCCAATGTTGTTTATATTAAATCTGGCCAGGCTTTCTTCCTTGCAATAAGGTTCTTCTCCCTAGTTCTTTGTAGGTGCGGATTACGCACAGGTAGGCTTCTGGTACCTAAATCGCTGGATTCAATAGGCCCGAAAGATACCATCACAAATGGACGCGAATTAGGCCCATTAAAGTGAGGAGTGCACTCTTAAATGTATATACCCAATTGTGTATTAGAGATATAACGGGTTTTGTAAATGTAAATATGTAGCGAGAAGCGTGAGAGACAAAAAACGAGCAAAGAAATGGTTGAAACCCTACGTTTGATAAAGCTGCCGAAGTTGTGCCTTGAGATAGAGTAATCAAAGATGGATATTAATTTAAGAAGAGCCCGAGTAAACACAGCTGCGACTATAAGAGATGGGGGCAGTGAAAGTCGTATCAAAAGATAAATAAAGGTTTATCATTTAAGCTTACACACATTTTACACAGACTTCTTCGCCCGCCTAGAGGTTGTGGATAGGACAAGAAACAGGGGTAGGTTGTCCAACGCTAGCCATTTAATATCTAGGCCATCCCCTCTGGATTTGGAGTACAAATATAGATAGAAAGAAAAGAGTGAGTTAATAGGTATTTAATCAGACTGAACATCAGAGAGAGGATAGTAACGAAATCTTCCGCGTTCACGCTCCTACTTCAATCAACTAAGTCTTGTCTCGCCCTTAAGCTCGTACTCGCATTGAATATATATAGACTACTAGTCTCTCGCTTAGTACGCTCTGTCTCTCACCACCTGCAATACCAATATTCAGTTGTTAGAATAAAAAGTATTTTTATATGTCCATCCTTGCCTTGAATATTCGATGAGCCTAGCCAAGTAGAAGAACACCATAAAGACATTTATCTTTGAAGTTAAATAAATAATTTGCTGTAAAGCAATCCTTTACCTCTAAACTGAAACTAGTGACTCCCGCAATAAGGTGGTGGTTTAACATGTCTCTCGTACATGTTAATATGTACATTATTAAACCATAAATTCCACTCTCTTTTCGTTGCAACTGTACAGAGTAAAAAGTATAAAAAACACCTCCTCTAATTCACCCATGAGCAGTTAGGGACCTTGCCAGTTTTGCAATTAGACCAAGGCAAAAGCAAATAGGATCTACCCTAGGATCTACTGGCAAGAGCATATTTGCAAAATATGCTCTTTCTTTAGTCGTTCTTTGGAATAAATTTTTATTTTAAGTGTCGGGCCAAACTCAATGCGCTTTCCGAGATACTCGTAATATTTTTAATTAGGTACCATGGAAACTATTTAAGATTCTACTCCTTTTCCTGATCGAGACATTGCGCTTACCCTTACCAGGAGAACAATCCGCGTTAATGGATCAGAGTGTTTGAAGCTTTTCTTGAGAACTATAGACCTATAAGCGATAAGTAAAATTCATAAATACCATCTGATTCTTACCACTGTCAGTTGCTGCAATCGTTTGCGTTTTAATTTTATCTCCTTAACACCGAAAGATTTAAGGTAATCAAACAAAGGTTAATACTGCACATCACTTCTTCCATAAGGGAACAGCTAAGGAAGCTTCTGACCTAGGAAAAGCTTCCTGACAGGAGCCACACGATTTTCTGCGTGCAAAAGGTTCCAACGCTGACGTTGATAGATTTAATCAATGAAGATCACCTCAGAGTTGTATTTTTTGCAGCACCTCTCGTATCAAACACAGCAGGCATTGTTCAGCCTACTTGCGAGCACCTTTCTAGACGAGGTAGCAAAAACAGTCCATCCTCCTTGAACTTTCTTACCATCGTGGCAGTTTCAGTAAATACTTCTCACTCTCAAGGTGAGATGAACGTTTTGAGGAATTAGAAGTCTTTTTTAAAATTTTGACAAGTACTCAGAATCGTCGTCCTAGTCATCGACCATACTCTGGAATCCCACCCTTAATGCTACTCTTCCAGCCGATGTCGATCATCTTCCCTTAACCTGGAGCGTGAGGTGCAATAATGGCCCTAACGTAAATTTAAAGAAAAGGCTCACAACTGCGTATTCCTAATCTAGCCCACCCACTCAAAGAGATGAGTCTTTGAAAAGTGCAGTCACTTACCTTATTTAAACACACGACTCTCCCGGCTATTTCCTCGCCCAAAGGCAAACTTTACGCATTTAACACATGGTAGGCCTAGTTGTAATTAAGACATATTTAGACCACCATATGCCACGAGAATGGCGCCAAATGCCTTATATCTCGCAATTTACTACCAACATTCGTTAATGGGCAAAGAAATGTCATAGTAAATGGTCTCTCTAGACATGACTTCGCTAAATCGACGCACGTTACTAAAAGGTTGAATAATATTTTTGATGGAGGCCGTCTATCTGATCTACTTGAGCTCTTCTCGCAGTCATTCAGTTCAAGCTCACGTTTGTGGCTGGAAATTTTCTCATGTATTGCAACGTTTCAAGAGGAAAAACAGGGCTCAATAATACAATGGGATACAGAGCTGGTGTTCACTATCCTGAACCGTCTTTCTCATTGACAGATCAAAGTCTCACAAAAGGTTCTTGCATCTAGATTAATCATGCCGAAGATCAAAAAGGACGTTCTTTGCTGCTCTTGTACCTGGGTACAATGCTAACACTCAAAGATTTAATCACCTACAGTCAACCCTGACGATTACTATCTCCCGAACTCCGAGCAGTTTGATAAAGGAGAGCAGAAAACGGTCACAATAAATTGCCTTAAACCTGCCTACTTCAAAACAACGAGGCTTCAGTGAGGGGGAATAGCCAAATTTAACAAGGAGAGTTCAATATCACTCGAGAATATTTTATTCTAATTTTCTTTTGCATGGGATTTTCAACTGCACATATTTATTTTTTTAACGCGAATTTCAAATCAAAAATCATTTTGGTCTTTTAGCTCTACTTTACATGCTGTTTGATCTTTTTTTAAAATTAACCTAATTCATATGGTGTTTCTGTTCTGATCTCTGCTTCTTCAAGTAAACATAAATGCATAAATGTTCATAATGTATTCTGTTAGTCTCTGGCTGCTATAATCTTGTTCGGCAAAGCAATAATATACATACAAGGGTTGTGAGCTTTGCTTATAAGGCCATTCCCCTTGGTGACCAAGACGAGAAATGAGCTCCACACTCTGTCTGTCATAATTGCGAAGAAAATCTTCGTGAGTGGACAAAGGGAAAACGAAAAGGTCTAACCTGTGGAGTACCCATTCTTTGGCGAGAACCAAAGATAACATAACCGGCACAATATATTTTCTTCCCATATTCCTTGTGCGATTTGACCTACTTCACATATTGATGAAGCTCTATTTACAGGTTTAATTCTCATGCCTCCTCTGAAGATGAAGGAGTAAAATTTATTACGAGTTTGAAGACATGGTCTCAAACTTCAAAGAGTCCTCATCTATTCGGAAAATTCATCACCCCTTCAGCCTTTTATTCAGGCGAAACTGGGGATTTGGCACCTTTATAAAAGTAGCGGAATTATTAATCTCGAGGTTAAATGAAAATAAAAATTCTCCATAGCTCTGTAAAATCTCATAATTCAAAACAGGGTTCCAGACTTTTAATAAGAAAAGCAATTTGTTTACTGCCACGATATAACCAATGTTTTAGCACAGTTAGGTGTTAGTTAATATAACCTTACAGACTGAAAATTGTTTGGGGATAGTTATAAGCACAGCCGTCTGTTTTCTTGCATATTAGCAATATCTTTTGTGCAGACCCAGTTGGTTACACGGTGCATTTTGAGTAAGCCCATGACGAAATAAAAATGGTCATTGACTTACTCAAATATTAAGATCCGAACTTCCTCTTTGGCCAACAGAAAGGTCTCACTATGTTCCCATGCTATTTGTTCATGTGTGATAGTCGAGATTCAGACAAATAGTAGACTTAAAAGAAATGACCTATCGAGAAACTCTGAAAGCAGTCATGCCAAACATTGTGAATGATAAGATCGTTAGTGAAGAGAAAAATCATTTATCTTCATCTCAATCTTGGCTTGACGAAGCAGTTTGTGAAGGCATTGTGTACAGATGTGACAATTTGTTCCGCTTTTCCGCTTTTTCTTTTAAGAAAATCAAAACAGGCGTATTTAATGGACCTCAAATTCGTGCTTTCTTACGTAATGTGAAACAAAAGAGACAATAACTATAATGAATTGGTTAATTTAACTTTGTTGACTTTTCGTGATCATGATGGAAGATGAATATGAAGCTTCAATTCCTGACGAGTCACATTCATCATTTCCCCGAGAAGGCTAGAGCTGTAAATGAGGAAAATGGAGCGCAATTCCACCAAGACATTATGGCAATGGAATAGCGTTATCAAAGGTGAAAGGACAAATAGATAATAGCGAAGTACTGCTAGAATATTTAACGAATTGACCAAGACACATTTTTTACACTTAAGTGATACAAACTCTAAATCTTGCCGTAATCGGAAGAATTTGAGTTTTTATATTACGTCTTTCTAAATCGCAGTGATGCGGACTAATATATGAATCTTATTATCACAGGCTTAAGATTTGACTTGAACTACTACCTAATTTTATGTTGAATATTTGATATAGTTTACCTTTATTCAAATTCTAGTACTCAGAGAAAAAATAGAATCTTTGCTTACACGGTTGTTTCAATCCTAATTTTAACATATTATGACACTAAATTGCTTAGATAGCACATTAAATTGTGCGAAAAGTGTCAAATTTTGTAGAAAAATTAAAAAACTTGATAGAAAAATATGTGTAGCTTATAGAGAAAATCTGAGTCCAAATTTGAATTTAGCACACCCAAATTAGATAAGAACAAGTGCCAGGATAAACGCAACAAATTTTGGTTCTCCGGTGCAATTAATTCAACTGAAAAGAATTCAAGTTTCTTTTCGAACTTAAATTCCATCCATTTTTATTTTCTGCAATTTCAATGCTTGAGAGGACACTTATGGGGCCGCCGTCCTGAGGCTTCCAACTCGACCCTCCACATTTACTGAATATGTTCAAGAGAAAGGGGAGACAATTCCTGTTGGCGCTGGGATAAGAAAAAGCTATGGATACCTCCGTTAATTTTCTTTTGATAAAATCATTAATATCTATCTACTTTCCTCTTTTAGACGGAAGTAACTTTTCATAGGAATCCATTTCTCTAATAACAGGTAAAAAAATCGAATGAGATTTGTTTTAATTATTCAACTTTTCGGAATTAAATTCATTTCCTTCAAATTCGTGAAGTCAAGGATGAAAGAACTCCTCGCCAAAAGCCTCTTAAACTATCTACAAATAAATTTCACTACTCATCTCTCATCATAGATAGCGGCAATAATCCTTTCTCTGCTGATTTTAAGGTCAAAGTTCATCATTTATTCCTCACTGACAAAAGGCGATCCAAAAATCAGAATTTTCAATTGGTCAGCAAGATACACACTAATGCTCTTGAAAATTAATCAAATTAAAAAGTTAATTTACTCTACGCGTTTTCACTAATGTAAACATCCCGTGAAAACCATAATCATTAAATCAATTATTTCATAACATTGTTTTTAAAGTGAAAAACGTGAAGATATATCCAGTGCAATACAGATTAAATTAATTAGCTTTAACAAGTTTAATTTTAAATGAATAATCCCAATTCTATGTATTGCCATTCCATCAATTTAGTGTAATTAATTATATACTGTATATGTTAATCCACCATGAATTTCAATCTCTTTCCTTGAAATCACTCAGAGTAAAAAGTATACATCCAACGTCCTCTGAATTCATTTCAAGCTCTTAATTCCCTCGTTGTCTTCGGAGCTGAACCAAAACAAATGAAAATAAGATTCTTTAGTATTGAGGGAATTATCGAGGTCAAAGGATAAAATATGGATTCAAGCAAGAATGTCACTACAGTAGTAAATGGGACTAAATCTATGTGATTAAAGTAATGGCAGGTGACACTAAGATTACGAGGGAAGGAGAGAGAAGCCTTGCAGATATGACTGGCATGAGTTTTAAAAGATATATGATTATGTAAAGATATGCTTATATTTTTACAGCTATATAAATCCATAGAGGTACTCACAAAAATCATTTCATAAAATTGTTTGAGCACTATTTAGTAAGTATTTGGTAGATTTTAAAAAATTTAAAACGAATCTAACTCGAGAATCGCCCGCAAAAATATTTTCGTGAGAAATCTATAAAGAAAGTGAAAATTAGTATACGATACTTAGCCATAGGTCTTCCTATGGACATTAGAGCCTGAAATGCACGCAACTGCTGTCATTGAAGCCTGACGCGCACGCAATTCCAGGATAAAAGATCTCTAATTTTCCCGACAAATGAGGCTGTTAAGTAAGACAGATTTGAGTGTAATAGTAATATAAATCAAACCACACGACGGGAGGCATACGTAAGCCAAATGGAGCAAGATAAAAAGTGAAATATGTAAAAATTGACTCCCAAACGTGATAGAGGCTTCTTTTACAAACAATTTTGGTAGCAGAATGGTTAGGGACGCAGCTAGACAACCAAAACTTGGATAACGATGAGCTATCGATTTATCTACACTTTCTAGGACGGATAATATTGTTGCAATCAGAGAATCATTAGCACTCTACTAACAACCTCATAATAATAGCAAGGTTCTGTTCTCAATAAAAACCCTAGTTACAGAAGAATGAATCGACTGAACCACACCCTATCTAGAGTGTTCCCTGAAGATAGGAGGGGCACTTGGCGTACACTCACAAGCTGCAACACTTTTTTGTTTCAAGGCAACCACACAATCTTCATCTGGTGCACTCATTAAATAATTCTAGCAACCCACTACCTTTGTTTTTCTCAGTTACAATTTATCTTTTAGTAAATCAAAACTTCACTTATCGGAATGGGCAAAATGTCGATTTTACAGTTTTTACACTGGTCCTATACTTATGATCAGGGTCCTTTTGCAGAGCTCACAAGTGAAATGAGGTGCCCAAGGTTTGTCTATAACTCCTATTGGCATGCCGAAATATGCCTTGTATGCCTCACACATATTAGCAGTTCTCTCTACAGAGTAATTTTTTACTCTTCTCATAATAAATTCTCCGTAAACATAGCAAAATGCGTCTGTCGGATGCGTACAAGACCTTGATGCTATGTGTGACGAATGCTTCTATCAATAACAAGTGATGATTTATGCGCTCTGAAAGCTAGATTTAAAATGATGTGTTGAGTAGACATTCTTTGTATTTATACAGTCCTCTACGTTACCAGAATGTTCTAGAAAGTCTTCAAACATATAAAAAATTCTCAAAAGTTCTAGAAAGCCCTACAGTTTATTTTTCACCAAAATAGTGTTGAATCTATGGAGTATGTATGAGAACTTCCAATGCTCTCCATGTTGTAAAAAACAAATTATAAGGGAAATAATAGCAATTACTACTGTATTACTGTTTCTATAATTGTTTAAATACAGTATATCATGTTTATACCATAATTAAAAAAACATAACCATTGAAACTTTTGATATATTTTTACTACTTGCATCAAAATAATGTTATTGACCATAAATGGGCTAATTTAAATATTCAAAAAGCAAAGGCTTGGGAATAAATTGAAATTTTTCATTTAATAGACTCACAAACAATTAGGAAATAACACTTTTACCCAAGGACAAGACAAAAATGAATTTTTACACAGTGTTATTTATTGCTTAGATAAGTAAGAGAAGCAAAACTGCTCAAGAAAATTATATCTCTGAAGAGAGAAGAATCAAACGTATAATCAGTAAAATTATTCCAAAAAGAAACTGAAGATGAACTATACACACAAAAAGGGTGCAGATTCAAAGCACCTAATAGCAGACCAGCTGTTTTCTTTAGCAAAATACACTATTCTCCAAGGGCATTTAGACTGACTGGCGTAATTAAAGGAAACAATGGTAATTATAAATGGATCTACGACTCAAACCGTCTAGAATTTGACATTGATAACCTACTACTTAGTGAAGAAATACGTCTACCCAGACAAATGGATAGTCAAAGAAATCTTTGAAAAAGGCCGGTACGGACTAATCCTATACAACAAAAAAATACTAAGGTGAAACTAACGAAAGAAAGAAAAGATCTTAGACATATAAAAGTGAATGATATTGTTAAAAACAAACAAAATAGCACAGAAAAGACCAAAATTTATGACGGTGAAATCATACATAGAAGAACAAAGGAAAAGAAATAATGGTGAGAGCAAATTAAAAGCACTAAGGAAAGGAAAAATAAAGGCGTGAAAGCTAAACAAAGAGAATATTAAACATTCTTTATTTTCAAATACCCATTTGCCTCTAAATGTGAAACTATGTATGGTTTTAAACAAGTTAGTTCACCCTTCTTACAGCTCATAACCAAAGTCAAAGATGCCTAACGTGCAATGGCACTCGATCACATACCCACTAACTTTAGCCCCATTTACCGACTCGTTGCAGAGACCTTGTTTTTATAACAATAAGGCGATATCAACGCCTGTTTTCCTCTAGTGCTAAAAAACAAGGATATAATTATGTAATATTGAAAAAGTTGAGAAGATTAGAATCCTACATGGGCACATAGAATAAGAATATAGAAGTAAGTGAGAAGCATTCTGACCCAGGGAGCCGGAAAATAATTTGTGTATATAAATGCGCGCAATCTTAAAAAAATAGGACGAATTGTTAAATTATATTATCGATAAAGATAGAGATGTAGTATGTTTAATAGAATCATAATTTAATGTAAGGAAATGTAATGATAATATATGCAAATTTGATTTACGCAGACGTAATATTTGCATTATTACTAAGGACAGATGGACTAGGTAATGGGATAGCTAATCACATAAAATATATCTTCATTTGCAATAGAAATTGCTTAATAAACCAGAATGAAGTTAGATCACTGCATTTTAGAAATTAGGAGCAGAAAACTTAGGATGATATATTAAAGTGCCTTTTATAGCTAAACCTCTAAGACAAACTGCGTAATTATAGAGTCAATAAATATGAAGAAAATGCACTTATTCTTAATTATTCTTTTTTAAACCCTGTATGTGGTGGAAATATGACAGGAATGAATAGAGTGAGTTAAAAGCTTATTGAAATAAATGTAACGCTGTCTTTTAAGCAAAATGGAGTGGCAGTATATTATCACATGATTAAAGAATTGATTAAATGGCATTATGAAGTATTTAGTTAAACTTCGAAACAGGAAAAGGGAGAATATCTATGAATATTTAAAAAGCTACATTTTCTATAAGAAGTACGATCAGCTGCGAAGCCTGTTGAATTTGATTGATAGAACTGTTGAATTTAATAATAAGAACACATAAAAAGTTGGATTCTTTCGACATATATAATTTATATATATATACGAGGGGGAGTCAAAAAGTTCTCAGACAAATGGCATAAAATTTTTATTTGTAATAATACTGTAATCATTTTTCTACATAAGCTCCATTAACATCTATACACTTTCTTAATCTATGAATCCAACGGTAAAGACCATCTTTGTAGAATTCACGGGGTTGTCTCTGGCACCAAGTAATGACCTGCTTTTTTGCTTCATCTAATGATTGAAACCGGGTTCCTTTTAGGTGTCCCTTTAAATTTGGTTAGGTTAGGTAACCTAACCTAACCTGACCTAACCTAACCTAACCTAACCTAACCTAACCTAACCTAACCTAACCTAACCTAACCTAACCTAACCTAACCTAACCAAATTTAAAGGGACACCTAAAAGGAACCCGGTTTCAATCATTAGATGAAGCAAAAAAGCAGGTCATTACTTGGTGCCAGAGACAACCCCGTGAATTCTACAAAGATGGTCTTTACCGTTGGATTCATAGATTAAGAAAGTGTATTGATGTTAATGGAGCTTATGTAGAAAAATGATTACAGTATTATTACAAATAAAAATTTTATGCCATTTGTCTGAGAACTTTTTGACTCACCTACGTATATATATATATATATATATATATATATATATATATATATATATATATATATATATATTAATATACATATTATATAAATTTGGTGTCAAGTGTGTTGGGGTTTTTACGAACCCGTGTCATTCTAATTTCGACATTAGAAGTTCTCTTGTTATTCACGGATACCCCTTTTATTTTAATTTTTGTATTGTACTGGCAGAAGGCAGTTACAAGTTAATTCAAGAGCAGTGGAACGTTAATCTATTTAGATTTTGTGGTAGACCCAGGGTAATTATTTTTTTTATTGTGTTTGAATTTTGGAGACTCTGCTGGTTAGTAATCCAAAAGAGTTAAGGTCTTTGGTGTCCTAATTCCGGTAGGACCAATTTATTTTTTTTCCGCTTAGAAACAGCAGAGATAGGTTGCTGTATTAATTTTTTTTGTGTGAACAAGGCCTTCACGAATATTTAAGTATTCGTTTCGCGTGGGTATTGTCCTAGATCGTTAGCGTCTCAGTCTTCCCTCAGTTAACTGCCTAACAATGTCATCCTTCGAAAAGTTTAAGAGTCTGCGTGAAATGTTAGGTCTTCTGGGCAAAGACCTGCTAAATTACGTACAGGGAAAAGAGAGAAACAAACGCGCAGAGCGAAGCGAAATGGAGATAGAGAAGAACAAGATGGAGGAGAACAAACTGAAGATGAAAATGAAGATGAAGGAGAACAAACTTAAAATGGAGATGGAAATGGAGAAGAACAAACTGAAAACGCAGATGGAGAACAAACTGAAGATGGAAATGGAGATGAAGAAGAACAAAATGGAGATGGAAGAACATAAACAAATTAGGCAGCATGAGCTGGAAATGAGCCGAAATCAAATGGATTTTCAGTCCATCGGTTCTCGGGCTGAAATTCCCCAAACTCCTTCAGCTTACCTTCCCACTTTTAATGATGGAGAGGACATTGGGTCATTTTCGTCCCATTTTGAGAGAATCTTTCAGATCAATAGATGGGATCTCTAAATGATGGCGTCGCTTGCTTACTTCCCCTCCTAAATGCCAAGTTAACAGATATCTTCGTATCCCCTAACCCGGAAGCAACTTTGGACTATTCCACGTTAAAGTCCAAATTGCTAGCCACTGTTCATATAAAGAGCCAATTCTACCGCTTTCGATTCCGCCAGGAAAGGATCCACCCTGGCCAAACATTTTGACAACACGGGTACATCCTCCAAAGACACCTTTAGTGTTGGCTGGATGCGTGCAATATTCCCCAGGTATACGAGTCCCTTCTGGACTTCTTCCTTAGGGATTAGCTTTTAGCTGCCGTGTCTCCCGAAATTCCCGGCTTCATTCAGGGTAAACGTTGCGCGACCCTTAAAGAGTGCTTGGAAGAGGCCGATGTCTACGCGGGTAGTCACGATTTATACCCTAAGGATGTTAAAAAGGCTCCCCAATCTCCCCCCAAAACTAAATTTTATGGCCCTAAGATCCCCCCTACGTTGGTTCCAAGATTTACCAAAGTTCCTAGTCTCTCGAAGCCAAGAAACTTCCATCCATCTGAACAACGAGACGTTAAGCCCCTAGTTTCTTCTCCCCCAGTTGTGCCGTACCAAAAGAATCCGATCGTCTGCTACACTTGCGCAGTTCCCGGCCATTACCGCAAGAACTGTCCTCAAAACTCGTGATTCGCCAACTCTCAGTCCTACCAATGCACCAAATCTACGCCAGCCATGATCCTCTCTCGCCCGCCAAAGACCCGGCCCATCAGGTAAACTTTCTCTTTAATGAGAACAACCCTGGTGGATTGAAATTCGAGAATGGAACTGTGAACGGTCGCCGAGTATCCACCCTCGTCCGTGACACCGGGTGCACCTGTATTATAGTGTCTGAGGAGCTACTCCCATCTGTTGGCCCCGACCACAAGAAATTTGCGGTGGTCCACGACTATCTTGGCCGGGCTAGTCGTTTCCCAGTAACACGTTTTCACATCGAGTGTGACTATATGTGCAGTTGGGCCAAAGTGGTAGCGGCGCTAATCCAGTTCTGCTAAGTTTTGCTCGGTCAGAACCCCATAATTCACGACCATTCCGTGGCCAAGCCCGTGATTACCCGTACACAGGCAGCCCTGGAATCCCGTGCACCTGTTCCCCTGGAAATCCCTATCGACCCGGAGTTTCAAGCGCTCCAGAGCGACAAGTTTTCCCGCGCCCAACGGAGCGCGCAACTCTCCATCCCTTTGGGAGAAAACTAAAGTCCTCGAGCATGAGTCCACCCGAGGCAACAAAGTAGTGTCTTATCTCATGAAAAAAGACTTATTGAGAGGTATAAGACCTACTTTGGCCTTAAGTCACGAGAAGAAAATTCACGCCTGGCGCGGAGGTGCTGGTGCTACTTTTCACGAGAAGCAACAACATCATTAGACAGTGAAAGGGACCCTACCCCGTGCTCGAGGCTAGAGGACCCGTGGATTACCTCTTCCATACTTCGGCAGGAGCGAAGGTTTTCCACGTGAATTGTATATATTATCTCATTAATATACTTAATTATGATTTTTTAGGGGAGGTCCACTAAATTGTTTAGTCTTTAGTCCCATATTTATGCCCCGATTTAATTGTATCCTTTTTGGTGGGGTTCCACTGGAATGTCGCCAATGTTCTCCTGTGATTTTTGGGGGGTTTAAAATTGTACTAGTTAAATTCACTAGAATTGACCTGTTTAAGGTTTATGTCCGTTAATTCCCCGCCGAGCTGAGATTAGCAGGGTTTTTTTGTGTATACACCTGTCGTAGCAGATCAGGATTTCCCTTAGCCCTCGATAATTCTAGTTTGACGGGTGGGATGATCCTTTTCGACGCAACTGCTCTGTAAAGCATCATCTTTCGGTTGGGAGATGTGTGAGGAAATTCCACGTGGAATTTCTTGTCCAGCACGGAACTTCCTTGCACTGTAGAAGGTTGTGTTAGTCTTAAATTGGTAACCCTAACCCCCCCCCTTCCACAAGTGGTAGCCTCGAAGCGCATCTACCACGATTCACCTTTACACGGGCTAGAATAGCCTCAGCAAGAAGCTTCGAGGCCATTCGAGAGTAGAGCTGTTTTCTACTAAACCCCCATCGCCGGGACAGCCTCAGACATATATATTACTGGCTTCCCATGAGACGAGGAAAGAATTAAGGAGTCTTGCCTGGACCCAAGAAGATTCCCTTAGTTCCAAGTCAGGTGCCAACAACAAAGCAGAGAAACAGCTGAACTATTTGTGTATTGGAATTAGCCCCAGCCAGTGAGGTAATTCCATTTAACGATCGCTACCAAGTGATTTTTCCGACTTCTCTTATCAACTCCTGTCGAAGCCCCTTCGTTCGTTCCTCTTTTTTGGGTGGCCTAAATACTCTCCCCTGGCCCTGACGTTACCACCCCTCCTTTTTTTGAGAACCGTCATCACTTCAAGTTCCCGCTTAGAAGTCTTGAGTGCCCTCGGCTCACGTGCAGAAAACATCCGTGAAGCCTTACCCCGTCGTCTCACCCGAAATCTTCCGTAAGCCAACCCCTCTCACCCATCCTCAGTAACCCATTTGCGTTAATTCCCCCCATTTGAATAGTCTCCTGCCGTAACACATTAATTTTAACTTCATAGTCTGATTTATGACTACAATTCCCCCCCCCCTCGTTAACGGTGTAATTTGGCCTATTTATTCATCCGATGTAATTTTTGTCCATTAATTTTTGTACATGCCTCTTTAAATAACCTTGAGCTTTGCCATTGCCCATAATTTACCTGACCTCGTTGCACTCTTTCTCGCTACTTAGCCCGTCTAAACTAGTGGTGTTCCGTCCATTTTTCGGTTCGCCTGTAAGTTATTGGTCCCTCCCCATAGATATAATATGGTATTGATGTAATATAATGTCATACCACGACATATATATATATATATATATATATATGTATATATATATATATATATATATATATATATATATATATATATATATATATATATGAAAAAAGCGCACACAGTGGACGTGAGTCAAAGTTATGCAGATGCACCCACAAAGGAAAAGTAAAAACTATTCCGAGCGCTTTCATCTTTATTCTTAAATATTAGGAGGGGGGATTAGACTACACACCTCTGAACCTTGATTAAGGGTTACAGAATCCTGAAACAACTTTATTTGAGATTTTATGTATGTAGTGATAATGGGGTCTAGCATGAATAAACCAGGGCTAAGGTTGAAATTTGGTAACGCGTTAATGGAGATACATTCTAATATATTACTCGAAATGTAATTACTGCATGTTATGACTGGTTTGGCACTGTACCATTTGATGCTATGTTTAAGATTGTAGATATGTAAAAAAAGCGCAGATGGTTTACTGTGATTACGTACATGGGCTTGATTTTGCTTAACCCGGATATCTAGTTCTTTCCAGGTTTGTCCATAATAACATTTTTGGCAGTTGTTGCAGCCTATCGAATAAACACTGACAGGTGAGCTGTAACTAGCCTCGAACCACAACTTGGGCATCGTGTGGCCATTAGAAGCTACAATGCCGAGCTTCTTCACGTAGAGCTGACGGACGCTTGGTCGTGGGCACGTAGCGGTAATTGGAAACATCCTATCCGTAGCTTACCATGTGGTCGTTGTTCTTCTTGATGACCGAATTGACCGTGAAGAACTTTTCATTAGAAAAAATGAGAATACGATTGCCATCATTTTTCGAGTCTTTGAGAAGGTAATGACAGCAATAGTGACGTTGTTCTTGTATGAGGTTGGTAGGCAGAGGCCTTTCCACGCACATTTAGCTCTTGTCACTCTCCTCCTTGACAGCCTTAGCCACCTTGACCACCGAGATCATCTTCTTCGTGAGCGCTGTCATTTGGAATTTTTGAGCACCTTGGAGTGGTTTTTTTTTTCTCTCAGCCAAACGGTTTAAAACTTTAGATCTGCCTGAAAGAGGTTGATCTTTTATGTATTCCCCTTTTTTTAATCCCCTCCACGACTCTGTGGCTGTCATCAGGCTGACGATGAGCAACTTGCCGATATCGGAATTGTTGTGGCCCGCGCGTAGGAGAGCAGAGATCTCGAAGTTTTCTTCTCCCCATTAACAGCTGCACACAATAGAAAAGACGTTTTAATGACACGTTTTGGAAAATTAGAAATTTAAGTTTGTTTAACGGAACTTTTTCTATCACACACGTATCCATCTCGAAAGATAAAAATACGAGTCTTACAGAACCTTTAGAAAACTGTGTAAGAGATAAAGTTCTAAACTTAAAAGCATTCGATATATAAATTGTTTGGAATTTAAGAGCCAAATAGCTGAAAGAGAGGAAGCAGAGGGTACTTCAAAACGGAAAAGAGTGAAAAAGATATCATTGGCGTACCTCAGAGATCAGTTTTTTGTGCATTATTTTTTTTTAAGTAGTTTGGCGCAAATTATCATTGGGGGAGAGGGTTAATTGAAAACCCTTTTTGTCCTGGTTACATTCTGGGGTAGATTGTTTAATACCTGCAAAAATGGCGAGTTATTAATTTGGGAAGGGATAATAATTTAGTTATATAATTAATAGATCAGCTTTGAGCGAACTTAGTAGAGGATGAGAAAGAGATAGTATTGGCAAGAGATAGATCATTAACTTTTTTGATTCAGTGTTTGAGGCGAAAAATAAGGAAACTGTAGGGCTTTGTTTCATTAAGGTGTATGGGTTTTCTCCTTTTAATAATGAAATCAAACTGGAAACTTCAGAACAAATGCAAAGCAATAAACATGATACATTCCTTCCCTGAAGCACATTAATATTGGAGTTAAATTAATGATACTAAAAATGTTTTCGTCTTAAAGGTGTGTAAGATGAAAACTAATTAAACTACTTAAGGTGGAGAGAGGCTAGATAAGTTGATATTCCAAAGTTTTAGGAATTGCATAGTAATAGCAGGATTAAACCTCTTCCCAAAAAAATTATACAGCAAAGGGTGTCGGTTTGATTAAATAAATCGAATACATGAGGTCATAGGTAGCCCAAATTTAAATATTCTTAAATTCTGAGTACACGAGTAAGTGTGGAAAGAGGTGAATTGTGGCTTTTAAGTGAATGATATTAAGATTAGATTTGCATAATTAAATGATTTGACAAGCCTTGATTGATTTTTTTGTGGCCTTTATGTTCGACGTATTCGTTTTGATGTAATTTATAAGTAGTGTTGCGAGCTGGTTGCTGTGGCTGGTTAATTGAGTTGGATTAAAATGAAAGAGCTCTTATGCTGGGTTTATATCATGCGTAAAATTATGTTGTTAGGTTTACATTCATATTACTTTGAGTAAAGAATTGCGCCAAAGGTTTCTTTCTGGTCATTTTAAGAATTATTTAATTTAAGGCAATCTATTTCAGAAGTATCCATTAATAAAAGATTCGCATGATAAAATCAGACACTTTCTGTACAATCTGTAAAATAGTCCTAAGAGTTTTAAATGTTTATAACCAAAAGGTTAGCAGAAGTATAAGCAACTATATTATTATATCATATTGTGATATTTTGGATTCATATGTATATCTTTAATTTCGAAAAAATAATAAAGAAATATTTTATTCAATTATAGATACAAAGATAAAAAACATCAATACTGATGTCAAATAATCTTAATAATTATAGTGTTTAATCGGGGGGTACATATTAAATGTCTGTCTACAAACTGTGAAAGCATTAGAAATTAGCTACCTGAATTTAAGTATCTAGTGATGAAAGTTAAACCCGATATTATACATATGTATATCAACCAAATAACATGTCTGACAGTCAGTGAATTGCACAGTGATATCCTGCAAAACTAAAGTATTATATCTCAAGAAATGACAACAGAAATGAAATAAGAACAAAGTTTAAAAACAATGCTATATACCACTTGATAAACAAAATTGAGGAAATTCAGTGCAGTATTCTTATAAACAGGAGATTTTAATTTACCGGATATAGATTAGGAAACCTTAACCACACAGTTAACAGTAAATTCAACTGAGCAAAAGATTTTGGACAACCTAGCAGATACCTTCTTAATGCAGCATGTCACAGAAGCCATCCTAATAAGAGGTGATCATAGAACCAGCACCGTAGACCTAAGAACAACTAGAGAAGTAAATTCAATTGAGCAGGTAGATAGTCTAAACCAATGGTTCCCAACCGATTTTGGCTTATGGCGCCCTTAGGAACCTTATTTTTCCTGTGGCCCATAATCATTATTCTCAGTAAGTAATATGCAGTTTAACTCTATTTTAAAGGATAAAAGATATTAAAACACCTGTTTTTGTTCAGGTACAATTATATTTGTCACATATATAGGACTATAAACATAGCAAAACTTAAACAATGGTTAACAATAATGTAATACTCTTTTAAAATAAATAATTAGTCTTACAAAATATAAAATCCCTTAGCAAAATGAAATAAATATATCATCAACTCCTTATGCATTCAATGCGATCGATCCTTGAGCTTCATGCAGTTTCGCAAGTTATTCAGACAGTTGTTAGAGACATACGAAGATCACCTCTTTTTACTATTTCTAAATGGGCTGCGAGCTTTTGATAGGAGGTGTGACACTTTACTAAAACCCAACTCAACCAGATAAAAAGGAGGAAAATCAATAAAATATAATTTTACTTCGTCCCAATTTCCTTACTTTTCCATAAGTTCCTGACACCATGCTTAAATCTTGCCAGAGAAGTTTGATCACTTTGTAACTCAATGAGGCTTTCTTGTAATCTGATATCAACATCAGCTGCATTAATTCCAAATGGGTTTACCACTCAAGCTGGAATGTCCAGTTGTATGTAGAAGATTACTAAACCCAACTTTCATATCACTATGCAATTTCTCCAAATGTTTAATGTATACTAAAATATCATCTTCTTTCAGCTCACTCTCAATAGTGCGGAGGGTTGGAAACTGTATCAACTCTTTTCGCCTTATATTTGTCTTGGACAACTTAATTTTCCCAATAAATGCACAAATAGACTCTTTGCAAGTTAAACTATTTTCATTTTTACCTTGTAGCTGTTTGTTCAAGATATTTAGCTTTTAAAATATATCTATAAGGTAGAATATGTCATATTTTGCAGCAATGATTCTTCCTTCGAGCTGCTTACCATCCAGAAATAACACAACACTATCCCAAAGTGCAATGAAGCGATTCAGACAATTGCCCTTAGAAAGCCATCGCACCTCTGTATGCAAAAGTAGGTGCTCAAACTCTTCTTCATTTGTAGCACAGAAATGTCTGAAAAAACGCTCTTGAAGTGGATTTGACTTGATAAGGTTAATTGACTTGATTACAGTATCAAGTGAATCTATCAGACGTCCTCCTAGGTTTTTTCCAATCAGATATTGACGGTGGAAAACACAGCGTATGAAAAAATCTATTGGTACAGCCTCTTTTAAATGTGAAATAAATCCCCTATGTCTACCTAACATAGCAGCGGCGCCATCAGTTGCACAAGCCATAATATTCCCAAGTGGAATATCATTTTCTTTGAAATAGGTTACTACTTCTTTGAAAATTGTTTCACCTTTAGTATCTGTAACAAGGCAAAAAAGAATTTCTTCTCTGAGTTGATCTTTATCCAAAAACCTAACAAAAGGCATGAAAAGGGCTTCTTTATCACGTAATAACGTTTCATCAATTTGTAATGCAAAGGTCTTTTTTTGTAAATGTTTAACGAGTTTTTCCTCTACATCTTTTGCCATTTCGTCAATACGTCTTGATACTGTATTGTTGCTCAGCGGAATGACTTCAGTGATTTTGGGGGGGTTTTGTTGCATGACAGTTGAAATAACCACAGATACTGAAGGCAAATTCAGTTCTTCGCCAATAGTCTGAGGTTTTCCCGATTTTGCTATTAGCTTGGAAATCTCATAAGATGCAATTAAACCTTTGTCTAGTTTTGCTTCTGTTTTGCTAAAAATATCTTTAATAGTGCTCTTTGCTTGGAAATCATCCCATAGCTTTTTAAAGTAATCTAATGTTTTGTCTTTTTTGTCCTTGTGCTTATTCTCCAAATGTATTTTATGCTTACTTGGTCACATACTATCATTAGGAAGTGTAGCCATACAAAAAAGACAATGGCTGTGTTATATTGTCTGGTGAATGTATAAAACCATAAGCTAAATACTTAATGGAGTATTGTCGCCTTTTTTTCTTCATCACCATAGCCATGGGTAATCTGTGAAGAAGAAATTTAATATATTAATGATATGTATATTACATTTTAGAGCCGAAGCTCACGGCAATAGAATTAAAAGCAGATATCTCAGCTCTGAAAAAGGAAGAGTATTTCTGAGAAAAGACCCAGAAACAACCTCCATTTCTTGTGCAGAGCACCGGGTCTGTGCCGAACACCAACTCCTATTACAGTCAGACACGAAAGTTTCATACATATCCAATAAATAGAAACGCAAATAAAAATAGCTGCATTGAAAATTTTGTTTTTCTTTTTTGTGCTAAATACTTGCCCTTGATGGTAAATATTTGACACCAAAAAAAGAACCGCAAAGCAATGCAACTATTATCATGAGCGTTAGTATTAATTGGACATGGCCGAAATTTTTGTTGTTGATTGTATATCCTGGTACTCAGTACCTGTACCTAAATGCAAAACGGCAGAAATGTACTCCCTCAAAGGGGTAGATCTGCATTAATTTTAGTAATATATTATATATACGTATATATTACTCAAATTAATGCAGATACCAAACGATAAGTACATACACTCATCAGAATCTAAGATTAAATGATAATCTCGTAAATAAGCCCTAAGTGAAACCGAAGTGAAAAAAAAAGGATTTGCTGTAGGCCTAGCAATGGCACACTTTACTTGCAAACAAAAAATGCTCAGTTATTTACTTATAAAAGTCTTATATTATTGTGCTTGTGGCAATCTATTATAATTTTAAAAACTAGTAAAATTACTACAACTTCGCAGTATTGGGTAAACAAATAAAAGATACTCACATACTATAATGCCCAACCACTTGATAAATAGACTGTAAGGATTTAAAGGTCCACCTGAAGTATTTTCATCAAGACAACAACGGTGCCAGGCGCATAACGATCAAGGGCACAATGGAGTAGCCGCAAAATGAGCTTGTAAGATGCAAAATATTTGTTTACAGATTAATGTAAATCCTCTTATGCTAATAAAATATTTAACAAAAGGGAAAATATATGTATTAATATTTTATAAATGTAATTCAACTGCATAAATTAAAATTAGGTACTGCCCTAACTATAATTCAGGTTTCAATGGGCTGTGTCCTTTGGCCCCCTTCATGGATCTGTGGCCCCTCTAAAGCTTAAAATTTTCCTGTGGCCCCCTTTAGATGTTCCATGGCCCCCGGTTGGTAAACCCTGGTTTAAACCACCTATGTTAAAGCGATGACTATGTCCACCAGTCACCACCAAAAGAGGAATTAGAAACAATGAAGTTTAACTTTTTTAAAAGTAACTATGCAAACCTCAAAGCCAAAATGCTACAGATAAACTGGAGACTCTAGATCTTCAAATAAAGACACTCATGAGATGTGTAACAGGATTCAAAGGATAATAGTAGATAGTATAAGGGAATTTGTACCTCGAACAAGCATTCACAGGTGGGAGGATCATAATTAACCAAGGTTTACGGGAGAAGTAAAGGGGGCAGTGAAACATAATCATTATGCATGAAAGCGTTTGCAGGAAATATCCTCAAGATTGAGATACCAATTTTATAAAATAGAACGAAAAGCTTTTACAAAAGTCAGGAGGAAGGCTAGGCTCTCGCCTAGCCTTCCTCCTGACTTTTGTAAAAGCTTTTCGTTCTATTTTATAAAATTGGTATCTCAATCTTTGAACTGAATTTCTTCACTGAGATAAAAGGAAATCATAAAACCTTTTATAAATATGCAAACAGTCGGAAAAGATTAAAAGACCATGTTGGAAACCTAAAGTAAACTGATGGGGACACTAACATAAAAGTAAAGAGGCGACCAACATACTAAATAATTACTTTAAATCTGTATTTATAGACGAGAATGACAAAGCAGAGTTGAGACTAAACGATTTAGGTCAAGAAATTTACGGGGATGAACTACCAGAACGATTTGAATTGCTCATGAAGAAATGTGCGAAGGATGTATCACTCATTACTATTGATGAAAACACAATCAAAACAAAGTTGTTAGCCTTAAATGAGCATAAACCACCTGGGCTGCACAACATCCAATTAAAGTACTAAAAGTATTAGCGAAAAAATTAACCAAACCACTGACTATTTTGTTAAAAAAATCGCTTCAGACAGCGACAGGGCCCCAGACCTGGGTAAATGCCTTTGTATGGGAGAAGAGATGATCTATGGAACTACCAGCCAGTGAGTCTAACTAGCAGGATTGGGAATTCATTGGAGTATATAATAAGAGGCAAGTTGTAAAAAGTCCAGAAAACAGACATATGATAAACACAAATTAGCATGGATTTAGAAGTAACAGATTTCAGAGGTGAGGAAAACGGTGTGCTGTTTGACCCTGCTAAGCTTACAATCGAGTCCCCCATGAGATAGTTCTTTGTCCCATACTATTTATTATGTATATAAATAACCTTCCAAATGACTTAAACTAAAAATGTAAAATTTTTGGCGATGATACAAAAATTTATAGCCCTGTAGTAACAGCAGCGGAGAAACAGGAACTACAAAGAGTCATCAATAAAATGACGGAATGGTCGAATATATAGCTCTGGCATTTGAATCCTGTAAAGTGTAAAGTTATGCATGTAGAGCTAGCAAATCAAGGGCAAGATTACAATATAGATAGGAAACAAATACAGGAAGTGGCCACAGAAAAGGATCTATGGATATTCTTCAGAAATAATCTTAAATTTTATGAACAAATACAGAAGGATAACGATAATATCATATCCCCAAGACTAAGCGCATAAATCTCGTCCACCCCACAAACTTTACATGATTTAATTAATTACTTTAATTACCCACATCTCAATACAGGTTATCTTTAAATGATGTATGTAACTCATTTCATATTTAAAATGCTTCCTTATTTCTATTTCGATTTTGAAAGAATACTCTGGGATTCGCGTGTGAACTCTAACTTCATACATGCATTTGGCTCCGGCAAATGGATACCTCGTGTAGACTGTAGCACCTACAATGTGATGAAGAGATATGCACTCCCATTTCCATATCCTGGCTGCTGTAGAGAATTACTCAAGTTAGCCGGTTACACTTGGTGACTGGAGGAGTCTCACGTCATACCCGCCTGAGTGAAGCTTCGGGAAGCTTCACTGGCCTGATTTGAACTCTATGACGGGTCCGTGGAAAGTTGCTGTAGTTCCCTCTCGTTGCGTCTTAGCATTCATTTTTTTCACGAATATTCCCTTACCTCTTTTTCTAGGCTTTTGTACCTAACCAGATAATTCTTTCCCTGTCAAAAGAGAGAATTTAAAGCTTCTATAAACAGCGCACTTTAACGTCTACAGGTCGCAAAAGACGAGAACTTGAGGGGCTTTATCCCATTAACTCCTTTTTCTGCATGAAATAGGATTACCCTCCCCCCCCAATGCGTCCGGTTTTGGGTACATTAAGCTATATTGCCTTTAGAGGGATTTAGTTTTACTGCTCCGTTGGCTCCCAGGTCAAATTAAATTTACGGGTCCTTCGCTGGATCAGCCAGCACAGGGCTTCAGATATTAGCGGTCCTTTTGAGGATTATTTCGACCAATTAATGAAGTCCACCCTGTCCCCAGCAGCTATGACTGCTCAGTTGAGAGCTGCGGCCTTTGGGCTGCTACTAGTCCCCTAACAAACTTTTGTGGGTCGCTGAACAGGTTCGACAACATCATAAACACGCCCAGAGTTACCACTGAGAATCCAAAAAAACGAATGGAGATAACTGTCATCGGTTGGAAGAGGTATATAGCCCAGCTCCCTTTTTTTATTATTGTTCCCATAACTTTATCGAGTCTTGTGTGTGTTGGTAGATTGTTTAAAAGATTTGACTACATTTCTGCTGCTACCGCTTGTCTTTTGTACTTCGGATGGTTTTGTACACACAGACGACGCTCTTTGGTGTTGGGCGCTTTGTCTGATGGCAGGTAGAGGCAAGCCTCTCTCCGACACTGGAGCGCGCCTCCTTCTTTCTCTTGCTTTTTTGCGTTATATGTTTGTTTGTGGTTGTTTTTACGTTTGTTTGTTTGTTTTCTTCGAGGGCGGTTATTTTTTGTTGTATTGTTGTGGTATTTTTTTTTTAGTGTAGAATAATGATAGGCTAAAAATAATTACGGCAGCCTATGCCCTTCGTGGCACTCAGCAGATGGACGCTATAAAAAAAAACATGGGCGGTGATTCTCACGTTAATTTAAGACTACTTTTTGGTTACCTCTTTTAGCCTATTTTCTCGACAGCCTACTTATCTTGCAAGATAGTCGGTAACTAGTATTCCCTTTTTCATCACTTATTTGGGGTGGCAGTGGGCGGAGCCTGGTTCACTACTTCCTCTTGGCTCGTTTCAGGGCGCTGGGTTTAACATGTCTTCATTCTTCACGCACTCGCACTTTTCATCCCCTACTGCTCCTCCAACCTATTTCCTTTCCTTTTCTTTCTTTTAACGTCCCCAATCAGGGAAGTCATGTTTGTATATTATGGACAACTTTTCTCTTGCTGAAATCTAGAAGAAACTGTGCTCTCTTGGCCTCCATAAACGCACTTTGCTTTTCCTTCCCTAATGCTAGCAGAAGAATTTGCGGCTATATACAGTCAAGGCCATAAATTTTGATACAATATTATTTTTGTCTTAATAAAATGAATTAAACAAATCCAACGTTTTATTTTATTGTATCATAATAAAAAGGTAAAATTTGAAACAATTTAGAGCCCAAATCCATTTTATTACTAAATACAGTCAATATTTACAACGATGTCCTTTATTCTTCAGGACTACTTCATTTCAACTTGGGGCTAAATTGGGATGATACCATGACTCATGTTGCTGAATTTGGGGGAGGAAATAAGGACTCTCAACTCCTCACAATTGGGTGACTACTGTTTATCAACCGTCATTAATGTTATTATCGTCCACAAATTCTCTATTGGGTTTAAATCTAGCTACTAATCGTACCATGTTCGTAAAAGTTCAATGTTATTTTAAGCAAAGAACTTTAATATTGGCTTTGCCCTGTGTAAAGGTGCGCCATCATGCTGAAAATTGCAGTTATCATCCCAAAAGTGTTCCTCAACAGATGGAAAAGGGGGCTGATGAAGCACGTTTTAGTACAATTTTAAGTTCATAGCAGAGTTCCTGGTCAAAATGGTTAGTGCTACAGTTCCCTTAGATAAAAAGCATGGAAAGGGCATGGATGCTCCACCTTGGCCCTGACTAAAGACTTGTGAATGTAATCTACTTTTTACCTTCCAATGAGTGATCTTCCAGAAGCTCCGAAAAAGTGGGAGGAAGCTTCATCAGATCATATTAATCTGCCTCATTCTTTAAAAATCAACTTTCATCGAAAGTGGAGAAAATATATATGAGATTCTTAGTGCAATGAGGCTTCTTCCTGGCACTTCTTAACTTTGAAACCTTTTTGCAAAGTGTCTCTCCTCACTGTGCGTTTTGAACTGTTCACATTTACTTCTTTCTAATAGTGAGAAAGCTTGATAATAAAGGCAACCCGATCCTTGAGCTGTTTGAATTTACGGGGAGTTAATCTGGGCATTTATGTGAAGTTATTAGGCGTCTCGAAGACTTCTTAGAAGGAGTGTAACTCTTATTTTTAATTTTATTAAAGATCCCCAAATTGTACTGCTTAATGCAAATACCCTTAGCAGAATAACAATGGTTTAACGGTTTTCTTTGGAAAGAACATTTTCTAGAATTGAAAAGGATTGAAGAATTTATTTTTAGCAAAGTGTAATACAAAATATATTATAATTACCCAGCATCATTCATTTAACAGATATATTTAATAATTTTATCTTTTTTATTGAATAGCAAAGTAGTGGTTATTAACCTAAGTTCGATCAAACCACATGGGTGCGTTGAGTCAGGCTCAAGGGTTCGGAAGGGGTCATGAAGCACACAGTATAGCTCGGTTCACACTAACCGTTTTTGCCTGCTTTCAAACAAAGGCTGCTGACAATTTGGCAATAGTTTTTCTTTCGCCGTCTTAGATTACCAATATAAAGTTGCTTTGTAAAATTTGTTACAGAAATTTACATGATAAACTACTTTATTAGAAGATTAATTCCTTTAACAATACAAAATTTAATTTTAAAATATTAATAGATAAATAAATAAAATTTATATTAACAGCGTTATGCTCAAACCAAAAAAATAGGTCCAGGCTTATGTCTGCGTGTTCGTTCAGTTCAGCCAACTCGTATTTCGCGTGACATCAATCTGCGCTTGGCCAATATTGACTGCAGCTAATCATTCCAAATCACTTGGCTGGCTTTTATTTCCGCGTTGTGGGCAAATTAGGGCGCTCAGTAGTCGATTTGATGCTGTTGCAATTGTAATTCATTTATGATTTTTTCCTTAAACTTTCAAACCTTTCATACTAACTATGTAGAGCCAAAAAAGAAAGTGGTTGGATGAATACCTACAATATGGATTGACGTGTATAAAGGAAGGTAATGAGATTCTGTGTACTCAATGCATGATTTGCAATGCAAAGTGAGCAATTCTAGTCTAGCACCAGCAAAACTAATGGAGCACTTTCTAAAGCTGCATGGAGATGGGAAATACAAGAACACAATGTTCGCTGAATGCAAGGTGAAGAGAAGAAGATTGGATAAAATGGATACTCTACCTGTTCTTGACTTTGTACCCATCGTCAAACCAACCCTCAAACAATCGCACAAAGTTGCGTACTTGATCGCAAAACAAGCCAAACCACGCACCATTTGTGAAACACTCCTAAAACCAGCTGCGTTGAAGATAGCGAATATCATGCTACGAAAAGTTGCTGAAAATAAGTTATCCCAAATCATTATTTAAAATTACACTATCGCACCAGAATAAACGACAAAAGCATTGACATCTTGGCTCAAGTAGTTGCAGCTCTGATTTCAAGCCCAGCAAAATTTAGCCTCCAATTGACCAGACCACCGACAAGTCTAGTCTAAGCCATCCTGTTATATTCGTGTGTAACATATGTAAATGACGACCTGTTAAAGGATGACTTTTTCTTTTGTAAGCTTCTTGCAGTAACAGCTGAGGAAGTCGATGGGAAAGAACACATGGGTGACTTTTTCAGAGAAAACAATTTTTCTTGGAATATAATTTTTAAAGTTTGTATTGGGCGGAGCTCCAACCATGCTGGGACGACACTCTGGTTTTGGATAACTGTGCAAATCCAATTCACTACACTTCATTGTTACGCACTGTGTTCTACACAGGCATGCATTGTCAACAAGACTGCCTCCAAAACTGGTAAAATTATTAAAAAATGTAGTTGATTGTGTGAACTCAGTGAGAAATAGTGCTATGAGCACCGCATTTTATTGAGCTGTGTAATGAAATGGGCTGTAAATGCAAAGTACTTCTGTTTTTACGAGAATACCTTCATTATCATGCAGATTGCTTTGGAAATCTAAGTTCATTCTCATTTTGGCGTACATGGACGATAATTTCGATGCTCTCAATCATGTTACTCAGCAGATGTAGGGCGTAGGAGTCTACATCATTGAAGTTAAAGAAAATATGAAAGCGTTGACAAAAGCTAAGTCTATCGAAACGACGAACAAGGAATGATGACTTCTCAAACTTTCCCTTACTTGACGAACTCCTGTGTAAGAAAAATCGAAAGCTTGCCTGAAACTGGAGCCATTTATGTAGCTGAGTTGCTGAAGCAAAGTCTCCCTACGGATACTGTGCCACCAGAGAGTCGTATCCAGCATAGGTGAGAGAGAATTTTGCGTTTAGAGTTGTGATATCAGAAGTCAACGATCAATACCTTGACGAAATCATTGAACTTAAGCTGGGCTAGCTTTAACAGCAACTCTTCAAAACAACAACGCTCTGATCCTTTAATGTCACCAAATCTTACTGTACCCTCTTATTGCTAAGAAAACCCTTGAGATACACCGTTGGTCACAATATATCTTTACAAGTAAACCTTTTAGGGGATGTTAGGCATGAAAACCTAAAAAAAGAATAGACTTTGTTGTGAAAATGATATGAGAGTGGCACTTGTCAAGGTGAAACCCCTTATTTAGGTACTTGTATCTGAAAAGCAATAGCAAAAGTCATATTGATTTCCACTAAATATTCATTGATTTATGTTTTTGTGTAAAATTCATCTTTTGTTGATTTTTGTTGATTATGCAACTGATCCATGGTTCATTTTGTGCACTCATAAACTATATACTCGTACCTAGATAAGTTTTAAAGAAAACTTCTTTTATTTTTCCAATAACGAAGGGTTTATGAAGCTTGCAGAGTTCAGTACCTCCAATAAGGTTAAGAACCACTGCTCTAGGTACTGAATCTCACCTTCTACAGGAATAAGACCATAGTAGGATTTTTTAGTGAACGAAGGTATGTTGAATTTTAATGAACCTGCAATAATTTAAATATTAAAATTATTTTTATTAGGAAAAATTAAAAAAACTAATGACAAAACCTATTTGTCTATTAACATTTGCATATCACTATATCTTCCACAAAGTTTCCCTTTCTCTAACTTTGACCCTTTAAAAACAATTTCCCCTCAGAACCTATTTGCGTGATGTGGACTCACCCCTACCCCTTGCATATGTCAACATGGTTTTCCCACTTAATCTGGTTTTGTAGGCTTTCAATATTAGCTATAAATTTGAGTCGAGTATTCGGCGTTTAAAAAGTGAGTTTTAAACTTTCTCTCTTTTTTATAAGACCGTGATTAAAAAAAGTATAGCGTCTAAGTGCTAATCGAAAGTTTAGCCTTTGTGTGTTAATCCAAGATTTCGCTTATGTTTCAGGCCGCTTTTGTGAGAATATCTTTTATCTGTAGATTATTTATACAGTTAACAGGAGGAGCAGCTTCGCCACTCCTCCTTATAGGAGTAACTTACGCTCAACGGCAGATCATCGGTCTGTGGCCAACGTCCTATCTGGCTTGGGCAATGACACATTGGTCTAAACATTTTTAAAAAGTTATCAGTACATATCTTCTTCATCATCACTAACTCTATAATTTAAGAAGGGGATTTTTTTGAGTATTTGAATAATAATTACATATTAGTTTGGTTATGACTCATGTTTTATCAAAGTTATTTCTAATAATTCTTTTATAATATCAAAAACAAAATGATGAAGTTCAGAAATAAATATAAGTATCGAACTTTTGTGATTTTTTTAAAACCCAAAGAATTACAAATGGTGAAGTTCAGAAAGTTTATTTTTATATATCTTCTATAACTATATATTTTAGCAACGTGATATTTTGAAAGGAGGGAAATTTAGTTTACAGTTCCCTTTTAAAATTATTTTAATTGGCAAAGTTCATAAAATTTTAACCATGGCTGCTTTTTTTTCAGATTTTAAATTTTAATCTTAGTAGCAAAGCGCAAGCTCCCCCGTAGGAGGGAGCGGCAAAGCCATTGCTTGGATCCTAATAATTTGCACTAGGTCTATTTATTCTGAAAATAGATCGTAGTTTATTTGTCTAAGTTCCCCCCAAAAATTATCGAGTCTTTTTAGATTCAGGCAAAAAAGAATCTTCAATATTCTTTTTAGTCTCGGAGACACTATATCTCACTATGTCGGTCGATCGGTTAGGCGATCGGTCTGTTCGTCGGTCCCGATTTTACTTTCCTTTGTTTTTGTAATAACATTGAAACTATTCGGGCGATTTTAACGAAATTTAATTCCCTTATGTTGTTACATATTCTCTTTCAATTGATATAATATTTGCCGAGGTTTTCCTAAGGTTAGGTTGGGAATTATTTGGCAAAAACATAATATCCATTTGGCCGATTATAACAATATTTGAAACCCTTATGTTGTTTTACACTCTGTTTCGAATGATATAATTGCCAAAATCTCCCCCAATTTTAGCCCTGGAATTATATTCTTTTGGCGTTAACATCATAACTATTCGGCCGATTCTAACTAAATTTGAAACGCTTTCGAAAAATATAATTGCCAAAGTCCTTCCAAGTTTAGCCCAGAAATTATTTTTATTTTCGTAGTAACATCATAACTCTTCGTCCGATTCGAACGAAATCTGAAACCCTTATGTTGTTGTTTATTCTCTTTCGAATGGTATCTTGTTTTACATTCATTTTCGAATGATATAATTGACAAGGTCATCCCAAGGTGAGCCCAGGAATTATATTGCTTGGGCAATAATATCATAACTATTCGGCCAATTCTAACGAAATTTGAAACCCCTATCTTGTTGTATATCCTATTTCTAATGATATAGTTCCTAAAGTCCTCCGAAGATTAGCACGGGAATTAATTTATTTTGGCTATAAAATCATGACTATTCTTCCGATTCGAACAAAACTTGAAAACTTTAGGTTTTCTTCATGCTCTTTCAAATGATAAAATTGCCAATGTCCTCCCAAGGTGAGTCCAGCAATTATTGAAAGTATTAAATTTCGTTAGCTCATAAATCAGAATACGTGAGAGTATGCGACTTTTTCTCAGTAGACCTTGTTTAATTTCGACCTTCTCGTTCTGAGTTTACGCAGCCGTGAATGCGAATAAATCTTTCATTGAGGGTTATAATCGCAAAACTTGGGAGCCCAACACTCTTCGTGACACACCCTATCTTTCCTTTTCACTACCCTTAAATGAATTTAATCTATAATGCTCAAACCCCTTAAATATGAAACTTCTTCCCATGTATCAAGAAAGTTAACATACACTGATGAGTATAATTTTACAAATATGATTTGCCTTTACTAACTAACCCTTTCCATATTCTGCACAGCTTAAATCTTTGTTCCTATCTATATTGTTCTGTAGTGTGTAGTAATATTTAGCACTGACTATGAGGTTCCAGGGGCAGACCTAGTTCATTGTCATTTTCCAACGCTATCACAAAGATGTATTCCCTAGCATTTCTAGTAATTTGTGCCACAATTGCAGTATATATAGCATCGATGTTGTTTCGTGGAATGAAGGTCCTCCATTTAGGACGAAATATATCCTAGCACACAAGTTTTCATTTCAATACCTTTTAAATTAGTCACTGTGTAGGGGAACTGTAATTTCATCGAGAGAAGCCCCTCTCGTTTGAAGTGCAATTATTTTCTCGATTGGGAAGAGGGTGCTGTAGATTTGATTGACAACATCCGGGTGTTCTCTTTCTACTGATGGTCTAGACGCGTCATCCAGATCATTAATAGGCGTTGGTGAATGGTGTACTTCTCTATATTCTGATTTTTCTCTTGCAACTCGATCTAATTCTTTGGCTAGTTGACGTTCGATGTCTTTTAAATCGCTAAATTTAGGGCCAATGTCGGTGATAATTGTCAGTTGGCTTCGTTGGGATCTTCTATGCCAAAATAAAATTATGTGGTTGACCTTGATTATCATCACTCCAAGATGTGTGCAATTTAGGAAAAGAAACTTGTGTAAATTGTTTACATGTCCTCCTAAGTACTTCTGATTTAGAGAAGGATTATTCTTCTTAAGATAAAGAAAAAAATAAATAAATAAAATTTAATCGAGGTACAAACAATTTTCTCGGCTTTTTGCTTCTTATTTCAGCTGTTGAACTAATTATGGTAAGGAGAGCTGAAAGATATGTCGAGAAGATTACTTTTTCTCCATCAACTCAAATAAAATTAGTTCTCGCATTGCTTTTTTCTCAATTAATCCTTCGTAATTTAGTGAAGATTATACTTTCTTTCTTTATTAGATAATTTCACTATTATTATTTGACTCAGGGTGACCGGGAGTGCAGGCAACTTACCTCAATCTGCTTTACATGCCGGTCGCCAGATGGGCTCCGTATACTGAAAAAAACGCCTTTGTGGCAGTCCTCAGATGGATGATTAAAAAAATGAATCCGCCTCGTTTAGTAACAACCCTAAATAAATAGTGTTTTTTCACTTCCTATAAGGAGTGATATAGAATAAACACTTTTTCCGACAGAGGACAGCGGTGAAATTCCCTTTACCTATTTTAGTTGCTTTTTATGCAAACTTGTGGCCTTAAAAATAGGAAAATAAAACTTTTAAATATTTTTGATACTTTAGGCTAGAATATAATATAAATTACCACTACAGGACTAAAAATATAGGCGCAGAATGTCTGATTTGGGTGGAAATTGTGCCGAAACATGGATCACGAAGTAGAAGTAACTATTTTGTACTTTTCTGGTTGAGAAATGTAAATTTGGTTCATGTTTGAAAAATTCTAAATAACAGACTGACTTTTATGAGAGCGACAGTGTTCATCTAAATGATATTGGAATTGAACAATTGGTTCGTTTAAGAAAAAAATGTTTCCAAAACTGTCCTCTAAATATTCGCGGAAGCAGTCATTAATGCATGCTCATTATATTAATATTGGTGATAACGATAGAAAGAATAATGAAAAGAACATACTAATAATGATATAAATAATAATAAAAGAAATGCCTGAAAAAAGCGTATATTAAAGTGCATCTGTCTAACCATAGGAGAATCTCAACTAAGTTTAATGAACTAATTTAATTATTGCTAAAAATCATGGCATCCTATCACCGAATTGTTGTAGCATACAAATAATCGAGACTATCGTCAATGAAATTCTGGTTAATACTCTAATAAATAAGGATAGGGAACTAGGAGAAGGACCAAGGGTTGTTTAATTTAAAAAGGGAATTGAACTTTGAGCTGCTAAATCGAGAATATAACATGGTTACTTCGAAAAAAAAAATCAATAAATCTTTTGCTTATACATAGTGCCTGATAGTTCGCTAGAAAAAGACTTTTCATTAATATTAGCAATATTAAGCTAACAAGTATTACAAAAATATCTATACTGTAGGAAATTTTGTTCTACTTACGGTTGATTGGCATAAGATGAGTTCAAATTCTAGTAACCATATCTTAAACGTATTTTAAAATACCTATTTAAAAATGTAAAAGTGACCAAAACACCTGACACACTAAAGATGCTCAAAAGAGTGCACCCTCATTCAGTCCTTCAAAAGAAGTGCTGCAGGTAGCATCTGAGGAAAATTCAGATGATACCGAAGAAGAGTATTCAAGCGACTCGCAATCGAAAGAGGAAGAGAAAGAAGAAGAAGAGCAAAAAAAAAAGAAGACAAGATGCCAAAAGGCTTTGCGAAGCAGGTTAAAGACTCCCCCTCGGAAGCAGAACCATAAAAAGAACCTTACATGCAAGCAATTCCGGAAAAAAACAACTGAAAATCCATCCGCAGCTGCCAAAAAGGTACCTAATAGCGACCCCAAGGCTAAAGTGGTTTATCAATTCTTAATATGCAAAGAGACGCACTAAGAATCTTGAGCATTATCACAGACGGATTAATCACGAAAAAAGTGCAGTACGGTAACATCTTCAGAAACATCGATGCGGATATAATACTCATCTAGGAGCACGATGTTAGCACGGATAGAGACAAAATCAATATATGGAACTACGACGTGCTAACAGTGAACCATTCTCAAGAAAAATCCGACGGAGCGGACATTGGGGTCAAGAAAGGAATAAAGCTTAAGCAACTATGAAATTTAGAAGAGTCCTACCTCGCTATTGAAGTAGAGATGAGCCTGGGAAAGATGGTTGTTGCCACGGGCTACTAACCTCTGAGGGGTGACTATTTGCCTAAACAAACTTTCGCGAGTATATTCGAGCGAAGGGTCCATACGTTATTTATGGGAGACCTGAATGCATAATGTGCCAAGTCCAGATGGCATAGGCCGATGCTTGAACGCCCAGAGGGAGAGAAACATCGTTCAGGGACAGGGATCCGAATTCTCAATATTCATCACAGAGTGTAGTTCCACTAAGCCAGATAAATATTTGCTTGGCCATCTTCCTCGTACCATGCAATTATCAAATGACCCATGAAGTAATACATTGTAGCAACTAAAGTGATTAACCTCAATATCAACGTTAACTATAATATTACCAACACATACAAAGAAGAATTACAGCAAGGAAAACTAGGATAACTACGAACGATTTTTAAGAAACTACCTCCCGGCGAACCTCGATGAAGCAACGCTCGAAGAAATAGACGAGGAGTTAGAGCGGCTGAAGACCCATATAATCGAGGCTGACAAGGTGTCAATTCCCAAAAACGCATACAGAACAATTTCTGAATATAGATGGACCGACCGTATGATAGGTTTACCCCATGAGCTGGATGAATTGTATCAATGGAGCATCACCGCGGTAACAACAAGTGAGACAAAATACCGTACTAGAGAAGCTAAGGAAGAACTAAAAAACCTAATATATGAACAGCAACAGGGAAAATGGAACGAAGCATTTGAAGATCTCGATAGCGAAGCAGGACTGAAGGAATTCTTGGAGAAGATTATGAGGATGAAAAGCAAGCCCAGAAAATAAAAGTGGAATAAGAAGACCCCTACGGTGAAATTAAATCAGAGAAGAACGAAATAGAGGAAATTCTCAGGGAACACTGGAAAAAGGTCCTCAGAATCAGTGAAGAAGAGAATGAAGACTTTGACAGTGATTTTAAAAACTAGATAATATACGAGCTTAAAGAAATTATTGTAAATACGCATCCGAACCACCAAGTGAACAGAGGAGAAGAAGAAGAAGAAAGAACTGGAAAGCGCGATCTACTCCTTTAAACAAATGCACCAGGCCGGTCAGGTTTGACGAAGCTAAACTTCGTTAAAGCGCCAAGATGGGTTAGGGAAGGTCTACTTAACATCTTCAATGCCTGTCTAAATGTAGGCTACTTTCCCAACGCATACAAAACGACAAAAATGATTTTCATTGACAAACCTGGAATACCCCTGACGAGGAAGGTGAATTATCGCCCAATATCCCTTTTGGAAATTGTGGGTAAACTCTTTGAGGAAATTGTAAATAGACGACTCTTCGTTCACTTAGAGGAAAATTCGCTATACAACGACCGGCAATACGGCTTCAGAGAAAAACAGAGGCACCGAGATGGCAATTAATATCATCACGGAAAAGATTGCTCAAGCGACAAAAAATCGGAGCTATATTGACATCGTATGTAGGGACGTGTCAAAGTGTTTGACAAAGTATGGCTATGGGGGATGCAATAGAAGATCCTCCAGCTGGGTTTAAGCACCAAGCTTGAAAAAATTCTCTGTGACTATGCCATGTAGTGATCGGATTAGATCAGTATCGAGCGCACGGATAGCCCCACCTTCCAACTACAGGCAGGATTGCCTCAAGACGGGCGTCTCATTCCTACCCTGTACGAGATCTATACAGCCGACATCCCAGAACAAATCAACCCCAATAGCAAAAACATACAGTTTGCCAATGATATGAGCTAACTCATCGTTTGTGGATATAAGATTGCACCAATGCAAGCTTGAATTACCGACGAAGAAATAAGAAAACTTAATGAATATGAGTCAAATTCGAAGATCCAAACTAATGGCGACAAATTCAAGATTGTCCCATTAGAAAGAATAAAACTTTTAAAGATGAGGATGGGGGATTGCGCTATCCGTATACGAACGAGTGCAATGTACTGGGGATGAAGATCACTTCAACCGAGTAGAGAAAACACGTCAAAGAATGGATCCAGAAAGCATTTTCGGCGGTCAAAGCTCTCTATACCTTTAGAAGCCTCAGCCAAAGAAACAATAGGAAATTATATCTTGCGCTCGCCAGATCCACCCTCACCTATCCTTCGGCATTTCTTTTTGGCGTTTATGAAAGCGCTAAGAAGGAGATGAAAAAAATACAAAACAAGTGCAATTATATTATCACCAATACACGCAGAAATGATGGAAGGAGGCAAGAGGATCTGCACTGAGCGATGAACGTTAGGCCGCTCAACACAGTCTTAGATGAAAGAGCGTCAGATATATAAGAGAAAATAACGTTAAACAACACCGAGGACCTTAGAGCACTGATTGAATAAAACCAACAAGGTCCATGCCATTCGAGATTCCCAGTCAGCGTCAACATGCTTGGGGACGCAGTTGTCCCGTACTTTGCATAAAAAAGAACTACTAAGAAGACCGAAGCAGAACCACAACCGACTACATGCAACAAACCCGATTAAACCAGTAACCTGATGAAGATCCCAATTCAACCAACGATGACTAAGAAGAAACAGAAAGAGTACAAAACATAAGTAAAAAACACATAACACACACGAATACATACAATCAACAAGAAACTAATAAACTTAAACACAAAACACAAGAAAACAACCAAACATCAATGAAACTGAGAAAAACATTTACTGTGATAGAACGGTCTGAGGCCGCTTAAATTCAGCCACTATCATATGTTTGAAACAAACACATTGCTACCCACGTGCATCTGCGAGAGCAAGCAGGGCGCGTTATCGCCACCTGAGTCAATATTTAACCAAGGAGGTAATTCCCCCCCGGTTTCGCCTCCGGTCGTCGATCTCGCCAGATTGAGTTAGGCTTATGTTCAGATAAGGTATTTTCCCAGGCGCGACCAGGGCATTCCCCCGAAGTCCCCCACTCAATCATCCCCTACGCCCTGGAGATGGCTCCGGCTATTTATATCAAAGCTTTCCCGATTGAAGCAGATCAGATCAGATCCAGATTATCTTCGCGAGGCATCACGCAGATCCGGTCTCACCTTGTACACCTCGAGATCCACCATTATTGTCCAGAAGAGGACAATATAACTTGAGTGCCAAGGTTCGTGCCTTCGAGGGCTCTAAGTCAATAAGGCCTCCCCTGTTGTTCAGAAAGAGAACAACGTTATAACAGCCATTGTTCTTTGAGCCCTTGGACAAGAAACGGTTCTCACCCTCCCCCCCCCGTTGTTCAGAAAGAGAACAACGTTAGAACATCCATTGTTCTTTGAGCCCGTTGACAAGAGACGGTTCTCACCCCCCCCCCTCTGTTGTTCAGAAAGAGAACAACGTTAGAACAGCCATTGTTCTCCAAGCCCGTTCGTCAAGAAACGGATCTCATTCCCAAGACATCACGTCAGGATAATTTAATTTCCCCTTTTTAACGTTGTTCAAGAGAACGATTGGTTTCAACGATAACCTCCATTGATCTAGAACATCCCCGATTTGCTGTCACAAAGATCGCTCGTTTCTCCGAGTCCCACTTCGCTCTCACTCATCGAACACAGTCCTTCCTCTTCACTAAAGACAACCCCCGAAGAACCCTTCTGCTGGAACTCGCCAGTGGACCGAAGATTCGTACGCATCGTCTTCCACTGCACAAAATTTTTTTAATTACGCAAGCTGAGCATTACCTTTAATTATCTAACCTTTTTTCAACCCTAGCCTGTGCTTTCAATGGCTTAGCGAACCATTTCCCCCCCCCTTTAATTTCATTTGTTTACATTTTTTAAATCTCCCTAAATCTTAATCCTCGGATTAGTTAGATTTTCCCACGACCCTTTCCATTCTCCGTTTATGTAAACATTTTCTTTTTGTGTGTTGTTGATAGTTTAATTAATAAAACTCTATTTTATTAATGATAGCCATATTATTATCCTTGAGCTCAGTTTTACTTCTTAAGAATATTGAAAATAAATAACCTCGGTCAATCAGATTACCACGCACTCGAAATATTAGGATAATTCCCTCAACGAATAGTTATATATGGTATATCGTCGAGAGTCTATTCTACGACATTGACTAATACAAATAGAATACACGTAGGAATCAGTTAAGAGACGAAAAACACAAATAAATAGTAACTAAAAAAACAAAAAACACATTAAAGAAACAAGAATGCTAAATTTGAACATTAATACATAGGCTTGGACGCCAAATAATTTATAAATATATATATATATATATATATATATATATTCATTGGTAAATATAGCCTGAAACAACATTAAACAAACAAAAACATTAAAAACAAAGAAAGAGATTAGCCTGATCTCCAGGCAACGTTGAAAATCTTTCAACCCTAAGACTTCCTAATTTTCATCACTATTCTTGTACACCATTATCTCTCACACTCACATATCTACCACTTCCCTCAGGAGGAGATGTAGACGGAATATATGTATGGTCTTATGGAGATAAAACCAAATGGTCTGTATAGAGTTGTACTTAATCTATAGAATGCGGTATATAGTCTCTAAAAGATAACCTCATGTTTTACTGGTCACAACAATAAAACTACTTTTACTACTTTTTAAACTAACAATTAAATAAATAACATATAAACAAACTACAGAAGGAAAAGGAAGACTGAAACTATAAGTTTGTAGTGTTTTAGTCTCACTGAAAATACGACTTGGTTTAAAAGTTTTCCTTCACAAGATTATTTATTTTGAAGGAACCGATCAAAGATAATTACTGAACAAAATATATTGAACCCTGTTTTAAATGCGGAAGTATGCTAGAGAAAAGTGCTTACTAGTTGCTCCATGAAGCGATGTCAAACATCTATATCAATTACAAGCGTATATGTTTTTTTATTAAACAGACTGAATAAACACATCAAAAACATCCTGAATTTATGGTTAAATCCTAGAACTCGTATTCTTTCTCCTTATGGAAATTCCTATGAATGCAGCAAAAAGATTGGCAAGAAAGTCATCTGATGGCAAAAGTGATGGTCTGTGTGTTTGGGGATTAAAGCAAAAAATTGATTTCCGGTATTTTTACTTACTATGTCTTAGCAGATTGCTAAAATAAAGTGTACCAAAGTGGAAATAACTTTTACATTTAAAATAAAAAATAATGGGCGATAAAAATAAAGTGCCAATGTGCTTAACTTTATTAATGACCTTTAAAATAATTTCTATGTACCTGCAAAATAATAGTGTAATTGGATTAAAAAGTAGTTAACAGATCGTAAACAAGCAGTCGCTTTAAACTAGGTAACATCGAGTGACATTCACAAATGGAGTTACACAGGGCTCAGTTTTGGGACCACTCCTTTAATTTTCGAAAAAATTAGAGTTTCGGGAATGGAGTAGTAAATAAAACCATTACTGCTGCGAATGAGCTAAGTGAGGAAATAAGTATAAATAAAACTGTCATAGATTAAAATAATTTTCAAATAAATTAATAAATTAGTCCTGAGTAAATTTAAAATTTGCTATATAGATTAGTTAGCAAAGTGAGTTGCAGAGTCCTAAGGCCTAGAACAAAGAGTATAAGAGGCACGAAACTAGAACGAACAAGTCGATAAACCAAAGATATGAAATAAGATAATATTTTTTAGTAAAAAGGCGAAATCAAACCCTAGCATAACAATCAGTGTAACCCAGAGAGGAGACTACTAAAGGTGCTAAGAGTTAGAGGGGAAAGTGTGGTGCTGCAGTTCTTCTAAACCTGCTCTCTATGAATATTGTGGCAGGTCATTTTGTACTATCAATCGATATGTTAAAGGTATAAGGAGCAAATATTTACACATTCCTGGTGGCTATTCCAAATATTTGAAGACAGTAGCAATAAGGTTCGTCCAAAGCTGGACAGTTGTTACAAATTAGTAACAAGGTGCGTCAAAATCTTGACTGGAGGGGTCACAAATTAGTAACAAGGGGCGGCTAAACCTTGATAGGAGTAGAAATATATTAAGCTCATCGTGCGTTAAGTTGATGATTCACATAGGGTAACAACAACAAGAATTCGCATTGATAATGAGGAAGTTCAGGGGGTTTACAGCCAAAATGATACCAAATCCAGTAATCTATTTATATAAACGCAAGTTCTATTCGTATGTCCCACTTTTTGGCTTCTTAAACCACCACTTGGTTCTTATATATAATAGGTGGTTCTTTATACCCATTATCAGTTTCTCAGATCCTAGTGTGTTTCTCAGGGGTTTCTTAAACCCCCAAAGGGATGCAAGATATGAGGGAGGTGATGAGAAGGGTGTTGGAGATAGGGTAGAAGGACGACGTTAAAGATAAGGATGGTTAAGGGGGAAGGGGGAGAAGGAGGGCGTTAGAGATTAGGGAGATGAAAGAGAGGGGGAGAATAAGGAGGGGGAAAAGGAGGGTAGAGGGAGGGACCTCAAGTAGCTGTGGAGCATGAGAGTATGTGCTTATTCTTCGCATTCCTCTTGTTCCAAGTGATCTCCCATTTAGTTTTAAACGACTGCAGCTTCCATTGAGGCCCGTCTTTGCAATGACTCTCAACAAAGCGCAAGGTCAATCTATGACAGTAGAAGGGTTCCAGCTGGAAAAACTTTTCTTCTAACATGGACAACTGTAAGTGGCTTGGTCCAGATTTGGTAGTGCAAAACCCTTACTCTAACGCACTAGGAGGAAAAACTAAAAATGTGGTTACCACAGAAGTTCTTAAATGAGTTTAGAGTATTTTTTTCTATGTAAATATATTATCTTTACTAGAAATATAACCCATGTAAATCAAACAATTTGAAAGTATTAGCAGGAGAGAGAGAGGCAAAATGAGACATGGGAAAGAGAAAGAGGAGAGTGACATGAGGGAGAGGAATGACTCGCGAGATGGGGGAAAGAGGGAGGGCAGGATATGGGGCAGATAAAGGAGAGGAAGAAGATAGGCAGTGTGAGGGAGGTGGAGGCAGGGATAAGAAAGACAGAGAGAAGGGAGTAACAAGGAGTAACAAGAAAAAGAAGTAACCTAGGAGACCTTACGGTCCATTCAAGGAGGGTACCTTTAGACTAGCAATCGAGCGGGCACATGGCTGCTCAATTGTTCTGCGTCCCTAAACGGCCACTTTTTAAGTCTTTGTCTAGTCTTGACTTGAACTGGTCAACAGATTCACTGTTGACAACTTCCACTGGAAGTGCGTTTCACTTACCGCAGATACTGTAGGTGAAAAAATTTATACACAGATTGCGGTTGTAACGCTTCAGTTCAGGTTTAAGGCCGTGATTGCGTATTCTGTTCTCACTCAGTGTAAAAATATCCCGGTAGTCAACATTGTCGAACCCTCGAAGTATTTTGAAGACTTCGATGAGCTGACCACGCAGTCTACCGGTTTCCATCGAGAACAGATCTAATTCCCTTAGTCTATCCTCATAACTTTTATCGTGGATAGAGGGGATCAGCTTGGTTGCCCTGGCTTGTACGCGTTCCAACCTTGCGATATCCTTTCAGAACGGAAAACTCCAAAATTGTATGGCATACTCCAGGTGTGGCCGAACGAGGGAGTTGTACAGACAAAGTACTATCTCCTTGTTACGGTATCCAAACTGGCGCTTTATGTAGCCTAAAATCCTTTGGGCTTTCTTCTCGGCCTCGATGCACTGTTCTGAGAACTTGAGGGCGCTAGTAATAGTTACACCCAAGTCCTTCTCAGTGCCACTCAATTCAAGAGCAGTGCCCTTAAGGATATACTGAGATTGGGTGTTTCTGTGGCCGATATGCATCACTTTGCATTTACCCAAGTTAAAAGGCATTTGCCACGTGTCCGACCACTCCCTAATCTTCCCAAGATCTTCCTGCAGGCGGGCAGGATTTCCATCCTAAGCAACGTTCATACCAAGCTTGGTATCCTCGGCAAATTTGAAAATCTTGGCAACCATGTCACCGTCCATGTCGTTGACGTAGATGATGAATAGTAGTGGTCGCAGGACGGAACCTTGAGGCACCCCGCTAGTAACGGGCACCCACTTAGAAGCCTGTCCATTCACCACCACCCATTGCCGTCTGCCATTTAGCCAGTTCTTGATCAGGCCGGCTACTTTTCCGTCTATGCCCAGCGCTCGCACTTTCCGGAGAAGGCGGCGGTGTGGTACCTTATCAAAGGCTTTCTGAAAGTTTAAGTACACCACATCTACCGCCTTGTCCCGATCGTGCTCACTGAACACGAAGTGGAAGAATTCCACAAGGTTCGTCAGGCATGACCGTTGCCTTCGAAAGCCGTGCTGGGAACTCCTCAGTAGCAGGTTTGACTCTAAATACGACGTCATTTTGTCCACTATCATGCTTTTCATGAGTTTACCGACTATCGAAGTGAGACTGATAGGTCGGTAGTTTGACGGTTGGCTTCGGTCTCCTTTCTTGAAGATAGGAGTCACCTCCACTTCAGGCCAGTCTCTAGGAACGCATTCGGTCCGGATTGACATGTTAAAGATTGCGCTCAGGTGTCGTGACACTTGATCGCGCACTTCTTTTAAAACTTTAGGTAGAAACCCATCCGGGCCAGGTGACTTATTCGTCATTAGGTCACTTATCTTTTTTTTATTTCCCTTTCGGTGAAGTCCATATCCTCCAGCTTTTCTCCCGAGTAGGAATCCATTGGCTGGGGGATGGGACCACACTCTTCAGTAAAGACTGAAGAGAAGTAGTCGTTGAGGAGGTTGGCATTTTCTGCATCTAGGTGATTTAATGCCCCGTCCTCATTTCTCAAAGGGCCAATCGTTAGACGGATTGGTTTACGGCGGTTCATATATCTAAAAAACTCCTTGGGATTCTCTTTACAGAGTCTCGCCACTCGGAGTTCCTCAGACCGCTTAGCCACCCTTATGCTGGACTTCACTCTCCTGGCTAGCCTTCGGTATTCATCAAGGTCACCCGAGATCTTCGATTGCTGGTACACAGTTCTCTACTCCCTAAGCAGTTTGCCGATTTCTCGATTAAACCACTTTGGTTGAACAGAAGACCGACGGGGACATTACAAAGGGATGAATGTCGATTGAAGACTCATGGATGTGATTTTGAAACTGTTCCAAGAGTCTTCAACAACATCGCACTCTTCTAGCCTAGCGTCAGTCAGTCCAGCACGAAGACCTGCAAAGTCTGCTCCTTTCAAATCGAGTTTCCTCGATTTACTACTTACAGGCCCTACCTTCGGGACTTTGACCTTAAATCTAATTAGTCGGTGGTCACTGCCAACGAGCTCTTCGCCAACAGAGAGGTCCTCAACTATGTCATCCTCAGAGGTGAAAACCAGGTCGAGGATATTGTTTCCTCTCGTTGGCTCTCTCACTCATTGAGTGAGGAACTTGTTGTTCGCGAACTCCAGGAGTAGTGCGTTCTCGCCACAGGGTTCTCTGGTTTCCCAGTCAACTTGTGTGTTGAAATCACCCATAACGATACACCCCCTATCTTTGACTAGTTCTCCCAGTAGCTGGTACAGATCTCTGTCCTTTTGAACGAGTTGGGCAGGAGGTCTATAAAGCACCAGGGTCCTGTATTTGGCAGGACCTATCTCTAGGTCAACACCTAGTAGTTCATGGTCGGATACGATGTTGCAATCCATTAAGTTGAGAGTATCCTTGACATACAACATCACACCGCCACCCTCTCTGTCTGGCCTATCTTTCAGGAAGAGCTGGTAACCGGTAATCGTCAATTCACCTTCAAAATCTCGGCTTAAGGTTTTTATCCACGACTCCGTTATGGCCACCATCTCAGGTTCCTCTGTTACTACGAGGCCACGGAGCTCAAGAAACTTATTCCCACCTCCCCCAGGATACCATGCGTTTATATGTATTAGATGAGGTGGTTCTGGAAAGTTATGCGCTCTTTAAATTATAACATTCAAAGTAATTTCCTCAATTAACGTCTTGAGCTATTCGAATAAACATTTTGAAACTTTTAACCACCCTTCTCGGAGTGTTTAAACTTGTATGACTCTTATTCTTTCAGATGAGGGTCACAAAGTTGACAAATAATTTGTTTTTTTTCCTTTTTTTTCTTCTCAGCAGATACACAGGTGTTGCTTTTCCTTCTACTTAAAAAGAGTGCTGATGTAGGCATGCCTAGTAAAAGGCTTGTAGAGCCTCGTTATTATCAGTTTCCCTTAATTTTTGGTGCATGTTTTTATCTTATTTCACTTTCATTTTCAAGGATTTATTTTTCAGGATTTATTTCCTTAACAGAATTTATAGGCCAGCTTTATGTATAAATATTGAAGATGATGGGAAAAGTACAAAGGCTGAATTAATTAAAACAACCTGGTGAAGTTGAAAAAACTATATATGCCATAGGACTAAAGATACTGCTCTTAGCCACCACCTTATGGTACTTGTGATAACATGAAGTTAGTCCCTCTCTCCTAGATTATCTTTGCATTAACTAAGATGAGGAGTCAGTATTGCTCTGTAAAACAATATCGAATAGCAATTCTCAGAATTGACTGATGTGATTGCTCAGTGAAATTCCTTCTCAGAATTATCCATGAAAAACGAGAATAAACCGATGCTCTCACCTGAATATATCTCTTTCCTATAATAAAAGTGACTTTGAAAAGTCTTGATAATTTATCCTCGTTACAGTATCCAAAGGAAGCTGCAATTTATTTAGAGATTACACGTTTTAAAGGGCGTAAAGAACTTAAAATAATACTAAAATAGGGGAAATCTATGAACGGGATATAAATTTCACTCTGAGGTTTATATTTGCGAACTCGTTAACAAAATAATACCATTACTACTTATACGATGACTGGTTAAGTGGACATTTCACATGTCTATGTCTAATAAATTTGAATTGAATATGTTTACCTTAGCAGGCCTTTAGCTTGTTGTGAGATATCAGGCAACCAAGTTTGCTCTTTATACTAATATATTGTGCGTTATAGAAGATGATAGGGAAGTTTCATCAGTTACTATATGATGACCATTCTAAAGTTCCCGGAGGATCAGAATTAAAAAAAATATATAAATTTATTCTTATTTACTTCTTTCTTCTGCACGATAAATACCTATGGCCATTTGTGTTATCTATATATTTTTAAAGATTAAGGTGGGTTAAAAAATATCTTTGAAACTCGCCTGAGTGTTTACAATTTATTTAGAACAATTTTACACCCGTTTTACAACCGTTTCATCCGATCAGGTCAGGTTTCAAAAAATCCGATCACATAACTAAATCGATTATATGTTTGTAATATTTTTGATTGATTTGTTAATATTTTTCAGCCGAATTAGGTTTATAAGTAAAAAAGCATTGCTTTCTAACCCAATTTATCAATTAAATATTACAATAATGATTAGTGTACATTAAATTGTAGACATTTAAAATGGATCTTAGGTCATTATTGTTCACAATTCAATGCATAAGCTTGCGTTTCTTTGAAATCCTAGAATCCTCATCGGTAGTGGTCAATGATTTCTAGTCTTCATCTCTTTCATGTCCTGATGGAATCTCTCCTCATGATCGGTGTTCATTGATACAAGAATTTCAGAAACTTGATCCATGTGTCAAAATAATTAATGCATTTTGATGTTCATGTTACATCCGAGGGTTCTGAAAGCATTCAACATAGTGTTGAAAAGTTTTGGTTAGTTCCTGGCCTTCTTGCTGCCAAGAATTTACTCATGAACAGAACAAAACACTTCCACAATTCCATTTGCACATCGTTTATTAAGTTTTCAAACTCTGGATGTCTTATGAGCTGACAGAATAGAGGTTCCTCAAATAAGCCAGCTTTCAGCTTTTCCATGATCAATCTCGGAAAAGCGCAATACAAGAAAGTGAGGCAGCCAGTATCCTTGTCCAGAGCTTTGGTGAAATGTTTAACCAACCCAAGATTGCTGTGCAGGGGTGGGAAGAGTATCCTCTCTCTGTTTACCAGAGGTTTGATTATGACTTTCCTTGTTCTAAAAGGGACCAGGTCCTCCGGATAGGCAATATTTCTTCGTGTAATGCTGAGCTTGATCCTCACTATCCCATATGCACAGAAATATCGGGTACTTGGCGAACCCGGAGTGTTATTCGAACAAAATTTTACCATGTACAGGTGAAAGTTCAACAACTCATGCTGGTCATAAAAGATTTTCTCCAGCTTGTACTCCACCACATCATACTTACCATTAATTGTAGGGGAGTGAGAGAGGGCTACAGAGGAAAACTGGTTGGCGTTGTGCAGCAAAACACATTTTAGCCATTACTTGTAGTTGTCAATAAACACTCTCCTAACTTCGGTTTCGTACTGTGGAGCCCTATGCTTATATATGTAGAGTACACAGAGTTCTTCTCTTGAGAGAATAAAACAAAGGTACCTTTGATGTCTGTTGCGGTAGAATGTGATACGAGCACTGTCAGAGTATTTTTTTCTCAAATCTGCATGTCAACAATTTAGTAGAAGAATTTGACAAGCTAAAAACGCAAACTAGATCATTACCACCTTTTCGGAACAAGAATATGGGGCATCATCATCAAAAAACACTTCTTCTTCCTTTTCCTTAACACTGGAGCAATCTTCCTCACTAATGCCAGGAATTTCTCGAAAAACAGGATTGGAATTTCATCAAAATGAGCTACAAGATGACGTGATTATTGAAGATCAGGTTATTTGAGGCTGCTCCGGTTCTTTCTGTTGAGCCCAGTCAAATCACTAACGCAGAAGTAGCAGTAAGTGTCAGGGTTTGTTGGCTTCTTCCAAATCATGGAAGTTTCAAACTCCAGCTAAATCTTCTTAACCTCAGTCCAACACTGCAAATTAAACATGGCAAGCCCGCTTTATGAAACTTGTCACTGGCTTCCTGTTACGAACAATAGTGTTTTTGAAGCAGATGTACAAGAATACATGGTCCTTATTTTTGCAAAATCGTCTTTTCGAATTCATTTCCTTGACCTGCAAAAGAAAATTACCAGTTAGTACAAAATTGCTGTATTTAACCTCTTCAGAATTCGTGTATTTAAAGAAATACATGCATCGTATAAATGGGTAATACCCGTACATGCGATATACATAAAAAAATCACGTTGCAATAAATTTGGTGTTGTTCAGTGTTATCACGACAGAAGAGTTTAAAAAGCCCGACTTGAGAACATGGCCTTTGTTAAATTTGAAAGCAGGAAAAACAGAAATCGCGGTAGACTTTTAGTTCAAAATTAAAAAAAAATACGTAACAGCAATGAACCTAATATCTGCTTGAGCCGAGTAAGGAAGAAGAAAAGAAGAGAGACGAGAAGATAATAATTGACGAAAAAGGGGTAGTATAAATTAAATCCTCAATAATAGTTTCTTTCCGAATTTATATTTTTAGACTAAAATATTTACGAATTTTATCGTTAAACGTATTAATCGACTTGCTCCTAAAGACTTGCGAGGAAAAATGATTGCCTATTTTGGTAATTTTATATGCGAACTTTTGTGAATATCTCAGTGTTAAATCTTTTGTTAATAACCTTGAAATTGTTAATTCTAGGAGCTGCTCGGTGATTTAACTTAAATGCCTACTCATCTGTTATGTTTATAAAACCAGTTACTTTTTAAAAACTTTGATGAGTATAATCAATGATGCTTGTTGTAGTGTTCCCATAAACATCATTAAATCTTCGATCGGTTCACTTATTGTTCTCCAAATTCCATGTAGTTCAAATGGGCCCATCTTTTAAACTGCTATTTTATCCCTGCCAATCCCTGAAATTACCTTTTCTTTATGTCCATCATAACATAGTCGTACAAATTCATCATGATTAGGATGCAAGAATTTGAATTTAATTATTCAGTATTTTCCAGATTTCTATTTTCCACCAATATTTTTTATTTTTCTCTTATAAATCATAAAATTCTATAATCTTTCCTTGACTACAATAAATTATAGTACATTATTCGATATGAATTTTAAGCAAATGCGCCTTTTATTTTAATAGATTTTAGCATTGCGCAATTTTTTGTCTTCCTACTAAACCAAATTATATTAATTTACTAGCCTTAATGAAAAGCGAATTCTTTAAACTAACAATCTTTCTGATAAATTTAGTAATAAATTAATGACTTTTGGTTACCATTATTCTTCTTTAAAACCTTAAAAATACGAATAATTAAAAATACTTGGATTTTTCCAATTGCAAGGATGTTCCACGTGCATAACTTTTGCCTATTCGAACAATTTCCTGATTTATCGCAAGTGGATAAATTTTTCGTCTGCTTTGTATCTCGCCGAAGGTCAGTTGGTATTTCAAAAATTTAATTCAATAGTTTTGAAATTAGAATTTTTGTCATTTTTTTTTTTCTATATCATATTCATATGACAAATCTTTTGGTTTAGTGGTGATTATATACATAGGAGGATATTTTATATTAGTAAGCAAAGTTTAAATAGTTAATTTAAAATATAATTTTTCCAATTACGATTGTTAAAATCTGGATGTTAATTTTACTTTAATAAAAAAATATGTAAATATCTTGAACGCAATTTAGATTTTAGGCTTTGCAAATTTTAAAAACAAAAATTGAGGAATATTTTCATTAAATACAACTAAAATTCTTTAAACATACCCTTAATATAATATATCTAGAGACAGTTACTATTTACAAACAATGAAGTGATTATTTCGTGACCTGTAAATTAAATTAATGATTGATTCTAACCAAGGTGTTGTTTTATCTTAAACACGTAAAGACTACATTTAAATTGATTAAATACACTATGTAGGTTAACTCAAGTTTTAGTGATATGGATTTTGATTTGATATTACATCACAAATAAAGAGATTTATTTCACTGCCTCTAATGTGCATTCAGGAAAGTTACGCGGCATTTCATTCCCTAAAGTTTCAATTAGTCTCCCGTTTACCATACTATAGAGAGGAACCTTCGACAAATTTCCATTCATCCCAACTTCATTCCTTGATTTAGAACTTTTTCCCAAATATTTAGGCATAGATACTCCGTTTCTCAGTCTTATTTTACTTATTTAATCATAAAATGGCAAACTTTAATCAATATTGTTCGTATTTTTACATTACTTTTAGTGAATTTGCTTTAATTTTCTGTTCGTATTTTTCCATTACTTTTGCTCCTTCAATCTAGAAGGAGAAAGGCTCACTTAACTTTAATAACCATGTTAACTCTTAAACTAAAGGTAGGCTTACGTTAGCCTCAATCTCCTAGATATTTTTGTGGACTTCTTTTCTTTTGTCCCTTCGTCCCTTACCTAACTAGGTCTGCCGAGAGCTAAATTAGCTGCTAGTCAGTGTATATGAGTCGTTCAGTCAACCTTATTTGGCGCGGCCGACAATTAGACTTTTGTCCTCTTTATCTCTTGGCCCGAGGGAGAGAGGAAATATGCATGCTTTCTTCCCAACCCATCTCTTTTCTATTGCCCGAACTTTATTTTTATAGGGACATAAATTTACGCCCAACTCTGTGGTGTACCTCACCGAGGATTGTTTGACCACCGGCTGTGAGAGGTATTCAGGAGTGTTGCAAACCCGGTTAAATCGGCATTCTATTCGCTTATTTTGGAGCAAGTAACCAAGGTGGGCGTTTATCGGTTTGCGTACCAAATATAAAAAAATATCTTTATGTCCGGTATAATAAAAACAAAATTCCCAATAAAAAATATTAGCTTCGAACGGTGAAGAGGGTACCGCTAAGAACCTCATTACCACCCTGCTCCTTTTAGAGAGAAGAAAAGCCATTACCCCTTCATTTTATCAAGGGTAGCTACATATCTTTCCTAATGGGCAGGGTACCCTTCCATAACCAACCGCCAAAAAGGATAAGCTCTCACAACCTATTCATTAGGCGGATCCCACAACTGATCATTTCCGTGTGCGAAGGTAGACCGTAACTTTAATTTCTCATCCTACTTATCCACCCAAAAATAAAAGAAAAACCTAAACAGAAACCTACTCGTGCACGATTAATGTCCTCCCGGAGGCAATTATCGGTGTTAGACGCCAGCGGCCCATTGCAACTTTCCTCAATCCTAAACAATTTACGTTTTGGGTGGCAAATAATATCATTGCCCATTGTCATTTCGCTATTGGTCTGCTCACCGGGTCCTTTACTGCGTAAGCTGCCCTTAGGCCACATGCAAGATGCGATTTCCAACATCCTAAGAGTCGATGTCGTTATGGGGTCCCCACCGAGTTAAATGGGACCCCAGCTTGAGGAACTATGATTTCCAATTCTAAAAAAGAAGATTCCTTATGGTGAGTCTATCAAGTCTCGGCTGGTGACATACTAAGCCTACACCCCATCCCCCATGGAAGTTAGTGCTCTCGTGTACTGCACGATCATGCAACTTGTAAGCTTCCAAAATTAATTAAAAACCCAATGTTCATGACCTTTCTAGGCCTATAAGCTTTATCAAGGGGGCTGTAGCTCCCTTAAAACTGCCTAAAAGTGTATGGGGGGCTACAAGTTCCTGGTTCATTCTAAATGATGAAAAATGCCAGTCCTACAAGCGCCAGGTGAACCAAAGGCCTCGTGCTAGAGGAATCGAATGTCTCTTGTTTTCTAACGCAGTTTTTCAAATATCTCATCAAAGGGATCAGCGCGTTTGTTGGATTCGCGCTCGAGTTCCAGCAGTTCTAAACTAGAATAATATCCTTCAGTGGAGTTATCGTGAACTCCGTGCTAACTGTGATCAGGTATGAATCCGCACCTTGACCTTGAACTTCTTTCGGAGATGTTGTTTAGTTCCTCCCTTCTGCCTTCCCCCTTGAGTAACAAAACTTTCGATACCCCTCAAGCCCTCGTTGGAGGCAAGGAAAGGGGTAGAGATCCTCTTCATATACTGTGTAGGATACTTCCGTTTTCTATTGAATTCTAAATACCCCATTAATAATTCTTTAAGGCAGTTGTATTGCAGCTGCACCTGACACGGTCTCACTATATTATTTCTTTATATATTCCACCCTCAGTCGAATTGGGTAAGGGCGAATTTGACCAGGCGCATTACCCTTCTCGGGTACTTGAAAAGTATGCTAGGGGTATAGATCATGGTGGACCTGATCAGAGTGCTTGAGATTGGTGTCCTTACTGTGTCCTCCATGAGCTCTCCAGTTAGCCATGTGGAATTTAAATGGAAAGGTCGATGAGCTATATTGAACTGATGGCTTTCCTTTTTAAACATCGTTATCTTTTCCAAGGCAAAGAGCTGCTGCCTTGTATGGCTACCTTTTAGATAAAGGCTAGAGAAAGCATAACCTTGATAATAAAACCAGGACTGGGGGTGGCTATAGGCGAGCACCAGCAGACCGCTTTCTTGGCAGTTCCTTGCAGCCGAGGATGAAGCTTGGTCGTCTTGAGTCCTCTCCTGCCACCAGGAGTCTTCTCCCCTTGGGCAAGATACGGTTCTGAAGTGAGCACGCCTTCTTACTCGTTTAAATCTAGTGCAGGTTTAAAGTCCTCAGCAAACCGTCCCTGATCAAGCCCCGCGGCGATGGCTGTCTGTTGGTGGGAGTTTGTCCGGGATGAGGGCCCGCTCTTAGCTGGGCGGCGTAGGCGAATATAGTTGTTCTCTCCTGGGATGAGGCGATAGGAGAGTTCGGCTTCAACCTCCTGGACTAAACAGCGCTTTTTAGGACCCCACTGCTTACCTCTGAATGGGGGAGGGAAGTAAAAAAGGTTGCCTAAAAATTGCCTGCCTCAAAGTCAGTCTGGGTGGGTAACCACGCTCGTCGGACCATTTACATTCTGTGATCGAAATAATCAATATGATATAAAAGTAGCAGCATTGAACGTTCGTACCATGCTAGACTCTAACCTTCATACGGACAGACCAGCTAGACGCACTGATCGCATCGCCCAGGAACTGTTCCGATATAACGTTGACGTTGCTGCTCTATCAGAGACCAGACTTCCGGATGAGGGCAGCCTGGTTGAAGAACCTAAGGTAGTTACACCTTTTACTGGAAAGGTTACCCTATGCAGGAACGCAGACTCCACGGCGTCGGTTTTGCAGTCAAGAATTTCCTTGTGCGACTGATTGATGACACACACATTGGCGTTTCTGCATGTCTCATGAAGATGCGGGTTCCTCTCAAAAGAAAGCGACATACAACTATCCTCAGCTGCTATGCCCATACCCTCGGCAGCCCTGAGGACATCAATGATACCTTCTACGAACAGCTGCAGGCAAAACTGCAGTGTACACCGATTTTAGACAAGTTCATAGTGCTAGGAGACTTTAACGCGCGAGTGGGTTCCTCCTACTAGGCGTAGGCCCGAGTTGTTGGCAGGCACGGTATTGGTAAAGTAAATGCCAATGGCCACGGCCTACTTTCTCTCTGCTCCAAGAACCAGCTTATCATCACCAATACCATCTTCAAGACGAAGAAAATTTACAAGGGAACATGCAAGCAACCTCGGTCTAAGCAATAGCACATGCCGGACTACGTAATCGTCAGACAGCGTCATCGGCAGGACGTATGGCTGACCCGTGCCATGCAAGGTGCCGAGTGCTGAATGGATCACCGGCTGGTTTGTGGCTCTCTCTCCCTTCTCATCCAACCAGCTACTAGAAAACGACAGGCAAAAAAGAAGCTTAACTGCGCCCTGCTCAAGGATGAAACTGTGAAAACTGATCTTGGTATTGCCATCTCAAACCATTTAGCTGATGCTGCCCCCTTTAAGAACTCAATGACTGTGTAGAGGTTAGCTGGGGCCACTTCGCACAGTCAGTATCTGTTGCTGCGGAGGAAGTCTTTGGTTGCGCTAAGCGAAGGAACAGAGATTGGTTTGACGACAGTATAGTTGGCATACGGGAGCTTCTGGAAGCAAACAACAGCGCATATCAGGCTTTCATGAACACCCCTTCCTCGGACTACTTGAAGCGACAGTGGTAAATCAAGTGAGCAGTCGCTTAGAGAACTTTTCGAAGCATGAAAAATGACTAGTGGCTTGAAATTGCTGCGGATCTGCATGATTTTGCAGATTCTGGAGACCTTCTGAATTCTACAGCTCTCCTAAACAGGTGTATGGACCAGCTAACCGCTCCTTTAATCGAGTCAGGTCCCAGGATGGGACAGTCCTACTCACAAGCCGGAACCGACGCATGGAACGGTGGAGGGAACACTAGCAAGATCTTCTCAATACTCGCAATCCCTGTGACGCCGCTCAGCCTGATGCCATCCCAGACAGGCCCATTATTCACGAGTTAGATACCCTACCATTACTAGAGGAAGTCAAAAATGCGATCTGTTGTTTGAAGAACAACTAGTCACCTGGCGTTAATGGTGTACCCGGTGAGGTCCTCAAGCATGGTGGCAATGCTCTTCACCTTCATCTATACGAAATGCTCCCCTTATGTTTACCATCAAGCTCGCTGCAGCAAACCATCTTGTTCCTTGAGAGATTCCCACTGGAGCGGGAAATTGGTCTTACATACCGGTTTGATGGGAGCTTCTTCATTCTACGCTGACTCAAAGTTCGAACAAGGGTCTTGCATAACTAAGTGTTTGAACTCCAGTATATAAATGAATGCGTTTTTCTTTCCTACTGCCCTGAAGACCTACAAGAATCACTGGACACCATCACAGACATTTACAGCACTCTTAGGCTCGTTATCAACTCTGACAAAACTGAGGTGATGTACCAGTGGTCCAGTGTTGCCCCCCCACTTAGAGCCCGTAATGAATGTCGCTGGAGCTGAGCTCAAGACCTATGCCCAGTTAAATTACCATGGTAGTGTACTGTCGTCTGACTGTTCTGTTGATGAGGAGTTCAACCGAAGAATCAACAAGGCATCAGCATTTTTTGTCGGGATCCGCAGACGGATGATACAAAACCACAACCTTAGACTTGCAACGAAGGTCGCCGTCTATAGAGCTATGTGCCTCAGCGTGCTGCTGTATGGGGGCGAAACACTCACCCTATACCGGAAGCACATCAAGCTCCTAGAAGCCTTCCATGTGCAGTGCATTAAGAGGATCCTTAATCTTACTTGGCAAGATCGTGTGCCTTATACTGATATGCTGGAGCGCGCCAGTGTACCAAGCATCGAGTGCATTCTCTTTGGCAGACAGATGCGATTGCTGGGGCATGTGCTTCAAATGCTCGCTGATTGCCTGCCAAGGCGTACCCTTTACGTGCAGCTGTCGGAGGGGAGACGCCCCCACGGCGGCCCGAAAAAAAGGTACAAGGAGCAAGCTAAAGAGGCACTGAAAAACTTCAACATTAACCTAGACCATCTCGAAGCCACAGCTACTGAAAAGGATGGGTGGCGCGCTGCCTTTCATCGTGATGCTGCCCACTTTGAGGAACAACAGACCAGACAGCGAAGTGAACATCACCAGCAGACCCATAAGGGGCGCTCCGACATCTTCCGGTGCCGGTGCCAGACTTTCGGTGCCCTGAGTGTGGCCGTCAGTGTGCATCACGCTTGGGCCTTCACAGTCATCGTCGCACCCATCGTCGGATCCGCTCTGAAGACATCCGTCATCATCGATCTCGATGGACTTCCCTTAGCAAGTAAGCAACCTGAGAGGCTTTCTAAGTAATACCTGAATCTGGCGCAAGCGTCCGCATTCTAGAAAATGAGACTTCCATATTTCAATCGAGGGTTTTAGATGATCCTGTTGAGTTTTTCTTAGGCACACTCATTAGCACAATCCTTAGTTCTATCTCCCGAACTTATGGCCCTTTCGCATGCCATCCACGTTAATGGTAGTAGGATGAGTGTGAGACTAAACCTTACAGAGAACTAATAGGCATATAGGAACTAGAAGCGCCCTTTGTGCAAATTCTTTCTAGTTATGTGAAATTCATCAAGCTTCGCATATTGTTGGAGCCTTATCGAAACAGCAATGCTGTTACACTAGCATTTTAAGCACGCTGCTCATTTGCTAAATAGCAGCAATAGTATTTTATCAGGAGAGGCGGAGAAACCTCCTCCGACTTCATTACGCTAGGCTTGCCTCGTTTTTCCTTCAGCTTATAAAAAAACACCTCACCTACTCCTAGTGATATCACATACATCACGCTTCCCACCTGAGTTATTCAACGATTGGCTTTCCGGGAGCTTTCTGGTTGGAAGGTATTTACCCAGATTCAGGCTAATGGTCACCGTGCTAGCATTTCGCAAACAGAAGTACGATTACTTTATCTGGCTGTGCTTGTCCAAGTTCTGTATACTTTTGGACTTGCACTTGATAGAAAAAATAGTATATGATAAAACTGAACTTATATAAAACGAAATTTGCCTCTATCCTGTGCAGGAATGTTTCATTAAGTTCCACGTCATTTTTATATTTGGAGAAGGTTGATGATACCGCCTAGGGATATGAAATCATGGAAATCCTCCATACTATAAAGCCAAGGGGTCGCCTTGCAATTTTCTTGTATTAGTTCCTACGAAATCGTCGATTTTTTGTAGGGGAGGGGAAGTTCTCTCTGGTGCAAAGAACAAGAAGTTAACGTCCTGCAGGGAGGTTCTCTCCGGCCCACCCTCTTTGCCTTGAGGTTCAAAGTTATATTACCTCGTTAATTCGCAATACCAACTCACCGCCCTCAATCTACACAAATAAATGACTTTTTAATCTTTATTGCCGCGCTTAAACTCTACCTTCGATAGCTAACTCTAACAAGTTTTGTATTCCTTCTCTTTTTATGCTAAAACTCAATGGTTTCGGTTTTATTTAACTAACACTAGGGAAGTGCACTTCTGTCTCACTCCATGGTTTCCTCTCTATCTTGTTCTGTTCATAATGACGGCTTACTTGGATATGATAGAATTGAATCATATCCTTGGTCCACATATTGACCAACGCGTCATATTTGTAGACAAATTTTCTCAGCCTTAATGTGTTGTGTACCCGAATATTTTTGGCTTCAGCAGTTTAGTCTTGGACAGATATACCATTATAACATTTTACCGCTCCTTTGTTCTCTCTAACCTACATTAAGGATGATAGTTTGCTCATCTGTATCTGAACATCTATTATGCAAGGTAGACTTGTTCCATCACACCGGCCCCCGTTTAGTGGCCGGTGACTTTTGTGCATCACCTATAGAACGTTTCATTTCCATTGAAAGGGAAATATTCCTCACCTTACTTCGTGCATAGTCAGCTTTGCACTCGTTGCGCAGATTCAGTGTTTCTCAAGTCAACAACGTCTCTTATTTCATCTGTGGCAAACTTGACGGAGCCTATGGCGAAAAGAGACCCTAACCATCAAATAATTCCTTTGGTCTAGGGATAGGGAATTCCTTCGAATTTTCATTAATTATTGGGGCTGGGGCGTCGTTGATTCATTTCCAAAAGCCATCCTGAAAAATATACCTCTGCATGTTTGTCACCTAGGATCTGTTCACAAAGCTATTAAACACGAATATGTAGCTCCAATTCCAAAGGGAGGTAGCTCCCTTAATTTTGAAGCCAGCGCGGATCTTACTGGTGCTTCGTCTATATTCATGGCCAAGCTGGTTGCATTGCATATCTTATTAGAGGTAATTATTCTCCGTGCCTGGTTCGAAAACAGATTTAAAATTAATAACTACTAAAAGAGCGCGTTAAGAGCCTTTGAGCCAGTGTAAACACTGCTTCCCCAAGCTGGTAGGATCAGTAAAACCCTTGCTGCTGCAATTCGGGAGGATGTATAGATTGTTTTCGGCTTGGTTCTAGGCATTTAGGGGTTTCCGACACCGGAGCAGAAATTTTATTTTCCTCACTCTGACTGGATGGCAGAAATTCGTTCAGCCCATCGGACTGTATGGTAAAGAAGATGGAAGACATAACGTAAAATGAAATTTTCCTGCTAAAACAACTAGACTTTTCCGACGGAACTAGCACCAGTGATTCGAAGGTATCGAGTTATTTTAGATCACCTCTGCCATGACACACTCGTGGGATACAGCGTCATTCGATGGATCACTCCTCCAACATTGTTTAAAAATTCTTGATTCTCCAGGTGGTAAGAGACCACTTTGGTGACCTTCTGATCCTAGGGAAGATTCTTGAGTGATAATTAGACCAGTATCAGGAGAGGTGGGGGCGCTACCCCTTGTTTAGTGTCCTTGCGATGGAATTTTATACTCTCGAATAGGGTGTGATTAAGTTTTAGAAGAGACAGTGTTTCTCCATAGTATTTACATATTTTGGTTGTGCTTTTGAGAAACAAATTCATATTTGATTGTTGCCGTTTTGTTTGTTGTTCCTTTATTTTAGATTTTTTTCCTTTTGTTTTTTTCTTTTATTATGTGTTTAGTTTGACCACCAAAATATATGCTTTTTAAAATTTTGGCGCCTTTGCCATCGCTAGCAACCACCTTGCGAGAGCAGAATTTTGTTTGAAATAATCTCATTTACTGTCTTTTCCATCAACAAGCAGCATAATTCCCCGATAAGTAAGAGTCCGTTAAACCAAATTTTACTGGGTTATATCATGAGGAAAATTAATTTTCGGACCATCGGGCCTCTTCGTCCGCCTGAAAGCAAATATCTGTGGTCAATTTGCTTTATATGAGTAAAGTTTTAAGTGGATTTGTTTCTTACATTCTGAGAGTGAAATCAACTGAAAATTCAACGTTAGGAAGGAGATAAATCTTGGTGGCTACATCGTGTAAATTTTAAGTCTTGTAATGCATCACCGGAACAACACCAATATTGTAAAGCTTTACGATTGTGCATCAAACAGATGCGCAAAATTGGCCTCTTTTCTTTGCATAAGCTTCCCACAACAAAGGAATTTCACGTGCATTAACCCAATCTTGGTAAGAAGCTTAGATTGCAATCAATTTTGGGAAAGTTATATGAGAGATGGAGAAAGTTGTAAATAAGGGTCGAAGGCGGTTTCCCAATTACTTTTACAGACCTCAAATGTCCAATGAAATTTTGACAAATTTAAGAGAGAAAAAAAAGTTATAATATACTAAAATCAATAGCTCTCTCGCTGTGTTACACATTTTAGGAATTACAATTGAAAGTGATCTTTCCACCATGGTATTTTATTACTCGCATTGGTTAATTCAGTATTTTCAAAATAATTTCCCTCATTCATATTTAGTGAAGATGAAATTATATTAATTTGACGTCTGTCTGCTACCCTACGATTAATTCATTTTAGAAAATCTTTAATGGTTACTTAGTGTCATTATTTTTAACCTGAATGAGACCATCTTCCAGACATACACCTACAAATACATTTAAAGTGTGTTGTAAATCGTTCTTTACCCTGATAGTTCGAATAAATTAGGTGCTGCACGCGCCATCAAGTCTTTTTTTCAGTCTTTTTGATTGATCAAGTTTTGCTGTAAAAATATTTTAATTCAGACGAGTGTTACACCTATTTATCTTGGCTAAAGCTGTGTGGGGGATACCTAAGTCTCGACACAACGCCTATTTTACTAAAGAAGGCAGTTCTGCAGAAAGTTGCCTAAAAATTAAAAAATCTTAGGAGAAAAAGAGCAAATAGGTTTTAGCTTTATCCTTCAATTTCTTTCTCTGTTGATCCATAGTTAAGAAATCTTGGCTGGTCGATTAAGAAACTTGTGATTATAGTTTATTTGCTCTTTTTATCTAAACATCCGCATTCATTTCCATTAATTTAGTTACCCTAAATATTTCGACGAAATGTGTACGACTAAAAACTTTTCTATTTTCCTTAAGCAATTTCGTTAGAACATCACTCAAAAGAAGAGAAAATAGACCTATTCAAAAAAGTCAACATGCTCAAGAGAGCAATCATATTCCAGCCATCAAGCCCGCGCTTGTTTCACTCAGGAAATTGTTTACCATGTTTCATGTGTCATTTGCTCAAATTATGACGGCCTTATGGTTGGTTCAATCTCCTAAGCATCATTTTCCTCTTCGTATGTGAGAGAATGACGTAAAATAAAAACACGAGATTTAAAGTAACTTCACTTACAAGATAACTTTCTTGCGAGGATAATAACATGCGAGATATTCGATTTTTTCAAATTTGAACAAAGAATAAAAAGCCAAATATAACGGCAGAAAATCCTTGTAAAATATTGAATGCAATTCGTGAACGGCTAATGCTTGAGAGAGGACATGCTGGATGTGGAATTCGAGTGCCATGATCATGTCTTTAATCAGAGAAAATATTTGGTCTACCCATTCCGTTAAGGAAGCGTCTTCGTTGCAAAACGTGGTGGGATTTAGGAGTCCCGCGTGATCTTCCGACATCTACGTAATGCCACATGCAGTCTCTTCTTTTGCCTTGTCTAGTTATAAATCTTTGGAGCATTTTAACTTGAACTAATGCCACTTTCTTTGCCAACAACTTTTTAAAATATTTCCTGCTGGGATATAGATACTCAATTCCCTTAATCTTATTAAATAAAATAAATAATAATGCCCTTTGAAGCGAAAATGTACATATTTTGCTACTCACATTTCTTAACCTTTTATTCAGTAACAAACCATGCACGGTTTTTAAGGCTCGAATTAAATTACCAAAGAATTGGAATCCGCGTTTGATTCTCTGACCTCACGCTTATGCAATTGATCAAAAGCAAACTTCAATATACGAGTATATCTATTGAAAAGCGGGAACGACAATATTTCTCTATCATATGTCCTCCTTTTTTGTCACCGGCTATATAACTATTAAATGCCATTAATCCTCGTATCGCCAACTGTAAAGAAGCTTAGCCTTCATTGAGTCTCGCTAGCTGTGTGATTTATTGAACCTGTATAGGTGTATGAAGTGAAAATCTTTCAAAGTGTGCATTTATTATAATAAAAAATTGATGGTTTCACCAAGTTATATAGTGGAACGCAATTTAGTACCAAAAACGAAGAAAGGAGGCCTCGAATGTATAATCAATTTTAAACATGGTTATCCTTTGGTATTATTGAGTCTAGATGTCAAGAGATGGTGATTTTGAATCACAATGGCTCGGGAAGGTCAAATGGGTAATCGGGCTTGAGATTTCTAAAGGCAAAATTAGGAAGTTCTTTAAATACGGTATCGTTTATTAATTAGACTGGGTAATATCAGGTATCCAAGAGAGTTCGGTCATTTTTTTTTACTTACACACATGGATAACGAAACAAACATTTCAGGCAATAGAATTTATTTTACAAAATAATTGACAACCGTCTCCGAGATATTTTCTAAACAAAATAAAGGTTTATCTAATACTGAATAAAACTCTTTATGCTCTAATGTAGCAAATAACCATTCATTGGAAATTTGATTATCTAATGACGAAAAATGGTAGGAATCGGAAGGAGACGATTTTAACGAGGATAGCAGATTAGTTAGTAGCTCCAAACCGAAACAACTCAGCGTAAGGTCTGTTCATATATTGTCTTGCCGAAACACAACTTGTTTGCGAGTGAAATCTACTGAGTGCTTTCGAATGAGTTCACTTTGAGCTCATCAGAGTAGTCTAGCGTATATCTCAGTCACCTATTTTGTCTCTAGTCAATCAAATTCAGGAAAAAAGATTCTATGATACGGGCGCAGGTGAAGATAGATCTCATTTTTCTTTAGTTTTTGCTGAGCCTTTTTTATTTAGTGGGAAAGAAAAGTCTGAAACAGATCGAACTTATTTTTAAAAATATCCAGGTAGGAATAAAAATGGAAAAACTTTCTTTGAGACCAGATAGATTTCTTCAATATGTCATTCTCCTTCTTAAATGCAACAGGGTGACGTCTTTACAAGGCTAAAGAGATGCCTGTTACCATTATTTCAATAAATTTGTTTCTTTCGTGTGGCCAAGAGCATAACTTGATCGCATGCCCGGACAGGACAGGAGAGAAAGGTACTTTTTTAATGGATAGGAAATGCCTGGTTGCGCATATAGTGACAGAACCAAGTCATTATCCTCACTAAACGGAAATTGGTCTGCAGGCTGGACGGCAAGTAGTTTGAATTTCAGAAGTAAAAACTAGGACTGAATTATAAGTGAGAAGGCGAGCCAAATACAATCCTATCAATGCCAAGAGAATAAATAGTCTTAAGACACATTTCATATGCATGTCTGTGTCGTTTATCTCTTAGAACACAATCTGAGAACCAAGGTGAAACCCGACTATGTGAACAAAAGGGATAAAAGAGCGAATCTACATCAAGGTATGAGAAAATGATACAGGAAACCCAGCAAAGGTGCTCATTAGGTTCACTTGTAGAAGAGCTAGTGTCCAATAGAGGAATGAAAGAGGCAAGTTCCAGGGTCATTTTTCTATTGAAAATCGTAGAAAGCCAGCGATGACCAGACTGCGTGGCTGAGGTGAGCAAAGGTTGGGTAAAAGTAGAAGATGAAAATAAAACCTGATAAGTTATTGCATAGAAATTTAATCACGAGATGAGTCATATGAGATTGAGGAGACAACAAATTAAAATATAATTCCATGTATGCCGATAGAAGAGGAGACAATTTTTGGAATGGAGTAAAGCTTGAATATATTTCTAACTCAGATATATGATGGATTATGTTGAGAGAAGTTGATGTTGCTACAGATAACTAGGATTCAACTATAGATGGTAAAAGATGCCTATTATAGAAATTCACCCAATTCGTCATGAAAGCTATATGACAAGGGAACAGGCAGTCGGTAAATAACTGCCATTTTGAGAGACGGCCTTAGAGCCAAAGGATCTGCTATTTAAACGAAAAGCTATTATGTTCGTAGTATATAGCACTAATTACTAGCAATATAATTTGAATTTTTTCAAAGTGTTAAAAGAGGTGGGTAATTTTCAATTCCATTAATGCGCTCCGAAACAACTTTGTGAAAAATAGGTGAGTTATGATAACGAAACTAATGTTACTAGGTGGGAAGGTGTAGTTGAGAATATTGATGATGGGGTTAATAAAGTTTTTTCTAATTGAAATTTATTCGCTGTATAAGTTCAAATTAGCATCTTATAGCCTCTGCCTTTGAAATCTGTTGCACCCCCCCTCCAACCGCCATAATTGAGAATATACGCGTTTGGCTACTTCAGCCTTTGTCTGGTATCTTTTCTACTTTATATATTCCAGTTTTCCTTCTTTTTCCACGCAAGGACTTTTTCAGTTTATAACTTGTCCTTAATTATTGTCTTAAATGCTTGAAAGTTTTTAAGATTTATTATCTTCTGAGAAGTGTTGCATTGCAATCTTTGTCATCACTAATATTCTACTATTTTAGTTTTTCTATTTATCCTCTTTTCTCTTTGTTTTCTTGTGCATTTCCATTCTTCCTTTCGTTATTCCTCGTTAATTACACTTAGTTGATTCTTAATTCCGCTAATAACTACATTTTGTCGCGATTCCTAGATGCTTTTCTAAATTATAAATTTGCTCCCATAAATAGTAGTAAGCCATTAAAACGAATATAAATTAAAAATGAAAAACAAACTAATGTATTTTAAAGAGAAAGTGTTTCTCCTACTAATTATTTGTCTATGTATTTATTATTAATTAATGAATCATCATATGCTTCCTGTTGAACACTCAATTTATATGATTGCTCACTGAAACATGGAAACTTTGCATTCATTGTAAGTGATTAATTATGGACGGCTTGTTAAAAATAGATATGAAGCATAGAACTCAGCTCGATAATTAAAATACAAGTAAGAATATAAAAATGTAATTGAATCGAACACAATTATTTTAACAGGCATAATATTGTCGTAAAACTTTTGAGAATATTGAATTAATTACTGATATCATTCTTTATCATATATGCGTTGAGTGAAATATTTTACTCATCGATTTCCTGACCTTCATTTCCACAAATTCCTATCATGGGGAGCCTTGCTGCGTCTGATATCTGCAGGATTCTTTGCCTTCCGGGCCTAAACCCCCGCAATATACCCACCCAAACCCAATCCTGTTGTAAAATCTGCGGCTACGCTACATATCTTGCACCTATTTTTACTTCCTTTTCTTAACATCTGTCTTTATAAATCTCTTCTTTCAAACTTTGTGCATGATACGCCCTTGTTGGCACAGATTTTAAATTTCGAGGCAAAAAACCCTCCTCCCCAAAGTTAAAAATTGGATTCCTACTCAGAGATAAGAGCTAAAGACAGTACAGATCGATGTTAAAACTTATGTGTCAGATCTTTTCCATCATCCGACTCATACGCTGCCAGTACATGGCCGTAGGCATTTTGGACCAAATAAAAATGAATTCATTTGGTATTTGGCTAAATCTAAAGATAGACGAGCACTATGGTTCTCAGTAAATTTAGAATGTCTTCTAATATGCTAATTTAAAGAAATGGAGATTAATGTTTAATATGTGTTAAATCTATTGAAAACATAAAACAGTAAAACATGAATAACAAAATCAGCAGCCAGTCAACATAATGTAAGATAAATATATATATTAAAAGAATTTTAATCACGCCCATTTTTCGGCTGGCTTCAAGAACATAAATTGCCGTAATTAAATTTTATGCCTAGTACTAGGCTTCCTTAATATTCGCAAACCAAACCAAACGAAAAATATAAATAAACAAAAGCAGACAACAAACACAAAATTAAGAAACAGAACAAAGGCAAGAGGGAGAAGAAACACGCTCAGGCAGTAGGTGAAGTCTGATAAACAAGAAAATCAAAAACAATAATGTTTGATTATATTTCGCATGGAGCAAAATAAATGGTAAAGCACCTGATGATGATTGGAAACAATCTAGTTAATGTATGTAGGTTGCGGATGAACGTCATGCTGACTACATAGCCAAATAGTCAATTTAAAAAATAGTTATAGGAAAGTAGGACTTCAATGGTATACCCCATTCGCGGGATTGTAAATCTTTTTAATATGGGTAAAAGACACCACTTAAAGAAGTACATGCACAACGTACCTCTTTGTAATATCGATGAAAGGTTACCCTTAAAAAACAACATCAAATCTATCACTTATCAATATGTGAAAGATCACAAAAGACTTAGAGCGGCCAATTAAATAAACATGCTGACTCTTTGGCTTTAATTTCATAAACAAGATCAACTATTGTAATTCTTCCTACTTTTCTCAAGTCAGAGTGCGAGCAGCTCGAATAGATGGGGGTTAATGTGATTCTGGTAATTGCAGTGGAGCAAGGTATGGCAAGAAAGTAAGAGAGTTGTGTCAATAAAAATATGGTGCCTCCGTCGTGATTGAAAGAATTAATAGGCCACGGATGGCGGCATGTTGACAGGTGTCGCTAAAATTGAGTTGCCAGCGGTCGTTGGCTGCGCCAAACATAACTGACATGTTAATAAACATTTGACTGCAATTCTAGACCTGAAAAGTCAGGGTTCCGAACTAAATATAGTAAATATTATTATTTATAGGTTGTTCACGAATTGTTACAAAATTGCTACATTGAATAAATCAATAGAAAATATTTCTCCATATGTCATTTTTACACTACCAAGAAAAACTTTGATTTAGTAAACACCGAATCAGTGCTAGATCATTTTTGTAAAAACTTAGGAACAATATCCATTTATGTGGCCAAGTTATACGAACACTACAAAAAAGACATTAAACAAACCTCACACTCATCAACATCGCCATTTAGGCTGCGCTCGGTTAGTACTCAAAAACAAATAAAATAAAGTAGTGATACAAGGCGATACCATCTCCCGCAAAATTGTACACCATTGGTTGAGGATCTTTTCAGGAATTCAGATCGGGTTCAAAAGGGAATCATAATTAATGAAATATATTTAAGTCAACCTTACACTGCTAAGGACATGCTATTATTTGTTTGGAATATTAGAGTTAACTTTATTGAGACGAAAATTATGAGTAATAATTATGCAAAACCTGGATCAATTAAAATTTCCTATAAGTTTTTTAATCAGATAGAAAAATACATAAAATTGGAGAGTTAGTAGATTCTGATGCGGTCGTGGAAAAGCAATTCACGAGATGAATAAAATTAGGTAAGAAATCAAGTGAAAAGCTTATTGACACCTTTAGAAATGCCAGGCATTTCAACTTAAAACTTAAAGAATCTATTTAATGCATTTTATCGTTCTTGACATATAAAAATTATACGTTTACAGGAAACACAAAATCACCGATAAACTGAGGAAAATATTTTGGAATATTCCACACGGACCATAAAAGTAATACAAAGATCAGAACACAAAGACGGGTGCTATATATGGTGAAAAAATAAAAGGTCCTAAATTAGGAAGAGGCCGGATACATTCGTAAGCAAAACTCCAATAAAGGAAATAAAAGTAATCCTAAAGTTAGCATCTTCATATATTAGGCGAATCAGTAGACCACTTTGCGGCAGACGATATAATTCGCTCTATGGCAAGTGAACTTGGCAGAATCTAGCTTATGATCAAGGTCAGAGAAAACAGTGTCGAAGCTCCTTTCCAGGAGTGAAATCGGGCTTTGAGGAGATTCTCAAAGACATTATCCACCGCAACATTTCCCCTGCCAACCCAGACTACAAAAAACTTTGGTCATATATTACAAGACCAGAAAATCATGAGCCCTCATCATGAAGAACAGATGTCTCCCCACAACGGACCTCCTCCAAGATGCCAACCTATTGTAGGAATACTCATGCAATGTCAGTGACTGCGTTCACCGCAACTCTAAGTACATAGGGATGACTTCCACAACCTTGTCGCGCAGGATGACAAGGCACCTCGTGAATGGGGCTATTAAGCGCCAGATTACGGCGCTAATACACCAATCACAAGAGAAATAATAGTCCAGAACACTTCCATTATCTTCCGTGATTCTGATGCCGAAGGCTCCAAATAGCTGAGAAGGTTATGATCTCCCAACGCAGACCTTCCATTAACATAAAACTTCAGCCAGAAACTATCCTCCCAACGAGTCGCCGCCAGAATTTGCAACGCTCCTGAATGGAACCAGAACCCATCTTTCTTTTTAAAAATTTACAAAACTCTTAGATTTTTTTTTTTCGAAAATAAGAGCCTAGTCTTAAATTCTAGATAAAAAATTAGCCTTACATTTTTGAGTTAGCTGATTGGTCAGTTATCTCACGATTATGTTTAAAATATTTCCTATAAATACACTCGTATATTGCCTTTAATATCTTGTTCACAATTCTGCCCCAAATATAACCTAGTACTATGTCGAAAGACGTCTAGGCAAATAAATTCATGCCCCTTCCGAGTAATTTTCCTCGCTCTATGTGGACTTAAATAAATTATATATATATATATATATATATATATATATATATATATATATATATATATATATATATATATTATATATATATATGTAATTAGGTAATTGGCCATTTTATATGCATGTACTATTGAAGTCCACAGCTGTGGTACCATTATTAATTTTAACTAATATTTTCTTAATATTTCTTATTTCAAGTTTTTTAACGGGGTCTTAGAGGCAAGAAAAAAATCCACGAAGACATTCTTTATTATGGATGGCCAGAAAGTCCTGGCTCACTTAGAAAGCGGAAAGAAAACAACAACCTAAATTTTTCTTCAAAATAAAGTCCATCATTCCCTACGATCTTCTTCCAGCGTTCAGCTTGCATCCGAATCTGACCCAGACACCAGTCATCTGGCTTGCAATTAAAAATCTGGTCACGGAGGAAGTGTGCCATTGAGCGGAATAGGCCATATTCACTAAGATCAGCATCGGGACTGAATGGTGGATGTGAAAACATCTCAGCACCGTCTATCTGTTTAAAACTACTCTATAGTCAACCTGGCAGTGTGTGATCTCACATTTTCTTGCTGAAACAAAACATGACCTCTATTGATTAAAGCAGGATCCTTCTTCCTTAGTTTGTCGTACACGCGATATAGCTGCTGGCACTACAGTTTAATTTTGATGGCGCAACACTGTGAAAGAAGCAATACTCGTTGTAAATTCAACCAGAGAGAAATCATGACCTCCTTGTCAAAGCAATTCCGTTGTAGAACGGGTGCCAGTCCTTCACCTCGAGGAACCAATTTCTTCTCCTGATCGTAATTAATCAAATACACCCACTTCTCACCTGATGTGACAATTCGCCTCCAGAATCGGTTGTCCATTGGGATATTGAGAAGTTGGCAGCTAATCTCTACTCAAGGTCATATGGATCCAATCGGGGCTCCTTGTGAACAAAATCCATTTAATGCAATCAGTTTAACACTTTTTGAATGCATGACACTCTAATATCTTTGACTGTGCTTTATCCTTCATGATCGTAAATTTCATTTACAGCAACTCTAACTCCACTTCCTTTCAACCTTATTTATGTCAGTTGAGACTTACAGGAAGAGAAATAAACTGAGCAGGAACAACAAACAACAGCAGCGTAAGAAGACTGGTAGTCGAATGAGTAAGGCTAATCTAACCTAATTTTGGTGTTGCTCTATGAATATGGGTTTTTTTCTGCTTCCTAAGTGAGTCAGGACTTTCTAACCAACCATGTATATATATATATATATATATATATATATATATATATATATATATATATATATATATATATATATATATATATATATGTATATATATAGCAGGAATATGAAGACCCAGGTGATTACACTAATCATTTATTGGTATTAGTGTTTTTACTTTAATTTTAATAATTGTCAATTTTATTATTTTAACTTGCCTTCTTCCGCTTTTTTTAATGCATTCTTTGAACTGTTATCAATTAATGTTCCTTCCCGTTCTCATTAGTCGACATAGTCGCTGAAGATGGTCCTAGTAAAGGTACGAAAAGTCCGGCCAATAAATGATTAGTGTAATCACCTGGGGCTTCATATTCCTGCTACATATCAGATTCCCAAGGAACAAATCGATTACCAGTATTATATATATATATATATATATATATATATATATATATATATATATATATATTTATATATATATATATATATATATATACGGTATATATAATTTCTTATGAGGCACGTATGAAAAAGTTAAGAATATGATTAAAACGCATTCATTTCATACTTGACATAATAAAAATAAAAATTTTTGCGTATATCCAATCAATAATTAATATTTGATGTGTCCTCCTTTTGCTTTTATAACGGCTTTTAAGCGTTGTTGTATACTTGAGATTAAGTTGGCACAAGTGGTTGGCTCAATATTCGGCTGTTAAATCACTTTTTGAGGAACATTTGTGCACCCTCACTCTTGTGCCCAAGTGTGACCACAAGTATTCAATGGAGTTGAGGTCTGGAGATTGAGGGGTCCACTGCATCAACGTCACCCCATCCTTTTCAAACCAATCTTTTGAGACTCTTGATGCGTGGCATGAAGCATCGTCTTGTTGGAAGATTTCACCATCCTGTATGTCATCATTGAAAATTGTACTTAAGAAAGGTCTCAAATGCTTGTGTAAGTGTTGGAATTCATTCTGCCCTCACAAGTGGACAAGAATACACTGTAAAAAATGGGTAAGATAATGGTAAGGAGGGGATAAACTTAGTGTCCCAAATAGCTTAACCTTTTATGGGTAAATGAGATCGCGAGTTACCCTTTGCCAATATGGGTAAATTAGGCTAGATATTGGCCTTTTTATTAAGATTAAATTACAGCCCATAATCAACCATATGCATTTACCTTTTCCAATATGGGTAAATTAGACTGTATTTTTTCCTTTTTTTCATAAGATGAAGTTACAGCGGATATTTACCCTTTCTAATTACCTCTTTTAAGTCATTTGGTTTTCTCAGCATACACTGTAAAAAAAAAAAAATCCGTAAATTTTACCGCTTTCTGTAAATTATTCTCCGTTAATTTTACTTTTTCCCTTTTAAATATTACAGGATTATTTTAAGAGACCATTTACAGGAGTTTTCTATAATAATGGAAGGGGAAGTATTTCTCAAATTTATTGTATTTCACTGTAATTACAGTACTTGCCAACATCATTTGAAGTTTATAGGGATTTGAACAATATTATATTGTAAGAAATTTCTAGTAATTTGATATATTGAGGTTACATCCTGAATCAACAGCAATGTTTTTATAACAACAGTAACCATAAAAAAATGCAGTAATCTCAACAATATCCGAATAATGACAGTGTCTGAAAGGTGAGTCACCGTCCCAATAGCAAATCAGATAAATGTCTAGATAATGAATAATCCTGATACTGACAGTCCGGATATTGGAGAGATTGGTGTACTGCGGAAAAATGATTATCCAGCAATCATGAGGTTTTGTGAATTTACTAACAATATAACTACATATTTAATTACTAAAATTAAAATTCAGAAAATAGAATAACTTACATCTAATAGTGCACTTTGAAGACCTTCTATGAATATGAACTGTTCCTTTCTTAATTAACAGATCTTGAGTATCAAAGAACTATCTGATGTGTCGAAATGCAAAAATATTTTTGTACTTCGGTGGGGAATCACACATGGTTGGCAAAACCACAAAGGTTTGAAAATGCCCCAATAAACCTGGGGTTTATTCTGGCTTTTTTCAAATCTTAGGTTTTTTTCCTAAAAGCAACACTACAAGCATTAGAATAATGTAGAAAAAGAATGGCTCTCTATTTTTGAATATTAATTTTGAAAACTCCCAAAAGAATTATGGGTACCCTTGATGGCCAAAACCTGTAGAAGGAGAGATGAATTATGAGCGAGTATCAGGGAAATAATCTTAATTGGATACATATTTGTTGAAATTATAAACACAAATATGAATTTTGAATAAAATAATGATAAGTAGTATTCATTTCTTGCAACAAAGGTGTAATTTTGAAGAAAAAAACTGGGTTTTTTCAAATATCACTTGAAAAAAACAGCAAAACCAGATTTTTTAAGTCTTGGTTTTGGATTTGTCAACCCTGGAATCACATCACATGAACGAAAGTATACTAAGATAAATTCACCGATTTCAGTGTCTTAAAACGTTCTTAAAAAACCATAAAATTTATTATTTTTAAAGTATGTGTTTAAGAAAATGGCGTAAAAGGAATGTAACAATTGAAATATACCAGGAATGCCCGACAGAGTAGTTGAATACTAAAAAAAAATAAAAAGATTTAAATCATCCTTTCAGAGGAAGCAGGGCATTCAAGTTATAGGAAACATTGGAACATAACATAACATAACATAACATAACATAATTACATGGATGACAAAAGCCACAAGGGCCTATCAAAGGTCATCCGCCTCCGTCAAAACCCACCCACAAAAAGCACCATCACCAGGGGAAGACAAAATCAAAGTCCCCCACAATATAATATAACGGATGACAAAAGCCACAAGGGCTCATCATAGGTCATCCGAGTCAAGCGGCCTCTTTTTCAAGGCACCCAAACTTCCAGGAAAACTACATCCAGAGGATTGCATCCAGAAACAAGGGTATCACCAATCAAGGCTTCTCAAGAACTAAATCATGCAGCTATAGATATATACAAACAATATTAATATATACAAAACTTAGGAACCATCACAACCTTCCCTTCCCATAAACTCATCCAACCTACTCTTAAATACATTTAGATTTGGACTACCTACTACCCTCTGCGGCAATTTGTTCCAGAAGTCTACCACTCTATTGGTGAAAAAATATTTTCTTAAATCCAACCTACACCCTTGCTTTTTAATTTTCAAGTGGTGACCTCTAGTCCGATTTCCATCATCTAACTCAAAAAACTTGCTAAAATCCAATTTATCTATCCCGGAAAAATTTTTAAAGAGCTCAATCATATCCCCTCTCACACACCTCCTTTCGAACGAGAACATATTTAATACCCTCAGTCTATCTTCATATTCAAGGTGCCTCAGGGAAGGAATAATCTTTGTTGCCCTCCGTTGCACTGACTCAAGAAGGTTAATATCGTGTCTAAAATGTGGGGACCATGCCTGTATACAGTACTCTAGATGTGGCCTAACATAAGAGTTATAGAGTTTAAGAATAACCTCCTTACTTTTGTAACTGACATTTCTCTTAATAAAACCCAGCACTCTATTTGCCCTATTTCTTGCTTCAATACACTGCTTAGAAAACCTTAATGACTTATCTATTACTACTCCTAGATCTTTCTCATCCTCTACTGAGCTCAGCCAATGCCCATCCATTTCATAGTTAAATTCTCTATTATCTTTTCCCATGTTAATAACTTTGCACTTATCAAGGTTGAAAGTCATTTGCCACTTATGTGCCCAGGATAACAATTTATTTAAGTCCCCTGCACTTTAAAATTATCATCAATATCTTTAACTACAGCTGCTAATTTGGTATCATCCGCAAAAATTGACACTTTATTATTAAAAACAAAACTAGAACACTATAATATATATATATATATATATATATATATATATATATATATATATATATATATATATATATATATATATATATATATATACTACATAGTCTATAACAAAGGATACATAAATACGAGGGGCGGTCAATAGGTTTTGCGAATCGGTAGGGCAAAACAGAGTAAGGGGGATGGCTGTTTGTGGGTGTGTTAGGACAGGTTATCACCTGTCAGGACCTGCACCGGCACGCTCCTGCCTCGTCTATTTAAGAAGAAGTAGCTGATCGCAGATTGTTAGTTGCAAATTTTTCAATAATGGAGAAGGTTAAGGAGCACAGCGCAGGGATCAAATTTTTGACCAAGGAAGGCAAGAATGCAAAAGAGATCGATGAACACATGGTTGCAGTGTACACTGATACCGCCACTTCCTATGCAACCATTACTCGCTAGAATACGGAGTTCCACCATGGTCGTGAGTCCCTTGAAGATGAGCCCCGTCCAGGACACCCGTCAGACGTGACCAACGAACAATGTGGCCCGTTTGGAGAGGATGATCCTTGAAAATCGACGGGTGAAGGTCGAAGAAATCGAGCAAGAACATGGAATATCACATTGGAGTGTTATCAACATCATCCAGGACAATTTGGCCATGACCAAGGTCTCTGTCCGTTGGGTTCCTAGAAACCTGACGCCCCATGCTCGACTTCAACGTCATCAATGTCCACAAGGCCAGAGTTTCACAAGCTACTTCAGTTTTTGTAATCTGCAATTTAATTTTTTATTAATACTAGATTATTACGTGTATAGAGGTATGAAATATTTGTTATTATTTTTATTTTATTTGACAAAAAGTACAAAGATAAGTGGAAACAAAAAGCTTATTCATCAAAATAAATTAATAAGTCCTTTTAATACATTTCAGAGTGTGGTATTATAAAAATATATTTAAAAAAATACTGAAGATTTAAGATTTCTTCAAAATTGTTAAAATCTATACAATATTCATATATTTTTAGAATATTTAGGCTTGTTTTATGTACAACATCTTGTCTGTTTCTGTGAAGGGTCCAACAGAATTCAGCAAGCATTGAAGGACTCTGTTTGCCTTTATAACGATTTTCTATAGTAGCAATATCTTGGTGGAATCTTTTACCATGCTCTTCGGTGACGTCTGCTGGATTCTCTGGAAAGAAAGACAGATGGGAATGCAAAAAATGCGCCTTTAGTAACATACTACATCCCAACTCATTATAAGATCTAATCAAATTTCGAACAAGGATGTGGTAATTTTCTGATTTCTGCCTTCCAAGGAGACCATTACATACCTTTTAAACTATGCCAGACCTCAAATTCTCGTTTGTTCAATTTTGCCTCAAACTCACTATCTACCATATGTTGTCGAATCTGAGGCCCAACAAAGATTCCTTCTTTAATTTTAGCATCACTAATCTTAGGAAATTTTATTGTTAAATATAAGAAGGATGGCTGGTCATGCTTTAAGGCTTTCACAAATTGTTTCATTAAACCTAATTTTATGTGAAGTGGTGGCAAAATTATATTTTCCTTAGAAACCAATGGTGCACGTATGACATTATGACAACCTACTTTTGTCTCTTTCTCTTAAAGGCCATCCTTAGCGTATGTAATTTTCTCCCCGAGCTCTACTGTCCGACTGGCGCGAAAAACATATAAAATTTGTGTAGCCTGTCTGCAAGCCATTTAAAATGGCTTCTACCTTAAGGTCAGCACAAATTAACCATTTATGTTCGCTGTATTTAATGCTTTTTAAAATCAAATTTAAATTCTCATAAGTTTCTTTCAAAACAACAGAGTGAGCTACTGGTATCGATGGTAGTTTATTTCTATTATGTAGAAGCACGGCTTACTATTATATAAAAGAGCGTCAATGGAAAGTCTCCATTGACTGGGTTCATAATGTATATCAAATTCTTCAAAGAGACGTAGAATATTAGTACAGTAGCATAAATTGTTGTCAAATGAAAATTTGTCTTATAAATTGTTTGATCGAATACGAAATTTAGTAATTCGAACATCATCTGCTACTAAATTTCTTTCTTGCAGTCCCGAGGCCAGTAATTCACATTGCTGCTTTACTAAGTTTAGATCTATTACAAGATCATCTAGATCAAGTTTTGAGAAAGGTTTTGGAGTAGTATCAACAGTTTCAGGTACATAAATTTCAGTTTCTGCTTCACATGATTCCATATTTGATTCATCAGATTTAGACAAAACAATTTCTGCAGCTGTTTAGGTACTGGAATGTGTTTTGAGTGAGGTATAGGCCGAATAGCAGATCTAAGGCTAGGATATACGAAAGCTGAAGCGCACTTCGTTGTTTTACCTAAAAGTATGGAAATTATATGCATAAAATATAAAGTTATGTACATATGTGTGATTACAATAAAGTGGTTCTTAAGTTAATTAATTTTATATTTTTAAAAAATAATATTAAAGTATACCACTTCAAAACATAGGTACAGTGAGCAATAAGCAATTACTTACTTTGTGTGTCTACCAAACAGAAATAGCAGTCAGTGGCATGATCTTGGGGCTCTGGCCATACCATTGGAACACCTAAGTAAAGGCTTTTTATTTTTCCTTTATACCATTTTGATAAAGAATTAAAGAATGTCATGCAACAGATATGTAGTAACCATGGTTTATCTTGGTCGCCAATTTTACATCCAAAATACAAATTATATAGTCTTTTAACCAGAGAAGAAATTTTCTTGGATTTTTTTTAAATGTTACTGAACCACATATGTAGGAGGATTTACCTCGGCTATTTTTACACGGTCCTCTTGACATTTTAATTCAAATTGTTGTTTTTATTTAAAATTTTATTTAGTCAAATAGACTGAAAATTATAAATAAAAGAATGAAATTCGTTAAAATCTTAAAAATTTGACAAAAATAGTAATTGGCAACCTACAATAACTGGAGTCATTTCAATAATAATGACTTCCATTTTTTAAATCTGTACATAAAACTACATTAAAAAATGTTATTCTAATCTTTGTAGTCGACAAAAAGTTCGATTTTGTTAGACAGTGTTATTAGAATTTAATTGACGGAACTAATGAATTAATAAATAAAAGAAAATCATCGAGGTCAAAATCTTCCTTAAGAATTCCAGGGACATGGTCTACCTTGCGGTACCAAACAATTAAAACGAGGCTGATTCCACCGGTTTCGCTCATTCAAATTTATGCAGTATATTTTCATTATGCCAGGTATATTGAAAGCGACCGCTAGTCTCGTGTTAATCATTATCTTTTGAATCTTCTCAATCTGTCTTATGTTCGCCTTTTCTTCATTGTTCAACACGTAAATAAGCCTACCGAACTTCATTAGAGACTAATATTTATTAATTGCACAAAGGTAGAAGGAAATTAATGCACCTTTGCACTTTCTTTTATTTAACTGACGCGTTACGATACAACAAGTACCATCTTCAGAGTTAGAATGGGAAATTGATACAAATATTCCAGTTTATATATTACAAAAATGTGTTAACAAACTGGCAAATGGAACGTACACACGTGTAGAAGATACAGCGGGCAGATGAAGAGCAGGTAGTGACTGGTCAAGGGAATTGTGGGTGCTTGCCAGAGGTGATTAGCGGGTAGAAGCAGCTGTGTTAAATATACCTTTTCTTCAATTTTCCCTTCATGCACTGCGGAGGGATTTCATTGGAGTTAGATTATATATTTAGACTTGGTTGGTTTTCTTGAATATATAGTGCTTTAAGTAGGAGTAATTGGATATTCCGAAGTTTTCTTGGCATACACAAGCGTTTGAGTGATGCATTAAACTAGTCACAGAAGCGTCACTAGCAGTTCGTGGAGAAGACAAACGGGACTGCTATATAAGGGGTAGAATTGAGTCCATGGGAAAAATAACCTCATTTAATATCAAGAAGGACTTCGTAATGAAAGGTAATAACACAACAAAAATCTAACTTCATTGAATAAATAGATTTTGAATAATAGTGAAAAGTTAAATATTCGACTGTTAATTGTTCAATTTCTTCTATTTCAGAGTGATGATGATAAAAATATACAGGTTGCAAGGAAAAAACTGAAGAACAGGAAGGAAAACTTATCGAGTAGTTAATAGAATATTTTTAGTCACTAAAATAGAAGTAGAGATATTGATATTAAAGTTTTCTGGAAATATATTTTTTAAAGGTTTTAGAGAAATAATATACCACATATAGGAGGTAAATTTTGATGTAACAACTTCGAGTTTGAAAACAAATAGATAGAATTTTCCGACATTTTTTTAAAAATTTCAATTGCGTTGAGGAACCTGAAAATATTAATTTAGAAGTCTGAAATTTCAACACAATAGTTTCTGATTTGGGGTTTATCAGCAAATAAGGGTGGGAAAATTAATTTCCGAATTTTTGAAAAACCCCCTTTTCGATCCACCCTACTAATCACATCAGATAAAATTGATAAACTCGTCCGGGATATTTCAACTCGTCTAAGCCGTTGAGTTGACGGCATATGTCTTAGTACACAGGAAGAACCGTATATTCGTTAAGAAGGGGCTCATCAAATTCACACTAGAGTAGGACACTGAATGAAAGGCTAAAGCAAGACACCGGCGACGGAGGGATGAGAATGATTTCGAGCCATACACTGCCCATCCAAATCCAAAGTCCTTTTTAGACTGGGACACATTGTTCATGAGGTTGAGAGTAAACTGTGTGATGGCAAATAGGTTGGAGACTTTATGCTTTCAGCAAAATCTCTTCTGAGTTGAAGCCTGGTAACTTCTCCCTCTGCTCTGCACAAACGAAAATAGATCGTTAACTTGACGGTAGCTGGGTCGGAGGTTTTGAAAAAATACAGAAATATTTTTGAGGGGAAAAAGAGAATCCCTGCGATCCATCCCAATCAACGAGCGCCGTGATGGTAACTTGGATCTCCCTGGCAAACATGGCGTTAGATCTACTGCAGGAGAAGATTATGTGCTCGGTAGCGTAGAGTAAGCTCCTGGTGGGAGGTGGAAGGGATAAAATTACCATATTCAGTACGAAAGAGAAAATGAGCACGCTCAAGACTGAGCCTTAGAGAAAGCTCACATCCTGTCGAAAGGGCCTAGAATAGGAATAACCTAACCGGAGATGGAAGGAACTGTCCCATAGGAATTGCGAAATGAAAGTGGGCAGAGATCCACAGATCATACAGAATAAAGACAACAGATTACAGCAGACTACCAGCTAGTGCCATGGAATTTGCGTGATTCTAAAAATACCGCCTGCGTGAGACTATAGCGCAGGAATGTTTCCTGAACGTCGTAATGGGGAAATGGTTGAGACTAGATTCCATCGGAGCTAGGAACAGTGACTTGACTTAATTAAAGGTCATAATGCTGTCCTTTCCTTTTAAGGAAAAGAGGTGATATTAGCCTCACCGGTTGTAGATTGCAAGATATGAGTGTTGAGGAGATGTACCAGATCTTCTTAAAGGCAAATTTAGAATCTGAAGAAGGCCAAGGGAGGAGTCGAATCGATGGTTCATTGTGCTAACAGTAAAGCATGGGGACCTATGAATTATTGATAATTAATCTTCCTTATTTCACTATATATATATATATATACATTGAGGTGACAGGTACTTTTTTTCACCCTAGAATTTCAGGATTTTTTAAATATTCCATGCTTTCTTATGGTTATAAATCTAACTAATAAAGAAAACTCAGGAAGGTGGAGACTTTTTGAGAAAGGTCTCCAATCGAGAAGAGCTGTGAACAAGGCTCATCTCATGAAAAGATCCTTGCGTTAGACTACAATTTTTTCAGGAAATATAAATAATAGACCGCGGAGGATTGGCGCAAAATGCTATTCACAAGACCTGTGTTGTGCCCACGCTAAAGTATCTGGACACGCGCCATCAAAGGGCGTGCTTCTTATTTAAGTGACCTTGGGCACTAACGATTTTCACCAAGAAGACAGCAATGAACCTAAAATGATACCAAAACAGCTTAATCAGCACCATTTACTATTACTTCATGACCAATTTGGGGATGATAATTGCATTTTTTTCTGCTTGATGGCACATATTGCCAAAAACAAGAGCATGAAAAAAAGTTCTTGGCTGAAAATAACATCGAGCTTTTGTGATCAAGGCTAAAGAATTTGGCAGATTTTAACGTAATACAGAATTTGTATGTGGTAATCAAACTTGTCTTTGGTAATCAGGGGCTATCCAATTAAGATCAGTTTCGGGTTTTATTGAACAAAATTGGTGCATTATCTGTCTGAATATCATTATAAATAGAATTACATCAAGTGGGAAGAACAAAAGACATCATTGTAAATATAGACTTTGCAGAGTAATTAACTATTTATTAAAAACAAAGTCTGCTGTCTAAAGTCGCGTGCTCTCACTTATTCTGATTTATGACCTTATGACCTTCAAAACTTTCAATAATTCTCCGACTAGCGTTTGAATTATTTTGGCAACTATAACATTAGAAGGAAGGTGTAAAGCAACATAAGTGGTTCAAATTTCGTTAGAATCGGCTAAATCGTTATGATGTTGTGAGAAATAATTCCACGGCCAACCCTGGTAGGACTTTTGCCCTTATATCATTTGAAGGAAAATATAAAGCAATATAAGGGTTTCAAATATCGTTAGAATTGGACAAATAGTTAGGATTTTATCCAAATAATCCTAGAGCTAACCTTGGGAGGTCCTTGGCAATTACTATATCATTCGAAAGAGAATGTGAAACAACATAAGTGATTCCAATTTCGGTAGAATCAGTGGAATAGTTACAATGTTATTACCATAACAAATATAATTCCCGGGCTAACCTTGGAATTACCTTGGAAATTATATTATTCAAAAGATAATATAAAATAACCTGAGGGTTTCAAATTTCGTTAATATCGGCCGAATGTTTACAATGTTATTATCCTCCCCCAAAAAGCAAAACGAGTATCGACGGACAGACCGACCAACTGACATAGCGAGATATAGAATTTCACGCGACTAAAAATTGACTAATGCTCTAGTTTATGTTTATATTTCACATTTAAATTATGATAAATAAATATAAAAACAAAATGAAACATTTCCCCTAAGTAGTTTGAGCTTCGGGGTGGATGCGTGCTAGTTTGCGCATCAACCATAGCAGGACGATAGTTTTTGATCGCATGAAGAAGGGATGCTTGCATTCCCGTTTTCATCCTCTCCATCTTACAGGCACAGTTTTAATGGGGAAACAATGAACAACCAGGCAGAGGGTTCAGCATAATTTAATGCTTCATCAAAACTAATGTACGTGATGATTTATCTTATCTGAGAACCATCAAATAAACCGGCCTTTAGTTTTTCCATGCTGAATCGTGAATACTTTGGATTGAGAAAATCAAATCCTCTACCTACCTCCTCCATTGCCTTGACAAAGTGCTTCATCAAACTGAGTTTAAGGTGCAGGGGTGGAAGCAATATATTGCTTGGTTTAATCAGAGGGTGGGACAGAACATTGCGTGAACCGGGTTTTAATCCTTGTCTTGACAACCACCCTTGTCTGATATGATGCTGGTCGTCAGCCCGACTGTTCACAAGCTTATAAATCATGGATAGTTTGTGTAGCCAGTTTACAGGCCATAGATTAGCCATTTGTGTTCCCAGTAGTGGAGAGCAGAAAACAGACGGTCCATGCTGTTGCAGGTTTCTTTAACTGAGTGTCCAACAGAGCTCGATGAAAACCTATTGTTGGCATTAAGAAGAACTGCATTTAGAATTCTGTTAGATGAGTTAATGAAAAATCTCCATTCCTTAGCATCATACTTTGGGCCCATTAAGTTAAGCTGGTCAGCAAAGGATTTACAGTAAAACAGTAAAGAGGCTTTATCAAAATGAAAAGTTTCCTAATTTTTTTCTTGCGTCTCGATACCAATAGAATGTTATACCTGGTGCCAGTATAGATCATTCTCGATAACGAGAACCCAATAGCAGAGCATATTCTTTGGAAAGGTTTAGGTCTAAAGTAAGATCGTTAAATTTGGCTTGCGTAAATGGCACCAGTTGGTCGCCCTCTTCTGGATTGTATGTATCAAACTCAGTTGTATCGGTAGTGACACTAGCCTCAAAATCAGAGCCAGAACCTATGGTAGTATCAAGCTCAGGAACAGGAAGATCGGGGTCATATGGTATTTGTTTTATAGCAGAAGGAACATTGGGATATTAAGCCTGGTGCTTGTACTTGCGATTGATGCCTTTCAAATATTTCATGCAGAAGTAGCAGTCGGTGATGTAATCTATGCCTTCCCTCCACACCATTTCGCCACCAAATGGCATACTCTTCCTTTTCTTATTTTTCTAATACTGTAAATTTTCCATACTCGTTTTCCAGTAAATATGTGGAGCAAATGGCTTATTCTGGTCCCCTAATTTCACTCCAATGTAACATGATATACCTTTTCACAAAACCCGTGAATTCTGCTTGACCCTCTGGAAGAGCTACATGCCCGTAGATGTAACAAAACCTATTCGGATGATTCGTACCCGTACACTCCATTGTAATGCTAATCTAGAACTGAAAAGATGAATAAAATAGATTATGTATGTTTACTCATCACTAGATGTGAAAAAACAGATGTAATAAACGGTTGGATGATAGGATTATTTCAGAATATACGTTCTAATATAAATCGAGCATATCTTAGAAACCAGACCTGACCAAACAATAATAGTTATATTCTTAAATTCAGCATGCAAACATTATTTTAATCAGTTGGAAAAGCTATGACTTTTAAAATAAAGTTATGAAACGCAGTCCAGTGTTATTTTTATTTTTGTGCGATAAAGGTGGGTAAATTAAAGTCATCCAATAAGCATTTGCTGTATTTTTATTGTGCTTTCTTTATCGTCAAGATGGTAATTTAAATGGTTTAGGTAACTTCCTTTATTTTCAAACTTTCTGAGTAACTTCGTCAAATTCGTCATATTTTTTGTACTACTGAGATGAGCTTCTGAAATTCACAGGAAAAATTCTTCAATTGTCAAATTTCTGCCGTCCTTTCGATGACTGCGAAAGTTTTGAAATGACTCGCCCTTCTTTCTGACAGCCACTTTCGGTCTTTCTCATTTGGTTGAGGTTTTCTTATCCTTAATCTACTCACGTCAACCTACTCTCGATTACTTTCTACTTCTGATATCACTTTTGCTATACTCCATGAAGTTAGACTCATTTAATACTCTCATTGATAGAATCCAGACGCATCTCTGCATATTTCCTTGGATATTGCTGCCAACCGCATCTATTTCTCTTCATTCACGGTGCGTTGCAATTAATCGCGATCCATTATCCTTACATCACATTCATTCTCGTTCTTTGAAACAAGAAACTAAGTTGAATTATCATTAATCTAAATTCTAGTGACAATTAATTAATTTTCCTCTTATGCCAACAAATATATAATAATAAATTTACATTCAGTTGAAAGTACACACTTTTTTTTTTTAAATTTTAACAGCCCATCTGGCGATTGTCTACTAGGGCGAAATAACAAGGATAAAAAACCCAACGGGCTAAGACAGAGTGTAAAAAACAACAACAACAAATAAAGAGAAAAATACAAGATTAGCAAACAGGCAACAAGAAGGCAGCACACTCTGGAATCGGGGGTAGGACCACCTCTTCCCAGTGCAGGAACATGCGACCTACAACAACGAGTCAAAGAAAGTAGAGGAGGCCACTCTCCTCCAAAAAGTCATATAGTCCGCAAGTGTGTGTGCACGAAGCAGTCCCGAGTACAAGGGACAAGCCGCAGCGACCTGTTCGTCCTGGTACCTGGACAAGTAACGTGTGCGAAGATCACCGAGACTGGGACATTTTGTAGGTAGCCCATAAAATAGTGATCAATCAGGCCTTCTTTCAATTTTAGTCAAACTCCATCATAGATCTCAGTCAATATTGAATTCTCTCGTCACTTACTCACTCACTTTTTACTTCATCACCACCCTCAGCGTTTGTGTCGGCCTAAATCTTTCAGCTAAGTTGAAATTAGTTAATGTAACTTTGGAAAATGCATACGGTCGATTGTTTCAAAACTCCAAGGAATTGCTGAGAATTGCTAGAAATTATTGGTATGATTTTTAACTAGCCAGTATACAACTCCTCTCCCCACCAACCTTTACGGTGCCAAAATATTAATGTCATTTTAAAAAATTTATAACTTTTTAATGCCTAATTTTTTAGAGAGATGTAGTAATACCTAAGCCTTTTTAAAGCATAGGAACGGCTTAGGTTTGTTTTTAAGCTAGAAATGCTTAGGCTTGTTTCAATATACAAATGGGCGTTTAGGTGCCTGACGAGCTGTTTGAAGGACAACGTTTCCAACCTTTGGGAATCCGAAATGCCTATGAGCCATTTCTGGACAGAATTGTTACGGTAGATGAAAAGTGGGTTCCTAATGCAATATTAAGAGCAGAAAAACAATGGATTTATCTCAATCAAAAATACTATTCCTCCTCCTTGACTTTGACTACAGCAACTGAAGGATATACTTTGTTTTTGTTTTGATGTAAAAGGATTTATTCATTATGAACCCGTTAGTACAAGTAAAAGATTTTCTAGTGTATAAATTAAGTATAATAAAGTCTATCCCTCTAAGAGAGGTAGAATCTAACCCCCTGAGTATGTGTTCGCCTCCATGTACAGATTTGTTCTCAAGGGGAAGAAATAAGTGGAGCATAGTCAAAATTAAGGTTTGACCAGTTTTTAATGACAATTAACTCAATCCTTTTGTTTTTCATATTTCTTTCCTCTTTATTTTCTACTCTTTTATTTGGATATGTCCCTTATTTCTTGTTCGACAAGCCTACATGCCATCGTTGGATTACACAAGGTTTCTTTCATTTATATCCAATTAAAATAAAAAAGGTACACTTTCCACAGCCAGAATTATATAACACTTTTCTTCTTGAAAATTCTTCAACCATTCCGATAGATTTGAATTGAAGAAAATCAGATTTTTCCATTGAAGTCATTTTACTCAATTCACGAATGTCAGAAGAGACGTATGTAAAAATAATGAGATAAAATGAAAAAAAAGAAATAGGAAAAAATATTATGGATGAGTATTGCAGTAAGTCTCATCCATTTGGAGTACTGAATCCTGGCAAGGAATTATCAACAAAAGAGGTGACCAAATTTTCGTGAGACTTAGGATCATTACTAGTCTGAAAAGGAAAACAAATAAATAAACGCTTTTCTATTTGCTTATTAAGGCTTTATGTAGGGAAAACTTTACAGGTAAAATGGAAAAACATCATAGATATGGTATAGACAATGAGTGAAGAGTCAAAGTTCATTAAAGTTTTATTTTTTGTGTGATTTTATATGCTCACTGTTGCCGTCGGAAGGGATGATTGAATAAACCTCCTATATTCACTGCATTGGATTAGTATTGCTTTATTTGGACACTCCGTTTCCTCTAACTTGTTGTTTATTCGTGTAAATATTAAATAGAGCCGAAAGTGCACTTTATCATGAAGTTTTTCTTCAACCTGATTTAAATATTTATTCGCGAAAAAGTTCGTACACTTAAAAAGTCACTTTAAAATACAAACCTTTCCAGGAGGGACATGTTCGTTTGTCTAGACCGAGACTCTTAACTAGATGTTTCTAATTCTTCCTCTTCATTATTCTTATTTTTTTGTATTGATTTTTTTCCTCCCTTTTCTCTCCGTTCAACCATCATGAAAGCAGCTTGATCATCAACTTTAAGCGAGGTAAATTTTAAATCTGGAACAATAATAATAATAATCACGTTTTCTCACTCTCAAAGGTCGATAACTTGGTTAGTGAGAATCATTTTTGGCCAATGTCATTCGGCGCTTTCCAGATTCCATATAAGTTATCAATTTATATTCCTGGCCAGTTCATCCTTGAAGAACAAGCATCTTCTGTAGAAGAAATTTGAAGATTTAGGTGCATCCTACTTGGGTCGGAATGGACAAACTTTGCTTCTAGATGAAGTAAAAATTAAGATACGGCGGTATCTTTCATTCAATGGTCGTTTGAGCCTAAAATGTCAACAATAATTCGCGCCTCTCCGAACAAAACAGGAAAAAGTCGAAATGAAAACGAGATTAAAATGGGCGAAAGAAAGAAATAGCTCGCATAATATCCTATAATCATCTCATATCTTATATTTGATCGCTCCTAGGTCTCTCTCTCATTTTGAAATTGACCAACTCACTGTTCAGAAATGCAATAAATAATTTTCTTCGAAAATTGCTTCGATTTATGGACTGAGAGCAAACTTTAATTTTAAAACCACATAAGATTATCGATTATAGACTTCTTGTTCCTTGTTCATTCCTAAACCAATAAACATGAATAAAGATACATTATAATTTAAGCACTAGGGATAACTGCCCCTTGCAGTGTTATAAATCTTCTTTTGGAAATTTAGGGCGACAAAATGAGACAAGAACCTCCTCGGAAGACGAAGGTTTACGACTTACGTTTTCGCCTCCTTTTTTGCGAAGGAACGCATAAAAATAGTACCAATTTCTCAGAAATTTCTTAGCTACAGAATTCTGCCCATGAGGATTAGGATTGAGTTTTATGCCTGGGTGAATTAATACAACCAGTTTCCTATTTTATTCACTAGTTCAGGTTAGTATTCCTTTTTTGGGTATGTAGTGGGTGAGACTTTATAAATGGTAAAACGATTATGTCAAGAAAGAGAGTAGCTGATGTAGGAACAAGTATGAAACGTATGCAGAGAAGGAACATGTGAGACAGTGCTCATGGGCCTCTAGATTGAAACGAGCCCTGACGACGAAACAGCAAAACATACCATCCTCTCACTTTAATGGTTCAATTTGGGAGGGAAAATTGAATGTTTGATTTGAGATTGATAAGGTGGAATATTTTGTAGGAGTGAAGGTTGTGTACCAATCTAAACTTGGTGCCAATCGGCTACAGGTGATGATGAAAATGATTATTGTCCGTTTACCATATCTTATATTACCGACACTACCATGTTCAAATATCTTAAGGCAAAACTTCAAATGGCTGTATAAAAAATGAATGTTAAAAGATTTGCGACGATATTCTAAACGACATTAGAATTATTTATTCAAAAAGGAAAGAAAAAAATATTAACAAAGAGAGAAGTTTGTGTCAAGGTAGAAAGAATGGGAGTAAACAGGAACAAATTCGTAAAACAGCATAGATGTCTTCAAGTACGAACATTAAGCAATTTGTCACTAATGGAGAAATACAGGAATGATTTGTTTTTTTCATAAAAAGAAATCAACGAGGACGTTTCTTGAGGATGGGTCTTATAAATAAATGTAGATTTTTGTATTTTATTCCATCCCGCCTTTTTCGACTGTACTACACAAAATAAATATTCCTTTCTGTGCGTTTCTTCTCTATAGTCCCATTTATATGTACTCCCTTTCTTATTTTTTGCTGTTTATCCTTTTGTTTTACCAAATTTTTGTAATAATTCATTTAAAATTGCGAAAATATATCAAATATATGATCATTTTTATTGCTAAATATAATTACGAGATATCCTAAATTTTCAGTTAGGGAGAAATATATCATACTTCCTCTTAGCACGCCAATCATTTTCGACAGACCGTCGCGCCCTAAAAGGAAGTTGGCAGAATATAAATTATATTAGAATTAATGGATTAAAAATATAATTGATAGATTACAATTTATAAGTAAGTGATAGATTAGTCATCATTTAATTTCACATGGTCATTATTTTGATTCGAAGTGTTTATGAGGATTTATTTTGCTTGTGTTTATCACAGGAGCTGAACTGGTGATCAACATGGGAGTATCTCGCACCGGTGCAATTGAGATGGTAATAGGAACTGAGAGGCGGGACAGCATCTGAGTCCCGTTGGGCGAAGGCCTAACTTTTGTCCTAAAAGTTAAAGCACAATAGCAACGAGGCCTTATCCCGTAAGGCAATAACAGTAAAAAAAATAAGGAAAGGTAGACAAAGTGAAAATGTGTGAAAGATATATAGCTGCAGATCTTCTTGCAGATATTGGGCAGGGAGGGCAAACTGTACGCGTTGGAACTGTGAAGGCAGATGTATATCCAAATGTCACTTGTTATCCCCTTGGGGGTGGTAGAGGCTAAAGATGAGGTAAAATAACACCGAAGAAAACCAACGCTATGGGGGTAAAAGGTTGCCATACTTTTTTTATGCTATTCTTGATCCTTTTTCTTTCACTCTCTTTCCACCTTTTTACCTCTTCTCTGTTCGCAAGTGTAACGGGCAAAGGTTCAGGAGAGTTTCGCCCTTATTTAGTTATTAAAAAATCAAATAGTTTCCTCAGAATTTACACTTTACATGCATTTTTACTCTCATAACTTCACACCCCAGGGAAAATCTCATAATACAATAGATGCCGTTGAAGGACGCATTTGAGAGGGCATCCAGTTTTTCACGTCCGGCTGCTAATAAATCACTTTTAAGGTAAAACAATAATGGAGACAGGTTTCATTCGCTCATGAGCATATTCTGTTGAGTTCTAAATAGTGTGAAAGTGTTTTTCAGCGACGAATGTAAATTTAATTTATTTGGGTCAGAGAAAAAGCAGCCTGTTAAGGGGCGGAGAAGTGAAATATTAAATCCCATATGCATGAAAGCCTTAAATTTGGAGATGGTAGCGTTACTGGCGGAGTCTGTCTGCTCGACCATTTACGCTTAAAAATGACAGTTGCAACATGCAATAATCTGTTTTGAGAGAGCTGATTGATTCCCTCTCTTTGACCATTGGAAGTACCTAAGCTTGATTTCATTAAGGAGAATACTCCGTGCCACACAGCAAAAAGTGCGACGCAGTGCATAGACGTTGAAAATATTGACTTGAGGGAGTGGCTTCCGCAGAACACTCATTTAAAAAGAATAGAAAACCTTAATAAGCTTCTCGGTAAGATGTGTATGAATCGGAAAGCGAAGAATGTTGCTTATCTTTAAAAAATATTGAAAGAGGAATAAAATAGATCACTTCAGAACAATCTGACAATTTGGTGGAGTTCTGGATTTGGAGATCTGCGCAAAACATTTTGAACTAAGACCTGCATACTTCATATTAGTATTTTAATCAATTATTAATGTGATTATTATATTGCTTACTAGTTATGGCTGGTTACGACGCATCCTTTCTTCAAAAACACATTCATTTTTTCATACAATCTTTTATTCGCAGTTCAATGAAATGATATTTGGATATCAAAGGAAAATTGAAAAGATTTTTCTTTGAAATATACGAGTAGATTTTTGTTCTTTGGTTCTCTATTTTTCGACGGTATTTAAATTAAAGAAAAAATACAAATTCACAATTGCCTGAGTTTTGGTAAGAGTAATTATTACAATTATTGGGAAGCTAAGGGTAGTGAAATTATGTGGCAAGTACATAGAAAATTGGGCGAACTAGAACGCGCAACTCTCCTTTATCTGCCTCCAGTTGCACAACCAAAACAGGAATCATTGGAGAGATCAAGGGAAGCTCTGAAACACAGGTCAAATATGATTATACACTTAGCCTGCGGGATAGAAGCTGTTTTGTTCACTGATCTCTATTACATGGAGGTCTGTATGATTTTTTGTATATGGATGGATTCCTTAAAGCCATCCATATACAAGAAAAACAGCCTAAGGTTAACATTCGATGGATACTCAATCTCCCCCTATGAAGGTTCATCAGCTCTTTGGATGTGACCGTGAATTTGACCTTCGTTCCTAAGCCGACCTCTTTCGATCTTGTCTTAACATGCTCACAAGTTTGTCAGTACGTTAGCAGTTGCTGATCTTTTTGTTTGTTTTTATATAAGTATGTTCATTCACTGATAGATCAACCCATGTTCTACTCTTTATACTTGTATTTTTACTTTATCTCTGAAGATGATATAAGGGTATCAAAATGCGTTAGATAAAAGAAGTGTTTGCTGAAGGATTTTTCTCCTATTCCCCGCTTTAACTTTAAAATCCGAGTTTTATGAATTTCGGAGAACTTTTCCATGGACTCAAACTAGACAAAAATGCAAAGATTTCAAAACAAAGTCACAAATGCGAAAACTTGCTACGATGAAAATATATTGCCCAACTTTACATACATGAATATATATATATATATATATATATATATATATATATATATATATATATATATATATATATATATATATAAGGCACGTGCCGTGAGTAAATTCAGGGTAAGCAGAACTTGTGAAGCTGCTGCAATTAATTTTAACAATTCCTACTTTTTGCCGACAATTTCCTATATTGTGGGGTTCTTCATAAAATAAATTTCGGCAGCTTTTCAATCTCTACCTACATATAGTTAAACATTAAACGGCATTGGAGAGCATACAGAGTAAAATTTACAAATTTAAGTTGAGTAAAAATTAGATGACTTGAAGGAATTGAAGACATCTGAATATTAGCAGAGTTACCTGCATTATGTTGTTTAGCGCCGTGTATAAAAATGCCAACTTCATTCATCATTGCTGCTCAATTCTCTGTTAAAAAGGTTAATAAAGTCTGTAAGACATGTGCAGCTGCAACGGAGACTACGAAGCCGTGACCAGTAGAAAACAAAGCAGGCGTTTTGACTGCTTCTGCGCATCGGAATTCATCCATCAACTGGAGAAGCTGATGAAAGACCACAAAAGGGATAACAGGCTTTGTCGAGAGATATATGTATTGTAGTGACCACCTTGAAGTTGATCATAAATGAGGAGCTTCGCTCTTGGCCCTAAAAGAGTCACAAGGGACGGACAAATTCTGACAGCCAATGCCAAGCAAAATCGCTTCAAGATGTCAAAAAATTTCTTTAACAAGATTAAGCATCTTGTTAAGCGTGGATAATCTTGTTCTTCTCAGACGAAAAGAAATTTCCCAAGGACCAGTTCATAACACCTAGAACAACAGGTCTCTTTCTTAAAATCCTGGAGATGTTCTATTTATCATGAAGACAAAGTTCAATATGCGTAAAAATAACACTCCTTTGTATTATTATTATTATTATCTAGATTCCAAAGGAAGATTGAATTCGAAACAACAAAATGAAATTCAAAATAAATTGGTGTTCATACAATTCAAAAGGACTTAGAAATTTCATTAGAATAAATCAATTATCGATATATTAAACATAGGTATCAGCAAACGATTAATCGTCATCATGACTAAAATTAATCTAATTATAATATAGTCATGATCTCTCAAAAATAATGTTAAGAAAGGTTCCTTGTTTTGAAACAGGAAAGCATCATTATTTATGCTAGAGAAGATAATATTAATTTATTAGCAAAAAGTGTGTTGTATTTTGTTATAGTACATTCCGTGTCCTCCTTACACGGAAAAATTTGTCTAGAAATTATATGTACTAGGTTTTAAGCGTTTTATCATTTCCCAGAAAATGTTTAGGAGCATCTTTTGAATCATTTCTGTTTGTGTAAGTAATAAGCATAATTAACTAGCTTAAGTAGAGTATTACATAGCTTATTTTAGATTCTATTGAATTCGATTGCAACGACCGTATAAACATCTTTTGCATGAAGCAGGATTTTGATAAAATGACCAAGAAAGAGGAATTTTCCAAGAAGAGAAGAATTTTCCGTGAAGAATTTGGGTAAAGGAAAGACTTATCTGCAAATTTCGAAAGATTACAACTTTGATCATTGCTGTGTGAAGAAAATTGCGCTGAATAGCATTCAGCAAAGTAAACAAAAAAGATTCACTACCATTCACAAAGGGTAATCAAGAAGGAGTTGGATTGCTGTATCAGACTACAATTGTTGGAGACCAGCTAGTTAATCTTTGCAAAGTGTATAATAGATTAAAAATGTTTTCAAAAGTACGGAGTGGATTCCAGAAGAAAAACATAATTTTAAGTCAATTGACAGAGAAAGATAATAGTCACGCCTACAAGCTCTCATAGAATTTTTAGAGTTAAAAGGATTTGTGGGCCACCCATTCCTGGAATGACCTCTCAACATTTTCAACATAAATTCAATTTAAAACTTGTGATGCATCATAAACAAAGATGTTTATGCATTTAGTATGTAATTTAACAACAAAAATGCATTTTGAGGGGATAAATTCAAATGCTATAAAGAATGTTTTTTTAATTTACCAGTGGGAAACAGACACTTAAAAGTTATTTAGAAGAAGGGTTTTTATTTAAATATATGTTAGTTCAAATTATACAAAAATGCAGGTGCTCTAAGATAGTGTTAGAAATTTTAATAAATATATACTCGTATAACCTCTGAACATATGCTATATTTTGCATTCATGCAATTCTTGAAGGAAACAATTCTTTTTTACTAGTGCATTACATCATAAAATTAAAAAAATAACAAATTTACAATGTGATGGTTGCAAGACTTAATGGATCACGTGAATAGAATCCTAATATTGTAACCGTATTGGCGTTTAAAATTGCTGAAATTATTCGAGGGATGTTTTCTGACAAGTGGCTTTCGAATCTTACTACTCATGCCTGCCAATCTGTCTGCAGACTTTGAGAGAATAAGACACTTATCTTTGTTTAATACAAAATAGCTTTAAGACCACTCCATAGAAAGAAGTTGATTGTAATACTATCTGCGGAAACGATACCTTCCCTTCTTTTTATAAGAATTCTGCATATTTATCTAATCATCTGCCTTTGAATAAATTCTTTATCTCGCAGAGACATTTTGAAAACCCTGTTTAACAATTAATAAATTATGTGATCTTAAATGGTGATTAGGAGGTGCAAATAATCACATGCTCATAAAGAATATTATATCCAATTCCATGATTAACTTATAAAAAATAAATAAAACTGGAAAGTAAGGTCTTAATGGAAAAGCATGGAATTATGTCCCTTTTCTACTTCCATCGAATTTAATTTAGGCATTTCTTTCATTCAAAATGTTCTTTTAAATACTAAAAAGAAAGCTTTTCTAAAAACACGAAATCATAACATAAATTAAGTCAACTTAAGTGTATGCAGTAACTCACCTAACGTGGCCATGAGCTTCATTATCATAGAGTTCAGTATTGGGTGATGGGTTGATATGATGTTAGTCATTGTCACTTTTATACTTTCAAATCATTAGCATTTTTTGCTTCTGCTCATGTCTGATGAAGTAAATAAATATAGACCTCCGCAATAACAGCTATATGATTTTGAATTGGAATAAAAAAGAAACAAAGGAAGATAAAAATAACAAGTTCTGCTGACCAAGAGTCGCGTGGTCTCGCTTATTCTGATTTAGGACCTTACGACATTTAAAATTTCTATAATTCTCGGAGTAATGTTGCGAAAACCTTGATAATTATATCATTCGAAAGAGAATGTAACACAACATAAGGCTTTCATATTTCGTTAGCATCGGCCGAATAGTTATGATGTCATGTCAGATAGTTTCACGGCTATCTTGGGAGGACATTAGCAATTATATCATTCGAAAGAGAATCTAAAGTAACATAAGAATTTCAAAGTTGGATAGAATGTCTTAAAAGTTTCAATGATATTATTATTATTATTATTATTATTAAAGTTCCAAGCCACAACCCCAACTGGAAGAGCAAATAGCTATAAGCCCAAGGGCCCCAGTGGGGAAAGAAACCTGGTATGGAAAAAACGAAACAAAGATTAAGAAAAACATAATAAATAAATAGAAAATCAAAAAAAAAAAAAATAAATAAAAAAAATAAAAAAATTAAATGCTATAATGTTAAAAATATTATAATATTATATATGTGTGGATAATGAATAAAATATTAAAGTTATAAGTTTCTGTTAATTAAAAATGTATTAGCACCCACTTTAAATTTCTGAAGTTCCAAGGACTCAACAACAACACTAGGAAGTTCATTCCACAGTTTAGTTGTGTTAGGAATGAAACTTCTTGAAAACTGTGTTGTGTTGAATCTCATAGGCGTAAAGGCCCTACTATTGGCATTTAGTACACCTCTGGTAACTCGTTGAGGGGCATATAAATTGGGCAGATCGTGATGCAGTGGATGATCTGCATTGTTAAAAATTTTATATAAGATGCATAAGGAGCTTATTGCTCGCCTGTGCCACAGATCAACTTTGAGGTCAGGAATTAAAAATTTTATTGCTCTCAAATTTTTATCTAATAAATTAAGATAAGAGTTGGCTGCCGAACTCCAAACAGGGGCGCAATATTCAAAACACGGAAGAATAAAAGCATTAAAACAATTTTTAAGAACAGTCTGCTCTCCAAATACTTTGTAAGATTTCCTCAAAATGCCAATTTTTTGAGCAATAGAGGAGGAAATAGATCGAATGTGATTCTCAAAAGTAAACCTAGAGTCAAGCATAACTCCAAGCAACTTAAAAGAATCACATATGGAGATGGGAATGTTATTTATTAAAAGATCTGGATGGGGAGGATCTAGTGTTCTGGATCTGCTAACAATCATACTCTGGGTTTTCTTTGCATTTAACTTCATGCCCCATGAAGTGCACCAAACATTTATCTTAGCCAGATCTCTATTTAAAGACTCTGCAACCGATGCTCTCAACTCAGGAGATGGGACTGGGGCTATTAGAGTAGCATCATCAGCATAGGCTATAAGTCTATTTTCCAGTCCAAACCACATATCATGGGTATATAATATAAACAGTAGAGGACCAAGAACACTGCCTTGTGGTACACCAGATAGCACCTCTCTCTCATCACTAAAATTATTGTCAACATAAACCTTTTGATGTCGATTTGTTAAAAATTGTTCAATAATATTTAAAAATACACCACCTACTCCCAACTGCTTCAACTTAAATATCAGGGCCTTATGATTGACACGGTCAAATGCGGCACTGAAATCCAGGCCAACTAAGCGAACTTCTTGACCAGAGTCTAATGATTTTTGGACAATGGTGGAGACAGTGAGAAGTGCATCACAAGTGCTCAGACCCTTACGAAATCCAAACTGTAAAAAGGGAAACAGACGATTAAGCTCGGCAAATGTACTTAAACGTTTAGCTAGTAAACGTTCAAAAATCTTAGATAGAACAGGAGTTATAGAAATGGGCCTATATTCAGTAGGGTTAAAACTACCACTTGCACTTTTACATAATGGAATGATGTTACCAATTCTCCAACATTCGCAAAAACTACCACTCCTCGCCAGCTTCCGAAGAATAACGGAAAGCTTGGGAGCCAAATACTCTGCAGTTTTCTTAAAGAATAAAGGGAATATACCATTTGGGTCAGTACCACCATAAGCATCCAGATCAAGAAGTAACTGTTTTACTTCACTTGAACGGAAAGCAATCTTGTTTAACCTTGGTTCAGGGAAACAAGTGTCAGGTAGAGTTAGATTCTCATTACTTTGTTTATTATCAAAAACATCAGCCAACAGTGTTGCCTTTTCTTCAGGACTATGGGTAATGGAACCATCAGGTTTAAGAAGGGGTGGCATAGATGAATCATTCCCAAAAAGAGCAGACTTGAGAGTGGTCCAGAATTTGTGGGAATTTGCTGTGCGCTGAAGAGTTCCCTTTGTGGTAGTATTGAATTCAACTTCCGCATTATTATATACCCTCTGAGCTGCTGTTCTGTAGTGCACATAATTATCCCATAGAAAGGCAGATCTACTCCCCTTCCACAGGTTGTAGGCTTCTTGTTTCTGCATATGAGCCCTCTTACAGTCATCATTAAACCAGGCTTTGTCCTTAGTGCGATATCTGATCATACGGAATGGAACATGTCTATCAATAATTGAAACAATTTTATCATTCAAAATACGAACTGCTTCAACCTCCTTATATATTAGTGGCCAGTTGATCCGGGAGATATCATTTAATATATTGCACCAGTCTACTTGAGATTTGATGAATACTTTGCTTGTATGAGCTATATTAGGAATAGATTGCACAATACAGATAGTTATAGAAATTGCACAGTGGTCAGAAGTTCCCACAGGAGGATCAACAGCACTTGTAACGACTCCAGGGGAATCAGTGAAAACCAAGTCAAGGCAGTTCCCAGATGAATGGGTAGGCTCCCTAATGACTTGCTCACAACCCGACTCACACGCAAAATCATAAGCCCTGATACCATGACAGTCAGTAGGGGAGACAGAAGACAGCCATTGCCTATGATGAGCATTGAGGTCTCCCATAAATACAAAGCAGGCTTTCCGGTCATTTTCCTGTACCTTGGCCATGGCAAGGAGCAGACAATCAAAAATAGTATCATCTAAGTCTGGATTGCGATAGACAGAAAAAAGATAAAAATTATTTTGCTTACCACATACTTTCATAACTTGCATCTCATGGCAAGAACAAGCATAGGAGGTCTTTGAAGCAGAGTAACCATTCCTAATGTAAACTGCCATTCCTCTAGCCCTAGGAATGGCATCACGCCTAAGTAAAATTGGTTTTTTGAAGCCTGGTATAAGTATTTCAGAGACATGCCTCATATTTGAAACCAGGGTCTCTGAACAGAGTAAAATGTCATGAGACTTGGATGAAGCAGTCAAGTCTTTAATATTGGCATGTAGGCCCCTAATATTAATATAGAGTAGACGACATTTTATCTGACGAGGATGACCAGGTCCAGGGTTGAGCTCAATATCTCCTGATAAAATTAAAATCGATATTAAAAAAATAATATTAGCAACAAGATCTTCAACAAAAATAACAATTTGTACAACAACAACAACAACAATTTGTACAAAATTATTCAATAGCAAAACTTTCATTAACTGAATATTATATGTCGGAAAAAAAACTGGTCAACATGATGGAGCCGACACATCATGCAAGGCAAAATTCCCTTCAGGACGCCACAACAACTGAGGGAGGACAGTAATGATGACTTTGGAATGAAAAAGAATAAAGAAAAGAGAAAAGAAAAGAATAGACCAAGGCAACCTCATGAAAAGCCATCAGAGCCTTTTTGCTCATCTATTAAGCCTGCCCTACACACCATTTGAGTAAAACAAGAGGAGGAATGAAAAATAGGAAAGTATGCCTAAATGTACCCTTAGGCAGGGATCTCAAACACAAGAGAGTGGAAGACCATGGTACAGAGGCTATGGCACAATCCAATGCAAGAGAACACCTTTCTGTCAGGGAGGTCCCTTAGCCTTTGACTGAAGTGTCTATCCACAAGACAGTGGAGGGTTTGGATTCAGAGTTATCCCTCTCCTAGGCGGATTGTCAACCAAGACTTCGAGCTCCACCTGCCCGGGTTTGAGTTCGGAGTTGTCCCTCTCCTAGGTGGATTGTCACACAAGACTATGAGCTCCACCTGCCCATACCGTAACCCTGGTATAGGGTGGCTACCGAGCGCTACGCCTTGCCAAAGGGCGACTCGTGATTTTGTCCGGGGCTGCTTATTCAGTTTATTCGCAACTAACCTCTATATCTAGAGGCCTTCTCCCGATCCGCAACCTGGGGACCCGATGGATGGGAGTTGTCTTCTCCAGCAAAAAAATAAAAAAAAGCAAAACTGGCACCGATGTAGAGTCGCCCGTGACTATATATTATTCTGGAAACGTACATCATATGGCAATTCGATTCATTTTTTACATATCATATGTTAAATTACAGGCGTGAATGTCGATGCAATATTGGAGACTCTCTCCAAAGTTTTCCATTTACCTTCGGAACATGTCGCATGGAATTGCAGTGATTTCCTGCGTTACTGCTGTTTTGAGGTGTTGTAAATTTCATGGTCAGTGTTTATACACTCGTGGTTTTAGGTGCTCCCAGAGAAAAAAATCATAAACGAACGAATCTTTAGAACATTAGGGAAAAATTCCGAGTGAACATCAAGATGTATGCAATGTGGCACCCTATTGTAGGAACCATACATCTTCCGGATCACAATCGTTGAGTAACTCGTTGGTAGACTTTTGGACGGAGAAAATTCACGATCAGTTCACAATAAAACTCTGACTTAACCCTCACCGTAATACCATTCTATTAAAAAAAAAAGTGACTCTACACACCGGAATCTCCTACGGCACACCAGCAAGTAAGTTTCAAACTGTGGAATAGTCATCAGTGGAGTTCCCGAAGATTAGTATTAGAGCAGTACCTAATGGTTTGTTTGTTGACCATTTCCTATAAATTGAAACGAGCTTCATCACTGTAAAGCAGAATAGCTGCCTTTGGATCGATTTGGAAAATGTGCCCACAAAAATTTCTCTGGCTCTCATAATCTCCCTCTCAACTATGATATTGTAGGGATGCCTGAGGAATGTGAAAAATTTTGCGAACATTTTGATCAGACAAGTGCAGGGTTTTTCCTTTCAGCCGCGACTGTTTCTGGGCCTCTAGCAGTCATTAGTGGGCCAGGCTTTTTTTCTTTTAAAGTTGACCAGGTTCGCCTAAATTTCAAAACTCGAGGACGAAATGTTTTTCCATCTTGAAAGGAATCGATACGTCCAAAGGTGAAGCCTATCCGGAAAGCGCGCTCCGTCCTTATCACGGATTCTCCATTTATAACATACTATTCAACACCTAAAACACGATACTATCCATTAGACATCATTTTTTAACTAAAACAACGTGATCCCTCGGACCTAAAGTGACCACGCCCACTGCTGTACCACCACCACAGAACGAGCAATATCACTCGTACTTCGGGGAGGTCTTGTTGCCACACTCGTATATCTACTTTGAATAACACACCATTTAACTCTTTATTTATTATTATCTACTCAAAGCATTTTCTCCCGCGGAAAATATTCTGTTCCCATCATTTCAGCTCTTACAATTTATTATGTATGTATATCTACAGGATATAAGATTGGCCTAAAAAAGTTCTTTAATCTATGAAATTTCAGATTCTATTTTCAACTTTTTAGCTTCTACGCAGAGCTTTTCCGTGGATTTAGTGAGTATTAAGGGAACCATTTTTTGCTTTCACGAATTTTGGGTGTTTGAGATTGATATGGATAAAATTCCGTTTTCAGAAACTGAAATTGTTGCGAGATACCGAATCGTTTAAATGTCGTTTTCTGAGAGGGAGATAGTTTTATTTAAAGTAAAATATTTGATTCCTATAGAAAGGTAAGTTTAGGGTGAAATAATTTGAAAAGCTTTGTACCTATGTAGATTTGTTCACACATTTACTTACAGTTTGTCAATATTTTAATTCAACTAAATTCAAATGGTGAGAAAAGGGTGAGATAGAAAAGGTTGAAAGGGACTATTCGAAAATCAACCTACCTTCATCTATCACAGCCTGATTCCCTCTTATTGAGCAATTTGCTCGCTTGGTGATAATGCTCTTAGGACGTTTTCTGCTCTCGCTTACTGAAATTTTTCGGTTCTTTTTTAAATAGTATTTAATTTCATTTTAAAACTCTTTTCTGCCGGAGATATACTTAATTAGTCAATATATGTACATTTTACAGGTTTAAAAGATAGATAAAGCTCAATTTGTTCATTCAAGATTAAAGTTTATATATTGGGAGACATTAATTTTCATATATGTAAATTGTAAGAAAGAAATACAAGTTAACATTCAAAAGCTTTTTACCTGTAAAGAATATATATTTCCAAAATTCTGTTTGTATGTATGTATATATGACTGCTAAGAGAAGGTCACTTATTGAGACTTTGAAGGCCAACTAAGGTCAAGTTAGGGGGTACCTTAACCCGGGTAGTAACATAGGCTACTCATATTTGGTAAAGGTGGTGCCACTTGGTTGTTAGGTTAGGTTAGATTAGGTTCGAATTTCTACCCTTTCTAGGTTTGGGGGACAAGTAATAGCGACTGTGAGTTGCAATTAAAACATCAACATTGACCGTGGAAAATTTAAGGTTTTCCAAACCCATTATGTGACTGCATAGTTTTAAAAACACGATAATACCTAGTATCAGCATGCCTGAGACTCGAATAACTTAGATATTTAATTAAAACTCGTGCCCATCTACTTGAGGCACGTTTAAATTATGTGGCTGCCACCCGTGTACTCAGGCTTGCCTGCTTGCTCGCCTACGGCCAACTCGCTTGCTCCTCTTGTCACACTACTGGAATATGAAAATCGTTCTCTGATAGTCTTTCGTGATACACTTGTCCATTACTCAAAATTAAAAAAAAAACTTATATTATATACCTAGCAACATTTAATTACATATTTTAAGTCAAGCAGGGAATTTAATTTATCCAAGATAGTTTTTAGTCGCGTGCGAGTCAGGTCGCGAGCGGCTCTACATCTCACTATCTCGGTCGGTCGGTCGGTCCCCGTTTTGCCCTTTCTTTGTTTTTGTAATAACATTGTAACTATTCGTCCGATTCTAATGAAATCTTAAACCGTTGTGTTGTTTTACACTCTCTTTCGAATGATATAATTTTAAAGTCCTCCAAAGGTTAGCCCCGGCATTATTTTGTTTTGGCAATAACATCATAACTATTCCGCCAGTTCTAACGAAATTCAAAGCCATTAGCTCCTTTTACATTCTCTTTAGAATGATATAATTGATAAACTCCTCCCAAGGTTATCCCGGGAATTATTTTGTTTTGGCAATAATATCCTAACTTTTCAGCCGATATTCTGCTAGTCTAGGCTAGGCTATAATATGCTATACTCTGCGAGGCAAGCCTAGAATAGGCTTTGCTAGGCTCTTATATGCTAGGCTATACTATGCTATGCTATACAATATTATGTATTGCTATGCTATGCTATACTATACTATGTTATGCTATAATATACTATGTCATATTATACTATGCTATAATATGATAAGCACCACTATGCAACAATATGCTATGTTATACTATGCTATACTATTCTAGACTATGCAATTAAGGTATGACCATTTTTTCGCCTTCCCACTTCCATAAATGAGGCATGACAAAAAGTTCAGGCCCACCATTTTAATTAAAATATATATGTTTAAATATATTTTAGTTCTGCTTTTTAATCAGCTCTTAGAACGTTGTGACTTTTAAGTCGCAGACAACTCTACATCTCACTATGTCGGGCGGTCGGATGGTTCAAGTTTAGCCTGTTTTTTTAATATCATTGTAACAATTTAGCGTATTCTAATAAAATTTGAAATCTTAGACGGTTTTACACACTCTTTCAAATGATACAATTGGCAAAGCTCTACCATGTTTTTCCGGAAATTATATTGTTTTGGCAATAACATCATAACTATGCGGCAAATTCCAACGAAATTTGAAACCCTGTTGTTTTACATTATATTTCGAATGATATTATTGCCAAAGTCCTCCCAACTTAGACAGAAAATTATTTTGTTTTGCTAATAATATCATAGCTATTCTTCTGGTTCTAACGAAATTTGAAACCATTATGTTGTGGATAAAAACCTACACTTCGTTATTCAAAAGGCCTCTTAAATCAACCTTTTGGAGGGTTGAGGATGGTAGCCCTGGCGATGAGCATGGTGGTCATTTTAACGAAGAGCGCTTGATTACACAGGTTCAAATCCAACTCCTTTATTCATTTTCATAAAACGGTTAAAATAGTCCGTTTCTATAATTCTCCCATTTTTTTTCTTAAGCTTTAATGACCACGTAATTAATTTTCTTAGCGTTTTTCCGGGTTGTGATACCAGTTTTCATTTATTTGGCCTTATATATATATATATATATATATATATATATATATATATATATATATATATATATATATATAAATAATATGTTTGTATGTTCAACCGAGGGAAAATGAGCTATAAAGTACGCCATAATAGATTCTTCGGAAATGAGCTTGACTTTATTTAGTTTTGGGATGCCATCATTGTCCGTAGTGTAAGTTTTGTCATGTGAATAAAAAGGTCTTAGGGTGAGAATCTATTAGATGCATGGGGTTGCAATTAGAGTAGCCGTGTTTTTTCATTGCCAACTCTATGGTATTTCTCTAGAGTTTGAAGCAAAAATAATGTGTGCATATGCGCCACAAGGAAAAACTAAGAATATTCTGTGCCAAACGGATCTGTAGCGCTGCTGAACAATATTGTTCAGTTCATAGAATGCGAATATTGTTTGAGAACAATAAAAAATAAAGTGATAAAATCTCTCTTACTTTATTTCCGAACGCACTTTTTACCTATGCGACGCCGTGTACCTCTGCTAGTTTGGAATAAAAAGAAAGTGAAAATTCCAATGAAATTTTATCTCAGTAAAAAGCAATTAAGAGCTATAAATGGACCCTTTCTCTCCTTCTCTCATGTCTCTTTTTCTTTTCCTTTCCCTTTCTCTTTCTATTCGTCCTTCTTGGAGACAGGCTGTGCTTACACCTTGCTCCTTACCTGAGTTCAAATTTCTGTTCTTTATTTGTATGGTGATTTAATTAATAATAAGGGAAAGAAAGAAGGAGGTATGCATGTAGTTAACGTTGTGCCAGTAGGGAAATTTTTTGCTTAGTAAAAGGAAGAATAAAGAAAATTTTGCTATTTCCGTGTTGACAAGTGGGATTTGTCTGAAATATGTAGTGGATTGCCTTCTTTTTCTTTTCCTACTTCTACGATGTTCCCGCTTCCTTAAGAAAAGACACTTTATTTCTTCTTGTTTTTTATTATATTTTTTTACATAGTTATTATGTTTAATTTTATTTTTATTTTCTTAACATCCTACCTGTTGTGGTATTGTAAGGGCAGAGTGGGTGTAGGTAGGTTGGTCACGTACTTCAATAACCGCTTTATTACGTTTTCTCTAAGAGTTCTATATTATTTTACGTTATTTAAATCTTTGAGGATTTTTAGTGTCATGTGCAGCGTTTCGAGGATTGAATTAAATTCTTCTAACCAAAATATATCTTTAATTACCACATAAAAGAGTAAAATATTAAAACAAACTATACATCATAAATAAACGAGTTTATGTTAGAATTACTAATTTTAACCAAATTAATATAAAGTAATGGTTGACCCCAAGCTCACTTTAATACAAGACGCTAATTGACAAACAAAAAATAATCAAATTTCTTTACCTTAAAAAAAAACTCACGTGAATCCGGCTGAAGAATGATCTTGGCCTTGGATCTTATGTAGACAGGAAATGGTTTGCAGTAAGGTGCGTGGGCGTGTTCATAGACGCCCAGCCCTTGTCTGACGAGAAGACGGACTTAGAGCAACCGGTGATTCCGGTGAGGGCAACGGATGGCGTTAAGAACGTTGCCTCAGTCAGATGATTTAAGTAACGGGACCGTGAAGGTATGCTTTTTTTTCAATCTTCGGGTTATTCTTGGGATGCTTCGCACTGACGGGCAATGAGCAAAAGTGAATCATTTGACGATTAGGGGGGGAGAGGAGTTAACTTTAGGTATTCCTCAATGGCGAAGACTATCTCTAGTTCTTGTTGCAAACCAATATAGGGGGTTTCTCTGACGAGGGATGTATGAGAGTGATCCTCAATACAAAAGGGGCTAATTTTTCGGTGTGGCCATCAGGAACTGGCTTAGAATAAACTTCTCTATTCCGTTCTTTGAGTGCCGATCTCTAACTCGATCTCCACGTTCTTCTCCAGTTATCCGCCTATATACTTAACCAACTTATTGGGTGTAAGAGAAAGAGGGGGGTGAGGGCTTATGAATTAAGCCTCGCTCCTCTAACGACGCTTCTCCCAGCGTCTTTCAATTAGCCCTAAATGCATCTTATGGCTTTGGGTCGTAGCTCCTAGAATTTCGTCTATTACGCGAAACTAGATCTCAAATCTTAGGGGAAATAGTGCGTGTTTAAACATTGTTATTGCACCTGGTCTTCTCCTTTTCGTACTGTTATGCTCTCTGGCACATAAATCTGTTGATTCGTACTTCTCGTGGTTGGAGGACGCGTTCTGGTGGCCAGCGAGTCGAGGGGAGAGAGGGGAGGGGTGAGTAATCGAATTACACCTCCTAGCATAAGGACGTTGTGGTAGCCAAAGTATGCATCTGTTATTATGGCGGGTATCGATTTCCCTACACTCCCTTTAAATATATTTCCATAACTCCCATTTGCTTCCAAAATGTTTAAGGGAGTTAAATTGAAATTTTAGTCGTCCAAATCCATCCAGAAAAAATGGTGGGTAGACTTTCCCGAAAGTAGTTATACAAAATGCTCCCATGCATCTTTGTTGCAAGGCTAAAGAAGGTATACTCCAAAAAGAGAATGCCTTGGGTAGAGTGTATCTATTGATTGGGAGGAAAGAGATAAAGACCAACAAAATATGCATATATAGTTATACATACATATATCCTATAATGTACGTACACGTCCTTGCTACGTACCTGAACTTTCTTTTTTTAAAAGTAATACGTTAGTTACAAGGTATAAGAGTGCGATTTACTACAGGGGCCGATAGCTTTTAACTAACTTATCTAAATTGAAGCTCAAAGGTATATTTAAAGAATGATAACCCCAAATATATTTTTGAATGATTCACTAGTTAACATATATATACATAGAGGAAATATAGGTAATGTAAATAAAGGACAACTCTGACAGAATACAGAATAATGGGCAATCAGGGAACGTTATTTACTCGTTAATCAGCTTTTAAATGGAATATTACAAATCAGTTATATATAACGAATATTTAAATGTCGGAAAGTGGGTCGATTATCGTGAGATTAAAGCAAATGGTCGTTTTACCTTTAATTGGGTCAGCTCGAGGAAGGTAGAACGCAAGTGGACAGGGCCCTCAAGTGAAAATCCTTTAGCGGGTCGGGTCAAGGAATAGAGATAGCCAATGGACGTGGCCCTAGGTCGAATATCCTGATGGTGACGAGGATTAAGGGGGGGGGGGGGCATAAGACGAGTTCACGTACCTTCTGTTCCAGATAAGTACAACCTCCAAATCGACACTGTGCAGCGGCTCGGCACAAAGTCTCACACTGGAAACTAGAGATCCTTGTGGTGGGGAGGTCCAGATGAGACGAGAGGAATCCCGGCCAATCCTTCGGGGACGAAACGGTTCGAGGCTTCCTCTAAACAGAGTAAGCTCCCCACATTAATGGGTCTGCCTGGTGAGATTGGATCTCGAGGTATAACTGAATACCGGAGAATTTGAGGAAACAGACACAATGATCTGAACCGAAGGCACCTAGTTCTTAATCTAACCAGAGACTCGAAACATCCGGGTATTTATGTTGCGGTCATTGTTCATGCTCAATCGCTGGAAGGTACAGATGTCTGTCAAAAGACTTCTGGCGACTAAAGGGATTAGCGTTTGTGGCTGACCGAGGTCTTAATGGCTTCCAATGATTTGGGCGGGAGACTCAGCGAGCAGCCTCCAAAATACGGAGATTAGCGTTTTCATTTTATGATTAAAGCTTTTAGCGTGCCCAACTCAATTAACTGCACCTGCGAGGCAACTGGCGGGTATTCCAATACTTTCTTTCTTTCTCCGCTTCTTTGGACTCTCATGTTGCTATACATGGAGTTAGATTGTTAGAACGGAGTGAAGGAATAAATTTAAGGGGCAAATTAAGGGAAGATTCCTATTTGACTTCTATTTCTTTACAGTAAGTAATGCCTGATTTTAAGATAAATATTAAAAAGGAAAAACACTTTTGATTTTAAAAATATGTAAGTTTAAACGTAAACTCAATTGCTTCTCAGAAACTTAGTCCATCTGTCAACAAGCTTATAAAGGCTATGGTTGTAAAATGTTTTGGTTTTCATGTAAAATATGAATCTAGCTGGTTTTTCACCTCTTGGTTTGATGTCAACATAAGAACATCCAAATATATAGTTCTGTAATCCGCTAAACAAGAAATAATCAGCAGGAGCAAGGTCAGCAGAATATGGAGGATAAAACACTATTTCACAACCGAGCAACTCCAAGAGATCTTTGATCATTCGAGCTTGGAGAAGACGATTTTTTTATGTTTTAAGGCTTATTAACAACCAAGCCGCAACACTGAGAACGTTTGTACCGAGAAATCTGTATAAAATGGTGAAGTTAGAGGAAGTGAATGTGTACGAATGATATACATATAAATTCAGCTTCTACTGTAGAAAAGGTAGACATACCTGTCACGGATTCATAGATGTGAACCAACGATATAAAGGACATTCCGGAGATTTATGTACAGGACGCTCTCGGCTCCAATCAGTGAAGGTTATTCCAGGTTGCACTGCTATGAGAATACATTTAAGTATCAAAGCCATGGTATGGATGGTGATAGAGTATTACGCCCGATGCATGGGATTAGTGAACGTTCCTCTCATTACTACTTTGGATGACTTCATTTATCACCTTAATTGGAACGAGCGGATTTGCGGCAAGGAAGCGAGTCAGCTAGTAGACCTTGCCACAAGAGCTTCTTGATTCCCTGTGGTCGTGAGCGAACTAGAGGTGACAGTATTTTGGATCAAGTATTAACTAACGAGGAGAACTTCTTGGATGAAAGTTTAGAAAGTAGTTAGAATAATACGTTTAGGTTTGAACTGAAGAATCTTTGGAAGAGCCCATTGTAGGCGGATTGGAAAGATTACCGGGTTTGAGACAGTGGTCAGAGAGTTGATCCATCAAAATGGTAAAGGTAGCGTTCCTAATTAGTTGGCTCCGGTTAAAAATATTCATGGATATAAAGTTTGCTACGTAGCCGAAGAGTTTATAAAACACAAGATTTATAGGTAAATTGATTTAGTCCAGACAACCTTACCTTAATAGAGATAGGAAAAACTAGGCCAAAACGTACATAACCTATGTAAGTTATAAAATACTACACAATACATGGTTAAAGTGAAACGAACCACTTAATAGCAATTCGAAAGGAAGGCGATTTCGATTACTTTCGTATTTATCAACGAAGACCTTTCCAAGAAATAATAAATACCTATGCATTAATACCTGTGGTAAGAAGAATTGAAAATATCTAAATAACCTGATTATCATAATCAGTCTCGTAGTCACCAATATCAAAGACAAGCGTCTTACCCAGCACATAAGAAGAAGAATAAAATATTTCAAAGGGAGTCGAAAGAAACAAATTTTCCCCGATGAATCTCTCTGGAACACTCAAAGAAAATGGAAAACTATGAGAGTAAAGTGAAACTACAAGTAAATCCATCCTCTTCATCCATAATACCTCGGAGATAGAAATATATAAATAAACATCTTCTTCGTCACTCGCCATCTAATATGTGTTACGTGAGTGTGAGAAATATTAACGCCATTATTTTCTTTTGCTTTGAAACTCAACAGTTTTCATTCTCTCAATGGTTCTATAAATCAGTTTACTCTTTCCTCATATTAGGAAAATAATAAATGGCGTTCCTTTCCAGTTTGTTTTGACAGCCCTTGCCCCATTCAACTTATAGCTGTGTATTTTCAATATCTTCCTACGTCAAGTTTGAGTTGCTTTACAGGCTAATTACTCTTTAAGCCAAACTCACCCCCTGTGAACGCTCCCCTGTAGGAGGCTTTCTTACTTGCCTGCCCCCTATTTTTCTTCTGTGAGGTCAGCTGTCTCTAATAAGGACACCTCAATCCAAGGGTGGGTTCACAAATCCTCAAGAAAGGGAGATATTGTGTGTACTTTGTTGTCCGGTAAGAGAAAGACGACGATATACAATAATTTTCTCTTCTTATTTCCCATATCGGACCTTTTTTATTTATTTTAAAATAAATAATTAACAATAAATACATCTCAATTAAATTATTAATAGGTTGCGGAAGAAAGCAGTGAAGTTTGTTGAGAAAAAAAGAAAAGAGAGAGTGTGAGCATGTAAAATAGAACTACGCCTTAAAAGTTGTTGTAAGTAAGATATCTCCTTCAAAGTCCTAAAATATAAAGACAAAAGGGTTAGTTGTTTTGATTGATTTCAGTTTGTTGAAGTCAATATGTGATTAATCCCCACGTTTTCATAATTAACCTCACGAAAAGATAGGAGACAAAGTGTTTTAGTTGAGTCGTCTCTCTAATTAGGATTTACTTTCAAACCAAGAAATCTTGCCAAAAAAACTATCGTTTCGCGACTTCAGTGACCTTTTCCAGGTAGCAAACTGCGATGGATCGAGGGATTGTTGCATAGAGAGTTCAATGCGGAGATTTATATAAGATAAAATTTTCCCTCCAGCAGAAATTGCCAGCGATGTGTTTTGAACTGGAAGCCTTAAGGAAGCAGTTTAGGATCCCTGTGGCAGGTTGCTTACTCTAAGTGAATGTGGAGGATTGCTTAGATGCTTCGACTGTGGCTGATCCCACACAATGAGTGGCCCTACTATTAATGCATTCTATAACCGAAGAAGACACGTATATTTGGATCGCTAATCTCTTTATTGAGACTAACAATTCCCATATCACCAGGAATAAAGACAAACACGTTTCAATTTTAGGTTCTGACTATGATGACGAGGCGTTTTACGCTCGTCTTGGGAGTTTATTAATAAGGGCCACCTGAAGAAATAATAAAGAAGGAAAACATAGCTACTGACCGGATACTGCTATCTGGGATGCAGAGTTGATAAGTTAGTCAATTTAGTGGACGATATCACGAATAGTTCTAACTTATTTTTAATTTTTACTAATTAAAACAAGTAAAAGTAAACAATTTGAAAATACCTTGGAACAACAACCAGAACATAATTCTATTCAATGCAAGTATTCCTAAAAATGTTTTTGAGACTTTTCAGGACTTTAAATGATGTAATTTTAAGATATTAGGACAGGCTTAAAACTTCTAATTTGGAATGAATTTTAACTTATAAAACATCAAGAAATTTAAATTGATATTCAGGATTAATTTTTCACTATAAACAACGAAATAATGTTCTAATTTCCTAGTGGTTATAATAGATCACATTAGGTGCTGTGGTAAGATAATGAGATTAAAAAGGGGCATTCGAAGACGTAACGGATTTTATAAGATTCTGAAAACCAGCAATACTCTCTAAAAACAAAGCAGATACATTTATTATCATCACTCTATCAAACAAAATAACAATAGCGAAAGGAAATTACTAGAGAAGGAATGGAGCTAAGTCTTGTTAAAATTTATAAGCCTTATAATCGCATGCGTCATATAAATAATTATGTAGCCTCATTTTCGCTTTCTTTATCTAAATGGCTTACTTCATATCTAAAATTTCTCGTTGTTTCCATTTCACAATCTCATATTAATTCCAACCTTATTAATAAACTTAACTTCTTTCCTTGTCCTAGTAATTTCTCTCTTGTTAGTTTTGATTATGCTCTCTTTTTGCTAAAAGGCCGTTTGACGTTCTTTGCCCCTTTCTTATTGATATATTTCGTAACTCTGATATTCCTTTAAATGTTCATACTTTATTGACATCATCTCCATGTGCGCCCCAAATTGTAAGTTTTCTTCTAATGGCAAAATTTACCTTCAAAAGTTCGGTTCAACTATGTGAAATTGTTTATCTCCGTCCTCTTTAATTTATTTAAAGTTCTTTTTTAGTTGACTCGTATTTGAAAGCAACTGAAATGTTAAATTTTTTAAAAAAACATTCTAGTTCACAATAATTGTAATAATATTAGAAGAGTCTATTCGGTTGAATGCTCTGTTTGTCCAAGTAAATATTTTGGAAGACAGGAAAGCAATTATCTGTTCGTATTAATCAGCATAAATACAATGTTAGGATAGTTGTAAATAATAGTATGTTTTTTGTGCATATGTCTGAAAATAACCACTTAATTAATTGGAATTCAGCAAAATTGATTTTCCGCTCAAATGACTCAATTAAAAGAAACCTTTGAATGTTCATGTATAAGCCAATTTAATAACTTTAACAATAACTTTAACAAAATTGATGCTGTTATGAAAAAACTCATTCTTAAAGAAATTAGTCTGGACTTATGTTCCTAATTTCTTTTTGCACAATTTTCATTTTTATGAGTACCTGATTTTTCAATTTAATTATTGCATTGATTTTTCATTAACATTATTTTATTTCTCTTCCTCTATACTGGCCCCTCTCCCCTACGTATCTGCTTAATTCTCGTGTCTCTTCTAATCTCCCTTTTTAGACTATCGCTTTATCAGTTAATCGTTTTAACCATTTTGGCTCTGTTCTTGTCTCTTTCTGCCTCTCGGTTTGACACTTCGCTACCTGTTCTAGCTAAATCTTAATGTGAATTAACCCGTCCCTCTCCTACCTCCTCATTGGTGATTTTTAGTTCAAGAGCCGGTCCTTTATTGTTTTCTTGCTTGTATACCGGGTGTCCCAGAAAAAAGTTGACCGTAATTTGAATTAGTATAACTCAAAGACTATTAGAGATTTTTGGGGTCTGCTAAAAGTGTTTTATTAACAACTGTTTATCTGATAATTCTAGAAATTTCATTCAATTCCCTCCTTTGATGTTGATACACTAATGGGTTTAGTGGAGGCTATCAAAAATACATTTGCTCAAGGAAGTAAAATACTGAAACGAAGCCAAGGAAGGCTATGCCACCGTGCATAGCCTAGATAGACTAGGTAACTCTGCGATTCTTCAAGCAAAGCTTAGGCCATTTTACAGTGGTTTTTCAGCCTGGTATAGTCTCGTCATTATTGCTTACTAAGAAAATCAAAGCGTTTCTGTGTAAAAGTATATTCCATAGAACCTTTTTAATCATGCAGTTAACAAAAGATCAATGCGTATTTCTAGTCGCAAACTTTATTAAGATTGACGGTATAAAACAAGTACAGGATTTATTTGAACAACGTTTTCCAGGTAGGCACCCACCAAGCAAGCCACAATTGGAAAAAATGTTCGCAAATACCAACATGAAGGAACATTCGTAAATCTAAATAAAGGTCGTACGGGTCGCATGAGAACTATGAGAACAACAGGAAATATCGAAAATGTACAGATGACACTTCTTCAAAATTCACATGTATCAGTCAGAAAGAATGGGTTACAATTGCCAAAGTCATCATTTAACCGCATTATTAGACCTGACTTAAAATGGCATCCCTATAAGATGCATGTAAGACACAAGCTTCTTGAAACTGATTTTCCTTGCAGTAGATAATTTGTCGAATGGCTTCTCTATTCGACAAATGGTGCTGCATACCTGACCATGATCAACAAAAGGATCTTCTAGGAACTCCGCCAGATTTACGGCAATCGAATCAATAGACTTTTCTGGATTCAGGACGATGCACCAGCTCATAGACAGCTTACTATAAGAACAAAACTAAGAGAAACGTTTAACAATCGCATTGTCGCGCTAAATCATGCAATTGAATGGCCCACAAGATCCCCTGGCTTAACACCGTGCGATTATTTCTTATGGAGATATATAAAGAATAAGGTCTATTCTACTCCACCAGGAAACATTAAGCAGTTAAGAGTTAGTATCACACGTGAAGTCAATAGACTCAAAGAAAATCACATATTAATCAAAAAAGTTATACAATCAATGCGATCAAAAGCGCAACTTTGGTTGTAAAGAAATGGAAGACATGTGGAAGGAAACGATGCTTAGAAAATTGAAAAATGAATTTGTATTACCAATTTGAAGAGTGTTTTTGTTATAAATAGATGGCGCTTAGACCCGCGAGTATGTCCAATATCGGGATAACAGAAAGCAACCCGAATCAGCCGTGGCATTATGAGGTAGGTTCTAGGGAGCAGTGGCGGTACAATGGCACGCAACTTTAATTTTCCCCGACCGTCTCCCATCTTCTTTGCCAAGCAGCCATGAAAGCTGCCCGTATCCCTGCCATATTAGTGGTGTGTAGAAGAGAAAAACGCTGGTCTGGTCACCCAGTCCTTGCGGACTGTTTAGTCACATTATCGGCGCGCTCTTTACCCGCAATTCCCACATGTTCAGGAACCTAGAAGAAGATAATATTGAGATCCCCATGGCTCGCCAAAACCGTGCCGTCACAGATATCGCAAACCAGGGAATAAGAGATTCCAATGTCCCGAGAGCACTCAGGGCGCTCTGTGAGTCGCTATAAATCACAATCCGGTCTCCGAACAGGGCATGTCGTGTTATCTTTCGTACCGAGCGGTGTATTGCAACCAGCTCGGTCGTAACGACAGACTAGGCGCCTGACAGAGCCTCACTGACTTCTAACATAAGGGATACGGCCTGAAAAACGAACCCTTCTCAGGACGTGGAGTCAGCTGTATACACTGGCACGGTTCCAGCGTGAAACCAGGTTGCCTCCACAAAGGCCGGACGCAATACTTTCGGTGCTGTAGGATATTTGAGAGCAGAGGCGTGACGAGTAATAGTCACAAAAGTGGCACCATCTACGGTGCCGTCGAAGGAGTTTTCCAATCCTAAACCCAAAGGGCTTCGGGTGTGATTGGCATGTCTCGGTGGCATAGGCACCGTCAAGATTAGCTTAAACAGAAACTACAACATCGTTTAGCGATACAGCTCCTACTTCCAGTACCCGGCTTATCGCGGAAGCCCGAGAGGTCATCGACATCAATTTGGAGGACCACGTAACACTAGAGGTCATAGACCCTACTTCGACTCCACCGGCATTCTAGATGCAGGCATCCCAAGACAACCTCTGAAACTTGAGGTATATCTTCGAGAACACCACTCCCCACCTTGGATTCCTGCTGCTCTGTAATCCAGCAGCAGGGCTTGGTTGTTCCCGCCATAATTAATCTTATCCATTATAAACCGTCCCCTTTTCCACCCTGGTCACCTTCCCCTCCTCCTTCGGAAGCAAGCCATATTCTGTGAGACTTCCTAGGTGGTCCTCCGGATATCATGCAAACAACCACGGCGAATAACCACGGCAAGGATAACCACGGTGCAGCTCGGACTAACAGTCATGGAAGTGAGGACGAGGAACCCAAAGAAAGAGAAATGGCTTTTCGTTAGCCTAGGGCTAGGCCCTCAATTGTGGAAGCAAGCCTAAATCGTTAAAGACGCCCTCCTTGATGTCATCTTTCCGGGAGTCTTCTCCACGTCCCCTCTCTGTTAACCATCTCAAATGTGCACTTCAGGGAAACAGCCTACGGATCTACTTGAAAAAGGATTATAGATACTGGTGTCTCTTTAACCCATCCGTTCTCTCTCTGGTCACTCAACTCCTCTAAGCCGGCATCGTCAAGGAAGGATGTCCTATGACTTCATCACTTTGCATCTTTGGAGTGCATAAACCTAATGGTACGGTTAAGCTCGTATACGATATGAGCCCAGTAAAGGACGCCTTCCCTCTCCCGTCATTCCAGCTTCCTTCTGTGTATAAGGCCGCCCTGAACCTCGCCCTAGAGACAGGTGTCGTAAAATCAATCTGAAGCGTTTTACCTTTCCTTTGGTTTTACAGTAGCCCGTCGTGGCTCTCGGCTCACCCGAATTTCTATGGGCTTCTCGCACTGTTCCTTCCTGATGCAATCTGCGCTGGCTGCAGTCATAAACCGGTGGGCCACTAAAAAAATGATGCCAGGTGCATTCCTATCTGGACGATGTGCTCCTCTTACCCCACGCACTACCCCTGCGACCCCTCCTGATTTGGGTACGCTTCGTTCTGGAAGGTTAACTCAATATAAACAGTTAAAAGAATGTATTGAACCATGTACAGTGCGGTCTTACTTAGGCATTCGTTTCAACATATCAAGATATAGGCTGGCCCTAAATATTCCAAGGGGCACGTGCCCAGCATGAACTCCTGCATATAAATAGATAAGGGAAAATAGGAGGAGATAAGACTCCACAACTTTTCCTAGTTGTCTCAGAGTTCACAGCAATTTAATTGGAGGAATATGCCCTTCAGGGCTAGCTCGAACGAAATGCAGGGGCTCTCCTCGAAGAGAAAACCTTCATGGAAATAGCCTTACACTTTTCGGAGGCAGAACACAGGGTTCTAATAGCCGGATAATGTGCTGAAGGCACTGTCATCTTAGAGAAAATATCGGAGTGGTTATAATCGCTGAGTCTTTTTCTTTCGCCTTTGGACGGTCCTTTGTTTCGAGCCACCCTACCCAAGCTCTTTTAATGTTGTTCTCCTTTCGGAGAGTAGCTATATGAACTCCAGATAATGGCCTAAAGACTAACTTTACTGATGTTGCTTCCTGTGATTCTAACGACTTAGTGGAGGCATGTAACCGTTTTGCCTTACGCAAAACAGTCACGTTAGGGGAAGGGGCGAGCCTTGGTTCTAACCGTTATTGGGTGTGAATTCTTTGTGCCTGTAGATCTATCAGTTTTGCACCCGGGATCGGTAGAACCGGAAAAAGGGTTACCAATGGGTGCGAAAACTACCGTGCTCGTAGGTATGTAGGGGCCAGGAGCCAAAGGTGTCATTTTTAACTTTGAAGCTTTAGACGTACTAGGCAGCGTCAGGCGCCCCAGTATCAATTCCTTAGCATTGCAAAATCAGAGAAGATCATAGGCCTACCGGCCAGGATTTCATTCCCACAGAGATACGCACCACATTGCTCGAATAAACGGGGTGCGACTCTCTTCAATTGACACACTTGGCTAAACATGATTTGGATTTATCGTATGCAGCCTTGGAGCAAGTTACACAGCTGCAGGTTAACCGCAAATTTTCGCCTCTACAGGAGCGTTTCGTATAGCGGAAGCGGTGGCATTATTAGCACTTCTGCCCAGTGGCATGAATGCCTTTACACGGTAGCGATACAAATCGGCACGCACCAATTCAGGGAGCGTGTCACACTTCAACTTGATGAAAAATGTAGGGGCTGCGTCTCGAGGCCTATTACTGTTTTCTCTTCACACGTTCGACCTTGACTGCTCTAAGATTGGCCAGCTCTAAGATGATGTAAGCTTGTGGGGTTGATCCTATCGCGCCGCTCCTCCCAGGAGTGGTCAATATTGGGCCTCCTGCGCGCTTTCTTGGCAATCCCCTGTGAAAGCTAAGGTGGAACTGCCGCTAGAAAGAGCGAGCGCTTAAAAAAGCCTACAGGAAAGGGGTTGAGTGCAAGTCCCACCACACCAGTAGACCGATGAGAGAAGTAAGGCTCCTCTCCGATCAGAGAAGTTTGTAGGGGCCCATGAAAAGCACAGTGGGCAGAGGAACTTTCCTGCTGTTGAGCTGCCCGAGAGCGGCTTCGACGATGTTAAATGGAGAGTTAATGGAGTGTTTATATGTTCTTCATCATTGTGCATGATGACCCTATTATTTGTACTAGACGTAAAAGCTAATCACGCCATGCAGTATCCCACTCTGCGAAGGTTAAATGCCCAATTGTGCATAGTGGATGGCTTATGTTTATCAACTGTAAGTTAGATATGAGCATCTCCCACAAATTCTGCATTGGTCGCAAATGTGGCGTAGTCTTCTGCCAAGGTCAGAAAAGTTCACTGTTATTTTCATCCCAAATTTTGTTATTGCTTTTTTTGTGTGACAAGGTACCAGTTTGAGCTCATGGTACTCTCGTTTGGTAAAATTTAGTTTTATATTTCCATTAGAATTGAAACAGTCCTAGAATTAAAGAGTCCGAATTCTTGACCTTTGACACACGTAGGAGTCTTGAAAGTGTTTTTATTTTCTCCTCTAAACAAGTGATTTTCTCGAAACTCCAAACAAGTGGAAGGGTGCTTCTGTAGAAAATATCACTTTACCCCAGTCTTCATCAGTACATTCTTTGTTTTCTACAAAAGTGAAGACAATCAGTAAGGTACTTCAAGGTCAGATGATGCTTTTTGCAACCCTTCTTTACTTGAGACCTTTGGCAACAAGCCTCCAACTCACTGTACGCGATGTAACGCTCATCACCTACTTCTTTCCAATGGTCAACAAGCTAAGCACAAGAAGAAACAAAATCCTAAATTTGACCTTACTAAGAGGCAATCTTGGCATTAATTTGAATCTGTTGGGTATCCAGAATTCTTTACCGGAGTGTATCAAAGCTTTTTTTATAGTCATTAACTATCCTAAAGATGGTGCGTATGAAGCAATTCCTTTAGCAAATACCTCTTTGCATTTCAATCCACTTGGTTCATAGTAACAATGGTTGCATGCTTTTCTTGGGAAAGAACTATTTTTGGAAATGAAAAATATTCAAACATATATTTTTACCAAAAGATATTACAAAATAGGTTATAATTTCACATAATATTTCAGTTACACCATATTTATCTTCATTTCACCTTTTGATCGAATGTCGAAGCTACAAAGACTGAAACACGAACCTGCTTTGGACTGGAATGCGAATTGGGATTAGCAAAGGAATGCAGTTTTTATTATTATTTGTGAAATGCAATCTCTTTACTTATTATTGATAGGCCTTAAATTTTAAAACGAATGAAAAAATTCAAACATATATTAGTTAAAATCTTTCGGCCATGACTGGACGTTCATTACATACACGTATGTATGGTATTTCACGCAACTAGTTCCATGGATGATTTGTTAAGGAGGTTGAAGGATTTTCACTCTGATCGGTCTCGTTCCTCTTTTCTTTTCCTTAAGATTACTTCTTTCCTCAAAGGGCACGTCGTTTCCACTGACCGTTTGACCTTCAGCAGCTCAGGCATATTATCTGTTTCAGTTCGCTACAAACTCTACAATAGTGTCCTTTTTTTCCAAATTCAAAGTAAAAGGCTCCTGTTACGGTGCATGGCTTAGTTGTGCGAAATTCCATCTTATAGCAGTTGGAGCATATCTGTAGAGCTCTTTTTTCATCAGATCTGAAGAAAATTTCCTAATGAATAAGAGTAGGCCATATCTTACATTGGGATCAGTAAGGCATGAAGGAAATGAAGGTATATAAGGTTTAGAGGGATTGTCTAGTAAATGAAGCAATAGTAAGGGACAGGGAATTAAAACTCGTTTGATTATAGAGGGATGGATAGAATAGTCAATTAGGTATGAACAGATAGGTAAGGAAAATCAAAGATAAATCGTGAATAACAGATACATTTAAGGTAAGTTTCTAGCGTAAGGGGTCATAACACAGACTGAGGTTAATGTGTGGGTTGAGGAAGCAACAAAAAAGGAAATAAAAATATTCAACTAAACAAAAGCGTCAGGGAAACTAATTCAACAGTGGAAGTACATGACGGAGGGTGTATAGCGAGAAAATAAGTCCCAGACTTGATAAAATAAAAAGTCGACATAGCTTATTCAGCCGTAGAATTTTAATTAGAAATAACCTCACTATTTGTAGCCACAATATAGATACCAACCCGCAAAATTGTTTACCCGAGTATAGCTTCATTAAAATATTAGTACCAGATCACCCAATAATAGGCATGCGAGATTTAAATACATGCTTCCAAGCAAGCGGGTACAGAAAAGAAACAACGCAGGTTAAAATCTAAAAGTTCTGCTTGCGAGAAAAATCTTCTGGAGGCTGGGACCTGATCGCTTAACCTATATTACAGTCAACACCACTTCGAACCCAGACATCATAAAAAAGCACCAGTAATATGTCACTAAATATGTACATGAAGCCGGTACTTATTGTGTGTTGAGATTACATTGGTACATTACTCTAATAAAGTAAAGTTCCGATACAATTACCTATACCTACTAGGAAGCAATACCAGAGAGCAGACTAGATGAAATATACGGAAGAAATGAACGAATACATGCTAAGAGACCTAGTCGACGCTTCACTCAAAAAAATCGAAGAGGAGTTGATACAATGGACTGAACGTTGTACTTTTTAATATAAATAATAGACTGAAAAGATGGAAAAGATATCAGAAAGATCAAAAGAGCATACAAGACAATCTGAAAATAAGGCCTAAACATAAAGAGAGCTAAAAAATTAATGGAAATGAAACAATAGATGTTATATGCACTTCATAAGTGAGCAGCAAGAAAAATACTGGAAGGAAGCTATTAAGAAAAAACTGTAATCAGAACACCGAGGGAAAACAAGCAAATAATATTCCTAACCAGAGGAACAACACCAAAAAGGAAAATAGAAATTAAAAATGAAAACGGAAATTTAATAGTAAAAGATCTAGAAGTGGAAAATTTCCCTGGCACTGGGAGTCAATGTTGGCAATCACACCCGTTTAAAGCGAAGTCTTCATTAAAGATAGAAAGAAATGGTCCATGAATAGTTAAGAAAGAACGAGAATAAAATAACTCCTGCCCGAAGAGCATACTTAAGGTAATTTAAACCTATTTAACGTAAGCTTGAAAAACAGATACCACCCTGAGGCATTAAAAAAGGGAAAAATTATATTTCTCCCTAACTATAGAACACTACTAAGCCTCCCAAATAGATACATGCCGATATATCTCTTAGATTTTATTGGTAAAGTCTTCGTAGAGATTTTTACTAGAAGACTCTTTGAATAAGAGCAAATAATTAACCTATATAAGAATTTAAAATTTGGATTCTGTAAGAATAGGAATACAAATATAACTATGGGATTAATTACAGAAAAGTAGCAAGGATAAGAGCAGGAAGGAAATACGTTGACTTAGTGTGCTATCCGAAGTAGAGGAGGCATTTTACAAAGTATGGGTTAGAGGCATCTAATATTTGATCCTTAACATCCAAATGAGCAACATTTTTTAAAGAAGCCTCAGCCATTACATCGCTGTAAGTAGGAGGAAACATCTTGATTAATGAGAAAAAGAGTTCAGAATTTAGGTTGAATGCTGACCTCGCCCATGGAAGTCTCACAGACCTATTCTGTGAGATTTGAGAAATTAAAGGGGAAACAAAACCAAAGAAAATAACAAAACAAAAATAAACTAGGTAACGTAATCGGACTCAAATGAGAGTCCAATAAATAAGGAAGACAACCAAAATATAAAACAGAACAATAAAAAAATAACGATTTTGAGTACAGGATTTAATTCCAATTTGAGAAGAAATTCGCACACATGATTCTGGTAACACAAGTAAACGTAACGGCAAAATCTCATTCTCACCGAAAAAGGAAACAGGTAAACTAAACGAAGTAAAAAATACAAACACAACACAGAGCAATACAAAGCTATTTAAAACGCATCAATAGCATCACACATTAACAAGGGTAATGTTATCTTTTTCTATAGGCGCTAGAGAATAGATATATCTTCTGGAAACTAATATTAGTCAGAGGTAATTGAATTACTCTGATGGGGAGGAAAGAAAGATATATTGTGGTTCGGAACCCACGTTTATCAGTAGATTCCCCATGCCATAATGCTTTTCTTCCCCTACGACTATTGAAGTTTGCCCATCCTAACATCGCTCTAATCTTCAACTCTTTTTTCTATTTTTCCTTCTCCTATTTATACAATTATTCACGTAAGAGAAAATAAAATTACCTTTTACAAGAAAAAAAAAAATTTTCCAAAGTGACAGGTCTCAATAAATTATATCAAATTCACATTATCAAATGAGAAAGTTAACCGTTAAAACTAATCTGTACATTTTTTTAATAACATATTAGGGAGGGAGAAGTCCCTTAAAAATCCAAAACGACAACTATGTTTAATTTTTCCTAAAAGGCATAAACTCGGTCGTTTCCCACCCCTTTATGTCACTTGATCGATTGAGAATCCTGGAGCATTTTAATGCAAATAAGATACAGCTTTCGACGCGGATCCCCAGGATAAACTAATTTGTTCTATTATTTTCATGAAGTGATCACAAGGTTTGACCAAGATAAAGCTGTAGATGGATTATAAAACGATTTATAAAAGGCTTTTGACACAGTTCTAAATTAAATAATCTTAATATATTTAATAACTCATAAAATAGAGAAAAGTGTACGAAAATTGATTTAAAATGAGCTGATACACCCTTAGGCATAAATAAGGATGTTGATGGAAATAGTTCATCATGAGAATCAGACTCTTGTAAGGTGAACAGTGATATGTTTTCCTTGCCTGCGTCCTTACGGTAATCAGCGCCTTGCTGGTCTTAACTTAGCCTCTTTTTATTTTCCCACTAAAATTGACTTTATTCTTTTCTGTACCAACCTTCCTTAAGGCATTCATCACATAAGATTACCCTGCCTACTTTGCTGCGCATTGTAGTTGGATGGGCTGGTCGTGCTTACGGGAGAGTACCTGTAACAAATGTCTGGACCACGCATTGTATTTCTGTCTTGATCCAGGTTTGGAGAAGCTAGTGCGTTCCCCTGGTCACATTTTGCACCATATCCAGTAGGAGTGTCATTGTCTTCCTCCTTTCATTCGTGCCTCTTTCCCTTCCTATGGATCACTACGGCGACGACTGCTCTTTCTACGGACAAAAAAAAGATTTTGTACGTGGTGGCGCTAAACTCTCCAAAGCCTGTCAGTAAGCTGGTTTAGCGTTCCAACAGGTATACCATGCCATCGGCAAGTTTTGGTCTGGGGTTACTAAATCGCGTGAAGATGGTTTCTACTGCTTATCCCTTTGGCATTGTCCTGGAAACGCAAGAGTTATTACTCGCCTGGTCTCTTCTTTGAGTCAAAGTATGGCCATCGCGTGCAGGGGTAATGAAGTTAAAGACCCGCTATTATCAATTACGGCCCCTCCTTGATTCCTTAACAACCTTATCAGAGGAGCTGCTCCCTTACCACGCTAGACAGAAAAAAAGTTTTCAATTTAGCAGTTCTGGACTTAACCTGGGGAGGCTCCGCTATTTCTAAGGAGGTAGCCACCTTATGCTGTCTCAAGGCACCGTCCTTGTTTCTTCTATCAGAGAGAGTGTTTCTCCTCCCCAATAAATGAGGGTTCTGAGGCTTCACATTACCCCCTTGTTCATATTTGCTTCGGGCAACTCTAGTCTACTTAGGGGGCGGGCCCGTTGAAGATTATCCAAGCTGAGACGAAGCTTCCGACTGGGTTGGTGGCAACTTCCTTTCGGGGACCTGCCATCAAGTGACTCTCTACTTGCAGCTTTTGCCCCTTTGTGTCTTAGGGGCCCGCCAAAGCACAGCAAGGCAAAGGACGTGCTGCCTTCAGTTCCCACCCAATCACTTGTGATGAGGTCAGGTGAACCACCTCAACTCTCTTCAATGGTTAAGAGGTTGTTACATCACATGGTCCTTACCAACACACCTTGAAGATTAGGAGGTTGTCTATTTTATGTGAGCCGGAATGCGCACTCTTCTTTTCTTTCCTATGAAGGTATGAATAGTCGTAGGCACTATGTAACCTCAGCTGGGATATCCGACACATTTGGAAGGAGGGGAGATAGCCAGTTGGATGTCACTTATGAGGTGTAGATGATCTCAGAATACCCCCGCTTCTGGAGGTAGGGTCTTGCTAGCGGGCGAACATTGACTCAGTTCTAGATATTGAACCTTAGTCCACCCCTATGTAAGCTTCTCACAGGCTGCACAGGCCTAAGCGGACTCCCAAGAACAGGAGAAACATGCGCTCAAGACCTGTGCCCTTTGGATTGCAGGTTTTTTGCTAATTTAGTGAAGCATCAGACTGAGGCTCCTCTCTCCGGCTCTAGAAGACATTCCATGCAATTTCTTTAATTTTCGCATCCCATATCTGTGTGCAGAACTGCAAATTAAATTCTTTTCCTTAAGGAAAAAGGGCAACCTTGAGGCCAAGTTTTATTATTTATGTAATTAGTGTTGCGGAACTAATGTTCAGACGACTCCGAGATGGGATATTGGTAGAATAAAACTTAAATCTTTTCACTTCTCAACTTTTTATTATTTTCTGTAAGAGAAAAAGAGTAAACGCTTGATGACACAAATCCCTATAGAGTATTTTGTATTCAGCCGTCTGTAAATTTGGGTTAAAATAATTTGGTTGATTTAATTAACTTGACGAGTTGATAAAGAAATTTGAGAAGAAGATAGCGAAATATGACCAAGAGGAAAACAAAAATAAAGCCAATATAAACTATATGTTCTTTATTCCACTTTTTTTAAATAATGAAAAATAATTTTCACGTGGCAGCGATGCCAGCAGCGGAAGGACAAAATAATCAGTTAGAAACCTTTTACTTAGTGGTTAATGGGCAAGGTAGGCAGCTTCAATTCGAGGCCACAAGGTACTGTAATTCCTGCTTCCTGCTTACAATGAATAGAGAGGAATAATTGATATATATAGACACTTGGCCAAAAGTATATACACTCCTTATAGATTTATATACTTAACATAAACACTGTATTTAGTGGTCACATAAATTGGACAGTTTAACAAAGGTCTTAGAGCTATCTGGTTAGATGAAAGTAATTATCAGGTATGTAAGAAAGACTAGTGTTTTGTTGTTTTACAAGCAATTTATGTAATTTATTTAAATATATTTTGGAAGAAAATTAGTAAAAATATTAACTTATTTCCAAACATTTTACAAATTTTTAGCACTTCGTGGACTACTTTTGAAAAGAAGAGTTGAAGATTATTACCAATCACAAAGTATAAAGGTGGTTCTATCATAGTAGGGTGCTACATGCTTTCATCAGGGGCATGGAAAATGTTTATTTGGCAGGGATGGATGAACTAAGCTTGTACCTGCATTTTTCACAGGTTTAACGGCATCTTTTCAAAAATTACATCTTAAAAAGAAACAAATAATGGATATATAACAGCAGGGCAATGTTTCATTCCATACATCAAATCAGTCCAAGAAATGCTATGGATAAATATGGAACACTCCTCAGGAATTTTCCCCACAGAGCTCAGAATTAAATCCTATAAAACTCTTGAGAAGAGTGCTTGAAAATTCAATAGAATGTATCACAAGATCAAATAAAATAAAATCGTAGGAAATTTCTTAAACTGAGTGGAGAAAGATAGCGTGAGAAATTTGTGAAAACTTTGTAGATCACATCTAACGAAGAATTATGGCTGTAATTAGAGCAAAACTGGGTTCCAACTAAGTATTAAAAAAGTAAAGATAAATGAATATATAATATACATACTGAAATCCTTTACCACAAAATTCTAATTAAATTACGTAAATGGCTGTATAAGCTAAGAGTGAATTGGCTGTGTTTCGGTAATATGTAGAAGGAGAAAATGATTCGGCTTTACGTTACAAGGAAGCTGCAATCTGATAACTGAAAATATATTAACTTTTATTTAGATTTTGGGAATTTATAAGCACCATTGGGCATATGCTTAATGTATATATATATATATATATATATATATATATATATATATATATATATATATATATATATATATATATATATATATATATATATATAAATATATAAATATATGTGTGTGTGTGTGTCTGTGTTTGGGTGTGTATTTTATTTTATCATATAATGTAGCTTATGTAGGAGGCGTGATATCCCGATAAAACAGAAATTTTGTTCCATGGTAATATGTATTATTTTCTAATAACTTATGTTAAAAATAATAGAAAATGACCTTTTTTACTGCATTATTTGGTTCTGTGACCTGCATAAAGTAGTAACGAGGCAAGGGTAAAAATAAATGGGAAAAAGATCAATAAAACCTAAACAGACAGGTAGATAATGATTCATATAAACTTAATAGGAAAAGGCAAATTCGTATGATGTAATGTTTTCTAGGTCAGGGAGCAATATCAAAACAGTATCGGTTTATGTAGGCGTCTTTCTTTATCTAGAAATCCAAGATATTCAGGTATTTCTTGTTTTGGGCTCTGCCTAAAACTTTTGCCTCGTTGTACTTTATATCGGGTATCTAGATGACTCAATGGGACGTGACCACATAGAGGATGTCTTTTCATCGTAAATAACAACGAGCAATATATATACAAGAAAGAATAAGAGATTTTCTCTAAGAATAGATTACAAACCCCAAAAAGCAAGTTATTGAGTAATGAAAAACAGCACATTCCATCACTCAAGTTGAAATCTAACAATGTGGCATACAAATTTCAATGCATTCATGAGGATTGTAAGCCTAATTAACAAAACTCTATAGGAACTACCCTCAGCCAAAGATTGACTATGTACCATCAAGACGGTGCCATCAAACAACAGTAGAACCTCGAATATGGACAAAGACTAAACATAAAAATTAAGGGAAACAACACATCTATTCCCCGATATAGGTACTCCTCGCCTAAGGATTATTCATCAATAAAATGAAACAAGTAATCAATACACATCATACTAGTTCAGAGAGAACTATTATCTTCCATTATAAAATCTAAACAGTATCCACACCCACCACCGATATAAGGATCACATGCAAACCAAGGCATGTTTATGACACACTCGGTAATTTTACTCAATTTCATTGCGTTAGGAACAGCGTAACTTGTTGGAAAGTAGGTAAATACGACAAGCGGAATTTACCTCGCGAGTTTAGTGGATGGGGTTAATACCCTAAGGGGAGGATCTTATCCTTATTTTCTTTCTTTGGCGCTTTGAATTTTACCTATTTGCTACACTGAATATACATACCACAAACACTATATGGCTCAGATCCAGTCAACAGAGGGGTGTAGTGAAGTATGGAACTGTGCCCCAATCATGGGCGAGAAAAAGTGGGTTTTCCACGAGCCCAATTTAATAAGGAGGCGCTTAATAGAAATAGGTCTATCGTAGTAGATTGGAAAGGGAATTATGGAGAAGTGAAGGTGAAGCTAATCTGAATTCCCGACAACCCTAATAAATAGGGAGTGATGTGCAACAGAGAAAATGATGTAAAATTCTGGTAACCATCGAAGACATTCAAACAATAAAACAAATAGGACATACAGAGAATACTATCTCTCTCGCCATTCCTCTCTTCCGAGCTCGGTACAGGCCAACCTGTATCTTACGGGTATTATTCTGAACTAATATTCCATTGCTTTACCGCAATTAAAAAAGGTGTTCGGAGCAAACATGAATAATTTTTTTTTCAGTTTTTAATATTAATATTTTTAGATATATGTATATGCATATGAATATTCAAGCTAGTAGGTAAATTTCATAATAACATTACTTGGATCACAAAAGACATGATTGTAGAGAATATTCGCCTTTTCATATACTTTTTACGACTACTCAAATAGATAATTATACATACTCCTTACCTTGTAGCAAAAATTACAAATTTTGTTACATAGTGAAATCTTACATTGCAAATACATCCTTAAATTCTATGCGAGAAGTTTAAAACGCGAGCTTACTTCAACAGTGCCGAAACCAACCAAGAACTGTTTGTTCGATAAATATAGTTACCAAATATGATATCTTGGGAATGTTAATTTGGTGTCGTACGGCCTTTTATTGTTATAAGGGTGTCTATCATCCACCATTTTATTGAATGTTTTTGTCCCTTTGAAATAACATTCATAGACAGATTTGTTCTAAGTTGAGTTGCAAGTTTTATTTGTGTGTTTTTCCTTGCGATTTCAAACTAGTTTCCTATATTATTAAGGAATTAATGTTACTACAATTCTTTAATCGTCTTTTAACTATTGATGATATTCTGCTTCTCTTCACTCATCCTCGATCCCTTTAATTAAAAGTTGATTCTAACATTCCTTAGCAATAATTTCATTTCCATTTGTAAATAATGAAATGTTTGAAGAAATAATATTGATAAAATTTCTTTTTTATATATACCACTCCCCAAACAAAGGTTTTATCATCAGTGAGGCAAAAACTTACCCCTATCCAAACAAATAAATAGCTTAGAGTTGAGAAAAGCCAAAAAGGAACATCACAGAACATGATAAATTGACTAACCAACCAAACCCGTAGAAATCAGAATTTGAAAAAATCTCAGAAATCACAGATAACGAGGAAATTCTAAGAAACGGAAATCGCCATATGAACTCAATAAAACAAGCCACGCATCAGCTCTCTTTGAAGTCCGCAAACAAGTATAAAAAATTTACGATGTTATATTGCAGAACGAAATGTTTTTATTTTTATAAAAAATTATAACTACAATTTGGCTGTGGTTCAGCTAAAATGTATTTGGATTACATACAATTTGAAGTTTGAAAATTATTTATTTTGAGGTTATTACAGGAATCTCTTAAGTCTGATTAGTCAGAGTTTTAAGCCAGTATATCTGATAGCCATATATAGAAGAATAGTTTCGGACATTTTCAGTACCAAAAACGCTTTTATGTAAATGAATTTTCCGTCAATCCCAGAAAGTTGACGGGCTTCTCTACTTCACGAGCCAATTTGATCACTTTATCAATAAATCGTTTTCCTTGTTCCATTTTACTCTATATGAAAATAGTTAAGTAACAGTATCATGAAGAACTAAATCATTAAATGTGGTGATTGGTGCCGCCTCGTTAAAAGGTCACCATATCTTCTTCATCTTCATTAATTATGTATATATTTTAGATCCCTGAAATTTTCAATATAATTTAGAAATAAATTATGACAGAGAAGCCGTCTTTAGGTTCAGACGAAATACGAGGGCCGGTCAATAAGTTTTGCAATTCGGATATAAGGAAACAAGATATGAGGAAAAGTGTTTTATTATTTTTCAATATAAATACCATCGAATTCAATGCACTTGCGCCACTTGTCCCTGAGGCTTCGAATTCCCGACAACCAGAAATCTCCTGACTGCTGTTCAATCCACTCCTGGACGGCGAGCTGGACATCTTTATCGTCCCCAAACCGACGTCCACGCAGTGCAGCCTTGAGCTGGTGGAATAAAAAGTAGTCGCTAGGGGCCATATCGAAGTCGATCATAGGGCGTGAGGTTTCTAGGGACCAAACGGGCAGAGACCTTGGTCATGGCTAAATTGTCGTGGATGATGTTAATTACACTTTCATGTGATATTCCAAGTTCTCGCTCGATTTCTTTGCCTTCACCGCTCGATTTTTGAAGGATCATCCTCTCCACACGGAACACATTGTTCTCGTTTGTCACGTCTGACGGGCGTCCTGAACGGGGGTCATCTTCAAGGGACTCACGACCATGGCGGAACTCCTTATTCCAGCGAGCAATGGTTGCATAGGAAGGGGCGGTGTTGGTGTACACTGCAACCATGCATTCATGGATCTCTTTGGCATTCTTGCTTTCCTTGGTCAACAATTTTATCACTGCGCGGTGCTAAACCTTCTCCATTGTTGAAAAACTTGTTACTGACGATCTACGATTAGCTACTGCTTCTTAAATATACTAGGCAGGAGCGTGTGGCTGCAGGTCCTGACTTGTCATAACTTGACCTAACACCCCGACAAACAGCCATCCCCCTTCCTCTGTTTTGCCCTACCGATTCGCAAAACTTATTGACCACCCCTCGTACACAAGGCTATATTGTTGACAGCACTAGAAATAAATTGTATCCAGTATGACTTATGTGCTTTAGGTTTGTTCCTCTCCGAAAACAACGAAGGAATTAACCTTATTGAGTGAACTTGGAGTGAGCTTAATGTATATTATTTAAACTATTGTTTTCAAACGGAAATTGGTAAAGGTAATTGAGGCGCTATTATTGTACTGAAATTATTTGCCTCATTTTAGGCACTGTGAAACAATGTAATATTAAAAGTATTGATTATTTTGGTTTTACCGTATAGTAAAGTTTGTAAAGGAGTGGATAGAATTAAATGGTCCTTGAGTTAGAGGAAGTTGGAGTATGATGAAGGTGAAAAGGTGTGACTTTCCAACTTAAAAAGAGGAGAGAAGATATTGCCAAAATTAGCAACAAGTTATGGGGAGTTTCTACTTGCCTTTTAGGTATTAGTAGAATGATAGGAATTCTGCTGTTACTTGACTGTGTGGGAGTCTGGCGTATCCCCTGCCTGAAAAAGAGTTGCTTCCCAATAAAATTTGCTTTGACGGAAAGAAAAAGGAGAAAGATAAGCTTTGTCTTGTGAAGCACCGAGTCGAGCGAGCCACTTTTTCTCCTGTTTTAAGCCTAAGCCAGAAGCTCAACCAAAGATTTCCCTTGGTCGCAATGCCGAAGAAAGTGTTACAAATCGTCTAAGAAATGCCCACAAGTGCTCCAACAGCACTGAAATATCTGAAGAAAAAAGGAAACGAATATTAGGTGCGAAAAGAGACTTGAAAGCTCTTAGGTTTGCTTGATGCCCGCATATTTGGTGACGTGGGGTCCCTGCATAGATAAGCCCTGTTCTGAGGTTAAGAGTTTTAAGGTGATTTATTACTATGGTTGTCTTCATTCATATTCTGCAGTTCGATTAAGAAAGAAGAAGGGGGACCGACGATAACTCAGTATTTAAAGAGGGAGGAAGTGTTTTATATATAAAACGTCTATTATTTGAAGGGCATGTGGGTATTTGTCTGAAATAAAAATTTCGAAATTACATACCTATGGAAATATCGGATTTATAAAAATAATAATGGGGTTTTTATTACTAATTTTTCTTTGGTGCGAAATATCTTTCTCGTTCTATTACGAGTATTAATCCCCAAATCGAAACAGGAGCCGTCCTTATGCTCTAATAAGCTTCAGAATTATTCTCCTTTCGAATAACATGGACATTTGTATAAATAGATGGTGGAGGACCAAAGAGACATTTGGAAAAAGACTTTTATATTTATGGGCAGATGCACTTTTCTACGATAAAGGTGGAGAATTAAAGAAAGTCAATTTATCTATCTAAAAGTTTGCAGGTTGAACATAAGTTATATGCACGTTGAAGAAGGGCTTTTATGTAAGGAGATGCTATCTTAATTCGCAAGAACTAGAGAGGTGTAAACCTAAAACCCAGAAAATCTTCTAGCTGAACATCCACCTCTCGTTTGGAACATGAGAAAGATAGAGAGAGTGGCAAGCCTCCTTCGTTGCTAAGCCAGATGTAGTTTGTCTATCTGTTTGCTCTTTCCGCTTGAATCATCTTTCATGGAAACGCAATTCTTCATTAAGCAGGAGAGATTCGAAACTCCGTTAATTAATACTGGCTTGTCGAGTAACATCTAAATCAGCTAACCGTGAAAAGTCAGAGTTCATCTCATTCTCTTATCGCCAATTAGACAAGGATGAGCTAGACAAGTGCTAAACGAAATGGACCCGTTACTTGCTGGTATGCGTGGTAACCACTTCTTTAAAAGTCGGAGATACACCCTAATCATTATCGTTTACTTCATCATCTTCGAGCGAATCGAATCCTGAATTGCTTGGCAAAATTTCAAAGCAAATTTTCCTTCAACTTCTTGGAGATCAAAGACCATTTAATTCACTCTATATATTTACAAACTTTAGCGCTAATACGATGAAAAGGAGACTTATTAATTAAGCTATAATTGTATTGTCTTCACACTCATTAAAGTTGAGCAAATAAATTGAGTGGAATAATAGCAAATTAATTATCCTTAGCAAACTCTTTGAAATGCATAATTACTTCTTTGGTATTACAAAATTATTTTGCATATTAAATTAATATCTTTAAATTAATGATTTTATGCATTAAAGGACATAACGTATACTTTGCCCTTCCAACTCTCAAGTGTAAAGTTTATATATTAAAAGTCCTCTAATTTCTCAATGAGATATTTTATGTTATTAGGTCATTTTTTCACGCTGATTACGAAAATGGCATCCACTATTCTCTATCAGGTCACATATTTTAAATAAAATATTCTCTATAAATAATTTTATCTTTTATTGTCAGTGAATGATTTATCTAAGTAGCATAACTAAACTGTGATATACAAGCTAAAAAATTCTTATAGATCTCAAAAGTATCAGCCTTAATAGCGTTTTTCTCTTACCCAGATATATTTGTAAAAACGTTTCCCCTGTTATTCACTAATGTCTTTACAATTCAATGGAAAATACTCCAGATGAGATCTAAGGAACCACAATTTCACTAGCATGCCATCACCTAACAGGTGGAAACTCTGTGCAGTTCATTCACAGGTGTATGAAACTTAGACTCCGCCATTTGCGCAAGAATTTCGTAGCTAATGAGTTCAGAGCCAACCAAACGGAGAATTCTTTGTGATCAATCGAAGCGAGTATCCTTGATGAACTGTCTTATTTGAGGAGCACCTGGACATTGCAAACTCATCCGCTCTACAAAGATAAGGTTTATTTGCTCTCGATAGTTGATCGCTTTACGAGCTTAGTGGAACTCAGGCTTTTTTAGACTCCTGGATGGGATAGTAAGGGGTCCCTTCTACCATCTCGAAATATTAGTATGTGGTACTGGCGTCTTTCCAAAGGGAAGAACTCAATTGCGCTATTGGCACTTGACATAAAAGTGGCCAGGTTGCACCCAGAAGCAATTAATTTAAATAGCGGAATCACAGAAACCTTACTTACCGGCTGTGTGGGATGTATCTTCGACCTGCTGGGGCCAGCACCGATCCTGGTCCGACTGGGCTTCAGTCACGCTCACCGAGACTTCATCGCCCGCTCCTGTACATGACACTAGAAAGCTTATGACTGGCGATCGCACGGAGTTTGGCACATCATGCACCATCACACGATTTAGTCACTACCAAACACAACTGGGAAAGGAAGGCCTACTTTCTCAGGGACCTCAAATTTATTTTTTCGCCTTCGTTCAGGTCGATGTCATAAAAGAGCGTGTACAGCAACTTCACATACATTGTGTCTTTCCAGTTTCTCAGGCATACTTTCAAATATTATGAATTCTTAAAAACAAAAAAGAGGCCAAGTTGCAATAAACATACTGACTTTGAAACAGTGGCCCATAGTCTGACAGACCCACGTAACAAGATCTGGGTAGCCATCAAGGGAACGAAAAGGATAAAAGTCTTTTTACCTAGCTAACTTCCTCCTTTATCTCTTTACTAATTGAATTGCTGCCAGAGAAATCGTGGTGGCTGCCCATTGGATTTTACTACAACCTACAGGTCTTATAAACACCTTAATTTTTACTATATTCGATTCGAATTTCGCGCCATGTTGCTTACAATCTTTTCTTATTTAACATCAATATATTCTTAAAAATCCTCCATTTTCATCTTAGATTTGCAAATGAAAAATGTTACAATTAATCGGCAAACAAATTGTAATAAAGATAGCCAGCCCATGCTAAAGGCCAATTAATTTCTCTCCCTGCATTAAGCTCTGCCCCACTTCGAATTGAAAATTGGTCATTTTATTTACCTGACCTATATAGCATTCTAAAACGAAGAATCAATTTTCATTGTACCATTCATTCATTTATTCATTTCTTTTATAATGAGTACAAGGAAAGTGTTGAAACCTGTCAATAGAATTCCTTTCCTTTAAATATTTTGTAAACAGACCAGCTAGCGGGTTAGTAAGACGTTCACTACAGTCTGTAAAAAGACCTATTTTTCCCTCTTTGCAGCTTACTTATCAGTTGTTTACATTTTCTCTTCATTTATATGCTGGCTATTGCTCTTATCCTAGTTCCGTTAAAGTTCCTTAACTCATACAATGGTCAGGTCAAGTAAAAACAATCACTCCCAACTTAAATGAGAGGGATTATCTTTACTTGGTCAATTTTTCTAAAGGATAGTCGCTACTAGTATTCACTGTTGAGATATAGTGGAGCTAGGTTGGTTATGAAACCTAACCTAATCGAAGTAAGAATTAACCTTAAAATTAGGTGTAAGCGAGAATTTATATTATCTTTGCTACACGAATTTTTAGGATTTGAAGAGCACAAATACGTTTAAAATGGTATTACGAAATAATTTCTAACAAATAACGCATTTATTTAAATCTTTGCCTATCATTTCTCATTAAATTTCATAACTTGGAATTTCTTATGATATAACCAAAAAGTCTGTTGTACAAAATTTATTTTCAAATAAAACCGAAATATAAAACCTGTTTCTATTAAATTCTAGCCTTATATAAGCGTTAGACATTTTTCTTCGTCATTTGTGGAGGGAAGATTTTTACGATTGGTTATCGAGCATAGATTGTTTTTATTTATTCAAGATTATTTTTTCTCTTTTTGTTATTTGGTTTCCCTATTTAGCCTTTAATATAGTCATTTGTCATACAATTGAAAAATGTTGTTTTACGTCCTTTAGTGAATTGTTTTTTCAATACATATTTTTAATGCAAATATATTATTGCTATATCCTTCCGTAGTTATGTTTTACAGCATTGTGATATCCCGTCTCAATTCATATTTTTTTCTAAAGGTATTTTCTTAGTCTCACTTATTTTTTTGTTAAATGACCTTATATTATGTTATATGCTAAAGTCGCGCATAGTAAAATAGATTATGCTATTTATATTTTTATTGCATTTTTAACTAGGATTTTACACTTTGTCATATAGTTCGTGCAACTTATTTTCTAGTGTAATTTGGAGGATTTTATTTTAATTTTTGTTTTAAGTTTAAATGAACTCATTCTCTTTATAGTGATTTTGACATCGTTTGTTCGCAAACTATGTTTAGGCAAGGTAATTAGTCGACAATAGCAAATGTTAAAGTAGCTCGCGAATGATATTTTTTTAAGGAAATTTTCCCTCTAAAAAATTAAACTAGAGACATGTAGAAAAGTTTTGAGCCATTATTTTTTTCAATTGTTTTGAAAATTTTCGTGATAAGAATAATTATTATAATATTTAAATTATTGCAAATTAATTAAAATTCATAATGGATTAAACAACGTGCCCTAGTCATGTTCCTGTACAAAGTGAATTTCAGTCTTTGTTACTATGATATTCCATCAAAAGGGTAAAATGTTAATAAATATGAGTTAAATAAATGATGTGGTGTAATGATAATAGATTTTTTAATAATTTATCTAGAAATAGATAAGTAATTATTTTAATTCTATAAATGGTTATTTCCAAAGAAACAGCTGCAACTTTTGTTTTTATTGGCACCAAATTGGTCTAAAGGACAAAGGGTTAGTTTCTAATGTATTGTTTCAAGAACCACTACCTTTAGAATCATTAATGGCTTTAAAAAGACTGATATATTCGTGAGAGAAAGTCCTTATGACACCCAAGTGCCTGAAATAAAGGTTAAGATCGCGTCCTGGTAAGGTCCGAAATCAAAGATCATGATGGCTTCTCTGCTAAGCTTGCTCACTACTTAAAACAGGCAGGAGTGAATGCTTTAGCGCGAAAAGTGGAGCCGAGACTTTTTAGTTATGGTCTTAAGGGAAGAAATCGTTCGTAGAAGCATCTTCTCACCAAGAATATCTTACGGATAGGTAATATAAAAAAAATAAACTGTTAAAGTCTAGTGCTGTAATATCCGCTGATAAAGCTCCATTCAGCTTGTTTAGAGCATCTGGTAGATCCCTCGTCAGGAGTAGCAAAGCAGAGAAGTTTAATGAGTCAAAGTTTTCTTCCATGAATTCAATATGTTACCAAAGGAATCTTTATCAGATCATTTTTCAAACAGTTTAGGACTATGTTGGTAATAAATAACTATTTTTCAGCATGATAGCAAACCTTTGCACAAAGTAATACCAATAAGAAAGTTATTGGCTGCAAATAACATCAAACCTTTGGGACCAGAGTTGACTTAATAGAGAATTTGAGGGAAACAATCAAACTGGCGGTTAATAAAGAGAAACCATCTAATTTGTGATCAGTTGCCGGTCTTCGGGAACAAAAATCCAACAATATCTCTCTAGCTTTTCATTATTCATTTTGGTCTCCAAATGCCAAGATGAATTCAAGCCCTCCTGAAGAAAAATGGAAGGTAATTGCCAATATTATCTATGCGCATTCTTTGACTACTAATTAAAAAATGGGTTTAGGCTCTTAATATTAATATATTTCACTTTCAAATTATAATACAAACATACAAAAAAAAAATTTCATTTGTTCTATTAACTTTCTTATATAAAAACCAAGTAGTTTAAAAACTTTCGCCCATAACTACAACTATGACTTTTCTTTACTCTGCATGTGGTAGATAGCATTAATTTCATTGATAAGTCTGCTCTTCGTCTGAATTCTGCTTAGCTCTTTAACCGTTCATTTCTCTCTGAATTTACTTACCAAAGTCCCCGATAATTAGGTTCCTTGGTAGATACATAAGAAAATTTAATTATTTCTCTGTATCTCTGCTCAAGACTCTGAGGGAGAGGGCCTCCCTCCGGCACCACCTGAACTTGCCTTGTTTTTTATTTCTGCCGTTGTTATCGTTTTTCTTCTGTTTTATTTTGGGGGGTTTTATGTTGTGATAAACGTAGCCGAACGAAATAATAATTATAATTTTGTTGTCTTGCGAATGCCTAAAAAGAGTTCTTTCATGTTTCTTCTCCCTTTTATTTTCTGCCTGTTAACGAACGTGTTTTACGCACTCTTTCACATATGTTTCGTGAACTACAGATGCAGAAACATATACAACGATCCACTTAAGACCAGATTATAGGCCCAAAGACTTTGCCTTACATGTTACTATACTAACCTAAGTGTAAATATTATAATATATACTAACCCCTACTAACACTTCTATCGTGACCCTTATTAACCACATATGGAATATTAAATAATCTATTGTGTTGTTAATTATTGCTTTTCAGGGTCCAACTATAAATGATAGTATCTATACTACTCAAGTTATATTTGGTACACATAAACTAAAATCTATGCTCTATAATTGTGTCGAAATTCAACTTCTTACTCCTATTGCTTTATCAAAGCGAAAATATTAGATCTTGCATAGAAAATTTCTGTCCCTTTTGCATCTAGCAGGAAAATACTATGTTTCTTTATGATAAATTGATTATCGGTCAACAAAGAATTTTTTTTTTTTGCTTTAAACCTCCTATCGCTCTTATAGTGATTAATTTATATCCGCCAGCAAAAGAAGTCCAACCCCCTAGAGATGAATCGCCCGAAGTACCAGAGAGCAGAGGAAGAACCCAGACAAAACGAATAACGAACCAGAAGAAGAAACACCAATTATAATTCATCTCAACGTATGACACCCCACGGTAAACGACTAAACGAAAAGAAATGGACAATTAGAATATGGATATTAAGAAATTAAAAACACCTTAAATTAACACATGAGATAAAAAGACAAAGAAATTATGTACGAAAACTTATTTATAATTATTAACCCAGATGCTATACTAATATAAGAACATGAAACAAAAATAGAAAACGAGAAAATAAAAATAGGGGACCACAATGTTATAGCCACAAATCCTTCAGGAAAGACATACCACGGAGCTAAAATAGTTATCAAATAAAAGATTGCAATTTCAATGGGTACAATAAGTAGAAGATGCCTATTTAACGATGGAATTTCAAATAGAATTAACAAACATAATTCTCGCAACAGGATATCAGCCACCTAAGGGTTCCAAATTACCGGTGGAAAACTTGATTGACCCATTCAAAATAGGACGCCTGTCATTTTGATGTACTAATGATTAAAATGACATTTGTGGGTAATCTGAGTATAGATCTACAAACAGTGTCGAAAAACAATTTTAAGTTCTCATTAACTGACGTCTACCTCAAAGACTGCAACACAACTTCCCTACATACGTACGAAGAAAATTTGCTAAAAAACTGAACATCTGCCCTTTAACACTTTTATGGAACAAGTATCGATCACTTACATGAACACACGGCAACTCTAATTCATAGAAATAAGACACATACACAAATTGATTCGAGGAAATAGAAGGCGGATTAGGATAAATATAAAAAGGTACTTAAGCGTACGTAACAGAGCAGTTCTGGGAAGGCAATCCAAGGAAATCGATGAGGAGTTGCATAGGATTAGAGAAGAAATTAAAAGAGAAGATGGACACCAGAAATGGTGGTAGTAAGGAGGGAGGTTAGCCTGGCTAGAGCAAATATAAGATGATTTGGTACATCAAGTGGGTCATACAACGTAATTAGAAAAGAGGAGAGATAACTAGTAGTACTAATTTACGAGAAACATAAAGAGAAATGGGATCAACGTATTGACATAATAGATGTAGAAACATCCCCAAGGGAATTTTGTAAACATATTTACAGATTAAAGCTGCAGACAGTAAAAGATCCTTTTTCAAGATGAGGTATAAATAGACTTTTTTAGGACAGCACTGTAAAAAATATTTAAAAATCAGTATAGAAGATAAATAGAACTATGACATCGAATTCGAACATCAAATCGTGGATGAATTGAATGAGAAAATCGAGAAAACATATCCCTTCCACTTTATCGAGGAAGGAAGAAACAATATTAATAGAACAGATGCAATCATTATATCAGAGGAAATGAAAGGTAGGATAAAGAGCTTCCGACTAAAAGCCCAAGGCATATCAGGATTAACCAACTTAATTACCTTGAAGCTTCCATGAACATACCTGAGGGAGTAAGAAACATGTTAAATGTGTGCTTCAACATGAGATATTTTCCCGATGAACTGAAAGTAGTGAGGATGATATTCATGCCTAAGGCAGAAAAAACCCAAATTAAGTGGATAACTACCACCCCGTCTAGCTCCTAGATTATATAGGTAAAGTATTCGAAAGAATAATTTACAAATGAGTGTGAAAATACCTCGATAATAACGGCCTAAGTAACAGTGGCTAATTTGGCTTCAGGTAAAAACAGAATTGCGGGGATAGTTCTAGGAGTCCGCCAAGAAAAGATTGCGAAAGCCAACAAAGAAAAAATGTGCATGGACATTCTCTGTCACGACGTGTCTAAGCCATTCGATAAAGTTTGACAAAGGGATATGTAACTCTAGATACTCGGGTGGGGATGGAACAAGAAGATGAAAACTATATTATGCGACTATGTAATGGAAAGATGTGTTTATATGGAAATAAGACCCCATCATGGAGACGAATTCGGGCTCGATGCCGGTTTGCCTAATGGCAGAAGTTTAAGCTCGTCTCTTTATTCAATCTACACAGAATATTTATTGCCTTCCATAAATCAGGGATGCCTGAAGATTCAAATCGTCGACGACTTCAGCCAACTGATAGTTCGTCCTTAGAGAAACAAACCTATGAAAGCTAAATAAGAGCAGAAGAGATAAGAAACGTCAATAGATATGAAGAAAAGTGGAAAGTTAAAACCAATATGAATATATTTAAATGATACCCATCTACAGGAGGAGCCTCTTAGATGTATATGTAGAAGGATAATCCTACAGATACGATGAATAGTATAAGGTGATTGGGCAAACCATTACGATAAAAGGTAACTAAAAGCACGTTTCTGAGACGGTGAATCGGGGAAAAATCCCTCTAGTATTACTTCACAAGTTAAGAAACCTCAGCATGAATAAAAAGAGCAAGATTTACCCGACCATAATACAGTCCACAGTTATTTATCCAAACATATCGATGTACACGATCTCGAGGTGTAACCGGCTAAAACTCCAAAGAGTACAGAACAAAGCTCTCGGGATAATAACAAACACTAGAAGAGGAGAAGTAAGAAGAAAACAAAGCCATCACAAGGGGCAAAGAAAAGGTCACTCAAACAGAATAATTAGAAAAAGGGCCAAGAAATTTATAGAAATGACACAGAGGAAATATAAATCTATCTAACCAAGCAAACTTTTCAATAAGAAGATGCATAGCACACTGTTTACTTCTTAGTTTTCTAAAGATTGAGAAAAGAGAAGAAGAAGAAGAGGAAAAAATTCTACACCTAGAGAAAGCGAAAAATACGCGGAGATGTCTAAGACTAATTAGATAACCAATATTCTTATAACTAGAATAGGAATAGAAAAAAATAGTTTGAGAGATAGAATGCTACACCAGTTTTAGTGAGAATATTTATTAATAACAGTTTGAACACCTTATATAAACAAACGCTACACCAACAAAGATACAAATAGACACAGATACAAAACAGGGATGTGTAACCCTCACGAAAAACAAACTAGCAAAACAAACTAGCATCTCTTTATGTATGTAGTTCCTTCAGTTTTCAGAAAATATTCTTCATTTAACTTTTCCATTCACACAGTGGACTCAGGGTAGATACTTGGGACAAAGATTACGATAAAGAGCAAAGATCTAGAATGCATACAAGCTACACATCGTGGTTTATATTCTACGTTAAGCTGTATGGACCATGGCTAACTAAGTCTTCCTTTTTATCTCCTGCTATATTTCATCGCTGTCCTTTTATTAATTGATTAAAAGTGACAAAGTGACAAAATATTTATTTCAGCATGCGAAAAAATAGAAAAAGTGAAATGGATAATGGATTTCTTTTGTGAATTTCCCGATGAGAATAAAATAAATAAAAAGAGTTACTGGTTCAATACTTAGAAAGCAATCGCTAAAACCGCTGCAAAAGAGAATTTAGCCTTTTTCGGCGCGATATTTTTCATATACATATTTTTTATTAATGCATTTTGTCATTTACGAAATTACCTCGCAGTTTCGAACGATTCCAGGCAAACAGCAAAACAAATACGATGATTTAAAAACTGGAAGATCATTGAAATTTGCAGTAATTAGATTGGATATATGCCATTTAATATATATCACTTATAACGTGCAAGAGTTCAGAATTATTTAAGTTTTTAACTTTAAATTAAGTAAAGATTTTACTGACCACATGATGCATTCAACATATTTGTACTTCAAGAAAAATCCTTACCATTACGCACCATTTTATAAGCTCTTAAGTTAAGTTTTATTCATATAGATATTTTTCATAATGTGTTAAATTGCTCGATTTGAATGCATCTATTTTAGAAGCCTATTGGGCCAAAATGATTGTGATAGAACGGGTTGAATCTGTGTTAAATTCAACTCCTATCCCATATTAGTTAAAACCTCGAGGAGGCCCACGTGCATCTTCGATTCGAGGCTTGGAGTCTTATCAACAGCTACCGGACGCCAATGTTTAAACAAGGAGGTTATCGTCCCCCCGTTCGCCCCCATACGCCGACCTCGCCAGATCGAGTTAGGCTTATGAACAGATAAGGCATTTTTCTCCGGCCCAGCTGTGCGTTCCCTCCAAGCTTTCACTCCATTCTCCCCCACGCCAAGGAGATGTCCTGGCTATTTATATGGAAACTTTACCACTAAGATGAGATTGGAGATCCAAATTTTCGTCGCGAAACATCACCACGACCCTCTCTCCCTTTGTGCGCCAAGGGACCTCAGCCTCGAGATTCACCATCACTTGTCCAGGAGGACAATATTCCTTGAGTGCCAAAGGTTCGAGCCTTTAGTGACGTCAAGTCCCCAAGGCATTCTCCCCTGCTGTTCAAGGAGAACAGCATTAGAACAGCCATTGTTCGTTTTGAGCCCTTCGCCAAGAAACGGTTCTCATCCCCCCCCTCTTGTTCAAGGAGAACAACATTAGAACAGCCATTGTTCGTTTTGAGCCCTTCGTTAAGAAACGGTTCTCATCCCCCGCTGTTGTTCAAGGGAGAACAACATTAGAACAGCCATTGTTCGTTTTGAGCCCTTCGCCAAGAAACGGTTCTTCCCCCCCCCCTGTTGTTCAAGGGAGAACAACATTAGAACAGCCATTGTTCGTTTTGAGCCCTTCGCCAAGAAACGGTTCTCACCCCCCCCCCCTGTTGTTCAAAGGAGAACAACATTAGAACAGCCATTGTTCTTGAGCCTGTAGACAAGAGACGGTTCTCATCCCCCCTTTGTTCAGAAGAGAACAACCTAGAACAGCCATTGTTCTTCCAGCCGTTCGTCGAGAAACGGTTCTCCTTCCCAAGACGCCACGTCAGGATCATCTTATCCCCCCCCCCCTTTGGCTGGAACTCGCCAGCGGACCGAATATTCCTTCAAGTACCTTCCACCGCACCCTAATGAAGTTACGTAAGCCAAGCGTCACCTTTTGAGTATTGATCCCTTATTTGTCAATTCTATCCTGTGCTTTAAATGGTTTATCGAACCATCCCATCTCTTTAACTCCATATTTGTTTTACCTTTTTTTTGATCCCTTAAATCCTTGGATTAGCCCGAGTCTCCACGACCCTTTCCATTCTGTTTGTCAATATTTTCCGTTTTTGTATTGTTTAAAGTTATTATTAATAAAACTCTATTTTATTAATGATAGCAATATTATTATCCTTGAGCTCGGTTCCACTTCTTAAGCATTTTGAAGATACATAATATCGGCCGCCAGACAGTAAAACGCACTCTAAAGATAATTAAGGAAGTTCCATCAACGAATAGTGTTATATATAGTATCGTCGGGAGTCATTCTACGACATATATATATATATATACTATTTAATTTGGTATCAGGTGTGTAAGGTTTAACGCTATATCTTTGCAAACACTGGTCTCAGTCGATTAAAGCATAGTGTTATTCGTTATAATAATAGAATATAGTAGTTCCCTTTTGTTTTAACGATTGCTATCCCCTTTTTTTTTTGAAACTTAAGAAGCTGGAGTAGCTCAAGGAACGGTTATAATAATTTGTTGTGTTTTTTTGTGATTTTACTCAGTGGTTATTTAGATTGAGAAACCAAGTACGAATAGGTCAGTGCCCATATTTAGGTAGGCTAATTCTATAGAGGCATAATTCTTGTTGCAAGGAATTTTAGTTGGTTGACTAGTGCGCCCCAAGTGCAAAGATGACTCCGTTCGAAATCTTTAAAGCGCAAGGAGAGTCCTGTGGACTTTCCGGAAAAGAACTAACTGAGTACATTCTAGAGGAGCAAAGAAAAGAGGAAGAAAGAGAAATACAACGAGAAGAAAGAGAAATACAACGAGAAGAAAGAGATAGAGAGGAACGGATAAGACTAGCTGACCTTCAGGTTGAATTAGCTCGGATTAAAGCAGAAGTTCAAAGAAAAAAGGTAGAAAAAGAAAGAGGAAGAGAGGAACGGGAAAGAGTAATCCAACGAGAAGAAAGAAGGACGGATTCGCGCCCCTTCCCAGGAAAGCTGACAAAGTTTCCGAGCCCCGTAAAACCCCAAAACTTCTTTCCCCAAAACCAACAACGGGACTCCAAACCTTCCGTTAAGACTTCTCCTCCATTTCTCTTCCCGAAGCGACCAACCATATGCTTCACCTGTGGAGTAGAAAACCACATGGGCTGGAATTGCCCCCAAAATTCTAGGCTTAAAAGCTGACCAGCCCACCAAGTTCACCAGATTAATGCAACCCCGGCTCCCCCGGTGGTGCAGACCCAAGCAGAAACTTCTCCCCCTCCGTCAGGCCACCAGGTAAATTTTGTTGTTGGTAAAAGTTCATCGGGAACTTTGAAATATGAGGAGGGCAGCGTGGACAGCTGTCGAGTATCGACTCTCGTCAGGGACACAGGATGTACATGCTTCATCGTGTCCGACGAACTCCTCCCAGTGGCCTCTAACCACGAAAAATTTGAGGTGGTACGTGACTACCTTGGGCGGGCGAACAGATTCCCCGTCGCTAGATGTTACCTGCAGTGTCAATATTATAATGGCTGGGCTGAAGTCATTGTAGCACCCATAAAATTCTGTTCCGTACTTATAGGACAGAGCCCCCAAGTAAGTTTTGACCCTGTGTTTCAGGCCGCCCTTCCTCAAGGCCGAGATAAGAAAGAAGCCCAGGAGCCCGTCCCCATCAGAACCCCGATACCGTCCGATTTCTCGGAAACCTTTAACCAGGACTTTAGGACGGCACAAAAGGAGTGTAAATCACTAACACCCTTAGGTGATAAGGCCCCAGACAAGGACACGGAGACTGTCCATGGACCCCAAGAAAAAAAGAACCCCCAACGCGCCCATGGAGATACCTTCGTAGAACTGGACGAAGCATCGGCGCTTGAAGAGGATTGCCCCGCGGAGTCCCTTAAGGTAATCCAGACAGTGTGCATCCAACCTGATGCCGAGTACCCTCCTCCTTTTCTACCAGGCGAGTCTTTGGAACCCTCTGACCTGGATAGTGACGCGCAACTGACACCACGTCCGAAGAGCCAGCTACAAGAACTAATTAAATGGAATCACCATTTACCCACCCTATTAGCTCTTTTCGAACAACTGCGCGAAAATGGCCTCACCATTGGCCCCCGCAAATGCCATTTTGCCCACGAACCCATTAAATATTTGGGTTTCAAAATAGGACGAAGCAAGTTAGGTCCCCACGAGAACAAGATTAAGGCAATCGCCCACATGCCCCTCCCGATTACAAAGAAGCCATTAAGATCGTTCCTAGGATCAGCTTCTCCCTATCAGCGATTTGTTCCGAATTTCGCTGCAATTTTGGCCCCCCTACGCCCCCTTCAGGAAAAGAATTTCTCCGATCGTTTACGTTGGAATGATGTCGCTGTTTCCCATTTTAATCAGCTCAAAAGTAAGTTCATTTCTGCCCCCATTTTTAAGTTGCCCAACCCGGAAAAATCCTTTGGGGTTAAGACCGACATGATCAACGAGGGCATTGGAGGTGTACTTCTTCAATACGTGGATGACAGAACGAGTCATCCAGTTGCATATGCTAGTCGTCAATTATTACCACGCGGAAAGAGATATGCCACTAGAGAAAAGATAGCTCTATCAATTATCTCGGTCATAGACAAATTCAAGCTGTACTTGATATGTAAAGATTTTCAAATAGGAACCGACCACCCTCCGTTAGCCTATATTAGGAATTTGAGACACTCAAACGGCCGCATCATGCGCTGGAGTTTACTCTTGCAAGAGTATCGGTTTAAAATAAATTATATCAAAGGTTCCGATGACCAGGTCGCTGACGCGCTCAGTAGGAATGCGTTACCGAATAGCGTAGAATAATTGTATTCACAGGATTAGTATCTCCATGTAGGTATATACCGTCTTGTACGATTTAATTTAAGATTCTTTTGTAATATAGTTAATTAATGTATATGTCTGAATTTTGTAACGCTCAATGTCTAATTTTTTGTATGTATATATATTTGTTCTTATTAATTTACGTATAAATTATTTTGTCCCGTATGTACTAAGTTTATAACATTTCATTGTTCCATGCCTTTTTTTTTTATTAAGTTGTATTAAAGGTTATTTTCCTCTGTAATCTAAAGATCAAAATAATCATGTACTGAGGTAATACTAGTTAGGTGCAGGAAGATACGGTTGGTACAAGAAAACGAGTTCCCTACAACGGAGCTCTATCGTTGTCCCTTCTCTCTTTTTTTTTCGAAGTGAAAACTTCCCCTGGAATGGAGGGGTGTGATAGAACGAGTTGAATCTGTGTTAAATTCAACTCCTATCTCATATTAGTTAAAACCTCGAGGAGGCCCACGTGCATCTTCGATTCGAGGCTTGGAGTCTTATCAACAGCTACCGGACGCCAATGTTTAAACAAGGAGGTTATCGTCCCCCCGTTCGCCCCCATACGCCGACCTCGCCAGATCGAGTTAGGCTTATGAACAGATAAGGCATTTTTCTCCGGCCCAGCTGTGCGTTCCCTCCAAGCTTTCACTCCATTCTCCCCCACGCCAAGGAGATGTCCTGGCTATTTATATGGAAACTTTACCACTAAGATGAGATTGGAGATCCAGATTTTCGTCGCGAAACATCACCACGACCCTCTCTCCCTTTGTGCGCCAAGGGACCTCGGCCTCGAGATTCACCATCACTTGTCCAGGAGGACAATATTCCTTGAGTGCCAAAGGTTCGAGCCTTTAGTGACGTCAAGTCCCCAAGGCATTCCCCCCTGCTGTTCAAGGAGAACAGCATTAGAACAGCCATTGTTCGTTTTGAGCCCTTCGCCAAGAAACGGTTCTCATCCCTCCCTGTTGTTCAAGGAGAACAACATTAGAACAGCCATTGTTCGTTTTGAGCCCTTCGCCAAGAAACGGTTCTCATCCCCCGCTGTTGTTCAAGGGAGAACAACATTAGAACAGCCATTGTTCGTTTTGAGCCCTTCGCCAAGAAACGGTTCTTCCCCCCCCCCCCTGTTGTTCAAGGGAGAACAACATTAGAACAGCCATTGTTCGTTTTGAGCCCTTCGCCAAGAAACGGTTCTCACCCCCCCCCCCCCCCCCTGTTGTTCAAAGGAGAGCAACATTAGAACAGCCATTGTTCTTGAGCCTGTAGACAAGAGACGGTTCTCATCCCCCCTTTGTTCAGAAGAGAACAACCTAGAACAGCCATTGTTCTTCCAGCCGTTTGTCGAGAAACGGTTCTCCTTCCCAAGACGCCACGTCAGGATCATCTTATCCCCCCCCCCCTTTGGCTGGAACTCGCCAGCGGACCGAATATTCCTTCAAGTACCTTCCACCGCACCCTAATGAAGTTACGTAAGCCAAGCGTCACCTTTTGAGTATTGATCCCTTATTTGTCAATTCTATCCTGTGCTTTAAATGGTTTATCGAACCATCCCATCTCTTTAACTTCATATTTGTTTTACCTTTTTTTTGATCCCTTAAATCCTTGGATTAGCCCGAGTCTCCACGACCCTTTCCATTCTGTTTGTCAATATTTTCCGTTTTTGTATTGTTTAAAGTTATTATTAATAAAACTCTATTTTATTAATGATAGCAATATTATTATCCTTGAGCTCGGTTCCACTTCTTAAGCATTTTGAAGATACATAATATCGGCCGCCAGACAGTAAAACGCACTCTAAAGATAATTAAGGAAGTTCCATCAACGAATAGTGTTATATATAGTATCGTCGGGAGTCATTCTACGACATATATATATATATATACTATTTAATTTGGTATCAGGTGTGTAAGGTTTAACGCTATATCTTTGCAAACACTGGTCTCAGTCGATTAAAGCATAGTGTTATTCGTTATAATAATAGAATATAGTAGTTCCCTTTTGTTTTAACGATTGCTATCCCCTTTTTTTTTGAAACTTAAGAAGCTGGAGTAGCTCAAGGAACGGTTATAATAATTTGTTGTGTTTTTTTGTGATTTTACTCAGTGGTTATTTAGATTGAGAAACCAAGTACGAATAGGTCAGTGCCCATATTTAGGTAGGCTAATTCTATAGAGGCATAATTCTTGTTGCAAGGAATTTTAGTTGGTTGACTAGTGCGCCCCAAGTGCAAAGATGACTCCGTTCGAAATCTTTAAAGCGCAAGGAGAGTCCTGTGGACTTTCCGGAAAAGAACTAACTGAGTACATTCTAGAGGAGCAAAGAAAAGAGGAAGAAAGAGAAATACAACGAGAAGAAAGAGAAATACAACGAGAAGAAAGAGATAGAGAGGAACGGATAAGACTAGCTGACCTTCAGGTTGAATTAGCTCGGATTAAAGCAGAAGTTCAAAGAAAAAAGGTAGAAAAAGAAAGAGGAAGAGAGGAACGGGAAAGAGTAATCCAACGAGAAGAAAGAAGGACGGATTCGCGCCCCTTCCCAGGAAAGCTGACAAAGTTTCCGAGCCCCGTAAAACCCCAAAACTTCTTTCCCCAAAACCAACAACGGGACTCCAAACCTTCCGTTAAGACTTCTCCTCCATTTCTCTTCCCGAAGCGACCAACCATATGCTTCACCTGTGGAGTAGAAAACCACATGAGCTGGAATTGCCCCCAAAATTCTAGGCTTAAAAGCTGACCAGCCCACCAAGTTCACCAGATTAATGCAACCCCGGCTCCCCCGGTGGTGCAGACCCAAGCAGAAACTTCTCCCCCTCCGTCAGGCCACCAGGTAAATTTTGTTGTTGGTAAAAGTTCATCGGGAACTTTGAAATATGAGGAGGGCAGCGTGGACAGCTGTCGAGTATCGACTCTCGTCAGGGACACAGGATGTACATGCTTCATCGTGTCCGACGAACTCCTCCCAGTGGCCTCTAACCACGAAAAATTTGAGGTGGTACGTGACTACCTTGGGCGGGCGAACAGATTCCCCGTCGCTAGATGTTACCTGCAGTGTCAATATTATAATGGCTGGGCTGAAGTCATTGTAGCACCCATAAAATTCTGTTCCGTACTTATAGGACAGAGCCCCCAAGTAAGTTTTGACCCTGTGTTTCAGGCCGCCCTTCCTCAAGGCCGAGATAAGAAAGAAGCCCAGGAGCCCGTCCCCATCAGAACCCCGATACCGTCCGATTTCTCGGAAACCTTTAACCAGGACTTTAGGACGGCACAAAAGGAGTGTAAATCACTAACACCCTTAGGTGATAAGGCCCCAGACAAGGACACGGAGACTGTCCATGGACCCCAAGAAAAAAAGAACCCCCAACGCGCCCATGGAGATACCTTCGTAGAACTGGACGAAGCATCGGCGCTTGAAGAGGATTGCCCCGCGGAGTCCCTTAAGGTAATCCAGACAGTGTGCATCCAACCTGATGCCGAGTACCCTCCTCCTTTTCTACCAGGCGAGTCTTTGGAACCCTCTGACCTGGATAGTGACGCGCAACTGACACCACGTCCGAAGAGCCAGCTACAAGAACTAATTAAATGGAATCACCATTTACCCACCCTATTAGCTCTTTTCGAACAACTGCGCGAAAATGGCCTCACCATTGGCCCCCGCAAATGCCATTTTGCCCACGAACCCATTAAATATTTGGGTTTCAAAATAGGACGAAGCAAGTTAGGTCCCCACGAGAACAAGATTAAGGCAATCGCCCACATGCCCCTCCCGATTACAAAGAAGCCATTAAGATCGTTCCTAGGATCAGCTTCTCCCTATCAGCGATTTGTTCCGAATTTCGCTGCAATTTTGGCCCCCCTACGCCCCCTTCAGGAAAAGAATTTCTCCGATCGTTTACGTTGGAATGATGTCGCTGTTTCCCATTTTAATCAGCTCAAAAGTAAGTTCATTTCTGCCCCCATTTTTAAGTTGCCCAACCCGGAAAAATCCTTTGGGGTTAAGACCGACATGATCAACGAGGGCATTGGAGGTGTACTTCTTCAATACGTGGATGACAGAACGAGTCATCCAGTTGCATATGCTAGTCGTCAATTATTACCACGCGGAAAGAGATATGCCACTAGAGAAAAGATAGCTCTATCAATTATCTCGGTCATAGACAAATTCAAGCTGTACTTGATATGTAAAGATTTTCAAATAGGAACCGACCACCCTCCGTTAGCCTATATTAGGAATTTGAGACACTCAAACGGCCGCATCATGCGCTGGAGTTTACTCTTGCAAGAGTATCGGTTTAAAATAAATTATATCAAAGGTTCCGATGACCAGGTCGCTGACGCGCTCAGTAGGAATGCGTTACCGAATAGCGTAGAATAATTGTATTCACAGGATTAGTATCTCCATGTAGGTATATACCGTCTTGTACGATTTAATTTAAGATTCTTTTGTAATATAGTTAATTAATGTATATGTCTGAATTTTGTAACGCTCAATGTCTAATTTTTTGTATGTATATATATTTGTTCTTATTAATTTACGTATAAATTATTTTGTCCCGTATGTACTAAGTTTATAACATTTCATTGTTCCATGCCTTTTTTTTTTATTAAGTTGTATTAAAGGTTATTTTCCCCTGTAATCTAAAGATCAAAATAATCATGTACTGAGGTAATACTAGTTAGGTGCAGGAAGATACGGTTGGTACAAGAAAACGAGTTCCCTACAACGGAGCTCTATCGTTGTCCCTTCTCTCTTTTTTTTTCGAAGTGAAAACTTCCCCTGGAATGGAGGGGTGTGATAGAACGAGTTGAATCTGTGTTAAATTCAACTCCTATCCCATATTAGTTAAAACCTCGAGGAGGCCCACGTGCATCTTCGATTCGAGGCTTGGAGTCTTATCAACAGCTACCGGACGCCAATGTTTAAACAAGGAGGTTATCGTCCCCCCGTTCGCCCCCATACGCCGACCTCGCCAGATCGAGTTAGGCTTATGAACAGATAAGGCATTTTTCTCCGGCCCAGCTGTGCGTTCCCTCCAAGCTTTCACTCCATCCTCCCCCACGCCAAGGAGATGTCCTGGCTATTTATATGGAAACTTTACCACTAAGATGAGATTGGAGATCCAGATTTTCGTCGCGAAACATCACCACGACCCTCTCTCCCTTTGTGCGCCAAGGGACCTCGGCCTCGAGATTCACCATCACTTGTCCAGGAGGACAATATTCCTTGAGTGCCAAAGGTTCGAGCCTTTAGTGACGTCAAGTCCCCAAGGCATTCCCCCCTGCTGTTCAAGGAGAACAGCATTAGAACAGCCATTGTTCGTTTTGAGCCCTTCGCCAAGAAACGGTTCTCATCCCCCGCTGTTGTTTAAGGGAGAACAACATTAGAACAGCCATTGTTCGTTTTGAGCCCTTCGCCAAGAAACGGTTCTTCCCCCCCCCCTGTTGTTCAAGGGAGAACAACATTAGAACAGCCATTGTTCGTTTTGAGCCCTTCGCCAAGAAACGGTTCTCACCCCCCCCCCCTGTTGTTCAAAGGAGAGCAACATTAGAACAGCCATTGTTCTTGAGCCTGTAGACAAGAGACGGTTCTCATCCCCCCTTTGTTCAGAAGAGAACAACCTAGAACAGCCATTGTTCTTCCAGCCGTTTGTCGAGAAACGGTTCTCCTTCCCAAGACGCCACGTCAGGATCATCTTATCCCCCCCCCCCTTTGGCTGGAACTCGCCAGCGGACCGAATATTCCTTCAAGTACCTTCCACCGCACCCTAATGAAGTTACGTAAGCCAAGCGTCACCTTTTGAGTATTGATCCCTTATTTGTCAATTCTATCCTGTGCTTTAAATGGTTTATCGAACCATCCCATCTCTTTAACTTCATATTTGTTTTACCTTTTTTTTGATCCCTTAAATCCTTGGATTAGCCCGAGTCTCCACGACCCTTTCCATTCTGTTTGTCAATATTTTCCGTTTTTGTATTGTTTAAAGTTATTATTAATAAAACTCTATTTTATTAATGATAGCAATATTATTATCCTTGAGCTCGGTTCCACTTCTTAAGCATTTTGAAGATACATAATATCGGCCGCCAGACAGTAAAACGCACTCTAAAGATAATTAAGGAAGTTCCATCAACGAATAGTGTTATATATAGTATCGTCGGGAGTCATTCTACGACAATGATCTAGCCACCATTGACCGACCCATACACGCTGATCTTTCACAATATTCATCCACATTGCACTCACCAGAAACTAGTTGCCACGTCACGTTAAGATTTTACCAGTCAAGATATATGGTTTAAGTACACCGCTTAGAGATTGTTACAAGCGATTATCCTTTCTCTCATAATCACCCTTCAACCTGAGAGTACACCTTTTGCCTGGTGCCCCCATCTTTTTATTTGATATATATAACATTGTCATACCCTTTGCCATTGACTATTTGTATGCAACGCAACACTCTTACATTAAGCAATTCCTATAAGGGTCAATTCAAACAACTGTCACATATCAAAATTCTCATTCATACAAACTAAACTCTTAAATATAAGACTTCACCCCTCGTCCCCAAAAACCCCATAGTCATATTAAATTGATTTATAGACCTATTATTTTGATACCACCAACTTCGTTTCAGAATTCTCACTGAACAGTGGATACAGTGTTTGATTTCTGCTCAAGGTAGGGTATTCAATCCAAGTGAGCGGGCAAACACAGGTAAAGAGACGTCATGTGCTGGCCGCCCATTGGGCGGATTTGCTGATTACTTATCAGCGCGTAGTTAAGTAGCTCGACATGCATAATTAAGCACGTAGCCAATCACAAACTCATTATAATTTCCCTTCCCTCCTTCCCGCCACATCCTACCCGCTCTCTCCACTGTTCAGCCGTCCTACTATGGCAATGTAGTGGTTTTATCCTTATAATTAGGATCGTTGACGATCAATAGAAACCGAAGTTGAAGGCCTCGTTAGAAGCTAAAACAACTTCAATGAAACTGAAAAGGGGATTATTAATCACATTTTACGAAACTGTTATAGAAGGTCATTTTAGGCAAATGATTTGTAATCGATCATATTGTGATATTTATTAGGGTCATCACTAAGATCGGCCATTGGAAAGTTTTCGGAAAATTTACTTAACGTTTTCACATCAATAAACTAAGAAATGCCAAACCAAAAGTAACAACAAATCTATTTCTCAAAGCGAGTAATATATTTTCAACTAATTAAAATATATCGTTAGGAATTGATTTGCCTACTTCAAGCTCTTTTTTTCTTGTATAATTTGACTTTGTCGCTCGAATTTATATTTATTTCTGCCATGGTTACATCAAAATTTCTATTTTAAGATACTTCAGCGTGCGCATTGTTTATGCATTGGAAGATCAAAACAAAATAATTAGATATATTCAAACGTGCTTCGAGTAGTTGGACATTTCATCTCCAAAAGGAGCAAAACAGTCAACGTTTTGACTTATATTTGTTGGCCTATCAAAAGTTTATTGCCTAAGGTAACGGAAAAAAGGTTACCGAAAAATGCTTGCAGCGGTCATGTTTTGGTGATTAGAATGTTTTGATAAAAGTAGCTAGGAATTAATAGTCGACAATAGAAACAATTAATATTTTTAAATATTGTGAAACGTAATTGAAGGTATCGCAATTTATCAAAAAATGGATAGGAGAAAAATGTTGTTTGGAAAGTTTTGACCGTGAAAATTACTTTGCAGCGATTTAGGACAAAAATATTATTTTTATTTTTATATATTTGTCATTTCTCCTTCCCTGGCCTTTTACTCAAATAAAAATTAACGAAATTTTTTCTATTATTACGACCCTTTAACTTTACCTTATTCACCTTTATTCTTCGTTCTTGTGCCACCTTAAATCTTAGCCCACCGACCGAATTTGGCACCCTTCAGCATTTCCTTCATGACTCATACCGCTGTTAAACCACACTGGGTAACTCTAGTCGCGGGATAGTCTCATTATTCATTTAGAGTTTTGGGCGAATATCCGGACTTTGGGTGTGAATTTGACCTCCTGGTAGGTCCAAGAGATAGAGGTAATTGTGTGTTAAACAATTCCAAAAGAGCAACACCCTGTTTTTCTGTCTCGGAAAAACACTTCATCAACTGATGATTTTCCGCGCTAAATTCACTCTCCTCCCTCCCCCGCGGCTGCCACCAAAATGAATTTGATATCATTTCGAGGAAATGGAGAAGCTGTTCCACTCTAAATACCACTGGGGTGGATTATCATCAGAGGACACAACGACTACCTTTGATTAGAGTATTTTGTTATTAACCATCGCAGCGAAGTGTTGCGACATTAGATGATAAGTGTACCACATATGATACACATTCTATTATTGCTTCCTAACAATGTCTTGAATTGAGTGAAAACTAACGTGAGAATCGATACTTTATTTTGAAATTAAACTCAAAGAAAATGGTTAAGTTTGGGGAAGTTAAAATAGAAGAAATATACACAGCCCCACTTGCCAAAATAGGAGACAACATGTAGTGTTTGGGAACAGGAAAGATCGCAGCTTTTTAAAAAACACTTCTACACCTCATGCAAAGGTGACACTTGAAAGTAATCTAGTTCATACTTTTTATTAGTGATTTATAATACGCCTTTTTCGGCCTCAGTGCCAACGGGTTAATATGTAAACTCTTGTATTGCTGTTTTTTTGTAATAGTAGATCACGTATTTTCTCAATTAATAGCCATTTGTGACATATAACCAATGAGTAATTTTCAATAGTTCAATATAATTAAATGTTATGAGGCGATAGGCAATATGTTGACATGTGGGCGATCGAATATTTTTCCCAGTGTCTCTGTGTATCAAGGTCCTTACAATTTCAAACTCATTGAATGTCACTGACGTACATAAATGCTAAAAGCACAAAAGATATAAAAAGATACATATGAAAAAACAACAAGAAAAAATAAATTTAATTTCGAAAGTTTTGTTTCGTCATTTACGATGTTTTTTTCACTGAATGAACAATGAGGCAGAGTACATTAGCATATAGAGAAGAGAAGGAGGGCCGTCGTTTCCCCAATTCCCAAGGAAAATATAAGAAGGATGCCTCTCCTTCTTTTCTATATAAGCTGATGTATTCCCTCTCTTTGTTCATTCCTTGAAAAGGTCTTCGTAAATAAAGACGAAAGCACTCGGAATCTACTTTCCTTTTCCCTGTTGATTTTTTCTAGAAAAAAATATTCTGACACATTTTAATATTTTAATATAAATATATATATATATATATATTCTAGCCTTTAAAAATGAATGGTAATTCTATAACTAACGTTTTTAATTAATTTGCGTTAAAGAAAGAAAGTATAAAATTTGATAGTAAAGAGTCTAGTATATTTTATTGCCTAAAATACAAAATATAGGTAGAAATAACTATTTAGAGTTTCACGGAAAGTCCTATTTACGAAATACTTTGGTTTAGAGCGTTTATATAGTTGCAGATTCCAACACTAGTTAAAATGGTTACGCTTTTTCCATAACATTTGTCTATCATACTGCAACATAGTGCTTTATGCTTAGAAGTAAAGAGCTCTCAACTTATTTGAAAAGCAAGATAAATGATCACTATATAAAAGTTTCAAAAGTATTTATATAGCCTCAAGTCTTTTTCTCAGCAAAGTAGGTAGTATTGTTAAAAAGTAAAGGCGTCTAGTAACACATTTAACATGCCTGGCAGTGGAACTCGCACGTAAATATCTCACGAAACTATAAAAATGATGCTGAAGGTCGGTATCGAATAACCGTATGTGAACTAAGGTACGAGTAGAAACGCATGAAGATCAGCTTATGCTGGTAAATCAGAAAGAAAAATATCAATTAATAATTAGTTCGAGAGAGGAACTTTCTAAACTCGATCACCATGCAAGACCCATTTTTCTAAAGAAGATTTACACATTAACATGGCGGAAGAGAGTTCAGAAGCATCAAGTGTAGCGAGATCAATTTTGGATATACAGGGAGTTTTTTTTTCACATGTCCTACATTTGAAGTCTACTAAAATAAGGATGAATTTTGTGATCATAATGAAACTTTTAAGAGCTGTTAATAATAGCTGGGGAGATTTGAACCTAAAATGGCTAATTAATTTATTTATATTTGTAGACGTTATGCCAGTTTTAGTGAAGCATTGATTTTAACAAACTTTCGCTGAACTTTCAGATATTTATCGACTATTAAAACCAATTTTATTTTAACTAATTTTATATGCTAAAATTAACAAAAAAAACTAAGAATAATAATCAATTTGCATAATTAACATAATAACTTAAATTAATTAAAGATTCTTCTTTTCGAATGCTGACCATTCTTCTCATAACATTGATTTACTCGTGACGAAGATGCGCTCATCACTTTTTTCCCAAGTTTTTCATCGATGTTATTAATTTCTTCAGCGATATTATTTTGGGGGTTGTTGGATACTTCTAGGATTATTACGCTAAATACGACATTTTAAATATTCACATAAAAAATTCCAAAGGTGTTAGATCGGGGGATCTGAAGTTTCGTCTTAACAACTGCATTGGTCATTCGATGTATGTGATATTGCAAAATCTTGCTGGAAAAACAGTTCTCGTCTATTTCGAGGCCTTCGAAAGTTCGATAAAAATATTCTTCACGCATGTATCGATATCTTTCGCCATTCACAGTGACTAAATTTCCATTTTCATTCTCATAAAAATACAGCCCAATGATCATCTAAGGTGTTATCGCACACTGTCGTGGTACAACACTCTATACCATACACTACTCTTATATTATGTAGGGGGTGACTTAATCACCTACTGCAACACGAACCGTTGAAGGACTGTTCGCAGGGATTAACGACCGACTAGGAGGTCAGACTTGAGGCGTTGGGTTTCAAATCCTTAATAATCAGACAGAGTGTATTATTGGTTGACGAGATTTACTTGAATAGGCCAAGAGTATCGTTCAAGGTTAGGTAAAGATGAAACAACAAAAATATAATTCTATTTACAAATATCAAAATAAGAATAATAATAGGCAAAAGGAAATTATTTAAATTAAAATAGTCGCTTGATAATTATTATGAGGAGGGATTCTCAAATAAAATTAATTGATTAATGTTACTAGGCTCAGATGAAAAGGGGAACTTGAAAATATTAATACTCGAGGGGGTTTCAGTCTTACGGGTCGGTAACGTCGAGGAAGGTCCTTCTTGCGATGGGGCACATGGGGAACGATCCGATGAGGTGAGTGGGGCACGACATGATGAGGCAGGTGGGGCAAGGTCCGAATGAGGCAGGTGGGGCACGATTCAAACCAATCTACCGATGAAAATAGCTAAACTTCAAAGATGACGTTCGACGGGGAATGTGGAATTACTCGTAATTCCACTGGAAGAGGAAACTTCTTTTCTTCAAAGGTAATAGATGCAGATTTTCTTCAGTTGAAGTAAACGAAGGAGGACTGTTGCGCAAATTCAAAGGTTTCCGTTGACGGAAGCTGCCAATTGACTAGGGTAGAATCACGGCGGAGTAAGTCTTGCTGTCTGACGAATGCTCAAGGGGACTTACTTAGAATTGAGACGATGATGACGGCAGTGAGATGCGCGCTGGACTCCTCGAACTATAGTGAAATCAGAGTATTTGTATGTCCGATTCTGAGAGGGTAGGGGGACTTTGGAGAACGGAGTCAAAAGCTCCAAACATCTTAATTTGGAGGCGGAATTGATTCATCATTTATCAGCAAGGCGGCGAAACAAAGCGGTTCTTTCACGCCTCGTCATCGTGGGGAGGAAGCTTGGGACGAGTTCGCAGGATTGGGAAATATTTGCCTAATGCGCTCAAGAGCCAGAATTCGTCAATTTTCGAACAGCCAGTGACGTTGTTTATAGCGGGATAGCATAGCACGTGGTCTCCAAAAAAGTGTGGGGGGTGGGTCAGAGGTTGTTTTTTTGCACACACCACATAATGGTTTTTGCAGGATTAAGCTCTTTCTGGTGTATAGCTTTTGAGTTGTGGTCTGACCATATTCTGTTGTTCTGCTTATTACTGTATCCGCTGGGATGAAAGTGTGCTTTGTCAGACATTATCACGGACGATACATCAACTTCTCTAAAGTTTCGTTTAAATTCTTCTGCAATACGATTTACTTTTCGCGGAATCGTTGTATTCTAATTTTTGCGCAACCTGAATCTTGTATGGCTTAAGTTTAATTATTTTCTTCATTACATTGTATTTTGTACTGTTCGACAATCCCAATTGTTTGGATTTTCTTTTCAATGATTTCACCAACGTTTTGATGCAACTATTCAATTTTATGTTGTTCTACGCCTTTTAAGCTAACACGCCCTTTTTGTCCATCTTGTGCACTACCGGTGTCTAGAAATCTTTATTAGTCTGAAAAGCGCTCGTTGTGATGGTAAGTCTTGAGCTCCTTCACGTTTCATCCATCGTTTGTTGAAACCACTGAACAGTTTCATCTGAAGTATGTTTCAATAATCTTTTTTTCGTCTAATCATTCCCAGTGGATCCAAGTCTTCAGTTTGAAAAATTTCTTAATAATGATTTTTCTATAAAAATTCTCCTTTTATAGTCTACGAATGACGATGATGCTAGTAAACTTGTTATTTCACAATTTTCGCGAAAGTTTTACTAAGAATCGAGCATTCCCAAAATTACATTTTTAACAAAACCTTTTACGCTTTCCGTTTCGAGCAAAAAAAATGACTGATTTACTAAAACTAGGATAACTTCTAAAGTAATAAATGGATCAATCAGCAATTTTATTCCAACTATAACCAACAATCCCTATAAGTTTCATTATGATCACAAAATTATTCCTGATTTTATTCAACATAAAACGTATGACATGTAAACTAAACCTCCCTGACATAGGTGCCTTAGTATGATAAGACAAAAATATGCCTTTCGGCGGAACGAAACTAGGACTCTTTACCTCTTTGATGGCATAGCCTTTGATTAAAAGAACGCCTTTTCCACCTCCAAGCATATATGTAGCAGCATTATGACGTTGGGCTGTTATTCTGTTAATGAGATTTGTGATTTTGAATGTAACGAAGTACCGGCAAATATTAGGCAATAACCTAACGTCAATTATGGAGGAGTTGGGGTTGAAAGATAATTAGATGTTCAAAAAAGTTCAGAAGCAACAGGTGAGTGGCTTCTGCCCAACAATCTTAATATTATACTGTTGCCTAGAAAATCCTCTGACTATAACCCTGTGAAAACTTTTAGCAATATTGCAGGATGAAAGCTAAAAGAGGAAAATCTGCAAATTTCACTCAAATAAAATATATGTTACGAAAAAGTGGAAAGATATTCTAACAGAATGTTGCCAGGAATTGATCAAGTCTTAAAAGAAACTCCTGACAACAAATATAACAAGCAATGTTTTAACAAAATATTAGGCTCTATCTATTCAAGAATGTCTCTGAGGATTCTCTTAAATAAAATAGATAAATTTTATTTAATAATGTAGGTATATGGAATAAATCTTTTAAATGGATATAATTAAAAGAATAATTTTTGAGCACCAAATATTTGTTTTATCTCAATATATATATATATATATATTTTCCTGCAAATGAGAGTGGAATTACGACCAAAAGCCGTTTGAATTTGTTGAAAATGAATTTTATTCTCTGTTAAATGGTCAACAAAATGCAATATTCCAATATCCATTATGCAGCTTCTCTTTGGACTTTGAAATATTGCATCGTTAAATAATTTAGTTTATGCTTTAATTAAATTAAGTGTGATACTTCGACTTTTGTTTATTAAATGACTGCGAGTATTTTTAAATTTATAAATTAATAACAGCAAATTGTATAATAATAACAGACAGAGACTTATGGATTTATGAATGTTTCATTAACTTAATTGCAGTGATCATTTAGAAACCTAAGATTAGCTTGGCGTGGCTAAATGGCGCCATTCTAATGCCCACCTCAGACGAGTATTTTTCAGATTTTTGACAGGAATGGGTCGAGAAGGAAGAAAACATGGTTCAACTTAACTTCAATTATCTAACTTAACCTGTCATGTTAGATTCTCTACCTTAGTTTTTATGTAGTGTTTCTTAGTAAAATTGACCTCCTAAATCCGAATCAAGCATCTATTTTTCTCTATCAGGTCAAGTTTTTGCGATACAGAGGGTTATAATAATTTTATAGTTTATTCATGTCCTATATTATATCAAAATTTCAATAGTTTTTGCATTACTGTATTCGCAGTACAGTTTGTGTACATTTTAAGTAATTATGTTAATAAGTTTATATTTTTGAAAGTTAGAAATTGCTTAGCATTATAATAATAATAAGAATAATAATAATAGTGGTTGATTTAAAAATGAACAGAAAATGTAAGAATAGCTCCGACAGATTTTGCTATGTTTGCGGCAAAGTAACTTTTTCCTAGCAGCAATGTACAATCTCTCCTGTAATTATATCCTTGTATCATGCATATTTTGGTTAAAATCCTTATTTCTACTTTCATGAGCTTCTTCACTCATCATTCCTATTGGCAACCATATGCTTACTGCTACCGTAGAACCATGAACCAACAGTTTATGAACTGCATTTGGCATAGGATTCCACGAGTATTCTTTAATATAAAGTTCCGCTGTTTCTTTAGTATAGCTAGAAAAAGCTTCACGATTAAGAAAATGATGAGATGAAATTGTTCTTAATATTATTAAAAATCTAAAGATTAAATTTGGGTTAATATTTAAAATTTTAGCAGATACATCCCATTTTGCAAAAAAGGTTCTGGCTGTATTGCCATGATTTAATGTTCCACTTCCTCCAGGCAATGGCATGTCAATAAGGAGACCTACAGACTCCCTAAATTTGGCTTGAATGAAGTTCTTTTCATTTATCTGCTTCTTCATTTGAAATTTGAAATCAAGTCTATATGATATTTTCAAAAACATTTCCATGCATCTAATCCAGCAGTGAAGAGTGGAAAGTCTATACTGAATTGATGCTTCCTTAATTAGAAGAGAATAAACAGAATCAAAATCATTCAGGTGTTTTGGTGAAGACCCACCTTACCATCAATTATTGTTAATTTTAATTCATGCGTCCCATTAATTGTTACATTTTCCTCAATAGATTCTTTTGTGGGAACGAGGGCATTATGTTGACTATTGAGCTCATAATTTTATGGCCTTTGTTGTGTCTGGAGTTTGGACTTGGATTTGACCAGATTAATTTGCCTACTTCATCGCAGAGCTTTAGAAAAACTAGGCTAGCAAATTAAACTGCTACTATCATCACAGGTACCTGGTTATGTAAAGGACTGTTTGTAAACAGCTTGTCCTGATGCCCCATCAAATCCCTAGGTTGAAATTAATGTGAGAAGTTTTTCAATTGAATCTTTCATGACGTATTCGCAAATACATTTTGCTGTATGGTCGAGCGGTGACTGAAGAGAAATTTCTGCTCCTCTATCTGTTAAATTTATCCTATTTGGATAGCATTTTTCTTTTTCTTTATTTACTTCATTATAAGGAGGATAAAGGTAGTGGTTACGATCTATGGCTCCTGATCTACACTCTTTATAAGCAGCTTTAGTCATATATGTTTCAATTAGAAAGGCCAAAGCTTCCTGTGATGAATAGAGATGGGGTATAGGTTCATTTAATTTAAGTATGCTTTTGAATTGCTTAGCCTCTTGTGGGTAGCCTTCTTTCCTCATTTTCCTTTGGGCTACATAAGCAAGCTCTTCAGAGGTTGAGCTAGCTTGCATTAATTTGTAAAGCCTATGTCTACGGGATGGTGAATATAAAGAGTCAAATAGAAGTGATGGTCTACCTACATGCCTACTTCTTTCTTCAATTACATTGCAACCTTCATTTCGTCATCTAGCAAACTATCAGGGACATTTAAAATGCTGTGAAGCCATACATTATACTTTTCTTCCATCTTCTTCTTATATCTTCTCATATTTGGATATAACCATTTGCTCTTGCATATTTTATGTACTGACTCTACAAATTTATGGATTTCTTGATCTTTCTCTTCTTTAATTTTCAAACTTTCTTTTAAAAAAGAAACTCCGGCTAATATAGAATTTGAATTCGAAGATATGCCAGCATTAAAAAATATAGGGTAATCTCAAAACATCTGCCCATACCTACAAATACAAGAAATAGAATCCATTTGCCACTCATTTTTCTTTGTCATTAATTGTTTCCTGTATTGTTGATTTAACCTTTTGGATATGCTTGGGTTAGGAACTTAAGTAGGGTAAATAACTATTCTAGTTTTTGAGCCTTCCACTTGAAATTGGATGGTTATAGACGCCTAAAGAATGGTATAAAAAACTTTCAATTTTCGTTTTCACCATGAAGATTTATTTGTTTTCAAACAAGAAAATAACAATGCTTATTTCTTCACTGATGTAAAAGCACTAATACAAAAACTAATATACGAGCACGTGGCTAACGAATAAAATTTTATAGAAGACTCAATTGAAGATTAGTCTTTGGAGTTGTTTTTACATAATAGCAATGAAAACTTTCCATTCCTGTGGGTCGTGTTTTCGGCACGAAGAAATTTATGATTTGATGGAATATTTGTGTTTATATAAAGATAATTCACCTTCTCCTAGTACTAAAGCTGGAATATAACAAATATAAGGTGCTTCCTGTGCCTATGTGACAGCTGCGATGGCAGCAATCATTACACTGTAAAAGATTAGCCTGAAAAAGAAGAGCGCATATTTGGTAGATACGATGTGCAACATATACCACGAGTTGATTTGCAAAAGATTTTCCTTCCACCCTATCACATCAAAATTTCGCTCATTAAAAACTGTATAAAAGAAATGACACACGAAGGTGGCGACTTAAAATTTAAAAGTAAAACTTGATGACAAGTAAAGTGACGCAAAACTAAAAGCAATCATTTTCATTCAACCCGTATATTCCAAACTAGCGCTATCATTCAACTGTTTATTACTTCTGTTTGGTCACATCTAGTGATGAGTAACAATACATAACCTATTATATTTATATTTTCAGGTCTAGGTTTGCATTACAATAAATCGTACATCTAACAATCATCCAAATAGGTTTTTTATATCTGTGGACGTGTGACCTTTCCAGACCGTCAAGGATAAATCGCGAATTTTGTGACAAAGGCATATCATGATTACTTTGGAGTGAATCAAGGTGACTAAGATAAACCATTTGCTCCACATATTTTCTGTTAAAACATGTGTAGAAATTTAAAGAAATTGGAGTAATAAGAAAAGGATGAGTATGCCATTTGGTGTGTCAATGGTGTGGAGGTAAGGTAAAGAGAAAGTTAGCTACTTCTACTTCTGCATGACAAATATGAAAGGTATGAATCGCAAGAACAAGCACCATGTTCAATAGCACAATGCTCCTTCTGCTATAAAACCAGTCTCAAATCGCCCCTATCTTCCTGCTCCTGAGCCTGATTTTCCTATGTGTTCTAGCTCTGATTCCGAGGCTATTGTCTCTATCAAGACAGCTGAGTTTGATTCATACAACTCAGAAGAAGCCGACCAACAGATGCCATTTACGCAAGCCGCACTCATGACCTTACACGAGACATGAACCTTTCCAAAGGATCTGCTTATCTATTGGGTTTACGTCTTCTAGAGAAATATATGCTGGCACCGGGAACAAGATTCTTTTGGTATCAGGACCGCGAGAAAGAATTTAAGAAATTTCTCAAGTTTAATGAAGCCTTTTTACAGATCTACTATATTATAATCTTGCTGACCTGCTCAACTTAATGAGCCTGAAGTATTATGAAGTATTGAGTCATCTAACATAAGTCTCAAGGCAGTTATTCTCAATAACGGCAAATAAGCTTTCTTCGATCGATGTTAGACACTCAGCTGCAATGAAAGAAACCTGCAACAGCATGGGGTATTTTTTCTCTGCTCTCAACTACTAGTAAGACAAATGGCTGATCTGTGGAGATCTTAAAGTTGTTAGACTCATTTTAGGTCTGCAAGGTGGGTGAGTAAATTATCCATGCATTATTTGCTTGTGTGAGAGCCGGGCTGACGACCAGCATTATGTCATACAAGACTGGCCGTCAAGACAAGGATTAGAACTCAGTTCTTACAACTTTCTGTACCACCCTCTTGTTGAACCAAGCAAGATATTGCCTTCAGCCCTGCTGATCAAATTCGGTTTGATGAAGAGCTTTATCAAGGCAATGGGCAGGGAATGTAGAAGATTTTGTTTCCTCCGTCAGAAGTTTCCACGAGTCAGCATGTACAAACTGATTGAAGTTGTATTTGATGGTCCTCAAATAAGAGAGCTCATCAAGAATTCCAGTTTTGATGAAGCCCTGAATCCTGGTGAACTCTCTGCCTGGTTGTCCCTTAATTATGTCAGTCATTGCATACTTCCTTGGCAACCACAGAAGTCCTCCTTATGAGAAGGCGGTTGATGAATAAATTGAAAATTTCCGCATGTTAGTCCCAACTGGACTATTTTCCATATAATTCTGGGACTTCAGGGAAGAAAATGGTGGGTGCTTTCACCAAGATATCGTGTGATTGAGAAACTCTACCAAGGGTGTAGGGATGTCAACTTTCTGGGTGACTATTGCTGGCGCGTGAAAATGGATTTGGTATCTGCTAGGGACAATCAGAAGTCCCTGAAGAGACCATCCATCCAGGAGTAGCCTTTTTGTATGTTGTACACTTCTCGGTATCAATTAGGACATTCTGTAAGCCTTCTGTGTATAAATTAGTTAAAATATTACTAATGTGTGTACATTCGCCTCCAAATTGATTTGAATATAGGAATTTATGGCAAAACTTGATCTGATTAGATAAAATGAACATGATTTTCGGGTTTAGCGCTAAAAAATGGCCTAAAATCAGCTATTATGTGTTAGACCTTGAAAACAGGGCAGACTATTGTAATCTCTGTTGACGCACTGTATAATATATTAAAATACATTGAAAAGTCAGGTTATCTAGGTAAAGTAAACGCTGAACAATATTTGCCAATAAAACGATTTAATCATAATTTAGATTGCATGGTCGGGTGGGTTAATTCAGAATCATTTAGGAAGAGGTGGTTAGAATTTATTCATTGTTTAGGGGAAAAACACGAAGTTTATTTAATTATTATCAGAACAATGAAATATTACATAATGTTTATAGTAAAAGGAAAGAAAAAATATGCTACAAGATGATGCAACAGATATTTAATGTAAGCGCCATTTGTGTCAATGACAAGACCAAGTCTAGGTATGACCTGAGCGCAAGTTGAGCGCAGGGGCCAGCATTTTTCAACTTGGAATTTCAGAATTTTGACACTTTGATGAGATTTGCTACATCCTTTTACTCAAGCATCAAACATACTCCAAAGTCCATGAATTTTGAATAAGGCTAAGTGCCAGGCCAAATTTCCTTTTAATAAAACCCTTAAAATTTTGGCTTCCAGCAGCCTTGAATTTGTATTTGCTGCGTAAGGTTACTCCTTGTTGATTTTTTATACCGGCATTTTTTAGGGTTGCATCCATCCAGTGGAAGACATTCTATTCAAAATGTTCAAATAAAGAAGGCGAGTGGTGATATTTTGCCCGTTCATGTTTGAGCTAAAAACACTATCAAAAAAGCTAGCTTCTTTCTCAGAAAGATATCTTCTGTTCAATCAGAAACTCATTTTTATTTTGTAAATAAACGCGATAATTTTGTATGTTTTGAGTGGCCTGGACAGTGAACAACTTCTCATAAGTCTACAAAAGTGTAAACTACGAATTCATCAAGGATGGTTTGATGTAGCAGTTTTTCTCTTTTGAATCTCTTTTTTGGTCGGATCAGGAATCAAAGTTTCTTCATCTCACTTCAATGAACTAAGTTTTAGATCATCTCTTAACAATTACTGAATAATTACATGCCTACATTTGGTTTTCCAAGCATATATACTGGAACTCCTCCTTGGATTTTGTCTTATCTTCTTTATCATGTTCACGATGAGATTACATCCTCACTGATTGTGGTGTGGTGGTCCTTATTATTTGAGTACAAATGATTGCCTTTTTAAACCTTTTGATAGCTTTAAAATTTCCAGGTCTGATCACAGTAGCGTTACCTAGTTTGAAAATATCGATCACTTTCTCACACTTCTATACAAATATGCGAATTACTTCACATTTCTAGCTCATATTTGTAAATGGGTTTTTTATTTTAAGAATATATAATTTGATTTATACAATAACAATAAATCCTGAAAGAACCTTCACGAAAATAATTAATTGATTGTTTTTAAGCATATTTAAAATCATTTCTATAAGGCAGTTTACATTCTGTTATTCTACCCTATACCTGAATTTAAACATCCCTAGATTAATTACCGAGACCAAAATTAATGAGTGATATATCATAATATACCGCCCTTTAATTGAAACAAAGATCGTATTCGGTGCTTTTGAATCTCATGGAAATTAGGTAGATTCTCGAAATTTATTATATCTGGAAACTTTCTTCTCTACCTTCGAAATGGCAATTTTTAAAAGGCCTTATTTATTTATATCTAATATTAATAAATTTAGACATAAGTCCATACCATACACACTCTTCTGTTGTCCCCTAAATAAGCTCACAACTTTAACCCAATCAGACTGCCATGTCACCTCAAAACTAATCTTCGAAATCTACACTTAAGCCCTAAACTTTCCAAAAATTACATATATCATACATATTTAGGTTTGTTCAATTATAGCGTAACATGGATTATAATGTACAAAAATTATAAATTGAATAAAACAGCTGCATTTCCCTCATTAATGTGATTAAAAGCAATAGATATTTGTTTTTGAGAAATTTTAATTAAAATTTAAATAAATACCTGGGAAAAATGATTAATCAAATGCCCCCGCCCCCCCCCCCCCCCAAGAATTATCCCCAGTAAAACCGATGAAGTATTTTCCTAAAATAGAAAAGAATAAAATTCCAACTAAGGCAGTTTTATTTGGAGTGCAGCAGTTGGTTAAGTAAATAGGCTCAAAAGTATTATGAATAGCTTTCCTTTACATTGGTGTGAATGCTAGCAGTTGCGATGGATCGATGGTTGCAAGCGAGCTTTGTGGGAATGAAAATAATCTGCATGTCCATAGGGATGGAATAAATATGCCATGAATGATTTGAGGTCGCCATCGTAGAGTTGGCAGCAGTCGCTGGCTATGCACCTAGCTTTATTTTTTAGATATTTTTCCCACAAAATAAGTAGAGGAAACTAATTTGTATTGGCGAAAGAAAGCGTGATATTGAATTCATCATTTTTCATTCTATAAATCCATTGCAACAGGTTGTTTATATGAGATCAATTTAATTAATATAGAGATGAGAGAAAATGGAGAATCAATATAAGAAATTACTTCCCTTGAAAGGGAAAATGAACCTAAAATCAGCTGAACGAAAGATGCTGATAACAAGAAGAATAAAGAAACGTGGAAGGTGGCAAACACATCACTTTTAAACTTCATGATTTATAAATAGTGAAATATAACTACGGCATTATATAATTCCTGAGCAAACTCTTTTATTAGCCACAGCAAATCTAATGTAAGGTTAGCAAATGAATTGAAAGGGTGAATAAAAGAAAGAAAGACGATATGAAAATACAAGGTGGCTCTACTATCTCTGACACATTTTATCCTTCAATAACTTGAGTAATCTTTCATACATCTGGATAGAAGATTTATGCAGCGATATCAAACTTTCCTATCTTAGATTTTCATGCAGCTTGATCGAATTTAAAATGCGAGCAAAGTGTGCAGCATCATATGAATAAATAAAAAGCGTTACAATCGTGCCAAGAAAGGTAAATTCGGATTTAAATAAAAAGCATTCTGCTAAGACCACATTATCCCATAATCAGGAAAGCATGATAAGACGTGGCGCTATAGAACAAAGACAAGCCCAACTGAAGAAAATTGGGATGAAGGTCGGTATCATTTTCATACCAACTTAAGAAGGTCGATGAGACCAGAAGCTAAACAAAATATGAGTCAATGTACTAAAACAAAAATTTTGGGAGATGAAAAGTAGCACGTTTGCATGATTTAAATTGTGAGAAGAAATTTGGGACAAGAGCATTTCAAATCATTTGTAATATCCAACCAAGATAACTTTCCAAAAAACACAAAAATCCCATGTCCCTAATTGAAAGCCACGATGTATGAAGACATACATTTTATCATAAAATTTTAAGTGAAAACGAGCTTTCAGAGATACGAGAATTTGTTTTTTAATGGCCAGAAAGTAGCGTTAAACTAGATGGCGTCATCTTTATGCAAAATATTTCTCTACCATAGAGACAGCCAGTTCCTTAATGGCTAAACGAAGGTTTCTCTGAACGCTGGATAGGTTGAGGCTCCGTGGCGTCCCTATTATCCTGCCCTATCACTATTTTTTATGGAAATTCATTGTATGAAAAGGGAAATTAACTAAGTCTGCAATTATTAATAAACTTAAAGGTATGGTTAGAAGAATTCTTGAAGAAATAACCGTTGAAATGATTCAGATGTTTTGCTTAGAATATTTAAAAATGTAATAGAAATTTAAATACAGAAGTGTCTACTAAAATTATTAGTAGCGCCTTTATAGGGTAAAATTTTTATATATAGGTAAATATCATAGTTATTTAAGTTATAATAAGTTAACGTGTAGGAGAAGGATTAGACACAGACTACATCGAATAAGGCAAAGAATTTTAATCGATTTTTCCTGATTCGTAATTCTCAAATTGAGGTGAGTCAGACTTTATAAATCGCCACAATTAACTGCAAATTTTAAATCAGCAAATGACATTAAATTACTAACTTTGGATTTCCGTTGGATAGCTATATACGAATAAACATCCTATTTTGACGTCAATTCATTCGACTTGTTTCATTTTATTTTATTATTTATTATCTATCCGTGTTTTCCAAACAAATTTTTTTTTGTGGTGAAGTTTCCTTTCCATTTAAATTTTAATAAGTAAAGCCTAACCACGTATGGTTTAATTTTTCTCCAAAGTCTTGCATTCTAAAGCTCTTTACTTTGACCATTGATTACTAACTGCCCTGAATATATTAATTGTATCGAGGTATAATCTTTTAGTCTATTTTTCATCTCAAGATAATGAATAGTTTCACAGGAGAAGATATTAAGCACATCGGAGTGGGTGAGATGGTTTGCCCTGACTTTAGAGGGGATAAACGTGTGGGCTCTGTATATTTCAGTTGCTTGGAATTTTTTTATTGAGTTCTTTCACTATTAAGTATCACATTAAAACTTACTAAATAATGAAAATAATTTCCTCTTGAAGTAACGTGGAATTTTTTTATTTGAAAAGTATTTTTTATTTATACTATACTTTGTTATGTATTTATCAAAAACGCTTCCTCAAGCAAATTTTAGGTATTTTAATTTATTTGAAAGCGTTTTTATGCAAATTCTAATCTTCTTTATATTTATCTGTTATTTCAGGTAAGAACTTAAGATTTCGTACAGCTAAAATAGCCATAGAAAAACAGATTTCATAAGACCATCTTCTTACTATAAAGCAGAGTGACACTAACAGGTAAGCAAAGAATCATAAATGCATGCATCCACTGGTAAAAGATATTACTATTTGGAGATGCGTTGACTACCTCTTGAAAACCGTTTTTAGATATACAACATTCTTGTAAATGTTTTTTTCATTTCTGGTGTTTTGCTATCCTGAAAAATATGGATTACAGGCGCAAGAGAACATATTAACACCATGTTGCCAGATGCTCTCACATTAAAGAAAGCAACCTGAGCATCAATCTGTAGCATGAAACGTTTCATATTAGAGCTTCTTATTGGATCAAACAGGAGAGCGATGCAAGTTTGCATCATAAATTTAATTTAAGTATACAGAGATAATAGTTTAGCAAGTATCCAGCTTTTCACTGTTATAAGGTTACAAGGGGTTCAATTAGTACCACATATTCCATTAAACTACATAACTTTTGTCGAGTAATATAGAAATCTCTTTGCTTTTACCATCTACCCAGCAACCTAAGCACCACCAAATAATTCTCTCTTTTAACTCTTTTTTTAAAGTATTCCATCGGAATAAAAAAAAAAAATTCTAAAAAAAATACTTATCATTTTCTTAAATGGCAAGTCATTGGACTATTTTCAATACATGTTTACTCAACACGCTCTTCTACGCTCGAAATTATCTTCCTAAATTATAAAAACTTCCTCTTAACATTCTTTATATTTCGTTCTATTCTTATATGGGATGGTCTCCCATCATCTAAGCAAAGTGATTTTTTTACTACACTTAAACACCATTTAAATTATTTTTTGATTAATCATACTCTTTAGCGAAATATATTGGTGTTTTACGATAAAAAACTCGCTGTAATTTTCATTAGTATGTTGGCCAGATCAGCGTCATAAGGCTTATGTTATAACAACTAAATTTATTCTGTTATATAATACTACATTGGTAGTAAGTAATAGTTTTATTAATACTATCATTATCATCGTTATTCAGTACTTTGAAATACTTTGTATTAGTAATTAACTCCAATAATATTACTGTCTCTTTAATCATATAACCGCTCCTTGCCAGAACAGAATTCTGGTGCCGGCAAATGGCTTGAAAATAAACCTATATAATGAATCTCAGCAAAATTGCATCAAATTTATAAGCCTAGAAATAGGTGATCTTAACTTAATAAACTTTTTTATTCGTTTTAGTATTTATAAACTAAATTTGAAAGCTTAATACCTTAAACTAAATATAGATTTATATAAATCTCCCTATTTTTATCATTGCAGAATTCTTCCCTGAAATAAAAAAAAACGTCCTGTGAACTGGATGATCGTAGTAAAACAAGGGTCCTCATATTTCTTGTATCACACGTGTCAGGCTTCTCTCAGTAATGGAAAAAGTATATATATATATATATATATATATATATATATATATATATATATATATATATATATATATATATATATAATATATATATATATATATATATATATATATATATATATATATATATATATATATATATGCATTTTTCCATTCCTATAGGCCTTGTACTTCATTATCAGAGAGGAACTCTACTAGTGCCTTTAAAAAACGTAACATTGTGTCACGTCGGTGGAGTTATGAGAAAGAAGATCACGAACAAGATAATATGAAACTTTATTCAACTTATTTAAGAACTGAAAGTACAACTTTATTTAGCAGATAGTTACCTTGCGTATTAGTCAATAACTTCTTTATTCCTACTGGTTTAATAGTTAGTTAGAAAGTGCAATAAATAGGAGATAACTATTCCATCAACATTCATTGCAAGAAAACACAATTAACAAAGCTAAGTCATGCATGACAAGAAACTTTAAAATTAATTTTATGATAGAGAAATCAAAACCGAGTGAGGTGAAAAGCAAGAGAAACCATAATAGGAAGAAATTATTTAGTCTTTGAGGGATAAAGTGTATACTGCAACGAAGGCAATTATCGTGCAACAAAGCCGTAATAGATTGCCAGGTGAAACAACGGCAAACTTGCCGAAGTTGATATCTGTAAGGTTTCCCGACCTCGTGTCTCCGTCGCAATCACTGAAGGAGGTTCTGTTGTTATACATCGTTCACACATTTTCAATTTCTTGACAAATCTCTTCTTACATTTATGGGCGTGTTTTGCCCTCGTTGGTATTGCGACTGAAATTCGAGGAAGAAAAACGACAACAATAATTAAAATGTTCCTTCCTTTGCTAATCTTTTATAACAGTATTTTGCTTCCCTCTTATTGCAACTTTTTAGCAAACTGAAGTATATAATAAATATTCGTTTCTACTTCCAACACTCCTTAACACATTCACCTTAATAAAGACTAATAATCCATCGGATATTAAATTGATATATTGTTTTCCTTATTTCATTTTAAACCACTTCATTCTAAACAATTCATATTTTTTCATTAGCCAATAAGAGCCATTGAAATTGGTTCCCTTTCTTACAATTTCTTTAATAAACCAATTAATCTTTTAGTTCTGCATCACACCTAATTAATGTATTTTAGGTATTTTACAAATTGCCAAAAAATAAGAGATATTAATTGTAGGGTAGGAATTTTTTAAAACCTGTTTCTTTTACATTCAAAATATTTTTTCCTCTAATAACATGAAACCCTTTCTATCCATATAAAACACAAGCGGATAATTCTTATTACTTGATTCATAGTCATATTAGGAATATATGAAAGAAAATCAAAGGAAATAGCAAGATAATCGAAGGAGTCTACTGTTAAATTTATTCGATGAGATCGACCCTGGCCTCAACCACGGTATCCAGGTGGTGTCAGAACCTGCCACTGGCCTTCTTCACATTCCTTCTATTTATTTAGGTAAAAACTGTGATAATTTTGGACCTAAGCTGCACTCTCGATAGTTCATGGGACCTTTCAACCAAGCCCCCACCTTATTTGTCCTAGAGGCTGCAGTCTGGTCAGCTAAGAGGTCAAATATTCGGGGTGCAAAGGAGGTTGAGGAAAATTAGGGTCTCCTGAATCTTCTCCAGTAACTTTACTCCCATAACCTTTCTCTGCTCTTTGTCTGAGGCTGTAAGGGTCTGCTTCGTCTGTATTATGTATAATTAGGCCTTTAGATGCATTACTCTCACTCTCCTGCAAATCTCACGGCCTATACCGAGAGATTTACTTTGCTTCCGCATAGAGCGTTTGGATTCTGCTGAACTTACTCTCTCACGCTCTCAACCAGCTCAGCTGTACGCTTCCTGGGGCGTCCTGAATGTCTTGGGCGGTTGTCACTGGCTGCATTCTGGTTCTTCATTGTCCCATAGTTCTCGAAGTAGTCTACTCAGTCCTGACTTCTGCTCTGGACGAGCCTTTGTCACATTCAAACTGATGCACGAAAGTGTCCTGCACTTTTTTTAACGAGCCTGTCTTGTAGTAATGTTTGACGAAGTATATTATTTGCTGGAGCACCCATTGAGATCTATTTGTGTTCACAAGCATTGCGTCTGTCATGTTTTGCAAAGTAAGGGTGATTAGTGGATAAATGAAGGATATATCACAAAAAGTATTACGCGACATTTCTCCAGACATCTACCCTTTTTATATAATCACAAACCGAATTAATCACTCGAAGAACGATAAAATCGTCACTCAATCAATTGAAGATAGCTCTCTTATCCTTTGACCATTTAAACACGTGAGTATACGTTGATCTCAGTTAAAGACTTCTTGTTCATGCAAGTAGGGGGCTAATAAGTTGATATCACAGTTGGAAGCTGTGATCCTTTCCAAACTATCCATCTTTTTTCATTAATTCGTATTATTAATTCCTTACCTATTGCTTACTCTTCTTTATTTAATCACTTACCTTAGAATTTATTATCATTGTATTCGAAGCATATTTTTCACAATAAATTTCAATATTTATTATACATATATACCTATACATTCACTAAGACATCTAATATTTCTTACAAGTTTATGGTAGATACCAAGCAAAATCATACATATACTTAGGCCCAAATTATCGAATAAATTGAGTTTATCCCTTATACGTCAAAAGAGTGAACTTACTTTTCCTTCAAAAACAATGATATTTAATACCTAAGTGCACAGAACTTCCTCTATTACATATTTTTGAACTAAGATATCCTAATTGTATGATTTAATTTCCCTCGTAATGCAAGAGTAGCTTTATAAGAATATTTCTTAGATTATCACACTGAATGATCTCCTACATTAAATTACATATCAGCGGTTGAAATATTGATTAGTGCTTGTACAATTAGATATACTAAAGACTGACTGTCATTGAAAAACACCTCTCTATTGATCTGTCAAGAAACCAGCATGTCATAGCTTTAGGTGAAATTAATGGGTATGTTGTTTTATAGGAAAAGAAGAATTCAATAAAGATGAATAAATAAAAGAAATTGGCTGGGAATGTAGGCCTATATGAATTCAGAGCCGAACCAAAAATTTCAATTAATGATGTATTGATACCAGGTCTCTTGTATAATGATTATAAAGAATGCATATGGTGGAAAATACTCGTGTTAGATTCCTCTGACATGAGTTAGTAGAAGATGCATTCATGATAAAACATTGAAACAAAAAAATGAATAAGAAGCATACAGATATTATAAAATAACCTGACTAAATGAAGGTTTATTGACACAGGAAAAGTCAACAAACCATGGGGCATCAGGACAAGGTATATTTAGTGTTAATAGAGATATGAGAAAATGCTAATAAAAATTTGAATGTTAAAATGAAAGTTGAAAAGCGAACAAATTTTCAAATAACCTATAATCTTACCTTGAATAGTTGCAAATATAAGAAAAGGTATAAAAAATTGGGAACCAACATAAAGACTCAAAGAATTATAGCTAGTATATATAACAAAGTACAAAAGCAGATTTCAATAAAATTCATAAAAAATAAGATGGCAAGTAAATTTATGGACAATACATACAAACAAGAGTACAAAAATGTTAAATTATATAAAAATGAGGAAACAGAAATTGAACTTGTAAACTATTGGAATAGCATAGAACAAACTGTGATAATAATAGGGAAGAAATATGAAATGAGAAAAATAAAATTCTTTGCTCTCGATAGATATTTTTGAAGAAGGAATAAATAATGAAAGAAATGGCAAGTTTCAGACAGTTGGTGGAAATGAAAGCCTATTTTAATACTGGAATGTCAAATTTCCTAAAAAATTAAAGTTAAGTTCAAGTTAAAAATCGAAAAAAACTATGATAAATGCTTTAATAATCGTGGCGCACTTAAACTGCATTATTCTTCATTTTAACAACATACTGAAACACAGAAACATTTACATTAGAACGGTGGAAAAACGGGCTTTTTTCACTAATGTCAAAACCACATATATACTGCAGGTATTTACAGCGATTGGACAAAATTAATGAAACATTAAAAATTTAACACCAATATTACGAATATCCATCCAAATTTCATTGTGAGTGTTTTGTTTTTATTGTAGATATATAGATTTATTTATCAAGTTCATTGATTATTTATATTTCTTTTTCAGCTCTTTGTATAGATTCTAAGATGCGTGACCTGACTAAGTTCGAAAAGGATCAAATTGTTGGGGCTTGAATTGCTGGAGCTTCTGTCACCAGAACAGCTAAACTCCTTGTTTTTTCGAGAACTACCATATCAAGGCCCATGAAGGAATTTAAGAAGCAGAGCAAAACCTCCAGCAGGAGTAGTAATTCCGGCAGAACTTTGAAGCTCGCTGAAAGAGACTGATGAGTGTTGAAACGCATTGTGATGACAAATCCCCGGAGAACTGCCTCTAAAGGGACTGCAGAGTTGAATCAACATCTCACTAGCCCAGTTTAGACCAAAACTGTTTGCCATGAGTTAAATAAAGCCTGATATCATGGAAGATCAGTTATCGAGAAACCTCTGCTTTCTCTACAAAACATTTAGAAAAGGCTGAACTGGTGTAGATATCACAAGGGCTGGTCGACAGACTAATGCAACCAAGTAATCTTCTCTGACCTGTCTAGTTTTTCTTTTTTTTCCCACTGCAGGGCGATTTTATTTGTGGGGACAGCCCGGGAAAGCTTTTAATACTGAATGCCTTCGTCCTACAGTGAAGTACGGCGTAATGTCAGTGATGGTTTGGGCTGCCATATCTTGGGATTCTCTTGTTCCACTCGTTACCTTGCATGGTAGGATCAATAGTAACGAATATCTGAATATTTTGGAAGATCAAGTCCACCCGATGGTTCAGAACTTATTCCCTGATGGTGAGTGATTTTTTGAAAATGAGTGCCCTAATACACATCGCTTATGTAGTTAGGAATTGGTATGCTGAGCATAGGAGTGAGCCACAACACATCAAGTGACCCCCACAAGCTCTATATCGTAATATTATTGAGCATTTGTGGTGCATCTTGGATCGACAAGTTAAAAGTCATTACTCTCCGCCGTCATGTCTGAAACAGCTGGAGCAGGTATTGCAAGATTAATGGCTCAAGATTCCTCTCAATGAAGTCAGGAAGCTGTATGAATCAATTCCAAGACGCATCAACGCTGCTTAGAAAGCAAAAGGAGGACCAACTCCGTATTAAATAAATATTCATTGAACTTAATACCTGTTCCAATTATTTTGTCCAACACCTATAGCTGGTATAACCATAAATGTACAAACAAGAGAAAAATGCAGAAACTACTAAAAGAATTCAAGTACTCCTCTTACCTTAACTGTACCATAGAAAAAAGGCAAAATAATCAGTTTCCGTCTTTAGATACTCTTACCACTAAACATATCGATAAACAGATCACCAAAGTATTAGTCAAAAATCAAAATCCAGGCCTTTGCATGAATGAAAAAATTGAATGTACTGACCATTATAAAAAGTGAAATAAAATTCTACATCAACCATGCGTTCACCCATTGCTCCACATGGAATGAGACACGAAGAACTCGATGTGCTACACAAGGGAATAAAGGTTTTAAAAACGTTGACATAGATACCGTTATTGGTAAGAAAATGGATAGATGATAAATGTCACCTACAGAGAGTAGCAATCACCGAGCCGAAAGAAACACTATTAAACTCAAGTACAAGAAAATTATGAGCGTACAAAAGGGATAACAGAGTAATGCAGGAAATCCTAAAGAGAGGAGTAAAACCAACACAAAACCTAAACCAAAAGTCATTTTGATATAAAAATTTGCTTGCAAAATGGGAGAATGAGAGCTTCAACGTCATTCATATATCGGAATAGAAGAAACCTAGCTACGACGACGAATTGATTATCTTCTAAACAATGGTGCCCACAAAACACATACGTTGGAAAAGAATTGGAGGCAACGAGTGTCGAAGACACTCAAAGAAAATACCGAAATCAAGGCTCATTCTCCAAACATCGGCAGCTACATATATTAGAAGCCATTTATATAAAATAAAAAAGGGAAATTCCCTCCAATGACCAGCGGCGTTTTGCGATAAGATGATAAATGGTTATTACAATGATAGCTAAATGAGGTTTCTGTTACTAGATGGCGCCACCCAGCTCCAAATATAATTGCAGATTTGAAATCTCCAGGTAAATAACTATACGTCCAAAGATCATATAGGTCATTTCACGGCTCTAAATGGGTACAATTGAACTTTACTTCTTTTGAAAAGAAACTGACCCCTTGACTTTGCGCTTCGCGGCAGGTAAAAACCAACTCAAGTCAAATATACAACCAAACATACAAATTAATTTCCCTCCCTCGCGTCTCTGCGCCCCAAATACTAATTTATTAACCCTGTTATCGTTATAGATTAACCTTTTGAAACCGTACCAAGCCTATTTTTAATGAACTTTACTTTGTTTTAGAAATTCCATTCTGTATAAGTATGTTCGTATATATGTTACCATATAACTAATCTATATAAAGCTGTTTTCCAGGCCTTGTTACAATCTTTTGTCTTTTAGGTTGATACTTGTGTGTAGTGAAACGCGACAGGCCAATAAAATTTTGTTTTGCTCCGTGAAAAAATTTCGGGGACAGAGATAGAAAACGCAAAATTTCACTATTAATTTATTATTCTCACATTAATATCATGCATATCATCTTAATGTTGACACTGAATAATAAATATGTCCTCCCTTTGCTTTAATAACAACAGCAATCCGATTTGGCATGGATTCCAACAATTTCTGGCTCATATTCCGTACTTCCTCATCGTGATAACGGACCTGTATAACAACACAGATCAGCTTTTCCATTGTAGAACAGTCCTTTGTCATGGTCCTCCGCTTGATAATTGTCTACAGATTGTCAATTAGATCAGCGTCTGGTGAATTTCCATTCCTTTTCAATACCGTAATCTTCTCGGATCGGAAGAAACATTACATTTTGGGGGAGATGTGGCATGGGGAGTTATCCTACTAGAAGATGGCATCTTTGTTTGGAAAGCCTTTACGAAGGGTCAAAACTAGTTGCTTTCTCAAGTTGCTTGGTACTTATCTGAATTCATCATTTTTTCCACTGGTACCAGTCCTTTAGATTCAGTTGCTGTGAATGTACCCCAAAACATCTACATAGCGGGGTGTTTTGGGGCTTGCTGGATATGCCCCGCTCTCAATTGTCTTCTTCACTGTGCCTCAAGTCTTGTGATCGGATCCCATGGACTTCGAATTGGGTATCGTCAGAGAATATCACCTTTTTCCAATCTTCTTTAGTCAATTCTTAGTAATTCTTAGTCCAAGTCAAGCGTTTCACCTTCATACCAGTGGTAAGTAGAACCCTCTTAAGTTGTATTGGTGCAGTTCTGCGTCTTCAACAAGCCTTCGATAAATAGTTGACCAGTGATGTGGATACCAGCAGCTAATAAATCACGCTCTAGGTCTTGGATGGTCTTTTGCTGATCTTTTACACTATTATGTAGCAATATTTTCTTATCGTGTTCAATTGTTTTTCTTTTTCAACCACATCTTCCACGACTTTCATTCTGGATTATCGGTCTTTTCTTTCTTCTTGATGAGTAGCCTCATAGTCGACTTTTTCAGCATCAGCTTACTGGCTATCTCCCAAACTGACATATCAGCATCTCCACGCAGCACTACAACCTTTGCTGTATTCCTGGGGGCTAGCCTGTTAATAACTGCACTCATTACAGTCTTTGTTTTGTTCATTGCCATTGCCAACAGAGAGTTGCCAAGTGTTACCATTTTGAGAAGTCTATATATGGTTGCCAATTAGCAAACTAAACGCATGAAACATCATAGCCACTCAGAATTAGTAACTGATCACTCAAGAATCACCTATAATAGGAGTGTTATAAAATTTAAAAATTCTTGAGATGTCCTAATAATTTGCATAGCACTGTACTTTTCTAGGATATTCTGGCGAAATTAACCACGGGCTAACTCACGACCATAAGCGGAATATAAGACAAATCGAGAGTCGAAAAGAAAATAATTATCACTAAATTAGCAGTCGCCTTCAATGAAATATGTTAAGAAGAATATCTACTGTCCAACTATATAATATATATATATATATATATATATATATATATATATATATATATATATATATATATATATATATATATATTATATATATACTAGCAGAAATACCCATCTTTGACTAGATTGAAAAGAAATGCCAACATTATAATATGAATATTGAAAGTTATTCACTTAGATTATATTCAACATATAAAATAAATCAGTGTTAATTTTCCTGTACATAAGAGAGCTGCATCCGTCTACCAAAACATATAAGAAATGGATATCAACTTTCATGTAGACGATAAAGATATTTTCTTCTTACTAATATCATCGTCATGGTATATGGCCGAGTATGTATGTACGTTTATTCCGTACGTTAATAACTCCGTTCTTTTTTTCTCTAAGAGTGCTTTACTTTTTTTACTTTTGTTTTGATTCTTTAACCAGGAAGGATTCGTAATATTATATATCTATTGCCATATGCAGCGTTTCGGGGAGTTAATTAAACAACTAGTGCAAAAATACACCTTCAATTACATACGAAAATGAAATATTAAAACTTTAAAGATACTAAATATCTAAATGAGTACTACGCGAAGGTTGACACAAAAATTCACTTTAGTACAGAATGGTAACTAAAGAACATAAATAAGTTGGATTCCTTTTACCTGTAACTAAGTGAGAGTCTGGAATAAGATGACCTTGAACGAGAACCTCGTTGCTACGATGATTCGAGGAGTAAGGCTGAATCGGACGCACAGCTGTCCGTCTCGCTGCGGGAAGGATAACGTTAGTAGGGATTATTCGGGATAACAGCTGACTTCTAGGTAAGTGGAGAGCGCGTGGTGATGCTACTTGACTTAACGATATAATCAGGGGGATTGTGGATGTAGGATTATTCCAATCCTTGGGTTATACTTCGGGGCTTCTCAATGATGAGACTTGACCAAGAGGTGAATATTTTTTCGAGTCGAACTTCACATTGTGATTCTCAATGGTAAGGGATATTTCTGGATGTATTCCAAAAACTGAGATAAGGGATTTCTCTAAAAACTCCCGCTTGGTTACAATTCTTCTTGATTCCCTGTTTTACTTAAAAATTGCTCTCCATTCTCCTACTCTTTTCTCCAGTTCAAACTATATATACAGGGTGTGGCATAACCGATTGAGCAGTTTTGAAGAGTCAATGATCGGGGGGAGGAGGGAGGTGCGGGTGGTTTCGCTCTGTTCCATAGACATCCACATTTGAGTAGCAAACATGGTGTGGACGGGAGCACATCGCGGCTTTGCCGTGCTTGCCTATTTTGAGAACAATCAATCTGTGATTGCAACGCAAAGAGCTTATCGGCGACGGTTCAATATTCCGCACAACGATGCCGTTCCTCAGGAAAATACAATGTGTTCTTCAGTTAGGCAGTTGGAGGCAACTGGTAACACACTAAGAATAGTTCCACAGGGCCGACGCAGGTCTATCAGAACACCAGAAAATGTGGAGATAGAGAGACAGCAATTGTGCAGTTGCCGAGACGTTCTGCTCGAAGGCATGGTGTTGCTTTGGGAATTTCCGACCTAAGTTTGAGGACGATTCTGTATATGGATTTGAATTACCATCCCTACAAAATAATGATGGCTCAAGAATTGAACCAAGAAGACTTTGCCAACCCCCAAAATCTGTGTGAAATCTTGCTTACACAGATCGCTTCCAAAGCAACTTTCTTTAGTAGCGACGAGGCACATTTCCACCTCTGTGGGGCTGTGAATAAGCAAAATTTCCGTTCCTGGGCTGAAAATAACCCCCGACTTATCCACTAAATACCGCTACATTTCCCTAAACTAACGGTGTGGTGTGCCATATCACAATTTGGTGTGATAGGCCCGTACTTCTTTGAGGAGGAAGTAATGACCCTAACCGTGAATTCCAAACGTTATGTCTTAATGTTACACAATTTTCTGCAGCCCAGACTGGAGTAGATTGTTGAAGATGAGGGATTGGGGGACGCGTAGTTTCAGGAGGATGGGACCACAGCTCCACACAGACCGAAATTCACTCAATGTTTTAAGATGAATGTTTCCCGGACTTCTGGTGTCTATGAGTGGTGATTATGGGTGGCCTGCGCGGTCATCTGATTTGAGCATTTGTAACTTCTTTCTTTGGGGATATCTGAAAGAAAAGGTGTTCAAACTTGGCCCTCACACTCTACCACAGCTAAGGAAGCGGATTATTGAAGAAGTTAACGTCATACCTGACAGTATGTGCGAACGTGCTGTACGAAACTTCAGAGATCGACTGCTATAGTGTGTTGCTGTTAACGGCCGCCATCTTCATGACATTATTTTCACTACCTAGGGATTATAAATGGTAGGTACTGCTAACCTCGAGTGTAATAACATTTCTTATCTATTTACCCCTTTTATTTTTTATAACTCCTCAAAACTGCTCAATCGGTTCTGCCGCCCTGTACGGCGATTATCCCATGGGGGAAGGGGAAGGAAGATGAGTGCCCACCTTTATGCCTCTCTCCTAGGACATCACTTTTCAACGTTGTGGCCCTTCACTCCTATGGTTTAGGTCGGAAAAGTGAAATTTCGTCTATTTGGCTAAAATAGACCTATAAAATAGAAGGGGACAGTAAGCTTGTTCATAGATATTTATTCTAAAAGCTATCTCACCCTTTTTTGTTTATACAGGGTGTGGCAGAACCAATTGAGCAGTTTTGAGGAGTTAATGCTCTGGGGAAGGAGGAGGGAGGTAGGTGTTCCCTTGCCGGTTTCCAAGGAATGGTTCGCTTCCATTGGCAAAGCCTCCTTACGGCTTCCCTCGAGAATGTACCTGCCAAATAAGGCGTATCGTATCTATATACACCTCTTACTTTTTTATAACTCCTTAAAACTGCTGAATCGGTTCTGCCACAGCCTTTTTTGGCGAGCAATCTCGAGGATTGTTAGGCCAGCGGGGCAAAGGGGGGAAGGGCTCTAGTATGTCTGCCTACAAATAATTTTAATTCGTTAATCCCATGTTAAATCTTTCTTATAGAAAGTGTTTCTGGTTTTACTAGTAAGAGCAAAAATGAAAACAACTGTTCTTGCTCAGCTTTGGAAGCCCGAACATATAAATGACCGTGTGAAAAATAATTCTTTTCTAGTTGCAAACCACTATCTCTCAAATTCTGACCTTAGGACTTATTAATGGACATCGCAAAAGACAGATGTATTGGAAATTGAAGTCGTTTGTACTCAAAATGCATCTTAGAAGTTTTTAAAGAAATTCGAGGAATTTGAAACATCGCCTTTTCCACAGCCGGAAATTATTGTCACCTCTATGACATTTCTCATTAATTTCTTGACAACTCGTCTTGTCCCATTGAACAACATTTCTTGAGAAATGTTACACAAAATCATAACTGGAAAGCATATTTTCATTTGAACAGATTAGGAGGAACTTATGGTGGGAGAGAGGGGAAAGAGAGGGGTGAGAGAGAGAGGAGGGAGAGGGAAGGAGAGATTTTTTTAGTTTAGATATCATTTTGTAGGGGGGGAGGGGGTAGATGGTGGAGAGCGAGATAGAGTGGGGAAGAAGATGAGGGAGATGGAGAGAGAGGGAGGAGAGGGGAAAGGATGGAAGAAGAGAGGTAGGGAGGTAGGAGGGTTAGAATGGGATTTTTTCATTTCTTTAAATGGACACACACACCCACACACACATACACGGAGAGACAGATTTCTTTTTTATTATACAGATAACACGAAAAGTGTTGACACTAAATTTTGTTTGTAGTCATAACATGAGGCACTAAATGTTAAATATATTAATTAAATATCATATTAAAGTTTGTAGCTTAAAGAAATGATGAGCCTTAAGTTGATATTATTATTTCTAAATTATTGTCTTATATTATTATTCATCAACTATCAATTTATCATCACGCGCTGTTAATATTGCATTTTTATTATTATTTAATTACACTTCTCTAGAACAGATACAATTTTTTATGGTGATACAAGGAAAGAAATTATTTAAGCCTCTTTTTAAATAGTTGTTCAGCTATTTTAAAAATGAGAATTCAAAGATTGACTAATTCAGCGACAGCCGAGTTTGACGAAATGATGGAACTCCTATTGCGTCCACAACTTTCGTCTTTCTATCAAATGTGAATGAAACATTATCGTTTGTCCATTTCTTTTTCGATTAATTGTAAACTCTAATCAGTAAATGAACAATGAAAAGTACTTGATAACAAGGATATTCAGGAAAAAAAATCGTTATTATTTTTACAGCGCTGATGATGCAGTACGATAGAACTTTTATCACAACATGGCGTTCATAATGCAAAGTGAGACTTTGCCTAGGTGATTGCTTCCGAGCATTCTACACACGTAGGGATTATAAAGTATGTGACCAAAATGTTTTCAAAAGGAAAAATAAAGGTAGAATTTGTTAATGTCATTTTCTTTAGTTAAATATTTAATTTTCATTAATATTTATAATTCTGTATATTTTAAAATTTCCCTTCTTTTTGCGTCTGGCTATTAAGCTTAAAATACCCTTCCCAAAAGAGTTTAGGTATTTGGACCTTTTATGTTGTTGTTATCTTCTTTCTCTTCAGGGGACTCGCTATATTGATAAAGCGATAGTAATCTGATGTGGCTAAATCGTGTGAGTATGTGGTATCACTCATTAGTTTTCAAGCGAAATTTTTAACTTTTTGTCTGGTATCTGGTGTAATGTGGGTCGCGCATTATGTTGATGCAAAGGACTCGTGTTTTATTGATTCAACATAGCCATTTTTTCAAGTGCTGCACGTAAACGATTTGTGATATTTTGATTTGAATTATCAGTTTCAAATGCATTAAGTGTTTCATATCCATTTAAAACACTTGAGAATCTTCTGTGAATGGTACCCCAGTTTTGCCTTGGGTATTGGTTTTTCGCCAGGAATAATTCAATGTCTAGAAAGTTGAATATTATTGTACATAACCTACTAAAAAATGAAGTTTTCAGTCTAGAATGGTGAAATGAACAAATATTGTTCATTTCTGACAGGTCGTCAGGAATTTTTTCCCCAATATTTCAAACTTTGCCTCTTTCCTCTAAATGAGGATTTACAGTGGAAAGGTTTAGCAAATTATTAAACAGTTATATCAGATTTTATTGAGGTGTTATTTTGAAAAGATGTCAATCAAATTTCCCCTGTGGCCATGAGTGAGGTTCAGCTTTGAGACTAACATTTCTTGAGCAAATATTCTGAAACCATATTTGGCACTGGCTCACACTAATTCTTTATTCATCGCATATGTGACACAAACTCTTTGTTGTTAACTTACCAATGTTGCCTTTTTAAACACCTAAAGCGTAACTTTGCCAAATTCGTTCTTTCTATACATTTAAAATATTCATCATTCAACGATAAGGACCATTGAATTGATAATAATAATATAAATTTGTAGCCAAGAAAATAGCGATTATTTTGGTAGAAATGTAAACCTTGTGTTAGGCTAAGATATCAAGGATTCTATTTTAGTAGTGTATGTTAGTATAAAAACAAAAATGATTTCAATTATTTTTATGCAGAAAATAATGATAAACGTGAAAAAAAGCCGCATGACCTATGAGATGACTTAATACTTTGGAATTGAAGGTAGAGGTATTATAGGTAAATATAAATATCCTGATCACCATTCATCTTAAACTTAAATATCTAATATATAATAAAATATAAAATAAAAGGAAAAAAAATTCAGTGATTTGAGAACTTGAACAGACTAGCCGTTTTGCAAGGCGGGTCAAATGAAAGGAACCTTTCACCATAAAACGAACATATCGGATAATGGCTAAAGATATGTAAACTACTCATACAAGATTTTAATTAAAAGGTGCCCTTTTAGAGATAGACACATCTTTAGCTCATTTTCATATACATTTACTTCTAGCTCTTTTATTAATATAGTGAATAATTTGGTTCCAAAATATACATAACCTCAGTAATGGAAACAGTTTACAAGAGGATAAATAAACTTGAAATATTAAAAATGACGAATTAAAAAGAGTGAATATAGTTTATGTTAAGAGTTTTTATCATTTAGTACTTAGATTAAATGTATGGTTTTAAAACTATCTTCTGGTAGTTTTAAAAATTTCACTTCAGGTAAAACAAATACCCTTCAAAGTAGAAGGTACTATTAAGGTAATGAGTGTCAGTGTAAGACTTACGGCCGTATGCTAAGAAAAATGTGAAATGCACTTTTATCAGACTTAGTGCAGCTTCACAATTATTTATAAATTTATTATATGCAAAAGACTAAAATGTGAAATATATATAAAAAATTAGTTTTTTTGCTCAAATGTGTATTTCACATTTCTTTTAACATACGGCCTTTATATTTAAATAATTTACAATGTATAATACATCAACATTTTTTCATCATGTAAGTTACGATTTCTTTAGGAAATACTAGGAAATAGAAATAACAAAAGAATTGAGAGAGGAATCAATCATTACAAGGCTGTGTATTATAAAATTGTCGTCGCCGATAGTGAGTTTCCAATGCATACTCGTGAGATGGAAATTAGGGACTGACGATCGTATGCTAAAACAAACGTAAAATGCACATATGAGCAAAAGACCTATTTTCTTTTTATATATTTTACATTTCAGCCTTTTGCATATAATAAATTTATAAATAATTGTGAAGCTACACTAAATCTGATAAAAGTGCATTTCACATTTTTCTTAACATACGGCCGTAAATATCTCCTTGTACCACTATTTTTTATAAATAACGAGACTTTAAATCTTTAGGAAGGTTTGGGCCGTTTATTTTAAATATATGATTTTCCATAGTTTTACAGGCTCTTTTTAAATACCAATATCCAACCATCTTAAATAGAGTAAGAAATATTAAACATGTTGGATATTGTGATTGAGATGCTCATGTATATATATAAAGAAGAATAAAAAGGCATATTAATTACGGCAAATTATACTCTTGAAGGCTTTGAGTAGATAAACGCGTTATAAATAAAAAAAGAGCAAACATAAAAAATAGGAAGATATAGAGCCTTAAGCTAGAAAAAAATGAGAATTATCACCAAGAATAGATATTTAAGTCCGCACTCGCTTTACTGGTGATGTCTAAATATCTTCAAGATAAAAGAATACAATCATTGATAAGAGAAACTTCACATGTCAGTCTAACGAATTAAAAGGAAATAACTAAATTAGGAAATGTTAATTGAATCCTTTCCTAGGATATATGAAATGAAAGCTAAAACTAGCTGCCAAAAAGAGTAAAATGGCTTTGTTTAGCCGAAAAAAGGAGATCACTCTTCTACAGTTGTTATGCTTAAGTATACAGGCTAATTTAAGAAAAAAGTTGTATAGAGGAGAAATATTGAAGTTAAATTCAACATTTAAAAAATATATTAGAAGTCTTTTTATAAACTTTTATCCCATTTCTCCTTACAGTTCATCAACAAACCCAAATTCGTTGGGTTTCTTTGGTGCCTGCCCACCCGCTTCCCCGCTCTGCAGCACTACTCTAATGTGTAAATCGTTCTCTGTTATTCTTTCATGATGCATTTCTCCATTACTCAAAAGGAAAATAAACCTTACATTCATATACCTACCAACCTTTAATTGCGTAATTTAATTCAACCGTAGAATTTATTTTGTTCAGGATAGTTTCTTATGCCTGGACAACGTCTGATACTTTTGCTAGTTTATATATATATATATATATATATATATATATATATATATATATATATATATATATATATATCATGACCGCGAGAAAATGATGAAATAAATCCAACTTCACCACAAGATAGAGAAAGGAGAATAATTTTTCTTCGGAAATAGTAATTTCTTACTTAGAAAAAATCCGAGCTTAGGTGGGATTCGAATCGTGCACATTGAGACAGCGAGCAGCCGCTTTGATATTAATTAAACCGTATTTTAGACCACTCGGTTGCTCGCTGCCTGAATGTGCACGATTCGAATACCACCTCAGCCTGGATTTTTTCAAAGTAAGAAATAACTATTTCCGAAGAAAAATTATTCCTCTTTCTCTTTCCTGAGGTGAAGTTGGATATCTCTCTCTCTCTCTCTTTCTCTCTCTCTCTCTCTCTCTCTCTCTCTCTATATATATATATATATATATATATATATATATATATAATAAATGAATAAGTATACTGATATACTTCTATATAATACGTTTCCCAAATAGAATTAAGTTTATAAGGAATAACTATGCCACTTGAAATATGCCCCCAAAACACAATGATTGCGATCAATGACAGTGCTACATCAATGCTGATTTCAGCAATATTGTTAAATGAAGCATTCATTTTAGCAAAGTATAATTTATCATCAGCAATTATAAATCATCTTTTTGAGTCTGAGACGATATTTCTTTGTTACAGTGATGTTTTCATTAGTCTCATAGAAACTTCTCCAATAAGCATTATTATCTGAATTAGTATTTTCATCCAACGACTAGGCAAAAATGTAAATAATTGCGAAAGAATTGCTATAAAGCAATCGTTTCATTATTTTTTTTATTTTAATGCCGAAGCTTTGAGAGGAATTCTTTAATGTAAGTGTTATCAAAGGTTTTTTCAACGTAGTGGCGCTTACCTGTTACTTATAATGCTGAATTACACTATACTTTTTAATATTTAATAAACTTTTTATAATATTTAATGAACTATTGTTTTATTCCCTGAGTAGCTAGATGTTCTGCAACTATGAACATAGTAAGCAGATTCGAATTTGTTTCTTTGTAATAGAGTAAATTTGACCTACTTTTATATATTCTTGTAAATAGACAGGATCAAATCTTGTAAATATCGTTACATTACAGAGCATATAATATTGCACGTAAATTACTAAACATAAGGAAAAATATGAAACAAAAGCAATGATTATATCGAGTGTGTCACTGAAGCCACGAATTACACTGCGTACTTGACCAATGATTCTGGTATGACGAATGAAAACATTTTTGCGTTGTATAGAAAGTTGCAGAGTTTTGCATAAATTCAAAAGGGGAGTTGTTGGCACGGACCTAATTATTAGTTTTGCATCTGGCTGCATTCAGTGTAATTTTCAACATTTAATACCCCTGCATATTAATTCTGAAAGATATTAGATGCACTTGCCTTAGTGAAAGGCACACACTGGGCTTCTGTGTTGTTTAGGAGAAATCATTTATTCCATAGTAAGGTTCCTGATCCATCTCCTTGAATCGCTAACTGATATATAATGTTTTATAATATATATTTCGAACTTTAATATTGAAGGTTTAATTTGCTTTCAAACTTCATTGCTTATCTTGGTTTTGCTGTAGCTGCACTTTGGCCGAATCTTTCTGTTACTGAAAGTCTCTATTGTAATAAAAAATATATTAGTATTTTTATAATCAGATGCACCCAACGACTTGTATTCATTTTAAATCGCTCATTATTGGACGGTTCTTCCGATAGATATTAAAGAATAGTGATATAGAGTAATAAATATAGGTTTTTGACCTATTTTTATATATTTTAATGGGGAAATCCCCACAGTAAAATAGTTATCTATCATGAATTGTCAAAATAAATCTCAGTTTTCGCTTATTAGTTCTACTGAAATTTTTTGTTAAGCCGATCTATACATGATGTAACCAAATTATATTTTACACAGAAAAAATATCCAGTTTTTTACATTAAAATTTAATATAACTTTAGCTGACACCTTAAAGCATTTGTATCTATCTAATAATCATTAGTCACTTGTTTTTCCAACAAGTTCTGGATCACCGTCAAATTTTGATATAGCCGGAACCATCTCTTTATGTCACAGTTATTTGAATATCTTAATGAATTTTTCTCTAAACATAGACGCAAACAACGCAATTTTACTGCCACATATCTCTCTTAACATATTGTGAGTATATTTAGAATGACACCCCTTGAGCTAGTATTTTGAGAAGGGGCTCAACATTTTAACTATTGGTTGGGTCTACCTTGGTGTAAAAAAAAATGCTAGAGAAAAGACAGCAGAAGAAAGGAAAACCCATAAAATATAAAACACGAATAATGAATAAAATAGAGGAATAGGATTGTTACAGCAACATCCATAACTCTCAGAACGTGTGATGGTAGCAAAGATTCTCAACCTCCTGCATCGAATTCAACCATTGATGAGCGTTAGTGAAACTAGAAATTTGAATTCTCTTGCGAGGGTCTAAACCCTAATATGTCACGTACACGTGTTTGAAACTCTTGCTTTCGACTTCTTCACAAAACTGGGTGGCCAGAATGAGAGAATTAGTGAAAAAATAGAAACAAGTGAACAAAGGTACGCTGAGCTACACTTCCCCTCATTTCCCCCTCTTGTCCAAAATATTTTGTACATTCTTTTACACACTGCTACATCGGAAGCATCTTTTGATGTGCAAGTCACCGTAGAATTCTTGATTCCTAGTTTTATTTAATCTTTTATTCCTTAATTTTATGGACGTTTCAGTGTGTGTGGAAGAATGTATATGTTTCCTTTCCATAGGAATTAAAGTGATAGTCATTAAAGTCTGAGTTCTTTATCGGATTTGATTGTGTATAGAATTACCTAAGCACAATTAATTTTGAAGATTAATTATATTTTTCAATCTCGTTCTTACACAGCAGTAAAGTAATTCCTAGTCATTCAATTTGCTTCCACTCTTTGTCCTCACTAACATCCTTTCGTTTTGAATAGGCATACACTTGTTGAAGGAAAAAAGTTTTCCTTTTATTCTCAATATTAATGTTTGTTTACTTTCTTATGATCTTCTTTTTATTCTTTTATTCTCAATATTAATGTTTGTTTACTTACTTATGATCTTCTTTTTATTCTTTTATTCTCAATATTGATGTTTGTTTACTTGCTTATGATCTTCTTTTTATTCTTAATATTAATGTTTGTTTACTTACTTATGATCTTCTTTTTATTCTTTTATTCTCAATATTAATGTTTGTTTACTTGCTTATGATTACTTTTTATTCTTTTATTCTCAATATTAATATTTGTTTACTTGCTTATGATCTTCTTTTTATTCTTTTATTCTCAATATTAATGTTTGTTTACTTGCTTATGATCTTCTTTTTATTCTTTTATTCTCAATATTAATGTTTGTTTACTTGCTTATGATCTTCTTTTTATTATTTTATTCTCAATAATAATGTTTGTTTACTTGCTTATGATCTTCTTTTTATTCTTTTATTCTCAATATTAATGTTTGTTTACTTGCTTAGGATCTTCTTTATATTCTTGTATTCTCAATAATAATGTTTGTTTACTTACTTATGATCTTCTTTTTATTCTTTTATTCTCAATATTAATGTTTGTTTACTTGCTTATGATCTTTTTTTATTCTTTTATTCTTAATAATAATGTTTGTTTACTTGCTTATGATCTTCTTTTTATTTTTTTATTCTTAATATTAATGTTTGTTTACTTGCTTATGATCTTCTTTTTATTCTTTTATTCTCAATATTAATGTTTGTTTACTTACTTATGATCTTCTTTTTATTCTTTTATTCTCAATATTAATTTTTGTTTACTTACTTATGATCTTCTTTTTATTCTTTTATTCTCAATATTAATGTTTGTTTACTTGCTTATGATCTTCTTTTTATTCTTTTATTCTCAATATTAATGTTTGTTTACTTGCTTATGATCTTCTTTTTATTCTTTTATTCTCAATATTAATGTTTGTTTACTTGCTTATGATCTTCTTTTTATTATTTTATTCTCAATAATAATGTTTGTTTACTTGCTTATGATCTTCTTTTTATTCTTTTATTCTCAATATTAATGTTTGTTTACTTGCTTATGATCTTCTTTATATTCTTGTATTCTCAATAATAATGTTTGTTTACTTACTTATGATCTTTTTTTTATTCTTTTATTCTCAATATTAATGTTTGTTTACTTGCTTATGATCTTTTTTTTATTCTTTTATTCTCAATAATAATGTTTGTTTACTTGCTTATGATCTTCTTTTTATTTTTTTATTCTCAATATTAATGTTTGTTTACTTGCTTATGATCTTCTTTTTATTCTTTTATTCTCAATATTAATGTTTGTTTACTTGCTTATGATCTTCTTTTTATTCTTTTATTCTCAATATTAATGTTTGTTTACTTACCTATGATCTTCTTTTTATTCTTTTATTCTCAATATTAATGTTTGTTTACTTGCTTATGATCTTCTTTTTATTCTTTTATTCTTAATATTAATGTTTGTTTACTTGCTTATGATCTTCTTTTTATTCTTTTATTCTTAATATTAATGTTTGTTTACTTGCTTATGATCTTCTTTTTATTCTTTTATTCTCAGAATTAATGTTTGTTTACTTGCTTATGATCTTCTTTTTATTCTTTTATTCTCAATAATAATGTTTGTTTACTTGCTTATGATCTTCTTTTATCTCATCCATACTTGCGCTAGGGTTTGGGACGTACTCTTAAGAATCTCGTGTAAAAAATGACTCTTCTTGAGTACGCTGTTTTTATATGCTCTCTTTCCTTTTATCCTTCTTCTTCATTGCTTAACTCTGCTGGTCCCATTATTATTTGTGGTTCACATTATGACTTGTATAATGGAGTTTTTAGTAGTATCTATAAATTGGTAGATAATAATAATAATAATATAATAATAATATAAGTATTTATAATGCACCCTTCAGGGCTGTTATCCATCACAGTGCGCACAGGTTGTGTCACGTGTGTAGAGAAAGTTTATAGGGAAAAGAAGGCAATTCTGAAGAGATGAGTCTTCAGGAAACGTTTAAAAGTAGCAAGGGATGGAAAGGATCGGACTTCGGCAGGAAGAGCATTCCAGAGTATAGGAGCACGAACTGAGAAGGAACGGTCACCAATCGAGCAGAGGACAAAACGAGGAGTGTTCAGGATGGGAGTGGGGTTAGACACGAGTGCTCGTGGAGTTTGATGACGGGAGAGGGTAGACGAGAGATGAGGTGGAGTCTCGAGGTTAAGGGCCTTGTAGGTGATGAGAAAAATTTTATAGTGGGTATGGAAGCGAATAGGTAACCAGTATAGTAGTTCCTGTAACAGAGGCATCGAAGGAGAGAACCGGGGGCGGCAAAGGAGGAACCGGGAAGCATAGTTTTAAACTAGTTGTAGGGGGCGAAGCCCAATAAATACGTAGACGACCTCCATTTCCGTGCTCTAAATTTGTAGGGTATTAACTACAAACACTTGTTAGCTAACCTTGCCTCTGCCCTCAAACATGATCGTGACAGTAAAGATGTTCCTTAATTCAGTGCTTTGCCTCAGATAACTTTGCCCTTAACCGAAGACGAGTAGTCTCATGATGTTGAAACTAGAGATCAAGAATTTTTAGTTAAGTCCTTATCTTAGCATTTCTCCACGGTAGAGCTAAATGATCTTGCTCGTGAACTGAACCTCCCCCCCCCCACAATAAAATATTCTGCAGAACTATTGGCTTCCCAATTAAAAGAGAAGAATCTTCTAGAGAATAGTGTCCGTATAACCTTTTTTTGGAGCGGCTTAAAGAGTTCCTTTCTTTCTTCACACTAGACGAAGAGCAATAATGTCAGTGGGCTTCTTGATAAGCTTCGCATTGAGAAACACAAACCAGAGTCAAGACAGCTTTTCATAGACAGTTCTAAGTGTAGTTTAAAACGTGTATTTTTCTAAAATGGAAATTTGTATTGTTCTGTTCTATTAGGCCATTCAACAACGCTCAAGGAAAATTATGAAGATAAAGATAATCACAAATGGATGGGTCATCTGCGTTGACTTAAAGATGCTGAATTTTCTTATGGGACAGCAATCTGGTTATACCAAATACCCATGCTCTCCTTGCATTTGGGACAGTAGAGACCGAGCAAACCACTATGTTAAGAAAGACTAGATTCCTCGAACAAATTTGACTCCATTTAGAGCTGCTAATATATCGGAAGAACGTTTAGATGAATGAGATAGATCATCTTCCCCCCTTTGCACCTCAAACTCGGATTGATAAAGCAAATCGTCAAAGCTCTTTGCAAGAATGGGGAGTACATCAAGTATATCTACAGTGTATTTCTAGGCTTGACGATTCAAAAACTTAAGGCAGAGATATTTGATCGACCATAGATCCGTTAGCTCTTGAAGTACAGAAATTCTCGTGTAAATGATGAGCAAAAATAAATTATCTTCTTGGCGAGCCTTTGTAGATGTAGCGCAAAATTTCCTTGGGAATACAAATGTAAAAGTAATAAAGACCTTGTAACCGACTAGATATTAACTTTTCGTAGTATTGGCGCAAATATGAGTATCAAAATGCACTTTTTTCAGTTATCTTGATCGTTTTCCCGAAAATCTCTGAGAATTTAGCGACGAAACAAGCGAACGATTACATCAGTACATCAATAAGATAGAAACTTGGTGCTAAGGAAATTGGAACCGGGTGATGATGGCAGACTATTGCTAGTGTGTAAAGCGAGATATTCATATTACTCAGCATTCACGGTGCGCAAATACGCGTAACTTTTTTCTGCCAATTATCTTTGCCAACGAGCATTTGCAATTTTAAATTTTTATTTGTGCTCTGTTTGTTTATGTGTTATGCTCTCTTTATTGCTCTATATTATTTGCCTCTTCTATGAATAAAGTACTAGGCTTAAAATTTCGACTAAAATTTTATAAATTTCTTGGAAATTTTAATAATGAAAGAAATTATATTAAAATATGCGGTAGCTTTCCTCACATTCTCCCTCAAAATATACACTTCAAGAATCAAGACTAACGAAGACACTTAGATCCGCTAGATAGCTAGTCATAGAGAAAGTATGGAAGGAAAGGTAAAGGGATCTTTAGATAACCTGTAGAGTTAAAATACATAGCACGTTAATACTATGGTTCTATCCCAAGAGATTTAAGAAGTATATAGAATTTCTCTAATTTATTTTTAAAAATTGGTTAATTGAGTTACTTTGAACTTAACTAACTTTGAATCGACGTTTATATTATATCAACTAATCAGTCTTTAAAGGGTTTCTATTATATGGGTGCGAATCTGCTACAGAGTCCATGAAATCATTTAGAAGGCCTAATCATTACTAGTGCACAAATTTCATTCAATGCTTTTATTTTAAAGGCCTAAACAATAGTCGTCTATAAACATGAAATAACCTTCTTTCGATTGATGTTTAAGATTATAAGAAAGAACCTATATTTTGAAAGTTACAGGGTTTTCTTTCGGGTCCAATTTCTCTGGGTGCTTGGCAGGAGGATAGATGATGTAACAGAGGTAATGTCCTCTATACTACTGAAACCTTGAAACCGACCAGCTCACACGAAAAGAGCGCCTCAAGGACAAAGGGTTCTCTAGCTCGGGTAAGCTTTCCATTCTTTTGTATCTCCCACTCTTTTTTCCTGCGCAGAAATCGACGGAAAAAAGAGGGAAATGACCTATTAAGCGATCTAACAGAAGCATCGCGGAATCAGTTTAAATATGTAGAACTAGAAAACCCCAGATATAAATTATGGCATTAAAATGCGATTTGAAATCATTAAAGCATAAATTCGCATATATATGAATGCATGATGGTCCTTCATGAAAACGGTTATGTTTTCGAGTACTTTCGAACCTTATTCAACTCTCTATCACGGAAAACTACAAGAAAAAATTTATATAACAAGTTTATATATACGAAAAAAAAGAGAATAAAGCAATGTTTCCTAGATAAGCGATCACCACGGAGAATTTCGGGATGGAGGGGAAAAGAACATCAAGAGTTATCAGAAGTAGGTACTTAGGTCAAACGAAGTGGCTGAAGCAAAAATAAGATTCAGGGAAAAAGAAATAACTTAAAGAGGAAGATTAGGGGTAACACGAGAGGCAACAAAATTGCGGGGCAAGAAGAAAGAAAATATTAAACTGGAGAACTAGAACTATAAAAAATAAAACAAAACTAAGAAAATGAATACAGACTTGTTCCTTTATGAATGTTTTATTAATAACAGTATCAATTTTAAAATACGCGTAGCATGGGAAATGTTAAATTTACCGAATTGGCTAATCAATCTCACGAGCTAGTTTGTGTTTTTCACTTCATATATATATATATATATATATATATATATATTTAGGATAAATAAGCAGGCTAAATTTAGGAAGTTCATTATTATATTATACCTTCTTGGTACAGACGTTTTGGGTAGGTACCCATTCTCAAGGATATGAGAATATAAATATATACAAACATAAGAAATTTTTACATAAGTTATCAAATATTTATAAATTAATAATATGGGAAGAAGCACTTGACAAATGCCCCTAACAATCCCGTCCTATCTTCTACAGGAGAAACGTAGACGACACCATCGCCCTTTTCTGCTCTAAAAGTTCATCTGATAAATTCCTGGAGTACATAGACCAGTTACATCCAAATATTAAATTTACTCAAGAAAAGGAATACAACGACTCAATTCCTTTCTTAGACCTACTGATAACACGCACAACTGACGGTTTCTCCACTTCCATTCACCAAAAACCTACACATACTGGCTCTGGACTCCATTTTGTTTAGTCATTTTCCCACCAAATTCAAATTAAACTCTATCAAAACCTTACTTTCTCCGCGCTTACAATCTCTCTCGCATCATACCTCAATTTCACTAACTATTTACAACAAAACGGATATCCTTAAAACTTATACGACCGAACTCTTCGCAATTTTATCAATAAAATATTTTCCCCGAAAGATCCCTCATTCAACGTCCCTAAAGAAAAGGTTTTTCTACCTCTCCCATATATAGGACCCCTCAATTCACTTCTCTGAGCCAAACTCTCAACATTTCTTAAAAATTCATTTCCTGCAACACATTTTATACCAATTTTTCCAAAACACACGCAAAGTACAACATCTTTTCGACATTAAAGACAAAATACCAACTCTGCTTCGATCCTCCATCATATATGAATTCAACTGCTCGAGATGTAATTCCGAGGTGTATTTAGGATCGACACAGCGCACACTACATACCCGTATTTTGGCACATTTAAGCATCAGCAACAGAACTGGAGCCCCGCTCACTACTCCCGAATTTTCCCATATTCGAATACACTTCAAAAACCAGACATTCACACCATAAACCAAACTTAATTGATTTTTCAATCAAAGATACAACAAAAAACGAAAACCCACTACGTAAACTGGAATCTCTTTATATTAGATTTAAAAAACCCACTTTAAACTCTGACACAAGCTCAATTCCACTTTTACTACAACTATAATCAACCGAGAATTACTCACGCCACATCCACTCCCCTATAAACAACCCCTATCTTTCAAATATTTCTATTATCTCCCCCCTCTTTACAATGAAGACACCCAAAACTAATTAATCTGAGTTTTATTTTAAAAACCAAAACACATTTTCTATTCCCAAATAGTTAAAAGCCGTGCAATTTTTATAATTTGAATATTACCACCTTTGCTGCTTCCCATTTCCCATATAATTAATTTATAAATATCTGATAACTTATCTAGAATATTCTTATGTTTGTATATATTTATAATCTCAGATCATTGAGAAGGGGTTCCTACGCGAAACGTCGGTACCAAGAAATTATAATATAGTAATGAACTTCCTAAATTTAGCCTGCTTATTTATCCTAAAAATACGTATACACCTGGCAACGCGCAACCCCTCTGCTCTCTTATATATATATATATATATATATATATATATATATATATATATATATATATATATATATATATATATATATATATATATATATAATGAAAAAACTCACAAACTGGCTCGTGAAGAAAGCAATAATATAAAAATTAACCCACAGGAAAATGGAAAGTGCTTGGATTCATCTTTTCATTTTCCTGTAGGTTATATATATATATATATATATATATAAGAGAAAGAGAAAATTGGACGCGAATCGGTAATAAGACAAGAAACAGGAATTTTTTAGTGGCAAGAGAAAGGGACATTAGAAGAACACTAGAATCAAAGAGAGCAGAGGGCGGCACAATGAAAGGAATCCTTTACCGAGAAGACAGAAATAACGCCAGAAGGAAAAAGCTCACAAAGTGCACGTGAGTCAAAATTATGCAGATAGACCCACGAAGGAAAAGTAAAAAACGATTCTGAAACGATCCTGAAACAAATAAATTTGTTTCAGGATTTTGTATCCCCTAATTAAGGTTCAGAGGTAGTTAAGCTAATCCCCCCTTCCACTATTTTAGGCAATGTATGTACAGCTTCCTGTTCATTCCTTGAAAAAGTCAAGCGATCGGAATCGTTTTTCACTTTTTCTTTGTTGGTGTATCTGCATATATATATATATATATATATATATATATATATATATATATATATATATATATATATATATATATATATATATATATATATATATATACATATATATATATATATATATATATAATATATATATATTTATATTTATAGTGGGGTATTCATATTAATATTGGTAGCGTTTCAGTCTTCATAGCGATTCTCTGGTCTAATAAAAATTATTAATTGTTAATAACTCAACTTAAGAAAATATTATTAAATCTTTAACTATTAAATTTCATTAACATAAAAAATAGCTTAATTGAATTAAATGTACCTGATTCTGAAATTTACATTATTAAAAGAAAAGAATTCGAGAAGAGCAGACAGCAGGGGATACATTATTGAGGGAAGGCTTCAACATTTTAATATTTGTTGATCCTATAATTTGGATAGATATCGCATTGCAGCGATGAGCTATGATTTTAAAATACCGGCAAAAATATAGATTCTACATTTTAGGACCTGATTCCTGGTAGCTAATAGTTTTATCCTGTTCAGATAATTGCCAGTTCTATTGCTGATGTCTAAATGAGAACACACTATTGACCCCAAAGATAGATTGGTGCTATCTATAATCGCTAGCAAGCAAAATAAGGGAACAAGTTTGCTTTATTAAAGTATTCCGAAAAATATGAGTTGGTGAATCAAATTTCCATAAATATAGCAAATAAATCGTCTAATATATATATATATATATATATGTGTGTGTGTGTGTGTGCACGTTAAATAAGAAATGTGAACACCTCCCTTCTTTGTACGAATGATGCCACGTTCCATGATCCCGGTAAGTGTTTGAAAATTTGCATCGAAACAAAAAAGTCGAAATTTTCTTATAGGGAATGAACCCGAGAAAACCCACACTCTTGTTCGTCCCGTTTTCTCAGTTGGTAGAGCAATGGTAAAGATAACCTAGGCCAGGTTCCTAATTTTTCTCGTGGATGTTCTCTGGGTCATCTCATTTAAGATGTCCACTCTTCTGTTTCGCTCTAAATTTTCACATAATTATATATATAAATATAGTGATCCATGTACACAAAAGTTGCGCACGCTCATGACAGCTACTGCATTACTTGCGAGTACAGGCGACTTAATTCTGTGACTTTTAGACACCAATATCCCTTACCTTACCTAACCGACTTCACGGCAAATCTCTAAATTGACCTTAAGGATGCATTTTTTTCTAATCCCTGTAGACCCTAAATCCATTGAAAAAACGGCTATGACCACCCTAGGGAATGTTAAACTCATGACAAACCTTTCAAAGTATATCACTCAAGCTTTGGGTGATTTGGATTTCGTTAACTCATATGTAGACGACCTGTTCATCGCCAGTGGAGACGAAACTCATCATTTGCAACATCTCGAACAGCTCTTTTCAACATTGGAATCACACGGATTACAGATCAACCTTGCAAAGTGTATCTTTTCGGTTGACGCGCTTGATTTTCTTGACTATCGAGTTACTTCACAAGGCACATCTCCCCAAAGGGATAAAATAATGGGTATTAAAAATTATCCTGTCCCCAAAACGCACACAAGTTGCAGAGATTCATGGGTTTGATGAATTCCTTACGGTCATCCATTCGACACGCAGCTATAACCTTGATTCATCTCACTAAATTATTGAAAGATGGCAATGAACGTTACCCCAATTCAGTTTCAAAATTCGACTGCCAACCTTCAAGATGCATTCGATGTCATAAAGCGGAATATCATAAATGCCACCCTTTTGGCACATCCAAAGCAGGACTGCCCTTTACATTTTATTACTGACGCCTCTAATCTTCAGCTCTTTGCCTTCCTTCAACCGTATTATGGAAATAAATGGGAGGTTCTGGGCTTCTTTAGTAAATCTTTTCGAGGCCCAGAATTAAATCATACTACATTCACTAAGGAATTGACCGCCATTCATCTTGCAATCAAGCACTTTCAACATTTACTTGAGGGACAAGTTTCTTCGTGCTCACATATTGTAAGGATATAATAATTGTGCGGTTAAATCCCTCAATACACAACGCTCTCCTAAAGAATACCGTTCATTTAAATTCATTTCACAATACAGCAATGACATTCGTCCTATTGCAGGGAAGGATAATCCTAGTAATTCCCTCTCTAGAGCCCATATCATCCATTGCAACATACAATTTTATACACATACACAAACATCGGCATATCAAAATAGCACTCTAGATCTCTCATGTCATGTAATACATTCATCTATTCCTTCCTCTTCTATTATTGATTATACAGCACTTTCAAGATCAAAAACAACAGATCTGTATCTTGATGAACTACAAGACGATGACAGTATCTCCCTTAAATTTTACAAAGTAGTTCTCCCATCCTCTTCTCACTCTCTCATTTGCCCTATTTTTGAAGCTTTTTTACGCCTTATCTTACTTCCGATTTTCACAAACTAAGCTTTGATTTTCATGATAATCTTGGCCATTTCGTTACTCGAGCCACTCTCAAAAATATCTCAGACTGATTTATCTGGAGAGGAATGAGACAAGATATTCGATCTTCGGTTTGTAATTTCTTTTTATGTCAGAAAGACAAAGTGCAACGAAACAAACCCACCTTTCAAACAATTGACTACACCAAAGTCTAGATATCACACCATTCATGTGAATTTAGTCAGTGGTTTCCCTGCAACTCAAGAAGGCTAAAAGTATCTTCTCACAGTTTTATGCCTTTTTTCAAGATCGATGGAGGCATATCCATTAAGGGACATGACATCAGAGTCTGTAGTTCATGCATTTTTCTCATATTACATTTCAAGATTTAGTGCCCCGGTTAAATTAATTTCAGATAATGGCCTTCAATTCGATTCAGGATTATTTCAAGAATTACATAAGCTAACTGCCACAGAACACATTTTTACACGCCGGCGAACGCCGATGGTAACTCTATGTTAGATAGATGCCATTGTACCTCAAATCTTTCCTGCTAACCAAAGGGGATCCTAGTGATAGGCTAAAAATATTACCTGCAACTCTGATCGCTATACGCAACAATCCCTCTCAGCAGACAAGATATTCTCCCGCACAAATTGTTTTTGGCACTCCGTTACAACTCCCAGGTTACTTTTTTGTCACCAGAAACACAGATCTCTCACAACACAAAACAATAAAACAATATCAGAAAACTATGAACTCACTTGCCCCAATATCTTCCAGGCCTATTTTGAAACAGGATTATTTTATTCGCAAGTAGCTTGATACTTGCACTCATGTTTTGCTAAAGGAGACACAGATTCGCCCCAGTTTTTCGACACCATAAAAGGGCCCATATAAAATCCTAAAAAGACATCGACATTCATATACTCTCGAAGGACCTACTGGCTCCTTGAAAGCACACATCCGCAATATCAAACCAGCACATTTTGATTCTCCCACAAATTATACTGCAAATATTACCCTCTAGTTCTTTAGTACGAACCATTGAAACTGCCCCTCTTCCACAGACGTCTAACACGCTCCTTTAAATGGAATATAAGAAAGAACATAATCCGCATCATACCACTACGAACACGTTAAAATCTACATTATAAGCAAACTGACTTCTTTTCACTATTTTAAATGTATTTCAGGTTTGACCAGCGAATTATTGTACATCTTACCTTATACTTTTATTATTCTATTTCCCATTCCATTGTATCTTCATTATTGTATTTTTACCTAAGTGATTAATTCCGATTGAATATATAATTTGTTTTTATTAGAATGCCCTTAATTATTGCTATTTTCAACTTATTTCATAATTACTATATTTTGAATGTACCACACAATTGTAACTACATTTGCTAAATCAGAAGGTTAGGGGTTTTTGTAGCGATCCATGTACACTAAAGTTGCGCACGCTCATGAAATCGTTCTTGCCGCAGTCAGATGTCTCAGCTAGCCACCAACTGAGCCTTCTTTGTTTAATTCATCTTCTCTTCAACCAACATTTATTGTTCCTTGGCCTCTAACACTAATAACTCTGTTTTTCAATTCCGTATCTTCCCCTCGAGTATGTATTGACCTCGCACTCTCTTTCTTCCGTTTGCACACACTTTCTATAAAACGAGACCACTTGTACTCATGAAGTCAGATAAGCATTACTAAGGCATTCGATCACATCACTTCCCTCAATTGAAAATTAGACCTAGGCTCACCAACTTCAGCCTTTTCTCTTAGAAAAACTTCAATTTCAGAAATAAAATTTATTTCTTTCAAGTTGTTTATAAAAATCAAATTACGAATTTATTCAGTCGGACATCTACAAAATAGAACCAACCCCTCTCGCTATATATATATATATATATATATATATATATATATATATATATATATTGAAGCAACAAGGAGAATGCCACATGGACGACCTGACGAAGAAGCTGATCTATTTATAGTGACATTTGGTTATATACCAAAGCCTCCAAGATTAAATTACCGCTTTCCTACCCTCTCGGCTTTAATGTAAGGTGGCGCACAGCCACCACACTATCTTGTCCAACGATCTCACTGGAGTTAAGGATAGTATCTTTGACCAGGACCCAGTAGCGTGGTCTTTGAAATCCAGTACGGTGGGGTCTCAGTCAAGTATGTAATTGAAAGAGCACTGTAGAGCCATTGTGAGGAAAGAGCTTTATTGGGAAGCACGTCCGATTGCTTCACTTAGAGACATAAGATGCAGTGAGATGACGTTGACGTTGTTTCCAAACAGCGTCGGAAGTGTATTACAATTCCATTCAAATCAGAGACCTAAATGTTATCTTTCACAATCCTATTAATTTCAGTAACAAATCCTGTTTTTCATCATAAAGTTTTGATTATTAGTTCACCAATAACGGCAGCTGTGTCGATTTACTCTGCTATGTAGCCTGAAGCTAGCTTCATCGGACCACTAAATTTTGATGTCAAACGTTGTATTTTGTCCTCACTAAATGAAACCATTCACAAAATTCGAGTCTCGTATTCATTCATACTATGTTACAAACAACCTTGTAGTGTAGCCTTTACATTCAATGGCTTGAATCTCAGTTGAAGCTGATTTGCTAATACAAGTTTCATCAGCACTTTGTCTAGCTGATATCGCTGGTAATCTAGTAAATCTTTGTATCATTAAAATTTTTTATTTGCTAGCTCTAGATTTAAGTCATCCAGTATCTTCTTCTTTAAACTTGTGGCAAATGTTTTAATGGCGAGATGTGTATGTGTATTTCTACAAATTTTCCGGATCCAATTGCACTTTGTTCACCTTCTCAAATTTCCAATACCATTTCAGAACCCTTTCCGTCGCTCCACTGTCATAACCTAAACAGCATAGATTCTTTTGCTGAACTAAATAAAATCGAATGCTGTAGAGTTTTTATAGTAGAATGATTGAATAGGTTGAGTCTCAGAAAGTAAATTACATTTGGTCCATAGGTTAAATGAATATGGGTCTATAAGCAAACAAAACAAAGCATATCAGACCAAATCAAAATGCATTAATGCTGCTAAGGGAGAAGTTCATTGAAAACTATTACTTTTTATCCCGAGAAATGTACCGTAAAATCGTTGCACTTTCGCGCACCATTTTTTTTGTGGCCTCATTCCTATACAAATTGTATCATCTTCAGAGACAAAGTAAAATAATGTTACACACGTACTAACAAAGAAAATGTCAAAAAGAAGGAAGGCACATAAGAAAAAGGCTACTCATATGCTAATAAAGATTTGAGCAGGGAAGAACAGGTCAAAATAAATTGATGTCTGGTTGATGGTTGAATAAACTATTTTATTAGACAAGGTTGGTAGAGGAAGTTAACGTCATTTTCCCACGATTAATTGCCGCATGGGGATAGTAGATTAGACGCTTACGTTGGTCGGTTCCGTCCTGTTGCACTGCAAGTATTTCATGCGATTAAAGTTTATGTCTCTTTTTGTTTGTTTTTTTTTGCATATACATAGCTTCGATTAAAAGAAATTGACCACTATTTTGGGCCGAACTAGAATTTTAATAGTTTCCTACGTCATTATTCTGTTCAGACAAAGTCCGTGCTTTCTCTTCTAATTGCTTTATGAGGGCCATTATTGGGGTGATATATCATCCTTTTTAAAACTTTTGTTTCGCTCATTCCGATATCTGAATAGGGTAGTAGCTCTTATTTCCCGAAAATACATGTGTACTCATATATTAGATGGGTCAGTTAATTGGGTTCTAGAATAATTCTTAGGTTGTCGTTCACAATAAGGCTTGAGTTCCTTTTATTTTGCTAGTATACAGTTAAATCGACCATTTGTTCGGCATTTGTTGGCCATATTCCTCCTTTAATAATTTACTTTATTATTCTCTCATTTGTTTGATGTGCTGTGCAAATAGTTTTGCTGTAGAAGAGTTTTATAATGTTTATTTTTTCTCTATTTTGATTGTTAGGAGGCACTACACGGTACCATCGGTCTATTTTCTTCGTAAAACCAAATTGAAAATAACTAACATAAATACATGCCAACCTAACGGTAGCATTTGTGCGTGATTCCAAACAAGCTATTGATGAAAAGATGTTTGCTAATATATACTCGTATTTCGTCATTACGCTATGATTATAAATTTGCGCACTTTTTGAGTATTTTTTAAAATAGAGACTTAAGTATATTTTCAATTTTTATCAGGGTAATTTCTAAGAATTTCTTTAGAGTTTGAAAAAACAAAATAGTTTAGTTTAAAAAAAATAAATATGATTATCTAATGCTTTATAATGTTTTAAAAGAAATTGAATTAATTTTGATGAATTATTATAATTGGCGAAGTTCAGAAAATTATAAAATTTAGCCTACGGCCGTATGCTAAAACAAATGTGGAATGCACATTTGAGCAAAAAAAACTTCTTTTTTTTTAGTATTTTACATTTTAGTCTTTTGCATATAATAAATTTAAAAATAATTGTGAAGCTACACTTCGGCAGTTATAATATTTTTAAAAATGAACTCTAAACTATTTCCTCCTTTTCAAAAAATCACGTTGCTAAAATATAGTTATAGATAAAATAAAAAGCAGCGTTACTTAAATTTTAATAAATTTTGTGAACTTCACCAAAAGTAATTCATTTTCTTTAAAAAAATTATAAAGCATTGGATAATCATATTTATTTTTTTAAACTAAACTATTTTGTTTTTTCAAACTCTAAAGAAATTCTTAGAAATTATCCTGATAAAAAAACATAAGTCATAACCAAACTAAGATGAAATTATTATTCAAATACTCAAAAAAATCCCCTTCTTAAATTATAGAGTTAGTGATGATGATAATAATTTATACCAAAGCACCTTCGATTGAGTTGGAATGGATCATCTATAGAATTACCATATATATATATATATATATATATATATATATATATATATATATATATATATATATATATATATATATATATATATATATATATATATATATATATATATATATATATATATATATATATATATATATATATATATATATATATATATATATATATATATATATATATATATATATATACGCTGTTTTTATTATATAGGGATAGAAGGTAGGATGTTTTAAATATTGAGTATATTCATGTGTTCTCACAATAGAAGTATATAATTAAAGCAATAAATTGTTTTTCAAGTGCAGATCAAATTTCTCTTTAGCCTACTTTATATTGAAATTTATTAAAGCTTGGCCTGATCAAAATCTACCAGTTGACGGCATATATGTACATCTCGAGAATTTTGGGGTAGGACAATGAAATATATGTATAATCAAAACTGTTGAAAGACGATAGGTTACTTATCGCTAATTAGAATTATCGCCATTACTCAGTTACAGATATCTCTTAAGCCTTAGTTATGCGCCGCGTTTTCCTGTCTGCTAATTTATCGTCAGAACTGCCGCCCATGGAAGATTTAATGAGTTGTAAATTAACGTTCTGTCATTAGGATGTTCAGCCCGCAGGACTATTCAAATTGGTGGAAATTATTATGCATTATTTAACGCACAAATGATAACGAAATCTTCAATAATAATTGTGTGATGAAGTTTCTCCTTTTGTAAAATATAAATGGCTGAAAGTTAGAGTTTTTCAACTTTATCTTAGCAATATAGTTTTGATAATTTTTCTCCAATAATAAAAAATCAGATATAGTTAAATCCAATGAGATCAGTTTTAATTAAATAACCTATATGCTTAATTAACAGCATACTTAAATATTCATTATGAACGAATATTACACATTACCTTTTATAGATTACAAAAATGTCAATTAAGGAGTATTTTGATAAGCCACCTCCAGCTTAAAATCGATCCAACTTTATCTTCCTAAGATTAGTTTTATATAAACGCGAAACATTCTTTAAATTTAATATTACAACCTTCAGTTACGAAATACTTCTCTGTCATGCTGTTATGATAACCTTGATTCTGCATCGGGTGCGTCGGGGAACTACTTCCATTCACTCCAGCAAGTGGCTGTAAGCAATAGAAGGAATTTTTATCAGAAACATCGGTCTCATTCTTTTAGCATTCAGCGACCTCATTTAGACGTCTTGAAGCGACTCTGAATCTTTTTACAAACTCCTTCAATTAAACTCATAATAAACCACGCTAATGAGAATATTTTGTGCTGATAAAGATTTGTCCTATCTATATTAGTAAAGTAGGATTCTTTTGTCATCCTCGCATTATTTTCTTAGTTAAAAAAAATTAGGATTTCATTCGCTTGCTTTGTTTATTGTTAAAAATTGGCCTAAATTACATAAATAATTAATCTTTTTTTTTTCTCCTATTTACTCTTTGCTGCATCTTGCAAACAGTTTGTCAGTTTTAATATTCCATTCCTCAGTATTGTTAAGAAGAAATTACCCACAATCTTCTACTGGAATCAAAAAAATAATAAGATTAAGATTGCCTCTACTAACTTTTGTATTCCTCAAAGGTTGATTTCCTACAGGAGACGTTGCCTCAGATGTTTTATGGGAGTTAAATGTGGGGCTCGCTGAGGCAAATGAGTTTCCATTCGAGATTAATTTTGTATGTTAAATTTTATTCTTTTTTATTGTAGCGGTTCAATTCAATTTCTTGGATACTCGAATTAGTCATGCGCTTTAGCTATATAAATCTGTATCGACACAGCTCAGGTATTCCCTCATTAATTGTACCCTCAAGGCCGAAAATTTGGACTGCGCCGCTCCCAGTCTAACATTTATTTTTTAGGCCCCTTTTCTCCAAAGTTGAAAAGTGTCATCTTTCAGAAGGGAGGAGATGTGGAAGAATAGAGGCAAGGAACCCCACATGGACCCCCCCCCAAAATACGTGGCTCTCAAACACGAGATCAAACGACGAGAGAAACGAGCATAAGAGTCAAGCGAAGAGGCTTTCGGAGCGCAGCTCTCTTTACTCATAGAGGTTTTCCCCCAAGCCTCAAGGCAATCTTGCCTCCAGCCTACCATATTAAAGCATGCGAGAGCGAGGAAGCACATCTGTTATCGCCAATTTCTGGCTGGAAGACGGCCATCACCCAGCTTCGTGTTTACCTTGAGAGAATCTCCTCCGTGACCGGAGGCGATTTCACTTCATCGTCAGCCTGTATTTAACGCCAGGCTCACCTGGGTCAAGTTAATACCGGCTCGCTATCACGCATGAGACACGTCATTTCTTGATTTGGTTCCGTTTTCGTCTATACGAGCTCAAAGGCAAGAAATTCTCCCCTCGGAACTCCGTCCCAGTCGATTGGTTATTTTCCCGCAGCGGCTGTTCTCGTTCACCAGCACAAGTACTCCCTTGTCAAGGTATTCCGAGGTAAATCTCAACCTTCTGCAATTCTCCTCCTTGAATTGCCCCTTACCTTCGTCGTCTAAGCATTAACTTTTGCAAGGCGTCGAAACGTGTGGATTTCTTTCAATCCAGTCATCCCATAAAGATTAATTTGTATTTCGGCTCAGCGCAGCCTTTGAAGACTCAATCTGAGTTCGGTCATTTACCTGCCTTAAGCTCATTAGCTTGTCCTCGTTTGCCAGACTATCGATCCCCCATAGTCTTGTATGTTCAACTTTCATATTATTTGTGTAATCTTTTTCTGTTGTGTTATTAAATATTATATTTCTACTACTCTTTTAAATAAACCAGAAGAGTATTCAGCCACAGCTAAGTAATTAACACCTAAGCTGCAATCATTTTTTTAATTTCATACGTACTCAGGGGTAACGGTTTTCTTCCCCTTCCCTCATTAGCTTAACCCCTCATCTGGTAACAGAGCCGAGGAGATGTAAACTGAGAGCCCTTTTACCCTATTCCACACAATTTGGTTAATCGAATCCCCTCCATATATATATATATATATATATATATATATATATATATATATATATATATATATATCGGTTATACCTCGCCAATCAGTATTCTGTGTAAAAATTTCGAGCAGGAGTTAGAAATGATATAAGTAATAGTTAGTACATTTTGCCGCTTGAAGAGACTAATCTAAAATCAAAATATATTTGTACCATATCGACTTGAAATATCCAGTTACAGTTGCAACAGTGCAAAAGATGATGCAAGTTTTATAATTAGAATTAAGATTGGAATGCATGGAAGGGTAGTAAAAGACATTCTATCCCTTATATTTATTAATCGTCTTTTCTAGAAACGCAGAGGTTATAATTGTAAAAACTCATGCATCGTTCTATAAATCATAGGTTAAACAAAATGAATATATCAACATATAGGACTCTTTCAATGATGGCGCAGGTTCACTAAAATACCTGCTAACTTTAATCCAGGGTCTATTTAACAAGAACTATAAGAAATTAATGTGCACTGAGTATAAAATAAAAGCTAATTTGGAGAGAAATGGAAAAAGTGAAGATGGTTTATATTCAGTTACATTTATTTTCGATATGTATTCGACTACAAAGTTAAAACAACTGTACAAATCTTAAAACAGTAAGAAAGTTAAGAGGGTTGAGGACCTGCTTGTTACGAGTAGATCAATTAGGAACAAGATCTTATGTATTTCCTAGTTGTATAACTGATTGGCTTACCTATAATATTAATGGATATGTGAATCTAAGGATATCGATAGGAAACAAAAATTTAATATTTCTGTGATATACTTTTGTGATTGTACAGAGTATTCTGTTTGGTGTAATCTAGGTTGTAAAGGTTTGGTTAGGTTGTAAAGCGTATTCGCCAGGATTGCGCCTTGGAAATCATTTTTTGTATCAGAGCATGCATTTTAATAAATTTGAGTTTAATCGATTCTGGCTTGCCTGTTGTCGAAGAGGTTGATGACGTGGGTCAAATGTCTTTTTGATGCCAATGTCAACCAGAATTTTTCATTATCGCAATGGTTTTGGGTTGAATCCGTCAATCATGTTTTACAATGTATTTTTGAGAAGTGGCGTATAGGAGTAGTTCTGCCTGAACCAATGTTGAGTATGTGTTAGTAGGATTTAAAGTTTGCGTATGTGTTATTTTAGTCTTCTGTACATAAATAGTGAATGGAAAGAAAGTGGATTGGTAGGAAGAGAGCTTGTTTGGATAGAAGAAGGCATGGGAATGTGAACAATGATTGGTTTTATTTTGATTGTCGGGATTTACTTGTGGAACCAGAAGTGATTAAATATTTCTGTTAGAGCATGGATCGCGTTAGTGTGTCTAGGTGTTTCAGGTCTATGTTTGAGATTTAAGCTGGTCCAGTAGCTGCAATACTTTAAAAAGTTTATGGTGTATGCTACATATAAAGATATGCTTAGTTTTAGTCCTGTTCTGCATCTTTGTGGCATTATGCTTTGATTTTATCTTGTTATGGGTGGGTAATGTGATTAAGGATAGCGTCTATTGTTTTAATTTCAAATAATTTAAAGGTATTAAGCTATTATTCCAAGTCCTGATTGAAGTTAGACCAATTGGACTTTTTAGATTTTTATGTTTACTTTAATGTTTGATTTATAGGGTGAGTGAGCTCTAAGGTGATGAGGATAGGGTCAAAGTCTGATGTAAGATCGCATATGACCGCCCATTTTCTGCATTTAGATAGTGAAAGAGCAGATTGTGATGCATGCGGATGCATGTTCGGATTTGTTGTTATGTGGTCAATTTGTTAGGTTTTTTAGTTTGTAGTGTTTCTGGAGTGAAGTTGTTTCAGGAGACACTCATCTTTTTAGTCGTTAGGTTAGGTGGAAAGCTAAGTATTGTGGTGGGCGCTAAAGTCTCCCTAAAGAAGATGTTTGGTAAGTTCGCGGGTGCTTTTATGTGACGTATATTGTTGAAGTATGTAGCATAATATACGAGTATATGTATGTTTATGATATTGTGTGTAGATGTTTTTTACTTTTATATGTATCTAGATAGGCTCTCTGTGTGGGCCATTGTTGATTAGCTGTCTTCTTTGAGTGTGAAGTTTGTGAAGGGGATATCATTTTGAACTTGTCTTTTGAGGCCTTGAACTTTAGGTTCAGTGTTGTTTGTTAGTGCAGTGTAGTTTGTGAAGTTTAAGTTGGGCAGTTTTCTGATGTAAAGAGAGTTTATTTTGTTTGTTATGGTTAGTTATGATGACCTTTATTTCTCGTGTTTAGTTGTGAATGACTTAGATGTTTAATTGAATAAAGTTTAGTGTGATTGTGCGTCGGATAGTTGTGTGTAAGGTAGTTGTAGAGGACAATTTTTACAGTGCTATTATTTTGTGAAATCCTTTTCAGTGTTTAGGTTTTTTAATTTTCGATCTATCATATATTTGCATGTGTTTCATTGAGTGGAAAGGTAGCTTCGGATTATCTCTGTCGCATATGATAGAGTAGGATGTCTGGTGGCTATGTCAACCAGTTGTGATATACAAGCTATTGAAGGTTGCTATGTGCAAGGTGTATGTAGGTGCCGAGAATACAGGCGCGTGCTGACTGGACCACAGGAGATTCAAGAGCTGATAACTTACTAGATGTTAAGCAGAACCTCAACTGAATTTAATATTTTAAAGACAGTTAAAGATAGAAATCCGAAATGGACAGGTAAGATAATTATGGTGGATTGGGTAGTAGCCTAAGCCAAAGAATACTCAGTGTATATGCACTAGACGTGCATCATTCGAACATTGTCTTGCAGTAAGACCTTTCTCCTCTGTGGTTTAGCACCGTTTGGTTATTTAGGATAAGTTCACCAACTCTTCGTAGGTTGAAAATATTATCTGACTTATATATTACTAAAGTTATGGTTCAGGTGACATAATATAAAAATAAAAGGCACAACCGTGCTTCAATCTTATATTGGCTAAGCTAGAGCATTTAAATTTAAAACTCTTCCCTACAGCATTCATATGATTCAGTATTAGTCCATGTTCCTTAACCAACGTAGGTGGTTTGATGACCAATCTTGAATGCATCTTCGCACTTTCTCGACAATGGCAGAGATGTTTATGTTTCTCCTGGTTCCTAAAAATGAAATTGGACGATTTCTTTCCTATTCCACCAAACGATTATAATAAACTTTTAGGGGGGAGTTAGACTAAGGAAGATGTAAAGAATACTTTGAAGAACTTTTTATTGTTGGTGAAGGACAAGAAATCAGGAATACTCCAAATGACATCCCGGCGGAGCGCGCGCTCATCAATGAAGATAAACTGAAGACGGCTTTATAACAAATGGGAAAGGAATTTACAGTATCTAATTATCAAACTTGAATACGATGCCTTCAAATTACAAAATATTTCAAATACGAATATGAGATTAATATCAAGAGAATAGATTTAATTAAGATTCAACTAAAGAAATCAACATATTTTTATTCAGTCGGAAGTAGTTTATTAATAACAATTCAGAATAAAAGGTCTCCAATTTTAAGACGCTATTCGTAATCTTTTGATGAATTCAGTCTTAAATAAAACACAACGCAATATTTACCTCTCTCTCTTTTTAAATTAGTATACTGTTATGTGAAACAAAAGTTGGACGCTCAAAAAAGTTTCAATTTTGTACAACTCTAATTTCCGTGTGCCATGCACCTCTATAATTAATTACCAGTTCTTAATAATGTTTAAGAGAGCAAATAAAAACATTTTAAAATTTATAATATACAACCAAAACGAATATTATGGTATAAATAAGCATTTGAACACTATTTTGGATAAAGACTATTATTTCGTTGCCGAATCATTGATTGCTATACTTGCTGTGATGCATTTCATATTAGACTTAACCAATTCTTCGCAACATTGTGTAGGATTATTTTCCAACTATTTCTTACATATAGGTTCAATTTTGGTAAAGTTTACAGGATTTCTCTTGTAGATTTGTTTCTTCAACATTCAGAGAAAGATTTTTTATCAGGTTCAAGTCAAGGGATTAAGTTGGGCACGTTGAAACATTAATATTGTTCAGCAGGAACAGCTTACATATTTCTTTCTTATTAACCTAGGGAACATTTTCTCGATCCTCTCAATTGACAGTAAAATATTGATAAATATTTGCTAGAACTTGGCCCAGTTCATTTTCTCTATCATTTATTGAAGAACACCTGTCATATTAAAAGAAAAACAGCTCCACACTATAATGGCATAGCCCCCATTCTTGTTTACGGGTATGGTGTTCGTCTGAACATAGGTAGTTTTATCACAGCTCCAAACATGTCAAGCTGCGCCAGGAATACTCTGATGGTCTTGTAGTTGTGCCTTATCTATTATTGTGCTCTTCGATGAAGATGTGGGCATATATTAATATTCTTCTAAAAACTCCAATGTGAAGTAGGTTTAAAGTGTTGGTGTTTTGTATTTTTTATCAATTGAGCTTACTGTAAACCTTAATCTGCTGACCAAATTCGCGTGCTCTCACTTATCCTGATTTATGAACTTGCGACCTTTAAAACTTTCAATAATTCTCCGACGAACTTTGGGAGGACCTTAATAATTATAACATTTAAAAGAAGATTTAAAACAACATAAGGGTTTTAAATTTCGATAGGATCCCCAGTTCAAACAAATAAGTATAATAGAAGAATATAAATAGCTATAAGGTCTTTGCCAATAAACTGAGAAGGATCAATCTTTGTCTTCTAGCAAAATAACATAATTTTTCGGACTAACTTTAAGTATTTGGATGCTATTCTATTGAATTTTCTCACTGAGGAGAGGCTTTGCCAACTTCACATCACTGTCTGCCTTTATTGAGTCTCTTGTACTCAAGATGGATTCGTGCACACAGACTTGTGGACTATTTGAATTTCTGGAGGAGGGTAGCTTGCTCCATTTTATTTAACACTCGTTGGTGTTGATCACATCGTGTTGTGTTTGGAAGAGCGGGCTAATTCCAACGGCTGAATCCGCTTCCCTTTTATTTGCTTGTTTGCTTCTTGTTGTGTTTCATGTTTGTGTGTTTTGAGCCATCGGTTTGGTTTTGTTATTCATTTATTTTTTAGCGGTCTTTTATTCGTTTGTTTTTAAATCGAGCCTAGCCAAAAGTTAAAAGATGATTACCGTTAATTATACCGTAGTAGGGAGTCGCCCGATGGGCGCCGGAAAAAAACATTTTTCGCTATTTCCTTCTCATTGAGATATTTTAGCATTTTTTTCTGAACATTTCTCTCTGTAGAACCATAATGGAGCTTGTTTTCCATATTGATTAATTTTATTCAGCTGCAGAAAGGTGGAGCTAAAATTCGTAAAGAGAGAAATAAACCCTAATCGGCGATTCCGTTCTTCCAGGAATAAAAAGTTGAGGTTTGCTACACAAACTTGTACTCCAAATATAAAAACCTCAAACTCAATCTTAAAATTGCGACAGTTTGTGATGATAAAGCATTCGGGATAGTATCGATTAAATGGTAGTGGTAAATTTTGAAAATTGACTGTAATGTAAGATGCTTCCTGCCTAGGCGATATCTACGATCGGTACATAAACATTATTTTAGGACATTGTACAGCTATTGAAAGGCTAGATAAAAAGAACTCTACCTTTCTTCAATTGCAATTATTTAACACTTTCTTAATTATTTAATTCATAAGTAAGAAAACTTAATTAAAATTCAAAAATAACTTTATTTTTTTTTACTTCATATTAATGAAAAACCCAACTGAAGAACATAATTTTCCATCAGGTTGAATCCATGCTTGAAAATACCATTTCCTCTTTCTCTACTCTTAAATTTATAATTTTTCTCAAAAAAAAACAAGTGCGAGATGTAGTATGATTTAGTGTATTCCACTTGGAGAAATTTAAAGCTTTTATATTAGAAGCTTCTCGTACGTACTGGCTGAAGAAGTGTTCAAAAGCAAATCTTGATTCATTACTCAGAATAAAGTACATCTGGATTGCAACATCAATATCTTAAGTTTAAAATATTTAACTACTCTCTAACATTTTACGACCCTCTAAAAATATTAAACTACTCTATTATTCTCAGTTAATTCTTTTAGCTTACGATCCTTTCTCTCTCCACATATTTTACTTTTGGAGCCCCTACCATCACATCAAATTTATCAGAATTTTATGCTTGTTTAAATAATCATTCAACTGACAAAACTGATCGCCGAGATTTCATGTTCGCTCTCTCTACCATTTGATTAAGTATGACTATCTTCATTGAAGGTTGGTAAAAGTTCGATGTAGTTCTCGGGTTGGTGGCGCCACGGGTCTGCTAATTAAAACCACCTGATGGTACCTACAGTGAATATTTTTCGTATGCTTTTTCCCTCAAAACTTCTACAGAGATGAGAGTAACTCTGGTGCCGTAGTTGTGCATACAGATAGCTCAACCATTAAGAAGGTGACTGCTTTTACCTCGTGTCCGATTTCGTGTCGTCTCCGCTTTGTTTAAAACTGGTGTTTCTCTACTATGCGTTTATTCTGCGTTATGACCCTGTTGTTTGTAAAATACCTCTGTAAGTACGAGATATTACACGTGATACCCTGGATAAGGCAACCGGACCATCTTTGCGCTCGTTCCCACTTGACTATATAGCAGGAATCAGGTTAGCCGTTCGGTCTGGCTAGCAAAAAAGAGGCGGAATACTCCAGAAGGGAATTTCACTTTGTATATTAGTGCGCCCTGATTTTTCTCGTGTAAGTCTTATCCTTCTTCCGTCAATGTCTAGACGGCTTCAGTTCGTTTTCTGTCGCCTCCGAATCGAACACACGCAAAGGACACAGAACCATCTGATGGAACAATCACCGTAACATTAGTACGATGATTACGTGATCCCCTAGACTGTTCGGTATACTCATATCAAATGTTCCAGCCTAGGGAACTTTGCTCGCTACATACCCCGGTAACAGTAAAACGGGGTCACTAACACTTGCCTAATGAACTTAACATAGTTTTGTGAACTCCATAATTCGGATTATGCCTAATATTTGAAGGAAAGTGGCCTCCTCATTTTTTTTTATTTAGCTTTTTGCGTGTTTGGTAGTTGCTCAGAGTAAGGCGGAGGAGGACCTCCCTGCAACAGCCAAACATGGTTTCTCATTTTTTGGTTGCTGCCCCTTAGCGGTTTTTTTTATTGTCTTTTGTTTTTGTTTTTTTGGCGCTATCAGCCTATTTTTTAAATAGATTAAGAAATAAGCTAAATATAAAATTCGGTGATTTATGCCCTTGATAGTAGACCCTCTATGGTAGCCAATTTAATAAAAAAAAATCCTCAAGTGTTCGTACATATTATGTCTCAAGACCTTAAGCGCCTGGTCATGCTGTTATTCTTGTTCTTCTTGCATAATCTGAATCTAACGATAAAATGCGTTTTATAAAGTCACTATTAGAAGAAAAGAACTAGATAGAGGGAGAAAATGAATATTTAACAGAATTAGCTTAGAATCGCAATAAAAATCACTAATAATCAAAAAGCTAAAGGTAAGATATTGACGAGTAGCTAGAAATAAGCCAATTGGAATCAACCCTTCCGATTAAAACAGGTAAGCTATATCGGATGTGGTAATTCGTAGATTGAATGAAAATTCAGGTTGATTTGAGAGTGGATGTCATAAGTTGTACAAACCAGTTGTTCGGATCGAAAGTAAAACTAATGCTGAGCGGTAGTATATTTCTGACCAAATTATTCTTATTTTAGGTAGGAAATCAGCTCTATTGAATCGGCCTAATCCTAATACAAACAATAGGTTTCAAAAAACAAAGAATCGCTCAGATATTTACAGATTTAAAAGTTATATACTTATAGGGAACGCTTTTATTGCAAATCGAGATAAAGGAGAATCATTCTTGTTTTAAGGATATACTTTATTAGGTCTGACATTAAATACAGAAAACTAAAATAGGGTCAAAACAGAGTCTAAGCTCCTAACGTTATTTGGAGACCACGTGTGATTGTATCCCGCCATGGAAAACGTTACTTCCTGTTCAGGAACATTCGAGAAGTTTCGACTCTTGGGCCTATTGGGGAATTATCCCCCAATCATGCGAATATGTCCAGAGCACTCTCCCGGGGGAGAAGGAGAGAAAGAGCCACTTGTTTTTTCGCGCCTTGTTGTTAGAAGCTGAATTTTCCTCCTCCTCACATATTATGTTGTCAAGAGCTTGCTCATCCTCTGCTCTGAATCCCCCTTTCCCCCTCCCGAATCACCTGTACAACTACACGTTTTTGCCCTAAGATTGGTGAGTCACGCACGCACCTCAAAGTCGTTATCATCGTCTCGAGTCGAAGTCCCGTGAGCGTTCGACAGCAAGACTTTCTAAGCCGTAAATCTACCCCAGTCAATTGTAGCTTCGGTGAACGGCAATCCTTTGAAGTTGCGCGACAGTCTCCCTTCGTTTAATCGATCCGAAGAAAATCTCCATCGATTATCTTGGTGGAAAAGAAGTTTCCTCATCCAGTGGAATTACGAGTAATCACACATTTCCCCTTCGAAGGTCATCCTTGACGATTAGCTATCTTTATCGCTATCCCTCGTAAGTTTGGTTCGGATCATGCCCCACTTTCCTCATCCAAATCGTTTCCTACTTCCCTCATCCAGAGTGTGCCCTAATTGCCCCCATCATGATCGTGCCACGCTTGCCTCATCAGGATCGTGCTCACTTGCCTCATCACAAGCAGGACCTTTCTTGAAGTCACTTATCCGTAAGATTGAAACCCCATCAGTTATTACTATTATCAAGTTCTCCGTTTTGATCTGAGCATAGTAACGCTAATTAATTAATTTTATTTAACAATCCATCCCTATCATAATTATCAAGAAACTATTTTATTTTAAATAATTCCCTTTTGCCTATTTTTATTCTTATTTTGATATTTCCAAATAAAATTCTATTTTTTTGTTTCATCTTTAACTAACCTTGAACGATACTCTCGTCCTATTAAAGTAAATATCGTCAACTATTTTTTCACTCTGCCTGATTGTTAAGGATTTGAAACCCAACGCCTCGATTTTGATCTCTTTGTCGATCGTTAATCCCTGCGAACAGTCTTTAAACGGTTTGCGTTGCAGTAGGTGATTAAGTCGCTCCCCACATAATATAGGAATAGTGCATGGTATAGCGTGGTGTACCACAACCGTAGGGGATAGATAGAAAGCCAAAAGGGAAAGAAAATATAATTATCTTTAAATTATCCCAATGTCCACAGAGAATCCTTAGTCGATTTAATGTAACATGAGATTCCTATAATCTAATAAAGATTTTGGTTCCTGCATATGAGTCTGATTCATCGATAAGATTTCCCTTGTGGTTTTATTTACCTACGATTTCATTATCTATGCCATTTGTCAAAACCCTCTTTTGCTAGAAGAAAAGGCTTTATATTTCAAGTTATAATTTGTATGTTGGGGAGAAGATGGTGACTTTGAAGTCTATTTTGTTTAGTTTTGAAATTGCATAAATCCTTTTAAGCTAATTTACAGATTACAAAGTCTTTTCTAGAAAATTAGATGAGTCAGTTACATAATATACATATTGAATGATGTTAGCATCTTAGATAATTTAGAGAATAAATAATGATTCATTAGCCACTTTTAGATTGCATGAGCGGAGATTTGAGGTAAGTATGAACTGCCTCGAGTTGATTTTATAATTACTTTGATTATTGCCTGCGTTATTCTGGCACTCACAGGAATTACGTTAAATCATAAGTTAAAGAAACTTTTTAAATGAATTCTAAATTTTGTTTTTCTGAAATTTGAGAATCTCTATATTTTATTGACATTGGTAATATGAAAGTTTACACTATTATTGAAAGAGTGAATGTACTCTTTTAAACTTCGTTATAAGTTTTATGTAGCTAAAATATCTCTTAATCCTTTGTGATTTCTCTTAAATCTGTTAAATAATGTTGTAGATCATTACAAATTTCATTAATTTTGCTTGACGACTGGAACCTTTATTTCGGGTCTACTTGAATGGGAGTCTTTCATTCCTTCGTTTTTAAAATACCTCAAATTACTTCATGTTTCAAATTTTCTGTGCGATTTTGCAAAGTTATTGCTTATAGCCTGGGTCTTATTATATAAACTAAACGGAGATAAAAATAACTGATTTCTGGTGCGCAGAAGAAACTGAAACGAGTATATATATATAAAAGCTTCCGGACAATGCCCATGTCTAGGTTTCTACTAATTTAAGTGAACTGGACGACGAGCAATTTTGTCAAGAACATTGTCATGGATTCAAAATGGTACTAGTAGGTACTTAATCAACAACTTTAGAACATTTGAGGTCCAATTTGGTGATTATAACTTTATTTTACAAGACAATGGCGCATTTCATCTAAAAGCATAAGCAATAATAAATTTCCTAGCTGAAAATAACATCGAATCTAATTGAATATTGAACCAGGATTTCACCAGATTTGAAACAAATAGAGAATTTATGGGCAATAATCATATGAGGGTCGATAAACTGAACCCATACTATTGCTAGTAGTTGCAGGTCCCTATTGAACAATTATAGGGCAATATCAGTCATGATATATCACAAATCTGCTTTCTAGCTTTCAAAACGAATTAAAACAGTCCCGATGAACAAGAAACAACTGTAAATACTGACTTCCCGTATCGTTTACTATACTCATATATATTGATAATATGACATTGGGGTATATTGTTTTATAGATTTCACCTTACAATTGTGTTATAAACGTATTAAACAAATTTCAACTTCTGATTAGTTCTATAAATTTTTGTAAATGAAAAATATAATAGTGTCAAAACATTTTTCCATGTCTGTATACACAATCGTTTTGCGAATTTAGTTTTCTGGAGACATAAATGAAAATTTATTCTCTAACAAGAAAGTGAAAGAAATCGTTTTCTGCCCACTCTTTAATATACAAAATTATAGGTGATCCTCAATATTAAGATTATTCTTTCCTGGCTTAGCCATTATTCCATGTCAATTTCGCGGCCATGATGAATTGCAATTGATGCACAACTTACCCACCGACGGTTTTATAATCACGACAAATTAAAACTTTTTTGATACCCCAAAGTTAGTCTTCATTCGGTTTTACAATCTTAGGAAGTTTGGTCTTGTTTCTTTGAGGCACCCTAGTATTATTTTAAATTTTATAGCTATTCATCTGCTATTTATAGAAGTTACGCCAGCTATTCTTACCTTATGGAATATGTATAAGGTGTCGAATACGGTTAATAAATCGTTTTTTCTCTGAATCGTCAAAAATATAAGATGCCATGATTTATAGAAATAGAAAGTAATAATTTTTAGAATTAAAAGTTAAAACAATATTAAATGATAATTAAAATATAAAGGTAAGCATGTACATTAGAGACCAAAATAATCAAAACGCCTGTATCTTTATTTCATCTACCATAAAATCTTCCAGACAAAATACAATTTTTGCAAAATTGATGTAAGTTAACCTATTGGTATTAACTACGTAAGGTTCAAGGATCTGCGAATTTAGATGAATAAAAGGAAAGTTAATAGCAGATGACCAATTTACTAGAAAAAATGAAGTGTGGAGGCTTTGATGTTCAATGATGATTTGACTTCTACCTCAGGAACAAAACAACCTATGTCGTGTTGCACAGTATTCTTGCTCTATTGATCTCTAAGAATTTCAAAGAGAGTTTCAACAGTTATCGAATTCCTCTTTAACGACCTTTCTCCAGGTGTCTTCCAAACATTTTCAATGGAATTCGGGTCGGACTCTATACGCGGCTAGATCATTGCACTGATTTGCTCGTCTTTTACGAAGGTTTTCATTGACGTAGCTAAATGAGAGGGAGCGGTATCCTCCATGAAAATTTCAAGGTAGGCTTGGAACCTCGCAGATGGAGAAAAATATGCTGTCACAGTAACTACTCGTACAATTAAACATTTACTGTTTCTCGTCAGCGCGCAAAAGTTCTGGTATACCTAGATACCAAGACTGCTGCCTCTGTCTTGAGATGGTGCTTTTTCATAATATGGATAATAGCTCCTTTCCCCTTTTTTTACTCAGAAAAAAATAGGGCATTTTAGATTTAATTGAATACAAAACTCAAACTCATCAGATTAATTATTTTCGCTCTCGCAAGGAGGATGCATTTTCAAACCCATTTCATCTCGACAAAAGTTATATGAAGTTGAATTAGATCTTCACGATAATAATAATGTGATATGCCCCGAAAACGAAGCAAAAATGCTTACTAACGATAAATAGAAAAAATATAGAGAATCACATTAATAAGAGACCATGTGATAGAATAGCGAAATTAAGTTAGAGTCAAAGAGGCCAACTGCATTTACTAATGTAGAAAAACAAAGCCTTCCATGATATCCAATTGAGTAAAAGAAAATTGGAATTACTATATACATGATGTAACTCAAAATAAAATTACATCTTGAGATTTTTTGATGAAAAAAATTGCATAACCAATTTCTTCATCGATGCAACACGTAGGGCTAATGTTTATAACTGTTGTATTTAATTTTCAGCAGTAATTTTGTGAGCTATGATATATTTTCTGTGCATTTACCCTTTTCCCTTGGTTTATGTATTCACTTCAAGTTCTTCTTGGGCTTGATGAGAGCTGAAATGTAATAGAAGCGTAATTTAATGCTTTTCTATATCAGGTGTCCGAAGAAAAAATTCTGCAATTTTATGGATCTATGTGGAAAAAATCTTACTCGAATATCTTTTCTGATTTAAAGCAGAAATAGAGATATAGATTTTTCCTATATGAGAACCAATAATGTATACATCTACCAATCATATACTTGATTTTATTCAATAAAAAGCTACGATTCAGATTGATGCTTCCCGGTGTTTCTGCGTGAGGTACATCTTTAAACGACATATTCGCTGCCTTCTTTGTATTGATATTGCCAACTTCATATCCACCCGACTGTGTAAACTTACTACCAAAAGTTTTTTTACTTTGGTTCAGAGTTTAAACTCTCATTATCATGAATGCCTTCCACTGATAGAAGTTTAGCATGGAATTATTAACATTGCTATTTTGTTGCACAAAATAATTACTAATTTTTGTCATTCAAATGTTTTAGTGCATTTTTGGTCAACTCACAACTTATTATTACTTTATTGATAGTTGGTTAATCTCTGTGCTCGTCCTTCGCCAACTTTTTCTTTCATTCAGGAACTGACGTTTAGTTTCTATTTTATCTCGAGGAAATCTATTGCCCCTTTCGAAAAAAAGCATTATGACAACTTTATAGAATAATAACATCAATTCTAAGCGACAATTGGTGAAATTTGCATTGCTGGAGCAGGTAAAAGTCCATGAGTAGTTGTTTTGTGGCTCTAGGCACCGGTAGGGCGTCCCACAACCTTTAACTTTTCCCTTTTTTTCGAAATCAAGTTTTGTTGTCATTTAAAGTATTAAGAGATCAAGTCTCCTGTTTTAGAATCGTTAATAATAATAATAATCATCATCTTAACGGAGAGAAACCTTTCTAACGAGGTAGTAACATTTCTCCATATATTTCTATTTGTTCTTTTTGGACCATTCTTCCGTGGTCAATTACAGCATGAGATTCTATGTTATCTTTCACCCAATCTAAAATAGCTTCCTTCTAAGTGACGTAGGAAAATAAATCTTCCGTTATTGTCTATTTTTTCCATTGATATTAGTTGAGCACACATGGGAAGATGGTGGTGCGTTGCACTATTCCCGATAATTCTTCCATTCTCCGACCGGCCAAACTGATTGCGCCCGGTCAATCGCTTAAGAGACCGATCTCAAAAGTGGAAATAAAGAGAAAATGGATCTAGGAAGAATGGCGAGTCTTATTCCCAGGATTACCTCGTAAAGCGTTGCTTTACGGAATATTAGAGAAGTTTATCCTTCAGATATTTCTTATATAAGCTTCAATAGCAGAGAAAATTGAGGATTATTCCGCTTCACTTTTCTTTTTTATTTATCGCATCAATGAATTGTATTATTAGAAGTATTATTATTAGCACCTAAAACTTAAGTTTCATATTGAGCTAAGATATTTCTCAAGTATTTTTCTTTGTTTTCAAGAATACAAAATTAGCAGTATAAATATAGCTTACTAATTAAACCGTCATTAATGATTGGAAATTTATTTTACCCATGTATAATTCCTATCAATTCCTTCTGGACCTTATTCAATTATGGTAGGGGCCTTGGTTTTTGTCTAGCAAAATCTGTAGTTAATTCGAGGGAAAAATTAACCGAAAAATTTAAAAATCCATCTTTGTCTATGTTCCAAAACTTAAGGTTTCAATTCCATTGCAAACTGTTTTTTATTTTGACCTATTATGTAGATCATACAGTTTTTCAAATGTAGTACAATTACGTCATAAAGAGGGTACAATGTTGAAATGGCAAAGTCATAACAAAAGACCGATTTATTTACGTAATAAGGCGAACAAAAATTCTTCTAGAAAATTCGGGATTTTAAAAACTATTAAATGCAGTGAAATACGTAAACATATTCCAGGTCTCACACACTCCTCTTTTCTTTGTACTGATCTAACGGAACCATGAATAGGTCACCTGATGAATTATGCTTCCATGGTAAAAAGAGCTCCTAGGTGTGAGAAATATAGAGACCTAAAATTGGAGTCCCGTGCATTTTCTCTATGGTACCTTCATTTTATTTTCGAAGTTTTAAAAAACGTTCTGGCGATTTGACTGCGCTGATTTTTTTCCCCTTTTGTTTAGGTTAATTTTAATAGAAATTTATGAAAGGTAAATAGACAATGTTAACTCGGAAGGTAAAACGGAGGTGCACGGTTGAGAGAAATAGCTAAAGGAAGTGAATAGTAAAATTGGGATTAAGGCTTATTTTAAACTCCGAAGAAAAAAAATGTGCGCCTATGAGTAAAAATAACTTTACTAGTACGAACTTAATTAACTTTATGGGGTTAAAAGTTAACTCTTTCTTCGTGTCTATGAACACATTAGACTATTTATTCTCTAGCCTTGTCCGTTTTACTGGAATATTAACCATTATTCTCCTTTTGATCTTCTTACCCATTATATTTTGTACTAAAGTTTTATGTTTGCTACTAGTATTTTTTACCACAAAGAAGACACTTTTTTTTACTTTGCAACAAGTAGATTCTTAACTGACGTGAGGTAATTATTTAAGAAATTTGTTTATACAGGAGAAAGATGGGAAAAATAAGGCAGCGAAAGAAAATAAAGAAATAGACTTCACAGTAAGTAAAGTTGGACATTCTAAAAGCTCTTTGGGCAATGCCTCGCATCATGTTCAATGGAAAGGAAAATATAATCTGCAATAGTTCAACATTACTAAAATCTAATTTGATTGGAAAATATTACATTGAAACCCTAAATTTATTCCTCTTAGTATCGAGGAACTTAAGATTATAATCAAAAGACTCCGCCATTGTAACTTTTTTATAAGATATTTAGCAAACAATCACAAAAGTTGATACTGCTGCCAGAAATGAACCTAAGGTAGTGTTTGATTCTATACACTATGTTATATTAACAATTGCGCCATACAACAGAACGATGTTTTACTTCTAATAGCTCTATGCCACTTCATCTACAAGTATCATCAGTAGAGAAAATACTTTTAAGATCGGCTTAAAAAAAAGAAACTGCGGCAAATTTGCAATGGTCGGCAATCCGTTGCTTTACTTAATGTGTTCCCACCAAGAAGGGCAGATGTAAAGTTAAAATCTCATGTCTGTTGTAAGATAATTGCAATTATTTATATGATCCCAAATAAAATCTGTTTGAAGTATGCAGTGGAAACCTTCATTTAATGGAATTTGAAGGAATAATGCATACATAAATCACTTGACTAAACTATACGTAAACTCAAGTAAATAAGCAAACTGCTGCTTCAGAATAGAGGCCTTATGCCCTCTATAAATAACGCTCTTAAATGTCAATAGGCTGTAATCGATTAGACTTCAAGAGGTCTGGGCATTGGAGGGAATGGGGCGAATAATTGCAAGAATTTTTCTGCCACAATAATCCATTCCATGTGCCTAATGGGTTGGCCACCTATGTGCAGCTGTTTTCTGGTTACTGTCTTGTTGAATGCCGCGCTAACTCTAAGTCTCTGCTCCCGTTTTTGTGTTTGTGATATGCCATATCTTCATATCTTAGTTGTCTTTCGCTATAACTACGAAATAATAAAGGATTCACTCTGTCTTCTTATATGAGACCTCAGGCCCTTGGGGCGGGACCGTCTGCATGACAACTTCCTGGCGATGGCTTTGCCGTACATGTTCTAATATAAAGTTTAACGCGCTCAGAGTGAGATCCCCCCCAAAAACATATAATACAAATAATTACACTCTCTAGTTACTAATTAATCCAGCAATGGGAAAATTACCAATAATTACTCATGACGCAAGGGCTTAATACTCCGAGTACTAACACGAGAGGGGTTAGGAAGAAACTACGAATGGAATCCTAGCCTTACGGGCACAATAATTTACTTTAGTTATCCGAGATGACTCGGGAGAAGACTACTTGATGAGTCTTAGTCGGAGGGCGTCACACTGCCTCGACGAGCAAAGGAAAGGTGTAAATATCTTACTATTTTGAGTGAGTTCCCACAAGTAGACGCTCAGGGAAGATTCTCCTATAGATGCTCATAAGGGAAAGATTGTTCAAGTAGATGCTCGAGGGGGAAACACTTGTTGGGCTGAGACTGTGTGCTTCTTCTGGAAAAGTCCTTCGATCCTGACGCCGTCGTTCCTAATAATATCGTACGAGTAGCTGTGGGCCGGTATGACACCGTGATCTATCGCTCGAGGATTTGCGCCGTCAGTGAATGATTACACAGACGTCTTAAAAGAGGCTGTCGAATACCTTCTGTATTTTCCGGGTTTGGCTCACTCGGGAGTAACGAAGAGACAGCTCACCACAGCACAACCTGGGGTCTTCTCCAAGGGGAGAGGGGCGGTACCTATCCTTGAGTCTTCCTTGGGCGGATTCTGACGGAATACTCCCAAGATTAATTTTGTGCCGGGGAATATATAGGCGTTCGCCGGAACTCCTATATATGCTAACGGAGGCAATTAAGCCCGGCTTCACTGACTCGGTGTTTAGAGCTCGACGGCGGGGTTTTGATGGACCAAATGAACAAAAGAAATTCTCAGCTAATCTTGCCGGAAGATTGCCGACGTGGGTAGCGTATTGCTCTTCCCGATAACTTTCGTTTCACACGTCTCCTTTAAACAAAATCTTACTCGATCTCTCTTTCTTCGACAAACCTCCTTCCTCAAGATGGAACGCACAAATGAAGTGGCATCACAACTAATAGTAATTAAACGTGTACATAGAGTACACCCGCGAGAGTCGTGCCAATTACAAACAAAAGAAATACATATATACAATGGTTTTATATTAATTACACTCGAGATTTTAAGAAAATATGTTTACTCGTTACTACGACACCAAGGGTAATAAATATTTCAACCATGGTATAGCTACGCCTACATATAAGCGCATTCACAAAGGGAAAAAATTCATAGTACCTAAATCTAAATTTAATGGTAGACATAGCCAAGGTAAATTACTCAACAACTTAAAAATTCTGAAAGAATTTCAGCAGAGGCCCATCTGGCCTTGGTTACACCAGATAGGGGGGAGGGAAATTTACATTAAGGGTCCAAACAAGGACTCCAGAGTTAGTTATACCTATGTATACGAAATAATTACACAAGAATTAAGGTAGGCCTAAGTTTCATTGGGGCTAAAATCAACGGTGTTGCGACTTAGGCTATCCGCTATACAATTCTCTGATTCTTTTAGATATGAAATTTTGAATAGAAATTCCTGCAAAAAATAGGCTGCAACGCATAAGTCTACCGTTATATTTTTTTATGTTTTTAAAGTCCACCAGCGGCTTGTGATCTGTTTCAATGGTTAGCTCTTTCCTAATAAATAAGTCTTAAATTTTTGGATTTCCGAAACAATAGCGAGGGCTTCGCGCTCGATTGGAGCATAATTTCTCTCGCGCGTTAACAGCTTTCGGCTAACGTATTCAATGGAGAAACACTCGTCATTAGGTGCGTATTGGACTAACACGCAACCTATCCCGTCGTTGCTAGCATCTGTCCTGATGCTAAAAGACTCGGCTAGATTAGGTAACCGCAGGATCGGGGCAGTCGCGAGTTTACCTTTGAGTTGATTAAAGCTGGCAACTGAAGACGGGGGCCAGGCGAGTCGATCGGGGCTTCTGTTCTTTAGGAGATCGCATAAGGGGGGCAGAAAGCGCGGAATATATTTGTAGAAGGAGGTAGAGCCCACAAATGACCTTAATGGCCGTTGGTTAACGGGTAGCGGCATTCTCGCGATTGCTTTATTTTTTTTCTTCCTGCGTGGCAAATCGTTGGTTTCCTGTGCGAAATGCCAAGTAGTTGATTTTGTCGAAGGCAAAATGACACTTGTTCGGCCCAATAATAAGGTTTTGGATTCTCAACCTCTGTAGTAGAGAATGGGTTTCCTATCGTTCGTGGCAGCATATATGTTATCAAAATAGAATACCACATTAGGAAATCCGTCTAAAATTTGTCTCATCATCCGGTTGTAGTTGCTACAAGCGGTGACGAGGGCAAAAGGTAGACTTCTACATATACTGCGTTAACCCCTTTTCGTTAGGAAATGCAGTAAATCTCTTTCCCTTGTCCTTCAGGGGAATCTGATACTACGCTTTGCATAAATCCAGTTCCGAAATATATTTGGCACGTTCAAACAAGTGCAGATTTTGGTCAATTAGCGGAATAGGTTCGGCGTCAAACACGTTGACCGCGTTTAATTTACTAATGTCAATACACATTCTGTATGACTCATTCGGTTTCTTACCATGACCACAGGGGAACAATAGTCGGATTTGGAAGGCTGTATGATTTTTAGATTTAATAAATTTTACACCTCTCTATTAAATTCTTCCCTCAGGTGGACAGGCAAGGGGTATGGTTTAGACTTAACTGCTTCTTGGGTCCTCAGCTGAATATCGTGCTCGAAATGGGTAGCAAATCCAGGTACGTCGAAGATGAAGTCACGGAACCGCTCGATGATGGCTAAGAGCTGAGCTTTCTGTTGAGGCGTTAAATGTTCGCTGATTTTGAGCTCCTTTGAAGGTGCTTCCGTTATCTCAGGCACGGGAAAAGAGTAATCCTCGTCTTGCTCGACGCAGGCATTTTGTACAACCCTCAGGGGAACCAGGGCAAAATTTCCTTCGAGGGCCGATTCTTCATCAATTGTTACAATGTGATGCATTCCTGCACGCTGGTGATACTTTTTGAGGAGGATGATATGGAAAAGCCTATTTCCGCTTGGAGTTTCGATCAGATGCTCTACGGCGCCACGCTTCTCGACTATCCTAAAGGGACCTTTCCTTCGTTTCAAAGGTTTTTTAGTGTCCGTCGGAAGTAATAGCAAAACTTCTTCACGGGGTTTAAACCTCCGAACTTGAGATTTTCCATCGAAGTAGGCCTTATACTTGTCTAGGTTCACGTCAGCGTTTTGGTAGGCCAACTCGGCGAATTCTTCCAATTTCCTACGGAGCTCGATCAAGTATGAATATGAGGACTGCATTTCCTGGCCTAAACTAACATTTGTCAACCGCTCTTTAAGGACACTCTGGGTTCCACGAACATTCCTATCATATAATAATTCAAAGGGCACGAATCCCAAAGTACGATGGGATATCTCTATATAAACGAAAAGAGCCATTGGCAGATAACGATGCCATTCGTTCGGATGCTCTACGCACAACTTTCCTGGAATAGCCTTGAGATTTCTGTTTAATTTCTCGCACATTCCATTCCCAGCCGGGTGCAAGGCAGTGATAAATAAATGTTTTAACATGAAAAGTTTCCCTACTTGTTCCATTAAATGAGAAGTAAATTGACGGCCGCGATCTGACAGAATTTGCTTGGGTAATCCAACGTGGGCAAAATTTTAAATGAACGCCTCGGACATGAGACGCTGTAGATCCTGTTAACGGGACGGTTTCGACGAACCTAGTAGCTTAATCAACTAGGGTGATGATGTAACTATGCCTCTCGCTAGATGGTGGGTGAATCGGGCCAACTAGATCTATAGCTACACGGGAGAAAGGTTCAGAAATAATGGGGCCCTTTTGCAATGGAGCCGGCCTAATTCGCCCCTTAACTTCTGTCCTTTAACATACGTCGCACGATCGACAGTATTGCAAAATATCTTCGTCCGCCCCACGCCAATAAAGATATTCAAAGTTCTGCTTAGTGGTCTTTGTGTCGCCAAAGTGACCAGCGAAAAGGCTGTCATGTGCGGTCTGGAGTATGAGACGCACATATGAGCGCGGGACTCACAGTTTCTGGGACTAAGACGAATCTCCGTGGGAGCAAATGCGATAGAGAGGTTATTATTAATCCGAAAAGTGACTAATTTGCCACCTCTTACCACTTTCTGTGTTCCTTCGTGGGCTTTCGGCCACAGGCTTGAAGGGAATCACATTTCTTTTACTCCTTGTAAAAATCTTCATTGACTAAGTATCTACAATCCGGTTCTGCTGTTCCGGGAGTTTTCAAGGGGACGGGCGCTCCGGAATCTCTCTTAGCCTGACAGTGGGTAGTCGCTGTTTGAGCCACCTGGGTCGATGAGACCTAGGGTTTCTTCCCAATCAGAACGGCACAAAACTGTATGGGAGCCGCCACTAATTCTGCCCGCCGGTGAAGTAGGCGCAATCGATGTGGCACTTTACTATGGAGAACCTATTAGCACGTCTTAGATAGTAATGGACGATGGCGAACCGATCGTGATCCGGGGCTACTGGTGGAAATAACTTATTCGAGACCACGATACACGTGCACCCTGTATCGGTCGAGGGTAGAGATACGGCATCCATTAACCGCACCTGATTCGAACCGGAGGCCCCAAGGGTTACTTTTATTCAATAAAAAGCTTACCTGGTGGCCAGACGGACCAGGTTCACTTGACGAAGTCGGGGATTGTGGAGTCGAAGTGGACCGAGTAGGCGTTGCACTAACCTGGTGCACCTGGTAGGAGAAGTTGTTTCACAGCTGAGTATTCTAAGGGCAATTGTATTTAACGTGTATATCAACCCTACACGATAATCACACGAGGTTTCTTCTGAAAAGTGCTGACGGAGGGGGGTTGGAAAACAACGGCCGATTTTCCTGATTGATGGGGAAACTGCTTCAGTTTTGATTTAACCGGGCTGATTATCTGAGTAGATTTTCATTTATTTTCATTTATTTTGTGAAAACGCAACTTGGGAGACATGAACTCCATTTTCTTTGCTTCCTTGGGATAACAATTTTGGCTGGCGGCATATACATACGTCAGTCTCTTATATACATTCCTTAAAGTTGTTACATCTTCTGTCCTTGATAAAGGATCATATTTCTGAATGAAGTTATGTTAAAAATTAGTCCTGCAGGAGGAAATTAATAAGGTCGTCGTAATCCTAGTGTACTTTCAAGGCGTATAGACAAAAGTTTAGGAGTCTTTGAAGAGTAAACCCCAATTTTTAAAAGTCTGTTGTGGTTGAATACAACTCTGCCTGAACTTAATCTGATAGAAGTTGAGAGTCATGTTACAGGCAGAAAGCAATTCTGCCTTTAATGTGGAGGAATTGATGCCTGCTTCCGAGGGTAGGGAGACAAAGATATCCCTCAAGGAGTTGTGTAAAGTGGCAACAACCTCGCTACACCGTCCGACTCAATATCCCAGTTGTTGACTTTAAAGAGCTTTAAAAATTGAGTTAAGTAGGAAGCAAAGTCTTCCCCATCTTTAAATGAAGGTAATTTAACGGACTTGGGTGATAAATCGATGGTCCCGAGGTGAGTGATAGAGCCTCATTCCTCATTTTCTCGATTTCGATTTCATGTGCCCGAATTCTGCCTCTTTCTTCTCTCTCTTTCTTTTCTCTTTCTTTTTCTTCTTTTTCTCTTTCTCTTTTTCATCTCTTTCTTTTTCTTCTTTTTCTCTTTCTCTGTTTTCTTCTCCTTTACTCCTTTCTCCTGTCCTTTTCTCTTTCAATGTTTTCTTATCTCGTAGTCATTTCTTCTCTTTGTATGTAGGACAGTAGGGATCTTACTCGATCTCTTTTTCTTCGACACCATCCAACACCGTTTCAACACTTCATACTAAAAAATGTTGCACGATTTCGGCTACGCTAACTTAGAAAATCTCTTTAGTAACGACTGCTGCTTGTTCCCATCAATGACGTTTTATCCTTATGACTTTTGAGATCATGTTGGGGTAATCTCTTATTCGAATTTTTAACAGCAACACACATGTGCTTTCTGTTCGTTGTACACACCCTCTTTGCACAATTTTTTATACAACAATACAGCTCATATTTAACGAGTAAAAATAACTGCGTTGAATCATCCTCTACGATAATGTTGCATTTTTAAAACCATCTTAAATAGTCGTGCAGGATATAAAAGGGAATTGACGCGCAATTTATCGACTGTTTTAGTTAGGATGCAGATGTTTCTTCATAGCACTAATCTATCTCGACAGACTGTCCTTCTTCATTGAAAGTCCTGTACTTTGAGGCATGCCATTGTTAATGAAGGCTTTCTAAACCAATAAATGGCTCAGTCAGCCATTTTGTGGGTTCTTGAAGCAGATTCTTTGGTAAGTAATATCTGCTATAACTTAATCTTAGAACTACCTAGAAGATACGGTACCAAAAAGAGTAACTTGAAGTCATATCCAGTCAAACATACAGCCACTCGCTAAACAGAATTTTGACATAGACTGAGTCACAAACGTGGCTAGCACGTCTGTTTGTGGCCAGACTCGGTAATATAGGATTTGGTACACTTATTCATATTCCGAGAAATCTTTGGTGCCACCTGCAGGCAAAGGGTGGGATGTGGTAGCACAGATATAACCTCTGATATACCAGACACCCCAAGGGATACCATGCCATCCTGGCTTCAAAATCACCCTTACGAGCGAATATCAGGTGTAGCATCAGCCACTATTTCGCCATTTACTACTAAGGATTGTATCCTTCAGAAAGCACCAATGCCACCAGATTATCTGTGGCTATAATTCTTCGACACATTTTCATTTCCTCTTTCTTCACACATTTCTTCTAACAAACATTTTTCTGGAGATGACTTCGTTGGTTTGGACTTTAAATTTAGTTCTAAAAATCTTGAGTACCATATATATAATGTAAGACTAGATTCATATTTTAAGTTCAGGATGAATGCAAATACTACTAAAACAGGATTCATATGTTAAGATGTTTTGGGTTATACAAGCCTATCTTTGGTTACTATAAAGCAAAAAATTGTAAGCAAGAGATATGAATTCAAAGTGTAAAAACTAGGTTAGAAATTAAAGCTACAGAAAAACTAAACAAAAATATAACGAGTAAATGAACACAAGAATTACTTCACATACACACAAGTTCATTTTGCAGAATGACGAGCCGAAGACGACTGAGAAGGTGAAAAGAAATAGCAAAGAAGTAGGTTTATTTCCTGTGCGGGGCAAATTATTGCTTGGTTTGAAAGTAGATAATTGAGAGGGGGAAGTGGATAAGTCGCAATTGAGAGAAGGATTTTATTGCTTGATATAAATCGAATCTAAAATCCTGGATAACGAAAGGTCTTGAGTAGATCGCATTGTCTAAAATTAATTATAAGGAGTTCGGCTTTTACACCGATGCTATGTTGGAGCATTGTTTAATTTTCCATTTAACGAATGGCCTTTACCTTTTTTAGGCTAATGCCGAGATGAGAAAAGACTTTGTCCTTTAAGGAGCACACTGTTCTATGTATTTCCTTGGATAAAACCAGGGCAATTGAAATTATATTCGAGCATGCTTCTATTTACGGGCAAGAGTCTATCCTTAAAATTGAAAAATATTCCAAGTTAAAATTTATTAACAAAGACAGTAATAAAATCAGTATGCAAATAAAACTTCTTTAATAATTTAAAGAATTGGGTGCGAGCAGTTTTGTTTAATGGGGCAAGTTTAGTGAGCACGAAATATCGTTTATTTGGGGTGCATTAATGGTTGGTTATTTTGTGAAATAAATGTTGTTCAACAACTTCAAAGTTGATTTGTATATAGAAGGGAAAGGTTATCTATTATTGGTAATATTGACTTAAAAATACGAATTCTATCTGCATAAACCAGAAGTTTGATGATAATCGAAAAGCGAGGTATAATAGGGTAGTAATTATTCTTAATTTGTAAGACAGGTTATACCACTCAAGAAATTTTGACCGAGACCAGTAAAAAAAGGTTTGCGATAAACCGAGGTAAGGAAAGATTTATCGTAACCCTAAATCGAAATGTCTAAAAAGGCGAAAGAGTTGTTAAGCTCTTTTTCTAGTTGCAACTGAATATGTGGGTGCAGTTGGTTTAAGTATATAATGTAGTTTATGGATTCTTTTCTGATTTGAAAGTTATTCAGGTGTCATCAACATATCTTCTATAAAATTTGCTTAGGCAATTCTTTCTCAAAGACCACCGAGCAAAGGAAACAGTGACTACATGATAGTATATGTTGTTACTGCAAGGTGAACGCAGCCATTCCTTGTACGACCGAAAATTATCGGCCATTTGTGTTTGGCGTGAAAACGTGCAAGCATTTACCATTGTAAATAGGAGCTACAAAATATAATAGGCCCGCTAGTCTTCGCCAAAAAAATTCAGGTTTATAATAGAGATAAGCGCGTTTACATTTTTCTAATAATACTTTAAAGAGTTGGACAAAATATTTATTAATGTCGAGTCTACTATAATTCCTAGATATACTAAATCCTTGACGGGTACAAGCTGTAACTTATTATGTGTAAATTTTATTAAATGAACCCGTAAATAGGAAGTCAGCAAGTAACAAAAGCCGTAGCATTATGTTTTTTTGGCTAGAGAGTTACAAATGGTAGAAATAACAGATTGCATAAGAAAAGGGGCTCCACTGAAATATTTGCATTTTTAAGTTTTGGTAATCAAATTGTAACTCATCGGTTAATCCTAACAAAATTTGAAACCCTTATGTTGTTGTTCATTCTCTTTAGAATGATATAATTATTGAGGTCCTCCCAAGGTTAGCCCGGGAATTATATTTTATTTTGGTAATAACATCATAACTATTCGGCCAATTCTAACGAAATTTAAAACCTTTATTTTCTTTTGCATTTTCTGTCGAATGATATAATTGTCAAAGTCCTTCCAAGAGTAGCCAGAGAATTATTTGGCAATATCTTCATAACTATTCAGCCGATTGTAACGAAATTTTAAAGTCTTATGTCCTTTTTAATTTTCCTTCCAATCGTATAATTGCCAAGGTCCTCCCAAGATTAGTCCAGGAATTATTGAAAGTTTTGAAGGTCAAAGGTCATAAATCATAATAAATGAGAGAACGCAACTTTGGTCAGCAGACCTTGCTAAGATCAAGCTTAATGGCATAATCGTTTCGTGAAATTATATTGAATAGTTTATTAATATTTGGGAGAGAAAACTTGGGATATTTAAATTTTGGAGTTAGATTGCTCATGGCATAGATAGCTCGGATAACCGGGTCTTTTTGGCTACAAGGAATATTTTACGTGCAAACTTAATATGTTTTGTTTTTTTCTATTATGGTATCAGAGGGCAGTTCGTTAATTATATATTAGTCGCGAGCGACTCAACATGTCACTATTCGGTCTGTCGGTTCCCGTTTAGCTTCATTTTTTTATAATAACATTTTAACTATTTGGCCGATTCGAACAAAATTTTAAAACCTTATGATGTTTTACATTCTTTTTCGAGTGCTATTATTGCCAAAGAGCTCGCAAGGTTAGCTAGGAATTATTTTGCTTTAGCAATAGCATCATAACATTTAGGCTGATTCTCTGCTAGACTAGACTAGTCTATAATATGCTATACTCTGCTAGGAAAGCCTAGAATAGGCTATAGTATACTAGTCTATTATGGGCTAGGCTATACTATGCTAAGCTATGCTAAGATATAATTTACAAGGCTAATTTGCTAATTTGGGCTATAATATGTTATACTTGGATAGAATATAGTATGTTAGGCTAGACAAAAATAAGCTATGCTTGACAAGGGTATAATAGGATAGTATAGGCTATATTTGTATAGGATAGTTAATGCTGTGCTAGGTTATAATATGCTAGGCTATACTAAGCTATACTCGGCTAGGCAGGGCCTAGAAGGCTATACTTGGCTAGGCTATGCTATGGTAAACTAGTTTAGACTAAGATATACTAAGCTATGCTACACTCGGCCAGTTTTTCCTATACCAGGTTAAGATAAGCGAGGCTTTGCTAGGGTAGGCTTTAGATAAGCTAGGCTAAGATACACTGCCATAGGCTTAGGTATACTATACTAAGCTAGGTTGAGTTATACTACACTAGGCTTAGTTAGGCTAGATTCGGCTATATATACTATGCTAGGCTATATATACGAGTCTATACTCGGCTAGGCTAGGGTATACTAGGATACTTTAGGGTATACTATGCTATTCTAAGTCATTCTATACTATGATATACTAGGCTAGGCTATGCTATGTTGGACTAAACTACGCTATACTAGGCTAAATTATAGTATACCATGCCAAGCTACCAAAGGCTAGGGTAGGCTAGGCTAGACTACGGTTTAGTTGGCTATGGCAAGATATACCTTGCTAGAATAGGATGGGCTGTACTATGTTAAGCTAGGCTGTACTATGCTAGACTAGTTTATACTATGCTAGGCTAGGTTATACTATGCTTATAGTATAATATGCTAAGCTAGAATATGGTAAGGTAGGCTATAGTACATAGGCTATACAATGCTTGGCTTTGCAAGACTATGCTATATTACTATGTTAAACTATTCTATACTAGACTAGGTTTGGTTATGCTATACCATACTATTCTAGGCTAGACTATACTATACTATACTATGGTAAGCCTTACTATCCTATATATGCTAAGCTAGTTTTTGTTAGGCTCTTTCTAATGATATAATTGCTAAGGTCCTTTTAAGATTAGCCCGGTAATTAAATTCTTTTGGCAATAACATCATAACTATTCGGCCAATTCGAACGAAATTTGAAACCATTAAGGTGTTTCATTATATTTCGAATGATAGAATTTCCAAGGTCCTCCCAAGGTTACTCCAGGAATTATTGAAAGTTTTGAAGGTAGCAAGGACATAAATCCGAATAAGTGAAGGGCACGCGACTTTTTGCTCAGCAGACCTTGTTTTTCTCATTTTGGAGCTCGTTTTATTATATTGGTGAAATAACCTGGTGAAAAAAATCTTGTGCCCTTGTTTTTGATGGATTTGAGCCGTAAATGTTTGTATGGTCAGCAACCTAGCTAAATAAATCTAGAATGGGCAAGATTACTTTATCATTATTGTTGGTAGTATTAATTTATTATTATTCCCGTTACCCTGGTCATTTTTGCCTTCAGCATTGTTATTGCCATTGTTTTTATTAATATTATTAGCATTACTGACATTTCCATTATTATATTATTATTATTCCGCCTGAGATCTAAAATGCCAGGCAGCGCACTCATGAGATCCGAAATCTTTCAAGATTGGGTAAAGGTCACAATGGAAACCGAATCCTCATTGGGAATTAATGTCACTACGATTTACCCGAATACCCGATGCATTATTCACGGGTTGTTCCACGATATTGGATGCCCCTAACTCATAGACCACTTGTTCGATGTAGGATTGAATATTCCAAAGGGCTGGATTGTTAGGAACAAGTTCTAGATCCGGAGGCTAGGGAGGTTTTTCGTTATTTACAATAATTATAGTATGACCACTTTCGTTAATATCAATCACTTCAGAAACTTGTGTTTTAGAACGCTTTAAATATAAATCAGAAGTTTAAGACTGAGTAAATTAGCACTATTATGTTCACTTAAACAGAAATGGTTGACCTAATCCCACTAAATAAATTAGCATCGTGCCCAAGTGGCCGATACACGCCTCATCAGAAATATATTTATAAGGATAGCCGTGGCTGTGTTTCTCGGCAGGATTCGATCTTTTACTCAGGTCAAAATTATTTTGAACTCCTCACTTTCCATCCTTTCCTGTAACCCCGTGAATTTAAACATAATGTTATTATTTGCTAAAAAATATTATAACTACTAATTTGTGACACGACCGAACGACAGTATAAAAAAAAGATATATTATTTATTCAAGAAGGATCAACGTGTTTTTCAAGTAATTGGATCCTCTTAAGGAATTTACTTAAATTTCATAAGAGCTGCCACGGAAAGACGGAAAGAAAGTGATATCTGATTGGAAGAGCTAGATATGCTAGAATTTATATGCAATAGGTTTCTAATTATATCTACTTGATTTATTAACCAAAGTATCAAACTCGTTTCACAATTCTGTATGACGAAAGTGCGGGCGATATTCGAGTATGGTTTTCCTATTCTTTGTTTCATGGATTACGAGTAGCGGATGAAAGAGCTAAAATTACAAACTTTATAGGATGGAAGATTGCGTGTGGAGTTAATACAGATATTCGTAATTTGAAAGGTTTGAGCAATATACATACAGGTAGTCATAAAGTCTGGACACATAAAATATCTCAATAGTCTCCTCGTTCCCAAGACCTTACTCCCAATGACTTCTTTTTCTGGGCTATGTATGCTAAGGGAGAAGGTGTAATCTATTTAACTCAAAGATACGAGACACCTGAGGGAACGCTTCATAAATGAATGTGCTCAAAGAAACGGCTGAATCTCGCAAAGTATAACGAACTTTATATCACAAATAGTGGAAATCACATTGAAGAGGTTATTTATTCACATTTCAATTAAATGAAATATAATTCAAATTAAATAAAATGCTATTGTATTAGTTAAAAATAGGCATTTTTCCTATGTGTCCTGACTTTAAAGACACCTTGTAGAGTAAAATTTGTACTTTTCATCAAAGAGAAGAGGGGAAACCAGATGTAATGGATAAATTGATCGTTTTAATCGTCGATTGCCCATATTGTGTATTTCTTGTTACTCCCAGTTCCACTTACCAGCAAAGAAAGTAACAGGATTTTATTTTCCTACCTTATCTCGAGGCTGAGATGGGATTGCCTCAAACGGAGAGCAATGTTGTATCAAAATGATAAGGTAAAACTTTTTGCTTTTGATATTTTAAGTTCTAAATTGTGACAAATCTGTAATAAGTTTCCGTTCTTTCGAGAACCAAGAATAGTATCAGAAAAACTGACACTTTAAAATGTTTAATACTTTCATATTAATAGGTAATCAATTTACTTCGCTAATGAAAAATATTGTGATATTGATATAGACAGTGATATTGATTTAATGTTACAAAGTTGGAGTCTTTCTTTGCAAGGGTAAACAAATAAGTTTGCCTTAACGAAACATTTTAAGAATGATGGAAATGATTATCAAAGAAACGGATTCCTATGCCAATAAATGCATTGAAACGGAACAATCTAACATTATCACCAAAATATGGAGTTGACTAACTGCATTTCAATAAAGTTATCTCAATAAATAAAGTTATTTAAAGCTGTACGTGTATACTTTAAATAATTGACACTATGAGCATACCAATATCTTGAAAGACATTTTTGAAGGAATGGTATATTTGTGTTATTGAGGAAATTCTTCTTCGTTTCTAGTGACGGTAAAATTTATGACACAATGAGTCACAATCCATCTATACTTAAAAAATTATCATTTATTCTCTTTATTTCTTGCCGTTGTTAGATAAAATACATCTACTATTGTTTTTTATAAATGAATAAAAAGGAAGGCGTTTAAATGGTTAATATGAAAGCGATTGCATGCTATTGTACAATAAGGTCAGTTCTAGAATCTTATTCTTGTTTATTTGTTTAAAGCAACTGTATTTAACTCATAAAATATAATGAGATTAAGAGTGCTCTGAGATATAGATTAGTTGAAATTTCTATTAAGAAAACAATACATATCGAACCGCAAGGCTTCTTCTCTCACTTTGTCTTAATCCTTTTTCAGCTCCCCTACTTTCATCGCTCCGTTCACTTGTCCCAAACGCTTTATTGGTCAAAAGAGATGTAAGAGAGATGTAGACGTCATTTGAGGCAGTCGCTACGTGTAGCAATCACGGCATTTCAGGAAAATTGATTCATAATGTAATGACCAGATATTAAAGAGTTCTCTTGACTAAATTTAAGCGTTCTTAATATTACCGAAATTTGGGAAGTCTGGAGTGTCTGGAATTGAAGGGAAATGTGTTCTTAGTGTAAATTGCTTCCGCCGGAACCAAATCGGAAATTCGAAAAAACTTAACCAAAGCTTTGGAATTTTCCTTCAATCTCTTCCTATGTTCCTTCCCTTCCCCTCTCACCATCACCGCCCAACCTTCCCCTTCATTCTCTCCGCCTCTCCCAACGCTTATCTCTACCCTCCCACTCCCCTTTCCATTCCTCATCTCCTCCTTTATCCCCTCGCCCGCTATATCTCACTTCTCTCTTCCCTGTCTCCCTCCATCTCAATCTTCACCTAAGTCAGCCTGCCCGTTCCCCCATCCAAATCGCCCATCTCATCTCCTTTCATCACACCCTTATGCTCTTTCTTTCAAGTATCTCCCCTCTCTATCCCTTCACTTTCACCACCTTTCTCTTTCCAAGTTTCTCTCCCACTCGACCTTTGTCTTTTTATGCCCCTCTCTCTCACCTCTCTTCCCCTCTCAATCCGACTCTCTCTAATTCTTTTCCCCTTCTCTATCTCCTCATATATATCTCCCACTCTTTCTTCCCTCCTTTCTTTCCCTCTCGGCATCTCACCTCTTTCTATCCTTTCTTTCTCCCCATATCTCTGTACACTCTATCCTCCCTCTCTCTCCCTGAAAAATGAGAATGGAACTAAAATGTGGAAAAACCAAAGGGAGGAGGATAAGAGAAAAAAGAAATAGAGGTGTAAATAAAAATAATAGAATAAAGAGACAAATAGGTTCTAATACAGAGAGTTTCATTAAAGAGAGTCTAAAAGAGGAAGAAGAGAGAAAAGAGAAGGAGAGGAGGACAGATATAGCAATTTGAAATCAGAATGATGAGAGAAAAGAGAAAGAGAATATTAGAAAGAGGATAGAGATAGATAAACCTAGGAGGAAAGAGAAAAAGATGGGGGAACCAGAAATTAAAGATGAAAAAGATTTAATGTTAAAAAGTTGGAGTCTTTCATTGCAAGGGTAAAAAATTAAGTTTTTATTAACGAAACATTTTAAGAATCATTGAAATGATTATCAAAGAAACGAATTCCTATGCCAATAAATGCATTGAAACGGAACAATCTAACATTATCACCAAACAATGGAGTTGACTAAATGCATTTCAATAAAGTTGCTCTTAATAAATCAAGTTATTTAAAGTTATACATGTATAATTTAAATAATCGATACTATGTACATACCAATATTTTGAAATACATTTTGAAAGGAATGGTATATTTGTGTTATTGAGGAAATTCTTCGTTTCTAGTGAAGGTAAAATTTATGACACAATGAGTCACAATCCATCTATACTTAAATATTTATCATTTATTCTCTTTATTAATGGCGTTCTTAGATATAATACATCGTGATACGGTACTTTCGTCTAAAACCCTTTGCTCTAAGGAACTTTTGTCTAAAGAACTTTGGTCTAAACGAACTTTGGTTTAAAAGAACTTTGATCTAAAAGAACTTTAGTCTAAAGAAACCTTGGTCTAAAGGAACTATGGTCCAAAGGAACTTTGATCTAAAGCAACATTCGTCAAAAAGTATGTTCTTTGAGCTGTAAATTTCCGCATAATGTATATAGATATATATAAATACTTAAATGAATTTAATTTGAGTGCGATTTTTTGTTTTCAATTTTTTAAGCATTATTTACCATTTGGTGCTGAAATAATTACATTAGCTTTGAACAAGATTTATATATGTTCAATAAAAAAGGGTTTTCATATAGGGACACGTAGAAAACCATTTCTAAACCCTTATTTTTAATAGTGTTGATTGATATTAAATGATAAAAATTGCCATCTTAAATAAAATGGGGGTAGGGGTACTTTTGGCCACTACTTCGGAAATTGCGGCCTTTTGTTATGGATAGTATCATATTTACTACACAATCCGTAGAAAATGCAATAAATACACAAAAATCAAATAGGCAGCCAAAATATTTATATATTTTTATAAATTATTATTAACGCAATCAAGTATTCTCTAAACATGCTTTACTTACATGTATTGTGAAATACATGTAAGTACATGTGTGCAATGCACGTGCACATGTGTGCATGTAAGTAGATGTTTCATCAATGTAATTTCAGTTTAAAGGCCATAAAATCCCATCCTCTTCCTCACTACCCCCTTATTGGGTTCTGCCATGGAGAAGTATGAAATGGATTTGTGGATTATTTTAAATTGAAGATTTTTATGAATTCTAAACAGAGCTTTTCTTACCCTTTCTATATGGCGGTAGGGAGGGGGGTGGATTCACGAGAAAGCAGTCTATCCAAATAAGATTTTAATCCAACTTCTTTCCGGAAAAATTTCCAAGTCAATTTAAAAGACATATGAAATGACAAACAAAAGATTAGTGAAACGGGGCTACTGATCCGTTTCCAGTCAGAGTTCAAATATGAGAAGATTACCACCTAGTGGGTAATTAGCATTAAGGTATAGTCGGACAAAATTACTTCTGCGGAAGTTTAGCACTCCCAATGTCCTGCCTGTTCATAAATAGTGTCATTATTATATTGTTGAGTACCATTCGAAGTCAACACCAGGAGCAGGCTCAGTTAAAATCACATCTGAATCTTGTGTTTACTTGCAGAAATAGTTGCTTTCTAAATTTAATTATCTTTTTAACCCATAATGGATTGTGATATTAGTTTTGTAAAAATCAAAAGAGGAAATGATAAATTGTGTCATAATGGATATTATTACACAAAAAACAATTCAACAAAATGTATAAGCTATTGGCGTTCTGAAGATCGTAAGTGTTCTAGTCGTCTTGCGTTGAGCCAAAATAAAGTAATTAAATGTTCAGATCATACTCATGCGGGTAGTAGTGCCAAAAATGATGTTTTCATAGCAATGAGAAGTATTTAACAAAACGCATGAAGAACGTCTTAACCTTCGGCTGCAATTATTTCTGAAGTGATAAGTGCCTGAGTGATCCCAAAGTGTTAATCCTTCAAATGCAAGTATAACCAGAAATATTAGGAAATTAAGAAATAAAATGCTCCCTAAACTCCCTACAACATTGCATGAAGTGGACCTACAAGGTAGATTTAGCACAACTATTCAAGGTGGAAACTGGCTAATTCATGATAGCGGGAAAGATGATCAGGAACGATTTCTAATTTTTGCAGCACCTTCCGCTTTTCGAATACTAGCTTCCGATAAACACTGGTATGCTGATGGAACGATTGAAACATGGCCTAGAATTTTTAGCAAATCTATACTATTCATGCTGAAATCAATTAGGAAATTCACCCTCTATTTTTATTTTTTCACCAAACAAGACAGAAGAAATTTACTTTAGAATGTTTTCAGCCCTTGTTGATTGTGTTGAACGTTATGGATTGCAAATTGAAGTATCAGATGTAAGTTTTGATATTGAAATGGCTGCGCGAAATTCTTTTTTGCGTGTAACCACCTTACATTTCTGTTTTTTTCATGTTTGCCAAACTATTTGGAGAAAACTACAATAGTTGGATCTTTCTAGCCTTTATAATAATGACAAGGAATTTTCCCTAGTTTGCAGAAAGGTTAACGCTTTTTCATTTGTGTCTGTTGCTGATGTACCAAAAGGACTTGAACTTTTGCAAAAAAAGTGTACCAGAGGAAGCTCTTCTTTTCATTAAATATATTTAAGAAACTTATATATTTAGCAAGCTAAGAACAAATGGAAGGCGCCCTAAACCTTTGTTTCCCCCACTCGAATCGAATGTTTATGAACTGACTCTACAGGGTTCCCCTCGTACAACTACGTCTGTTGAAGCTTGCAATAGAAGATTTTGTGTTTTTGTGCGAGCCAAATCAAATATATATTATGTTATTGATGCTTTGAGGAAAGAAGAGAATGTAATTAGAGCAAGAATTTAGCAGCTTGATATAGGAGTAAGCTCAAGGAAGTAAAACTACAATGCTAGAAGAAAAAGAAAAGAGACGAATCATGAATATCGTGACAGACGACAGCAATCGCTCTATAAAGAATTACCTTCAGGGTATTGCTTATAACCTGGTTTTATTCTCAGTGGGTTTTTTTTAAATAAAGAAACTTTGTTAATTTCATTGAAAAGGACTAAATTTTAGATAATACTATTTTCTTTTTAGAAAATACCTAGCTAGAAGACCTTTTAGAGGAGACTTCCTTTAGACCAAAGTTCCTTTAGACCAAGGTTCCTTTAGACCAAAGTTCCTTTAGACTAAAATTCCTATAGACCAAAGTTCCTTTAGAAGAAAGTTGCTTTAGACCAAAGTTCTTTAGACGAAAGATCTTTAGACGAAAGTTCCCTAACCCAATACATCTACTATTGTTTTTTTATAAATGAATAAAAAAAGAAGGCGTTTAAATGATTAATATGAAAGCGATTGCATGCTATTGTACAATGAGGTCAATTCTGGAATTTTATTCCTCTTCATTTGTTTAAAGCAACTGTATTTAACTCGTAAAATATAATAAGATTAACAAAAAGGAGTAACAACAAGGAAAGAAGTTACCCTTTGGAGACCTTACCGTCCATTCAAGGAGGGTATCTTTGGACTATCAATCGAGCGGGCACATGGCTGCTCAGTTGTTGTGCGTCCCTAAACGGCCACTTTTCAAGACCTTGTCTAGTCTTGACTTGAACTGTTCAACAGATTCACTATTGACAACTTCCACTTGAAGTGCGTTCCACTTACCGCAGATACTGTCAGTGAAAAGATTTCCACACAGATTGCGGTTGTAACGCTTCAGTTCAAGTTTGAAGCCGTGATTGCGCGTTCTGTACCCACTCAGTGTGAAAATATCCCGGTAGTCAACATTGTCGAACCCTTGAGGTATTTTGAAAACTTCGATGAGCTGACCACGCAGTCTACGGGTTTCCCGTGAGAACTGATCTAATTCCCTTAGTCTATCCTCATAACTTTTATGTCGGATAGAAAGAATCAGCTTGGTTGCCCTGGCTTGTACGTGTTCCAATCTCGCGATGTCCTTTCACAATCAAGGACTCCAAAATTGTACAGCATACTCCAGGTGCGGCCGAACGAGGGAGTAGTACAGACAAATACTATCTCCTTTTTACGATATCCAAACTGGCGCTTTATGTAGCCTTACATCCTTTGGGCCTTTTTCTCCGCCTCAATGCACTGTTTCGAGAACTTGAGGTCACTAGTGATTGTTACACCCAAGTCTTTCTTAGTGTCGGTGAATTCAATAGCAGTGCCTCTAAGGAAATACTAAGAGTGGGGGTTTCTGTGGCCAATTTGCATCACTTTGCATTTGTTCACGTTAAAAGGCATTTGCCACCTGTCATACCACTCCCCAATCTTCCCAAGATCTTCCTGCAGGCGGGCAGTATTTCCATCCTTTGCAACGTTCATACCAAGCTTGGAATCGTCGGCAAATTTGGAAATCTTGACAACCATGTCACCGTTCATGTCGTTGACGTAGATGATGAATAGTAGTGGTCCCAGGATAGAACCTTTAAGCACCCCGCTAGTAATAGGCACACACTCAAAAGACTGTCCATTCAACCACCACCCGTTGCTGTCTGCCACTTAGCCAGTTCTCGATCCAGCCGGCTACCTTTCCGTCTATGCCCAGCGCTCGCACTTTCCTGAGAAGGCGGCGGTGTGGTACCTTATTTAAAGGCTTTCTGGAAGTCTAAGTCGACCACATCCACCGCCTTGTCCCGATCGTGCTCACTGAAAACGAAATGGAAGAATTCCACAAGGTTCGTCAGGCATGACCGTTGCCTTCGGAAGCCGTGCTGGGAACATCTCAGTAGCAGGCTTGACTCTAAATACGGCGTCACTTTGTCCACCATCATGCTTCTCTATGAGTTTATTGACTATCGAAGTCAGACTGATAGGTCGGTAGTTCGACGGTTGGTTACGGTCTCCTTTCTTGAAGATAGGAGTCACCTCCGCATCACGCCAGTCTCTAGGAACGCATTTGGTCCAGATTGACATGTTGAAGATTGCGCTCAGGTGTCGTGATACTTGATCGCGCACTTCTTTCAACACTTAAGCTAGAAACCCATCCGGGCCAGGTGAGTTATTCGTCATTAGGTCACTGATCTTCTTTTGGATTTCTCCTTTGGTGAAGTCCATATCCTCCAGCTTTTCCCCCGAGTAGGAATCCGTCGGTTGGGGAATGGGACCACACTCTCTTAGTAAACACTGAAGAGAAGTTTTAGTTGAGAAAGTTAGCATTTTCTGCATCTGAATGCTTTAATGTCTCCTCCTCATTTCCCATAGGGCCAATCGTTCGACAGATTGGTTTACGGCTGTTTGCATATCCAAAGAACTCCTTGGGATTCTCTTTACAGAGTCTCGCCACTCAGAGTTCCTCAGACCACTTAGCCACCCTTATGCTGGACTTCACTTTCCTGGCTAGCCTCCGGTATTCGTCAAAGTCAACTGAGATCCTCGATTGCCGGTACACAGTTCTCTTCTCCCTAAGCAGTTGGCCGATATCTCGATTAAACCACTTTTGTTTAACAGAAACCAACGGGTGCATTTCAGAGGAAGGAAACGCGATTGAAGACTCATGAATGTGGTTTTAAAACTATTCCACGAGTCTTCAACAGCATCGCACACTTCTAGCCTTACGTCAGTCAGTCCAGCATAAAGGCTTGCAAAGTCTGCCCTTTTCAAGTCAAGTTTCCTTGATTGACTGGCAATAGACCTTACCTTCGGGATCTTGACGCTAAATCTAACTAGCTGGTGATCACTGCCACCGATATCTTCGCCTACAGAGAGATCCTCAATGATATTATCCTCAGAGGTGAAGACCAAGTCGAAGAAATTGTCTACTCTCGTCGGTTCTCTGACCCATTGAGTAAGGGACTCGTTGTTGGCGAACTTTAAGAGTAACCCGCTCTTGCCATAGACTGCTCTGGTTTCCCAGTCAAATTGGCTGTTGAAATCGCCCATAACGATGCAGACTATGTCTTGAATCAGCTCACCCAACAGCTGGTACAGTTCTCTGCCTTTCTCAACGGGTTGGGAAGGGGGTCTGTAAAGCAGCAGGGTCCTGTATCTGACAGGACCAATCTCTAGGTCAACGCCTAGGAGCTCGTGGTCGGAAATAACGTTGGAGTTCGTAGATTTGATTGTATCCTTGACATACAACATTATACCGCCACCCTCTCTGTCTGGCCTATCTTTGTGGAAGAGTTGGTAGCCAGGAACCGTGAATTCACCTTCAAAGTCTCGGTTTGAGGTTTTTATCCACGATTCTGTTATGGCTACCATTTTGGGTTCTTCCGTCGCTACGAGGCCACGGAGCTCAGGAAACTTGTTCCTGATTGACCTCGCATTGAACAGAAGAACTTTCAGGGAATCCCCTAATGCAGGACCCCCTATACTCTTCCGTTTCCCGGCTTCTTGTTTGTCGCGCTGGCACCATTTTTGACAACCTCCGAGAAGGTTGTTTGGGAAGTGACTCGGGCGTACTGGCGAACGTACGCCTTCCCAATTGGCCGGACACTCCTTTGGCTGGGTTCCACGCCATGCTGGATGAGGTTAGCTAGGAACGCCTTCCCCTTAAAGGAGAGGTGCACCCCGTCCCTTTGGTAGAGGTCTTTTCTACTATAGAATACGGCGTACGGGTCGACAAAAAAAGACACCCTCCGCCGTACAGAGGTCTGCAAGGCGCCTGTTTAGCGACATGTTCCTCAAGTGGGCAGTCCGGCTTGGACCCCACCTCGGGAGAATCCCCACCACGACGCGTCTGCTGGTTTTCAATCCACAGTCGTCGACAGCGCCCATAACTGTCCTCATAATTTCGCCTGTAGGGCCTACCCTACCTCCTTTGAGGTAGAGGTCGTGACCACTTACCATAAGGGCAACGACTGAAGTCTATGAAATCTGAGACTTCTCGGCCTCAGCTCTTACCTGCTTATTCCCACAGCCTGGGAGGCAGCTCACCTTAACGCTTGTGCGAAGGCGGGCCGCGAGCAGGGGCTTCAGACCCCGTGCTTGAGAATCACTAAAAGGGTGACTCTTGCACATTTGTCTGCAGACGACTTAGTCTTTCCTTTCGGAGGCGACTTGTCGCTTTCCTCTTGTATCTCTAAATTTTTCTTCTTCTTCTTCTTATTCTTCCTCTTCTTCTTTTTCTTGTCATCCTTTGTTATTTCTTCTTTTGTTTCCCGTTTTTCTTCTTCTGCTTCTACTTTCTTGTTCTATGTTTCCACTTTCTTTTCTTCTCTTTCTACTTTCTCTTCTTCTCTTTCTAATTTCTCTTCTTCTATTTCTACTCTCTCTCCTTTCTTCTTTCTTTTCTTCTTTTTGGCTCGTTGAGGAAGCCCTTCAGCAGAAGAAATCGGCTGTTGGACATCGGGAGCCTTCTCGCCTGAGCATCTGCATCTCTCTGTTTTTAAGAGTTGAACTTCCCTTTTAAGGAGGGAGTTCTCCTCTCATAGTTGAGCGATGCTCTCGCCCAGGCGCTTCTCGAGTTCGCAGAAGTCACAGACACTGACGGCATTTGTGAGCTCCTTGCAACTCCTGCCCCCGAAGTCTTCACTCCATCTGTAGAATTGCATATTTTACAGGTTAGCTTTCGAAACGGAGGACCATTCTTCTTCGCCATCTTACAAAACTCTCGGACCATACGCATTGAAAAAGGGTTTTTTGGTTGTGATTTTCTCTCGCACTAATCACCTCCGACTAATTCCAGGAGGTTTTCGGTTGTTCGCGAACAGAAACCCATGACCAAGCACACCAACCCTAAGGTCTCCCCTGGGCCGGACACCCCCAATCGTGCCGCAGCTCCCAACTGAGCAGCACGAGAGACCCAGTAAACTGGTTCTCTGATTTTTCCTCAGGGGTGCTTGAGGTGTAACTGTCTCCCTACTAAGCCCTACTAATCAACTTAAAACGGCCAGACTTGAGGCAAATAGTAAAGCTAAGTGCCCACGACTTCATCCGAGATCTTTAGCTGATCTGGCAACCAGCAAGGCACAAAAGCTCTTCCACCAAAGATCAGTTGAGCCTTCTTTATTTACCAAGTAGCGGTGAAAGCTTCTAAGGGGTACCTATCATTTCTACATTAATCGTACCCCAAACGCCTGAGATCCCTTCAATCTCAGTTTCTTGTAACCTATGAGTGCTCCAAGGCGTTATTTAAAGAGGTTCCAAAGCCTCTATTCTCACGCGGCATAAGGGAGCTGGTGAGGCCCTTATTAATAAACAATTTATGCGTAATAGAAATGAAGGTTTGTTTTTTGTTATTGGGTTTTTGTTTTGATTTTTTGACAGTGGAAGAGAGTTGGTGAAACTTAGTACTAACAGAATCGAAGAGGTCGGTAGGGGGATGCAAGGAGACGCATCAAAGAAGTGGTAGAGAAGTTTGACAACCATTAGTCTGGATACTACTACAGCTACCTTACTGGCATGGGTCTCCCTACCGGACTAAAAGTCTCCCAGCTTAGCTAATTGAACTCAGGCAGATCACGCAAGCTCTCTCACCGATGACAAGGTAGTGCTATATTTTATAGATTAGTTGAAATTTATATTAAGAAAACAATACCTATCGAACCGCAAGGCTTCTTCTCTTCCTTTGCCTTAATCGTTTTTCAGCTCCCCTACTTTTATCGCTCCGTTCACTTGTTCCAAACGCTTTATTGGTCAAAAGAGATGTAAGAGAGATGTAGACGTTATTTGAGGCAGTCGCTACGTGTAGCAATCACGGCATTTTAGGAAAATTGATTCATAATGTAATGACCAGATATTAAAGAGTTCTCTTGACTAAATTGAATCGTTCTTTGAAAGGCTAAGTTCATATTACCGAAATTTGGGAAGTCTGGAGTGTCTGGAATTGAAGAGAAATGTGTTCTTAGGGTAAATTGCTTCCGCCGGAACCAAATCGGAAATTCGAAGAAACTTAACCAAAGCTGTGGAATTTCACTTCAAGCTCCTCCTATGTTCCTTCCCCTCCCCTCTCACCATCACCCTCCACCCTTCCCCTTTATTCTCTCCGCCTCTCCCAACGCTTATCTCTACCCTCCCGCTTCCCTTTCTATTCCTCATCTCCTCTTTTATCCCGTCGCCCGCTATATCTCACTTCTCTCTCCCCTGTCTCCCTCCATCTCAATCTACACCTATGTCAGCCTATCCGTCCCCCCTCTACATCGCCCATCTCATCTCCTTTCATCACACCCTTATCCTCTTTCTTTCAAGTATCTCCCCTCTCTATCCCTTCACTTTCACCACCTTTCTCTTTCCAAGTTTCTCTCCCACTCGACCTTGGTCTTTCTAGGCCCCTCTCTCTCCTCTCTCCCCCTCTCATTCCTAGTCTCTCTCATTTTATTCCCCCCTCTTTATCTCCTCATATATATATCCCATTCTTTCTCTTTCTCTATTTCCCTCTCGGTATCGCACCTCTTTCTATCCTTTCTTTCTCCCCTTGTCTCTGTACACTCTATCCTCCCTCTTTCTCCCTGAAAAATGAGAATGGAACTAAAATGTGGAAAAACCAAAGGTAGGAGGATAAGAGGAAAAAGAAATAGAGGTGTCAATAAAAATAATAGAATAAAGAGACAAATAGGTTCTAATACAGAGAGTTTCATAAAAGAGAGTCTAAAAGAGGAAGAGGAGAGAAAAGAGAAGGAGAGGAGGACAGATATAGCGATTAGAAATCAGAATGATGGGAGAAAAGAGAAAGAGAATATTAGAAAGAGGATGAGGATAGATAAACCTAGGAGGAAGAGAAAACGATGGGGGAACCAGAAATGAAAGATGAAAAAGATTTAATGTTAAAAAGTTGGAGTCTTTCATTGCAAGGGTAAAAAATTAAGTTTTTCTTAACGAAACATTTTAAGAATGATGGAAATGATTATCAAAGAAACGGATTCCTATGCCAATAAATGCATTGAAACGGAACAATCTAACATTATCAACAAACAATGGAGTTGACTAAATGCATTTCAATAGAGTTTCTCTGAATAAATAAAGTTATTTAAAGCTATACATGTATATTTCAAATAAAGGACACCATCTCAATACCAATATCTTGAAAGACATTTTCAAAGGAATGGTATATTTGTGTTATTGAGGAAATTCGTCTACGTTTCTAGTGACGGTAAAATTTATGACACAATGAGTCACAATCCATCAATAATCAAAATTTTATCATTTTTCCTCTTTATTTCTTGCCGTTCTTAGATAAAATACATCTACTTTTGTTTTTTAATACAGGAATACAAAAAGGAAAGCGTTTAAATGGTTAATATGAAAGCGATTGCATGCTATTGTACAATAAGTTCAGTCTTGGAAATTTATTCTTGTTTATTTGTTTAAAGAAACTGTATTTAACTCATCAAATATAAAGGGATAAAGAGTAGTTGAAATTTCTATTAAGAAAACAATACGTATCGAACCGCATGGCTTCTTCTCTCCCTTAGCCTTAATTCTTTTTCAGCTCCCCTACTTTCATCGCTCCGTTCACTTGTCCCAAACGCTTTATTGGCCAAGACACTGCATTATATCAACCCATTTTCCTTAATTTGAGTAAATACTTATTTGATCCTCCTCTTAATTCCTTTATTAACTAAATCAAAGACGCAGTTTTGGTTCACTAAAAGTTAAAGATAAAATATCGATCATCGTAGCTCCAATGTATTATGGATAGAGTAAATGAGCCCTGACTGAAAGTTAATCATTTATTAAAGATACAATGTTAAGAAAACGAGGGTGGTGGGTTAAAAAAATAATTACTCTCTTCAAAAGAGAGATAATCTACAATCATTTTGATGGACAGTGCAATCGCGATTAAAAATTTGAGTGCGAATTTGTCTACTCGCCGTGAATTTATTTGGCTAAGCGCTCTCATATTTCTTCCGAATGGTCCATAAAGAAATTCCTATAACGAAAAGCTCTCTTTGATACTGCGAGGATGTAATTATTATAATGAAGAGTTTGAAACAATACACGCGCCTTCATTCTTTGATAGCCAAGAAAGACGGTATTCGAGCTTAATTTTTTTCTAAAATACCTCATTCGCAAATTTGTTAGAATAGGCTCATTAACTCTTTATTAAAAAGATATATTGAACGTTTTTACTACTTTTTTGTTATATTTTCATTGATGGATTAAAGAAAATAAGATATATCAGCGAAACCTGATTAAGACAATAAAATATTAATAATAAGGGTAGTAAATATTATTTTCATTTTGATTCTATAACCTTTTCCACTTTGAATTAGATGGAGAGATGATGACTCTTCTAAGTACATTTATTCAAGATACGCCCCTATTTGACTTAAATCATTTTGAAACCCATCTATTAAGCGAAGTTTTATTCGATGATAAAAATATAAAGAAGGGTTTGTTATTTGGAAGCGGATCCTAATTTTCATTAGTTTAAAAGGTGAAGGCTAAGATGACAATGTCAATGACAAAGATTTTGAGAAGACGTTCGCAAATAATTGGTGATATTAGCGAAAGATAAAAGTATAGAAGGCACTTATTGGACAAAAGGGAGAGACCAGAGACACAAATTTTGTAGGAACGTAATAGGATTTGTTGACACTAAATGTATGCCAGTAGGGTACTTTTTAAATTTCTTTGAATCACCTTCAAAGCCAATGAGGGCATTGACTGATCAAAGAAAATGATGTTGAATCTGTACTTTGCCGAATGGAAGGGAAGAGATTGTATTTTCTACTATGCTAACAGAGTAATAAATACTACACTATATTAATTGCATAAATGTAAACCATTGTAAAATAAAGGATAGAATTATTCTGTTCATCTGTAATAATTAGCAGGAAATAATATGCTAGATTTCATTGAATATATCGCTTGAGTTTAGCCACTGCAAACATATTTTAAATATTAGAAAATATGCATTATACCTTATTTTAAAGTTAGTGATAACAGGTAGAGCGAATTAAGGGCATTTAGAGGTAAGTGAAAAAATAAAAGAAACGAGTGTAACCTTGGCGATTACAGATAATATAAGCCTCAATGAATGGCCGGTGACGTTGAGTGGGATTGTAAAAGAGATGTAGGCGTCCTTTGAGGCAGGCGCTACGTGTAGCAATCACGGCCATTCAGTGAAATTGATTCATAATGTAATGACCAGATATTAATGAACTCTTTTGACTAAACTGAAGCTTCCTTTGAAAAGCTAAGTTCATATTACCGAAATTTGGGAAGTCTGGAGTGTCTGGAATTGAAGGGAAATGTGTTCTTAGGGTAAATTGCTTCCGCCGGAACCAAATCGGAAATTCGAAGAAACTTAACCAAAGCTGTGGAATTTCACTTCAATATCTTTCTATTTCTCTCCCCTTTCCCCCTTACCATCACCCTCCACCCTTTCCCCTCACTCTCCCTGCCTCTTCCAACGCTTTTTTTCTACTCTCCCGCTCCACTTTTTATTCTATTTTCAATTATATCTTCTTTGTCCCCCTACATCTCTATCGACCCCTATCTCAGCCTTCCCGTTTCCCCATCTACACCTCACATCTCCTTTTATCATACATTTCCCCTCTCTCTTTCAAGTACCTTCCCTCTCTATCCCTTCTCTTTCACTACCTTTCTTTCTCCAAGTTTCTCTCCTACTTGATCTTCGTTTTCTATCCCCCTCTCTCTTCCCAACCCAATCCCACTCTCTCTCATTCTCTCCCCCTCTCTCTATCTCCCCATATATCTCTCCCACTCTCTCTCCCTATCTCTTTCCCTCTCGGTATCTTACCTCTTTATATCCTTTCTGTCTCCCCTTATCTCTCTACACTCTATCCTCTCTCTCTCTCCCTGAAAAATGAGAAGGGAAATAAAGCTTAGAGACATCAGAAGAGGTGGAGTAAGAGAGAGTCTAAAAGAGGAAGAGGAGAGAAAATAGAAGGATAAGAGGACAGATATAGCGATTAGAAATCAGAATGATGGGAGAAAAGAGAAAGAGAAGATTAGAAAGAATATGAGGTTAGATAAACCTAGGAGGAAAGAGTAACAGAGGGGGAACCAGAAATAAAGGATGAAAAAGGAAGAGAGAATTTACAGGAGAATGAGAGAAGGGGCACAAAAGTGAAGGAAAGCAAAGAGAGCACTGAAATGAGAATGAATTAGATTTTTTTCTCCTCTGACTCAATCATTATGGAGACCTCCACCGTTTTCATGGTCTCCCAGAAAGTGTTTTGCATACTACTTAGGCTATTAAAAAAACGTCATCTTAAAAAAATAAGGCTGGAACAAAACTAGTAAAACAAAACAAAAACAACAACTCTAAAACAACCAAAACAAACAAAAGGGTATGTTCACGCGCCGGAAGGGAGCCTAACTCCCTCCTCGGCGCAGGATTAACAGTGGAGGATGACTGAGTCTTCCAAAAATTCAGTAGGGCCAAAATCAAGGCTGCACAGGTCCTTCGGGAATATGAGGGACAAAGTTAGAGACCCTGATAGTCCCGCTCCTGGGCCAGCTAACGTGCGCAAAGATCTCCCAAGCTCGGAAATTCAACTAGGTTGTGTCGGAGAGTGCAGCCCATCATTGTCAGTTTAGGCAGGTTGAGCAGAACTCTCCGTCATACATATGTATGTGGGACCCACGAGTATCCCCAAATTGAAGAGGAAGCTAAAGCTTTCGGAGAGTTGACCTTATCTCTTCATGTACCCAGTGTGGAGAAGAGCAAAACGTAGTTAGGGTCAAAGGGAGGAAAGCGTTGGAGATAAAGAAAGAGAAATAACTGAAAAAAGAAACAGAGATGGAAAGTGAAAGTCGAAGAAAGGTAAAAGGTCACCGGAAGATAAAGAGTAGATGAAAGAGAAAGTGTTAGGTAAAAATCTCGAGAGGTTCTGTGCAGAGGCGAAATAGTTTAAAGATAATTTAGACGAGAGAATTACTTGGGGTGCTCTGAACCTTGTGAAGTTAGAATTTACCTGAAGCTACTACGTTACATATCGAAGGCAGGTCGCTTGTAGGGACTGGCCCATTCTTGGTTTAACAGAGGGCTGAGACCTTGCGGCATCATGCTTTTACTCTCGGTTTTTCTTAGGGAAAGTTTTGTCAGTTATTTTCTCCCTAAGGCTATAGATATTGAGAGAGTGGTGAGCAACCAAACTCCAATAGACTGACACCTAGACTACGAGTACTTTGCTCTTTATAAGATTCTCTTTTCTTTTAAGGCCTCATTAACATTGCAACTTCGTGTCCAAAACTTGGGAAATGAAAGACTCTAGTTAAACATTGCTTAATATCCTTTTGGAAGGACGCAAAATGTTTGAAGAAATGAAGCAGATATTTTGATTAAAAGTTCGAAGAATTTTTTCTCAATTTTTGTTTTAACTTTTCTTTTCTCTTCAAACGTCTAATGATTACACTGTCCAACACTGATTTTGCTACAGAAATGAGCAAGTAGTTTTCTATTGTAGTTTATTTTGCCTAGATTACGAAAATGGCCTTTATTTTTCATGAAATAACTTCAGTTTTTGTAATCTGCACATTTAATTTTTTATTAATATTAGATTATTCAGTATATAGAGGTATGAAATATTTGTTCTAATTTTTATTTTATTTGACAAAAAGTACAAAGATAAATGAAAACAAAAAGCTTATTCATCAAAAGAAATTAATACATTTTAGAGTGTGCTATTATAAAACTATATTTAAAAAAATAGTGAAAATTTAAGATTTTTTCAAAATTGATGAAATCTATACAATAATCATATATTTTTAGAATATTTAGGCTTCTTTTTATGTACAACATCTTGTCTGTTTCTGTGAATGTTCAGCAGGAGTCAGCAAGCATTGCAGGACTCCAATTTCTTTTATAATGATTTCCTATAGTAGCAATATCTTGGTGGAATCTTCCACCATGCTCATCGCTGACGTCTGCTGGATTCTCTGGAAAGAAAGACATATGGGAATGCAAAAAAATGCACCTTTAGTGACATACTACATTCCAACTCATTATAAGACCTACTTAAATTCTGAACAAGAATGTGGTAATTTTCTGATTTTTGACTTCCAAGGAGACCATTACATACACCTTTAAAACTATACCAGGCCTCAAATTCTAGCTTACTCAACTTTGCCTCAAACTCACTATCTAGCATAAGTTGTTGAACCTGAGGCCCAACAAAGATTCCTTCTTTAATTTTAGCATCACTAATCTTAGGAAATTTTATTTTTAAATATAAGAAGGATGGCTGGTCATGCTTTAAGGCTTTCACAAATTGTTTCATTAAACCTAATTTCAAGTGAAGTGGTGGAAAAATTATGTTTTCCTTAGGAACCAATGGTTCACGTATGACATTATGACAAACCATTTTTGTCTTTTTCTCTCAAAGGCCATCCTAAGCGTATTTAATGTTCTCCCCTATCTCTACTGTCCGACTGGGGCGAAAAACACATGAAATTTGTGTAGCCTGACTGCAAGCCATTTAAAATGTCTACTACCTTAAGGTCAGCACAAATTAACCATTTATGATCACTTTATTTAATGTTTTTTAAAATGAAATCTAAATTGTCCTAAGTTTCTTTCAAAACAACAGAGTGAGCTACTGGTATCGATGGTAGTTTATTCCTATTATGTAGAAGCACGGCTAACTACGATATAAAGAAGCGTCAATGAAAAGTCTCCATTGACTGGGTTTATAATGTATATCTAATTCTTCAAAGAGACGCAGAATATTAGTACAGTAGCATAAATTGTTGTCAAATGAAAATCTGTCTTGTAAATTGTTTGATCGAATGCGAAACTTAGTAATTTGAACATCTTCTGCTACTAAATTTCTTTCTTTCAGTCTCGATGCCAGTAATTCTCTCTGTTGCTTTGTTAAGTTTAGATCTCTCACAAGATAATTTAGATCAAGTTCTGAGAAAGGTTTTGGAGTAGTATCAACAGTTTCAAGATCATAAATTTCAATTTCTGGTTAACATTATTCCATATCTGATTCATGAGAGTTAGACAAAACAATTTCTGGAGATGGTTCAAGTACTGGAATGTCTTTTGAGTTAGATATATGCTGAATAGCATATCTAAGGTTGGGATATACCACAGCTGAAGCGCACTTCGTTGTTTTACTTATAAGTATGGAAATTATATGCAAAAATTTAAAGTTATGTACATATGTGTGATTACAATAAAGATGTTCTAAACTTAATTAATTTTATATTTTTTAAAATAATATTACATTATACTACTTCAAAATATAGGTACAGTGGACATTAAATAATTAATTATGTGTATATCTACCAAACAGAAATAGCAGTCCAATGCATGATCTTTGGGCTCTCGCCATACCATTGGAACATCAAATTGAAGGCTTTTTATTTTTCCTTTAGACCATTTTGATAAAGAATTAAAGCATGTCGTGCAACAGATATGTGGTGCCCATGGTTTATCTTGGTTGCCAATTTTACATCCAAAATACAAATTATATAGTTTTTTTACTACAGAAGATATTTTTCTTGGATTTTTTTAAAATGTTACTAAATCCTATATGTTGCAGAATTTATCTGGGCTATTTTTACACTGTCCTCTTGGCATTTTAATTAAAATTGTTGCTTTTATTTAAAATTTTATTTAGTTATACATATAACCTGAAAATAAGAAATAAAAGAATAAAATTCGTTAAAATCTTCAAAATTTGACCAAAATAATAATTGACAACTTACAAAAACTGGATTCATTTCAATAAAAATGACTTCCATTTTTTTAAATCTATACATAAAACTACATTAAAAAATGTTATTCTAATCTTTATAGTCGACAAAAAATTAATTTGTTAGACAGTTTTCACAGAGTTTTTTCACTTATATTAAATTTAGATGAAATTTCGGTTTCAGTTCACACGTCTTCACCTCAAGCATACCATCAGCCACTAAAAAAATAACGAGTTGCTTGTCAGCTGTTCCTCTACACGCTAGAGCCCGTTTCTAAGGAAAGACCGAGAGAGAAAATTACCTTCAAATCTCTTGTTTCCGTCTCCTTACATAATTTGAGTCATGTGAGTTTATCGAATTTCAAATCTCCCAAGACGTCTAATTTACCCGCTTCAATCACCATTGAAGAAGCATCTCTCAGCATCCGGCTACCCTGCCACGCTCCCAAGCTCCGTGCAAGGGGATGGATGGCTTAGGATGTGTAAGCAGCCTGCTACAACTAAAACTTGGAGTAGTCCCACCACCTCTCGACCCCAATCCCCCAAGAGAAATTTGTGCCTTCTTTAGCGTCTTCTTTTGCACCTATTTAAAATCTGTGACACTCCCTTGTTGCCCCTGTTTAGACTGAACAAAGGGTAAAACAGGGTGTTAGAAATTCCTTAGAAAATTATATCTGCGCACAAGAGGGCGGCAAGTGTAATATGAGTGACCATGCACCAATTCTCATGTGTAGATGTTCGTACCTAAAGACCCCAACGTATCTAGATGCATCTACGGCTATATATTTACGTACCTTCCACACATTTTTACTTCCTCTATCTTCGTCTTTTTTAAAGATATTTCCTTACAAACTGTCTATGGAAGAGTTCCCTGTTGATATTTATCATCATCATCATCATCATCACTAACTCTATAATTTTGGAAGGGGATTTTTGAGTATTTGAATAATAATTTCATATTAGTTTGGATATGACTTAGGTTTTTATTAAAGTTATTTCTAATAATTCTTTTATAATGTCCAAAAACAAAATGGTGAACTTCAGTAATAAATATAAGTATCGAAATTTTGTGAATTTTTTTAAAACCCAAAGAATAACAAATGATGAAGTTAAGAAAATTTATTTTTATATTTCTTCTATAACTATATTTTAGGAACCTGATATTTTGAAATGGGAGAAATTTAGTTTAGTTCATTTTTAAAATTATTATAATTGGCGAAGTTAAAAAAATTCATAAAAATTTAGCCATGGTTGCTTTTTTTTAGATTTTAAATTTTAATCCTACCAGCGAAGCGCAAGCTTCCCCCGTAAAGGGGGGGAGTGGCGAAACCATTACCTACTAAAGTTAATACAAAAATCAGCCAGCCAAAAGAGCATTCCTTATCCACGAACGAATTTTATTTGGTTTACTGGTATAATAAGAGCAAAATTTATTCTGAATGACATTTATCCTTCTCAATTGGACAAATTACATGGGCCACTTGAAGATAAAAGGCCAGGATTAATCAATAAAATAAGAGTGTTCTTTTCTCCAGACAAAGCGAGACCTTATAGCGCAAAATTTACCATAGAAAAGTGTAACAATTTCGAATGAAACCTAAAGTGTCATCATCCATACCTAGTGAAATTAGCCCTATCAGATTACTCTCATTTTAGTAGTATAGAGAATCCACCTGGAGAGAATGAAAATGTGAGCAACAGAAACGGTCGAAACAAACCTTTTTACATCAAAGTAAAACGATTTTTAAAAGCATCGTATTAGAATGTTAAGAGAAAAAGACACTTGTGGAAGAAACTGGTGTAAATTATACATACGAGTATTTCTTATTAAATTAATAAATAATTATTTATATATAAATACTTCAGTTTTTATTCCTACCCATAAAATAATGTAATTCCTGAAAAAAAGGCCACATTAATTATGATGACATAGAAACTTTTGCACCTTTAAAATTAAAACATATCGTAGGCTAAATTAATGATAATAACCTTTTAAATTACATATTTAAAGTAATGTTGTATAATTTAGAGCAATTTATCTGTAACAGTAACTTTGAAGAGGACCATACCTACCTTGCTCTCATACTTACCCTAAATTAGCTTTTAGATTAGTTTATTCCTTACAACCAAGTTGATGGGTATGAGCGTACAGCATACTTATTTTAAAGGTAAGCAATGCTCTTTATTATTTGCAACCTTTAATATAATATGTATGTATCAATTATTTCATGATAAAAATACAATGGGTAAAGTCATAGATGAAAAGGCTGAATTTAACTGACCTTTATTAACTCTAAGGTATTTTTTCAATTAAAGTGTGAGATAAACCTAGCCGAACCTAACAGCTCGGGCTAATTTTTCATCCTTTTATATTCTCAGTAGTTTTGTAAATTAAAGGAATTAAGGTTATTGGTTAGAAGTTACGTATTTTCCTGATTACAAGCTAGCAATTATCGAAGAAAATGAAAATAATTAGTTTATCATGACACACGGCCAATTATTGGAAAAACAATGTTTCGAACTTTGAAATTTCAAGTATTTTGAAGATTTCAATATCAAAATTCTTATAGAATAGATGCCACCATAAGAAATCCCAGTGTAGCTCTTCAGCAGAATTACGCAACCTCACACCGTCAAAAAAGTTCAAGACTGGTAGCAAGTAAATTTAATGGGGTTTTGGTCAAATTAACTTTGGCCTCCCAGTTTGCCAGATTGGAACCACACGGACTTTGGAGTATGATCGATGCTTGAGTTGAAGGCCTGTAATAAATTTCATCAGTGGGTAAAAGTTTTGAAGTAGTCCAAACTGAAAAAATGTAGAAACGATTTATCAGCTGAAAACCTGGGAGGCATTTTTGTTTAAGACATACCTAGACTTTATTGATTTATGGACGCAAAAGACAGTCACATTGAAGATTAGTGACATCAACTTGTAGAATATAATTTTTTCTTTCATTTTCGCCTAAGTATTATCAATATTACATTGTGTCGTAGAATGACTCCCGACGATACCATATATTACACTATTCGTTGAGGGAACTTCCTTAATTATCTTTAGAGTGCGTTTTACTGTCTGGCGGCCGATATTATGTATCTTCGAAATGCTTAAGAAGTGAAACTGAGCTCAAGGATAATAATATTGCTATCATTAATAAAATAGAGTTTTATTAATAATAACTATAAACAATACACAAAAACGGAAAATATTGACAAACAGAATGGAAAGGGTCGTGGAGACTCGGGCTAATCCAAGGATTTAAGGGATCAAAAAGGGTAAAACAAATATGGAGTTAAAGAGATGGAATGGTTCGATAAACCATTTAAAGCACAGGATAGAATTGACAAATAAGGGATCAATACTCAAAAGGTGACGCTTGGCTTACGTAACTTCATTAGGGTGCAGTGGAAGGTACTTGAAGGAATATTCGGTCCGCTGGCGAGTTCCAGCCGAAGGGGGGGGGATAAAAGGATCCTGACGTGGCGTCTTGGAAAGGAGAACCGTTACTCGACGAACGGCTTGACGAACAATGGCTGTTCTAGGTTGTTCTCTTCTGAACAAAGGGGGGGATGAGAACCGTCTCTTGTCTACGGGCTCAAGAACAATGGCTGTTCTAATGTTGTTCTCCTTTGAACAACAGGGGGGGTGAGAACCGTTTCTTGGCGAAGGGCTCAAAACGAACAATGGCTGTTCTAATGTTGTTCTCCTTGAACAACAGGGGGGGATGAGAACCGTTTCTTGGCGAAGGGCTCAAAACGAACAATGGTTGTTCTAGGTTGTTCTCTTCTGAACAAAGGGGGGGGATGAGAACCGTCTCTTGTCTACGGGCTCAAGAACAATGGCTGTTCTAATGTTGTTCTCCTTGAACAACAGGGGGGGTGAGAACCGTTTCTTGGCGAAGGGCTCAAAACGAACAATGGCTGTTCTAATGTTGTTCTCCTTGAACAACAGGGGGGGGGGATGCCTTGGGGACTTGGCGTCGCTAAAGGCTCGAACCTTTGGCACTCAAGGAATATTGTCCTCCTTCTGGACAAGTGATGGTGAATCTCGAGGTCGAGGTCCCTTGGCGCACAAAGGGAGAGAGGGTCGTGGTGATGTTTCGCGACGAAAATCTGGATCTCCAATCTCATCTTAGTGGTAAAGTTTCCATATAAATAGCCAGGACATCTCCTTGGCGTGGGGGAGAATGGGGTGGAAGCTTCGAGGGAACGCACAGCTGGGCCGGAGAAAAATGCCTTATCTGTCCATAAGCCTAACTCGATCTGGCGAGGTCGGCGTATGGGGGCGAACGGGGGGGACGATAACCTCCTTGTTTAAACATTGACATCCGGTAGCTGTTGATAAGACTCCAAGCCTCGAATCGAAGATGCACGTGGGCCTCCTCGAGGTTTTAACTAATATGGGATAGGAGTTGAATTTAACACAGATTCAACTCGTTCTATCACACATTGTTTTATAAAATATTTAAACGAATATCAGTTTACACTTCCTGTTTCTACCCTGTTTCCTTTTCTTATTTTCATTTTACTTAACATCACCACTTTGCATCTCATTTTTTCGAAAACATTCTTAAAGAGATGTCGCCGTTGGTGTTTCCTATAGCAAAATAAAATTGCTGAGTAAGTATCTATATGGGATTTTATGGTACACTTTTTTAATATTTTTTAAATATATGTAGTATCGTGTAATCTTGTCCCTCTTTATAATAATTCTATGCATTTAATTACGTGCTATTTTTGATTTTATGGTAAATGTCAATTCAAAAGACCTTTATAAGAAGCGGATTAAGGCACTTACACGCCAATTTTATGAGCGCAGCTCGCATTAGAATTGCGTATTTAAATTTATTCTACTTTATAATATTAAAGAGTAGAACCAAAACTCAATAACATTCAAACCTGTGATTTCGGGAATTGGAAACCAAGTTGATTTCACATCTCATTCCGGAAAAGGGAAATACGGTTGATAAAATTTTTATTTCATGGCTACATTTAGTAGCACTGAATTCTTAAAGAATACATTTTGAATATTTTACAAATTGAATATCGTAATAACGGTGCTATTAATAAAGTGTCATCCTATGCACACATTAAGCGCAGCTGAAAAAAGGGACCAAAGTGTTCAATTCAAAGCAAATAGGTTAGATATTAGTTTGGGAATTTTGAAGGTTTATTGTGAATTTTAAGTACGTAAAGCGGGCGACGAGGTTTTGCTAATTAATTTATCCAAAGTGGTAATTAATACCACGTTGGCATTGTTTTGAAGGACAATAATAGGCTATGCCATGTAAGCTAAAAATATTTCGTTAAAATAGTATATTCGATCATAGTATTTTTACTATGTTTTTTACTATTTATTACTTTCTTTGTCTTCTTGCCCACGTCTAAATAGTCCTAGGCAGAGATGGGCACAGTTAATCGAAAATTCATTAACAAATTAACAGAAATAAACGATAAAGGTTAAAAGTTAATTAAAATTTTATTATTTGATAACAATAAAGAAAACATTTTTTGTTTAAAATCACTTAAACGGTGAGTAGAGTATAGGATATAACAAATGACAAAATTAAAAAGGAAATGAAAATAAACAAAGGAGAACTTTAATTAAACATCATTAGTATTAAATGGGTAATAATATTGTTTTGTTATTAGAATTTTATATTTTTTTTTCATATTTTTTCTTTTCTAATTTGGGAAGTTTATACTTTAGACACTTCTCAATTTCGAGGTGGTTTTAGAGCAAAAAATGATTTTTTATTGGTTTATAATAATAAAATAATTAATGTCAACACTTAACCATTAATTTATGATTTTTTAACGAATTAACGATTTAATGTCCTCACCTCTGGTCTTAAGTATTTTGTAAAGTTGTAATCCAGTTGCAAAGGGAATTAACAATCCTTTTCCTCAAATTAAGTACGCAAAATATTTTTCCTGATGGGATAAATGCTATCTATGCCATAAGCTTAGGATAAGTTCGTCCCTCTTTAAATCTAATACTTTAAAGGATAAAATGAAGCAAACTGTCATGGTACAACCACTCTATACCATACACTACTCCTATAATTTGATGGGTCTTAATCTCCTACTGCAACGCGAACCGTTGAAGGACTGTTCGCAGGGATTAATGACCGACTTGGAGGTCAAACTTGAGGCGTTGGGATTAAAATCCTTAATAATCAGACATAGTTCATAATTGGCTGGCGACATTTACTTGAATAGGCCGAGAGTATCGTTCAAGGTTAGTTAAAGATCAAACAACAAAAATAGAATTTTATTTACAAAGATTAGAATAATAATAGACAAAAGGGAAATATTTAATTGAGATATTCTCTTGATAATTATTATGAGAAAGGATTCTCAAATGGAATTAATTGATTAATGTAACTCGACTCAGATCAAAAGGGGGAACTTGACAATACTAATAATGAAGGAGGTTTCAATCTTACGGGTCGATGACTTCAAGGAAGGTCTTTCTGCGATGAGGCGAGTGGGGATCGATCTGATGAGGCAAATGGGGCACGATCCGAACCAACCTTCCGATGAATATAGCTAAACTTCAAAGATGACATTCAACAGAGAATGTGAGAATTCTCGTAATTCCACGCAAAGAGGAATCTTCTTTTCCTCAAAGGTAATCGATGGAGATTTTTTTCAGCTCGATTTAACGAAGGGAAACTGTTGCGAAAATTCAAAGGCTTGCTGTTCACAGAAGCTCCCAATTTACTTGGGTAGAATCACGGCTGAAGAAGTCTTGCTGCCTTACGAACGCTCACGGGACGAGAGGATAAGGACGGCCTAGAGGTGCGACTTGGACTCTTTGAACTACAGAATAACCCGAGTATTTGTATCCCTGATTCTGAAGGGAAAGGGGGAGTTTTGAGAAAGTAGTCACAAGCTCCAGACATCTTAATCCGCATGCGGAGTCGATTCATCATTTAGCAGCAAGGGGCGAGACATAGCGACTCTTTTGCACCTCTTCACCGGGGGAAGGGAGGAGGCTTGGAAAATATTTGTCCAACTTGCTCAGGAGTATAAAATTCGGGAATGTTCGAGTAGGAAATGACGTCCTCCATGGCGTGATACCATAGCACATGGCCTCCGATAAATGAAGGGTGGTCAGAGGTTGTTCTTTTACACAAACCACCGGTCCTTTTGTCTCGTTCCTACTCAATCTTTTTTATTTATACAAGCAGCTTTGAATGATTTGGACTATGAAACTATGCATGTAACGTGAAAATGGCATAAATCTAAGTTATAATCAACACAATCCTTTGCATGCCAATACTCTTGAAGATCGCGTTGTATACGTGTAATATATGCATGCGTCGCAGCGAGCATTTCCAAACAGTTTGAACAATCAATTTAATTCAGTGCGAAATCTGCATCAATAACCAGATTTATTTAGTGTGATTGATAGATATGGACCAAATAAAGGCAATTCTTGTTTGATTGCTCATCTTACTACACTTACTGGCAACTAATATTGTAAGCCAAAAAAAAACAAAACCGATAATATAAATGGATCTAAACAAAATATATTATATTTCAAAAGTTAATTAAAAATTTAGACATACACATTCCTACTTACCAAATTTATTTCGATAAGAAGAGGAGGGCCTATTACTAATAAGATGTGAGAATAACGATATTTTATCTCTGTATTTTTGTAAAGGTTTTGCCATGGAGAAAAACCTAAGAAGTTTCAATAAAGTTAGACCATATGAGGTTGGTGGAAGAATTTTTAGTAGAATTCAATCATAGCTTACTGACAGGCAGCAAATCTGAGTGGATGAATGTTACTAGGGGGGTTCTTTAGCATTTAGCTTTTGGAGCTGTTGTTTTTGTTGTTGGTGTATACTAATGATCTTGACAGGTATAATTAGTGACCTGAGCAAGTTTACTGATGAAAATATATTGGATGGTTCATAATGTCAAACTCCGATGCTTAGGTATTGCAAGACGAATTGACTAAACTGCATCGTATAAGCTATTGATTAGCCCTTTTCTCCTCCTTTTCTCATGTTCTTATAAATCTAGAATAGGACAGGTAGCAATGTTTTTAAGCTTGATAAGTTAGGTAATAGGAGAAGATTGGTAGAAATTGCTTTACAAATGTACTGTAGTGGTAGATGAATGGAATATGTGCAATAGTTCTGTGATAGAAGTGTTTTTCCTGGGGAGCTTTAAGAATAGATTGAATAGTCTTATGGATGGGGATGCTAGGTAGGAATAAACTAGGTGATAAGAACAGAGGCTGTTTCATATAGTCTATTGAATAGCCCTTTAGTTACTCCTTGTTTACATATGTTGAATTCATATTTGAATTCTGAACATAATTCAGAATATCTAAAGAAAGATTTTACAGTATGCCCTGCTGCCGGCTGCAAATTCCTCCGACAATATTCGTAGATCTAAAATTCCTGGTAGCATGACATAAACGTAGATGTCAAAAAAATCTCTACCTTGCATTATATTTTACGGTTGACTTAATATTTAGAGTGTAGATCGTTTTATTGCCTTTAAAAATCATCCTATCTTTCTTGATATCTTTCCAAAATTTATTGCCTCTCAACGTGATTTACTGCATCTCACTGGTCTCTTCTGGGTAAGGATAAATGTTAAGAATGTTGTTTTACTCTAATTTAAAATTTCTGTAATGGCAGCCACAGAAGAAACCACGACCGCCAAAATAAGAAAGTAAATTAACACGTTAGTTTGACATAACAAAAACGACAACCGTGGAGAAAAAAACAACAAAAACCTACAGGGGTTTTAAGCATTTCTCCTTTAGACGACTGGCAACTTTCTAATTACGTTATGGTGATATGAATGTCTTCAACCAAGCTTCTAATTTAAATTTGGAATCGAAGTAAATGTCATTCTTTGAAATTTGCATGTCTTCTTTGTTAAATGACTGTGAATCCAAACTTCAATATATACTTAGCGTATACCGATATACAAATATGATTACAAGTCTCAGAGGACTATCCTAATTATTTCTTTATAGTTCGCATCTCCTACTTTGATTCAAAGCCTCCATCGGTAAACATGTTTGGCTGAGTTTGCTGCTCTCATAGCTCTGGATGTCTGTTGCCTCAACCTCGTTTTACTTTTGTTTGTCGAAAAAATCCTTATACCTTTCCACAAGAATTAATCAAACACTTCCAATTCTTTGACGTAGATTCTCAAAGAGTGTAATTACCTAACCGTTTTGGAACTATAGTAAAAAATAATTATGAGGATGAGAGATAAAATTTCATCTTATCTTTACTCTACCCTTCAAATATGCTTAAAAAATAAACACGAGTCAAGTACTTCTTGTTCTCCACCTCAAGCAAGAGCGATAAAACGCGTTGAAACTAATTTATAATGAAAAAACCGTCCGTAGCACCCAAACAATAAAGGCTTTGTGAGGATATTGTAGAGGAGTTTCGAGAAAGAATTAATTAACGGGCTGATTTTAATTCAGTCATCTGCCTATCATTTGACCAAAGAAAAGATTCAATTTAAATGAAATAATTCCTTTTTCATTATCACAATTCAGCTTTAACAGGAATGTGTAGCAGAATTTACAATTTTTAGTTCCAAGCAAAAAATTAATTATTTTTATTTCAAAAATAATGGTTATTTTAATGAAGTCGGGGCTCTTACAACGGGCTTAAATCGCCATTTCTTCCTGGCCTGAGCCTCCTTGTGTTGCACAATGGATTATGGAAGGCTAATGGTGGCTGGATCAAATCAAGTCCATATTAAACAGAATAAATTGGCTCCATATTTGGGAGTATTCTATTCACCATAAAAAAATAAAACTAAAATTAGCATAACTGCCAGTAAATTATGAACGGGTGACCTTAAAAAAGTGGTAGAACGATGGCAAATAACAAAATGTGTAGAAGGTATATATGTAAATAGCGCGAGAAAGTAAATGAGGAAACGACTTAGAGCTCGAGATAAGAGGAACGTGCAACCATAATCTTTTGCCTTTCATAGTGGAATTCCCAAACGAGATAAAAAAGTAAAGTAAAGATCAGTATGACAATCACTGGCAAGCCGTTGAGCACAACGCTCGTTTCTTATAAGGAAGAAATTGACAGGAAGGACTGTGGTAATGTCTTAGCCACGAGGAAGAGTAAACCGTTCTCTGTCAGGGAAAGAGTGGATTAGAAATTACAAACAGTCTATTCTAAACTCTCTCACACAATCTATCTCTTCAAATCTCTCACTCATTCTATATCTACCAATCACTCCATCCCAAAATCTCTCTCTTCAAATGTGGGTGAATCTCTTGAAACCAATCGCTCCCACAATCACTCCCCCCCCCAATCAATATATCTTCCAACCTATCTTTCCAAATTTACTCGCAAAATTTTGTTCACCTACCTCTTTCTCTCCAAATCTCAATTTTACAAAATTTCTTTTCCTATCTCTCTCCTTATCTCCTTACCCCCAATTTCTCTCTCTAAATCTCTCCGATCCAATCTATATCTCCAAATCTCTCTCCGTTTCTATCTCGCCCAATCTCTTTCTAAATCTCTCTCTCACAAAAAATCTCTCTATATAAATCTCTTGCAGCTAGTTTATACATAAACCTCCTTCTCTCCCAAACTCGTTCTTCCAATTTTTCTCTATGAATCTCTCCTAGCAAACAGTCTTCCAATCTCCATCTACCAATCTATCTATATCTTTCCACTTTATATCTCCAAATCTCTTTCTCTATTATATGTCTCTCTCAATTTCTCTCCTAATCACTCTCTTTCAATCTATTTAACAAACTATCTTTAAATCTCTCTATGAAAATTTATCTTTCCCAATCATTCACTTCCAATCTTTCTCCCTCAATCTCATTCCAAATGTCTCATTCTGTTCACCACTCACTGCCTCATAGTATTTATCTACCAATCTTTAAATATAATCTCTCACTAATTCCCCCTCTCTCTCTTGTGTCAAATCGATTGCTGCCTAGGCCTCTCTGCCAATGTATAGCTCACACTACACTCTCTCTTTACAAACAACTCTCTGTCTCTCTCTCAATCTCTCACCTATTCTCACTATTCCCAGCTCTCTCTCAAAGAACTTCCTCTCCACCTTTTTTTCTTACAATCTATCTCACAAAATTACTCTCAAAGTCTCACTCGCAAGCTCTCTTCCCATCTATGTCTAGAGAATGGCTTTTTTCCTAGAGTCCTTCAGGACGTGAGCGGTAAGGTTGCGCCACAACTTACCTCGATCTTAACGAATCGCTAGAAACTGGAGAGGTGCCTGAGTACTGGAAAGTGGTGCACGTGCCACCCATATTTAAAAAGGAAGAGCACGAAAACCTGGGCAACTACCAACCAATAAGTCTGACGTTGGATTGGGCTAAATGCTAGAGAGCTTTATTGCAGAAAAAATAGTAAACCACCTAGAAACAAACATCTTGATCCTGGATTTCCAACACGGGTTTCGCAGGAACCGATTGTGTCTTACAAATCTACTACAATTCTTTCCTGGCATTATGGGTGAGTACGAACGTAGTCGAGCTATCGACATCTTAATCCTAGACTTTCAAAAAGTCTTTGATAAGGTGCCACACCGCAAGTTGATGCCCAAAGGCCGCGCAGTTGTCATCACCGGTAAAGTGGCCTACTTGAGTAAGAACTGGATGTAAGGCAGGCGACAAGCAGTAAGGATAAACGGGTTAAACTCGAGGTGAATTCTCGTGAGTAGTGGGGTGCCCCAGGGTTCCGTGATCGTTCCCCTCTTATTCATCGTCTATACAAATGATATAGACGATGACTTGCTTTGCTCGATATCCAAGTTTGCGGACGATACAAAATTAGGATGCAGCGTGTGCTCACGCGAAGTAGTGAAAAACCTACAAAATAACCTTCACAGGTTAGTAGAGTGGTCCAAAACTTGGTAGATGCCATTCTACCCTGAAAAGCGCAATATGATCCATATCGACCGTGCCAATCCCCAAAAAGACTATTATTTGTTAGGTAGAGTTCTGGAGGTGACTGATCTGGAAAAGGAGGTTGCTGTTTAATCAACAGATACGTAATTTTTTCCAAGTAGTACTCTCATGTAGAAAAAAGAGCACAAAGACTAAAGAGATACAAAAAGAGACAATTTAGCTTCCGAAACTAGGATATTGTCCTCATATTGTACAACTATCAAGTTGGGCCTCACCTAGAGTACGCTTTTCAATTCTGGTCCCTACACTGCGCATGGACATAGATAGACTGGAACGGGTCCAGGCCCGGACACCAAGTTTCAATCACTTAGGCACAAAGGTTATCAGCGCTAGCTCAAAGAATTGAGGCTTTTCTCCTCTAAGAATTGACGATTACAAGGCCAGTTAATAGAGACCTTTAAAATTTTTAGGGGCGTTTAAAATGTGGACTACAGGAGGATGTTCGTGGTGAACACAAATCCAACACGCAACCATAGCTACAAGCTGGATTTACCCCCATTTTAGGCAAGTATTTACGGGAACTACTTGTCGTATAAGACCTAAAAGGAGCTACAAGGAAAATAAGTACCCTAGAAGACCTTAACGTCCATACAAGGAAAGTACTTTTGGAGCAATCTTCGAAGGTGTCCGTTGGCAACCTCGAAGATCACTCGGGAGGATCTTAACGGCGATTTCGCAAGGCTTTATCTAGTCTTAACTTGAACTGGTCAACAGATTCACTGTTGAGAACTTCCGTCGGAAGTGCATTCAAACTACCGCAGATACTGTAATTGAAGAATTTCCCACACAGATCGCGCTGGTATCGCTTCAGTTCAAATTTTAAGCGGTGATTTCTTGTTCTCCCCTCGCTGAGCTGGAAAATATCCCCGTAGTCAAGTCTGTCGAAGCCTCGAAGTATTTTACATACTTCGATAAGCTGACCACGTAATCTCTGGGTCTCCAGCGGGAACATATCTAATTCCCTTAATCTAGTTTCAAAAGTTTTATGTCTGATAGAGGGAATCAGTTTGGTTGCCCTGGCTTGTACGCGTTCCAATCTCGCGATGTCTTTTCGGAATGTAGGACTGCAAAATTGTACAGCATACCCCAGGTGCAGTCGGACCAGGGAGTTGTACAGACACAATACTATCTCCTTGTTCCGATATCCAAACTGTCGCTTTATATACTCTAACATCCTTTCGGCTTTCTTCTCCACCTCATTACACTGTTTCGAAAAATGGAGGTCACTGGTGATAGTTACACCCAAGTCCTTCTCAGTGTCACTCGATTCAAGAGCAGTGCCATTAAGGATATAAGATGATTGGGAATTTCGGCGGCCGATATGCATCGCTTTGCATTTGTTTAATTTGAAAGGCATTTGCCACGTATTAGACCACTCCTCAATCTTCCGAAGATCAGCTTGCAGGCGGGCAGTATTTCCATCCTTTGCAACGTTCATACCAAGCTTGGTATCGTCGACAAATTTGGAAATCTTGGCAACCATGTCACCGTCCATGTCGTTGACGTAGATGACGAATAGTAGTGGTCACATGACAGAACCTTGAGGCACCCCGCTAGTAACGGGCACCCACTCAGAAGCCTGTCCATTCACCACCACCCGTTGCCGTCTGCCACTTAGCCAGTTCTCGATCGAGCCGGCTACTTTTTCGTCTATGCCCAGCGCTCGCACTTTCCGGAGAAGGCGGCGGTGTTGTACCTTATCAAAGGCTTTCTGAAATTCTAAATAGACCACATCCACCGCCTTTTACCGACCATGCTCACTGAAGACGAAGTGGAAGAATTCCACAGGTTCTTCAGGCATGACCGTTGACTTCAGAATCGGTGCTGAGAACTCCTAAGTAGCAGGTTTGACTCTAAATGGGACGTCATTTTGTCCACCATGATGCTTTCTATATGTTTAGCGACTATCAAATTCAGACTTATTGGGAGATAGAGTTCAAGAGAGAGAGAGAGATAAAAAAACTACTGGGTAGAGAGAGAAATTGTGAGTAAAATAGTGAGACAGAAATGGGAAGAGAGAGCTTGTGTGAGAAAATGTGTGTACAAGATTGAGAGAGAGAAAGTTTGTGAGGTAAATTGTAAGAGAGAGTTTGGGATAGTGAGTTTTCCTGACAAAAATGGGGCTAAATTCTTGGAGGAAGAGTCTCGTAGAGACTTTGTGTTAGAGAGAATGGGTAAGATAGGTTGGTAGATAGACATTAGCAGAGAAACCTTGGTAGAGAGAGAGAGAGTGTGTGTGTATGTGTGTGTTTGAATGGGAGTATAAAATAGGAAAGAAAGATATTGAGGGAGATAGGTTGGTATAGAGAGATTGGAAGACTGTTTGTTATTGAGAGATTCAGCGAGATATATTAAAAGAGATAGGTTTTTAGGGTATATAAAGCGACAGTTTGGATATCGGGACAAGGAGATAGTACTATGTTTGTACAACTCCCTCGTCCGACCGCACCCTAAGTATGCCGTACAATTTTGGAGTCCTTCGTTTTGAAAGGACATCACGAGATTGGAACGCGTGCAAGCCAGGGCAACCAAACTGATTCCCTCTATCAGACATAAGAGTTATGAAGTTAAATTAGGGGAATTAGATCTGCTCTGGTTAGAAACCCGTAGACTGCGTGGTCAGCTCATCAAAGTTTTCACAATACTTCGAGGGTTCTACAATGTTGACTACAGGGATATTTTACAGCTTTAGCGAGGGGAGAACAAGAAATCACGGCTTCAAACTTGAGCTAAAGCGTTACAACCGCAATCTGTGTGGAAATTTTTTCACCTACGCTATCTGCGGTAAGTGGAACGCACTTCCAGTGGAAGTTGTCAACAGTGACTCTGTTTACCAGGTGAAGTCAAGACTAGACAAGGTCTTGAAAAGTGGCCGTTTATGGATGTAAAACAATTAAGCAGCCATGTGCCTACTCGATTGATAGTCCAAAGATACCCTCTTTGATATGACCGTAATGTCTCTTAGGGTACTTCCTTTCCTTGTTACTATTTCTTATCTCTCTCTTCCTTTCTCTCCCTTCTTCCACTTCCGTTTTAACCCACTCACTCTCCTATTTCTTCCCCTTCTCTCCCCCTCTCGCTCCACATCTTACTCTCCCTATCTCTTTCTCAAGATCTCTCTCTCTCTCTCTCTCTCTCTCTCTTTCTCTTTCGTTCATGTTATGCGCTTGCAAAGGGTTTATTTGAAAGTGTAAACGTAAATAATCTGGGCTTTTCCACATATGGCTGCTGTTCATTGCATTATTCAAGGATCTTCCTTATGTGTTGCTACCTTTGAATAATTGGACAACCCGAGATTTGGACAATTTAGAGATTGCTCTGGAAAATTTGCTGGATCTTTGGATACGAGTGGAATACTACACGGTGTTTGAAGTTCGCTTTGAGGTAAGTGTGGAAAACTATAAGTATTCAACCTTATTTGTACTCATGTTTATTCATTTTATATGAAGGTTCAATAATAGTTTTCAAAATAGGGATGAGATAATTCCATTATCCATATTTAACCGATTGATCATATAGTGACAGGTATTTACTAGAATGAGGTGATGGTAGAGTAATGAGAACAATTGCTTAATAAAAATAATTAATAGTTCTATCTGCAATGGAAAAGATAAATTTGATGAAATAATTACATGAGAATATTTTTGAAAGAGATATTTCTAGAGATTGTGATGAAGTTGAAAGAAGTGTTGCTGTATTTTTCTCTGTAAAGAGCTCATCTAGTGATTGCTACAAAAGCATAAGGGCCAAAATTAGTTATGCTAATCATTTTTTACACTAATATATCAATTAAAACGCTCATACAAAAATACAAAGCGAAGAACACCTCCCCCTCCCAAAAAAAACCTTAAAGGAACCACAACAAATGCCAAAATAAAAATATGCATGTTCAGGTGGAGAATGGAGATATTTAGACGCCCCAGCATGTGATCAACAACCATCAAATATATATACTTGATTAGGCCTACTTCCTCCAGAAACACAAAGTTTCCTCGATTAGGTGTGATCGAACCAATCCGAGAACAGGGGGCAATCCGAAACAACCTCGCTCGTCTCGGTACATTACGTGAATAAGGATCATCCAGATATTCCTAAGATTTTGTCAGGCGGTCTGCGTGACCACGCAGTTTTAGCAATTGGGATGTTCATTCAAATGGCGATGTATCCCGCTAATTTGGTCCATTTTTAGGCGACAAAGAACGACCTAAAGCAGTCGAGAGGTGGGCTGTACGTCCACCGGAAATCTTGTGGGGCATTGCGCCCATTCTTAATTATCTACAATCTGCTATAGTTTTGGAGATGGAGCCCGAATATCTTACCTGATTCTTGTGATATAGTAAGAGTGAGAATGAACGAAACGTCGGTCTAGTGGCCCAAGCATTGGCGACATTGTTGCTCTATTATCAGTGCGCTCATTTCCATCAATTCCTGCATATCTAGGAAAGTCAATCTCAACACCCTACCCGATCACCGTAGCCATAAAATCGCGGATACTGCCACCAGCTCGGAAGTGAAGACTGAGTCAGCACCAGGTACAGGACCGCAGATTTCAAACAAATGGAAATCGGAGTAAAGGTAAACCTTTTTTGCGAATTTGGGACCATACGTATACCCTGCTTCGGCTCTAGCGTGTCATGGCGTCTGTCCATTAAGCCCGAACGCAATATTTTCACTGTTGTAGAAGATTTAGGAGCATGAGGCTGGCGACAAATTTTCAAGTGTGGTCAACACCATTATGATTTCATGAGCAGAACCAGCACCCCAACCTGACTAAGAACTACATGAATGATGATTCGCGGCGACATAGGCACGTAGAGTTTGGCAAACGATGGATACGCTGGTTTTGCGCGTACAAGACTATAATGCAGTGCGTACGGGTCAAAGCCATCAGCATCTACCCGAAGTAAACAAGCAGACGTGTGGAAATCACCGGGTGACAAACTAAAACTAATTTGTTGAGCTTCCCAAGTTTGCGCTCGACAGGGAATGGATAAAACTCGCATCCGTCGTCAGCTCCAATGGAACAAATCAATGGTAAAAATATAAAGCGTTAGCCATATCAACAATCCAGGTAGAGAAAGTCCCTGAATAAACAATGTTGGTCGAAAACAAGACCATGGGAAAGTTTCCAATCTATCAAATCTAGCCAAACCCTGTGTAAGAACAATTCCGAGCCAGGATGGAGCCTGGACGGTACCAAAATAGCACTATATTAGACTTGGGCAAGGAAAAACGTTACTTGTGCACTTCAGTATAGTGAAAGATGAGGAATAATGACTGTTGTATTCCATGATCAAGAGTAAGAACCTAGGGAGCAGCAAAAGAGATAGAACTGTAGTATACGTAGAAAAGAGAGAAAACATCTTCCCGCAGCATTGAAGCAAAGTTGATGCCAAAAAAATGATAGTGACTACACTTTCCTCCCGCAGTTCCCTTTTTTAGGAGATAGCTGATTACACACGTACTTGGAATCACCTATCTTGCAGGAACTCACACATGAAAGTTTAGAGAGTCTTTATAATACCTTATGGCCATGCGATATCATAAGCATTCTTCAGTTCAATATAAACCTTGCAAAATGATATCTTAGAAGGAACGCCTGGCTGATCAATTTAAGCCAGAGTGAATCATCAGATCAGGTTTAAACTTGCGAAACCGTACTCTCAAGAGATAAATGGCCTCCACTCTCAAACAAATAAGCTAACATAAGATCACACATTTGGGCGGAAACTAGCTAGGCTTTTGTGATATCTCTCAAACTTGCGAAAGCAAGCACGATTTGCTTTCGTTGGAATCTGCGAGGATATAGTCATTCTAGATATGTTAAACATAACTAAAATAAACACCAGCCAATGCTTACCATGTTTCAAAGCATGGCATAAGGGAAATCATGCAGTATCAGCATATGAAGTAAGAGCGAACGAAGATCACATAACATAAAGAGTCTTTAAAGGTCTCCCCACAAAAATTATCGACGGATCTAATTGGAAACATACCAAAACCTATCCTTCATTTGACGGAGGTCCTCTGCAGTGAAATCTTTAGTGTAGCGCGTATAACTCATATTGGTATACTGCTTCACTCTAAGGGCCGTCTCACACTCAGAGGATTAGGCTTTTAGGTGATTAGCTCTTCTAATAGGTTGGAAAATTCAAGGCGTTTGGGATTAATCGTGTTTTCCTCCAATAGGGAATACCCACCGTTCTGTTCACCGATGGACGAATAATGGACTCTACACAGCGGGAGCCAGTTGCATCGATTTCGGCGGATGGTGGAATGTGCGCTGGAATAAAATAAACCCCATAATCATGTGTAGCTTCACGACCACTACCTGAAAAGACGAATTTAAACCCAGAAGGCAAACGGAGACAATTTTTGTTGTAAATTTCACATTCACTTTGTATTTGCGGAGATGCACAGCCCTTATACTCAGAAAAATGGGCAAAGCAAACCCGCCCAACATGGTCTCCTAAAGTCATATCGTTAGATAATAGCGAGAGAAAAAGGACAGGAGCTCCTAATAAGTAACTTAGAGTCCATGATAAATCAATTGAGTCAAAATTCCTTTGAAAACCAAGGTAAAAGAAGACGCAAGGGGCACTTTTCGTAATTAGGACCATCACCGGAATGGCCTAGGTTAAGTGTAAATGTGTGAATGGTACATAGCTGAAAGGTTTAAATACGACATTAGGTTGGATCGCTATATAACAAAGTGGAGCTCGAATTGCCGGAATAATTGGCCTTTTAACAAAATAGAGCATTCTTGTGAGAGAAATGAAAAATTAAATGGAATAGTTAATTAAGTATGGAGACATATTAATCTTCTTATGGAAAATGGCTTAGTGCAAAACAATGCTATACGAGAAGATATGGAGACATTTTCCTTCCTGCTTGGGTTGGACCATTTCCTAGGGAAGCAAGCTTTTCCACCATAATGTTATGACACATTAGGTAAGATTAGTCTCCAGTGAATCCTAATTTGGGGGAAGACTTTGCTACTCTAGGCTGTAGTACTCCAAGATTAGGAACTCAATTTAAGCTTTCATTTTCAGTGTAATTTGATCCAATCATCACAACAAAGGCGGTGGTAAAAATGTAAAAGATAGGCTTTTCTTTCGTAAAAAGAGAATCTAACTCAGTTGGCAAACCTTCAAAGGAACATTTTGAAATTTCAGACGAAAAACCTATTGCCTCTGGACAACGTCGAGAATGTTGTTTTTAAGAAAATTCTGATGTCCATTTGTTCACATTTAAAACAAACAGTTAATGTTTCAGCTTTATAATAGGACTCATGCCTAGTAACTTTAGATTTCTTTATCTTATTTTTATTTTAAATTCAAAGGGATCCTTCCTTTGATCTCATTTTAGATGTCATAGAGGAGAAAATTTTATTCTCTTATCACCTTAAAAAAACTGAGCAGCCCCGCTCCATTTAGCCGATATACTCCGTTTTTCGGAGAAAATCCATTTGATGAAATCCTAATTCCAATCCTTTTCCCCCTTTCATGAAAGAAAGTATACTCTTTTATGTCCTGCCGATTTTCTTTTATTTCATGTCAGAGAAAACTTTTGCAAGGAAATGAAAGGTATCCCTTCACAAACGAAAATACGCAAGCGTAGCGCACTTGCAACGCGTTAGATTTCCTAAATCGCATTTACATGCTTGAGAAATTTTATACACCCTTTTGTTATTTTTTACTTCGCTGATTCTATTTGAGAAGTGTTTGACCCTTAATTATTTGGACAGTTAGGACAAAGAGACATTGAAATTGACCAGCAGAGAAAAAGATACAGACACGTCAATCAAGATTATAATATTCATGGAAGATCTCGGTTTTGATAATACTAGAAAACAAAGACAATTTTTGAAAATACTTGAATTGAACATCAAAAAATTTAAGAGAGAGTATGCACCCCTGTTGCATCTTACTATTGGTGAGACAGATTCAATCGCATGAAATTCTAACCATTTATGCAGAGCAGTTGGCGTTAAACACTCCACACTTGTGTAGCGTAAATTAGGAAGGCGAAACTATTACAAATCAGAATGAAAATATCCCGGAAATAATGTTAAAAAGTCTCTTAGGTAACGCATCACAAATGAATGTGTTCAAATTGACTGAAATATTTCGGTAATGCGTCAGATTTATGTGAATCTCGCAAAGTACCTCGAACTTTGAATCATAAATTGTGTTAATAACATTGAAGTTGTTATTTATTGATATTTAAATTAAATAAAATATATTTCAAAATAAATAAAATCTAGTTCAATTCTTTGTATTAAAAATATTAATTTTTCCAATGTGTCCAGACTTTAGGGAAACCGCGTATATTTGTTAAACACTGCTAAGAATGCATACAATAATGATTGCTATTAATTTATATATTAAACACTCTCCTGTCTTCTTTTTAAATAAAATTAATTATATGAGTAAGAACGATTCTATCACACAGCAACAATTTTTAACAAATTATGATAATATTAACGCTAAAACTACTAAAATCAGCCTCTTTTTTAAGTGAAAAATCAATACCAATAAAGAGTTGCATAATGTAATTGGGGTTTGGTATGTATTTTAAATATGACACCCGAATAGAGGGACTCTACCAAGTTACTGATATTATGTAGTTGACCCAGTGATCGACGGGAATTCAAGAAAACTTATTATCATATTTACTAGGAGTTCTAGTGATTGGTAATAATCGATAGTAATCCCTTGAATATCTTTAAGTGAATATGAATGACCTTTTTATTTCCTGAGAAAAAAATGAGGAGACTTACTCACATCAGTAACAGATTCTTATGTTATTGTGCTCCATCACTATTTCCAACATTCCCAGACTCAAAAAGTGCGTTTAAAATGATACACATTTAATATTGAATATTTTGTTTTAGATTTTCATAAAGAACAAAAGTAAAGATTCTCCTTTAGATTAGTGTAGAAATCTAGTTCGTAGAACGAGTCTTAAAGTTTAAACCTGCCATTTAGGCCTAAATTAATTCCCTGAAACACTCAAATTATTTCCTGAGCAAGAATTTCCCACTGAATGAGAATTCTTGCATTATAAGGATGGCTTAGGAGGGTTTTGAACAAGAAATAACCAAATGTTAAATAACTCCAAACTGAGTGAAATTGCTCAAGATTTATTAGTGAACCTTTCAAATGCCCCCATGTTGGGGCATTCTAATGATGGAATAGTCGGGAAGCAAACCAAAAATTCATCTCTAATAAGAAATCAATTGAAGATTTTAAACCTTAATAAGTTGTTTTTCCTCTCTTTTAAAAGCAAATCAATCTTATATTTAAAATATACACCAAATATATACTATGTGGCATAAAATTATTTTATAATTAATTTTTTTCGAGTTTTTCTACGTAAAACTTTCCGTATATAGTGTATTTTTCTGCTCGTTATTATTATTATTATATTACATACTGAATCACCCTTAAAAAATTTCTACTGACTTCATAGCAATTAAATGAGATGTTGAGTTTTTGACTTAAGAAATGGTCTATCAAAAATCGTCTTTATAACCAAGGTGGGCAACCTCCTGTTGAATGTTTGAGAATTATTTCGGTATAGATTAAGTTGAGTAAAGTGTAAATGAATGATCGATATAAACATAGCCTCGGCCGCTGAAAGATAACACTTAGAATAATAGGGAATAATGGTCTTTTCAAATCAGATATTATGTAAGAAGGGTCGCCACCCTGCAATCTTTCTGCTCCTTCTGGGCAGGATTCTGTAATCTTATATTTTATAAGAGCAAATTCTAGATTTCTGTAGCTTTTTGCGGTCGAATCTTAAGTTAGTGGCGTAATGCAAATGGCAAATCAACCTTCATAACAAAAACCATAAAAAGTAATTTAGGCCTAGTCCAAAATATATACTAACTGATATTTATCGTTTATAAGTGGTCATCTAGATGTTATAAAACCTATTTGAAGACAAGCTTCTAACACCCATTTAGATACCTATTCTCGAAAAATAAAAACGATAGAATAAATTCCCGCCAATCCTGTGACGCAAGATTTATTTTCTAAATGTTAGTTTAATCATTAGAAGTATTTTTGTTCCTTTGCATAAAAATAATTTTTATTGCAACACTTCCATTGTTCTTGGAAATAGGGGCCTAATCCTCGTTCTGAGAAGTTTCCTTGATGAAAAATTTCATTTCACTAAACTTCTGGGATAGTGATTTTTTTCCCTAGGATTCGTTTACAAAAAAATAGTCGAAAGTGTTTGTTTATAAATTTTGGGAGACTTAAAATAGATTAGGCAAATCAGGATGCGACCAAAGTTAAGGGTAAAGATAATGATTGAACCTCCTAGACAGAAAGTAAAGAAAGAAAATTATATATAAGTTTCTCATAGTATGAAAGGGACTAGCCATGAAGATTATAAGCTCTAGATAGACATCAGAGGGAGAAAACTTTGAAATTCATAGCTTATTCACATGTCCTCAAATATGTGTTCAATAAATGATAAAAACATAGGAAATACGAATATCATGGAATTTAATTAGAAGGATATGGGTAGGAAGGAAATATAGATTTAGGATTTTTTATTTATATATTTTAGCGATATAGCAACGAGGCCTAATGAGGAAGTTAGAGAAATCTTTACTATGATAAGGATCTCAGACAAACATTCAATGGCCTTCAGCACTGACAGGTATATTTAACGATATCAGGTTTTAAATAAAATAAACACAAAAATATAAAAATATCAATTATAAAACTTTGATACATAATTTCCGATTATTATTTGCAAAGGAATTTGAACTCTTGTTTTTAGATAAATTAAATGCTCAGGATAATAATTTCACTGACTATACATGTTCCTCTATTGTGTTCCACATGTCTTTTTCAAACATAATCAGGAGCTAATAATTAATCTTCTCCTAAATGGAAAACTGTTAATTTTCCTCTTGTTTAAACTTTCTCTTCACTCAAAGCTTTTACAACTTTCCCTGCATTCTACAGCGCAAACTATTTTCCTATCTTTACCTAGACTCTTTGCAAATAGCTTTCCTAGAAATTTTCGCTATTTTTATTAGAACATTTTAAAGAGCTTAAATTCCTGATATGTCGTACATACTCGTGTTCTTACCCTATGGTGGTGTTTTAAGATGGGCTATAATCTCGCTATGTTAACCTCCCCACCCCCCTGCTACTATAACGAAAGTGATTAACCCTATTTATATATTTCACCTCTCTTTAAGAAACTCCCTATGGACACCCAATTTCCTCGTTAGTTAAAAATGTCCCTGCAAGTTTTACTGATACAAAAACATGCTTACATATTTAAGAATGAAAAGTAAAAATACGTGCATACCCTCGGAATTCTAAACGGTAATAAATGAAAATGCAAACAGATTCTCACGTAGACAACTATTGTGCTCATTCCTAAATATATATCACTCAAAAACAAGCTAAAAGACTACTCCGACCAGATATATTCCAGTAATAAATCATTGAAACCTATACAAAAGATGGTCTGACAATCATTACTGGGACTATCAATTATCCCTATACTTATATATATATATATATATATATATATATATATATATATATATATATATATATATATATATATATATATGTATATATATATATATATATATATATATATATATATATATATATATATATATAATATATATTTATATATATATATATTATATATATAGCTGTTATATGAATCAACTTGAAGAGAGGTTATTGGACAACAGTGAAAATAAGCCATACACATATTGCCGATACATAGACGACATCTACATCAACGTCCAAAACAAAGAACATCTGATAAAAACATCAAACAGCAATTTGAGAAGAACTCCGTGTAAAATTCACTTATGAATTGAGCACGGGCAATAGACTCCCTTTTTTGGAAGTTGAGGTTCAAAACATCAATGGTTGCTATATCACAAAAGTATATAGAAAAAGTACGGACATTGTTAGATGCCTCAATGCGGATAGTGAATGCCATGAAAGGTATAAAATAAGTATAATCGGCTCATACATTAGCCAAGCATATAAATGCTACTCTACGGGGGAACTTTTCCACCAAGAGATATCACATGTAAAACAAACACTCGTGAACAACAGTTTCTCGAACAGCATGATTAAAAAAAACAACTCCAATCATTATTAAATAATCATTTCAAAGATACGGATAAAACAAAAATTAATCACGGAGCAGTAAACAACATCAAGCCGTATTACAAAAATCAGATGTTTACGGCCAATAAAATAGATGAAAAAATACATCAACGAGATTATTAACTCTAACATAAAGGTTAAGAATCAAATGGACAAAATTCAACTTATCATATACTATAACACGACAAAAGCCAACAATATCCTTAGGAAAAACAACAGCTGCCAAAACTCCTCGAATCTCAAGTCAACCAACATAATTTACGGGTTCATCTGCCCCAATAAAGACTGAGAGCTTTATAATAACTCAAAATATATTGACATGGCAACTACCACACTTTCAATACGTTTAACAATGCATCTTCAGAGCGAAGGGCCTAAAAATCATATTGAGAGAGCGCACAACATCAACATAACGAGAGATATTTTAGTTGACAACACCGTAATTAAAAGAAAAGAGGGAAATAAAACTAGGCTGAACATCTTAGAAGCCATTTTAATAAACCAAGAAAAGCCGGCCATCAATACTCAAGCGTTAAGCCGGAATCGAACATTAAAGTTGTTTTAAAATTCCACTCACCGGATTGGCTCGTTTTCGTTAACTTTACGCTCAACCAGGCGGAATAAATATCCCTTAAAAAATGTTTTCTTTCATTCAGTCGGTAAAAGAGGAAAGATATCAAGACGCTCCGAAGAGGATCGAATAAGATCGAAGGCTCGGCAATTTAGTTTGGTTTATACCATACCCATTCATTTAAAATAGAGATGAATACAGGACAAGTGATCCACCATCTACAAGATGGAATAAAAAAGAGAGTTAGTAGAATAGAAAGTTCCCAAGGAAATTAATTAAAGTGAAATACACCATGGTCTTCAACAAAATTTGCATTCATGAAAGACTGCTACACATCTACACTAATATATATATATATATATATATATATATATATATATATATATATATATTAGTGTAGATGTGTAGCAGTCTTTCATGAATGCAAATTTTGTTGAAGACCATGGTGTATTTCACTTTAATTAATTTCCTTTGGCAACTACACATCTACACTAATATATATATATATATATATATATATATATATATATATATATATATATATATATATATATATATACATATATATATATATATATATATATATGTATATATATATATATATATATATATATATATATATATATATATATATATATATATATATCGAGAATTATTTGACTGTGGCCGAGGCGTTATAAATTCTACCTTCGACGTGCTTCCTGTACCCGGATGAAGTAATCTTCTTTCCAAGTACATTGCAAACCGTAGTGTAGGGATACCGTCAATCCCCCACCCTGAGTTAAGCAATTTGTCTCCTCCCAATGGGAATTACTTTGAGTTTTTCAGGGTTTGTTCTTATTTTCCACTGACCCTCGTAGATGTTTAATATTTTGATCTCTACTGCTGTAATACGAGCTTGCCTAGGCGCGTCCTGCCAAGAAAACTGGATTATTTGGCTGGAATCCTCAGCATTTTGAATGTTGAGGCAAGTTGGGTTCATGGGGGACGGACATCTGCGTGGCCCGCATTGAACAGACACCTCAGTCCGTCCATGCACCCTAAACTGACATATGCCGCTCTCTCTATGACGTATTCAGAGAGTTCTTTCTAATTTTTCACTTACGACCAGCCATATGATCTTATACTATATTGCATTCGCCACACCTTATCAAACCTCATTGATACATACCGACAAACAATGTCCACATAACTCGTTTCCTGTTGGGCTTGGAATAGCTTTTCCATGATGAAATTTATCAACATCTCCTTCCTTTTGTTTGTTATAAACCCCACCTGGTACAGGTTGTACAGGGAGTTCTCTTCCAGGTGAGACGCAAGTCTTCAGTTGAGGATATTCTCGAATAGCTCCCACCAAATTTTAGGAGTGAAATTGGCCGGCAGCTCTCTCTCTCAATGTTGGATTCTTTCAAAGGTTTCGGCAAGAAAATCATCTTAGCTGTTTTATAAGCATAGTGAAAGTATCCTGTTTTAAAAGAGGAGTTACAAAACTTTAGGATTTCTTCGATGACATTTTCTGATTCGTTGTCAAAGTTTAATTATATAAGCCCAGAAAGTCCTGTGGCCTTTTGACGGAATGAGTTGAGCGCGCCGAGTAGTTCCTCTTCGGTATTCTTGGCGTCTCCCTTACGCTCTCTATCCACCTGGCGGTTCGAGTTCGTCCACTGTATTTATGTATTAAGCTCGTCTATCATATTGCTTTCGATCTCTTGATCCTAATCTTTGTTTTTTTATTCAGTCATACTGAAGATTTTTTCCCAATAACTTTGGAATATTGCTTCGATGTTTCTTTCTTCTGTTTTTATATTTCCTTATTCTTTCCTTATTTCTATTTACTTCCTTTTCCCATTCGATTCTTTGAGACGCCTGATTTTATTACAAAAATCTTTGGAAGATGCATCATGATCAAGGCTTTCGATCGCATCGTCCCACGTCTCCATTGTTGCTCAAGGATCAATTTGTTTAGTTCTTCTTTGATCTCTTTACTCCATTGTAATGAATCAATTGATGCGGTTCTGATGTTGAAGCAATACAGTAATTTCAGTTCACGGTATAAACCCTTCATGTATTTGTTACAACTGTATGCTGAGATGGACTTATACTCAGATATAGGGATACAAGCTCATTCTTCGGAGGAGGAGGAGTTTGTTTTCGATTTACTATTAACGCTCGTGTACGAGTTCATGGGCTCTCTTAACTGTCAGTGGAGGTGGATTCTTTATCGTCTTCTTTTTGTTCTTTTTATTCTTCCCCTTCAGATTTCTCAGATGAGGGAGCTTCGATTGTTACCTCGAGACTAGATTTAACTTCGGTATTGTTTCTGATCACGTATTCCTTAAAAAGCCTTGGAGAATTCGGGATTCCCGGCCCTTATTACTGAAGGCAGGTTTATTTTCCTTTAGTAATGCATTCAAAATCTCGTCATAGCAGCCAGATTTCGCTGCATTAGCGAAATTTGCATGCATGATACAAATAAGAATTTTTTCATTTAGGTAACTCGTAACCGTAATTTCCGTCGGGGATGAGTTGTTAGTTGCATCTCCTCGCTTTTTTTGGTCAAGCTCGCGTATGTACTTTATTTAGCCTTTCGTTGTTCCTCTTCCTAATCCTCTTGACTTATTTTCTTATTTCTGTAAACAAAGTGTAATTAGTATATACTCATATTGTGAATGAGGTGAAGTGATAAAAGAGGTATGTGTTTGCGTCGGTGGGTTCCGAAAAAATTTAGATGAGTGCTCCAGTTGGTCCCAAGCTCAAATGCTGGAGGGATGATGTGTGATGACGGATGGATGGGATGGGACAGGATTTGGCACCTCAAAGGGCTGAATCATCGGAAACTTTTAGGAAAGTAGCGGCCGAATCAACTGCTGCTACTCTTTTACATCCACCCCTCGGGTACTTTCGCAATATCTACTTCTACTATACACTGCCTGATCAAAGTAAAAGTTATTATGTGTAATAATTATTTAATAAGCTATTGGAGCTCCTCTCGATAGAATTTCAGCTTTCATCCTATCTGGCATTCATTCTATAAGCCTTTACATCTTCTCTAGCTTCAATTTCGCCCACAATTCCAGCAGCCATAGACCAAAAATCGTTCAACGATAGTAGAAAAAGCAACGAAGCACGCAGGTCTCTCTCAAGCTAAACCCATATATACTCTATGGGATGTAAACCTGGGTACTGTGGTGGGCACTCAATATGCTGAAATGATCTCTCAAGCTTGGTGAACCAATCTTTGACAGTGTTAGACAAGTGGATGTGCGCGATATCGTCCTGAACATTCCATCGGCATTACGATAAAAGAAGTCCAGTGAGGGGTGAACTTGATCGTCCTGGATCTGCAAATACTCACAGGATTTCATCTAGTTGCTGCAGAGAGTTTCAGATCCATCTCCAGCCCAGGTAAAACAGCCCCAGACAATCACACCACCTCCAGATTCCTACACGGAGGGGACGATGCATGTTGGATCTAATGCTTCATAAGGTTCTCGCTATACTCTAATGCGTGCATCACTCTGAAACAGGGCAAACCTAGATTCATCGGACCACATGACATGTTTCCAATCCTCCACACTCTAGTTTTTATGTTCTTTGGCGAATTGAATCCTTTTTTGTTACAGTCACAAGTGGGTTTCTGATTGAGGTAAAGCCTCGTATATGTATTTTTTTCAATTCACGATGCATAGTTCTCGTTGAAATCGTTTTTAGACCTTCACAGAACATGCTGCTAACATAACATAACATATAACATAACATAATTTCACGGATGACAAAAGCCACAAGGGCCTATCAAAGGTCATCAGCATCCGTCAAAACCCACCCACAAAAAGCACCATCGCCAGGGGAAGACAAAATCAAAGTCCCATACAATATAATATTACAGATGGCAAAAGCCACAAGGGTTCATCATAGGTCATCCGAGTCAAACGGCCTCTTTTTTAAGGCACCCAAACTTCCAGGAAAACTACATCCAGAGGATTGCGCCTAGAAACAAGGGTATCACCAATCAAGCCTTGTCAAGAACTAAATCATGCAGTTATAGATATATACAAACAATATTAATATATACAAAACTTAGGAACTATCACAACCTTCCCTTCCCATAAACTCATCCAACCTACTCTTAAATACATTTAGATTTGGACTACCTACTACCCTCGGCGGCAATTTGTTCCAGAAATCTACCACTCTATTGGTGACTAAATATTTTCTTGAATCCAACCTACACCCTTGCTTTTTAATTTTCAAGTGGTGACCTCTAGTCCGATTTCCATCATCTAACTCAAAAAACTTGCTAACATCCAATTTATCTATCCCGGAAAAATTTTTTAAAGAGCTCAATCATATCCCCTCTCACACACCTCCTTTCGAACGAGAACATATTTAATACCCTCAGTCTATCTATATATTCAAGGTGCCTCAGGAAAGGAATAATCTTTGTTGGCCTCCATTGCACTGACTCGAGAAGGTTAATATCGTGTCTAAAATGTGGGGACCATGACTGTATACAGTACTATAGATGTGGCCTAACATAAGAGTTATAGAGTTTAAGAATAACCTCCTTACTTTTGTAACTGACATTTCTCTTAATGAAACCCAGCACTCTATTTGCCCTATTTTTGCTTCAATACACTGCTTAGAAAACCTTAATGACTTATCTATTACTACTCCTAGATCTTTCTCATCCCTCTACTGGGCTCAGCCAATGCCCATCCATTTCATAGTTAAATTCTCTATTATCTTTTCCCATGTTAATAACTTTGCACTTATCAAGGTTGAAAGTCATTTGCCACTTATTTGCCCAGGATAACAATTTATTTAAATCCCCCTGCACTTTAAAATTATCATCAATATCTTTAACTACAGCTGCTAATTTGGTATCATACGCAAAAATTGACACTTTATTATTAACTGCCTCCCCAAGATCGTTTATATAGATGACAAATAATAATGGACCGAGAACTGATCCCTGAGGAAACCCACTGATAACATCCCTCCACTCTGACTTTACACCATTTAGCACTACCCTTTGCTTCCTGTATTTCAGGCACTCAGCTATCCAATTTGAAACACTTCCACATATCCCAATCATTTTTAATTTATGAACTAGTCTCCTATGTGGTACTTTATCAAATGCTTTACTAAAATCTAAGTAGATTATATCTACATTCTCTCCCTTATCTACTTGATATGTTACAAACTCCAGAAAGTCTAGTAAATTAGTCAAACATGATCTATCTGATCTAAACCCATGCTGAACATCGCTGATTTACCCCTCCCTCTGTAGATGTTGGCAAATCCTTTTTTTAACTATTTTCTCAAGAATTTTACAGACTACAGGAGTAAGGCTAACTGTTCTAAAGTTATTTGGATCCTCTTTACTACCCTTCTTGAAAATGGGGACTACATTCGCTCTCTTCCAATTATCAGTTATTTCTCCATATTCCAGTGACCTAGTATATAACTTCTCTAGAGTTATTGAGATACTTTCTACCCTTCTCTAAGTATCCTAGAATGAATATTATCAGGGTCGCAGGCCTTGGTAGTAAACACCTCTTTCCCTGACCCATGAGTACTATACATAAGACTATTTAGTTTCTCCTGTGTAAATACGGATTCAAAATGACCATTTAGTACCCTCAACTATTTCATCATCAGTTTCTCTCACAACCCCTTCATATTTGATAGGCCCTATTTTAACTCTGCCAGACCTATTATTAATTTTATAGTAACTAAAGAACTTTCTAGGATCTTTGTTGCTATCCTGAGCTAATTTAATTTCTAAAACCCATTTGTTCTTCTTTATAATCTTATTTAACTCATTCCTAGCCATTCTATAATCACTTAAATTTTGAATATTATTTTCTACCTCTAATTTTTTATATGCCCTTTTATTCTCTAAAATTTTTCTAGCTATCTCCTGATTCGACCATAATGGTTTCCTACTTTTGTTCCTAATGGCCTTCATTGAGATACATTGTTCTTGGACTACATTTATTATATGCTTGAAAGTATCCCACATACCATAAACATTTTTACCTCTGAATTCTACATCCCAGTCTACAAAATTTAGCAAGCTTCGGAGTTTTACATAATCTCCCTTATGAAAATTTGGAACTTTTACAGCATTCTCGGTTATTTTACCCTTCTCAATTCCCAAGTTAAAACGAACTATCTGCTGATCACTATTTCTTAATGCTTCCCCAACAGTCAATTCTTGAACTAAATGATAACTGTTAGAAAGTACTAAATCTAATATATTGTCCCCCCTCGTTGGCTCATTAACAAATTGATTCAAAAAATTATCCTCAAAGCATTTTATGAACCTGCCACTTGTTCTATCCCTACCTATCATATTTTTCCAGTCCACATAGTTTAAGTTGAAGTCTCCAATAATAACTGCATCTGTTTTACATCCCTTGCTTATTTGCCTTATCATTAGTTCATCTATATCATCACTCTGCCCAAGTGTGCCATGTCTCCTAGTTTGTTCATCTTCTTCATTGAAGAAGAACCAAGGAAAACTTCCACGCCCAATAATTCAGGCCACAACATTCTGGATTTATGTATTATAATTTATGGCTTACCTTCTGCACCAATAAGAAGAAAATCCAAAGTGTGTGATTTAATACAAGGAGTAATAAAAAGTAAATACATGTGAGACTTCAACGCTCACATTAGAAAAAAGACTTACTCCAAGCATTAAGACTCAGCCTGCTCAAAATCTGTCCAGAATCCTGCCTTAATCTACCCCAGGAAGAAGAAAAGATCAAGAACGCTAATATCATCGGCCAGAGAAAGAGTAACTAAAGTAAAGCTAGTACATATAAATTAAACATGGCCATTAGTATCAGAAACATTAGAAATTTAAAGATTTTCTCACCTAATATAAACGGTTAGAACACCATAAGTAAGATATTCAACGAAAACATAAGATCCTAATATTGTTCTCATTTACGATGATAGTTTAGATGATAACAACGAATATTTGAAAATCTAAAACACTGTAGGGCTGATGGCTAACCACTCGAAAGAAAAATACGAGTATTAACTAGTAGTTAAGATAGGCATAACCTACGATTACCCTGTGTTTTCAGTTGTATATCAACATCCCAGGCGTCCATACATCCCAATTCCCAATTTTCTACGACTCTTCAGGAGAGACACCTCAACTATCTTGATCGGTGAGTTAAATACCCAGTGTAGAGAGGCAGAATGAACTACACCGTCCAACAGAGCCGGCAACACGCTGAGCCTTCTAATCGACCGAGGCATAGTGCAGAGAGAAAGACCTGATTTTTCACTTTCCACACGGAAAGGTCGTCTACCACGCAAGGTATTATATTAACGAATTGAAACTTCTTTCTAAATAAAGAGATAACTCCAGGCCCTTACACTCAAACGGATAGCATCAGTATGGTTACTTACATCTCTAACTCCTCGATTTAAGTTCAAATTCGTAAACGCCAGTGCTTATCAAAAGCTAACTAGGTGACATACAGTGAACATCTGCAGAATATACAAATAGACCGAATAGAAGGCACCTCATTGCAAGAGGTTGACGTAAAACTCGATCACCTGACAACAAAGCTCATGGAACATGGAAACTGTCTTCCTGGCTTAAGATTAAGAATCTCATACTGGAAAAATCGAGTGAGAGATGGGACTACATATTAACCAGTATTGATACTGAAGGATAGTTTAAGAAATTCTGGAGTCAACTAAAAAGATTTAGGGGCACTCCCTCTAAGAGTAGAATACGCATCAAAATCAATGGCGTAGATATCACAGAAGATCGGAATATTGAGCAAGAATTCAGAGGATACAGGCAAAACCGTTTCCGTATGTGATGAGGAGAAGAAATTCTTTGATTCAAATACCACTAAGACCTAGAGAGCTCGGGGTGACCTCATGCCACATCACATGGTGGATGAGACACGTCTCGCGAAATGATAAGGATGGACTTTGACCCATAAATAATATGAATCAGCTTTGAAGTGGTTCAAGCAAAAGGCACTAGGGATAAATGGAGTCACAATGAAGCTCTATTAAAGATATTCAATGCCTGCCTTAATGTCGGTTATTTTCCTGGACAATTTGAAAGGGCCAGGATGATATTCATACTAAAGCCTGGAAAGGTAAAGGAGAAGATTATTAGCAATAGACCCATTTCACTGCCTGTTTTTAGGGCAAGCTACTCTGCTTCGAGACTACATTGGCATTGATAAGGGAAAAGATTGCCATTAGCAAGGTCAGAAACGGTAAAATAGACGTTTTACTGTGAAATCTGGCATCGGCCTTTGATAAAGTATTGATACCCGCACTGAAAAAGAATATCAACGACCTTGGTATGGAGTAAAAAATGAGAAAGATACTCTGCGACTAGCTAGAAGATCGGCAGGCAGTCGTAAGATTAAAGCTCACAAAAGGAGAGTCATTTAACCTGGAAGTAGGGGTACCACAAGGGGGTTGTTTCAGCCCTGCGATGTATACAGTATACACTAGCGACCTACATCACGCCAATTAAAACCTCGGTCAGTACGTAAAACTGGCTGATGCAATTACTCAGGTCATCACTATCGTATATAAAAACCCTGTTGAAGTTACCAACAGGACAGGTAGGGAAATCGAAAGCATTAATAACCCCGAAAAATGAACATGAATAAAAGCAACGTTAAATGTTTTAAAATTATTCCAATTGGACGTCGAAAGACAGCGGACGTACTGTACGGAGATGATTATTAGGCTTGCTTCAGTAAAGGCTGGGTACTTGGCCTAGAATTAATTTCAGACGGGTACGCCGCACACTACAAAGAGAAGATTGATGCGGTCACGAGAACACTACACACTTTGTATTACTTCAAACTACTCTTTCGACAAAAAAGAGGAAGCTGAATATGTGCTTAGTAAGGCCGATACTCATGTATCCCGCCATTCCTCTCCAAGCACTGACAAAGAGAGTTGATATTAATGTAACCCTACACAGACGTGAAAAAGATATATGGCATAAAATCTACCAAAACCTATTTGAAGATGTAAGACACCAAATTAGATTACCCAACGAGGACCTTTCGAATTTTCAAAATACACAAAAAGCAGTCAGCTACAAACCCTACAAGAGATTCATCCTATTTATAGGTGAAACAACAGAGGATTAAACAAGCATAAATAAACCAAAACCTAAAACAAAATAATAACTAAAAGATCCGAAGTAGAGAAAAAAATATATTAATGACAAAAGATCCAAATTGGACAATTAAAAAGATAATAAGAAAATATCCGTTGTAGACAAACTCTTTAGATAAATAAATAAATAAATAATTAAAAAAAGATTCATAGTGGACAAAATAATGTTACAAAAATAAAAAATAATCGAATATAAATACAAAACGTATATTACATATATCAATCAAAGCTAAAATGAGAAAAAAAGAACAATAAAGCCAAGAAATGCAGTAACAAATCTCTAATCATATACAAGAGGTCTTGTTATCGATGACAAAGGCTTGGATGCTTATCCATCCACATGGGTAACAGAGGGAAAATAATTTTTTTTTAGAGAATGGACAATGAATGAGGTTGCCAGACAACCTGACAAACATATTCTGTTTCTAAAATAACACTTTTTATACCTATTCTCTACTCATCTATCCCCAAACTTTCCATCCTTTATCGTCTTTGATGGTTAATCGTTTCTTAGATTTCAACATACAGATGGATCAAAAATATATAGGATTTATACCATGAGCTGAAATTACTATATGAGATTAACATCAGAAACGCATCAATTGAGATCAAAGTAGAGCTTAACCAGTTGATCGTTGAGCAAGAGTGGAGATGTTTGGACGATGCGATTAAAAGCCTCGATCATGATAGATCCCCCAAAGGTTTTTGAAAAAAATGAGGAGTCTCAAAGGATCGATGATAAAGGGAAGAAAATAGAAATATTAAAAGAAGATGGAAACATCGAAACAGAAGAAAGGACCATTGAAGCAATATTCCGAAGTTATTGGGAGAAAAATCTTTAGTATAACTGAAGAAGAAAACAAAGAATATGAAAGAGAGTTTGAAAGCGAGATCATAGAACAGCTTAATTCCCAAATACATAGGACTCACTCGCACCACCACGAAGCTAGACAGGGCCACGGAGGCGCAGAGCTTACCGAAGAGGAACTACTCGGCACGCACCGCTCATTCCGTCAAAAGGCCACAGGAAAATCGGGGCTAACAAAGTTAAACTTTAAAGAAGCACCAGCAAATGTCATCAAGAGAATGCGACGAATTTCTCTTAAAACAGGATGCTTTCCAAATGCATACAATAAGGCAGAAATGATTTTCTTGCCGAAACATGGAAAGATGGAAAGGAGCCAACGTTGAGAGAAAGCGACCGGCTAATTTCATTTCTCGAATTTGTCGGGAAGTTCTTCGAGAAGATCCTTAACCGAAGACTCGTGTCTCATATAGAGGAGAACTTCCTGTATAACCCGTGCTAGTTTTGGTTAAGGAAAAAGCGAAGTCGGAGATGGTGATAAATGCCATCACGGAAAAGATTTCCGAAGCCAAACTTGAAAGGACTTACATGGAAATTGGTTGTAGGGATAAATCAAATGTGTTTGATAAGGTGTAGCAAAAAGGAATGCAGTACAAGATTCTACAGCTGGGCGTGAGTGAAAACTCTGTAAAAACTCTGTGACTACGTCATGGATAGAGCGGCGTATGTCAGTTTAGTGTGAATGGACGGACTGAACTTTCAGCTCAATAGCGACCTCCTGCAGGGGTTGAGTGTCTACCACCCACTCTCTACTTGAAATACACTGCAGATGTCCCGACCCCTGTGAACCCCACTTTTCTCAACATTCATTACGCCGATGATTTCCTTGTCGTAATGGGACCATGCTAGCTCGGATGACAGTGGCAGAAATTGAAAGATTAAACATTTACGATGCCAAATGGAAAAATAATAACCACCCGGAGAAATTCAAGGTAGTCCCCATTGAGATGAGACTCTAATGTCAGGGTGGGGGATACACGATATCTCTACACCACAGAGTGCAATGTACTTGTAATGAAGATTCTTTTATCCAGGTACAAGAAGCAAGGCATTGATCGAAATTCTAAGACCTCGGCCGTAGTCAGAGGAACAAACTTTACCAGCACTTGCTCTTCCCCTTCCCTTCGCATCAGGAGGCAAGTGAACCGGTAAGCTCGAAGGATTATTATTGGCCTACAAAACCAGACGGAGGGGCGGCCTATGCTGAGATGAACCTGGCCTATACATTCACCATTGGTCAACCACCACCTCCATAGAGCCAGAAAAAGAGAGTGATTACTGTATTTGGGCCTTCAGTAAACATGATGGATTAAAAACCTTCCAGTACTCCCGCTTCGCAAGATTTGCACCGTTGATGAGACTCTACACATAAGATCGGTGTAATTATGCTTTTCATTTAGAAAGACATAATTGAAGGCCTCGGGGTAAGGAGATTTGTGGTCGAGCCCAGTGCAGAACCCGAGTTCAAGTGGCATCCTGGATTTGGGCTGGAGTTACAACTGGCGGGTGGTTTTCTCACCTACCCTGGAGGCAAGGCAGGACCATAGACGCATTCCTTACCAGTCTCTGCGTATGCTGAAAGTAACTCGAAATAACTAAAACTCGTCCGAAGGGGCAGCACACTCAGGTGGGGATCGTTGATTTGGCCCCGACCAATCATCAAGTCCGCCATGTTTTGCACCCTCTGAGGAGCCTAACTAAGTCCCGAGTCATTTTTCACCCTTTAACTGAGTCTCATCTGGCGGTGTGTGTTCGGTAATGGGGCAGCAGAGACCCCCTTGTACTAGTACCCAGTAAAATACAACTCGCTCTTTGGACACACTGTCAACAAGGTAGTGAATTCACCCTACGTCTACATCACAAAACACACAAAACACACGCTAACACACACGGAACAACTACAACTCTCTTATACAATCAACACATCTATTAGAAACATTATGAAAACACACACTGGACAGAAATTGATTTTCAGAGTAAAAAATGACACCCAGACTTTTCATACACGTGCACACAAAATCCTTACGGACAAGAACTACTTTACTACACCGCAAGACACCAGGCACAACACCAGCTACGCGTAGGAGGCACTAGTCCCCTTTAGATCGAATACAGCAGAAAGAAGCAACTCTCCATCCGCAAGTAAGAGTACGGTACGGACATGGTCCCGGTCTTCTACTACAACAAACACAAGTCATTGGCCAGACAAACACTACAAACTGAGACACAAGCAAAAACACAGCTTGACCAGGGCATTAAGGTCCTTGGTACACGCACACATACACAAACACACTCACCGGATGAAGCTACAACACAACATATGTCCACATCAATGCCTACCGTGCTACAGAACAGGCCATCATAATAGCTCATGTAAATCCGAGCCTGTTTGTTCTAAGTGGGGTGTAAATGGTCACTTTTACACCGCATGTACATGCAACACACTCCTTTATGGCAATTGTCGTTGCAGGCGGCCACGTTACAGTCAATTTGAGGTGTCCATACCTCAAAAGGAAGCGCAGGGACCTTATAGCGAAGCTCGGGAGGCCCCTAACACACCATATACAAGACACCTTTACCACCTCTAGCCTTAGTCACACTACCCCACCACCACTAAATATAAAGTCACATGACACTGATGTCAGCGAGCACGGAGGCACACGTTGTATCTCACCCCAAGACAACACCTACACATAAACAAACACACCCACACATCATTTTAACTCGAAAACACACTTGGTCTTCGTGCTCACCGCGGTGGCCAAAGACAATTCTGGGGGCGACTCCAGCACATATACCAAGGCTGTATACTGCTAACGGTCTAGGGCAATTTGTATTTCCCGAGACACTTTATATCTTTATAAACGAACGAAAAAACGCAAGACTCCCACTCGTACCAACCTACTGCATACCTAAACACCATACACGCACCCCTTTAGTCATCCTCTTCCTTCTCCAGACACCTCCATCCCTTCACTTACTGCTCCCGCTCCTATTCCCCTCGACCATGCACCCTCCTGCCCCACAGCTCCTATTCCTTCTGCCGTTCTAACACTTTCCCATGTAGTTCTTTCCTTGAATCCTACTCCTCCCCCTGTTGAGCCCACTCCTACTTCCTTCACTCCAGTACCCTCCTCTAGCGAGCATGTATCTTCTTCCTTCGTTCTTGTCTCCTTTCCCATCGATTCCGTCCCTACTCCCGCCGATCCTGTCTCTTTTTCCATCGACTCTGTTTCCACCTCTTTCGACCTTGCCTCTTTTCCTATCGATCCTGTCTCCTCCCCCATCGACTTCGTCTCTTGTCCATAACTTCAAGTATTTTTTTAGCCATGTAAAAAACGCCAATCATATAATAGATTTGTCTAGTGCCCAAATAATTTATCATTGGAATAATTATGATAAAAAAAAATGATCGAATCCTCAATGATTAGAGAAATTCCAAATTTTAATTTATTTGAAGGGCAGCATAAATGCAGTTCCTATGTCTCAAACTTCCTTTTAAAGGATATTGTTAATCACCTAAAGCTAACCCCTCCAGATTATTGTCAGTTGCCTAACAGAGTGGATCTGCGTGGAATTTGAGGCGAGGCAGGGTTGTATTTCCTTTCACCTACACTGTTGACATCTTTCTTGAGTTTATAATGAACGAACTTACTAGGCTGGATCACAATGTGAATTTTGAGAAAAAAATGTCCCTAGATGTGAGTTATGCTGATGATGACACCTTGTTGGCAAACACATTTGACAAAGTTAATATGTCAAGGAAACAACTAGAAAAGACATGCGAGAACTGGGAGTCTCAATATCAATAGCAAGAACTGTAATGTATTGTCCCCAACTGATAGAAATATCTGGATACACGGAAATGTGGGGGAGAATGTTGATCAATAAGATTTTCTATTAAGTGTTATCCCGGGGTCTTTAGACGATGTATGAAGGAAAAATAGCCATGGCTGCTGTGGCATTTTTGAAGCTAAAAACACTGTGTGGTCCAGAGGAGATATATCACAGAAGTTAAAAGATAAGGTTTTATAAATGTTTAATAGTCCCCATTGCCATATGTGCTTCGGAAATCTGGACTCTGCTTGCTGAAGATGAGAGGAGACTCAATGCTTTTGTAATGAGGTGCCTTAGGAGTACCATCGGTACCAACTGAAGACATAGAAGGACAAATATAAGTGTAAGAAAAGAGTTGAATATGGCGGAAACCATTACGGATGTAATAAAAAAGAAGAGAATCACGTGGTTTGTTCATGTTGCAAGAGGACCGCCAAAAAGCTATGTACGACAAGCCTAGACAGGTAGCTTTCAAGGTAAGGAACCGAGAGGTATACCAGCCAAGAGATGGAGGGACCAGAATCTTGTGGATGTTGGGCTACCTTTGAATGAGTTTGAACAGCTGGCCGGGACAGAGTGCACTGGGGGTGGGTAAGACAGCAAGCAGACACAGAACAAGGTGTCGTTATGACCTGGGCCCTTAAGTCAAGTCAAGTTCAGTTTACGTTGTCAATTTTTCTTAGTTTACGGCTGAAGCGGATATGGGAAGCCCATTGTAATAGAATTTATGCTCCAAATAAAGCCATAAAAGTTTGTCTATTCCGATTATTATTTGGTCTTCCGCGTAACCGAGTGGTTAAAGGCTCACTTTAATTAAGATTAAAGCAGTTGCTCGCTCCCTTAGTATGCTTGGTTCGAATCCAACCCATTACGGATATTTTCTAATTAGGAAATAACTTTTTGCGAAGAAAAAATTATTCCGTTTTCTCTTTCTTGCGATATGCTGCATTCATTTCATCATTCTCAAGCGCTCACGAGAGATATACATTGTATATCCGCTGCGTGTTTAACTCAATTTCTCTTTTATTCATTGATTTCCCGATTAATTTCTCACTCTTTCACAATCCCGATCGACCTTGCGAAGCATGTCTTAAAAGCTTACTTATTTCAAAGTGTTTATGGGCTCATTTTAATGAGATCAAAGAGGTTACTCGCTGCCTCAGTGTGCTTTGTTCGAATCCCAACACAGTAGGGATTTTTTCGAATTGGCAAATAACTTCTTCTGAAGAAAAAAAATTATTTCGCTTGCTATCTCTTTCAGTATGCTGGATTTATTTCATCTTTCTCTCGCGCTAATGAGATATAGACATTGTATATCCGCCGCGAGTTTAACTCATTTTCTCCTTTATCCTTTGAATTCCCAATAAAATTTCTCTTTTTCACAGTCCTGATCGACCTTGCGAAGTATGCCTTAAAGGCTTGTCTATTAAGCAGATTTTTTAGTCTTCCGCGTAGCCGAGTGTTTGACGGCTCACATTAATTGAGATCAAAGCGGTTGCTCGCCGCCTCAGTGTGCTTTGTTCGAATCCTACCCGAGTACGGATTTTTTCGAATTAGGAAATAACTTTTTCCGCAGAAAAAAATTATTCCGTTTTCTCTTTCTTGCGGTATGCTGGATTTATTTCATCATTCTCTCTCTCTCTCATGAGAGATATTCATTGTATATTCGCCGCGTTTTTAACTCAATTTCTCCCTTATCCTTTGAATTCCTAAATAATTTCTCTCTCTTTCACAGTCCAGATCGAACTTGCGAAGCGTGCCTTAAAAGCCTGTATATTCGGAAGGTTTTATGGTCTTCCGCGTAGCCGAGTGTTTAAAGGCTCACTTTAGTTGAGGTCAAAGCTGTTGCTCGCTGCCTCATTGTGCTTGGTTCAAATCCCAGCCCAGTAGGAATTGTTGTAAATTTGGAAATAAATTTTTCGGAAGAAAAAATTGATTCCTTATCCTTGTTCTTGGGATATGCTGGATATATATATATATATATATATATATATATATATATATATAACGAATGAAGTTCCTAACGCACCGGGCATCGTTTTAACGTTCGATATATATATATATATATATATATATATATATATATCAAACGTTAAAATGATGCCCGGTGCATTAGGAACTTCATTCGTTTTCTTTAAATTTCCGTTGGTTTTCGCATATCTGTACGTTATCATTCATATTAAAAAAGCCAAGTTTTCCATATTTATTTAAATATTTTGAGTAAAACGCCAAAGAGGAGAAATTTGCTAGCGTCATTATTCTTGTAAGAAGATGACGTTTCTTTAACAATAAGATCATCTTCATTCTCCTTTAATGCATATAAACTAGCGCAACAATATTAGGATTTAAATAGAGAAAAAAAGAATTTGTGTAGTAAAATTCACTTTTTATTGTGATAAAGTGTTCTTGAACACTTTTAAATAAATATATGCGGCAATTTAGCATCTGATTAATGAAGATAAAGGGGAAATAAAACAAACACGAGGAAATTTGTAATACGTGATTGGACTACGCAAAAAATATAAAGTTGATTACAGAACAATTAAGCATTTAAAAGTGATTTAATATATATATATGTATATTATTTTGGCTCAAAATGCTGGAATAGTCAATAAGTTAAAATTGCAAAATTATTCCAGTTTCTTCAACTATCTTTTCTTCAAATTCACAGCATTTTATTATCTTCCAAATAATGAAATCAATATATTTTAACTTTTCTTTCTAAATATTCATGAGTCGTCTTATTTATTATCTATCAGTCAATATATGCTTATATGTTTAGTTTTCGTCTAAAATAAAAGTTATTTTATTGAATGTTTTCGGAATCATGTCGAATTAACTCTATTTAGATGAATATCTTCATTGTTAAATAGGTAAGCCCAGTTATATTTTTATTCTAGTTCATGACAATTGCAATTCCTTAAAAATTCTCTTATTTTCCCTTTGAGGTCAACAAATACGTCAACTAAGAGGACAATCGGGTGGTTTACTAAGTGAATTTAGTCTTCCTTTTCAATGGCGCACTTACTGACCTTAGAACTGGTATGATGACGCATTGCTCAACCTATTTAAATTTTAGATATCGATTTTTGACCTTTTGAAGATCTACATATGATTTCTTACTCTCTCCGTCGTCTAAAATTTATTTTCCAATTCCAATTTTTCTGCAATTCTCTTTGTCATTATTTTCTGTTTTGGTTGAGCATACTGTTCAAGGAAAATATAATAATGGCATCAATTAATCAACGGTGCCTTTAATATAATTAATCAATTCGATTCTGAGCAGGGCCAGAAAATCTACAGGTAGTGGAACTTACCTAAGCCGCACTCGACAGAAAACAGGTGAGCCTCTCACTCCAGGAAATAAACTCACCTAAAATTTATCCTTTTCTCCATCAATTTGTCTACGTAGGATCTTAAAGAACTTGAGCGAAAACGATCTGGCGAAATTGAACCGTCACATTTTGTGAAGAGATAACAAAGAAGCAAATCACCAGGAGTGTGGGGAGATACTTTCGTCAAGAGCATAGTAAATTTATGAGAAAGGCCTTGTCTCGTTTACTTGTGTAAGGGCATGATGTAAGAAATATTATCTTAGTCAGGGTTTCTCAACGGTGGCCATTTTCATAACATGAGGGAGAAAAATAAATTCTTACACGAGCGAAAATTTGAATGGAAGAGAAAATAATTAAGTAAAGTATTTTATTTCAGCATACTTAAAACCTGAACGATTGTATCATCTTTTAGATCTAATTTTAGTCATTTTATAGCCATATTCTTTTTTGATGGTGTCTTCATCAATATTTTTATTATATTTTCTGATATCTGCGACTGATGTGCGACTGACTATAGCAACCACAGGGCTTAAGTAGACAGGGGTTAGGCGAGACCAAATGTGACTGCCTACAATTTCAATTCCAAAGACGACAACGTACAACTACAGAACACTATCTAACAAGATATCATATTAAATGAGATATAATTGGTTTGTTTGAAACCCGACAATACGGGAAAGCTCTCAGTTGAAAAGATGACCATCAACTACCTTGCCACAAAAGAAACAAAGATCAAAGTCAGCATGATATTCGATTAGATATACGTAGAAATCTATTAAAGAAATGAAAATAGATTTTCAAAGCATAGTGGAAAGAGTAGCTTACGTAAACATAAGTCTTTAATAATTACATTGCTAAAAGAAAAAAAGATCAAGGGCAAAAAAGAAGGAAAGATCAAAGTCAGCATAGAATAGGATTCATCCTACGTAGAAATCTATTAAAAAAATAAAAATAAATTTTCAAAGCATATGTAGTGGAAAAAGGAACTTACGTAAACCTAAGTCTCTAAGAATTACAAAGTAAAAAGAAAGAAAGATCAAGGTCAGAATGGATTGGATTTGATATACGTAGAAATCTATTAAAGAAATGAAAATAGATTTTCAAAGCATAGTGTAAAGAGTAGCTGACGTAAACCTAAGTCTCTAAAATTACAACGCCAAAAGAAACAAAGATCAAAGGCTCGAAAGAAACAACGATCAAAGTCAGCATGGAATTGGATTTAATATTAGTAGAAATCTATTAAAGAAATGAAAATAGATTTACTAAGCATAGAGGAAAGAGTAGCTTACGTAAATCTAAGTCTCTAAGAATTACAAAGCACAAAATAAACAAAGATCATAGTCAGCAGCGAATTAGAAAGAATATGCGTAGAAATCTTTTAAAAAAATGAAAATAGATTTTCAAAGCATAGTGGAAAGAGTAGCTGACGTAAACCTAAGTCTCTAAAATTACAACGCCAAAAGAAACAAAGAACAAAGGATCGAAAGAAACAACGATCAAAGTCAGCATGGAATTGGATTTAATATTGGTAGAAATCTATTAAAGAAATGAAAATAGATTTACTAAGCATAGTGGAAAGAGTAGCTTACGTAAATCTAAAGCTCGAAAAATACCAAAAGAAACAAAGATCAAAGTCAGCATGGAATTAGATTCAATATACGTTGAAATTTATTAAAGAAATGAAAATAGATTTTTAAAGCACAGTGAAAAGAGTAGTAGACGTAAACCTAAGTCTCTAAGAATTACAACGCCAAAGGAAAAAAAATCAAAGTCAACATAGAATTGGATTCATTATACGTACAAATCTATTAAAGAAATGAAAATAGATTTTCAAAGCATAGTGGTAAGAGTAGCTTACGTAAAACCTAAGTCTCTAAGAGTTACAAGGCCAAAAGAAACAAAGATGAAGTCACGAAAGAAACGAAGATCAAAGTCAGCATGGAATTGGTTCCAATATACGTAGAAATCTATTAAATAAATGAAAAGAGATAAACAAAGCATAGTGGAAAGAGTAGCTTACGTAAATCTAAGTCTCTATGAATTACAAAGCACAAAAGAAAAAAAGATCAAAGGCAAAAAAGAAACAAAGATCAAAGTCAGCATGGAATTAGATTTAATATACGTTGAAATCTATTAGAGAAATGAAAATAGATTTTCAAACCATAGTGGAAAGAGTAAGTTACGTAAACCTAAGTCTCTAAGAGTTACAAGGCCAATAGAAACAAAGATCAAAGTCAGCATGGAATTGGATTCGATATCCTTCGAAATCTATTAAATAAATAAAAATAGATTTAATAAGCATAATGAACAGAGTAGCTTACGTAAACCTAAGTCTCTAAGATTTACAACGCTAAAATAGTCCAAGTATATGTAGCGACATATGCCAATACGCAGGTGGAATTTAATAAATTCAATGATGATATGATGACAACACTAAATAAAAACAAGACCTATTTTGACCTCGTCATCGCAAAATTTAATGGAAAAGTCGGACAGGTAATGTTCATCACTGTGTTAAAAAGAAAACGCAACAAACAGCAAAAATTGATATGCAGTTGGAACCATTCATAGACCAGCTTGATGACCGTGATCTTTAAAAAGGCTAGTTTTAACTAGATAGGGCAACTGCGCATATTGCTTTTACATAACTAACTTTCAAAATATTTCCTTGCTAATGGCATAATCTCTAATTGAATCTCATCTATGTGTCTCGCTACAGCACACACCTGGATTTTTATCTTTGAGGTAATCTGAAGGGACGAGTATACGAGAACAATTTGCATAACGTCGAAGAATTGAGATCAGCAATTACTCAACAAACCAAATAGACCACTGTGGCCACCAGCCAAAATATTTTTAATAAAATACAACGGCGTATGCAAACTTGATTCCGGCCATTCGGGGATATTTCAAGCATTTACTGTTGGAGAAACTGCAATATATCGTGAATAGAACCTTACTTTTGGGAAAACCTGACTAAAAACTTTTTCCACTGCACACAAACCTATCTAGAGCCAATATATATATATATATTTATATATATATATATATATATTAATATATTTGGTGTTCCAAGAGTCTGGACCCATAGAAATGTATTAAAGAAACTAACTTGCACTTTTCTATTTATTAATCTGCGTTATCAATTACATTACATGTTTAAAATGACATCCATATACTACTTTACACTTTTTATCGGGTTCCACGCAAGAAATTTGAACATTGCTTTGCAAGGAATTATTTGATTTTATAGATTCAAATTCTCTTAATAAGTTTGCCTTTAATTCCGCTATTGTTCTGGGACGGTAATTATTACGAACTAATTTTAGGCGGCCCCATAGAAAGTAATCTAAAGGTGTCACTCTGAAGATCTGGGTGGCCATTCAATTGGCCCACATCGTCCAATCCATTTATCTTCAAATGTTTCTTGTAGAAATTCGCGCACAATCTTTGCAAAATGTGGAGGAGCCCCATCCGGCTGAAAGCATATAATTTTCCGATTGTGTAAAGATATATCATCTAATTTAGGGAAATGAAAGTTTGCCAGCATACGCAGATATTACTCAGCAGTCACTGTATCGGGGAGAAAAATAGGGACCAATTACCATATCGTTAAACAAAGCTGCTCATAGCATAACTCTTGGATTGAATCGCGCGCGTGTGTCCTATCTCTACCCAATGTGGATTATCAGTAGCCCAATATCGTGCATTATGTCTATTGACATCCCCGTTTAGATAGAAACTTGCTTCATCACTAAGCACGACACATGTTTACAGCTGCCTATGCTGCATAAACCATTCACAATATTCCATATTACGATCTCGATCATCACAAAGTAATTCATGGAATAACTGGAGTTTATACGGGTGGAAATGATTGGTGGCTAGAATTCGCTGAACTGAACTCTTAGATACACCTGTTTACACTAATAATTTTCGTATTGACTTACGGGTGCTTTGTTCTACACAATCTCTTACCAGTGCAGAAGTTCTGGGATGAGTAGAAGTGCTTTTTCAACCACTTCGTGGTCGATCACAGACATTTCCAGTTTCCTTGATACGGACGAAGATCTTCCTGACAGTTCAGTAGTTGATTGGAAACCTGTCGTGGTTCTTGATACTAAATGTATCTGCAACCGAACATCCTTTGGCAACATCCTTTGCCAATACAAGAACCAGCTCTATTCTTTCTGCTCTCGTTAGCAGAACGATCTGAAAAATATAAAATCTAAAATTTGAAATGTACATATAAGCTAATAGCTAAAATCATATATCTAAAAAAATATAAGATACATAATATAGAATAAAGTGATAAATCCATTTTAAACCTTTAATTTACTGTATATCTCCTATGGGACCAGACCTTTGGGACACAATGTGTATATATATATATATATATATATATATATATATATATATATATATATATATATATATATATATATATATATATATTTGTTTTGGCTGCTCCTATAAAGATTCAGTTTAATTTTGTAGGATAGTTTGTTATAAAATCATCCTATTAAAGAATGAGAGATATGAATATCAAAATATGAGAGCGAACCATTGAGCTCCTTTTCATTTAAGGGGTCCTTCTTATTTTTGGATAATCACATCTCCCATCCTTTTATATGATTGTAAAGCAAAAGGCATTTCACAAACCACTCTTTATTTGCCAAAGTCTTCACTTATTCAGCTTTTGAGATTTTTTTATATGAAATCAGTGCCATAAATACAATAATATTCCGTGAATACAACAATTTTTCATCCTACCCTGGGTTTCATAGAGAAGTTGAATTTATGTGCGGATATTTCAAAACAAACCCTTTTCCTGTGTCTCTGGTAGAGAGAATTACAGCATTTTTTTTTAAATAACACTTACAAACCGAAATTAAAATTTCCAACTGTCTCTAAAGATCAATTATACGTTACAGAGTTTTTTAGGATATTGGTTTATATGTAAACACTAAATTTTCAAAAGAAATTACAAGTTTATTAAGAAAGTTCTTTTTCCATATACCTTTTAACATAATTTTTAAAAATATTTCAATTTAAGGAAATAATCCCGTTATTAAAAGTGCTTCCTCATATATGAATCTACTTGGCCCACATGTAATCGCGGGAAATATATTGGCACTATAGTGAGCTCGTTGAAGGCAAGATTCTGTTTACATATACGATTAGCCAAGACTGGGAAAGCTCTTTCAAGAAAGAATTCTCACCTGTTTGTCATCTTTCTATTTAATGTAAAACTGATGTCACCTTAGAAAAATTACAAATTTTGAAAACAATCCCGAATCATGTCTCATTGCGAATTCAAGAATCAATTTATATAAAATACTTTTCCTCTTCTCTAAATTCAAATTCCTCTTCTCATCCACTACTTTTACTATAAAATATAAACAATTCTCCTCATCTTCTCTTTTCTCTTACGTTCATCACGCGTTCCGACTAGTCTTCCATTCATAGGGGATTGGACAACCTTTGTGTTTTCTGGATGTGCATCTAATGTTTCTTCAAATTTATATAGCCAAATATTATTTTTTTTAAAAAATGCGTCTTTTTCTTTGGGGGGGGGGGGGGCATCCGATATTTGTGTGTATATATATATATATATATATATATATATATATATATATATATATATATATATATATATATATATATATATATGTATATATAGAATGGCTCCCAAAAAAGGACGCCTTTTTTAAAAATTAATATCTCAGTAACTACCTTTCTATTCATGACAATTTTTATTTGCAAGATACTTACAATCTTCATTTTTCGAATGCAATAAACAGAATGTAGACACTTTATTTTTTCTTGTACTTCACAGAAAATAACAACATGTGTCAAAAGAATGAATATCGAATGTAAAGAAATAAATAATCAGAAGATTAACTTACCTACTGTAAATGATCGATTGGACGACAACTTGTATGAATCACTAATCTGATTCTTTTTCCAGGTGTTCAAAGTCATTAATAGATTACACTTTTCTCTTTTCAGTATCCATATAATAAACAAACATCTCTTTTGCCATTCCAAGAGACCCCTGCAGATATCATAACCTTCATGCAAAATCTTAAAATTTTATGATGCGATCGGTTTATGGGAATGTCACACTCTAAACCATTCCCGTATACAACATCCTTTTGGCAGTTTTGTGGAATTTTAAACTGAAATCTTTTTCATCTGTGAATAAAATATTTTAAACATAAGCGTCAGAGATTTTATCAGGTAACTGTGTGCTTGTTACTTTTCTTTGTCCTTAACAGTATTACTTTTTCTAGAGGAAACTATTATTTTGAAGGCCTTTAGCTCTTGTGACTTAAGCATTCGTTGTACAGAACTCCTTTAAATATTCAGGTTTTTATCAATTGTTCTATGCAATAAATGACCTACTTGTTAATATTATTGAGAGCAGATGTTATCGTTGATGTAATTCACATTTCTCCTTACTGAAGCTCTTTTTTAGGTCAAGAAATTCTCTTCCTACTCTTCCAGGCTTACGTCCCTTTACACAGTAACAAGCTTTAATAAGAAGGCGATATTCTTCTCAAATCGTCATTATGGATACTGAGGAACAGTAAATAAATATATCCATAATATGACATGATCATTCCTGTAGGCATTGGTAAGTTTTTTTGGTCAGGCTCAAATTATCTGCTCCATAGGTAATGTGATTTTGGTTTATAAGTTGATTCTTTCCATTCCAATTTTTTTTAGCCTGAAGTAAATCTGTGTTCATTTTTCTTCTTTTTCCCAGAGCATTGTAAGCCTTTGACCCAAATATACACATATTATATATATTTCTGCCATTTCATTTACTCGATATCAATTGTGACGTTCATCATGTCGATCTTTGGATGGTTTGTTATGACTTTGGTTTTATCAAGATGTATTTCTTCTCTTTCATAGTTAAGTCCTTGAAGCATTATTTTGAAGCATTACGTTCTCAACTATCTGTATAATATCATCTACAAATCTCTGATGATTGTGCAATGTGGTAATCCTCATCGATTTTAATGCCTTGGTTTTGCCAGTTTAGCCTTCTAAATATTTATTCTAGACAGAAAGTGAATCATTTCACAGATATTGTACGAGTATCTCCTTGTTTGACACCGTTTGTAATTGTGAAACATCTGACTCCTTATGTACTCTAATGCAGAATCTGAAATTTTGGGACGTGTTTTCTATAATATTTAGGTAGAAAGGATCTTACCTGTAGTCTTCAATGCTGTTAACGCGGCTGGTCTTTCTATAGAATAAAATGGTCTCTGTTAGTATAGAAAAAAACAGTATTGAGGTATATTGTACTTTAAAATTTTCTCATTGAGCTGGTTGAGAGTATGTATGTGGTCAACCTTTGCGAAGCCTTAGCTAAAGCCAGCTTGTTCTATTGTTTTTTAGTTATTTAGCTGGATTTGCAGTCTGTCAGTAATGACGAGAGAAGGCTTATTGATCTGTTTTTTTATCTCTGTTTGGTTATTGTTTTGTGTAAGATATTTTATATATATATATTTTATAAAGAGGCCATGTTGGATATAGTAATTGTTAAATTTACAGCAGAAAAGGCATTTTTTATTTTTTTGATAACTTTTATAAATTTTGCATTTTGATCTCAAGTTTATTTTTTCTGTTACTCCTCAAAATCTTGTAAAATATTTACATATATTTTGTATTTATAGAGCAAAAATTCTTTAAATTCATCAGTATAGCCCCTGAAGATGACCAATGTGATTGAAAGAGGCCTCAGGCGAATAATAAATAATGATTTAAAATTATATTTATGGTCCATCCTCTTTTAAGGGGTAATCATTTATGAAAGTTATCAAGAAACTAAAAAATGCCTCTTCTGCTGTCAAATTTAACAATTAATATATACATATATATATATAAATATACATATATATATATATATATATATATATATATATATATATATATATATATATATATATATATATTATATATGTGTAGATAGGTAGCAGACTTTCTCAAATGCAAATTTGTTGAAGACCATGGGGTATTTCGCCTTAGTTAATTTCCTTTGGCAACTTTCTCTTCTTCTAAATCTCTCTTTTTATTACATCTTGTAGATGGTAGATCACTTTTCCTATATTCATCTCTCTTTTAAATGAACGGGTTTGGTAAAAACCAACCTAAATTGCTAAGCTTTCGATCTTATTCGATCATCTTTGGAGTGTCTTGATATATTCTTTCCTCCTTTACCAATGAAATGTGGAGTCAGAATCCGACTGAATGAAAGAAAATTTAAATTTTTTAAAATTTATTATAAGAATAGAGTTTACAGAATTGAGTATTTTACATATAAGTAAAAATAAATATTACATATAAGCAAAACAATTTCGATTAAGAGTGGTGAATATACACACAAAAAGGAGAGTAGAGAAGAGAAAGTTGTCATCGAGAAGTAAGAAGAACGAAACTCCAGGAACTGTGGAGGTCATCGATCCTTTTTATTCTATGTACATAGTTATTATATATATTTCATTTATAAACAAATTATCATATCAAATTGTTACATATTATTTATTTTATTATATCTTATATTTTATTTCTTATTTATACATTTAGAATTATTTTTTGGAGTGATTTAATTATTACTACTTTATTTTACATTGCATTATCTCTCATTACTCATTTACTATGGCTTTCGATTAATAACGTTATTTTATTCTCTTGGTTACATGTCTTTATTTTAATACCTATATTTCATACACTATTATTTTTACATAATTTACGTTCAATTATTAGTCTATTCATGTTTTCGATTATTTTATTTATTTCTGCATTTTCTAATATTTCACAATTTTTTACGTTAAACACATTCTATTTATATTATTTCAAATTAGTACCGATATTTTATATACTTTATTGTTTTTTAACACTTTACGTTCTTATTAATCTATTCATGTTTTTCGATTATTTTATTTATTTCTACCTGATTCTATATTTCCCAATTTTATATTTTGCCTTATTCTATTTATATCATTTCACACTGGTAATTCATTTTCACATTAATTTATTCACTTATCGTATTTTCACTCTCACTTTAATTTATTCCCATCGTTTGATTCACTTATCATATTTTTACTTTTCGTTTATTATTTACTTTTATGGGTCATTTATTTGGCTATCTGAGAGGTCTTTGTTTCATTCTTAATTATTTTGAATACATTCAGGTTCAGTGTATGGATGCACGAGTCAGCTATGTAAAATGTGTCTTACTGCACCAGTCCTGTTATTTCCTTTGGTGAGTAGGGTCTCACGTGGGTGCATTTGAATTTGCCCATTCTTATTCCTTCCTTGAGTTGTTCAATGTTTCCTTTCGGCAGTCTGCTTAGTGGTGATCCAAAGACCTTGAGGGACACTTCCTCTGCGTTAAAGAAGTCTCCCATCTCCATTATTTCCTCCTTTTCTGTGAGAGAAACTCCTGGGTACTTTAGGATTTCTTCGTCTTCGTCCTCTTCTTTGGTTGTAGGGGAGTTTCTTTTTCTTCGTCTTCTTCGGTTTTCATTTTTATCACTTTCTTCTTTCGTCTATTTCTCTTTTTCTGTTTTTTCCTTTTTCTTTTCTTCTTGATGCTCGTCGGTGAATTGTATTTTGAATATTTTGTTGAAGGAAGGGTTCGGCGGGAACCATAGATTCTTTGTGACGCCATTCATCTGCAGAAGCTCATTTAACTCGTCTGCAAACGTGCCGGGGCTAGCCAGGTTTGCTAGGTGAGCAAACATTATCATGGCCATTATTTTGGTTCCTTCCTTTGGCATGACCAGGTTTTCGAGGTTTTGGTGTGGTTGCATCGAGATAGGACTTTGCCCTTCCCTTCTTTTCCTTTTTCTGCTTCTATTTCTTTTCCTGAATCGCTTTTGTTCGGATGGGACATCTCATTGTCATGGCTTTATGTTGACCACTGCAGTTTATGCATTTCTTTTATTCGGTTCTGCATTCTTTTCACCCGTGTCCGAATCCGATGCAGTTGGAACACACCATCTCCTTCGCGGGGCATTCTCTGGTTTGGTGCTGCTCAACCGCGTAGCATTTAAAACCGCTCTCGACGGGGATAAATTCTTCTGTTTCAATTTGTTTGGAGGCTACCCTGAGGTACAACCCTAACAGTCCATCATTCTTTGCCCAACGAGCCATCTCAATGTTAGAAAATAGCACCTTAACTATATTGTTGGCCTTGCCGATTTTTTATATTTTTGTTATATTGACCCATTTCTGTATATCGGACAGCTCAGCCTTAGTTTCCTCATAGGAGTTATCCATGAAGAAGGGGTGAAGCTGTCGTAGGATGATAGTTCGTTGAACGAGGATCTCGTAGGGGATGATCGCCTCCAGTCCAATTTTTAGAAGTGTTTTTTGGCCTCTTCTGAAACTTCTTCTCCACGTCCTGCATGTTATAGCAAATGCTCGCGTAACCTGTAAACGTTTCGATAGAACGAAGAATAGAGACGTTGAGCTTTCCAAATATGGTACTCATGACCGTATGCCGAACCAGTTTCTTGAAGAACCGGCCCAGTGTGGCTCCTTGATTAGTTCTCCTTTTCTTCTTCTTGATTAAGATTGGTTGCTTGCTCTCGCGATCTTAAATTAATTTGTTTGACCGAAGACGTTCTCAGAACTCCCCTTTAACCTTTTCTCCTTTGCCACGTCCAGACATGATTGATTTTTACCTAAAAAAGGTAAAATAGGTGAGAGAAGCATGAGAGGGTGTTTTGTCTTTGTCTCTTGTTTTTACATACTCATACATATACATGCGTATATATATATATATATTATATATATATTATATATATATATATATATATATATATATATATATATATATATATATATATATATATATATATATATATATATATATATATATATATATATATATATATATATATATATATATTTGTGTGTGTGTATAGATAGAGATGGGGTGGGGTGAGTGTGAGTGAGTGGGTATGAGTATTCTGTTAGGTGAGATTGGGGCAGGTGGGTCGGCGGTAAATATGGAATACAAGGTGTGGCTTAGGCACCCTCTTTGAAGGACTCCAGTTTGTAAGTCGAAAGTAGGAGCCTTCTTGTCCATCAATGCTTATTTGTGCCTTTCTATTCGATACATAGTCGGCTATGATTCCACGATTTTTAAGGGATATTTATTCTGCCTGGGTGAATATAACGTTAGAGGAAACGGGCCAATCCGGTGAGTGAAATTTTAAAACAACTTTAATGTTTAATTCCAGCTTAACCCTTGACTATTGATAGCCGACTTTTTTTCGTTTATTAAAATGGCTTCTAAGATGTTCAGCCTTGCTTTATTTCCCTCTTTTCTTTTAATTACGGTGTTGTCAACTAGAATATCTCTCGTTAGGTTGATGTTATGCTCGATCTCCATATGATTTTTAGGTCCTCTGCTTTGCAGATGCATAGTTAAATGTCTAGAAAGTGTGGGCGTTGTCATGTCAATATATTAAGGTTATTGTAAAGCTTGCTTTCTTTATTGGGCCAGATAAACTCGTAGACTATGTTGGTTGACTTGAGATTCGATGAGTTTTGGCAACTGTTGTCTTTCAAAGGAGATTGTTGGCTTTTGTTGTTTTATAGTAGATAATAAGTTGAATTTTATCCATTTAATTCTTAACCTTGATGTTACGGTTAATAATCTCCTTGATTTTTGTTTCATCTATTTTTATAGGGCGTAGACATCTGATTTCTGTACTACAGTTTGATGTTGTTCATTGCGCCCTGATAATATATAAGTGATGGGACGAGTACTCAGTATCGGTATCGGTATCGAATATCGGTAATATCGGCTGTTTTTAGTGGTATCAAGACTCGTATTGGTATCGAGACTTTTATTTCTCTTTTCCGATATCAAAATCTGATACTTGCCCATTAAATCCCAACACACTGTATGCAATAATTTTACAACATATGTTCATTCTATTTAATGATTATATTCTTTTGTCCCCTACGTGAAAAAATTCACATAATATGCACCTAATTTATTTACACAAAATTTACCAGTTTATAAAAAATTCAAAACCTTAGTTTTTCAGGGAACCAAAAGGAACAAGCACAGGAAAAACTACTACTTTACTCCTACGTGAAAAATTGACGTAATTGCAATCAATCAAATGACTGCAGTTAGTTTGGTATAAATAATATAATTTTATTTAAATGTTTAACTCAATATTCGTAAATTTCGATAATTTTATCCCGTTAAAAAATATTTTGAAAATAGTGTACACATGCTGTCATAAATGATGGAAAACTTTACATAATTTTCATCTCCATTATTATTGCGTAAATTTTGAACAAAAGATTAGAATTTCTAAAGAGTCACTTCTGTCACAATGAAAATTGTTATTTCACAAAAAATACATGCAATTAGCTTTGAATTAAAGCCGTTGCATATAGTCATATTACATGTATGCTAACAAACCAATTAATTTCTATTTTTGTTTCATCGTTTTTTCCGCCAAATTTGATTTCGTTTAAAACAACTGAAAGTTAAGGTTTAAATAGACTCTTTAATCTTTATATACAAATTTTATCTAGAAATATTATTTGTTTTATATTCCTTCGATATTCATATTCAATTTTCACATATTGTAGAATGAATATAAACAGTTCCATGAAATAAACGGTAGTGTTAGAGAGTAACCATGTCGAAAAAGTCCAAACAGCGTTCATTCAAACAAACAAACACGAAGCATATGACTCAAGATTTTTTATTTTATTACTATTTTTTCATTCTATAATCAAATGCGTAGGATTCTTTTTAAGGAAAAATTATTTAGAATATTGAGTTCGAAGTACGACTAATATTCAAGTTTACACCTACAGGGTGACCATCCCCCCCAAAAAAATGGGCCACAAATTTCGATAGGCCTCATTTCTTAATTTTCTGCAAGGATTAAATGAGACTTTGAGGAAAACTAGTTTATTGTGTTAAAAACATTATATCAAAACATGAGAGTCTTTGGACTTTTATTCTTTATTCTAGAGCACGTGTTCGAGATGATCTCCATTTAACTCTGTGCATTTCTTGAGGGCAAGCACAAAGTTGTCCATGACGCCCTTACAAACCAACAAACTAATGTCTCTGATCTCCTCCCCGATAGCTTTCTTGAGTTCCGTGATGGTCCTGGGTCTACCTGCGTGCACGCTGTCTTTAAGGTAGCCCCAGAGAAAGAAATTTGGGGGGCTAAGGTCGGGGTTGTGAGGTACCCACTCAAAAAATAGTCTTGAGACTGATCACACGGCCACCAAAGTTCTCTTTCAGCCAATCTCGGACAGGTTTAAAATGTGAGAGCTTTCTCCATCTTGCTGGAACAAGAACTTCTCCATTAGCGACGAAAACAGGGTCTGCAGCAACCTCCTGAAGGTTTTGAGGACGTTAACATACCGCTCCTTGGTGACTGTCAGTGTCACGGCAGATTCCTCGAAGAAGAATGGTCCGATGATGCCTCTGGCGGAGAATGCAGGCCATACCATGCACTTAGGGGAGGTGTAGGAGCTTAATGGCTACCTCCTATGCTCTATAGATCCCCGAGAAGACATTTGTCTTCGAGTTTACCTTTCCTTCAAGATGGAAGTGAACTTCATCTGAGGTCCAAAGGATGTTAAGGAAAGTTGAGTTCTCCTGAATCTTATCCTATATTTTGGCTGCAATAGGCTTCTCTTCTCCTTGTCTGAAGCTGTAAGGGTCTGCTTCGTCTGTATTATGTATGGGTAGGCCTTTACATCCATTACTAGAAGTCTCACGGGATGGATATTCCAAGGGACTGACTTCGCTTGCGCACGGAGCGTTTTGGACTCTGCTGAACTGAGTCTCTCACGCTCTCGACCAGCTGAGCTATACGCTTCCTGGGGCGTCCTGAATGGCTTGGACGGTTATCACTGGCTGAATTGAGGTTCTTCACTATCCTATAGTTCTCGAAGTGGTCCGCACAGTCCTCACTTCTGCTGTTGGAGAGGGCTTTTTCACATTCGAACTGATGCACGAAAGTGGCCTGCACTTTCGTGAACTAGCCTGTCTTGTAGTAATGCTCGACGCAGGATATTTTTGCTGGGGCTTCCATTGAGATCTAGTTGTGTTTACAGGCGTTGCTTCTGTCATGTCCTGCAAAGTAAGGGTGATTAGTAAATGAATGGAGGATATATCACAAAAGGTGTGTGTAGGCCCGTTTTGAGGGGTCAACCTTATTTTTATTTGGTTGTTAAAGGAATTAGTTGTGTAGTTGGATGCTTCGGTATTTTATTTTGTAATAGCTTGAAGAATTAAACAAAGCCCCATTATTCATTAGTATAAATAAATATTATTAGAATTACTTTGTATTTATACTAAATATTTTTTTCAGTACCCAGATGATGAGGCGGGCCTTCGAAACGTTGGTTAAAATGCCTTTTTTCTCTGTTGCCCTGGTTCTCTTATATTTTTTGAAACTCCGGACTATAGAGAACGGATAACTTGAATCCATATATATATATATATATATATATATATATATATATATATATATATATATATATATATATATACATATAAGTACTCGGTACTTCTATCGGAATCGGGATCGGGAGTATACAGTGGTTTCGGTATCGTACTTGGTATCGGTACTCGCTTGAAAATCTGGTATCGTCCCATCACTAATATATATATATATATATATATATATATATATATATATCAGTGACCTGCAGTCCGTGGAAGCAAGGGAAGTAATGCTTCCTCTATTTAAGAAGAAGTGAAAAAGAAATTACACGCCAACCATTAATATGACCGCAGAATCAATTTTATTCTGACTTTCATGAGCCTGACTGCAATTGAAGAAATTCATCCTTTTCGACAAGATTTCTACTCTTTATTTTTCTCTTAATTTGAATAATAGTTCTGCTTTGGTGCTTTGGAATGAATAGTTTAAAAGATGTTTTGCTTTTCTTAGAACTAATATACAGTCATTAGAGTTTCATGACTTTTATCTAGATATTTACCCGCCGTGTTAGACTTAAGAAAAAATAACATATTCTATACGGAAAAAGAAGCAAACTTATCCTTGCAGGCAGCGGCTTCCATTTGGCAACCCGTCAGCGTCGCTAGACCTAGGAAAAAGCAACAAAATATCTAAGACATAATGACCTAACTATTATTATGCTTTGAAACTTTAACAACTTTTTGGTTATAATTAAATAAAGGTAGGCCTACGCCAATACGAGATTTGTCCTCCAAAACAAAGTGTTGCACTAGCAAATACAATATATGCCAATTTGATAGAACATCTTGTCTAGCTGGTTGGGCATACTTACTGAAGCTCAAAACAAATAGTTTCTACAAAGAGGTCATCGATTTATTTAATAAACAAGAGAGAAGAATAGAATTAACATTTAAATAAAGTGAGTAACTTACAATTTTACAATAAATTTTGATGAACAACATATTTACTTCAATTAACATTTATTTTTGTAAAACTTGAATTGCTTCCTCATCTTCAAAAGTCACCACACGTCACTGATATATATATATATATATATATATATAAGGAGAGAAAGAGTGTCTGTCGTTACAGTTTTATATGTTGACAAATGACAAATAGAGATTTGATTACTATCCATTGGCTATTAATAAACCTGTGATCTTGGGATTTAACTCTGATTATTTAATTTACTATTATTGACCGCGTTATTATCGTTGTTAGGTAAAGGTCTAATATACTTAGTGTTTGGGGTGAAATGTGTTGAGATTTTCGGAGAACTGCAAGGCTAGGCTCAGTTGTATTGTAGAAAGACGCAAACCCGACAAGGAATGTGTCTTAGCTTCGACCTTCTGAGGAGATGCGGTGAAGCGGGAGGTCTCACTTATATGAGAGATGTGAAATGCAGTTGTGAACATACGAAAACCAGCAAGGAGTATTGCCTTGAATGCAGTGTTAAATTGTGAAAAATAAATTAGGGTGAGATAGTGGATTTCATCATATTTGGACACAATTTTTGCTGATAACCATACAGAGAACTAACAGTGTACCGTACTTTTTGATGATTGTAATCACTAAGATAATTTACTTTTAAAGCAATATACATGCCGCTAAATGATATGGATGTTAGTTGTCAGGTGTCATTGCTCTTGACTAGGGAACATCAGAATTTGGGTTTTGTCCCTGTCTGGGCTGGCATGGCACCACTGCTTTTATAGTTAGGGTCACTCTAAAGAGGAGAAGCGCAATCAACAGAGTACAAGGGTACTATCTCAATAAAACAACCCATACAGTATTGGTATCCATACTGGCACCCAGCCCTCTCTTGTGGCTACAATAAGCTGAAGTGTTATGACCAGTGGCCACACTATGTCAAACTGCTCAACCAGCAGGCTAAACCAGGTGAGGGTAGCTGTAAGGAAATCTTTTCCTTATCGAGAATAATCTCACCCAACCAGTAGGTTACCCTTGATTAGATAGGTCTACGGAAGCACAGCCCCGAATGAAAAAGCTGTGAGTGGGATTCCACATTGGGTAGCTTTCGACAAACAGGACGTCCGGCAGACATCTGCCCCCTCACGGTCGATGGTCGTCCTGATTAACTCTTGCCACCATCAATTATGTGTGAGGTTAAACTGTGGGGATAGGCCCAGCACAAGCTCCTCTCCACATTAATCCACTCACTGCCTAAGCACAGCTCCACTCATCTTTTCAAATCTCTCATCTCTTTCTTTCATTTATCTCTTTTACTCAATCATCCCCTTCACACACTCATCGCTTCATTAACCCTTTATCATCAAAAGTCCCTTGGCAACAGGATAAGGTGTAAATGGCAGGCCATGGATGTGGCTGGGAGCTGCGAGTTTGATCCCTGCGGGTGGGTGGTGTTGAGGTGATCGCCGCTGGCTGAGTGGCAAAAAGGGCTGGCTCAGAATTTGTGTGCTCTCAGCATGTCTGTGCAGCCGGAAACGGAAGACTCACTGCTCACCCTGGAATAGGAAGGGCTGATACGAAGACTCGGTTTTAAAAAAAGGCAGCCTTACAACAATCTAGGTAGAAGACCGCGTCTGCCAAGGCATCCCTGACCTTGATCGTGAACTTAAGAAAAGGAAAATACCACTTAGAGTTGTTGTGTAGAATATCAGAACCTATTAGATAAATAACCCTAAACCAGACCTCGACGCACAACAGCTATTATAGCCCATGAACTAAACAGATACAATGTTGACATTGTGGCACTGAGCGAAACGAGATTACTAGGCGAAGATATTTTAATAGAGTTTGTTGATGGATATACAGTCTACTGAAAAGGCTATGATGAATACGAACGGAAGATCCATGGAGTTGGCTTTGCCATACGTAACAAATTAATTGCCAAAATAACTGCATCACCAGTAGGCATATCCCAAAGACTGATGACATAACATATACCTTTTGCAACGTACCGCTTTATCTCCCTAATTAGTGCATATGCTCCGACACTAGAGTCTAGTGAAGAAAAAAGATGCATTCTATAAATCGCTACTTTCACCACAAGTCGCAATACCCCAAGAAGACAAAATCCTATTGCTTGGTGATTTTAATGCAAGAGTAGGAAAACAAGCTTATCTCTGGCCACAGGTCATTGTCAAACATAGAATGAACAGTAACGGACTTAGACTACTAACACTCTGTTCACAACATAATCTTGTAATCACTAATACTACATTTCAACTACAAAACAAATATAAAACCACTTGGACTCACCCACGTTCCAAGCACTGGCCTTTAATTGATTTTATTACAACCAGGCATAGTGACTAAAAGGACATTTACCTCACACGAGCAATTAGAGGTGGAGAGTGCTTAACAGAGCATACTATGTTACTCTGCAAGCTAAATCTTATAATCAGCCTCCCAGCTCAGCGCACATGCTCCTCAGCAAAGCTAAATACCGACAGCTTGAAAGATCAAGTAAAACGAAATGCTTACAGAAGTTCATTATATGTAGATTTGTTTGAAGCCCACAACCCGCCAACAAGACAGCTAGTGACGTCTGGACCACTCTTCATTCTATTCTGAAGCAGTGTGTAGAGGAAACTCTAGGTTTTTAACATCGACACCATAAAGACTAGGTTGACGAAAATGCGAAAGACATTTAAATATTGCTGACGCAGAAGAACAAGGCCCATGATGCCTGGTTCTCAAACTCAAGTTTCGCACATATGAAACTAACTTTTGATAATTTAAAAACGGAAACTCAAATCAAGCTTCGTGATATGGAAAATGAATGATGGACCAACGAGGCAGAGAACCTGCAACACCCTGCTGACAATAACACCTAACATGGGTTTTACAACGGCCTAAATACTATGTATAGGCCTGTAATACGCAATTCAGCCCCTGTTAGATCATAAGATGGCAATCTCCTAAAAGACAAAACGGTCATTCTAAATCTCTGGATAGGCACTTCCAAACCCAATAGAGCCAAAGCTTTTAGATGCATTTCCTCAGGTACCTCTAGCAATGGAGATGGAAGAACTGCCCACTTTTGAAGAAACTTTTGAGGCCATAAAATCCTTAAAAAATAATAAATCACCTGGCCCCGATGGCCTTCCATCTAAACTGTACAATGAAGGTGGCTATTTCTTGCACTCGAAGATACATGAGCTCATATCGGTCATCTGGAATACTGAAGAAACTCCCGCTGAATTTCTGAAATCTGACATGATGTTTGTGTACAGAAAGAAGGCTGATCGAGCACTCTGTGAAAATAGCAGATGAATCTCTCTACTGGTAGTCGCTTCTAAATTCTAACAAGAATTATGCTTGTCAGATTATGTTGCCATATATCACAGAGCACCTTGCCAAAAACACAGAGCAGATTTCGTAAGGACAGGAGGACCTGTGACATGTTATTCTATGCAAGATAACTACAGAAGTGCAATGAGAAAAACAGAAACCTCTACATAGCTTCTATTTATCTTCAAAAAGCTTATGATACAGTCAATAGGGAACTATTATGGATCGTTTAAGAAAAGTTTGGCTCCCCCTAAAATTCCTCTTAATTCTGAAGAAACCTTTCAGCGTTGAAGTTCGTTTCAAGCAAGGTTGTGTCATAGCCCCAGAATTATTCAACATATTTATATCTGCTACGACCTTACTCAGTCAGAATACAATTCCTTAGGTAGACAGGGTTTCTATCTAGTACCGACACGATGGCAACCTATTTAATTTAAGAAGACTTCAAGCCCACACGAAAACTGTGACCAATCATATTCTGGAACTTCAATATGCAGACGACCTTGCGCTGATTGCACACACACCACTTGCTCTACAAAGATTCCTTAATGTCATAACCGTTCTTTACGAATTAATGGGTCTAAAAATGAATTTCAATAAAACAGAGATACTAATGCAACGACAGAATCCAAAACCACGTCTAACTTTAAACATCAACGGTGATGACATTAAACAAGTCACAAGTTGCAAATATCTGGGGAGCATTCTGTCGGATAAGTATAATATAGATGGAGAGGTATGCAACAGAATAAATCAAGCCTCTGTAGCCTTTGGAAAACTGAAAATAAGAGTCTTCCAAAACGATAACCTCAGCCCAAAAACGAAGATAGCATTCTACACTGCTGTAGTATAACTACTCTACTGTATGGTGCTAAAACATGGACTGCTTACAGAAGGCATATAAGACAATTGGAAGCATTTGAACAGGGTGCGTCAGAAATACCTCCCGCATTTGAAAGGTTACGAAAGGAAAAAGAAGCAACATTTATGAAAAATTTATTTTATTGTTGTTTAAACAAAGGCTTACAGTTTTTGTTCATTTGGTTTTAAAAATTACATCCTCTAAATGGTGACCTCTATTTGCTATACACTGTTGGAGACGGTTTCTGAAGTTTTCCATCACTCGAGGGTCATTGCAGACGTTATTTCTGCAATCTTTTGACGAATAGCATCCTTTAATTCTTCAATGGTACCCGGTCGATCTTTGTAGACCTCAGCTTTCAAGTAACCCAAGAGAAAAAAATCACAGGGGTTGAGATTGGGCGAGCGTGCTGGCCAATAGATGTCACTGCGTAAGGAAACCAAACGTTCTGGAAACATTTCTCTCAGAGCTTCCATTTAAATTCTTGCTGTGTGTGGCGTGGCTATATCCTGCTAAAACCACACATTCTGATTACCAAGGTCGTTTACTTTTGGTTCCAGAAATTTCTACAGCATCTCTACATATCGGCCAGATGTTACTCTAACACAATGGTTTATCTCCTCAAAAAAATAAGGACTCCTTCCCCCGTATTTTGAAACTGCGCACCATACAGTCACTCGTTCACTGTGTAGAGGTCTTTTATGAAGCTGTCTAGGGTTACTTTCTACCTAATAACGAAAGTTTTGCTTATTCACGCAGCCTGAGAGATGAAAGTGAGCTTCATAACTTGTGAGAAGAACAGCATTTACGGGGACATTTTGAAGGACATCGTCACAACATAAAATGTCAGTTTTCCAGTCGCGTTCGTTCAGTTTCTGAGTAATCATTAATTTGTATGGATGGAACTCCAGATCAGTGTGTAGAATTCTTCTGACTGTTCGATCAGACAATCCCAAGGCAGAAGCATGTTTGCGACTGAACGTGTAGGACACTGAGTAACAGAAAGTCTTAAAGCTTGAACACTGTCTGGAGTTCGAGCGCTTATACGTCTTCCGGGTGGCTTTCTTTTAAGTCCTCAACCGGTGGCTTTGAAATTTTCAACCCATAGCAGTATTGATTTTCTATCCGTAACAGCATCATTCTGACCTAACATATAATGAGGTCGAAAACTTCTCTGTGTTGCAATTACAGATTCACCATGCTTCAAAAACGTTTCTACAGCAAAAGCACGATGTGCACCAGTCCAAAACATATTGCTTGATGAGGGTATCTGAAAGAAAAATGGTAAGTCATTAGCTAAATGAAAACCTCATTGGCACTTGCATAAGTTCATTAGCAACACATAGGTAAAAGTTTAAAATGTGGGAGGTATTTCTGCCGCTCCCAAATCTGCAGAAGATTCTCAAGCTAACATGGAGGGACAAAATTCCCCATGTAAAAATCCTTAGACGCGCCAGCACAACCACAATTGAGACCATGCTTGTACAAAAACAACTGCGATGGGCTGGACATATAATTCGCATGAGTGATGGCAGACTACCTCGACAAATCCCTTATGGACAACTCCCACTGGGACACCGTAGACAAGGAGGAACAATGAAACGCTATAAGGATCAAGTAAAAGCAACCCTAAAAAAGTGTAATATTGAACCCCTGACTGGTCGGTCAAAGCCAGTGACCGACCAGCATGGAGATCGACGAGTGTGTGTATGAAGGAACAGTCGCACCTTGAACAGTTCACCCACAACGAGAGAAAGGTAAGAAAAAAATGGCGCCACAATACACCAATCCAGCAGCCAAATAACCCCGGAATAGAGTGTCATTTCTATGGCAGAATGTGTGAATCGCGCATTGGACTACATAGTCATCTTCGCTAGCAAAACTGAGAACCACCATGAATACATACCCATAAATTCATCTTCATTTTTATCGAGTGAAGCTTGAGTCGTCTTCGTATTCGAAGGACAGCCATAATAATAAGTTAGGGTCCTATGCAGAAAAAAAATTTAAAGAGATATTCTAAATAAGGATCAATCTTGTCAATGGCTGTCTAACCCACTTTCCCTCATCTCACAGAAGTTTCCACTAGATTCTCTTAGTCATGCTTTTTGTTCTCCTTGTTTCTGGCTCTTGCTTTCGAGTCATTAGCGAAGCAATGACTTTGAAGGCAAGACTTGACTTGAAGTTAAAATGGCCATTTTACTAAACTAACATTCACACTCAGCGGTGGAGATGACCAGGATTTTCACTGCTTGAAGGAAGGGTTTGATCGTTTTGGTGCTGGTGGCAGCCTTTCATCAGTTTTGAGTCTAACCATCTTAATGAATTCCGTCATCCCTCTCTGAACCTGTCTAACATCAAACTTAAAAGGTAGCAGAGTTCCTGCACTATCTTTTCAGCATAATACATCTCGCACTCTTCTGGCCAGCTAGATTGCTGCAGCACTTTGAAGTCGTTTAGACAGATCTGATAATCTTCCTTGATTTTCTGTCTACGCGGCAGGCAATCCATTATCGTTTCAATACTAGCAGCTAAGGAATTTAAAAACTGTTCATGATTTATTTCTTTGCTGTGCCTAGATTTTTTTTTGTCAGAGTCACACCTTTGAAAACTATCAACTCCCCTGCTGTCTGAGCCTCTTTTGACCTTTGTCCATGTTGCTCTTCCATGGACCTGCAGATTGAGTCTTACTTCGGCCTTAGGGAGTGTCCTGTTTTGGTATTAAAGGGAAAGATAAAATTCAGATAGCTCTTCTAAGGTATCATACACGATGCCTAAATTCTGGACAATGGTTGCATTTGAGAGGCGGTATGCTAAAATCGTGAAAGGGCATTTCTCCGTTGAAGATCAACTCACGCATCATGAAAGTGTTTGTGGAGTGCTGGGTACCTTTCTCATACATCCTGTAATTGCATGCCACCCACCTAGTGCTGAAGATTATTTCTATATTCAGAAATTGTACTGGAAGTTTATCCTAAGATTCAATGAGCTCTCAGGGTGTTTTGGCAGATGCATGTTAGAGACTACATCTGCACTTTATCAAAGAAAAACTAGAAATCATTCATCGCTGCAGTACCCTCTACAGCATCTCCTACATTCAGCTCAAGACGGTTTTTCATGTAGTGCCACACCATCACGTTGGGAAACTTTTCTACAATTTTTGTTGTAACTGCTGATTTCCTTCCAAGCATGATAGAAGCTCCATCTGAAACAAAACAAACTAAGGGCTCTTTCATAATTGCTTCAGGGAAGCCATGGTGTGCCATGGTAGTGAACAGAACATGATATATTCCATCACCATTGGTAGCAGAAATCTCAACAAGATCCAAGAAGAATGTTAGTGGCTCCTCAATTATACCTATGCTTACTTAAATATATATTATCAAGGCTGATTTGTTACTGTTAGTTGTGGATTCATCTATCAGAACAGAAAATTTGGTTGCATTTTAAAGGACCTTTTCGACTACTCTCTTTCTCATCTCAATTCCTATGTGTCGGCTTATTGTTGCACAGGACTATTTAGAAAGCAAAGTTCTTTCCATGACAAGTCCATTCATGATAGGGAGGTCAAATGAATTGGTAGATCTGTGAAAGGCCTTGTTGATTTCGCTATCCTGTAAACTGTGCGAAATACGAGATCAGTCCTTAAGAAGTGATTCCTCTTCATATCTGCAGTGAACGTTTCCATTATTTTTTTGCCATTTCCATGGTTTTCTCAGCTGCCTGACGATAATCTGTCATTCTATCAATGTGTATCATCTTCCGAAGAAACTTCAGTTGTGCTGCTATGGTAGCACAAAAGATTGTCACATTTACTTTCGACCACTCATCTGAAATATACCGCTGACTCCCACTAGCATATGGATGGGTTTTTATCTTTTGGCAGGTTAGACAACCATGTTTTTTGTTTTGGCATATTAGCCATAGATATAGTTTGTGTTTCTCTCTGAACATGTTATATGTCTAACATTCAGGGATATCATGATCATTGAGGCTCTCTCCGTGGTTACTTAAGCCATCAGAATATGCGATTCTGGCTTCTTCTGCACTATCTTGATATACTGCTTCATCTTCTCTTCTTTATTCAAATACAAAAAGAAAACATCTACATATAATGGATTATTTTGCTTCTGTCTATTAACAATAATGGCTGCATTAGGCATAAAGAACAGTGTCTTGACATGGTATAGAATTATAAACCTGTTTTTCCTTCAGCTCTTTGCCCTCCGGTTGTGTTATGTCCTGCTTCTTGATCGTGGTTGTCCTCTATGTGAGGAAAAGAAGCTTTTGGTAGAATGACTGTGTGAGGGAATTCCACGTCGAATCTCTTGTTCAGAACGGAAACTCCATGCGCTGTAGAAGGCTCGGTTAGGCTTAAATTGGTAAGCCCCCCCCTCCCTTCGAACCACGTTCACCACGATTCACCTCTACGCGGGCTAGAATAGCTTCTGCAAGAAGATTCGAGGCCATTCGAGAGTAGGATCTGTTTCCCGCTAACCTCCCCCCCCCCCCGGAAGAGCCTCGGACATAAATAGTGCTCGACTCCCATGAGGAGACACAGAGTTGAGAAATCTCGCCCGGACCCCAAGGAAATTTTCTTAGCTCCAAGTCAGTTGCTAACAACAAAGCAAAGTGACAGCTGAACTATTTTTGTGTATTGGAATTAGCCCCAGCCAGTGAGGTAATTCCATTTAACGATCGCTACCAAGTGATTTTCCGACTTCTCTCGTCAACTCCTGTCGAAGCCTTCTTCGTTTGCCCCTCGTTTTCGTGTGGCCGAAATACTCTCCCATGGACCGGACGTTACCGGCCCGTCTTTTTTTGGAGAACCGTCATCACCTTAACATCCCGCTCAGAAGCTTCGAGCGGCCTCGTCTCACGTGCAGAAGACATCCGTGAAGTCTTACCCTGACGTCTCACCCGGAATCTTCTGTAAGCTAACCTCTCTCCCCCTCCAGTAACCAATTTGCGTTAATTTACCCCATTTGAATAGTCTCCTCCCGTAACACCTTAAGTTTTAACTTCATAGTCTGATTCATAACTACAATTCCTTCCCCTTCGTTCATTTGATGTAATTTTCCCCTTTTATTTTCTGATGTAATTTTTGCCCATCATTTCTCTCATTATTTTTATGTAAATAAAATTCGATTTTATACATGCCTCTTTAAATAACCTTGAGCTTTGCCATTGCCCATTATATACCTGACCATGTTGCACTCTTATCTAGTTGTTTTGCCCGTCGAAACTCGTGGCGTTCCGTCCCTTTTGTCGGTTCGCCTTGAAGTTATCAGTCCCTCCCATCCATAGATATAATATGGTATTGATATAATATAATGTCATACCACGAAAGACTGAGTAGACTTCTTATGCAAATATATGACAATACTCTTCTTGCTGATTGTTAAATCAAGCTATTTTCTACCAAATTGTTCAACATTCGAATTCGGATTAAATAAGAAAACTAAAGATAAAATATAGGCCCATGACAGCTTTGGAGCAGGAATTGGAGTGCCTTGCCTTTCTTTAATATCCCTATTAAAAATTTCTAAAACAAAATATTCTGTGAGTGTCCCGAGATTAATAGAAATGCTGGGAAAGAGTTACATTATGTTAAAATTAATACTGTAATACTGGTAGTAATCAAACCTTGGATGCTTTCATTCTCCGAACCCCCTCCAGATCCCCTTCTCCGGACAGAATCTTCTTGGTATTGACCTTAATCTACGGAAAAACAGCAGTGGCCAAATGTAGATTATTAAGTGTTAGATTACTCTCAAAGCAGCGAACAGATTTTAGGAGACTATCATTTAGCACATATTATTTACTGCCATTCATGCCAATTACTTGCTTAAGTGCTCTGATTGTACTTTCTTGTCTAACAAATATATTGTTTGAGTGTCCGGATATGGCTGGGATTAACAATTATTTTGGTAGTCGAGTAATCAATTGATACGAAATAAATATTTGCTTTACAACTTTTACTCTACAACCACTATTTAGGGCAAATTTTTATTCTACAATCAGTATTTAGTCCACCCTTACCAGATATTGCTAGAAATGCCACCAAATTACAGTTACATTGACTGGAAAATAGTTAAATTATCGTAAAATTCAGTTATCTAACCTCCAATATTGTCAGCCTCTGAATGTGCCAATATCCTCGACGTGCCTGCATCTTTTTGATGTTTGGTAACGTTATCATCTGGAGAAAAAAGCAGTGGCCATTTAACTAACGTTAGCTACTTAAACTTCCCCAAAAGCAGCATGCAAATACCTGCGCTCTGGTGGCTGCTCTCTTGAACTAGCTAATGGTTTCCTTTTCCTTTTCAATATGATTAACTGATAATGACATTGGCTAGCCTAGTGAATGAAGTTTATGTTTAAGCGAACTTTTAGCAAGCTACGTGAGTTGACGTTAGTAACCTGTAACTAGCTAACGTTAACTAGCTAGGCAACAAATCACCTCTTGGAAAGAAAAACATAGCTTAGCTCCAAATTAACATTGTTATTACTTATGTACATAGTTTTCACCTTTGCTAACTAAAGTAATGACTCTTGCCTTACCCGTTTTGTTATTACTTGACTTTTAACACTTTGACTGCGTCAAATATAATTTAATGCATTATTCTACGTGCTAGGGGTTTAAAATAAATTATTAAATTATCTTCTACTCAAAATTTTATTTAATACATGTCAACATATATCTATTTGTCATAGAGAGAAACTGACTTGGTATAGACCAAGAGAGAAGGCAGAACCCATATTTGGATCGGGAGCAGTCAATAGCTGTTTCTGAGAGAGACCATATAGAGACCAGCAGCAGCCAAAGGGTTCAAAAAGTTTCTCAACTCAAGTTGTCGTGGTCTCTTGGCCGTGATGACTGCTAGGACGTGCGCTCGCTCTGTGTGCAGCTTACTACTAGCTCGTCAATCAAACAAGCACCAACAGTGCTCTGTTAACCTCTATTGGGCTCTCGCATTATAGCCGGTCTGACTTTGTAAAAATATCTTTGCATGCGGACTCACAGTCATTCGCCCGTATCAATATGCGCAAATCCTAATGTCGAAAAAGCAGCAAAAATATTATGTTCGTTGCTGAATTCACATTATGGATGTGGTGGATGCAGTTTTAGAAGAGGGATGATTTTGACTATTTTTATTTCAGGAGGGATGGCATCACCCCCTCAACTCAAACCCTGCTTCTACCTCAGCTGGTGAGATGTAGGAGTTAGAGGAAGTGGTCTTTCCAGTTTGGATGATTTAACTTTACTTTTACTCTCTTGCAGGTGTGTAGTTTTATGTTTTTCTCTCAAAATGGAGAATGGTCGTAGATCTCAACTATTTGCGTAGAAGCTAGTGCTGCAGGCATCCGATGGCTGTAAATTAATCTTCATGGTGCCTCAGTAGTTGGAGATTGAAAAAAAACATGCCGTAGCGATACATAGCCATGAATTAAGGGCAACGTGGAGAACAGAGAATACTGGCAACTACAAGTGCAACCGCATGAGGATGCATGAGTGGCCATCTGGGAAATAGAGAAACATGGCATTTACATCATCTCAGAGGTCGTTCCTGACGGCGATCCCTTGCCTGTTTCTTTTTTTAATTGCATGGATGGCAGCCATGGGAGATTGTTAAGACTATTCTCGATAGCCAAGATCTGCCATTTTTTTTCTCTGTATAGGGAGTGAAATTATTTGAAATAGCAGATCAGAAAGGATGTTGGGTGATGCTTTCAAGGTCGCTTAGGACAGGTAAGGTTCCCTCAACAGATTTTGTAAGGGAGCGCCCTTGGTAATGATTTTAATTTTTGACAGTTACTAGTAACCCTCTCTAATAAGAACTAGATTTCTACTTTCGAGAATTAAGGTGTGGTTAATCCTGGCTCAAATTGTGGTAGGACGAAGACTGTGATGTGCCTTCTATCGTTGATGCATACATACTTTCTAATATTCGTTCTAAATATATGTTGTGAAGAATGGTTGAAATTCTATTATTTTCACCAAGTTCTGCCTGGTAGAGCGTTAACATCATCACTCCGGGTTAACCACTCTTTTTGTCGGGCTTATGAGTGCTCATCATGTGCCGCTATCACAATTTTGACTATCTCACATGTAAAGAAAAAAGTGTTTACACCACAGAATTTTATTAGATAACTAACTTTGAGCAAAACGAGAATGAACAACAATATACATATTGGTTAAGTTTATAGTGAGGCGATCTCGATGTATTCTGCATCTCGAAGTCACCTGTTTATAGTAGTGGCGCGTGAGTGATGACGTCTGGCAGAAGGCGACGTGACAGGTATCGAGGGCTTGTAGATAATAGGCCTACCTTTTCCTCCAATCGAATTGGCTGAGACTTCCTAAGTTTTTTGCGTGGGGATGCCCGTTTAGGCTGGGTTCCCGAAGGTCTCTCAGTGATTGCGGATAAAGAAAAGAACTTCGAAAAAGAAGGCAGTGATAAATAGTTTTTATTCTAAGCTTGAGCCTACCAAATTGGAGCAAGCGTAAACGTTCGAGTTCTACGCGGGTATGTGAAGGTCTTCCGTCTTAAGGCTATATAGCGGAGTCAAAAGGCAGTGAGATTCAAGGAAGAGGGAACGGCTTCGTAACGCTAACAACGGCAATAATCTGCTGACGAACGAATTGACTGATTTTCTCTCTCTAACTCTTCTTCTCCAGTGTGTGTGTGCGTTTTAAAATATATGCGTCCCGTATCGATGGGCCATACCCTTTTTCACTTGATCTGGACGCAGGGTGGATCCAAAGATCAGGAATGTTTTAGGCTCCTTAGTTTGGCGGAGCTACAAGAGTTATGTGCATCTATTGAACTTACATATCTTTCACGTTTTGGGCATATTCCGTATCAGAGAGATCGCTTGCTTTTCACAGTTCCATGGAAATTTTAACAGGTCAAAGCAGGCATTGAGACGTTTTCGTCTGACGGCTGTTTCCTACAGTGCGTATGTTATTCTGTATCCGCGTAAGCCTCTGGCGATCCACTTGCTCCATACATATTCTTTTAATAAATATACAATTGTGATATATTATTTATTTCTATTTTTCTTTGGTTCACTCTCTATTACATGGCAAATTACTTGATTAATTCATGCGAGTACTCATTTTCAGGCTACATAAATCCACCAAATGCCCATTTGTAGTGGATCCTCGCTGAGACTACTTATCCTGCAATTTAGGTGCTTCAGGCCTACTTTCCTTGCAATTCGAGTGCCACATGTTTGCTCCTCAATAAATAACGAACTTACTTTTGTACAACTTTGAGTGCGCGAGTGAACGTGATGTGCAAGTAATTTCACTTGATAAAGTTGAATGACGAGCGAGTTACTAGGAATGTTGGAGACGAACGCACAAAAAATGAATGAAATAGATAGATGAATATATAGATGAAGTTAAAAATGAAAATAGGGACAATAGTTCAATCGTATTTTTTTATAATTTTGTCCTCTTATATGAATAAAAATCGCTGAAAATTTCAAGGTGTCACTGTTGCTTCAATGAAATATGGTCTCAAGCGGTTTTCGACCAATCAGATGCAAGAATTCTGTTTGTGGGTGGAGTCCAAACCTTTGGGGCTTATTGATGTATCGTTCTCATGTACGTGTGTTTGTAGGAAAGTGTTATTTTGTGTGTTGTTTAATAAACGTATCTGATCGATTATGTAGATAAAATGATTTATTTCCTAATCTTCTATGTATTTCAAAGCTTCTTCTTATTTGCCTTTGGATCTGCACAAGGTTGAGATGGATGTGATGTAATGCTTACATATTCCACGATGATCAGGTGAAAGCGATTCTTTTGTTTATATTTATTTTTAGAATCATAAATCTTTAGAGATGTAAGATTTGATTTGAGAATTTGGAAGTGGTGTGAACCGCCTCATAAAAAAAAAAGATTCGGAAAGGAGTGAAGCAAACTGAAATGTCATCTGTTCCCTGACATTTAAAACATATTAAGAAAGGAGTGAATATAAAAAATATATCTAAATTAATGGTGTAAACGAGAAAACATGGGACTAAATAAACAAAAAATCAATGAATAAATGTAAATAAAAACATATAAGATCACGCAAGCAAAAGATTAATCTATAAACATACGCATTCGCCTCACCTGAGGAACGAAGGGGAGAAAGAAAATTGTGTAATTAAGAAAAATGGAGCAAAGAAAAAATCGAGATTAATTTGCATTAATAAAAAGATAGATCCTCTTTACTAACAAATTATTGTATTATTAGGGTAGTAATTGAACTTATCTTTGCCTTAATTGGCTAGTAATCGTTGCAGGAAATGAAGAGCTGATCGTAAAACCACAAAATTCAAGCATGGAGCAAAGTATGTTATGTTGGCATTTTATAGATAAGTATATAAAAATTGAGAGATTCTTGAGGGAAAGAAAATATCAACGTAAAATTTGGCTTGAATTTGGTAGCTCATGCGTATTACATATTTAGTTTTGCCCTCTTTGGATTCTTGCAAAAGGATTTGGAGGAAATTGGACTGAATTCTTCATGTTATCCCTCGATCCATATTTAATGCCCTGACTTAAAGCAAGCTTAGAGAAGTAAGGCCTTTAATTGAATTAACACAGAGCGAAATTGAAATCTTCACATGATAATGCACTAGCAAATCTCATCTCTGAAGAGATGTCATTTCTCAGCCAGGGAATTTGTATTCGAATATAAAATATGATTAAAAGATTATCATGCAATTAGGTTCTAGTCACTAATTTCATATATAAGTGTTTATGATAGCTTGATACTCTCCAACAATCACATATACAGTGTGTTGATACTTCAGCCATAAGAATATATAAATGATGACTCACGCATACACAGAGAGTAGATCAGCGCAGACTTCGAAACAGTAACAATAAAACAACTTTTTTGAGACTTTACTCATAATACTATTGGTAATAAGTTCTAATCTGTCATCAAAAAGATCCCTGTAACCTTTACCCTAGGCTATAATGATTTAGTTTCCCCAACCAACGAAGTATTAAAGTATGAAGAATACTAGAATACTTAGTTTGGTGATCCGAAATAATGGTAATAATATGAATCTGACATAATGCCCCATTTCTCCTTGGATAGTTACTTGTCACTCTATATCTAACGCGAGGAATTAATCTCGCCTCTTTTTTAATCATACTATTTACCTTTATCATAGTTGTTTTCCCGAAATTCTCTACTTTCGGATTCTCTTTTTCGAATACGTTGTACCGAAGATGAATCGTTATAGTTCCCGTAAATGAATCGTTCCTTATTTTAGTACTTTCTCATGAATTTTACCTGAATGGATATCTTTTAACAGAAACTGTAAGCGTATCTAATGTAATCGGCGTAATGCTCCTCTTGGGAATTATAGTAGAGAACCAAACATCAGGTGAATTTCTCGTGGATAACACGCGGCAAATCACTACTCATACTAAACCCAATAAATTCTATAGTTACTTTTTCAAACGAAAGCAACGAATGCATCTCCGATATTAACTCTTTGAAAAGGTTATAAATAAAGTATGAAGTAAAGGGAAGATGTTATTGTGGGAAAAAAGATATCACGAGTGTCTAGGATTTTCTCAATATGTTAAATAGAAACATCCTGAGACGCTCGCCTTCTCCCGATTTACCATGATGTTCTCAATAGGTGAAATAAAAAATACCCTGAGAATTTTGCTTTCTATTTAGGTGGCTAAGATGTTCTCAATAAGTGAGAAGAAACATCCTGATAAGGTCGTCTCCTATCGAATGACCAAGATGTTCTAAAAAACTGAAAAATTAAACATCTGGAAAAATTCACTTTTTACCCCAGAGGCACGATGCTCACAATTAGTGAAATAAGAACATCTTGAGTAGCTGGTCTTCACAGGAGTGGCCAAAATGTGCTCAATAAGTGAAATAAAAATTACCGAAGAAGCTGCAACCTCCCGATTGGCCAAGATGTTCTCAATCAGTGAAATAGAATTCCTCGCTTGGATCGCTGGTTCACGGAAGAATTACGCTTGGTAGAGCAGACTTGCAGAATTTTCTCATCGCTTACCCATCTAAGAAGATATTTACGAATACTCTGGGAAGATAGTAGAAATAGAATATTTACTCGTTTACGGCCACCTGAGGGAAGAAGATCACCAACTACACATCACTTGAATTTCATCCTATTCATTCTCAATTTCATTTTAATCTATTACCTCCTTCACCTTTTCCTCACCTACACCCACACCCTAATTACATACTTGAGAACAGGGGAGGAGGCTTGTTTGAGGTTTAGCTCACTGTCAGATACCTGTTCCCGAGGAGCCCCTGGAAATGGCCGGGTTGCAACCTATGCAGGGGAAGTCTAATCACTCCACCGAAGATCACTAAAAGACATGAAACCGTCTCAGTGTATGGAGGAAGCAATCGCTCCTTTTATTTAATCGATAAGGCAGCACCCCCGGTTAGCTTCGTTTGATTCCGCACTAATCAGCAAAATGTCCGTCACATTTCGTCACCGAGAGGAGTCCATCCGGGTCCATCTTTTCATCCAATCTTCATTTTCATCTATGAAAGCCAAATTGGTAAAGGCAGGGCCATAGAGAAGGGGGAGGGAGCATACAATACCCACATGGAAACTAATTCAGAGTATAGAAGTCTCCCTCTGAGGACCGAACAAGGAAGTGAAACTAGATCGAGGAATACTCATGAGAACCCTCTACACGGAACTAAAAATAAAGCTCACAAGGTTGATTGACGTGCGTAATTGCTGCATTGCTCTATACCACAAGCAGGACGATGTTAAACGTTTGGTGGCACTGGACTGGCCTTAAAACTCTCGCTCCAACTTCTAAGGGCACACACAAAAGAAGAATTGAAAGAAAAAATTGAAAGGGAGAACCCATACCCATATATTCATAGTCGTCTATACCACGGCAGAGATGGCAAATAAAGCAACCAGTAATAGAATTCTTGCCTTCTGCATGAGGATCCTGCCGGAGAATATAGAAAAATAAAAAATCACCAAGTTTTAAACATGCTTTAAATGCTAGGCCATTAAAGAAAATGTAACACAAAAGCTTGTTCCACAAGGAGAAGAAAATATGTTCTGAATGCAGCAAAATTGGACATATTTTTCGCGAATGTACTGAGACCACAAAAAAATCTATAAAGTACCAAGGCCCAAATAGGACGATGACGATTAACTGGAAAGAGCAAGATAAAAAAGAAGAAATAAGATTATCCAAACCTACGCAAGCGTGGTGATAGCTATGGTAAAGGAGATCAAAGAGGAACAAGAGCCAAACGATTATCATTAACGTCAATAAAGCAACAGACCTAGTCATACTCGCCTCTATAATGTTGCAAATGTGCAAAACATTACTCACCTGGAGACCTTTGCAGATAGGAAAAATCTTCTGCTAAGAAAAAATGGAATACGAAAAAAGTGGTTCCCGCCTAACCACCCTTCAGCTCTAATCTACGTGGTTACGGTAGGCAAAACCCTCCAAGTTCAAGGTATGTTGGAGATGGGGGCCACACTCGAGGACAAAGAAACAGCAAACAAAATAAATTAAACCAATAAAGAAGGTAAAGAAACTGACGAATCCAACAAGGAGCAAGAAAAGACGAAGAAAAACAAGAACCTCAGGACAAAAATAGAAAGGCCAAAATAAAAAGGAGCTAACTGAACCTGACACCTAGTTCTACTCAGAAACCGAAAGAGAGAACGAAAATGAGGAAGGCTGTTGCTACGAGGCCAATGATTTTAAACTCAAAATCTTTTCACACGTGGCCTACCCCCTGTCAAAATGTGCAAAACTAAAAGATATAAAAAGAAATAGAAAGAGGCACGTGCCAATGGCATTAGCTCACAGAACACGAGGAAAAAGCAATTCAGAAACTGATCTAAGAGAACCGAATTAGGATCTACCCTCACGATGTTTAAAAAATTAAGAAGGACACTTTTGAACGGATATCAAACGGAAAGTGCAACAACCCGAAGACAAAGAGTAAATAGACACGAAAGAAATAAGCAAATATGGACTACGCTATGACAAAACTAAAAGTACTACATATTAACACCGATAGATGTAAAAATAAATCAATACAATGCGGAAATATATTTAGACAAATAGACCCTGACGTTATTATCATCTCTGAGCATGGAATAAATGACGAAGAAACCATGAAAATCTTCATTTACTACGTAATAAAGAAAAATCCCACGGGAGAAAGGTACAATGGTACATCCATTGCAATCAAAAGGAATCATTGGTATACACAAGAGTTAGAGGCGGACGAGGCCTATGCTGCTGTAACTTTAGAAATGAAGTGCACCCCACCCAGGGTAGCAGCGGCCTACCAGCCCTCTTGGCGCTCGTAACTTCCGGTCCACTTGGTAATGGAGTTATTCAATAAGAATAATCCAACCATACTGCTGGGGGACCTGAATGCTAGAATACGAGAATCGGGATACCGAACAAAGAATAAAGCGGGAAAATAACTTGAAAAATTAATGGAAAGAATTATACTTAAGAGAGTAGGCTCGGATTCCCCGACATACGTCACTGAAAGAGGATTTTGCTCTCACAGTGCGCTTTTGCAGTACGCTAACCACGTACGGTAGGCCCACGTGGTCTTGAAAAAAGAGAGGGAAATTTCCGAGGGGGTTTCCTCTCACGCTGGTCCTTCGAGGGCATCCTCTCACACATTTAATCACCTTGAAAAAAATCGAAAAAAATAAAAAAAGACACTCTACAAAGCATTCGTAGAGTCGATGCTAGTCTATCCACCTATTCCTATACACATAACAACAAAAATAAACAAGAAAGAGCTACACAGATTGCAAAACAAAGCGGCCTATTTAATCATGAATACCAGAAGAAGCCAAAGAAAACAAATGAATGAAATAATCACCCCGATCGCTTTTGACGCGATCAAAAAAATAATATAAAAATCAGCTAAGGAAATATACCTCACGATCGAAAAGCATAGAAACTATTAGAGCACTCATTATAGATAACGAAAATTGTGAACGCCGAGCCTTTCGAAGCAGTAGGCTGCACCTTCGGCAAGAGGAAGGTCCAATAATTACGTCAAGACAAAATCTGTAGCATATATACAGCCAATTAACGAAAACAATTGAGAACCAAGCATAATCTAATACAAAGGCATAAATGCCATAAAAAATAAACACAGAATCAAAAGAGACAAACTTAGTAAAAAAAAAGAAGCCCAACACAACCGCAAATTAAAGAAGAAATAGAAGAAAGAATTAGAAGAAACTGATACGAACTAAATTCGAAAAAATAGAAGAATAAAGAAAGATCATCAAAAGAAAATGATCAGCCAGGATCCTGGAAAATCTACTCTCACTACACATAATCACTTTCCACACCACCCTAACTCCCCCCAAAACTCTCATTCTCTCTATCCTTCTACTCCCTCACTTCTCTCGCCTCATCATCAATCAATGAAATAGAAACATCCCGAGAAGATCTTCTCTTCTCTAAATAGTTAGCAGATCTTCTAAATGAGTTAAATAGAATCATCTTGAGAAGCTGGCCTTTTTCCAAACGTCCAAGATATTCTCAATAAGTAAAAGATGATCATCTTGAGAAACTCGAATTCACCCGATTGACCATGAAGTTCTTAATAAGTATAATAGAAATATCTTGAGAAGCTCGCCTCCTCCCGAGTGGCAAAAAAGTTCTCAAAAAGTAAAATAGACGCAACTATGAGAAGGTCACCTCTTTCCGTGTGCACGGGGTATACTCAATAAATAAAAAAGAATCATCCAGATAAGAGTACATACTTCTCTGTAGCCAAGATCTGCAATGACTCATGACTCTTAGAAAGAAGGTGCCTGGCAAATCACTATCAAATAAATTCCTTGCCAGAAGTTCCATTAGTTGCTCCACAGTTGGAGTACAACTGTTCAAAATAGCAGATCATAAAGGGGCGTTGGTGGAGATTTCAAATACGCCTAAGAGAGGTTAAATTCCCTTTAAGACTTTGTAATGGAGCACTCTTTGGTTGGGATTTTAATTTCTGATATTCAATAGTAGCCCTCACTAATGAGAACCAGATATATTTATGCAGGAATGAAGCTTTAGTCATTCTTGGTTATAGTTAAAAATATCTTGTCCAGGATTTTATCACTGAGTGAAGGAGAAACATCTTCAAAAGCTCGCCGCTTCCTAAAAGTCCAAAATATTCTTAAAAAGGTAAAATAGAAACGTCATGAAACCTTGCTTCTCCTAGGTCGTAAGAAGTTCTCAATAACTGAAATCGAAACATCTTGAGAAGTTCCACGTCTCCAGAGTGGCAAAAATGTTCTCAATAAGTGCAATAGAAACATCATGGGAAACTCGCCTCTCCCCGGTTGTCCAAGATGTTCTTAATAATTGAAATAGAAACATGCAGAGAATATCGCCTGCTACATACTCCCTTTATATATTTCTTATTGTATCCTTTTAATGAGGTGATGAAGTTCCCTTAGATTACTGCTGGGTTCGTTCTGAAATAATTGCAAATAATATTTGTATAAATAATCCAAGGTATTATATGAAATTGGTTTCCACCAGTTTTAGTTGGAATTGCGTATTCACCCGACCCTGTTTATTCTTTTAGTAAAATTGCAAAAGACCTTATGAAAACCAAACCGTAAAAGGATACGTAAACAGGTAAAGAAATAGAGGAATTTACCTCATTATATCTAAAATGCGCAAACAATAGCAATATAGAAAAATACAATTTATTTGTCAACAGTTCCCAAATCTAAATACAATGAGTATTTTCATGTGCTTTAATAAATTTAATGCATACAAAACAAAATACCGAAACAATCGTGAACATACATATTACTGAAGGGAAAAATGACTTGAATTCTCTTCATGATCCAACGTTCATTTTTCATCATATAAGTGTTCACATGGTAAAATTTGATGATCAATTTAACAAGACATAAATGACACAACCATGATTATCTGTCTATTTCAGGTTGAATTTGGCAGCCTCTAATTTGCGAGCGTCAAGCACGGCGCTTCGAAAATTACACCCTTCACGAACATGCCGCGTTTATTCGTGTTTAAGGTAAAAAAAGAACTACCGGCTTCTGGTGTGGGTGTGTCATAGGTATAAAAGAGGAAAATGATTCTCAGTGCAGAGGTGTAGTTAGCATTAGTGAAGTCATCCAAGAGATTAAAAGTATCATCAAAGACGATTGCAGTAAGACGCTGATCTATCTGGGTGCCTTGAGTGGGCTTTGGAAAAAGTTACATGTTTCAGTATGACTCTGTTCACTGGTCACAACATATGTAACCCAAGTTGCCAAGGATTTTAACGATAATGAGACTTAAAATGTGGCACCCTAGCTCTCCAGATTTTAACTTACTGTGGGACTATGGCTGGGCTCTCTTTAAAAAAGGCCAACGGCCGCCAAGTAACAAGATCTTGTTGTACCTCTATTTCATTAACGTCATCGCCTAAATCATAAAGAACAACCTGATCTGGGAATGCATTTGCTTTCGCGGCCCAATTGCCCACATCATAGTCGTTTAAAGTCTCTTATTGAATAATCATTTAATATATGTATGTAAAAACATGTTTGAACGTCAGTTGATTACGCATACCTACATATTTACGGATTCTCCATTTTATATGCAATTTTGGAAGATATTTAAGATCTGAAAACTGTGCCACGAGAGAGAAACATCCATGTTAGAGTAAAAGGACAACTTACCGGTTCTTAACAATTCTGGCTGGCACTTCTAACATTAATGAAGCTATACACCTGTTCACTTTCATATTCACTTACTTCGCTACTTTCGTTTCCAAGATTTTACTCAATAAATCTCTATTAGAGTTGACCTTCGTTAGTTTTCATATTTTTTAATGATTGAAAAAATATGGAACTTTTAAATGCGGTTCATCGTCTGCGGCATCTCGTTGGATTAATCATGTAAGTTTTTCCTTTTGGGGGAATCGTTTCCATGTTTAATGAGAACAGATGAAAATAAAATGGCTTTTTTAAGCAGTAAAAAAATAAAAAATCCCCAAGGGAAAATAAGAGCCCGCGCGAATCTGAAACAACAACATATCACTCTCTTGGGGAGGTTTAACTGTTCACAGATAAAGAATTCTCAGCCAACCAAATAAATCATTTTTACGCCTACAAAAATGTTTTATGTGCTGCGTCGCTTAGAGTGTTTGGAAGAGAGTTGAGTTGTACGGATTAAAGTGGATGAGCCAGAGTATGCTGCGATCCGGTCGAAGGTAAGTTATATTTTGTGAATTGATTCGAGCAAAAATCACCGAACTCTGTTATCTTATTTCGACAGTTTCATTTGAGCGTAAGACGATGGAGTTGGCCCTAAGTCACAAGTAGTTATTTAAAAAAGTAGTGTACTCAAGAGTTTGCACGCAATAACTTGGGCGAGAGAATTTTCTCAGAGAAATCTCTTTCCGAATTTCTCATATACAGAGTCTGTCAGTATTTTGCGGACATCATTTAAAAGAGTAAATTCCAGACCAGATTAATAATAAATGACATTGAAATGACAAAGCAAATGAAAAAGGATGCTGTAATCGTTGCCGTAAAGGTTCAGCATAATGCTACAGAGATTGCTCACTTTCCGAAAGTTGCCCAATCCTACATTGCCAGTTAAGGAAAGGCAGGAAGCTCTTTATAGGGATCCGACATTACATCAGAACCCAAATATTTGTGCAGAAGGAACATATATATTTTCAGGAAAGTCCTTTCATGGACGTCCTTGGTAAGGACTTCAATTTTTCAGAACGCAGACTCAAAAGAGTTGTGCATGAAGATATCTAGTACAAGTCATATGCAATGCAGAAAGATCAGTTCATATTAGGGAAGACTTTTAAAGAGAATCGTTCGTTCCGTGCAAAGCGCTTGCTCTCCATGTTGAAGCGTTAGGATCTGGAATGCTTTGCTTTTTATCTGAAGAGTAAAGCTTCGACCAGGACTAAAGGGTAAATCCATAGAATAACATATGTATATTCATCCAAAGTACTAAGTGTGGTTCAAATTGTACTGTATACCAAGTTTCCTGCATTTGTAATGTTTGTGGGCTTCTTTAGCAGTACGGAAGACTTCATGCCCTCTCGTTGTTTTTCACAGGGCCTAAATCCATGCTACGGCCGACACAGAGGGTCTTGGAGAAGGTGTAAGGCCCTGGATAGATAGAATACGCAAAGGAGGACCATACATCTTCCGACAAGACTGCACCAACTTATATGGCTAGAAATATTCATTGAATGTGCGCTAACTTCCAAGACAATGTTCTTCCAAGCGCATTATCTCCAAGCTCACATGACCTCAATCCAGTGGACTATTACGTATGGTAAGTCGTTGAGAGGGAGGTCAATCTCTCAAGTCTGTTATAACAAAGGCTATGTCCGTAATTGATAAAGATCACTGATTCTGCCATGTTTTCACTTCAGACTTTCAATTAAATCAATCATTGCAGTTAATGATAGATTCATTATAATGCGAATTATAAGGTTTCTCATGATTATTGTTACCGAATTTCATTTAACTACACCTTTTCTCTAATATGATATGCATTTCTTTTGTACAACCCTACAAATGACCTCAAAATACTCACTCCCTCAGCATATTTTCATTCTCTCTTTCTCTCTCTCTTACTTTCTCACACACTTTCTCACGCACTTTCACCGTCTCTCTCAAACTCTTACTCACTCTCTTTGACACACTTTCACACACACTCACTCTCACATAGTCTATCACACACACTAAGACACAATCACTTTCTCACACACTCTGTCTCGCACATACACTCTCTCGCTCACATATTCCTTCTCTCCTACTCTTTCTTTCTCAGTTTAGATATACCTATATACACTACAGAGTAAAATAAGAGAACGCCTTTCATTTATTGAAATATTTTTAAAAATATGATGAGAGTAGGTAAATGAAATTTCCATGATACATAAGGGTTGCATTTATTGTATTTAATGATGATTTCATATGATACATTCATATATTCAAAAAATTTTACTAAATAACCTAAGAAAAGGAAATATTAACACGTGCAAAAGAGAACGATCATTCCCATAATTACCTAGAAAGCAAATACACTCGAACTAAGCAAGTTTTGAAAACCATGCAACTTAAAACACTTGATCTGAGGTTTGGTAGCCTTTGCTTTCTATTAGTTTGTCGCAAAGACGACCACAGGCCCAAACCAGTTTCTTGCAAAATACTAATGTTATTTTGTTCCATTTTTGCTCTATTTTCTTCAATTTGCCCCAATATCTCTATGTTTGAAATAGTATTTTAGTCGCTTTTCAGTATAGCAACGCGTGTTGTCCTACATATACATATGTATAAAGCTGGCTGGTTCAGAGATGCTCAGAGTGAAGGTATAACATGCCATACGAGAATTAGTTACACATTCGTATTTGCTTACTGTTCTAATTATTCGCACTAGCAGACCAACTTCTCTAGTCGAAACATCTCCAATACCATGATGCTGCCTCCTCCATTCTTGGCAGAGCTCTTTATACATTTAAGGTTAAGTCTGTGACTTGTAGCACGTCTAACAATAGCCTCTTTCATCAGATCTAACTAAAATAAATTTTTTCGCTGAAATGAATTCTCTCTCAATCTTCTTCCTTACAAACAACAGGATCTTTAGCATATTCGATCATCTCTTTCTGGATATTCTTACTGATCATGGGTTTGGAGCTGGTGAACAAGCTTTTAAACCATATTCATTAAGGCTAAGTGACACTCTGTAACAGTTCAATTCTTTGATGCTATTGGTTATAATTTTTCGTGAAATTCATGCTGCTGTTTCAAAGTGATTATTCATAGAGAAGCGCCTAATAGCTGTCTTCTTGGACACTCGTTCTGTAGGTTCGACCGACATTTAGGGGAGATTTATAGGTTCTCTTTTCGTTAGATAACTTTAGAACGAGCGAAGTAACACTTTTTGGACTTTTCTATCACTAATGAAATTGCAGAAAGAGTCATTCTCGACGCCTTCAAGCTAACATTTCTCTGACGAAGCTCAGGAATCTCTTTCACGTGTGGAGACATCCCTACAGAGTGAGTACTAAAATAATGGCGGGTGTAGAGTTCTTACCAACTACGAAAAGTGTTAACAGACAATTTCAAGAAACTTCTAGAATATTTCTAAAAAACAAACGTTCTCTTATGTTTCATGTGTTAACATTTTTTTTATTTTATTTAATATATTTTGCTTAATATAGGGTGGAATCATATAAAATATTCATAAAATATGTTAAATGCATGCCTCTATGTACCTTGGAATTTTCATTCGCTTACTATAATTTATGTTATATATATATATATATATATATATATATATATATATATATATATATATATATATATATATATATATATATATATACATATATATATACACATTTATATATATATACATTTATATATATATATATATATATATATATATATATATTATGAAATGAAAAGCTCACAAAGTAACACGTTAGGATTGTAATGAATTATATATACATATATTCCTACAATCAGGCTAGCATTTCTACGTAAACCAATGTTAGCCTGTTCATTCTCCTCTTATGCGTTACACCTGCTTTGAAGAGAATGGAATATTCATCTACATACACTGCTCCAATTAAACCATAAAACAAGTATTATTTTTCCAATATCTCAATTATAATTAAGCACTTAATTGGACGTCGACCAAAGACATCAATGCAATCTCTTTGTTTCAATGATCGTCAAACTTCAACCAAACTGTTTGTTGGAATATTTTTAAATGCTTATTCAAACATACTCTTTAAATTTTTATTAGATTAGTTCTTCTACTCTCTACCGTAGTTTTAAAATACCAAATAAAATGGTAAAGTTGGTTCAAATAGAGTGGACGTATTCGATATTTAATACTACTTCGTCGTCTGATGCAATTGCTTATGAAATAGTTCATTAATCAAGTCATAAAAAAAATTTAGTATAACTAGGAGATGCCTCGTCGTTGTTGAAAACAATGTCCTCATTTCCAGAAAACTGGTAAGTCTCGTGAAAACTTCCTCCCCAAGTATGTTTTGTTAGCTATGGCCGGTAACACTATCAACAAAAAAGGAAATAATTGGACCAACCAACACTTTGGAAGAAAAAGGTTATTAGATATTTATACTAGGTAAATTTTAATTTCTTTCCACATAACTGTGTATATTTTTTCTGAAAAGATTGTGGCATTATGACGATGTTATTTGACGCCCGGCCACTTGATTTTATAGAGTAATGTATTTTTCTGATTTCTTACAAAGGTGTGAAATTGAATGTGAGTAGGATAATTAGTTTCAAAATTCTTTTTCTACTATTGTTGATATTTTATTTCTTCTTAAATTAAAAGTACGACCTTAATATCCATTTTTTTAATGATAAGCACACACCTTTATTATCCATGGTATTGTTAGACTGCAAAGGCTATTGATAATTTTAATGTTTTATATACTTAGGCTAGGTGAGGTTGTTAACAATTCCGCTGTTATATCTCCTTAGACTATATGGTAAATAAAAAAATAAAAATATCCTAAATCTGCTAGTAGGTTTGATTGTTATGATTTTTAAAAAATCTATACATGGTATTGGGATACTTTACATCATAGCCAATGTTTTGAGAGTACTCTTTTTTTCGTATAAGAAATTTGAAAGTGAAATATAGAAACATCTACAAGAAAAAGCCATTTTATTAATAAATGCAGTAAAGTGCCTTACGCAGTCAATATTTAAAATGATCTCCTTTATTCTTTAGGACTGCTTCAATTGATTTTGGCATGCTAGGGACCAAATTGGTGATCATATGTTGTCTGATATTGCTGTATTTTTGTTCACAAGAACAAACAACTGTTGACAATAGAATGTCTTCTGTTTATCAATCGCCGGTTTTATTATCGCCCACAAATTCTAAATTTGGTTCAAATCTGCCGAAATCCGGGGGCAACGTCACGAAAGTTTGATTTGATTTTGAGCCAAGAAATCCAATATTCCTTTTGCTCTGTGATAATGTGCGCCATCGTGCTAGAAAATACATTATTATCGCCAAATTGGTCCTGAACTCTAGGGAAAAAGTATTAAACAAGCCTATCTTGTACATCCAGAAGACTTTTTCACATGATTATAACTTGTCTTTTTAAAGTCTCAATAATAATAAAATTGTTTTTATTAATGCAATCTCGTTCCTAACCATCTCCTTGCAGTTCAGATTGTTTTGGTGCAAAACAATAACGGTTGCACGTTTGGCTTTGGAAAGAACTATCGATGGAATTAAAAAAGATTAAAACATTTAATTTTAGAAAAAAGCATCTTGCCAAATAGATAATAATTATACAACCTCATTCATTCAACCAATACTTCTCATCTTTTAACCCTTTTGCTCAAATAACAGAACTCCATCGATTGAGACTCACCTCCTACAAGAGCAGAGTCAGAGCGAGATTTTGCGTTAATCGAAGGAGTGCATTATTTTTCTTACTTTTTTTTTTAATCTGGACCCTATAATACAACTGCAAAATATTAAATATTAGGATAATCCTTCCAAGCACGTAAATTTTAATACAGAATGGAAAAAAGAAAAATATATGTTAATACTAAACCTTTGGGCTATGATATATATATATATATATATATATATATATATATATATCATAATTTTTTTTTGTGATCGCTTTAGGAAATCAAACGCGAACTCAACGTAATCGCATAGAAACTACCCTGTCAGCCACATAGCTTCTATATTCGAAAGTTCTGATTTAATCTGAGAAAGTATTAAGCCATATTTGTTCGTAATGATATAACCAAATATTCGCGAAGGTTACGCAATAGTTATAGGATCATTCACACCGACTGTTTTGGTATATGTGACTATTCACTAAAATTAATAATTTAGGAACGGCAGTTTTATAAACGCTTGAAAGAGATCCTCAGTAATTCCCATTTATTTTATTGTGAAGTAAAATGAGAATATTTAAAATAATGATCACTTCTCATGATGGGAATATTTGTGAATAATGTTTTGACGTCATAATTTACCACTATAACCTTGCCATCGTCTGAGCTTTGCGAAGTTTTGTAGAATTTCTATGAATTATATCTGTTAAAGTCATTATGGGTTCTTTCAGAATGTAGAGGGATCAGAAATTTCGATATTCCATAAGAATTGCTTTAAGGAGCCTAGCAGATAAGTTGAAATGGAACTCCTTCCCTTCAAGATTTTAGGTTTCCTATGTTAGATACCTGAAGCAGAACCTCATACATCAAAATTGGTTATGTAGATCTCTTTAAATAAACCCATCAATGCTGTCGGCTAATAGGTCAGACGTTGAAGTATTTATTCTTTTAGTTTTTAAAGTTTAGTCCGATCAGTAAGAACAGAATCAATTTTGTGTTCCCGATCCATAATGTATATAGGAGGCGAATGATTTGAGCAGACATTACATTTCCTGGAAGATTATAAGAGAAACAATTTTGTATGGCTTAATATTATACGAGTATTTATGCCATATCGACTATCCTTTTTTTAACATCACTAAATTCAATGGAGTGCCTACATCTCGATGCGTAGTGTTGAATCATTGCTTTTTTTTTTAATAAGACATCATAAAAGTACAAACTGTAAACGGAAAACGAAATTCTAAACCGAAATACAGGTATATTAGAAATTCAGATATCCACTCGATGTGTTTTATGGATAACGTTTTTGTTTTAATTTGAACACATTAACGACCAAAGCATTTTCAATTTCTTAAATTCTCGACATCTAGGTATAAAATACATTAATGATGTAGAGAAGATTGATAGTATCATTTATCTGGATATCAATATAAGTCAATCTGGTACACACTTCGAAACGTTATTATAAATATACAAATGTGGACATACTTAGAAAATTGCTTTTTTAGATTGCTCTCAGAAAACTAAATTTGGTCTTTAAAAACTCCTATCCCTCGAGCCTAGCAATATTTTACCCACAAATTACTCAATATAAAATTTACTTTTTTAAAGAAATGCTTTAACAACAAAGGTTAACTGGATTTAAAGGTCGACAAACATATTAATAGATTTCTTAATAAATATTAGAGCTCAGATATTACAATACTATATTATTCTCCAACACTTTGGCAGCAAATCACGATAGTGAATAAATGATCTAAAAAGCCAGAGGTTTTCTAGGTCAATTCTATCCCTATAAGTCAAACATACGTAGCAATGGTCATGTCATTGAATATTATTTCCATTATACGAATCAAATCCTTTCCCCGTGTCACTATTCACATAATGTGAGTAGCGAACACGTTTCATAAGGGATCATTATTTGAGATTGAGCGATTGGTAAATTGAGCAGTATTGGCAGAGGTAGACACTCAGTACGAAGCTCATCCTAAGCAAGCCTGAGAGAGGGAGCTAAGCGTATTGGAGACCATGCTCCAAAATGTAACTCTAATTTTTTTCTAGATACGAGGGGCGGTCAATAAGTTTTGCAATTCGGATATAAGGAAACGAGATATGATGAAAAGTTTTTTATTATTTTTCAATATAACTACCCTTGACTTCAATGCACTTGCACCACTTATCCTGAGGCTTCGAATTCCCGACAACCAGAAATCTCCCGACTGCTGTTCAATCCACTCCTGCACGGCAAGCTGGATATCTTTATCGTCCCCAAACCGGCGTCCACGCAGTGCAGCCTTGAGCTGGCGGAATAAAAAGTAGTCGTTAGGGGTCAGATCTGGACTGTAGGGGAAGTGGTTGAGCTCCTCGAATCCGCACTCACGCAGGGCAGCTTGTGCAACTCTGGCCTTGTGGACTTTGACGACGTTGAAGTCGATTATGGGGCGTGAGGTTTTTAGGGAACCAACGAGCATAGGTTGGGTCCCAATGGTTGCATAGGAAGGGACGGTGTCGGTGTACAATGTAACCATGCGTTCATGAATCTCTTTTGCATTCTTGCCTTCCTTGGTAAAAAATTTGATCACTGCGCGGTGCTCAACCTTCTTCATTGTTGAAAAATTTGTGACTGACGATCTGCGATCAACTACTGCTTCTTAAATAGACGAGGCAGTAGCGTGTGGCTGCAGGTCCTGACTTTTCATAAATTGTCCTAACACCCCCACAAACAGCTATCCCTCTTCCTCTGTTTTGCCCTACCGATTCGCGCAACTTATTGACCACGCTAAATAAAAAAATCACATTAGTTTTGCTTAGTCAGGTCAACGTTTTGATTTATTCACACATATTTTTTACATGTATGGGTATTTTCTATTTATATCAGGCAAAACCCCCAATTTCATTTTTGAAATACTCGAATTATGAAGAGTTTGCTTGCAGTAATTTTGATTAATTGGTTTTTTTCTTTTGCAGTTAAAAGAAATGAATTAGGCCAGAAATTCTTGCAAAAATAAACCAGATGTAATTTGCTACATCTGCGACGAATTCACCGTTGTTCCAAATAGGAATCCTGGCACAAGGTTTATAAAGCGTGCTTAATATGCTTATTTTAGTATGAAACCTGGTGATCTGGTTAAATCTTGGGCACCACACATGTTATGCAAGTCATGCACTGAGTATCTTCCTCGTTAGACGAAGGGCAAGAAGAGCTGTGTGAAGTTTGGGATTCCCATGGTTTGGATTAGATTAACAAAGCATACCACTGTCTACTAATTCTGCGCTATTATTTTTACTGGGATCAACAGAACAAATGATGGCAGCCTCAATTATCCTGATCTTCAATCAGCACGTCGTTCTGTATCTCATTGTGATAAAATTCTAGCACATGCCTTTGATGAACTTCCTGACATTAGTAACGAAGATTCTTCCAGTGTTGAAGAAATAAAGAAGAAGAATTGTTTTTTGACGATGATGCTCCACATTCTTTTTCCAAAAAGAAACGATAAGATCTAATACTTAATTTAGGCTCGGCAAATTCCTATGCCGAACTTTTGGCATCCAGATTGAAGGAAAGAAACTACTCTTTGACAGTACTTGCATCACCTTCTACCGCAATAGACATCACGATTACCTCCGTTTTTTTTCTGAAGAGAAGGATTATGTGTACTGTACAGATATTGCGCCACTTCTGCATAAGCTTTGAGCTGCAGGGTACAAAACCTATGACTCGAGACTGGTTATTGAGAGCAGCAAGCGATCGCTGAAGTTTGTTCTGCTGCACAATGGCAGCCATTTTTCCTTTATACCCCTCGCTCACACGACTACAATAAGAAGTAAGAAGTAGCACGAATTGACCAATTACCCGTGCTTTATGTGCATTTGGTGCATTAAGGATTGAGCTTAGCATTCCCGAAGAAGGAGTGGCATGTACGGAAGGAATTGGCGATTTGCAAAGATAAAACGTCATAGACAATCCTCTGGTTGACAAAGACAGGATACTGTTCCTACAGATGTACATCAAGCTCGGATTGATCAAACAATTCACCAAAGCAATTTTTAATTATGGTGGCTGCTCTTCCTACTAGTGACAAACTTTTTCAGGAGTGATCATGCAGAAGATGAAAGCTGTAATCTTTGACGGCCCACAACTCTGTCAGGATATCAGAGAACCAGAGTTTGAGAACTCAACGAAGGAAGTTAAAGAGGAAGCATGGAAGAAATTTTCCAGGCGTAAAGAACTTCCAAGGCAACAAAAAGGCCAGCAACTACCAAGAACTAGTCACCAATATGTCGACTGCTTTCAGAAACCCCAAATGTAATGTGAGGTTTAAAATGCAATACATCTTCGCACATATAGATCAGTTTCCTGAGAATCTGCTATCATTGAGCGAGGAGCAGGGAGAGATAATGATACAGGAGTGTATCGAAACGCGTTAGGCCAATAAATGTTTCGTTTTATCTAGTGAACTATTTTACTGCCCTCGTTCGTCAGTGCTTTCGTAAAGAATTTTATCGAGCTTATACACGTGTTAACCAACGACCAAAAGCGGAATATTAGAGAAATCGAGAGACTCGAAAAGAAAATTATTAACGCTGAATTCGCAGTCGCCTTCAATCTAATATGTCACGAAGAGAATATTCTGCCCAAATATACGAATATATAAATATATATATATATATATATATATATATATATATATATATATATATATTTCTATATATATGTAGTAGGAATATGAAGACCCAGGTGATTACACTAATCGTTTATTGGCTGGACGTTTCAGACCTTCACTAGGACCATCTTCATCGGAATATTAAAGCGGAATATAAAGCTGAATATTAAAGAAATCGAGACACTCGAAAAGAAAATTATTAACGCTGAATTCGCAGTCGCCTTCAATAATATATATATATATATATATATATATATATATATATATATATATATATATGAGTGCACTGTTTTACTCAATAACGAGTAAATGAAATGTATAAAAAAAACTCACATTTTAGGAGCATAAAGTTTATTAGAATGGGAATAGTTTCGATATATAGCTTTCCGTAAACTAAGAAATATGGTCGAGATAAGCAATCTTTTTTACATGTAAAATTCTTTGGTTGAGAATGGGTGGAATATTGCCGTAGATTTAGATAGGTTTTCATCTATACAAGAAGTGGTATTTTAACTCAATTCAAATGCACATTATGAAGGTAATTTCATCTGGTAAAAAAAAACAGTCAGAAATTCGAGTCTCTTGAATAAATAGATATTACAATTTATTATTTTAACATCGTGACATGAAAAAAGGTGAATATTGGAATTAGAATTAGTAGTAGTATTGGACTGTCACTCGTGAGCGAGCCGACGTCTTCTGGCTAGCTATCGAACCTGTGGTTCCTCAGGCGGCTGTGCAGGCCCAGTTGCGACCGGCACTCTTTCTCGCACGCCCCGCAGCTTGTGCCGGGGAGAATTTATTGTCGTAGCGCGAAGTGGCACTTTTCACCTGCGTACCCTCTCATTGTTGCTCTTTGCTGTCAAATCGTATCGTTTCGAACCTCTCCACCCCTTGGTGGGCTGCACGTCGCCAACTATGGCGATCGCTCGCGGAGGTCTCCCGTGACTTGACGTTGATGCTGCCTTTCTTCATGAAGGACTTCACTGTATCCTTTCATCACTTTTTCTGTCCTTTTCTCGCGCAGGTGTCAGTTTGAGGTTCGGAGAACAAGACCTGCTGAGGGAGTCTAGTCTCTGTCATTCGAGCGCCGTGTTCCGCCCATCTAAGTTGATGCTTCATTAGGAGGGCCTCGATCCTGGTGGAGTCTGCCTCTTTGAGGACGCTGATGTTTGTTCTTCGTTCCTCTCAGGAAATGTGTAGAATTCTTCGGAGACATCTCTGGTGAAAATGCTCGAGTGACTTCACATAAAGCCGGTATGTGTTTTATGTTTCGCTACTGTATAGTAGTACCATGAGCTTTGTCTTTGTTCACATGCCACAATTGAAAAAAACCCTTGAATTTAGTTTCTGGGAGGGTGCTCCAGATTGTCAAGGCAATGTTTCACTTTCTTTTCGATGTTTGCCTTTGCTGAAAGATGAGTGCCAAGGTATTGGAAGTAGTAGTCCAAGTTATCCCCTTCCACGGTAAAAGGAAGAGGGTTGTATGCCCTTTAAGGTCTTAGCTGGAATACAGTTTGGGTCTTCTGCCTATTCATCTTCAGACTAAGTTTGCTGTGAGCGTTAAGTGCACTTACGGTTGCTTGCAACTCGTTGACAGATGGGCGATTATCGCGCATTCGTTGGCATGCTGGAGTTCAGATACGCCTAGTTCTCCAACCTATTTGCTGACTTCAAGCGCTTAAGGTTGAATAGTCCTCTATCCAGTTGATGACATAGCTCCACCGCAGGTGGTAGGTCTCTTTGATCTAGGTTGACGGCCACAGCCACATATATATTAAACATACTTGGTGCGATCACACAGCCCTGCTTAACCCCTATCCCGATATAAAAAGTTCAATCTGACTGCCGTTGTATGCTACTGACCCTGCAATGTCATCAAGGAGGAGTGTCAAGATACAAACGTATTTGGATGGGCACCCATATTTGTAGTGGATTTTCAATAGAGCCTTATGATTTAGCGAATCAAATGCTTTTATAAGGTCTATAAAAGTTACATATACGTCGCAATCTTGCTCGCAGCATTTTTCCTGTATCTGACAGGCAGTGAATTTCATACGTGTTGTTCCACGCGCCGCCCTAAAGCCACTTTGTGACTCAGGGAGGTGTTCTTCGGCAATTGGGGATAAACCGTTGGCTAAGATGCGCGCCAAAATCTTTCCAGCAGTTAACAGGAATGAGATCCATCGGTATTTTCCGCATACCTATCTGTTCCCTTTCTTAAAGCTGGTACCAATGGAATCGTCTCTAAGGTCGGGTAGTGTTTGTTCAGTCGCCCAGATCTAAGTAATAAATTGATGGAGCCTCGAAATTTGTAGCGAAGCACTGTGCTTGAATACCTTGGCTGGGATGCCTTCGGGACCACAAGCTTTGTTTGATTCGATTCCTTAAATCGCGGTTGCCACCTCCACGCGCGTGAGTATTTTTCTGAGCTCAATTTACAAACGTTGTTGGGGGATGTCTGAATAAAGTGTCATCGATATCGGCATCCCTATTGAGAAGTTGCTCGAAGTGCTCCTTCAGCGTCGTAGGATGGCCTCATCTTGGATGAGTCTTTCTCCATCAGTTGATATTAATTGGGCTCGGTTTTGTTGTATTGGTCCATAGAGTGCCTTTGTCGCATTGTAAAACTTCGCAAGTCATTTTTGTTAGCAAGCCCGGAATTAAGCGAGCTTTTTCCTCCCACCAATTGTTGTTCATCAGTTGTCGGTATTTACTGCTTCTGCTGATCGCTTTTATCATTTTGCCATGAAGTGAAAGCATTCCAATTCTGGTGAAGAATTTTTGTTATTTCAGCATCATTTTTATCAAGCCAGTCTTCAATTTTCCTTTTCTAAAAGCCAGTCGTCTTTGTTGAAGATTCTTGAACAGTTCTTGATGTTACCCCATGCATCGTTTACATTATGTGTGTCGTAGCATTAAACTTTGAATTTTATAGTGGGGTAGAGGTTATTAAGCTTGTTCAGAAAATTATCAAATTAGTCAATTTGGTTTAATGGCCATGAAAATCACATCATCTACATACTTATACCAAACAAAATTTTGGGGGGTTTAATAGCGGTGAGTAGAGAAGTTTCAAAATGTTGTATGAACAAGTTACAGAGAATGGGGGATAACTGGTTGCTCATAATAAGGCCATATCTTTTGAGAACAAATCCCATGTCACTGTTGAATACATTATCCGGAAAGCACAGTTTAACTAGTGTGACGATTTTTGTTTTGGGTGGTTAAATTTTAGGGCAAAATATCTAATTCTTTTAAGTAATTCTTAGACGAAACTGGCTTTTTAGACCGTTATTAAGGAGAAAGCGATGTCCGTGCCAATCGCTGACATCGTCAATAACGATTAATTTGAAATGTCTTTAAATTTATTACAGATTAAACAAACGAAAACCATGAAAGCAACTACGCCGAAAACATTTTGAAAATATGTTTTAAATATGGTATTAAAAGACTGATTTATATATTCACTTTGATAAGAATTAATAAATAACCTACGAAGGCTTATCAGCTTAAAAGAGTATGAAAAATCTTTTGTTTAATTTATTGAGATAAATGAAAGGACATGTATATAACATATCCAATAGACTACTTTGGGGCTATATGGATAAGGTAAAGATATGGAAATTTAAAATATTTTGAAGTAAATACCAGTACACCTGAGTCGTTTGGAATTCAGAGGGCGAGCATTGGCCCTTCAACCAGCTGTTGTTGCTCAATAAAATGTACATCCATCATAGTGAGTGGAGTGTCGATATTTACTGCAAACACTTCAGCGTGGTACCGAATCATACTTATAATTCTCCACCCTGTGCATAAATTAAGACACTCTTCAAGGCGTAGTAACAATTGTGGCCAATATTGGAGGGTCAGAATGAAACAGTAGATTTTTTAGGGGGAAATATAAAAAGTATCATTTTATAACATAGAAATTCCTAATTTAAAATTGATTATGATCAAATCTCATCGAGTCTCGAGGAATATTGACAGAAAAATTACTCACTCACACCTTGAGTAGCCGTTGTTTGAAACTTACTTCTAGTGGCATGTGTTTTTTCAAGTGGGATGTGCATTTTTGTCCCTTTTGTACGGTTCAAGGGCTTCCATCAAATATTTCATTCCATCAGATTGGAAGAGACCTGCTAACCTCTATTTTGGTGTTATATAAATATGTAATGAAATTATTAGGTGGTGGATACATGCATGACGCCATTTGGCAGGGTGTTTCTTTTGAGCACTCTGGATGTGACATCTACTCCTACTTTCTCAACCAGTAACTTCACTGATTTCTGGGAGAACTTTTTCCAAACGTCTCTCGTAGGGTACCTTTTATTGGTTTCCCTTCTTTCAGTTGAGAACTAAAATTTATTTTTCTTCGATTAAAGTTTTGAATATATGTTATGTGAATTTGTTCTTTGAGACTTGGAGTCATTAAATGAGATCAAGTGAGCTCTCCTCATACCTTGCCATTTGTTTCCAGATACTTTAATTTTTCACCATTCTTCTTCTACTAATTAAACAAGATTTACTCAACTATCTTTCTACTACTTATTACCATCTGGGAAAGGTGATCCACTTAAATTACATAAATTCCGTTTTCCCTCTCACAAATTAAAAAATAATTTTCTGAAAGAAGTTTCAGATTCATTTTTTCTTCTTTCTTTTGCCTTTTCCTTTGTTCTCGAGGGTAATTCCAGCTTTTCAAATAAACATCATAAACATGTTAATAAAAAAATACAAGCCTAGAGTTTCAGGGAAAATGAGCCTCTAAGACTTGCCATAAATTTCCAGACTTTCTAAACAGTAATTGAAAGATAGCGGGGAATTCATTCCTGGTTGGCGCCCTTCGGAATTCCTGCACAGATTTAAATAGGCGAAGATCTGGATCCACTTCTCTTATGATTTTTTTAGATAAATGTATCTTCGTTCAGACTTAATGAATTTGCACTACTCAAATTTAGATAACCAGTTATGCCTAATTACAGTACAGGTATAATTATCTACATAGATGGTGATAATCTATATTAGCTATTTTTATTAGTGTTGTAAATAAGAACGTGAAGTTAGATTCCGAATTACGTCCATCAAACTTTGAAATGGATAAATATATGGAGTGATACACATACTTAGCATTTTTGTTTGCAGAACCTAACTAAAAAAACCTATAATAAATTCTTTATTCACAATTTTACTTTAATTTTTTATATTATTCCAACCAGTCCTTTAGATTAATTGATGTCGAGAGGGTTAATTTTAACTGCATCACACCCTACATTAATTCACGAAATAAGTACAATATTGATAAAGAAACAGATAAAGAGACATAAATGGCTGTAAATTGTTAATTACAAAAAAAAACCTGTGTAACCATCAATATGACCTTCATCACAGAAATATTAACTTAAATGGTCCAAACATCGCTAGTGTTAAAAAAGCCTCGGTATTAGAACAGCTAAAATAATGCTGGAACATTAGTAGAGTCATCTTTAATGAGCTTGCGCAACTTTTTACCAATTTAAACAAGTTATTTCGAGAAAAAATAATATTAATTATGATTACTTATTTCAATTATTATTCTGTTTCCTCAAGTCTTTTACTTATTTTTAATTGAAGAATACTGGTTACTTTATTGTTCTATGCCACTTTTAACGCTGCGGTAATGAACTCAAAATTTGTTTAATTTTAAAAAAAATCATTTTAGAGCAAAATACGTCACGAAATCTTTAAACTTCATTTTGAGTTTCATCCGATGGTAGAACTATGAAATCAGACGACCGAAATTAAATTTCCACCGTTTTGACCACTCGCTCACAGTGAATTTAATTTTAATGTTCTTAATAAACCCAATGTCAAGCGGCTAAGAAATTCAAAATTTTTTCCAAAACCTTTTGGTGAGTAAAATATAGTTTCAGAGGCGATTTCTTGCAATTGCTCGCTATGGTATATAGTTCTACCCCATTTCTCCCCTGTTCCAAGACATTGGATCTATTATGAAATAATCAATCATCCCGTGGCTTTTTATGAGGTAGTAAAATTTACGATGAATCGTGGGCCTGAGCTAGATGCAATTTATTTAGATTCTCGAAAATCTTTTGATAAAGTTGTTCTCGAAATATTGAGAGCAAACATTTGCCTTTATAAAATAAAGAGAAAAGTTTTAGATTGGTTCTCCGTGAGTTTACATAAAAGAAAAAACTGTAATTAATGAAAAGTACCTTGTGTTTTAAATTTATTATACATGCAAGTAATAGACTTGATATTAAATGTTGGGAAGTAAACAGAATATGATGGAAATAAAGTGGCTGCAATTACAAATGAAAGATTATATAAGAAAGCAAATGAAATATTTTTTATCAAGTAATTAAAGGAAACTTGTTTTGATTAAATGGGGGAGCTTAAGCAGTCGTAATAGTAGGAGCACGCCAGCAGACGGAAAAGAAAGAGAGATTTTCTAAAACAAAAATAATAATAAATCCAACAACATCAATACCAAAACTCACGACATACGTGCTGGGAGGGGCTAAGTGTGGTGAAGGAGCAAGATTCTCCATAGAGTAGAAATAGTCTGAGGTTAAATAATTTCTTCTTTCGGAGAACACTTAAAGACTTCACCTTCTACCAGGCTCCCCAAAAGTGTAGTGTTGTACTTCAATGCTAATGCAACTCCTTAGTTCCTAATCCCCTCTTCTATATTAAGTTCACCGGCACCCACACTCATTATTTTGTCCACGCCAGAAGGTTCTTCATAGTAATCGGATGCTATGTAATGTATCACTTATTCCATTAAGAGCTTATCCCTAGTCAAATTACCCCAAACATGGCATCTCATGAGCCCCTTACTTACATCCCCACCTATGCAAAACTATGTACTCATTCCATTTATCTTTCACCCAATGCACGCTTTAATTCCAACACAAATACTGCTGACGTTTCACAGCATTATTTTGACACGCACAGAAAAGGCAGTATTGTCATTCGCACAACTCACATCGTTTTCACCAAGTGCAAGCCTTCACATCAACCTCCAAGAAGCTCTCCATCCACGCAATCTGCAAGCTCTTGAGGCAACTAACAAGAGTTCTATATGTAGACCTTGTTAATAAATATTAATTTTGAGCATGTTTGCATAAACAACTTCTATATTGGTCACCCTGCAAAAGCTTCATTGGTGACCCCGTGAACAAGTTGCGCTCTCTCAAGCGAGCATCAAGTAACCTTTTTGGTGGTGAAGAGAATTCTCCACCCATTCGTCCTCGCATTGCACAAAAAAACAACCAGCTGTCCTCAACCCCGCACACCGCCCTTGTTAGGGCGATTTAATTGACTCAATATTTGACAGGTATGCCGAAATACGCACTGACTCTGTGAGCCAGCATTTGGGTTACAGAATGTATTTTCCTTCCTCAAAGAACGAATATTGACTAGCCTTTTTACATTTACCAGCACATTCATCACCGATTCTCCGCTGATAAACAAACATAGTCGGACCTTGCCAATTGCTGAATTTGTCTTTACTCAGTGCACGCTTTTGCTTCGAGTGAACCGTCTTAACAGGTTAAAATTTATATTTTATCTGATGTATGGATGTGGGGGTTACATATACTAATAATTGACCTTTTAGGATATACACTTTCCTTTTAACTTTGAATGCGGCTTTGCCTTAACATCCTTCATACTCAAATACCACAACAACATTGTGAAAATCTCCGTAACTGCTCTCTTTGACTCTGATTTGTAATATATTTTGTGATCCTTTGTAGCTCAAATGTCTGATAGAATCTTTTAAATGATCGAAATCCATGCCCTTAAACCTATATTTAAAGGCGCATAAAAACACCCTAGTTATTGAGTAATATCACTTTTATTATATTATATTTCTTAAGTCAATTGCTGTCAGTGAGTACATAATTATCTTGGGACTAGTTGTCCAAGTGGATATTTATCCATGAGTTATTTTCCCTTGGAGGATAAATGTTCTTTAAACAAAGAGATGTTTTTTCAAGGTACATTTTATCGAAGTTTTTCCTGCCAATTTTGCATTTAATACTGTCATGTTGCACATAGCCTATGCAAAAAGTGAGTAGGATAAAGAACAAAATTCTCATAAACAAGAATAAATAAAAGGAGCACTTCACATTTATTAAATGGTGCCCAAAGCTACTCCCTCAAAAACGGCTGGCTCGCACCAAGTTAGTGTAATCCCCATCACAATAGGAGTAAAGAGGTTAATTCATATTACGCCTTTTATTTCTTAACAAGAACCATACAATTATCACGCAATCAATTTCTAACATTGTGAAGTTAAAATATGGCAAAATAACCTGGGAAGATGATTATATTTAAAGATAAACTCGTCGTTCACCCTTATGTTACCGAAAATAAATTCAAGGGTGGCAGAAAATGGCGCTAAAATATTCTATATATTTCTCAGTAATTATTAAGAAAACTAAATCGGTAATGATTATAAATATTGACCCTCACAAAATAGGATAGGTGACGTAAGTAGGTGACAAAAAATGAGGATTTTCTTTTGGAATGAGTTTCATGTGCTAATTTGTGGCTTACATTTACTGCATAAGTCAAATTCCGTTTCCCATTTTATGAAAATATGACATTCCTTTGAAATTCCTACTATCTCAAAATATAGGATTGCCAAGCCGAGTTCCTTTCTTAATTTTTGATTTATTGTAATTAATCTTTTAAACATGAGTTAAACATGCCCTCCTTCTTGAGCCATTTTGAGTTCTCGGGGACTATAAAAAACGATTTCCTCCCAATGACTATTTTATGTACAATTTATTACCCTCTTGGTTCGATTATTATTTTTCACTCATACTTTAACCAGAATACATTTATGGCTTTAAGTTTATGAATTCTTTTCTTGTATTTAAGTAGGTTGTCCGTAATGCTTGATAAAATAAGTACTATATTACAGTTTAAAATCGCATATGACAATGCGTATGGAAACCATATGTTCAAGTGAATTGTTGAGATAAGAATCTACTACAAAAGGATTCTGGAGGGAAAATGAGTGAAAAAAAATCCATATATTAGGTTAAGGAATAAGTTCTTGCGTTTCTTTTAATTTTGTGTTGATTTAAGTTTTGTTGGCGTGATTTGTGCACATATTAAGAAACAATAATAAATAATGAGAGCAAAATTTGCAAAGGTTAGGCTACGTCTCTTAATAGAGTAGACTATTAGGCTTTTGCTTAGGCTACGTCTTGAAGTTGAGTAACAAGTCATCGCGGTTTATTTAAAAGTTGTGTTAATTTAATTTTGGTTATGTACCCTCAAAATGGAATGTCAAGTTGAAAGAAAGGCGCATTTTCGACACTTGTTGTTATTCATTTTCAATCGAGACAGGAACAATGCAAACGCAGCCAAAGCTCGTCGCGATATTTGTGCCGTGTACGGAGAAAATGCTTTATCAGAAAGGACAGCTCAATGGTGGCTTTGACGTTTCATACACGGTCATTTCACTCTTAATGACGAAGAACGTTCTGGTCGCTCCATTAATTTGGATGAAGATCGATTGAACGACCTTCTTCGTGAAAATCCTCGTCATTCGACTAGAGAATTTGCTGCACAATTGGCGTGTGATCAAAAAATTGTAGTAAATCACCTTCATTCGATGGTAAAAGTTCAAAAACTCAGTGCATGGGTTCCGCACGCTTTGAGGGAAAGCAACAAACTTTAACGCTCCACGATTGCCGGAGGTTTGCTTGCTCGTCACAAGGCTACTTGTGGATATAAGGAAAGATTTCTTCATCGCATCATCACTGGTGACTAAAAGTGGTGTGAAAGACGATGCTTTGTGTGTGGTGGGATTGTGAAGGCATCATTCTCTATTAGCTCCTTGCAAACAACGAGATTGTCAATGCAGAACTCTACGTTCAACAAATGTATTGACTCACCGAAGATATTCGTCAAAAGCGACCTCATCGACGCTATGGAGTCCTTCTGCAATACGACAATGCTCATCTTCATATTGTCAATATGACAAAAGACCGATCCAAACGCTTAATCGGTAAAATCCTGCCGTATCCTGCATATTCGCCTATCTTGGCTCCATCGGATTTCCATCTGTTCCGAACGCACTCCAACAATTTGCGCGGCGTTTCGTTCAATACTGATGTAGAATTAAGAACCTAGTTAGAAGAATACTTCGAGTCAAAATCAAAAGATTTTTATTGCAGAAATATCGAAAACTAGTTGAACGTTGGGAATAAGTCGTAAATAACAACAGAGAATACATTATTGATTAAATTGCATATTGTTATCAATTAAAAATGAAGTTTTTCTCAAATTTTTAATGGTAATGAATAAATTTGATAAAACCGCAAGAACTTATTCCTCAACCCAATATATATATATATATATATATATATATATATATATATATATATATATATATATATATATATATATATATAATTATTAATACTTTTGATTTTATAGGTTTATTATCTGAATTATTTGCATTTTGATTTGTATTTAGTTAAAGTTAATATTTGTTCGCCCTACAAATTGTGTTTATCCCTTTAGCCTGATGATGGATTAGGTAATCCGAAACGTTGCTTGGAATAAAAAAGAATGTCACTTATGGTCGTATCCTTCCTACTGCAATTAAAATTACGCCTTCATAAAAGCAACCTTGTTGAATATATATATATATATATATATATATATATATATATATATATATATATATATATATATATATATATATATATATATATATAAACCGCTGTTTTCAATTTTTACTTGTATTTTTATTTTAATGTCGAAGATGGTGTAAGTGTATCGAAACGCGTAAGATAAATAGTGCTTTATTAAAGAAATCTTTTCTTATTCCCTTTCTTAGTTCTAAAAAGCAAATATATGGCAAATCGAAAGATGCGAAAGATTGGCCTTATATTTACTTATGTCTGGGTTGAGGTCGTGTGCATATTCACTGTTTCCAAATAGGTGAATGCCACACTAGTATTGCTATATATTATGTGCTCACAGTACATTAAATGGACCCATTTGGCGTGAGTCGATAGAGTTTGAAGGCGAAATGGCATTCCTCAAAGCACCTGAAACTTTGCCACGCAGCTTTGAAACTTGAGTGCAAAAATTACCCCCTACTACATATATATATATATATATATATATATTTATATGAAAATGCACGCTCTCCCTCTTTATGTCACCAAAAATCATCGGCCTGATGTGGTTGGTGCGCATATAGCACGCGTCAAAACACCATGTTTTTTTTCTCTTGGCTTTTCTCTGATCATCTCCACTAAGATCTCTGCTCATTCCCCACACATTTCTTTTACCAAGCTTTTTAAGCCTGAGGTTGGATGCCGGAATATTTGCACGCCAAATACAAGAGGCTGATAGTTTTCGGTCGCATAAAGAAAGGATGCGTGGATTTCCGTTTACATCTTACTAAATCTTACAGGCAAAGTTTCAGTAAATATGTAACTACAGAAACTATAGATATATGTACAGACTTAAAAAAAAGGAAAAATAATATACATATAATTAGCTGGCGGGTTTACAGGCGACCTATAATTTTATGGATTAGCCAGCATTGTCGTGTAAAGGATTTAGGCTCAGATTTTCAGCTATACAATTTTCGGTCCCACGTATATACCAAACTTTGACTTGATATTGTTGGAGTATCAAAAGCCATAGCATTATAAGTCCGTTCTTACTATAAGTATCTCGGAGGTACGACAAAGGGCGATGGTCAGTCTCGACAACAAACTCTTTTCCTATTAAATACATGCTAAACCTAGTTATACTCCATACTATAGCTAAAGCTTCCCGTTCTATTACCGAGTAATTACGTTCATGGGTTAGTAGCTTCCGGCTCGCGTTACCCATCGGGTGGCTTTCACCTTTGTCGGAGTATTGGAGCAGCACGCATCCAATTTCTTTGTCACTCGCATCCGTCCGGATGAAGAAGGGTTTAGAGTGATTAGGAGGCATCAAAGTGGGAGCAGAGGTTAGCTCGTCCTTGAGCACCTAGAATTTGGTAGTAGCTTGGGGATTCCATGAAAGGGGATCTGGGGATATCTGCTGAAGGAGGGAATTTAAAAAGGCGGAAATCGACGTGAAGTTAGGGATAAATCCACGGTAAAAGGAGGCTCATCCCATGAATGACCTCAGCTGTTTCTTCGTGCGGTGAAGGGGCATCTCGACAATGGCTCTGACCTTTTCGTCCTCGGGCCGATCTAATTTTTCGAGCGAACAGGCTCTTGAGTAGTAAGGACGATGTTATGCTCAAATTGATTGGAGCAACCGGGAGTCTCAGGGATGACATCTTCAAATCCATTTTGCAACTGCTATAGCTGACTCTTTTGAAAAGGCACTAGCCTAGGGAAGACATCCAGCACGGCGGATGATGATACCAGGGGTCCAGGTAAAGATGGGATAGGGTAATCACCATTTTCTTCAAAACATACTACTTGCACGAAATTGAGGGGATCAGTAGGATACACTGCTTCCAAAGCGAACTCTTCATCGAAGGCCACAATATTCTTGGTACACCGCACGGCGGTGATATTTCTTCAACATATTGATGTGGAGAACCTTATCTCCTGAGGGGTGCGAATCAGGTAATCCATTGGTCCTTTTACCTCTAGAATGGAAAAGAGGCCCTTCCACTGGCTCAGGAGTTTCCTACTCTCCGTGGGAAGTAGCAACAGCACCTCCTCGCCAGGCTTAAATCTTCTTTCCTTTAAATCGAACTAAGTTCGATACTTCTCCAAATTTACCTCAGCATTTTGGCACGCGATGTTGGCACATATCTCGAGGCGCTTTTGGAGGTCTATAAGACACGAATAGGAATATTGGATTTCGTTATCCACATCTGGATTGGTGAACAATTTCTTTAAAATAGCAAGGGATCCTCGAACATTACGGACATACAGTAATTCGAAGAGGGCGAATTATATGGTACTATGGGGGATTTCATGACACGCAAACAGTGCCACTGGTAAAACGCGATGCCATATCCAGGGCTAATCGATACAAAATTTTCTGAGGATTGCTTTCAATGTGCCATTTATCTTTTCGCAAACTTCGTTTGCGGCTGGGTGGTATAGGGTGGTAAAAAGCGATTTTACCATGAGGAGCTTTCAGACATACTCCATAAGCTCGGAGGTAAATTGTCTTCCTCGATCTGACAATGCCTCTTTAGGGATTCCTATCCGAGAATAAATTGAAATGAGGGCTTCGGCACACGAAACCCTATCAATGCGCTTAAGGAAAACTGCCTCAGAAAAACAGGTAGTGAATTCTACCAAACTGGGGACGTAACTGTTTCCTTTACTAGATGAGGGATGGATGGCTCCAATAAGATCGATGGCTACACGATACAAAGGCTCCGAGATGATTGGGCTTTTCTGAAGGGAGGCGGCTTGACGCGCCCTTTTGCAGTTGTCCTTTGGCAGGCATCGCATGATTTTCAGTACTCTGCAATTTGTCTGGCCACACCTGGCCAATAAAAATATCCAACTAATTTATCGCAGAAGAATTTTATAAACAGCCAAAGATCATATTCTCTTTATCACAGCTTTCAAATAAGAACATACTAAGTTCCTTTTATCTATTTACAATGGTATCAATTAGTCAGGTCACATTTTTAAAAATGTTTCAGGCAAAACTAAGTTAACTCTAATATAATTACTTATATTTTATTTAAATCCTCGAATAGTTTTGGATGATTCGCTTTGGCTTCCTCGCGTGTTTTGCCAATAATATTATTCATAACGTTTGGTTAGAAATTAATTATTGAGATACAAATATAAAATACCAAAATTTTACGGCGAATATTTTTGTGATAGCGATAATTTAAAATCATATAGGTGTATAAAGTGAATTAAGCTACAAAAAGCAAAAATTGGGAGATAATTGGTACTGTGTTTTGAAACTGTGCCAATTTTGAGACTATGCCTGAAATAACGCAATAACAAAACTTTCAATGACTTTAACTTATTTTATTGGGACATCTCCTATATAGTTAATATACCACTAAACATAGCTAAAAAATTCCATCTCTCGTCAAATAATAATAAATTAAATTGTCACTCTCGGAACGAAATTCAGCATAAAGTGTGACGGGAGTAATTTTGGGAATCGAAATTTTGTGGCCATCATTTACGCTGCATCTAGCGATATTACATGTGGCCACAAATATAAGTATTATACTGCATACAGTACTCTAAATGCTGCCTGACAAATATATAGAGTATAATGATAACCTTAACTTTGTAACTAACATTCCTAATTACCTAATAAAGCCAATCGTTTTTTTGCATAATTCTTTCCTAATACCCTGCTTAGAAAACTTTAATGACCTCTTACCCCTACAATGTCTTTTATTTTATTCAGCCAATGCCGATGCATTTCATTGCAAATTCTCTATCGTCTTTTCCTATTCTAGTAACTTTGAAATCTTTAAGGTTTAAAGGTACCAGAAACCTATGTATGTTCCCTGAAATTCTTTTACTTAAGGTGAAAATTTAGTGTCCCCAGCAAAAAATTATACATTTTTATTATAGATTCCCCCCTAAGATTATTTATATAAACTCTTAGTGATAACATCCCACTCTGTGAATGTTCTCCATTCAGAACTCCCGACAGATTTATGCCAATCATGATTTTAACTCAAAACTCTCAAATATTTCATGCAATTTTAATCAATAAATTATTACCCTTTCGTGTAACCTTGTTAAAGGATTTCAAGAATCTAATCTTTTCCAATAATGGAGAATTTATCCAAACTCTATTGATCTAATATACATCTTATTATATATTTCTGTAATACTTGCTAACATTATTTAAGCATCTAACTTACAATGAATATTATTCAGGGCAGAGGCCTTCTTAATATATTCAGAAATGAAACTGTTATGATTACACTTGGATTTTGCAGATTGCATTCATTTTTTGCCTTTCCTTATAATGAACCTGTTCAAAATAGTTTTTGATTAACTGCTATCGTTGGGTTTGTTTATTCATTCTCATAGTTAAAAATAATTTTCTCGCTCAATTTTTTATACATTTTTGTAGATATAACTTGTTTTAAGCAAGTTTCTTTAAGTTTTTAACTGCGATTATTGAAAAAAAAGAGTAAGAAATTATTTATTTGCCTAATTTTGAGAACGTCACAAGGTATATTTTTAATATTTACCTTTGACTGTGACCATGTTTCAATTCAGAGAAAAGCCGATGACAAAACTTAGTTTATGAATTGAAATTTGTAACGTATGCGCAATAAGAATGGTTACTCATTTATCAGGATGGAGATACGAGTTAAGTTCGACAAACCCATTAAAAAGCATGATGTCAAGTGAAAGATTGAAGGAAAGATACTATCTGATATTTTTGCCATTGTATTTGGTCAAAAAATATGATTTCACCCATAATAAAGCTCTATGACGATATCGTATTCTACAAATGGGCGAAAAAAACGGGCCGCCCTAGAAAAATCCCTCCCAGGGAATATCACACGATCCAAAGGATACCGCTCCGGAACTTATTTGAGACAGAAGCTGATAATTCACGAGAAGATGCCGAGAACATGAACATGAATGGGTCTTGCTAGTGTCTCGCGTGAGATAAGAGTGGTCGGACTCATAGTATACTCAACTGCGAAGAAAACACTCATAATAAAGATAGTAAAGGGGAGCGTTTGGCATCCATAAAGAAAATTGATTTTTTTGACGATGAGAGAAAAGCCGTATGTAAGCCGTCGTGAAAGTGAATGATTGGTTGCCACATAGACCAAAATGACGCTTAAATTTAGAGGTCGCAGCATTGTGTTGTGAGCCACGTTTTCAATCGCTGTAGTCTGTCTGTTTACACAGAAAATTAAATAATGGGATACACAAGAATCTGCTTCTAGACATGTAATCCTCTCTATCCGTGCATCGTGACTAAGTGAGCGTTTTTCATGTTAGATTTTGCCTCGCACCCCACAGTTCTTGGTTGGTGAGATTATCTATGTGATGAGCAGGCCTGCTTACAACTTGGATTTAAACTCGTTAGAATACCTATAAAAGATACTCGATAGGAAGTTTATGGCACAAAACTGAACTAATTTCGAAAATCTTGGTCAAATGTGGTCGAAAATGTGCTCGAAGTAGTCAGGACAAAGGGGTTGATAATTCATTTTAAGATTTTTTCAATTGTCTATAAAACAATTAGGCCTTTTCCTGCTTAGGGCTGCATTTATAATCATCATTCTCTAATTTTGGACGCCTACTTTCTTCAAATGTGCATTACATTTCCCATAATTTTCTAGTCGCAGTTATATGAGGTAAAACTAAAATACCACCCTGCGAAAATTTTAAAGAATATTTGTATCCAATCTTCATGGAAATTAAAGTTTTTTTATAAAATTTAGATTTCGGTATTATGTTCGTTTGTTTTGAGTGCTACTGCATCTTCTAAACATTTTAACTTTCTCTATCTTCAGTTGTTTTTCTAAAGATCTCACTTTACAAACATTCAGCTTCAAATTTGAGAAAATATATAGATCTCTGAAGAAGCGATTAATCATAGTCCCGATTAAACAAATAATCTTTTGTGCATATTGATGAGATATTCGTTCGATGTGATTGAGCAACAAATCAGAAAATAATTTTTTCAAATTCTATAGTGTATAGAATTATAGAAATGAGTTTCAGAAAAAAACAGAATTCTTGTCTCAAAAAATAATTTGTTCAAAGCACACTGATTACAAGTTCTCCCCAAACTCTTTTTTTTCTTCTCTTTTTATTAATCGCTAGATTTTGTGTAACAAAAGAGGGTTTAGATACATGCAGACTCCGTCTTACAATAAACAAACATTTAAGGAAGGTAGTTGTTTCACTAAACCATAAGTTGCATTTATAATTAATCCTTAAGTTTATTAGTAGGTTATACTTACCTCAGTTAATTCATCACGCACCCTGTCTCTGTTTGCTAGATCTACTAAAGGCTTGTTTGTTTAAGCGCTCATCTCGCGACTGCTAGAGCTTTTCTTCAAACGTCGTGAAATAGCGGAATTTATATACCATTCTAATAACCGAAATATTCAACCATTATTACCTTTTAAATGGATCCGCAGACAACATAAACTGTATAGGTTGGAAGATTTTATTGATTGAACACCGATTGTGAAAGAAACTATAATCTAAAAATCGTAATGCTGAATACAGTCGAATGAAGGGGGAATTTATATCATCAAATTTTTACGTCAAATATATAGGTGGTAGCCCTTTGCCAAGTTATTTTTAGGGGGAGGGGCGTTATAATTTCTGTATTTCGTGCAGAGTAGGTTTTTTAAAATAAAAAAACATGGAAAATAAGGCAAATATATATAACATTAATATTTTTTTTAATCCTCGGTTAAATTCAGGATATTAATTATTGGAATATGTATTAACTAGACAAGAGTTCTTTAAGATGTGGGAAAATTGTCGAAATCAACAAACCGTAGTTGAAACGTAAATCTTCATACAGCAATAATTATTTAAAAAGGAAAGGTAAATAAACCTATGCGTGAGCAAAATTTCGAAATAAAACTATGAGCCTGAAGGTGCTTAAAACCGGAAGTGGAGCTTACCACATGCCCTTTGTACTGGTATAAAGGTCTCAACTCAATAAGCTCATTTTAAGAATGGGCAACCATTCATTAGCTCTCAGCTTGAAGGCTGCGCGCCTTCACGGGCCCAACGCCCGCAAGCGGTCCTATGATTATATATCTCCATCGGATTTTCACTTTCTTTATCTCTACCCCCTCTCGTTAGTTTTGTTTTTAAATTAAAAAAAAGAAAGATCCGCGCCCTCCCTTAAATCAGACAAGTCATATTAAAGGTTTACTGAAGTTACGATGCCCTTTTTCATTTAAGTCATTGGTCATTTCTCCCTAAAAGAAAAACTTAAATATAGGGCCTGAGAAGGCTGAGGAAAGGGCTGAATCTTTATCTTCTCGTCCAAATAACTCCACAAAATCAAAATTCTTTACTTGAGAGAGCTGAGACTAAATCATACTGAAAGCATCTTTATTAAATATTACCACTTAGCCACCAACTGCATTAACATATACAAATCCTGGTCCAAATTTATTTCCTAATAAAACAGAATGGTCTTAGAGAAAGCTCTTTTGCAAAAGAAATATACTTGATTACGTTAATCTGACTTGATCATGGTAAATTATATCAAACAAATCTAATTAAATCTTTACTTAACTGAAACTAATTGTCTACACACATACGAAAAAATATATAGTCGAAATACTTGTTAAAACCTTGAATTTATTTTTTTGTGCACATCAGGAAAGAATTATTAATATAACCATACGAGAATTTATTTTTTTATTTTTATTATTCATGCTCTAATTACCCCTTACTATCTCCGTTTTTCCTCGATAATCACGTTAAAAAAGTAGTTTATTATAGACCTGGATTCTTACAAAGATACCCAAATTAATTCTATGTATTGCTTTATTTTGTTCATTTAGGGTATTGTAGTATAGAATGCTTTATTGAACCAAGCACTCTAAACCAATGTATTCATATATAATAATATTTACGTCATTTATTTGCTTTTCTGTATTATTATTTAAAAAACAAATTTTAGAAGAAAACAGGATTATTACTAGTGCTTTTTATGTCATCTTTTTGCTTTACTATTCTTTATTTCGCATATTCTAGTTTAGAATTTTTGATTAAGATAAAATAATTTATAATTACAAGAAGTGTAATTTTCTTGTATCATATTTGAGGATATGTGTTCGAGAATTGATGCAAAACTGCTGTTATACATATATGTCCATAGAAATAAATATGATAAGTACGAATAGTCAGATTCTTTACACATTGATTTTAATTTCCCCATCTACTCAAAGATGAAGTTCGGCATTTCCTCATCTGAACAAACTTCTTTGATAGTAATTTTCGCTGCAGTCTTAACATTCATTTTGAAAATTTGTTTACTTTTAGCATTTCCTACATGGGATCGAACCATAGGTGTCTAAGCCCTATCGCCATAACGTTGTAATACATACATATTTGAATACATTCCAATACTAAAAAAAGAACGCTAATAGCGTGTATATCTTGCCAATATCCTAGTCGCACCTGGAACGATCTTAAAATAGTTTCTTCATATGAGACATCATCAGTAAATTAAAAATGAAAATTTAATGACGTCAAATAGAAATAAATACATAAAAAACAAGAATCCTTAAAAAAAGAATTATTATATTTTGAAAGAACATTATTAAATTCAAACTTAAAACATATTTACACCACAGATGGAAACCTACCGTTCTGTTAGGATTCATATGTCTATCTTCGGTATTTTGCGAACTATAAACAAAAAGCTGATGTTCTTTCAGGTTAAAACTTTTATTTTTAAATGATTGACAAAATCAATATTATCTTATCTGCACATTGATTGTAGTCCTATATTTCTACCTCTTTACTGTGGGCTATGCAAATACTAGCCATCCAAGTATATATTTTGATTCACAGATCTGCATCTAGATCTCGATGAAATTGTGTATATTAACTAAGGGCCATTGGTGGTCCACCAAATGGTATTTTCAATTTGACTAATCCAAATTATTTAGGATATTGGCAAAAATATCATATAGTGAACAAGTTGCCCAGAATCAACTATTTCATCTATCGAATTCTGTAAATTATTCTTTGAAGTGTCTTGTACATAAACTGATAGATAACAAAATATAAACGGGTAATCACATAACCTTTGCCAATCTTTATTAGCGTAAGTAATTAATATTGCAATTCAAGGGTAAATTTCATATTAAATAACACACAACTCAATATTTTTTTCTTAATCATTGTTAATGGACTTATGAGTGATGTATACCAGTTGTGCCTGATGCTTTCAAGTAGGCCACACAACTTGCAGACTTTATTTAGGATTCGTAAAAAAAGGTTGGATATAAGTCTGCTTCCCACCATTGGTTTCTTATTTAAAATTAAATTAAGGCTGCACAGCGGAAACTAACTGTATTATATATATATATATATATATATATATATATATATATATATATATATATATATATATATTAAAGTTTAAATTATGGTCTTATTCGCTAGTGGTTTCTTTCTAGCAACTTGAAAGATGTGGAAAGTATCCCATTCCTCAAAAGATCAATCGGAAGATTCCTTTAAACTTCCTCACTTCAGCTTTAAGCTATCGTTCTGTCTGTTAAAACTCTTTCACTTATATGGAGCATCTTGATGTTAATTTGACGAGCGTTAATCACGTTATATTATGACAAGTGTTCATCGAGGAAATATCAACGCCCATTTCATGTCACTAATAGTGACTTGATTGAAGTTCTGAGCTGAGATGTGAGCTTAATTAAATTATAAACTAAGGTTGAAAGATAATTGTGTTAATTATCTCCGAGCACCTATCATTTGAAAGCTTTTCCAATTCACGTTGATAGGCGGGAGATGCAATTTCCTTGGAATTTTGTATAGGCATTGATAAGGATATCATCAAATTCAGAAGTTTGGGTTCAAATTATTTATAAACCTATGGTTGAAAGAAGAAGAAAAAATCATATTTTCAAGCATGCCAATAAAAAATTAAACATTTAACCTACCATAAAGGCATAATTAAACACGAAACAAAAGTATGGGATCTACCAGAAGGGTTCAAAAAATAGAACATTGCTCGCCTAGGCTTGAGAAAGGAGAAATTGAGCACACGAATAAGGTATCATCCGAACCAAAATTTTATATATGAAATTCGACAAATCGCAAAGAGTGATATTAACTGTTGCTATCTACACTTGTTTTTCCAATTTTAAATGAATAATATAAGTACATATATCTTATATTTTTCGTTTTCCGTAGTAAGTTGCATTCCTTGCTGGAGCCTTGTAGTCCATAGCCTTCGGACCTTTCAGTTGGGCTACAATTCGTAATAATAATAATAAAATATACAGGGCATAAGGTAATTTGCGAAAAGTCAATTGGGTATTAGCATTATTCTAATGAATACAGTGGTTTTAAATCCTGCAACGGTGCAATGTAGAGTATAAGATGCAGTGTGGGGCATGTGTGTTGTATATGCCACCGCACCAACGAGAGAGTCTCTCCTCTATCCACGCAATTTGAAAAATAAAGTTCAAGAAATTTAACAAAAAATAATAATAATGAAAATAATAATAATTCAAGACTCTTTAGTATTACTTCACTTTGTACCTCTATACTACCAAGATACGTACATAATTGCACATGAACTTACGCACAGTGCGGCACACAATCATGTACGCATAAATATACTTTTGTATGCACAATCATTTGCCCCAATACACAAACAGGCAATAGCTTATATATACATACACACAGGCTAACTAACAATATACAATTTCACTTACATCGCACGTACATACCTTTTACCTTCTCCCCTTTCTTATTTCTTATTAAAAAATGCTCATGCTTGTTCAAGGATTCCTTCCTTTCCATCGAAATAAATTACTCCTGCATTGCATGGTCTAATATACTCAGAAATTTCTTCATGCATCCTCATGGATGTTCGTAGATCCATATAAACCTATGATAAATGGAGTGCAGTGAACTATTATGTAGACCATGGTTTAATAGGGCCAAATAGGAGACCAAATAAAGCTTGTCAATGGTGATAGATCCCTTATGATCGGGACCGCCTCTTTCTGTGCGAGTGTGGCATATACATGTCCGTTTACGGATGACTTCCTATAGGAGAAAGATAAGAAAATATTAACAACAATGGATTTTATATAACAAATAGAGAAGCGGAAAGATTTAGCACTACATTGCAATCAATAATACATTTATAGCATAAGTTTGATTTTAAAAATCAGATGGAACTTATATATTTCATAACGGATTAATTTTTCCTCGATACCCAAATATTATATATAGTTAGGATTAGATTTTTTCGTTTATTACCTGAACATGCTTCTGTTATTTATGGCGTAATTCTTTTTCATCCCGCAGTTCACACACCAAACCGTATAGAACAATTTTTAGGTTGAAGAAGAGTACCAGGACATAATTAGCATGGTTTTTATCAGCGCGATCTTTACACCTCTCTAACTTACTAATCACATTGAATGGGATGATGTCTTCGGTTTGACTGTTTATCGTTAGCCCATTTGTCCGCACTTTCTACTTGACACCCGGTATCCACACTTGGATAGCTTATGATTTATCCTCGTAGAACAAAAAGAGATCCGAAATCATCCAAAGGCGGAAGCCGATCTCTGTCCTTAACGATTAGGATTGCACTCTCAGTGGCACAGCATCGGAGAAATTGACCAACAAAAGAAAGGAACACGTCCAATGTCTCTCTTTAATAAGCAGCCGAAAAAGCGGATGAGCTTATATTGGTAACCTTGAATTCTATATTGATGATTTGTGTATGGTCATATCTTGCCATATAATTATCTCCATCAACGAATCATCCCTCAAAAGTTTGAACGCCTCATAGTCCCCTTTGAGCCATTTATTTTCTTGGCAAATTTGCCCCAGAGGCTCAAAGATAGAAGAGATAACTGTATACATTCTCAATGATCATAAAATAATAGCATAAAATTAGTCATTTACATGCGTAAATATATGTATCCCACGCACGCTGGAGAAAAAAGTTACAAACTTATATGTATGAGCCTAATTAGGTTTTAGACAGTATATTTCTATTGACTTCATCTATATTTCTTCTAACATTTCATCTATGTTTTCCTTTTCTATGTATATATTGTTTTTACCATATTTATGTTCTCTCCGCGAGCAAAGCCTGAAGCTTTAATTCCCTTTTGGAGAAATGTCTTTAGGTAGTTCTTGCAGGGTAAGTAATGCCTTCAAAATCTCCAGAATTTATTTATCTACATTATATAGTCATTTTAAACTACTCATTTTAATTCTTAAGTAGTCCATACTTCTGTAATCATTCTGTGATTGTCTTAATGGGTGGAATAATCTAAGATATTTTCTTTCGCGCAAATGGTGCACACAGGGAAAAATTAGCTTTCTAGCAATTGTGCAGGATATGACAAGGATATATGTACAATTTATCCTGTTAGTGAAATCATCTAGGGACGGTATATTTCTTTCATGAAGTTCTTTACATGTTCCTTCTCCAGGAACGAGCAAAAAAACGAGCAAATGTGCCAAAAGCAATCGCTTACAATGGAATCGACTCGAGAGGGTCAACCCGCGTAGAGAAGCAAAGAATAGTGGGGGGGCTATTGGGTCAAACCCATTGCAGTCCTGAGTTCCACTATATTGAGTTTGCGAGGAGTTAGCGTGCATGCACTCCTCTCCTACCCCAATTTATGTCGATCCACCCCCCCAAGACAAGACTAAAGAGTCCTAGATAGGGATCTATGATAGCTTGGGGAAAGATGGCTACATATAGCACTCTCCTGAACTGGACATGGTCTCAAAGGAGACCCAACCAAAGATGGCAGGATGTTCCATGGGGGTGAACCCGGCCTCGCTGACAAACAAGGAACCTGATTACACCCTATGTGCAAGCTTTCCCTCAAGCAGCTTGGACTCCGAGGAATCACAAGGAGAAGAGAGTCCTCCTCCCTCAATTTGTGACCCCTTGAAAGCCAAGCCTCTGTCCATCTAGAAGAAGGATCATGCTGATCCCTGTCGGTTCAGCCTAGTAAAGCCTTCTGTCGTTGGAGATAAGTGGGTTCACTCACCGCCCTTCTCTCCCAAAAGCGAAAGATCAATAAAAAAACAAAGAGGACTAGGCATTTCTCTCCCTCCAAGGGGCCTCAGTGGAGGAACGGGTCCACTACTGCTTCGACAAAAGACCAGACCAAGATCTGCACGTCCGGCTCCGTTGCACCCTCAAGTAGAAAGGCTCATATAAATTCTAGATTTACAAATGAACTGAGCGGAGCCTCGGTTACATAAGGACACCTCATTGGGGGATTAATGGGCGATTTCGAGCCCACTGGCTTCAAACAATTTCTGGTCTTTGCTTCATAATGGCCACATGTTGGCCAAGGGCAGCATGATCAATTATGTAGATGAAAACATTAGCGTGCTTGTGTGGTAGAAAGCCTAATTTTTCCTGTGTCTTGGACGAAACCATTCAGACGAATGCACCTAACCTTTTCGATGCACCCATTATTAGTGTCTTTCAGATTCATAATGTCTTGCCGGTGAGTGTGACACCACTCTACCATGAACTTCGTGAAAGGAGTGATTTATGTGAGGGAAATTTTGGACTACTTACAAGAAATCACCTTAGAGCTGGCCGACGATGGTCCTGTTAAGGTTGAACGTTGATGAGAAAACAGGGAGGAGCCTTGAGACTCAAAGCTACATTCTTCGTCACGTACGAGCCTGACATTTTCCCTAAGTCAGTGCCTATCGGTTGGTATCACTACTTGGTTAAACCACTTGTGCCACTGCAGTAAAAGTGCTCTTTCTGTAACCGCTTTGACCATATTTGTATATGGGGAATTCAGATTTAATCGAAGTCTGTGAAAGTTGTGCCAATGTCGTAAAATATAAGTTCTTGTCGTGTATGGACAAATGTGCCAATTATGAAGGAGTTGCACCGCGCTTCTTCGAAGCAATGTGGTGCATATCCACTGGAAAGGAAATACTGACCGTTTAGTCTACGGATCGCTCTCATTTCCCGAGGTTAATGACTTGGTTCTGGTGCACCGGGCGCCTCCTGAGACGTTTTATGCATCAATTTAACAAGAGCACACCCTGCTCCTTGCTCTTCCAGGTCAATGAGCATGGTCGTTTCAGTACCCATTTGCGACCCTTCGGCGGGTTCTACCACCCATACCTCCGTTCACTCTCCTGCTAGAGTTAGCAACAAAAAATATCAACACCCAGCCTCAGATAAAACTAGCGTTCCCTCCCTCCACCAGCATGACTGTTTTCTGTAAGGTGAAAAAGCACGCGCTTTTCTACCTAGTCGTTAGACTAACAGGCTCCAACACACAATAATACATATAATCGTGAGGCTGTTTTCCGGGAAACCATAAACCTGCTCCCAAAAGAAGGATGACAGCAACAAAGTAGCTTAGGCTCTTATGCCCTCACCCAAGGCTGGACTTGCTGGTTAGGAAATGGTTTATCATCCAAACCAGGAACACCCACATCCGACCGAAGCCGCCTTGCCCGCCAAGGATTTCGTGGTAAATGAAGCAGAAGCCTCGCATAGTGAGCCTCACCTCACCCGATAGGTCCTCAAAGGAGATAGAACCTTCAGTGCCTTGTTCTACTAATATCACCCAGAAAACTGCCTCAGGAAAGTGTACGACCATCTCCCTGAGTTTCTTCACCTCGATCAAGGCTCCAAATTTCCTCCAAGATACACCTGTAGGGCATATTCCTTCAATGGAATTCTCACGGAATATAGACAAACTGGAAGGAGTTTCGGAGGCTCGACTCATACCCTTTTCCCTTAGCTATTTTTTTTTAAGGAAACCATATTGGGCGCGTCTCCCCGAACCACTCTCGCGGAGTATAAGAGTTTTGAGACCCCTAAACAAAGGTATAGGTTCCGGGAAGGAAGATGTGCGATTTACAACCGGCATGATGTCCTCGTTTTTCTCTTTGCTTTAAATACCTTCTTTCCGGCAGTATCATTGCAGCTGCACCTAGTAAGGAAGTGTGTATACTGTGATTTCTGGGTATATTTCACCCTCCGGCGAATTCTACACGGGGCCTTCCACCAACTCATGATACAGTTACTGAAATGCTTTCTATTGCTCGGGAATTTGAACGGTAGGCACCCCTTACGAGAAGACTACTCGATCAATCCCAAAGGTCAAGTCCTTGCCATCCTGATCGAGGAACTGGTGATAGTTGCCATAAAACTAAATGAGTTTACCTATTACTGTCCGATGAATGCTTCATTTTTTGGCCTTGACATATGCCTTTGCTTTTTGTAAACACAGTCTGATTTGGGGTGTGTGGTGATCGTTGACTTCCATGGTAGTTTTTACTTTTCCATTCAAATGTCATTTTCTGGACAACTGTTGCCTGAAAGACCAACCTGCTGGTGATTGGAGTGAGCGCTGAGTTCAGCATTTAAGGAATTTGCTGATTTCTCTGTCTCAGTCGATGAGTATAGGTCGGTGGATAAGGCCCTTGCGCTCATCATGGGCAACCTCATCGCCGTGGACCTAGCTACTCTTCCTAGAAAGTTGGGACGTTTTTGCACGCCGACACTAATAGTGCAATACCTAGTGTGAGTCAGCTGTCAAACAGAAGCGTTCTCCATACATGCTCAAATAAGCGCTGCCCATAGGATTTCACTGTCCGTGAATTATTTTGAGCCAGAGCTATGTTCCGGTGTCTTTCAAAGCAGGCCTGCCGCTCATCCTTGATGGGCATATGTTGCCTCATTTAACAAGAAGACCCATCTCTCTGATGTGTGGAAGCGACTCTAAAAGATTCTAGACAAGTTCTCCCACGATAACATTCCCATACTAAATAAGAATGAGACCACAATCTCGGACCCCAAGTCCATGTCATAATCATTTTGCGACTGCTTTCTTCCCATTCTCTAGCCGGGATGATGCTTCCCCAGCATTCACTCCACGTACTAATGTCGCTGAATGCCGCGGACTGTACTTTACCTGCAAAGGTGGAACCCTTTAAGGCTATGTTTATCTTGAGTGAGTTGCGTTCTGCTATCCTTTCATAGGTGTACACCGCATTATTATCTGGACGAAGTCCCGTATGTCATGCTTTGAGAACTAGATACAGATGCAAGACATTCTGTTAGATTTGTTCAGCAAACCTCGCTAGAGAATATCCTCCTGAACTCTTACTGAAAAGCTACTGTGCTCGTCTTAAGCAAACCGAGCAGACATCTCTGTATTAAGGTCGGTTTCCACACAGACTCTCTACCCTGTATTTTTAAGTTGATGTTTAAATTGGTAAATTTTAGATTAGCATTTACATATTCCTGTCTAGCTTAGGCCACCACTTTTCTGTACACTGCGGTTTCCGCAAGTTACTCTTCACTTCAAATGCTCTGCTCCATCTGGTAAATAAATTTGCCCAGCTTTCCTTTTATGACCACTACACTACAGTGTTTTTCAATCTGAAGAGCTCCTATGATGCCGCATGTAGATAAGGTCTAATGAATACCTTCAACAAGATTGGGATAATGGGACGCCGCCCAATCTTTATTTCTGAGTTCCAGAAAGATCGTCGATTCTGTAGTGGGGTGGGTAGAGCCCTCTCTTACCCAATGGAACTGGAAGAAGGTGTCCTAAGTTTCACACTCATGCCCTGACTATCAACGGTACCACCTTGGTGCTGCCAGAAGAATTTCTCGCTACGCTCTACTTGCATGACCTTTCGATCTGGTTTGCTGCAGTCCAGATGGCGACTCATGAGCGTCCCAAGTCCTAGTCGGTGGTGGGCTTCTACACCTTGTCTACTATGTTTTAAGTAACTGTGTTTTTACCAGGTTCTGCGTCTGTCTGCATGGCCAAACTGGTTGCAATAGACTATTTGGTAGGAGGAATACCGCTCAGATCAGGTTCAGAGCCCGGATTTCGATCTTTACTGAAACACAAAGCACCTTGGGAGCTCTAGGGGCATTATTCGTAGAATCTCAACACACCCTAGTTTGCGTGCTATTATTGAGGCTACGGTTGCCGTGCTCCGGGCGGATGTCGAGATTATCTTCTACTGGGACACATAATACATGGGAATTGCGAAGATTAGCACGCCGATTAGGGCACCAAAGAGTCAGCGAAGACATGGCAACCAGAAAGTGTTTCGCTCATCCTCATGCCAACTATATGACATGAATAATATCAGCCCTGCGAGCTGCCTGGCAAGGAAGATTGGATTCGGAGAAGTAAAGCTTATATTGGCGTATCATTATGCCACGACTGGTCACATAGACACACCCAGTAATGCAAAGACGGCTTCAGCTTGCTTTTTATTGTTTTCGAATTGGGCACACTCGCGGGACTCACCGACATTTGATTGGCTCTTTCTTTGCACTCAAATGCGACGACTGCGTCGTTTTCAGAACTGTTGAATGTCCCAGCCTGTGTGATCTGCGCGCACGTTACGTGTCCAGGTAACGGGAAAAACAGGATCAAACCGCTTGTCCCTTGTAATCGAGACAGGTTCGTGCAAACATACTTGCCTCTTTTTTTTTATTTTGTTCTTTTGTTTTGTTTGCATTTGTTTTTGGTTTTAAGGCTTTTTGTTGAGCTTTGCTATTTTTTTATTTTATTATTCTCTAGTGTCATGGTGACATCCCTGTTCTTCCAGAATCTAAACTAGATTTTTATACAGGATATGCTCTTCCACTAATCTTCTTGTTATATTTTATTAAATGCTTGGCCGGTGAAATCTAACAGTAATATAAGTCTGTAGAAATTTAGCGGGTTTAGGAGGTTTACTTGGTTTAGGAAGGAGCAATAGTTTTTTTTCTTCTAATCAGCTTTGTTTCTTCCATCCTAATATTCGTAGATACAGGTATTGGATTTTAATTGAAACGGCAGAACGTTGCAACGCGATCACTACTCGCAATTGGTACCGGTTTAATATACATATTTTGTGGCATCCTACAGCTTGTTAATATTATTTCTGGTTTTGTAGTGTGGTGGCTATAATATAAGTGGGCTGATCGACTCCCATCCTTTAGAGGATGTTTCTTTCAAGCAGAATTTATAAATTGCCTCCAGCGTTGTTTATTGGTTTATAGCTGCTTGCTTCGCACCTTGAATTTCGGTCATCAATGAATATAGTTTGGTGCCCATAACCGAATAATGCATTGAAGTTGTGGTGTAGCGAAAATGTCTCCGTGGCGGTTTGTATCAAGTTGTTATTACTAAAAAGGATTTTCTCTAACTCTTCTTTAACAATTATAAATGCTTTTTTGTTGATTTGATTGTTATTTTGGTTTATTTGAGGCCTATCTTTTTTGCTATAGCCACCTTGTCATTTCCTTTTCCTGCTGAGTTTTTTTTTATGACGTTATAGTTAAATACTTTTACTTTGTTCTCTTCACACCTTATTCCATTTTTCAAGATGAGTACAATGACTGGATCGTTCTTTCTGATGTTATTTCCTAATAGTGTTTCTTTTCGGATCGCTCATTTTATAGTTAGGTGCAGAATTTCCAGATTTCTATATCTTCAGCATCCAAGTATTTTGTAGTTTAGTTCAGTAAGAACCTTTTTAGGATCATAGTTTTTTGAGGGGTTGTTTGTCGTGCTGCGATTCTTGCTATTTGACACTGCTGTTAAATTTACAATTCTTCGCTTAATCAAATTTTGCGCTTGAAAGTGTCACCACATCCCCTGGGTATCTTCTTATATTACCCTCCATTTATAATTTTTCTACTTGTTTTTCATCTCGATTTTCTTTGTATGCCCATTTCTACTTCTTTCCCAAGTGTGACTGGATTAAATCTTTTTTTCTTAATTTTTCCTGGTAGTGACATAGCCTTACTTGCGTAGATCTTCCTAATGAGTGTGATCTTTGGCCTCATATTTTATTCCTTCTTTTTTGGTTTTGATGTACTTAATATTGTTTTACCTCTGTTTTTCTGGTTTCTTCTTTTTGTGAGTTCCATTGTCCGGTAATTTTTTTCTATTAATATATCCGTTCTGAGGAGGATGCGTACTAGTAGGTCTGATCCTACTTTTTGCGAATGGTTATCTTCGTTTTCACTTCCTTAATTTCATTAGGTATTGCTTTTGCCACTCTTGCATAGGTAGCATTTTGGTTAATATGTGATTTAGTTGCGTTTTTACTTTATGCTATTTCAATTATTTCTTTCTTTTGGATCAATTCATTGCTAGTGTTTAGTAGTGTCATTCGCAGTTTACCCACCTCTCTTGTAATAGAGGTGCATTTCCTCCACCTTGAGTTACTAGGAAGTTCCTTGTCGTATGGTCTTCGTGTGCGTGGTAGATATAGTACATTTGAACATTTGTGTGTTCTTCTTTTTCAATCTTTTCTGCTAGTATTTTGATATTAAATTTCAGCACTCTGTCCGAATTTAATTCTTTGATGAACTTTAATTCCTTAATTACTTTTTAATTTCTACTTGCAGCTCTTTTTCTGTTTTTGTTCCTACCAACAGATCTATCTTCATACAAATTACGCTTCTATTAGCAATAATTTGGGAAGGAATTAATGGGTTTAGGCCTATTTCCCTAGGGGTCTATTTTCCCTCTTTATTTTCCCTCTTCGGGTGGCATATAGAAATATAACTCGTTTTATTATCTATATGTTCACAATAGCGATTTTAATCTCTCCCCACAATATCCGATCATACTTTATTCCCTACGGCTTAGATGCTACCCTCTGTTCCTCTCAGGGCAATTTGTTTGCACTTCATACCCATTGTCCTTGAACGCTTAAGGGTCCACATTTGATTTTATTCATCTCTTTTATGTTTATTATATTCTCGCACATTCCTCAACCAGCCTACCGAAATTGGCCTATCTCTACCAGCAACCACATTTGGCTTCGGACTGTAGTCAATAAACGACACATTTCCTTGCCCCCAAACTGGGTCTCCTGCAGGGATTCACTATAACATAGTATCAACTGTATCTCAGCCTTTGTCGGCGGTCGATCTATGACACTGTGTAGCAGGTGAAATATTGTGAGATATTAATAGCTTGGATAAAGATTACGTGTCAAAGAAAGGAAGGAAAATATCCCATTGGTGTATTAATTCGCTCAAGGGAAACATGAGTTCTCTCCAATCAGCCCAGATAACGCAAATTTTGGTTCTTTCTTCATAATTCTTTTATAATCAAATTTCTTTCGTAATAGCGCTTTACACAACCCTGGTAGGTGTATTCAGGATACCAAAATAAATCCTTCATGCGTATAATAAAATTCGTGATATAATTTTATCCTTTCGTTGTAGGATATATTATAATTAAAATAATGCGATTTAAGGATTTTCCACAATGTAGGTCTAGGTTTCAGCGGAGAGAAAAGGGAGAGGAAAGTAACATTTCTCTATATCGGAAACTCCATTGCTTTGGAACGCTTCTTCAAAGGTAATAGCATTAGAAAAATGTGTTTTTGAAGATTTTATTCTCTCCAGTTCGATTTGGAATATATTTCTCTTTTAGATATTATAGAATTAGCAGTGAACAAGTCTAGAGAAATATTCTGAGGAAGTTCCTGACAAACAAACTGGAAGTCAAACTTGACAATATTGTGTGCAATGAGGTATATTTTAACCTTCTTCCTGTTTTCTCTTTATGCAATTAGGCAATCTATAAACACTTTCTTTAAGGAGACGGAGCTAGAAATTCCTTCACTTTCGTCTCTTCTCACTGAACCTCTACCAGTTATTCTCGTTTCATTCTCCTCCTTATGATAAGGATTGCAAAGTAGCTGCATGATCAAGAAGTATGGTATGAGTAGGAAAAAATTTAAATTTCTTATTTTTATAATATCGTATTACCAACTGTTATTCCCTCTGTCATCTTATTTTTCGATGCTTTAATAAGAATGGCTACATTGTATCTTTCCACAATCATTTGTTTCATTTCTCTATTCATTCACAATATCTGCCAGTCCTCACACAGCCGGCATACTTTAATTCGCTTTCGATGCTTGTTAAAACAAGCACAAGAACGATTAAAAATACCCCTATTACCATCTAATCTTCACATTAAACTGAATCACGCGCCCTCCTGATTGCACTTACACAGATATTAAGTGTAGCAAGGTCTACGATATTTCATGTCTCGCATTATTGTCATTGAAGCAAGAGCAAGATTTTTAAATCCTTGTGTCTCCTTCAGCAAGTTCTCATTTATTGGTTATGGTATTTGTCATACTAATTTAGTGGTAGGGTAATTGACACTGTGGTAGAGCGAATGTGTGTGTGTGAAGGGCCATTCTCCCACCCCTTTCACAATACCCTCTCCTTACCTCTGTAAGAATGTGTGTATAAATGGGAATTGTTTTTTTGTTGTTTTTTTTACACATATATATATATATATATATATATATATATATATATATATATATTATTTTTTAGGGATTTCATGTTTTGTTTAATATGTTTTTGTCTCTTTGCAGATAGTTTCTTTGCTAAAATTATTTTAATAAACTATTTACAATTTGTTATTTTTCGAAAAGCCACTCTAGTAAATTATAAGATTATCCTACAATTTTAAAGAATGGCGGAGACTGTAAGAGTTTGAGGTACGCCATAAGTTATTGTACGTCCTGATAGGACAGAAGAGGTTTTTTTGTAGCCTCGAAAGTGTGACCGGATTGCATTACTATACCGAGCTCGGAGGCGGCAACCTTTTTTGGTAAGACCTAGCCTTTTTTTGTGAACACTCGAGTGGCAGCCGGCAGGACTTTTCCCAGGGATAAAACGTGAGGCCTATTCTTTGTTTTATTGTTACGTACAAGTGTGGTTATTAGGCCTCCTTGTACGATTTTGAATTGGTTTGGAACCAGTGTGCTTAATAGGCCTCTTTTATATTGTTCAATGAGTTGTGTATATATAAGATTTTGTTTGGTTATATGACTGTCATTTTGATATTGTAATTGCAAATTTATCAATCTCATTGTTTTTTTCTGTGTGTATAAGTAACGAGATCTCTTGTGAATATTTATCCCATATTTTGGGGGTAAATAAACGACTGTACATACAATCCGTTTTATTTCTATCTCATTTTCTCATGTCCGAATTAGTGTAGGAAGCGTGTTAGAACGATTGTGATAAGCGTATAGATTTTTGGACCGCTACAACACTATTATAAAAATTGATAAACAGCCTTTCTTGTGTGTATTTGTTTTCTACGGTAATCTAAAACGATTAGCTAAAGCTCTGGCCTCCTTATCCACAGTATGTAGGCATCCATATATAGAGCCGGTCATTGTTTTCCACGAAACTTCTTTCATTTACATGAAGGTTTTACACCCTTATCCCAATAAAACTGTAATCTGATAAGTATAGCTGTATGCCCTATCTAGATTCTATAAATTCTTACTTCGAGAAATAAAGTAGAGAGCGTCGCTGATGCACAGGATTCAAAGGAAGACTTGATCCTTTCATAGAGATGTCTAAAGGAAAATTTCCAGTCAGCTGATGAAATGGGATAATTATATATATTGGAATATCGACATTATCTTCAAACTAGAGATTAATTTGGATTTACGTAATACTCACCCTCGCTTCGCCATCTGAGTTTTAAGATAGATCGTGAAACGCATTATTTACTCTCTGCACTGTTTTGTATTCACATCAACAACAACACAGTGCATATAACAAGCAATTACCATCACCTTTCGCTCAGTCAAAATATAACACCAACTTTATTGTCTCATTTTTTAGCTGATTTAGGATAATTTTGATGTGCTGAATCCAAATATCAAATTGGTTTTGCTCAATCAGGTCAATTTTTTTATTTATCGCCATTTGATGTTTTTTCACGTTTTGCTTTTACATGTACAGGTAATTCTATTTATATGATGCAAAAAGATCTTCTGTGTTTCTATAGTTAAATGAATTTTGAAGAGTTTACATGTAGCAATCTTTCGACTAACTAGTATTTTTCTTTTGCAGGTGAATGAATCTAATTCAGCCAGCAGATTGTGCAAAAATTAGGCAAATGTATATTTATCGATAATCTTTATTCAATTCATATTGATTCTAAATATAAAGATCTTCCCCTGAGTATCAAGCTTTTTTAAGGCGAAAATGAGAGTCCGTTCTTATGAGAAACTTTATTCATGTTCCCGTATATATTTTACGCTACTTATTCCATCGCTTTTTCTCAGAGTATAGAATTCTTCGGGGAAAGTGTTTTATCGTTTTATCCTCTCCTATCTTTCATTTTTTGTGCTAGTATTTACTTCTCGTTGTCAGAGCTAGCATTGACAGCTCTGTTATCTTTCATTCTTGTTTTATTTTCATTCTTCTTAACGATTGCACCATTTTAGAACGTCTAGTTTTGCATTTTTGCCTCGATGCTAGGAACTAGTTTTCTGGGAGGTTTATTTCATTGTTTTTGTTTTCTGTTATCATTTTGTTCGATTGAGATCTAGAATCTGTCTTTTGCTCTTCCATGTCGTTGATAAGGGTTAGGTTCGTCTTGGGAACATATTGCATTTCAGTATGTCTTAGAATGAGGGGTTGTCCAGAAACACAATCTCACTTATAAGCTTTGATTCCAGCATCCATTTGGCTCTGTGGCGAATGATCTAAGGAAAAATAGATTTTTCGTATGTGCATAGAATATGTATCTGATAACCTTGATAGGTACATCACTGTAGATTTGGGGATATAACATTTATCGCGTCATATTCGGTAAATGCGGCTTTTGCTGTTGGGCGTAATTATTATTTCTATTATTTTCTTCCGTCAGTTTCTTTTTTGTAGCTTTATTCCTAGTCATTTATTTTTTGATCAGGCAAACAATAAGCATCTCTCGTAGCTGCTAGAGCAATTTATCCAGTTGTGATCTAATTCTCCACACCTAAAACTTATTTATTGCTCTTCTAAGCATTTAATTGCCATGTGGTGTTCTATTTTTAAACCGCGAAAGTAGATCTAGAAAGTAATGAAATCTTACCTTTCTAACTGCTTACTGCACATCCTTACATTAAATAGAAGAAGTCTGCATTCTTTGTCCTTCTGTTCCATAGGAATCTCCATAAAAAACACCTTGAATAAATGTGTGTGTTCGTTTTTTTTCTATTTTTCCAATTTCACGATATGACATTTTTGTCTATCCCTGCGTTATGACCAAATAATCTTTTATTTCCTGCTGTGAATGCTTTCCTACCCATGGTTCTAGCCTTGAGAGATGGCGTACCTGTGTGTTAAGATTTGAGGTGTGACAGCCGGTAACAAGTTGATCGCTTTAAGTGTACCAGCTGCTTTTTCTTTCTTGATTTCTTTTACGATTCTTTCCTTTTCACATATGGCTACATAGCCACATGTAATCTGAATGAACTTCTCATTGGCTATATTTAAGGTTTTGTCTATCTATCTAACACCTATCCTCTGACGGGCGTTTTGTTTGTCAGAGGAGTGTCTGTAGCGATATTCATGTTGTGGTGTTGAAAGCCATTGTTTTGGCCTTGCTTGCCAATGAGGGGTCACTTATTACATGTTTGCTCTTCTTATTCTCTGTCGTGTTGATCCCTTGTCTGTTGATTTGCTACTTTAACCAGTTCCATTAATGTATGTTTCTACCAATCCGTTTTTATTTAGATATGCTGATGGTTACTGCCTTCACAGGCGTGGTTTTGCTTTTGAGAAAGTGATCTCTTTTGTAAAATGGATAAAGTAATGAGGAATAAAACTTAAGAGGAGAGACTCTTGATGGTATAGTATTAGCGAAATCAATGAGGGGTCGAGGTATAATCACATACTGCGACCATTGGAGCCAGCTCCTCGAGGAATTAGTCATTAAAACTGCGTCCAGCATACACAGAGACGTGTTATACTGCCCTCTGTGGTCAAGGTTGGGCTGTCCTAATGAGTCGACTGGGACCCACACCATGTAGCTTGCAGTTCTTTTCCCTTACCCGGGATCTCTAGCGTCAGGTTCCAAGGTGAGTAAATCCTCAACCCAGCTTTCTCCGACGTTTACAATAGAAGGACATAGTTGAAACAAGGTAAATAGTTGCAGTCCGGTCTAAATAGAGCTTCAACACAAAATATACGGGGTTGGGGCGGCTTAAGCTCACATAATGTAGCTTATGTCTGTATGCAACTCGTAGTGGGAAAGGAAAACGAATGTATAACCGTTTCCCGGTCTGCTCCCGTCACGCATACCACCTTTACCGTTGAATCTTGGGGGAGCTTCACTGTAGAAGGAAGCGAGTAGACTGACACTTGGATATTAAAAGATATAGCAGCATCGACTATTGGTATTAGGCATTCTTGTTCCGCACCCCCGAGACGGTGGGGCAAGTCGGAAACCCAGGGTTGACTCTCCACCCGGTTCTCATCACTACCTCCTTTCTACAGGAGAAGGTATTTAGTCAAGAGCCAAGTAATGATGGAATGAAGAGAAGATTGAAAGGGTGAAATGGAAAATAATAATAAGATATAAGAAGTTAGTCTATATTGACCTTGTTTCTGATTAGGGTACATAGAAGAATAGAATGACACAATTCTATTATTGAAACATACTGATTAATCTGGACTCTAGTACACTTTGGATCACTTCACTTTTATCTTAATTACTTTGCCACGCTGGGGCTTTTCATCGAGTGTTAATATTAGTTAATTGGATCACGTGTCAAATTAGGTGATATTGTCTTTCTTTGGGATAAGTTATTTATGTTGGAGAGTTCTATTCGCGTTCGGGTTTAGTTACATCTTCTGGGTTAGTTCTTTTGAGCTAAGTATTGAATCTTGTAGCTCTCTCTTTCTTACTGCAATCACTCACTTATCATTCATTCTTCGTTTAGTTCTTCTGTCGAGGAAGGGTGAACCCAATGTCTACTACGGAAACTTTGAGTTTTACTTCGCCCTTTGTCTGGTGTACGTCTAAGAAGAGTCAGTACATACAATTCTATACTTCCTACATAAAAATTACTTGAATGTGGTAGGGTTTAACTTCACGCAGTTGCCAGGGTAGATCTTGATTCTCTCATAGAGGAGTAATTTATTAACCCTTTCCTGACAGCTATGCTGTTGAATTTCTATGAAATTTAAAACTATATTGCTTCTGGGCGTAATTAAAACTTAATGTCTGTTTCATACTAAATGCACAATTTGATATTTTTTGTATGTTCCCAAAAGGAAAATATTCAGTTATTTTGATCTCAAATAATACACGATTATTGAATAGTTTTAATTACAGCTAACAAAACGTGTTTACCTCATATAATAATTGAAATAAGTTGTTGCAAAATTAAATTGAACATTTTAACAATTAATTCCTATTACAACAATGACAATAAAGGTAAACTAAAACAATCAAAACAGTGAAATAGTGCACCAAAAACTATAAGTGCCACTTGTGGAAAACTTCGTTACAGTATTTGTGAAGCCGTTTGGCAGACAATCCACCCTTCACTTGTGTGTTTTTATAGCACAAAGTACATCGGCCTTGTGTATAAGATACCAGGTAATGGTTTACGCCATCATATCTTGCAGCTTTGGTGGAGGCGCTGTTGGTTTTGATCAAGAAATCCCTTCTTTCTTCTTGCGATTTCATAAGTAACTCGGCAGCAGTTTTCTGAACTAGAAATCGGACAATTTATTTTCAGTAACAACAGTAACAACAACAGGGAAAGAAGGTACCCTAGGAGACCTTACGGTCCATTCAAAGAGGGTACCTTTGGACTAGCAATCGAGCGGGCACAAGGCTGCTCAATTGTTTTGCGTCCCTAAACGGCCACTTTTCAAGACTTTGCCTAGTCTTGACTTGAACTGGTCAACAGATTCACTGTTGACAACTTCCACTGGAAGTGCGTTCCACATACCGCAGATACTGTAAGTGAAAAAATTTCCACACAGATTGCGGTTGTAACGCTTCAGTTCAAGTTTGAAGCCGTGATTGCGCGTTCTTTTCTCACTCAGTGTGAAAATATCCTGGTAGTCAACATTGTCGAACCCTCGAAGTATTTTGAAAACTTCGATGAGCTGACCACGCAGTCTACGGGTTTCCAGCGAGAACAGATTTAATTCCCTTAGTCTATCCTCATAACTTTTATGTCGGATAGAGGGAATCAGCTTGGTTGCCCTGGCTTGTACGCGTTCCAATCTCGCGATGTCCTTTCGCAATGAAGGACTCCAAAATTGTACGGCATACTCCAGGTGCGGTCGGACAAGTGAGTTGTACAGGCACAGTACAATCTCCTGGTTCCGACAACCAAACTGGCGCTTAATAAAGCCTAGCATCCTTTGGGCCTTTTTCTCCGCCTCAATGCACTGTTTCGAGAACTTGAGGTCACTGATTGACGTGATCATAAAATTTATAAACTGCAACAACTGCTAAGTTTAGGACATGACAAAACAAGTTGCACCCCCATTTCTTTGATCGGAGTCTAGACTTCTAGGATGCCAGCATAAGGTCAGATACGTCCACACCACCCATGCCTATGTTATAGAATTTTAGTGGAAGAAGGCTAGATTACTATTCTTTTTCTTTCATGTTTCCCTCTTCTTTCTTCTTATATGGTTTCGGCAGCAAAAGGTCACCAATTATAAGGTCACCTCTTATGGGGTCGCCAGTTATAGGCCTTGTTTTGCTACTTAAACCAGGCAAAATGTGTATTTGTCCTTCTTTCTCTCTCTTTCTCTCTCTCTCTCTCTCTCTCTCTCTCTCTCTCTCTCTCTTTGTGTGTGCAGTGATTGTACAATACAGTTCAATGTTTATTGAAGTTAGTGTTAAAATGCAGTTTTCCATACAGTTTCATAATAAGACCCTGTCAAATCACATACTATAGTCTTCTTTATGAATGGCAATTGACTCAATGTATATCACATTCACTAAATATGTTCATAATCTTTAACTAATCAATATGATCTTTAAAGTACATTTTATTGCATTATAATGTTGGTTGTTCTATTTGCGGAATAAAATTCAAGTCATTTATTTATTTTATTTTATTTACCACAATTAATACTCACTCAATACATATTTTGTAAACATACAAATTAAGATTCAATAAATAATAGCACATGAAATGAAATAATGCAATACATAATAAGATACACACGTAAATATTGCACTGAAAAAAGGGAATCATAAATTATTCTTTGGAAATTTTAGAAACAAAAAATCTATCAAGCATCCAACTGAAACTTTCTGCTAGTTTCATTACTCTCCTTCATAAAGTAACTTCGTGTCTGCTTAATATCATCAAAGATCAATTCCACAAGGTCCTCTTCATCTTCATCACAACATTGTAATTCACGATCTATATCTAGATATCCTTCGGCATTTGTTACCTTTAACACATCACTATTGTAATCAGCATATTTTTTCTGTATCGAAATCTACAGGATCATTACTTTTGTCAGCAGGTTTGAAGCCATAATGTTTGTAACAGTTAACTATAGGCTCTTCTTAACTCTACGCCAACTGCTTGCTAAGAGCTTGATTGCTTGCAAAATCAATGATTTGCACTTACGCCTTTAGCAGTTGATTCTGACGTAAGATGAGAGTCTTCAATAGCTTTCAGTGTAAACTGCACCAATGCGGAGCAATATGATATCTTAAGATTCTTTATGATTCCCATATCCATCGGCTGAATGAGTGATGTGGTATTAAGAGGAAAAACCTCTAATTGAATATTTGACAAGCCTTTAAGTCCAAATGGGAAGTGCAATTATCCACAGGAAGCAAAACTTTCCCGTTTCTTGTTTGAAATTCCGCATTCCATTTCATTTCGTAAAATTACAGCCGTCATTCATGAATTTTTATTTGAGAAATACTCCACAGGCAATGACTCCATTATTAACCTCTTAAAACACCGAGGTTTAGCTGCCTTGCCGATAACCAACAATATTTTCGTTACTTCCAGACATGTTAGCACAAACTAGAACTGTAATACGGTCTATCTCTTTTTTTGAGGCTATCACAGTTTCCGTTCTAAATGTGAACGAACTATCTGGCGTTGCATGATAGTACAATCCTGTCTCGTCTGCATTATAGATGTCATTAGAAGAGTATTATTCTAGAAGTTTGGGCAGTGTTGAAAACTGCCAATCTTTAGCTAGATATAAATGCGCGCTGATCTTCTGTCTATGAGTTTTTTTGTACCTTATTTGATTGCAAGATTTAAATCTTGAAAACCACTCATTAGTTGCTTGGAACTCTGGATATCCCATCTCTCTTCCAAAAACTTTGGCCTTTCTTGAAGAATTTTACCGTTAATCCTTACGCCTCTCTTGATAATGATTTTAAACCTTCTCTTTAAAGCATTTTAAACTTTGACATTTTTAGCGTAACGTTTTTTACCTCGCGTGGGAACTTCTTTGGCTGTAATGTGAAGCTCGTTTTCATTCTTACGGAGTAGTGAAAGTGTAGTTTTGGGAATACCTAAGGTTTTAGACAACTGGGAGGAATTCAAGCTTCCATTATAACTATCAATTTTGTCCGAAATTTGAATTTGGTCTTTGATCCTTAATGACCTTCTTTTCCTAGACATTTGTAAGGGTAATCTAATAAATAAAAAATATATAGTCAACGTTCACGATGTGCATGTCTAATACGAGCCAAGCAACACAGAACGTAAACGATGCTTGACTGACTTGTAACTAAATGTACACTCTACACCAACGGCTTCATAGAAAACACTTCGGCATAGTAAACATTTAATGATAAACATTTAAAGGATATCTGCATATATTTGAAGCCAAAAATTTATATACAAAATTAACTTTTTTGGTTTGTTGTAACGTAGTTGATACAATATAAACTTTTCCATTAAGTTTCATATTTATAATTTATGGAGAAACACATTTATTTATGTACTTTTTTATTCTTTGTAAGCGGATTCTGGTTCCCTATATCCAAATGAATTTTGCACGGCTACATAGGATTTGATTCGGGGCTAGTGTTGTTTGTCCTTATAGTGGGCTGTTTCTATTAAATGCCGTTCCTTATAAACTAAGTCAAGTGTATATATATATATATATATATATATATATATATATATATATATATATATATATATATATATATATATATATATATATATATATATATTTGGCCATTAACAGATAATAATAATGAAATAATGATTAGCAAGTTGCTTTCGTCTTTTTATATGATCAAACATAGATTAAGAAAAGAAGAAGAGACATAGAAAACGGCTAAAACATTATAAACTGTTTTCCCCGTTAATCAAAGTGAAAAATGGGTGGGGTTCGAACCTATACTATCGAACACTCTTTGCTTTACAGGCCACAGCTAAACGCCTGTGATACAGTATACATCCCCCTAACAAAGATGCTTCGAGAGAGCTTATAAGCAGAGCATGCTCAATAAGTTCACAGCTTTTGAGACAAAGAAAGCGTTATTGCATCAAAGAGTCGACTCTTGGCATTTGGTGGAATCAAAACATGTTCTCAATAGCTGTCGTGTTTTCAAAACATCTACTTGTGGTATGTTGTGTTATAGAAACCTGTAATGGTGTCATATCTTGCTCTCAAAACTTGTACTCGTATCATGTTATGCATCAAAACGGACTTGGATCATAACCGTGAAAGATAAAATCCCTGGAGATAATCCCTTAAAGAAAAATCAAGAAGTAGAAAAATACCCTAATCTAATCGACATTACATTAACTTCGCATTATCTTTAAAATTACAGTCAATACTACACCCTTTAAGCTTATGGAGGAAATAAGTGAAATTATAGCTTCTCAAAAAGGCCTGATAAATTAAACACAGGCGGTTATTTAATAATAAAAGGAAAATCCTACTTAACTCAAGTAAAGAAGGGATTAGTTTTGGAATAGTTTCGGGCAATTACTTAAACTCTCGCCTTTTAATCACTTTTCGCGCTCTGAATTTATTTAACTTCTTTTCTAATTGGAAATAAATTGCCACCTATTTTGATTTTTTAAACTTTAAATCCTAACTTTTATGAAGGTTGTCATAAATTACTATGTAAATTTCTTAGCCAGAAAAAGGCTAAATATTATAAAAAACCAAAAATGCACAAGACTAAATTTAATCTTTGTAAGAGGATAAAATAGTGGATTTTCGATTTAATACTACCTTAATCAAGATGAAAGCATTCTTTTAATTCTAGTCCTCTTCAGTAAACTTTTGTATCTCTGGCCAAAAATGAAACTAATTTTATTACAATTTCTTAATATATTTTAAACGTTTTAAATGTGTAAGATCAAAAGTTAACCCTTTATGTTCTTCTAACAATAGGCGGTATATTTTTTTTTTTTAAATATTCATTTTCTTTCATTTCGACATTCTTCTTAAAAATCTGAGAGTTACTTAGGAAATTTTAAAGCAGGTTGGAACAATAGCATGACTAATCTGCAATGCATTATTTTTGCAAAAACCAAGGAATTTAAATGAATAATTTAGTTTTTCAACGAAATTAATTACACTTTTTTATATCTTTCAAAAATAATTTACATTGAAAAGTGAAAATTAACAAAGATGAAAATACTGGATCTTTGCCTTTATAATATTCCAAGTTTTGGCCAGGAAACCTAAAAAATGAGGCTCTTTTATAGCACATACAATAGAATTTCCGTATCAAGAAATGTAGCTATGATAGGATTTGGAGCGAGTGTATGTATGTCCCAATTATAATCTTTTTAGGAATAAAATAACTTTCAAATTCAATTATCGCATTTCTTTACGTTTCTCATTTTTTTTTCGAGGTTGAAGCGAAATCAGGTATCAGAAATTAAATAGCAGATATAGAAAAAAATAATTATGGGGATGCAAATAAATTGCTTCCCTACATCGTTTTGCACCCCCAACATACAAGTTCATTGCACTATTCTTCATACGATGTTTATCGAATACATCTTTGCTGTTCCGCCATGCCAATAATACATGTTTTGATAGAACAACATGCTAAAAGGAACTGCACTTTTATATGCGGTGCATACCAAAATCCAAAATGCCAAAATTTAAAAAATCAGAATTCGGAAATTTCCCCAAATTTGAAAGATACAAAGATTAATGCACCTATATATATATATATATATATATATATATATATATATATATATATATATATATATATATATATATATATATATAACTATTTATATATATATATATATATATATATATATATATATATATATATATATATATATATATATATATATATATATATATATTTGTAAATAACTGAATGGCGAGTTATGGTATATGATTGTGAAACCACTGTATAGGAACATAAAGGTGATGTCAGACGAGGCAGTACTACATCCAGTATTTTTAATCATATTAGCAATTTTAACCACCAAATGGACTACTCAAAGGCACAAATCATATATAATTGTAAAGAATTTCGTAAAAGAAAAATAGTAGAATCTATATTAATATGAGAAATATTAATAGAGGAAAAAAACAAAAAAAAACTGACGAACTAATGAATAGCCCATCCACGGAACTATGTACAATATAAAAATCAATTTAACAAATTGAATTTATATTGCAAACAAATATTATCCATGATCCAATTATCTAATTTAAATAGACCCTCACTTAAATTGAAATTAGTGTTATGGGAGAATTTGATCATGGTTGAATCCATTAAATTTCTTTCAATAAAATTGGGCATAAAAATAATGGATTTCGCATTAGACCAAACTATTTGATGGTTCAAAGTAGATTGATGAATAAACAGTGAATATGAAGTTTGTCCCATTCGACAAAAGTACTTATGCTGTTTAATTCTCACATGTAGGCTTTTTATTTTCTGGCCTATGTAAAAACTAAGACAAGATTTTGCACGGAATTTTTTAGAAATGCAGGCCATTTTATTAGGGGGAGAACTTTTAATTACTAAGATTTTTAACGTGAAATTATTAGAGAATACAACATTAACGTTAAAATAATATAATAATTTTAAAACATGAGGCAAGTGTTTATTAAAAGAGTGCGTTAAAATATTATTTCGCCTAAATGAGTGTTTTATTTTATTTCCATAGAAAGACTGCTTAGCTCTGCGTAGAGAATCATTTAGAAAATAAGACGGATAATTTAACATTTCGCTAAGGATTTTGATTGATTCTGACTCTTCATTAATAAATTCTGGGTCACATACTCTAAAAGCACGTAAATACAAAGAAATAAAAGCCGATTTTTTAGTTTTTTGCGGATGATTCGAATAAAAATGGATGTAAGAAGGAACATGAGTTGGCTTGCGGAAAACCGAGAACTTAAAACCTTGCGGTGTACAGTGTACCATGGTGTGTAAAAAAAAATAATTTTCCGGCTCATTCTATTTCATGAGTGAAATTAATAGAGGGTTCGAGGTTATTTAGGGCACCAAGAAAATTAGTTACGTTACACTCAATAGGCCAAATCAAAATACATCTTCTGCATAACGGTATCAAATAGCATTCTTGGGGAGGATGGGGGCTAGTAACTTAGACTCAAAAATTCCATATCCAAACAAACAAAGAATTTAGAATGCAAATTTTGATTAAATCTATGCAAACATGTGTAGGAATAGGCAAAGAAATTTGTTCAAGTGCTGCCGGTAGCCACATGAGCAAATCATTCACAGGGATTTTTGTAAATAAGGAGAAAACATCGAAGCTAATCATTTTAAATTTGAAGTTAAGCGTCTGCGACTTGGGTTTATCAATGAAATCACAATGATTTTTAATATGAGCGGGGGAGGGGCTACCTAAAAGAGGGCTCAGTAAAGAAACTAACCATTTTGATCATTTATAACCAACAGAACCTACAGAACTGATGATCGCACGCATGGGGGTATTTTCTTTGTGAGTCTTGGCTAACCCATATAAATAAGGTAATGCAGAGGCAGATACAGCTAAATTACGTTATATATATTTATCATTAATGCACCCCTTTAGCTTCTTGTTAAAAACTGCTATAGTAGAGGATAAGGAATCTTTATTTTATTTAATTATGAATTATTTTGGCAAAATTAATGTCAAATATAGGGACAGGCTAGAAGATATGTAGGCTTCCACTCGCATTTTGCGTTTATGTTTGACGAGGAACGACACAGTATAACCCACTGTCTAATATGGGTACATACGTAATTTAATTAGACCGGCAAATCTCGGCCCTGTACTTAGGCAGGTATGCAGCGAAGGAAAGGCAATGGCCTGCCAAAGTAGGAGTGCTACTTAATTACAGGTTGGCTATTCGAAAGGGGAACTCGTTTGCCAGATTCAACTCAGGAATTATTTAAGGAAACACCTCTACAAAAATAACCTTTAATACAAGATAAATGATTGAATATGGAGGCAAGAATAATAATGGAAATAGCACAAAGGTTAGCTTGACAATGAAATTTATAGCGGGCAGGAATTAATGGAAGGTGAGCCCAGGAAATATTAATTAATTTGACGTTTTAAATAAGAGGAGTAAGATTACTAAATCTTTTCGTTATGCGATTAGAGGGTCATCTTAGTACTTGAGAGAGAGAATGAAGTGACTTACGATGGTAGGATTCTGGATTACTTCTGATGAGTAACGGGTGCAGAAGACCAGTGGCCAGGTCTTTGTAGAACTGTGGGGGTCGAACCTAGTAAACATTTGTTTGAAAATTTTAAACGGTTCACACATTGAACCTCATAAATAGGAAGATAAACTTCCCGCTTTTAGTATCTCTCTTTTGTAAATAAGAAGATAAACTTCCCGCTTTTAGTATCTCTTTTTGGAAATAAGAAGATAAACTTCCCGCTTTAGTATCTCTCTTTTGTAAATAGGAAGATAAACTTCTTGCTTTAGTATCTCTCTTTTGTAAATAAGAAGATAAACTTCCCGCTTAAGTATCTCTCTTTTGTAAATAGAAAGATAAACTTCCCGCTTTGTAGTATTTCTCCTTCGTAAACAGGAAGTTAAACTCTCTAGTATGCAGTATGATATCATGGGTCAGCCATAGGTGGCTCTATACCAAATAAATCTTGTTCTTGAAGTCCCCGTGGAGAAAAGGTAAAAATCGATGGCGTTTTCTTGGGTTGACTTGCCCTCGATTTTTTTCTTCCTTTGCCGGCTGTGAACTTTTCGGTGAGCTCAATTTTCTTGTAGATTTCTTCCAAGTCTAAAAATTCGGAAACGGTTCAACGGTTTATTAAGTAATTAAATACAAAAAGGGGTAATTACATACATTGCATGTAGTTATAATGATAGAAAAAAGTGGTGAAAATAGATTTTAGCAGAGGAGGTAAAAGCACTGAGTAGGAGTAGGAAAAGATAGCTTCCCGGAGACATGGAAATCGTTATTAATTTACTTTTGTAAGTTAAATTTAAATACTATACAAAGATTAAGGATAATATACAATACATTCTTAAGATTGCTGTTTTTATATATTTGTTATTGTTCATTTAATTTTAGTTTATTTTAATTCCCTTTATATTTTTTCCTTTCAAATATTATAGAGAGGCTAAGGATAATTTACTATACACTCTTAAAATTACTGTTATTGTACACTTATTTAATTCGTTAGATTATTATATTTCACTACACTTTATATTTACGGTAGTTTTTAATGCTTATTAATTCTGTTTTTGTAATTTTTTAATTTAGTTTTACATTAAATCGATTAAAATTTTATTTATAATTATTGTATAAATTTATAATTTTTGCTTATTTATTTACTATATAATTTATTTTCACTAAATTAGTTTAGTAACACTTTAATTGTTCGTTACTTCATGTTAAAACTAGATTTTCTGTTACTGTCTATAATTTACTGTTTATTCACTTTTGCTTAATTTGAAATTATTTTATTTATTTTACTATTTTCACTATATGACTTTTCATTGAATTAGATTTATTTCACTAATTTGATTAGTTCATTCGCTCACAGTTATTATTTACTTTGATTGCTCTTTTTTCGGTATTCACTATTTAATTTGTGATGTTTTTTGACCACTCCTTATGACTTTAAATGTTGTCATATTTACATTATGTACGTCTCTAGGGTTGATATACACTAGGGATTTTAAGAGTAGGGCCGACACTTCTTTCCTGGAGTATGGTTTTTTCGTACGTCCATTTGTACTCACCCGAAGCTAGGCCAATGCTGAGTAGTTCCAGGTCGTCTTTGGGGGCCGGGGACAGGGGGAAGCCGAAGACACGTAGACCCACGTCTTTCCCGTCGAAAAAGAGACCTCTTTCGAGTATTTCTTTTTTCTCGGTAAGGGGGAACCCTTCATGCCCTTCGTCCTCTTTCTCTTCCTCGTCCGAAGTATATTGTTGCTTATGCGGTGTTTTTTTTGGAGTCTTATTTTTTTCTTTGCGCCTTTTTCTCTTCTTCTTCTTATGAAGGCGTATAAATTTTCCTTTCTACTTCTTTTCCAGTTCCCTTAACCCCATTACTTCGGGGTGTCTTCTTTTCTTCTTCGATGAACTCGAGGTTGAAAAGGCCCGCTGAGTCTGGGTTTTCGGGAAACCAAACATTTTTGTTGCAACTATTCTTCTCAAGAAGAAGGTTGAGGTGGGAATAGAAGGTACCGGGGTTTGTTAGGTTTGCGAGGTGGGCACCCATGACCATGGCTATGATTTCTTGCCCTTCCTTAGGCATGACCAACTTCGTAATATTCGTTCGCGTTGGAGTGGTAGTCCTTACTGCCGTATTCGAGAACGTGGATTTTCTTCTCTCTTCTTTTTCTTCCCTCATCCTATCTCTTTTTTTGCGGATGGCATCTTTACGAATTGGGCACTTCATTGCCAGGGCCATGCAATCTTTCCAACCGTGTCCGGTTTTGGCGCAGTTGGAGCATGCAGGGTTGGCAATTGTGCAATCTTTTGTGGTGTGTTTTTCTACTGCATAGCCTTTGAAGCAACAGTCGATTTGAATGCATTCTTCTTTGACAATTTGCTCAGGGCTGACCTTCAGGTAAAAGCCGAGCAGCCCGTCGTTTTTGGCTCGGTTTGCCATATCGATGGTACTGAATACTATCTTTACCAAGCCGTTTCCTTTACCAAATTTGTACACTGCTGTGATGCAGGCCTACTCTTGCTTTGCTTCGAGTTCTTTTTTTAATATCTTGACAGGAATTTTCTGTGAAAATTAAGTCCAGTTTTGTTAGTATGATGGTTCGTTGGGCCAGGACTTCCTGCGGTCCACTTGCTTCAAGCCCAATCTTCTTCAGATGAGCTTGAGCTCCATCGGAGATTAGCCTCTCAACGTCCCCCATTGTGCTGCAAATGGTTGCATAACCATTGGGAGTGTCGAGGAATCTTATCAGCACCACGTGGATCTTTTTATAAATTGTTTGTATCACCTCCATTTTTTTCTGGTTTTGGTGCCCCCCCTATGGTACGGAGGGGGATCTTTTTGCAGTCTTGAGGGGCTTATCCCATGTTGGGGCCCCTCTTCTAGTAGCTGTTCTTGAAAGAGGATGCGTACGTGAAGATTTTGCACGAATAAAAAATTTACACTTATGGCGGACCGCCTTTATATGCGTCCGCCTTTTCTCTCGATTTTTACACAAAAAGATTTACACTGCCTTCGTGGCCAAATTTTGAGGGTTCACAAAATCTATCATTGCGCCTGATTGGTTGAATTGTTATAATGTTAAGTGTAGATGAAATAACTATTTATATAGTTGTATTTTTGGAGGCCTCCCACTTTCGGACTTCTATGGTTGCCTTAGTTAGTTGACTCCCGCTTTTACAACTTACTCGAAAATTTGATAAAGTGAATTTTTGCGAAAGAATTGTGAATCGCGTGACTCGTCTTGAGTAGTGACAAAATATTAGGAATAGTGGAAGGTCGATCGTTCAAAAATTGGACCACTGGCTTTCTTCGATTGAAGACGGTTACGGACGGATCTTCACTCCTTCGTGGAGACAGGATTGAAACTTCATTTGGCTCACTTGCAATCTCCAGAAGAAAGGAAATTATTGAGGTAAAGTGTTTTTTTCTGTACCTGGACATTGGCCCTTTGTTCTCTCTTCCTCTCTCTCTCTCTCTCTCTCACCGCATTTCCTTATACACATAACCGAATTTATAAATAGTAACCATCTAGTGTACGGTAAGATGCATAAAAAATGAGGGAGATGCTTCGCTTCACTCTTGTGGTCCTCTCGGAGGGCCCAAAACCGGACAGAGGCAAGGTATTTGAGCAGATATATGAAAACTTGAAAATTGCACTGGTAAGACTAATTGACATTCAGAATGGATACTCTGCTATTTGTGCGAGGGAGGCCGATTGTGAAGCCTTGACCTTAAGCAAAGCAGTTGAATGCCTGAAGACAGTTAACTTAAAATCCCACACACACCCTCTACTTTTGGGTCGGGAGTCACTCGGCAGAAGACATAAAGGATGAAGTCGAAAGGAACCAACCTTGGGCAAAAGTAGCGGAGATTAGCAAATTCAAAACCTACACGCACGTCTTTAAGGTCATTCTCGAGGATACGGCAATGGCTCAAAAGGCAAAGGATCTCGGTCTACTCATTTTTAGCGTAAGTCTCTGCCCAGAGCAGATTGAAAGGGAAGAGTTTGTTGACTCGCAAATGTGCTTTCGGTGCTACAAGTACGGCAAGCATACCACTTCAAGCTGCCCTGAAAAAGACTTTGCACTATGCTCAATTTGTGCCGATCGCAACCATTTTTGGCGCGACTGTAAGAGTACCTCTCAAATGTGTCTCAACTGTGAAGGCCCCCACCGGAATATGTCCATGGCATGCCCGATCAGGAAAAACGAGATACAAAAACAAACCCAGCTACGACGTCGAACGGAGTAAAAGAAGGTAAATTCTACCTACGCAAAAGTAGCTAAAGCCGCGATTGTCGAGACAAACAACCAGAAAACTTATCTCCACATTGAAAATGAGCACTCCACCAAAATTATGTGTTGCATTTATTTTGCACACATAGAAAACTTTACTCGCCCTGGTAATTTTGCCACCGAGGTCAACCGCATGCTGGTAAAGAACGGCCTGCAGGAGATGTGGTTCCCGGACAACCCTCCTTCAGAGGAGGTTTTGCGAATAAGCGTAGCCTCTCAGTGCCCGGAAACGTGTCAAAAGGTACCCGCACCCCAAAACACAGCCACCACACGCGAGCCACGTCTGAACAAATCCAAACAAACTTCCCAAACAGAAAAAAATGCGCCACTTACACCCTAAAAAATTAACACCGAAACACCAAAAACATAAACACAAACCAAGACACCTAACAAGGAAGCAGTGCGACCAAAAGAGACCAGGTCTCCAAGGTCGAGAAAAACTTTACAAACACGTAGTCCCAGGTCAACCTCTTCATCTCGAGGCAGGGAGCACCAATTAAAATATCATGCGAAGAGGCTTCAATCTCAAGCTATATGCCTCCGAATCGGCCCCCTTCCCAACCGAAATTGATTGCCGCGAAGTATCTGAGGGTCTTAGGACCGGAAGATACAAGTGGGAATTCTCTGATGAGGTTCCGGAACGGTAGGTTGAGGAGGCTCTCTCCCAAAACATGATTAAAGTGACCAACGACTGCTTTCACACAATCATGGACACAAAATTTAGGGAAAAACGAAATGGCAGGGAGCGCATCCCGCACAGTACAACCATGGGGCTAAAGTGGATCGCGAATAAGCGTGTACTTTAATCCCACACACTAAAAGATCCAACATTACACAAAATGACCAACAGACTTACGATTGTACAAATGAATGTCAATGCATGGGACGGAAAAGGTTCCATCTATGGCAATATTTTGCGACCAAGTGACCCTGAGATTGTATTTATCTCTGAACACGGACTGACCGCGCAAAAAGTGTTCAAAATATTTCAATACGACGTCATTAGTAAAAATCATAGCCAGGAACGGTATGACCGCTGCGCAATAGCCGTCAAAAAGGACTAAAATACAAAAAAATACATGATCTAGATGAATCTTACCTTGCCATTGAGGTAGACACTACCCTGGGGGTCTGGTCATGGCCACATGGTACCAACCCACAAGACGTGGCTATCTACCCATGCACAACCTTCTACAGATTTTCAGCCATAAGAAAAACGTCATCTTTGCTGGAGATCTGAATGCAAGGTGTGCAGCAGCGGGGTATACTTCCTACAACAATGCAGGCAGAAACATCGCAGTATTACTTGACAGACAATACGTGACAAGAATCGGACCAGAATTTTAGACATATATAACCGTAAAAGCAGCAACAAATCCATATATAACTTTATATATATATATATTATTCCTTCATCCCATAAGGAAGCGGTTGATCACTTAACACAATTTGCAAAACTAAAAGAGAGAGAATACCATACCTTACACGGACCCTATAGAACGAACTCGAAGTATCAGCATTCAGGAAACTCCAACAGGTTTGCGATAACGCGGAATTCCGGGGAAGGGGGAGTGACGACAGTCGAGACTCGTCAACGGACGGCGTAGAATCTCCACCAAGGAGGATGAGAACAGGTGAGCTCTATACAGTCTTCCGGGACGTTAATAAAGTAGTGGTAATCTTCCTCTGAACAGAGCAGATTACAGAGAGGATCTCCTCAAGAGATCACGACGACGAAGCTTGGTTCGACTAAGATACATATCCACTTGATCTGAGCTACAATACTTCCTAACTCGCACTTTCTGATGAGAACTATGCACCTCGTCTTAAATAGGAGAGTTCGTCTGGAGGCAAGGGGAGGACGCGAGACGAGCGAAGTCTCAAGGGATAGCATGGAGTCAGAGAATGCAACAAGGGAGTTTGATAAGCGCCGTTCTGATGAGGGAGACACCAGTGGCCAGACGAGCGGTCAACGCTATCAGAGTGGGGGAGGGTGGTCATAAATGAAAACAAACATAGCTGGTGCCAGTCTAGGGCTGATAAGAATTAAGCGACAAGGCGAGTTCAAATTCATACTTCTACAGTGTTCCTTCATTCTCTTGGAGAATCAGCTGCTTTCGACAATGTATACTTGGTCGCAAATTTAGAGTTGGTTAGTTTCCGATAAACAGAAAAATATGCTCTGTTGTTTTTTTAGATATTTTGAAATCAAGAAATGGCAGTAATTTGTTTCGTTCCCTTTCAACTTTAAATCTAAGGTGGGTCAATGTTGTTTAGTTTTTAAAAAAAATGAATTAAATGAGTTATCCTTAATAGGCCATGTGACACATACACCATCAGCATATTGTAACCATGTTATGGAATCAAGTAAGATTGAGGAGGGGAGCTTTTGCTCCGATTTTTCCATAAACAGATTGCACAGAATCATGGAAGGTTGTTTGTAAAAACAACCTTCAGATTTATACTAAATGTCTGTAACGCATAAGGGCAATGTTAGGTTAGACAAAAGCAAGTGATTAATATTAACATGAAGGGCTTCATCAACAGAAACTTTAGTGAAAAGACTATTAACATCATTTTTATGTATACATTTGTTTGCCAGCGATTGCAGATGAAGGATATTTCCGTAAAATCCTGGTTTATCAATAAATCAATCTTAACTCTGGTTTTTCCTTCCTGTATGCATATATATATATACATATATATATATATATATATATATATATATATATATGTCATGGTACACCACTCTATACCATACAACACTCCTATATTATGTGAGGGTTAAATTAATTACCTACTGCAACGCGACCCGTTGAAGGATTGTTCGCAGGGATTAACGAATAACTAGGTGGTTAAACTTGAAGTGTTGGATTTTAAATCCTTAATAATCAGACAGAGTGCATTACATACTACCAGTTAGCGAGATTTATTTGAATAGGCCGAGATCATCGTTCAAGGTTAATCCTTTTTCTCAACTGCCTTGAGGTAGGTGGTGGACTCCATGAACTACACTACAACCCGAGTATTTGTATACACGATTCTGAGGGGCAAGGGGGAGTTTTTAGAAAGGAGTCACAAGCTTCAGACATCTTAATCCGGAGGCGGAGTCAATTCATCATTTAGCAGCAAGATGCGAGAAACAGCAGCTCTCTCTCGCCTTGTCACCGGGAGGGAGTAGACTTGGGACGATTTCGCAGGATTGAGGTATATTTCCCCAATGCTCTCAGGAGTCGAAAATTCGCGAATTTTCGAACAGGAAGTGACGTTGTCCATGGCGGGATACAATTGTACGTGGTCTCCAATAAATTAGAGGGGGGGGGTCAGAGGTTGTTCTTTCTCAGCCCCTCCCTTCCATACGATGGATCTTTTCTGATAGAGAGGGAAGGACAATGTACATCTCAAATTTGGATAGGAGGAATTATTGTTTTGGCGTCAGCCTGATAATTAAACGGGGAACCTGATCTGTATTCGAGAGGTTTACCTAAAGGCAATTTTGATCTGAACAAAAAATAATGTAAATGGGTTGACAAAAAAATATTACATTTAAATTAAGGAACAAAATTAGAATTTGTGTAAAGGGGTAGTGGAACAACAACACACAAAAGCAACAACACTATATTAAATGAGTATCTAAAGGGACCATAGATATATGTACAGAGTTAAAAAAAAATTAAAATAATATAAAAATATGATTCGCTTACGGGTTTACAGGCAACCTATAATTTAGTGGATTAGCCAGCATTGTCGGCTAATGGATCCGGCTAAGGTTATCAGCTATACATTTCTCGGTACCATGTATATACCAAACTGATATAGTTGGAGTATCAAATGCCATTGCATTATACGTCCGTTCTGGCTCTTTGTATTTCAGAGGTAGGACAAAGGGCGATGGTTAGATTTGACAATAAACTCTTTCCCTTTTAAATAGATGCTAAATTTGGTAATACTCCATACTATACCTTAATCTTCCCGTTCTATTACTGATTAATTACATTCACGGGGCAGTAGCTTTCGGTTCGCGTAAGCCAACGGGTGGCTTTCACTTTCGTCGGAGTATTGGAGAAGCACGCATCTAATTCCTTCGTCACTCGCATCCGTCCGGATGCGAAGAGCCATCTCGACAATAGCACTGACCTATTCGTCCTAGGGGCCCATCTGTTTTTCGAGCAAACAGGATCTTGAGTAGTAGGAACGATGTTATGCTCAAATTGGTTGGAGCAACTGGAGGTCTTGGGGCTGACATCTTCAAATCCATTTTTCAAATACTCCAGTTGACTCTTTTGAAGATGGGCTAGCCTGGGGAAGACATCCAGCAAGTGGAGTGATGATTCCGGGGGTCCCGGTAAAGGTGGGATAGTGTAATCACTATCTTGTTCAATGCATACTAATTGCACGAAATTGAGGGGGTCATCAGGATACACTGCTTACAACGGGGACTCTTCACCGGGGCCACAATATTGTTGATACATGCACGGCCCTGATATTTCTTTAAAATATTGAGGTGGAAAACCTTATCACCTGAGGGGGTTCGAATCAGGTAATCCACTGGTCCTTTTCCTTTGAAAACGGAAAAGGGGCCCTTCCACTGGCTCAAAAGTTTGTTATTCTCTGTGGAAAGTAGCAACAGCACCAACTCGCGAGGCTTAAAACTTCTTTCCTTCGCCATTAAATCGAAATAAGTTCGATACTTCTTCAAATTTACCTCAGCATTTTGGTACGCGATGTCGGCACGTATCTTGAGGCATCTAGGAGGTAAGAATAGGAGGATTGAATTTAGTTATCTAGACGGGAATTGGTGAAAAGTTCCTTTAAAATAAAAAGGGAGCCTCGAATATTACCGCCATACAGTAATTAGAAGGGGCGAATCCTAGAGTCCTATGGGGGATTTCACGACACGCAAACAGTGACACGAGTAAAAAGTGGTGCTATTCTCGGTGCTGATCGACACACAATTTTATGAGGGGAACTGTATCAGGAAAATGGGTAGCGAAGTCTACCAAAGTGAGGAAGTAAGTGTGTCCTTCAGTTGACGGGGGATAAATAGGGCCAATAAGATCATTGGCCACACAAGAAAAGGGTTCGGAGCTGATCAGGCTTTTCTGAAAGGGGGCTAGCTTGACGCGCTCTTTTGCTGATGTCCTTTGGCAGGCATCGCATGATTTGCAATACTCTGCAATTTCTCTGGCCGCACCCGGCCATTGAAATTACTTAAACACCTTCTGAGTGCTTTTGTTATGGCTAAAATGACCGGAGAATAAACTATCGTGAAAAATATGGAGGACTTGGATAGCGTGAGAGCGGGGAACACAGAAGGAGTGTGTTGAGGTTTGGTTCCGTAGGAACATTTACGATATAACAGCTCATTTTTGACAAGGTATGAGATGCTTTTTCTACCACGGGAAGACTCTTGCTCCTGAGTCCTAGCTTTCTCCCAAACTGGAGGAGAGTTGCGCACCTCTTCTGGGCGCGAGAAAAATACTCGTTCCGGAGGTTCTCCACCTCCGGATTGACCTGGTTTTCTAAAGGAAGGGATTCCTGGGAAGCCTTAGTGTCCTAGGCATGGGTCACCACGGGTTGTGGTACCGAGTTACTTGTAACCCGGGGGCTCTGTCCAATCAGTACAGAGCAAAACTTGATTGGAGATGCTACCACTTCGATCCACCCAGTCAAATACTCACATTCGATGTGGCAGTTTACAATTAGGAAACGATTCGCTCGGCCGAGGTAATCATAGACCACAGCTAACTTTTGGTGGTCAGGTCCGACCGGGGTAAGTAAATTCTCGGATACCACGATGCATGTGCACCCAGTGTCACGTTTAAAGGTGGACACACCTCTTTATTTTCAAATTTAAAACCAGCCTGGGAACGATTATTAAAGAGAAAATTTACTTGATAAACGGAGTTGTTGGTCGACGAGAGAGACGTAGTGGTATCCTGGAGAGATGAGCGAAAAGCAGGAATGGCAGTAACTTGGTGTACCTTATAGGACGACACTCTCCTAAATTCGGAATTTTGAGGGCAGTTCGGGCGTACATTACCTTCTCAAAAGCACGTAAAACAGATTATCTGCCTTCGAGGTAATGATGACGCGGGGGAAGCGGTAATTATTAGTTTAAGATCTCTTGGTTCCGCAGGAAGGGGATTTTTAGATTTCGAGGAGCCTTAAACTTTCTTGGAAGGTGCCTGAAGTTATTAATCTTAAAATTAGGACGAAACAGGGGGCTGGGCTACTTATTAATTTAAGGGTACAAGTTAAGGCTACTTGCGTAAATATCAGCCTCTTATAGGCATTCCCTGAACGTAGATCATCGCTTGTCCTTAACAAAGGCACCGATTTCGTGGATCAGGATAGCTAGGAATTGATCTATTATGACGAAGTTCAGAAAGGACTCGTACTCCTGGGGGACGTTACACGCATTTAACCAAAATTGGAGGTGTTGCTGGAGGGTGAAACTAAAATGGTGAAAGGTCTGAACGGAGCAGATCTTTTCGTGACGGAAACGAACAAGGGAGAAGTCTGGGGTCATATTCACGGTAGCTAAGAGTTCGAACTTGAGAGTAGAATAGGCTACAGTGGACTCTGAGGTGAGGGAAATGAATATGCCTCTCAACTATGAGTTTAGTAGCGGGAGCAATTTGGCGACACCATCTAGCTCGATGTCCCAAGTGTTGATTTCAAAAATCTTCTCAAAATGAGTAAGATATGATCCAAAATCTTTTTCTTTAAAGACGGGTAATCTTACTGACGGGGGCTGTGGAGTTTCGGTCCGGGAGTTAACTGACATTGACTCCAATTGATTACGGTTTAATTCCAGTTCATGCTGCCTTATTCTCTCATGCTATTTCATCTCTCTCTGTTCTCTTGATCTTCACTTTTCTCTTTCATTTCTCTCTTCTTCCTGAATATAAGTTAATAATTCTTTGCCCGACAGGCACAACGACTCTCCTTGACTCTTGAAACGGTCAAACGAAGAAGAGATCTTGTTGGGTTACTTGGGGAAACGTAATACGCGAACGGGACTATTGACGTAAAGAAACTTCTCGGCAATATAGGTGAAGCCTGACTTTCCTCAAAAATAAATATTTAAAAATTATACAACTAAAACAACACTAAAAATCTTCCTACACGATTAAGATGGGTTAATCTTTCTAATCAGGCTGGGGATTAACTCAAATATTCCGGTAAATGGAATACACAACACAAAGAACATGTCCCAACTAATAATCTAAATTTTAAATAGTTAAGAGACTAATGTTTCACTGATCTAGAACTAACATGAACGTACTTCGGCCAAAATAGAAAAATAAAGAAACTTCAATAATGAGATGGAACTACTAAAACTCAAAGGGGATGTAAATCGACTAAACTGATTTACTATGTAATGGAGCTCACACACTGGATACCAGGTTTTATAATATAGAAGTAATACGTATAATATATGTCGTAGTACACTACTCCTATATTATGTAGGGGCTGACTTAATCACCCACTGCTACAGGAACCGTTGAAGGACTTTTCGCAGGGATTAACGACCAAGTCGGAGGTCACAGTTGAGGCGTTGGGTTTCAAATCCTTAATAACCAGAGTGCATAATTGGTTGGCGAGATTTACTTGAATAGGCTGAGAGTATTGTTCAAGGTTAGTTAAAGATGAAGCAACAAAAATCTAATTTCATTTATGAAGAGCAAATTAAAAAGGAAAATAGGTAAAATGGAATTATTTAAATTGAAATTGTCTCTTGACAATTATTATGAAGAGGGAATCTCAAATAGAATTAATTGATTAAAGTTACTAGGCTCAAATAAAAAGGGGGAACTTGACAATACTAATTATGGAGAGGGTTTGAGTCTTACGGGTCGGTGACTTCGAGGAAGGTCCTTCTTGCGATGAGACAAATGGGGAGCGATCTAATGAGGTAAGTGGGGTACGATCGGATGAGGTAAGTGTGAGCTCGGCCGAATGAAGCAGGTTGGGCACGATCCGAACCAACTCTCCGATGAAGATAGCCAATCTTCAAAGATCACGTTCGACGGGGAAGGGGAAAATTCTCACAATTCCACTGGAAGAGGTAACTTCTTTTCCTCAAAGGTAATCGATTAAGATTTTCTTCGGTTCGATTATACAAAGGGGGACTGTTGCACAAATTTAAAGGCTTCGGTTCACAGAAGCTACCAATTGACTGTGGTAAAATCACGGCGGAGAAAGCTGCTGTCTGATGAACGCTCGCGGGACGAGACGATAAGTACGGTCTTATGGGTGCGTGCTGGGCTCCACGAACTACAAGCAAACCCGAGTATTTGTATGCCTGATTCTGAGAGGGAAGGAGGATTTTTGAGAAAGGAGTCACAAGCTCCAGATTCAACATTTAGCAACAAGGTGCGAGAAACAGCGGCTCTTTCTCGCCTCGTCACCGGAGGGCTGAAGGCTTGCGACGAGATCGCAAGATTGAGGAATATTTTCCCAATGCGTTCAGGTTGGAACAGGAAGTGACGTTGTCCATGGTGGGCTACAATCGCACATGGTCTTCAATATATATATATATATATATATATATATATATATATATATATATATATATATATTGATGTAAATGGGTAGCAGTCTTTCTTGAATGCACATTTCGTTAAAGACTATTGTGTATTTCGCCTTGTTAATTTTCTTTTGGAACTTTCTATTTTTATTATTAACTTTTTTATCCATCTTGTAGATGGTAGATAACTTCTCCTACGTTGATATCTCCTTTTTAAGTAACTGCTTTGGTAAATCCAAACTTTAATAGCTTAGCTTTCGATCTCTGCGATTATCTTCCGTGTCTTTATGTATTCTTTTTCTCGTTTACTACTGAACTTTCGTGGAATCGTAATCGAATCTAATGAAAACAAAACGGATTTTAGGATGTATTTATTCCTCATCATTTGAACGTAATGTCAAGAGAAATGCGCCTATCTGGTGAGTGTAATTTTTATAATCATTTTATTGTTCGATTCCAGCTCGTAGCCTGTTTGTTGAGCGTTGACTTTTTTTCGTTGATTGAGATAGCTTCTAAGATGTTCAGCTTAGATTGATTTCCCTCTTTTCTTTTAATTGTGGTCCTTTCAACTAATATATCCCTTGTTAGCCTGGTGTTATGTACGCTCTCCATATGATTTTTTGATGCTCTGTTTTGAAGGTGCATGGTTGACCGCCTCAAAAGAGTAATGGTTATTATGCCAACATGCTTCGAATTTTTATGAAGCTTGCATTCTTCATGCGTGCAGTTAACCTCGTAAACTATGTTGGTAGACTTAGGTTTCGAGGAGTCTTGGCAGATGTTATTTTTATGAGAAAATTGTTAAGATTTGTCATTTTATTATATATAATAAGCTGAATAATATCCCTTCCACTCTTAACATTGATGCTATGGTTAACAATTTCCTTGATGGATTTTTCATCTATGTTGTACGCCGATGACATTTGAATTTTATAAAACAGTTTGATGTTAAATTTACTTTCTGATTACTTTCCTTTATTCACTGGTAAAACTTGTTTTTGCAACGTAAGGTTTAATAAACGTGTAATATTCTTATTTTTCTTTTTTCTTACGTTCGAAGTAAGGATTGCTGAGCAGAGCCCATTTTGAAACAGCCGCCCGGAAGCCTTTATGAAAACGATAAATAATACTACTTTTTCCATCGTTTACGTGAAACAGACATGAGCGCTTAAGCTCCCTATATCGTTCCCCGGCGGCGGGCATCGTGCATTCGTGGACCTGAACTGCACATAACCCTCGTTCTAACTATGCCGGTCGACTTTGTTATGGCATAATTGGGGGAATTGAACAAGGCTGGTTTGAGGATTAGCCCACAGCAGAAATTAATTTCAGATACTTTACTGGAAAGGGCACTGACTGCGAACCCCGTTGAGGAAGCATTTAGCTTTATCGATGGGGGTTTACCGTCCAAGATCATAGAGGGACACGCAACCCTCTCTACGCTCTGGAGGATGCAGTCGAAAATTTTAAAAAAACAAGGAGGCGGCACCCCTGAGTGGAGGCAGTTGCTTCAGCCTTCATCCATCATCAAGTGCGCCATTAGTCATCCCTTGTGAGGATCCCTTCGCAGGCCCATCCATCTCATCATCTGTAGTTCTGATTCGCGGGGGTGCGGGTCCACTTACCGCAGGTTACACCCATTTATGCATCAGTTTTTTTTTTAACAGTGAACAAACATCACTTACCTTAAATACGTACGAGAGGGTTATTTAAATACTTTTTACAGAAGGAAGAAAACAAAGAAAAAGCAACAATCAAGCGGAAGGATTTCTTCCCAGATGAAATGGAGCACCAAACATATAGAGGCCCTTTGAGGGCCCTCCTCGGGCCAAACATCAAGATGCCGAGTGCTGTTCGCAGAACTTAATGACGCACTGATTCGCCTCATCGACGTGAGCAACGGATACATTACCCTATGCTCTGAAACCAAGGATATGGATGAAATTCTCTCCAACCGATGAATCGAAGCACTGAAAAAGATCTGCTTGGAAGCAAAACCTCCACGGCGCGTCCAAGGGTGGCGGCCAATAAGAGCGTCATCTGTCGTAAAATAGAAGGATAGATCGGCGAAAGAAAATTAGAAGACATGAAATACGAAATCGAGGAACACAATCCATGGGCGGAGATTAACGGGAATATAAAATTCAACAACCATACCTATGTTTTCAAAATTACGTTCCAGACTGCTGAAATAACTCAATAAAATAAAAGATAAAGGCTCCTAGTCTTCAACACGAGGATTGCATTGGAGAGCATAGAACAGGAAAAGATTCATAATATTCAAATGTGTTTCTCCTGTTACAAATTGGAGCACCACACGAGCCACTCCTGCCCAAGCAAAGACAACAAACTATGTTCTGAGTTCGGGCAAGAGGGCCACAGGTTAAAATTTGTGCCTGATCGACGAAAAGTTGCCTTAACTGTAACGAAAAGCATAGGACACTTGCCATAAACTGTCCAAAATGGAAAGAGCTAATTAAAAAAAAGAAGTGAAAGGACGAATGCGTAGTGACCAGGGCTACGCAGCGGCACCACCAAGACCTAACCAAACCACCACTATCAATCAACCAACGATGCATCTTAACAGTGAAGTGAGCTCCAAGATCCTCACGTGCATTATCCATGCCCACAGAGCCAATGTGGGAAACCCTGGTTGCTATGAAAAGGTGCTCAATTTGTTGTTGCGAGCCAATAATCTACTAACAATTAAAGTGCCCAAGTCACCACACTCACTAAAAATACTTAATATGAGTACCGCCTCATCATAACCAAAAAAAGAAGAAGTGATGCAGAAAACATCTTAGAAAGAATCAGATGGGACCTAAGAAGAGTCTTCAAGTGACTCGACCTCCGAAGATGAAGATGAAAAAGAAGAATGTGTACCAGAACCCAGGACAAGATCTCAGAACCCCTAAAGGAGTAAATCGAAGACTCCCAGCTCCCCCAGGAAACAACAAACAAAATCGAACATGAACATCTAAACAATTGATGAGCAAACAACTTAAAATTCACCTCCTGCTACCAGAAGGTCCCAACAGGGACCCCAGTTCAAAGAAGTGGTACATAAGATTTTAATATGCAAAGAGACAAATTAAGAATCTTGAGTACCAACATCGATCGATGGAATACAAAAAGAGTGCAGTACGGCAACATTTTTAGGAACATGGATGCTGATATAATACTCATTTTGGAAGACAGGGTTAACACGGATAGTGATAAAATCAAGATAAGGAATTATGACATGTTAACAGTGAAACATTCTCAAGAGCGATACGACGGAGCAGCCATCGCAATTAAGAAGTGAATAAAATTCATGCAGCTCAGGAACTTGGAAGAGTCCTACCTCACCATAGAGGAAGAAATGAGCCTGGGGAAGATTGTTGTTGTCACGGGATACCAACCTCGGTCGCACGAATATGTGCCTAAACAAGCCATCAGGAGTATACTCGGTCGAAGGGTCCCTATGATATTAATGAGGGATTTGAACGCACGATGGGTCGAGTCTGGGTACACTCGTACTAATGGTATAGACAGATGCTTGAATACTCTTTGAATACTCTCATAGATATGAACATCGTCCAGAGACTAGGCCCCGGCTTTCTGACCTTCATCATGGAAAGGAGCGCCACCAACTGGGACATTTGCTTGACAAACTTCCTCTTACCATTTAATTATAACATGACCCCTGAAGTGATACCTTGTAGCAACCAAAAAGGGATTAATTAACCTTTATTTCCACGTTAACCCTATATTGATACCATCACATAAAAGGAAGAATTACAGCAGGGCGAATTGCGATAATTACGAGCGGTTGTTAATAAATTACATCCCAGCGAGCCTCGATGAAGCTACGCTCGAGGAAATACTCAAGGAAAAAAAGCGGTTGGAGGCCCAGATGATCGAGGTTGACAGAGAGTCGACTCCCAAATCTGAATACAGAACAATCTCTGCATATAAATAGACCAATCGTATGAAGGGTTTTCACATTCAATTGAAAGATTTATATCAAATGAGCATCACCACGGGAACATCCCGTGAGGCAATGTTCCGTACAAGAGAAATAAAAGAAGAACTTAAAAATCTACTATATGAACAGTAGGAAGAGAAATGGAATGAAGCTATCGAAGAACTTGATAGTGAGGAAACACCAAAGGAATTCTGGGCGAAGGTCAAGATGATGAAAGGAATGCCCTAGAGTAAAAGGGTGGAATTTGAAGACGCCTACGGTAAAATAAAATTAGAGGAGAATGAAATAGAGGAAATTCTTACGGAACACTGGGAGCATATTTTCAAAATCAGTGAAGAAGAAAATGAAGACTTTGATATTGATTTTGAAAATCAGATTATAGACAAGCTCAATGAAATCATTGTAAGGACACACCCGAAGTACCAAGCGGACATTGGAGAAGGTGAAAAAGAAAGAATGACGTAAATGTAGGCTACTTTCCCGACGCATATTAAAACAGCTAAAATTATATTCATAGTCAAACCTGGAAAGCCCCTGACGTGGAAGGATATTTATCGCCCAATATTCCTTCTGGAATTTGTGGATAAACTTTGAGGAAATCCTTAATAGAGGACTCATGGATCACTTGGAGGAGATCTCACTTTACAACGAACAATAATACGGCTTCAGAAAGAAGAGAAGCCGTGAGATGGCTCAAGAGAAAGAAATCGGAGCTATATCGACATCATATGCAGAGACGTATCAAAGGTGTTCGATAAATTATGGCTAAAGGGGGTGCAATACAATATCCTCCAGCTGGGTTTAGGCGCAAAGCTTGAAAAATCCTCTGTAACTATGTCATGGAGAGATCGGTTTATATCAATATAGGGCGCAAAGACGGTTCCTCCTTTCCACTACAGGCGAGATTGCCTCAAGGGGGCTGCCTCAGTCCAACCTTGTAATCGATCTATACAGCCGCCATCCCAGAACCAAGCGCCTCTACTATCCTGAGCATCAAGTTCAATGATGTTATAAGCCAACCCATAGTTTGTGGATATAGGAATGCGCCTATGCAAGCTCGACTGACTGCAGAAGAAATATGAGAAGTAAAAAAATATGAATCCAAATAGAATATCCAAACTAATGGCGACAAATTCAAGATTCTCCCATTAGGAAGAACAAAGATCGCAGAAGTGAGAGTAAGAGATACGCGTTATCTTTACACGAATGAGTGCAATTTATTCTAGATGAAGGTCACTTCTAATTGGTGCATTAAGCACGTCACAGAACAGATATAAAGATCAAAATTGGCAGAAACCACAGTCAGAGAAATAAAAGAAAACTATATCTCGCGCTAGTCAGATCCACCCGCATCTATCTTTCGGCATCTCTTCTCAGCGTCTCGGAAAGCGTAAAAAAGTTACGAAAAGAATACAGAATAAATGTTTGTGTAATAATCACCAATACACGCAGGATGGAGGGAAGGAAGCAATAGGATCTGCACAGAGCGACAAATATCAGGCCGCTCAACAGAGTTCTACAGGATAGAGCGTCAGATATGAAAGAAAAATAACGTTAAATAACATCGAAAAAATTAGAGCACTCATGAAATATAACTAAATAGGTTCATGTCACGTACGTTTTCCAAGGAGCGTCAGCAAGTTTAGAAACGTAGTCGTCCCGTTTTTTGCGTAAAATAACTAACTACCAAAAGAAACCTACGAAGAAACACAACCAATAATGACGAACTAACTTCAATTTAAACAAAACCCCAATGAAGATATCAAATTAACCCAACGATTACAAAGAAAATTCACTCAAAATAATTATTAAGCATGAAAAACAGAACACACACACGAATACAAAAAATGAATGATAAAAGCAACAAAAACATATACCAATATTAAAATAGAACAGACGTAAGAATCACATTAAAAGATAAAAACAGAAAATGTAACAAAGAACCAAACTACACTTCAAGGGAAAAAGAAACGCTTGAACGCTATCTATTAATATATATATATATATATATATATATATATATATATATATATATATATATATATATATAATGAAACTATCATTCTTATACACCACTATTTCTTACAGACACCTACCTCACCATTTCCCAAGGTTGTTGATGTTATTGTTGTTTTTATTCGATTAAATTCCGATTCTACCATTCTTCATTAGTAAAGGAGGAAAGGAATACCTAAGAAACTCTGAAGATGATTGCTTGGGTCGAAAGCTCAGCTATTAAAGTTTGGGTTTTACTAAACGTAGTTACTTAAAAAAAGGAGATGAACGTAGAAGTTATCTACCATCGACCATATTGACAAAAGAAGACAATAGGAAAAATAGGAAGTTCACAAAGAAAATTAATCAAGTCAAAATACACAATGGTGTGTGTGTGTGTGTGTGTGTGTGTGTGTAGCAAGAGAAGTAGTTGATGCTTAGTTGTGAGAGAAGGGGTTGATTGATTGTGGCAGCGGTCACCAGTTTCAAGTTGGAACAAACAATATTCCTTCTCACTGCTACATGATTTGAGTTCGTTCTTAAGGGTGTCCACCAAATAAGTTCGTATTTGGATTTTGCAAACAACTTAATGGGCAATAAATTTATTTCAAACTTGAGATTTTAGGATGAATGCGTGGAGCTTGTGAATCCTATCCACTGATGTGGATGGATTACAACGACAAGGACGAAGTGATTTGATTGACTCTGTTGATAATGCGAGTAATGTGTCTTTTTTAATAATGTGTGCTTGTTTTATATGTGTAGAGAAGGTGCGCGTGACCAATGTTTTTTTTTGAAGGAAGGAGCTTTGTGTGAACTGAATATTTGCTGACGTGTGATGGAGAGAGAGAGAGGGAGAGAGAGAGAGAGAGAGAGAGAGAGAGAGAGAGAGAGCAGAGAGAGCAGAGATTAGCTATAAAAGGAGTTTTATAGATATATGGTGAAAAAGGAATTTATAGTAAGAAAACGATAACAAAACATAATATCAGTGTATCAGAATGGCGTCAATAAACAAATAGAAGGGAATGGTTAAATGACAGTTCTATAGGAATGCAGTTTGTTGTGTCCCAACCAAGGCGAGATCAATCCTCGCTCCTTTCAGAACACGTGAGTGTGAGAGACAACCTTTCGAGTACATGTATCACTATATATATATATATATATATATATATATATATATATATATATATATATATATATATATATATATATTTAAAAGCGTTTATATTTAGTATAAGAAAATAACCTTGTGTGGAAAAAGGCAAAGCAATATTTCTAAATGAGTTTGCCAAAGAAATATGAAAAATATTCCAAGAGTACACGAGGAAATCTCTCTCCTCGCTTTAGGCCATAAATAAGCCAAGAATCCTCAAAGTCTCTGTCTATCATAGCATAGGAAGTGATATATTTCCATTTCATAATTTAGGGTCTTGTAAAGTCAGCCAAAAGATTCATTACAGAAATTGAAACTTTGATTCGTACATCAAAGAGTGCTGGAAATCTGATTATCATAAAGTGTATACTTTATGAGACACTCTTTAAAAGTTAACGTTCTAAAGGGAATTTTATGCTAAATTTTTGATTGAATTAAAAACAGAGAAATTTGTTTCCAGAATGTAACCACCACATAAAAATACCGAGAAATTATTCTGAATTGTATCAATTTTGGTAATGGGTCACCCTACTCTGCCAAATTTTATATATGCTCGCATAAATGCTAATACATTGCATTTGTGTAGCCGCTTATGTGATGTTTTATTTAACTTAACAGAATAAAAATGATAAGAGTTTATTGTATGTTTACTAACTTAGATGTAACAAATCTACAGATGGTGATTCTCTTTCAAAGAAGAGCAACAAACCAAGCGTAATGCCAAGATGTTTTCAAGTATGTTTTTAATCTGAGAATATTACTGATAGTAGGGAAGTTAGAAGGGTGGAAAATTTAGGGTAAAACATAAAGATAGTAGCCAAATGATATTAATTAGGTCGTAATGGATCGGAAGGCCTGCGATTCTATTTAACTACCTGCTTATAGTATTAATAATATTTTGTATCGACCTTTCCAGATATAAGGGGTTCTAACCTTAATATATTAATAAAGGGCTCAAATGTAGGCAACAAACACTGATTCTGTGTTTTGAAAAAGTTAAATATTTTTCAGAGATGATTTGAGACTAGTTGAATCCCAAATTCCAACGTTAGTTGGTAGCTAGTTGTAAAAGGGATGTGAGAGGAATTGGATATTTGAAAATAGTGTTAACATTTGATAATACTAATGAATTTAAACAGAGGATAGTGTTGCAGTATAAAAAAATCTAATTGATTTCACACTACGTGCAAGGGAACCAAATTATCCTTCCACGTAATTTATTTCAAAGAATAAAATAAAACCACAACAAAATAAAGAAGCTAAGTACTTACTTTATTCCCCTAAACAGAATAAATTAACTATAAATGTTATACTTAAGTGGAGAGAAGTTAATTTGTAAAGGTGAGAAGAGAAGTTATTTTGAAAAGGTAAGATGACATTTTAAAGCAAATGGACGGTACTGTGCCACCTCTGTGTTCTACTAATCGTAGTCCTTGACACTCCTTGTGGCAGTACCATTTGAGCCACTGCATTTTGAAAACGTGGAACAAACGAAATCTCACACAGCCGAACAGGAAAGGTAAGGGGGAGTCAAGATCGAGGGAACTCTCCTTCCAATTCCCGGGTTGCAAATTCTGCTTCAACCCCAAACTCCTCCAATCCATTTAGGGGTCTAGAGGTCCAACTTCGTCAAGAGGATCCTTAGAGTCAGCAGAAAACTAGAAAGTGTGGGGCGCAATGAGATTAAACTATAATAGTTCTACAACACAACTCACAGCAACGACTCACGATCCTTAAAAAGAAAATGGATAGCAGCTTTGTGAAAAATTGACGGATAAAAAGTGATTGACAGACAAAAGAAGGCCAGGTAGACGAAAGAGAGAATGAGAAATCTATTTGTTGAAAATATTTGTCTAACATAATATAAAGCCAAAATGATTAAAATAACGTTGCCTTAGAAGAGGTGAAATTATGCAATGCGAAAATACAAGAAAGTTATATAACTGCTGTAAGTAGTTCGATTACTCGAAAGCTGATAGGTAAATAATAATCTCAAATCTCTTTTTGCGCAAAGTAAGGAATCTTATTGGTCGGAAATAATGTGAGTAATCTTTTCCTCTCAAACCTTTAAGATGCCATCTTTTGGCATCTTCTAGAGCGTCTCTTAGGTGTTCCTGGAGATTCCGAGAAAGAAGGAATTGGACCTGTTCCCCTAATGTTTTATTTTCTTGTATTCTCTTCTTCATTTTTTCAGACTGTCACCCTCTAAAGAGCAACGTATTTCCTGGTTTTTGAAAAAAAGAGCGAACGTGGTTATGAAACCAATATCTTCTCCACATTTCATAAATCTTAGATGAAAATTCCATAAAGGAGATGAGTCATGTTATCACAATATATTTTATCCATTCCGCTCTCTAAACTGCCTCGGTATTTTTTTATTCTTCTTATTCATATTAATTTTAATTTTCTCGAATATCTTCATCTTTATATATGTCATTGTTCCCCTCTTTTTTCCCCTCTCTCCCCCTCGCTCACTCTTTATTTGTCCTAGTCTGTCCATTTCAAATTTTGCATTACTATGCCGCCTATAAGCATCTCTGTGTGTAGATAACGCGACCTGCTTTCAATAAACCGCTAAGAGATTCAACTTCCCGTTCTATCTCGCGAAGATAATTTAGGAGAATTTTATCCTTTTCCGATTCCTCCTTAGATATTCTTTTGCGACATTGAAAGAATGTCTGCCTGACACTAAAAAATGTAAAAAATAATTGAGAATTTTTGCGAGCGAACAACATTGCAGCGTAGGGTCGAATTTACATTCGGAATTGTAATATCTGTAATATGCATTAGTGGTTCCAGCACAAGCTCACCAAGGTTGGAATTAAATTAAGAGGCTTCGTATTTTATGGCTGATCATATTTCCCTGATATGACAATTTTTACTGCGTTGGTCGTTTGTTACCCAGGATGGAAGTATATTTAGAATATTGAAGTTTTTTCACGCAGTGAATGTGAAAGAGAGAGAACTGCGTCACTATACTGGATCTTATTTAGAATTCTTTCAGTCTGAAAACAATATATTATAATGAATTAAAGTATGCTCAATTTAAAACTGCAAGATGAAACGTCTTAGAAGTGCGTTCGTGCTGTAGCAGAATAAGCATTAAAATGGAATAAGGAATGGAATAACATGGAAAATGAATTTCAATATGTATATGGGAGCAAAATGTTATTTACATAAGATTACATCAGCAATTTATGTTTTCGTCCATACACATCTCCAGGCATATTTGTTTTTCCATCTGTCCCGAGAAAAAGTTTATAAATTCGAGATTTCACTTCAGGATATTATAATTTATATTCAGACAAAGCATTATTTTGAATGATAAATATTGCTTTGGTCGAACTTTACAACCACAATACTTTATCTTGAAGTGATGCATGAGCGAAAGTTAAATAATAAATTCGAACAATATTTTTTAAAATACTGTAAGTTACAATATTTGGAACGCTATGATTTACAGATGCTGTCTAACACTAAGTAGCTAAGTGTTCGTCGCTTACTTGAGTAGCCCCTGGCTAAGGTCTGTTCTTTTAGGTTGGTAGCTTTGAAGAATTCCGCCGAACAATGCTCTCCTAGTGATTTATCACCCGTGCATTTATTGATTTCGTCTTATTTGTGGAAGTATCGGGCAGGTTGCAAGTATGTGAGGAGATCTGTCTAGCTTTTGATGGCAGCAGTCGAGATTTTTGTATCAAACTGGTCGGTACGGTATTTTTATGTGTCTCTATTTAGCTAATCCTCGTAACGCAGACTTATCATGGTACTCATTTATGACTTGGATGGTATTTATTGTTTTGTTGGTTAGTTGGGCGTAGTTTGGAGAAGTGAGATCCCTTGGAGACACAGGACGTGGTATATAACAAAGTTGTGTGTAGGTTTCGTGAATGATAGTGTGTTATTTATCTAATGCAATGGGCGCATTTGTTTTCGGGTGCCATGGAGAAATTGCATTCCAAGGATTTCAAGATGGGGGTTTATGGGAAGGATATTTTTTTCCGAGTGTAGGTGCTTAATTGAAGTGCTACGATAGCATCGTGTGGCGAGGTGAATTGCTTGGTTTTGTGTCTTTTTTTGTCTTTTAGGAATGGACTGCAAGATTGGATTCTCAGGCTATAGAGGCATATGGGCATGATGAAAGGATATACCACATGCAGATGTTGACGATGTATTGTTTAAGTTCCAGGATGTGATTAAAATAAGAGGCCAGAGTGTGTTCATTTTTATGAAAGCCGTGTCTGGTGTGTATCTAACGTATAGTTCTATTTACAATAAGTGGGGTAGTTTGTCAAAATAGAAGGGCTGTTTGTTGTATTCAATATTGTGGTTTAGGCAGAGAAAAACAAATATTTTAAGGAGAGCTTGCCATTAGTTTTTGTGGTAGCGACCAGTCTAATATTGTAGTGTATAGCTATAGATCACCTGTGCTTTAAATGATGGATGAGAATGGTGATTTAATCTGTTGAAGATGCAGTTGAGATTTTGAAAAGGGATCTCAGGTAGGAAAACTTTAAAGAAGGAGGGAGAGAGCAAGTATCCATGAGTGATTTTATTGTACTTATCCCATTGTCAGCTAGTTATTAATTATTTTTTTTACTTGAATCCAGTAAGTAGTATTCTGTTGATAAGATGTATCTAAGTACAATAATGTCAAAGCAATTGTATAATGCTAGGAAACAGCTGACAATGTGTCAGGTAGGGTGATTAAAATGATTCGCTTCCTGATTCAAATAAAAAATACTGCGTAATTAATATCGAGGAGTCAGCTTAAAAATAATAAAATCAGCACATTTACTTGACCTACCATCTCTCGAGCAAAAAATGGTTATATAAAATGTGTGGCTGGTATTGTCGGACTGTTATTATGCTCGCTAGCCAAGTAATTTGAAGGAACTGAAGAAAAGTGGCAGAAAGAGTGGTCCAAAGTACTTGTGTGAGAGGTTTGAAAACTAATGGCGTTTTATCAAAACTGCCACACACTATAATTGTAAACAAAGTACATATATGCTACAAAGTGATTGAGGGAATTAAATATATTTTTGCGTGTTGCTTTGTTATTATGATGCTGAACATATTTATATCTATATACGTTTGAGTTTTGTTCGTAATTACATGTAAGCCATGCAAGGTGCAACTTTAGATTATGTGTCTGCACATAATGCAGTATACAATTTATCAAGCGTATATTGAAAATTTATTTACCTTAATATATATAAGAATATATTAATTGATAGTCGAAAATAGAGGAAAAATTTAAACAATAGTTTCGTTCAAGTCTCACACACTAAAATTTTTCACTTAATGTATTACTGAGGGGGAGAATTTGCCTGATTGTTCATAATTTAATAGTCACCCTCGTAATCTAAAATACTGTCCATGTACAATAAATACTAAAAAATCAAGGAAAAATGGTAAACGGAAGTAAGACGCTAAATTTCGAATAACACAAACATTTTATTATATAATGGAAAGAGAATAGATAACGTACTGAATAACGGCATCAAATGGCAAATGAACAGAAGCAAAACTTTAAAAAATAAAACATACAGCAAAGTACAAAAAATAGTATACATATGTTGATCAGTGGATATTTCTTTCGCATCCCAACTAATGTTTGAATTTGACTGTTGTTGTCTATGATCACTAGCAATTTGATTGAAACTTTAACTGCTCCTCATTTATTTTCAACTTTCCATTTAGCTTCTTGACCAGTGGCTCAAGTTTGGAAAACATAGTTTGAAATTCCATTTACTGAATTTGGCATTTATGAAGAGGAATGGTCAATCAGAAAGAGATGTAGCAATTTCAAATTGCACGTACGTTCCTTAGTGTTTGCTAGTTTAAACTACTACTTTTAGAAGAAGCAGATTGAGATGGCGTTGAGTCTCTTGGCATCTCTCTCACTTGCTGTAAAGCACTAGGTGCACTTAAGTTTATTCCCATCTATGAACTCTTCCAAGAAAGATGACGGAAGTATCGAGTAATACCTGATAGTCATCATTAATGTCAAGTGCTTGTGGTTTTGAAAAGTTGATGAGCTCTTTTTTGTGCTTAGCAATCGCTCCTTTAGATTCGAAATTGTGTCCACTTTCTGGAACTGGTGCAAGTAAATTCAGGTCCAATGAGCTCGAAAGCGCTGCAGAGGCAAACTTTATGAATCAGATGAGTGTGACTTCAGTGATGCTCTAAATATCACATGTAGCACCAACTCCTGTACATAGTGTTTAAATGGGTTGTATAGCAGGTCATATTAAAATTTTATTCTAGCTGAACGATAATTTTACCATGATTCCTACGTTTGCTGCGTTTATGTCGAAACACATAGCTGAAACACGATCGGTACTTCTCCTGCATTCAGTCATTTCTTGGGTGGCATTTTCTGTTCCTAGCGCAATTCCTAAAAGAGGTTTTGTCACTCAGATAAGAAGCTCTGTTCCAATGACATAAGAATAGCTTAACGATCAACATGTTCTCTTGATCAGTTATTGTATGAGTTCCCTTGGAACTCGCTCTCAACTACTGACCCCCGTCCAGCAGATCTGTGGTATCATGACGAGAATTGCATACAATCAAGTAATGCTGCCAATTACACTTGCCTATGTACTTCGTTGGTCTATTTTACAACTTGACCGATACAACACATGCTTATTTTATTGGGTATGATATTTACTCGAAGATGAGGAGTCCAAGATGGACAGGTTAAATGCTCCTTTTATTTTACCTTTTGATCGTTTTTATCGCTTCCTTTTTGTCTGCCACCAAGTTGATTGTTCTGACACGTTCCTTCAAGACATTACGCAGCCATTTAATTTTCATATTGAAGGTGGAGGAAGTACCAAATGCACGCTTGTATATATGAAGTTTAGATCTTTTTATCTAATGAAATGTTGCCTCAAAAAGTGGGGATAAACACTTGCGAGTTGGACTTTAGGAATAGATAAATTGTATACCTTTCTCTACTAACAATTAAGAACATAAAATGCAGAAAGTTGAATCAGAAAACTTTTACATTATTATTATTTTACTGATGAGTGATATACGAGCGGTCTTCAAAAAAACCATAAACTATAATGAAATCAGAAGACTTTTGCAAGGGAGGAACACTCCATTTCACCATATCTAAAAAGCTAAGTGAGAATTAAGCCAAATTAAAACAGTACTTTTAAAATTCCCAACCAAAGAAAAACGAGTGACCTTCATTTTTTTACCACTTAGAAATAAAAAATAGCCCATCTTTGGTCAAGATGGAGCAAACTGAAGCTGCTGATATGATCAAAATACTTGCTTTTATTTTCATTTTTAATCGATGGTCCTTTTCAACTATTGTTAGCATACGTTGGATGTTTTCTTCCCTTACTGACGTTGACGATCTGCCACTGCAAATGTCTTCTTCCACCTCTTCTCGTACATGTGTAAAGTGGTTTATCCCTTTATAAGTAGTAGGCTTTTTTAAGGGGAAGGGGACACTGTCTCCATCAACTTTTATTAATGCATCAATAACACTGTGTAACACTATTTTTTTCTTTAGGGAGCAACTGTTATTTTATATTCGTTTGTGTCTATAATACATGAAAAAACACTGTTATCTATTTCAAACTTTGCTTTTGTTTCCAGGATAATGATATTTATATGAAATTTACCTATTCTCTCTGGAAAAAAGAGCGAATTTAAACTTACATTTGCATAAAGTAGAAACAGAATGCCATAATCCGAAAATAACATTTATTTATTCTAGAATTACATCCGTGAGACAGTTAACATATTAGAAATCACTAGTTTTCTGTGATTTACGCTTATACCGTAAATTACTTTCACGAATCTGTGACCAAATACAGGCTCCCATCAGATTTTCAATATACGATCCTTGATAGCGGCGATCAAAGTCCAGTAGATCCTGTTAAAAGCGCTAGCCCTGCTCCTCGGAGTACGCTCCCAAATTCTTCTTCAATTTATCAAGATGAGGGTCAAGAATATGGACTTTCAGGACATCCTGCCACCCATCGTGCCGTAGCTTCTCACCAAATTTTCAACAAGATCTACATAGTTTTCGGATTTTTAATTACGTAGGAAGCCCATAACCACTGCGATAGAGCTGCCCTAGGTTGCTTTTTTCTTCCTAATTTGCTTCTCGGGAAACCACTTGAACTTCTTGATATTTTTTCTTTGTGGAACGGCGAAGACCTTTGCCGCAGATAGATTAGAAAAGAAATCTTGGAGATACTTGAACGCTGCTGACTCCTTAACTAGAGCTTAGACGAATTGTTTCAAAAGCCCAATTTTAAGTGCACAGGAAGTAACAGTACTTTTCGGGGGTTCAACAAAGGCTCCCATTTGACGTTGTTTCTCACCACACTAAACTTGGTCCGTTGTGACCAATCCCGCTGATGGTAGCGTGTCACGGTGTCCCTGCTGTTCCAAAGGCAAAAATAACAAGGAAACTTGGTAGAGCCGCCTTGGAGCCCCATCAAGAAGGCCAGCATTTTGAGGTTTCAGATAACCTCCTAACCATATTCTTCATACTTCAATGCATCTAGCAAGATCTTGAAACTGCTGTATTTCTCTTTGTGCTGGACCGAGTGACCAAGGGGAAGAGATGGATACATGTTCCCGCTATGACGCAGCCCTGTTTGAGGCTCTTGGATGAGTTCTCACTGAAAAGGCGCCACACTTTGGGGTTACAAGCGATTCGATTGACTCAAACAGACCAGTTTCATTGTGACAAAAACAAAGCTCAACTTGACGTGTAAAAAAAGCTTTAAAAACAATGGTGACGCTTTCTATGACCTGATATTTACACACTGTCATCTACCAAATTTCAGGGCTTGAGTCTCCAAGTTAAAGCTCGGTAGTGGACTTTGCGAGACCAAGATCTCTGACAAGGTCGTTGAGATATTTTTAGTTGGGTTAGTATGGACTTCTCATGCTCAGTTGCACCTCTGTAATCTGGATCAATGACTTCATCCTCTTCTTAACTGCTTTTCCTTTCAAAAGACTGCTGCTCTCTTTTTGGAAGAGTGGGTACGGGGAGTTTAAAACTGTGTGGCACTGGTGCAATAGATGAATGAAGGTCTGGTTATATGATAAAAGGCGTATTTTTCCTGCTCGACTTTTAGAAGTGTTCACCATGCAGAGGAAAAAATTGATTGATTGGTCAGTTAGTTCCCTCCAAATTCGAGAGATTGCGATATTCCTAACTGTCATTTCAGCTCTGTACCATCCTGTAAAATAAGAAAATGAAAACATAAGTATAAGTATACAAATACTTTTCACCTAGTATTATTATAAATGTTGAAAAAATTAAAATCCAGTACCCAAATAAACAAAACACATTATATATATATATATATATATATATATATATATATATATATATATATATATATATATATATATATATATATTTATATATATTACCTTCCAGAGTTTTTTGCAGAACTCGCATGTGAAATGAGGTGCCCAAAGTTTGTCTTGATCTCCAACTGGCATGCCGAAAATGCTTTATAAGCATCTCACATTTTAGCAGATCTCTCTACAGAGTACATTTTTGCACTTGTCTCAATAAAATCGCCGCAGACATAGTGCATCGGCGTGGTTTGAAGGAGAGCTAACTCAGAAGTGGACCACACGGCCTTTGCCGGCTCTAACATTTTATAATCTTTTAGCAAAGTGCGTCTCTCGGATGCTTACATTCTCTTGATGCCATGTGTGACGAATTCTTCTATTAATGACGAGTGATGATGTTAACGCTGTATCGTCCTGAATTAACTGATCTTTTGAGTAGACATTCTTTGTATTTATAGTCATCTACGTCGCTAGAGCGTTCTAGAAATTCTTCAAACAGATAAAAATTCTCGAAAGTTCTAGAAAGCTCTACAGTTTATTTTTCACCAAATTAGTGATGAATGTATGTGGAATGTAAAAGAGCTGCCATTGCTGTCTAGGTCGCAAAAAAGCAAAATATAAGCGAAATATTAGCGATTACTACTTTATTACTGTTTCGATAACTTTTTAAATACAGTATATGATTTTTATACCATTACTGAAAAAAAAAACCTTTGAAACTTTTTAGATATTTTTACTATTTGCATCAAAATAATGTTATTTACCATGAATAGGCTAATTTAAATATTCAATGTCCTGCCACAAAAGAAAAGTTTGGGAATTAAAATTGACTTTTTTATTGGATAACGTCACAAACAATTAGGAAATAACACTTTTAACCCAAGGAAACGACAAAAGTGAAATTTTGTTACACAGTGTAATTTCACTCTTAATTAAGCCAAAAAGCTTGACTAGATAATTTTTGGGGGACATTGCTTCAACTTTGATGGAATTTATAGTATTAATGCGGCCTCCAAATTTAAATTACTGTCATGAAACAAAGTAATTTCTGTGCACGTAACTAAAGTCACATAGGTAGAAGTTTATATGTCTAACTAAAATTTTAAATGGTATCCCATTTTTTAGAAATATTAGTTTACTACAAACTTTTTGAAGACCAATTGCATACGTTATGGGTGTTTTATGGGGGGATAAAACTGCACTTAAAAGATTTTACTGTATTTCTCAGGAATAAAGAGGAATGGGTACAAGCACAAAAATATGCACTCGTCATACAGGTTAAAAGAGATTGCAAAATTTTAATAGGCATGGGGTATCTACCATATTAACGAAAAAGAAGATACACCGACTATGTATTAAACTTTGAAAGGTCAGGTGACTTTTGATTATAGTTAGTAATAAATAACCAAACAATATGTTACGAGCACAAATGGAATAAAATGGAATAAATTGCCGTGATGATAGCATGGACATTCCAAAATTAATATTTATACAAACTCCTAATATATATATATATATATATATATATATATATATATATATATATATATATATATATATATATATATATATATAGGGTCATTCAATAAGGTCGCTCGATATTTAAATGTTAATAAAACAAATTGTGTTTGATATATGCACTCAATTTATTTTAAATTTGAGAGTACATTTTATGGCATTAATTGTGGAATATGACGTCGTTCAAATGTCCGCCGCAGTTTCGCTTGATGGAACGTATTTGGGAGGCCTAATTTTCAATGACTTTGTCGCATAAATCTGGCTGAATTTGCTGGATGGTGTTCGTTATGTTGAGTTTAAGGACATCAACTGTTTGCGAATTATTCGCATAGACCTGCGATTTAAGGTAGCCCCAAAGAAAGTAGTTTACTGGCGTTAAATCGCATGATCTCGGTAGCCAGTTGACATCGCAACCGCGCGAGATGACCCTTCCAGAAATCGCTGGTGCAAAATGTCTATCGTGGCGTGCGCAGTGTGGCACATAACGCCGTCCTGTTGAAACAACATTTCGTCAGTATCCATATCAGGCATATAATCCAGTTGAGGCCACAAGAATTTGCTTATCATCGATCTGTAGGTCTCGCTGTGGACGGTTATGGCAATCCCATCTTCGTTCTCCAAAAAATACGGACCAATGATTCCGTTAGACGAAAATCCGCACCAAACAGTGACTTTGCTGGGATGCAATTGGTGCTGGTGTATCTCATGTGGATTGTATTCATCCCAAATCCGACAATTCTGCTTGTTTACAAATCTATTCATCCAAAAATGGGCCTCGTCGCTGAAGATGATATTTTGGGGGGAAATTTGCGGCAACATCCAACTGCTCTAGAGCCCAATCAGTGAAGAAATGGCGTTGTCTATGGTCATTAACCTTAAGTTCCTGGGTAAATTGGATTTCGTACGGGTGCAGACCCAAGTCCTTACGCATAATTCGCCAAACTGAGGTCGCAGAAAGGCCAAGTTCTTGTGAACGACGAGAAATTGACTGCCTCGGATTTTCCCGTACACTCTCATTTACGGCAGCGATGTTTTCAGAAGACTTTGCGTTATGGCGACGTATGGGTGTTGGCTGATTGTTGATTGACCCTTTTGCCGAGAATTTAGCCACCAAGTGTCGAACAGTGGACTCAGCAGGGCGATTGTCGCGAGGATAGAAATCACGTAATGCGCGAAACGTTTGTCTAACGAAGCATTGATTTTCATCTAGACTTGCCAAGTACTACTGAACACTATACAGTGAGGTTGCCAGATGTCGCTTTAACAACACGGCCACTATCACCTGACAAAGTTCGAGCGTCCTTGTTGAAACACCCTTAAAAAAACAAGGGGTGGTCAATAAGTTTTGCAATTCAAGTATAAGAAAACGAGATATGAGGAAAAGTGTTTTATTATTTTTCAATATAACTACCCTCGACTTCAATGCACTTGCGCCATTTATCCCTGAGTCTTCGAATTCCCGACAATCAGCAATCTACCGACTGCTGTTCAATCCACTCCAGGACGGCGAGCGGGACATCTTCATCGTCTCCAAACCGGCGTCCACGCAGTGCAGCCTTGAGCTGGCGGGATAAAAGGTAGTTGCTAGGGGCAAAATCTGGACTGTAGGGGAGATAGTTGAGCTCCTTGAATCCGCACTTGCGCAGGGCAGCTTGTGCAACTCTGACCTTGCAGACTTTGTCAACGTCGAAGTCGATCATGGGGCGTGAGTTTTCTAGGGACCCAACGGGCAGAGACCTTGGTCATGGCAAAATTGTCGTGGATGATGTTGATAACAGTTCCATGTGATATTCCAAGTTCTCACTCGATTTCTTCGACCTTCACCCGTTGATTTTCGAGGATAGTCCTCTCCACACGGGCCAAATTGTCTTCGTTGGTCACGTCTGATGGGCGTCTTGGACGGGGGTCATCTCCAAGGGACTCACGACCATGAGGGAACTCCTTATTCCAGCGAGCAATGGTTGCATAGGAAGGAGCGGTGTCGGTGTACACTGCAATCATGCGTTCATGGATTTTGTTTGCATCCTTGCCTTCCTTGCCAAAAATTTGATCACTGCGCGGTGCTCAACCTTCTCTATTGTAGAAAAATTTGTGACTGACAATCTGCGATCAGCTACTGCTTCTTAAATAGATGAGGCAGGAGCGTGCGGCTGCAGGTCCAGACTTGTCATATCTTGTCCTAACACCCCCCCAAACAGCAATCCCCCTTCCTTTGTTTTGCCCTACCGATTCGCAAAACTTATTGACCACCCTTCTTATATATATATAAATGCAATGTTCCGAGGGGAAAATGTATTAATTGCCAACCTCAGGTGCTACTTTGTGGGTTATTCATTGAATATATATATATATATATATATGTATATATATATATATATATATATATATATATATATATATATATATATATATATATATATATATATATATAATCATATCAAAATTAATGCGGCATTTTTTTCTTATTTATTTTTATATATTGATAGAAATAATCGAAAGTAGAGTTGGCCTTAAGATATCCACTGCAAGCTGTATGTGATGCAGAAAAGGTTACTCTATATCAGATAAGACGAAAGACGTTCGTTTGATCTGTGCAAAACGTTTGCTTCCCAGGTTGAATTATCTAGAATCTGGAATGATTTTTTTTATGATAAAAACCAAGAGCCGGAATTCACAGCGCGAAACCCGTCAAAACGAAAACGATTTTGCTTTCCTGGTGGCCGCATAGATAAAGTAGTTAGTGAAATTGAAAAATTGGACCAAACACGTGACGGGCGTACGATCCTCACGCTCGTAGGGGGGAATGATGTGCACAGATACGACAGCACCCCAGAAGGAATAGTAAACCGCGCTAAGACTCTGATTCATACTGCGAAAGTTAAAGCGGATAACGTAGGAATAATTGGCATTTTACCCCGACTAAAATCCACGTTGCGTCTGCAGTCCCGTGCTATATATACAAACGAGTGCCTTAAGCGCTTGTGTCGCGATACTGGAGTTAGCTTCTTTAACGTTTGGGATAAATTCCAAGACCAACCTTCACTTTATCAAACGGACGGTATTCATTTAAGCGATGTGGGAAACAGTCGGCTGGGTAGGATTTTAGACCAGTCAGTACGTAGCATATTAAGTAGGAGAGTTGCGGGGCCACGTGATGCCCATGCGCCAGACCGTTCCTCGCTTGAAGGGGCAATGAGTATTGGGGAGCAGGGAAACGGAACCGATTCGCGTGTGATAGAGGAGTCCACCTAAAGCGCAAATTGAAATGTATATATTCAAATGTTCGTAGCTTAAAAAATAAACTTGCCGAAATAAAAGCCGTAATTCTAGAGGGAGACTACGATCTCGTATTCTTAAGCGAGACTTGGATAGATACACATTCGGGGATCAGTGTTTGCGAATTTGATATACCAGGTTATAAAATTCATTATACAAATAGACAAACTGGTAGAGGAGGGGGCGTATTAGTGTATATAAAAGATGACTTAAACGCTATAACGATCGACTCGTCTACGGCAGATATGAGAAGTGAAGCCTTATTAATCCAATTATGTTGTAATGCAAAATATAAAATTAATTTAGCCGTCATATATCGTCCTCCATCGCAAATAGAAAGAGAAGATGCTGCACTCTTTGATATGCTTTCATCTTGGGTTAGAAAAGGAACCACATTAGTCTGCGGCGATTTTAACTATCCAAACGTTAATTATAGTAACCTAACGTCAAATAAAGCTGGGGAGAGACTACTAAACTTTATTCTGGAGAATTTTCTCGTTCAAAAAGTGGAGGAACCAACTCGTGATAATAATATCCTCGATTTAATCATGGCGACTGACGAGTCACTGGTAGAAAATGTTTGTGTAGGAGAGCATTTAGCCTCGAGTGACCATAATGCGATTAGATTCGTGGTTAACACGTGTGTAGATGTAAAAATTAGTACACAGCTCATGCCACGTTTTGGTAGCTGTGATTTTGATACTTTTCGCGAAAGGATTAAGGATGTAGACTGGGGAATGCGCTTCGAGAATAGGTCGGTAGGAGAAATGTACACTGAGCTTCGGCGTACACTCCTTAGTGTAAATTTCGACTTAGTAAAGTATGTGCGCCGTAAGAGCGGGAAGTCGATGAGAGCGCCGTGGGTTAGCCCACTAATATTAAGCTTAATTAAGGACCGAAATAGAAAATTTCAAATACATAAGAACAACGAGTCATTTATAAGTCGGCAAAATTACATAGATTCTCGAAGAGAAGTTAAACGGGCGGTTAGAGATGCGAAGCGGAAATATGAAATAAAACTGGCGAAGGATTCAAAGAAGGAACCGAAACGGTTTTACGGCTATGTAAACAGTAGGAAACCCTTAAAAGGTTCAATAGGGCCGATTAAAGACAAAGATGGTCGTTTGACGGAAATTCCGGCGGAAATGTCCAAAATTTTAAATGAACATTTCACAAGCGTCTTTACTATTGAAGATTCGTCCCAATTAGGATCGTTAGTTGAAGAAGTAGATAATAGTGATATTTGCATATCCGATATAACGGTTAATGAAGTGGAAATTCTTAAATATATTAACCTGATGAAAAAGTCGAAATCACCCGGGCCCGATGGCGTTTACCCCACTCATTTAAAGGAACTTAAGAATGAGCTTGCGAAGCCGTTGCGTGCAATTTTCAATCGCTCATTAGAAGATGGCGTAGTCCCTGTAGACTTCAAGCGTGCAAACGTTACACCAATATTTAAGAATGGGAATAGATACGAAGCAACGAATTTTCGTCCTATTAGTCTAACTTCGGTAGTTGGAAAGCTTTTAGAATCGGTAATTAGAGATAGAATAGTGTGCCACCTCGAGGTAAATAATCTGATTAAAGATTCCCAACATGGGTTTAGGCGGGCGAGATCGTGCTTGACAAATTTGCTCGAATTCTTCCATAAAATGATTTGCGTTTACGACGAAAGCAAAGCTGTAGATGTAATCTATCTAGACTTTAAAAAGGCATTTGACACCGTTCCGCACGAGAGATTATTGATGAAAGTTAAAGCAGTCGGTGTGAAGGGTAAGATATTAAATTGGATTAGAAATTGGCTGAAGGATCGTTCGCAGCGAGTAGCTATAAATGGTGAATGTTCAGATTGGGTCAACGTCAGTAGTGGAGTGCCACAAGGCTCCGTTCTTGGCCCATTATTGTTTCTAATATATATAAACGATTTGGATAATGGCGTATTTAGTACGATTTCTAAATTTGCTGACGACACGAAGCTGGGCAACCGTGCCTATGTAAGATCGGATGTAGAAAAATTACAAAAGGACCTAAACTTGATTGTCAGATGGGCGGATAAGTGGCAAATGCAGTTTAATTTAAGTAAATGTAAGGTGATGCATTTGGGTTGCCATAATTTGAGGGTAGAGTATACCATGAAAGGCCAGGTCCTCGACGTAGTTAAATTGGAAAAAGACCTGGGAGTTTTAGTCTCGGATGACTTCAAAGTCACGAAACAATGCGCGGATGCATGTAAAAAAGCAAATCGTGTGCTGGGTTATATCGCGCGTAATTTCACGTTCAAATCCAAAGAGATAATTTTACCATTGTATAAATCACTTGTGCGTCCACTGCTCGAATATGCGGTTCAATTTTGGGCTCCATACTTAAACAAAGATATCGCGCAATTAGAAAGAGTGCAGCGTAGGGCTACAAAATTAATTCCCGAGCTGAGAAACAGGCCCTATGAGGAAAGACTCAGGGCATTAGATTTGCCATCTCTCGAAGGCAGAAGATTACGTGGCCAGCTAATTGAAGTATTTAAAATATTGAAAGGATTTTCAAACGTTGATTATAGGAATTTGTTCGAATTGGATCATAGGGGAAATACTCGGCAACACGGATTAAAATTAGTGAACAAGCGATTTAACACTAGTATAGCCCAAAACTATTTTACGTTTAAAATTACTCAAATTTGGAATAGGCTACCCACCCACGTAGTGGATAGTAGGTCGGTAAATATGTTTAAAAACCGTCTCGACGCGCACTTAAATAGTATAAATATAACGTAGTCTGAGCACAGTAAATAATAACGTCTTTGCAAAAGGAGTTTGGAGCGGAGGAACAACGAGAGTAAAAATGATGCCAGCGATCTCTCTTGCATGTGTAGTTTAGATATCCATTTTCTTTTCCGCCTATCCTATAACTAGATTTTCACCACTAGCAGTCGAGGGCTGCGGAAGTTGAGAAGAAAAACTTTCTATCACCCCCCCTTAGGTTGAAGTAGTTAATATGCCTGACATTGTACACATGTAGATAAGTGTGTACAGTAGATTATATATTTAAAAAAAAAAAAAATATAGCATGTTAGAGATACACTCGTAGATAAGTGTGTATCGTAGTTTCGGATGTAGTGTAGCGGACTAGCCTCGAGCGGACCTTAGGGTCTTTGTTGGTCCTAGATTCTGTAGTTCTGTAGTTCTGTAGTAAACCGGAGGAATGACATATTGTGACGCAGTGTGTCATGAAGGGTTCCAACTGCAACACATACCAAGTTTCCAGCAACTGTGATAGATCTGGACGTAGTTTGCACTGAAGGGTTGTTATGCTCCCTTACCTTTTCCATAGGGCTTAAAAGTCAATGCTGTCGCCTATGTATAGGTTTCTAGATAGAAAAAATACGCAACGAAAGACCTTACTTCTTCCAACAAAACACCTCGCCAAGCTTCGATGAATGCCAATTTTCATGACCATCTTATCCCAGCAGTAGCGGCTTGTAGCTCAAATTAGTGATGGTGCTGCATCAAATATATTTTATTGTTTTAATAGTCTGTAAAAGGAAATAAACATATAAAAAGGAAATTTATAGATAAACTTGATAAAATTTTCCCCGAAGAAAATCAAACATTTTTTACTTACTAATAGCCTAAATTGTTACAGTCCAAACTTGATCCATTCTTCTTGTTTTAATTTGCGCGAAATGATTAATTAGTTTCTCTTTGATCTCCGTATGATTACTGAGGAATTTTTCCCTATTAAAAGCACTGCAAGTGCATTTAGTCTTTCTTTTTATTTTTTTCAGTGTTTAAAAATAGCATTCTGCCTCTGATGTAGTCATAGGAATTGTCAAGACAAGACAATTTTTTATCAGTTTCATAATTTCAATAAGAACATCATCTATATTATTTTTCAAGGTAAATTTCAGCAGCTCAATTAATTAATTAATTAATTAATAAAAGAACCGAAAAAAATATGAATTATATTCTGCACTGTATCACATTCAAGAATAAAACACGTTTTAAGCACAACACACGCGGAGTCAAAAAGAAACACTAACTTCCTCCAGCAAACCAGGGTCGGCACTGCGTGAGCACCAGTACTCTCTCTCCAAAGCGTACAGCTTCCCATCTCGGATATGTGAGCATGCGCAAAACAACCAAACACTGCGTCGCTGGAACTGTCAAGTGCATAGTTCTATACTAGAGTTTTGTATTTTTTTCATAAACTAGGGGATGGCTACTGACTTTAAGATTAAGGATTATATAATTAAGGTACAAGTATAAAGAAAGAATTAAAGAAATAGGGCTCATTAGATTGCCTGTTATCGATTTATATTGAGTAGAAGGAAGGGGTGCTGCAGTTCCGCAGTGCCTATACACGAGTTACCAATGTCTCCCAGATACATGGCCTCTTAGCTCATCCGACCAATCCACTTGACTATTGCGTTTGGAGCGTCGTCAAAACAGAAGTCAATCAACACCACCATAACACAATTCAATCTCTCAAGTCTTCTATAAGAGATACTAAGATTGAAATTGGTAAAGATCATATGAGTTGGACATCTCAACGCTTCATACCCCTTAAATTGAAAAAGTCATTAAGGCTAATAAGAGATTCATTCAAGATGCGTGCTCTATTTACGGACTTTCATTTAAATACAGCTTTTTTTCTGATGTGGTATGCGCCTTTAACTGCATTCTTACAGATAACCTCAAAATACTGACGCACTCTGTACATGTATATATGTATATATATATATATATATATATATATATATATATATATATATATATATATATATATATATATATATGTATATATATATAAATATATATATATATATAAAACCCTCTCTGAACTATTTTATTTTTTGTATGACTGTCTTTCTTCCATGCGGTTGTTTAATTAGGCACTTATAGCATCCAAACCTCCTAATTGGTGGAAAGTTGCAAAATCAGAATTGTACACTAAATTCAGTTTAATTCTAAAAGTATTTGAAATTAAAATAAATTATTTTATTTAATTTTATTAATGAATACAGTGGTTTCTCTTAACTAGGACAATTTGGCCTGCAAAATCTCATTACCTAAAAATTCATTATGTTAATAATTAAACCTATGGGATTTTCAGTAATACGTTCCAAATATAACCATTGAACTTAGAAATTTTTAATGACCTTTGTTAATAATAATGAATGTCCTAGTTACTTTCTAAATATGCAGCCATACCTTGCATAACGTCAAAGATACGTTCTTAAAAATCCGACACTGTGTGAACAACCCACTTTTTTACTTTTTAGACCTTTATATCAGGCCCTGAAGGGTTAATATTTCAAACTAGACTAAAGTCCTCCGTAAGTCGACATTCTACAATCCAGAATTTCCTATAACTCGTAACGCTTGTATAGACTCATAACAATTTGCTAAGTCGTAATACTGCCCACCGTTCTCTCAACTTTAAGGGAAGTAAATGGTTCTGACTTTAGCCTACGTTATAGAGTAATTTGAGTCATTGTATGCATGATTTCATACAAAAGTTTGGCACGTTAAATAACATCTGTTTAGGAACAACAAACTTAATTAATCTTGTTGTTGTAGAAAAATGCTTAAAGTCATACAGGGCCAACCAAACCTATGATGAACGCAGAATCAGCTTTGATGGAAAACGGCAGCAATTTCCAGAATAAATGCGTTTAATTTGAGCTGTCGTTAACGTGAATCGCCTTGTTTAAGATCATCGCAAAGAGAAAGATTCCGGCTTATATGTAAACATTTTTTTAGCAATATTTAGACTAAAGAAGAATATATTTTTGATCGTAAAATACTTTAAATTTTGTTGTGCATATCAAAAGAAAATACTGTAGTAAACTGCACATATTAAGGAGTTTCGATTTTTTAACGTACTGCATGATGAAGAAATAATCCTGCCATAATGCTTACTTGTAAGAAGGAAATGAAGCCAAAGACTATGAGCCTACGGAACAAGCTGAAATTCTTGGCACGTTAATAACCCTCCCCCATGTCGGAATTTTGACTCATGGACCTTTTACTGTAATTTCTGGTCTTATTTAAAAAATGTGCAAATCAAAAATTTACTGTTTTACATGATTGACCCTTTTAAAAAGCGTTTACTTCCACGTTGGGATATTCTTTGAAATAAATCTTTCGTTAGTATTAACAGCGAAAGTATAAGCAAATGGACAGGGTTCAGGACGACGTTGTGCAAGGCATTGTTACACTGTTAAACATTAAAAATGATTTAATAAATAAAAAATAAATAAAAGGCAAAATAGTTTACACCATATGTGGAACAACTATTTCAAGCCGAAATATAGGTATGTATTTAGTGCTATTTAAGAGGGGACGACCTCTCGCAAAATGAAATTTTGTAGTTCTTGTTTTGAAAACTGAAAGTGTAAGTTCGGTGAGTCACGGAGGGTCGTGCTGCGAGATTAAGTCATCGAGATGAAAAACTAGAGCCTCTTTAATCGCGAGACCGATCATTGTGCAATCGTTCGTTGGGTGGGCGGTTATCAGGGAGAGAGCCAATCTATTCCCCAAAAACAAAACATGTAAAAAGTAATTGAATAAATCCAACCTCAACTTAACATAGGCAAATCTTCAGTTAATTAAGACTTAATTTCGTTTCATTCTGTGATTTGCCTTTGAACCCTTTCCCATAGCTACTATCATTTTCAGATGATGCCACATTTCTTAACTTTATTAAAAGTTAATAATGATTAAAAATATATAAATTAATTTCCCGGACATGATTACAAGTCTTATTTTTAATATCCGTATATGAACTTACTAAATCATGATTTTAAAATGATCGATTCTCATATAAATGGCGCACCCAAATCTTAATTAAGACTTGCTTCCTATTTCCCTTCAAACACTATAATTCTGCAACCATCAAATCTGGTCCAGCCATCCTCATTTCTACTATCCTCGATTTAATTATCGAATCTCCAAATGCAAGCAAGTTACCTTTAAAACATATATTTCCTCCTACTTCCATTCTATTAACATATTTACATTTAAAGATTGTATACGGAGCTTGATTATTGCTCGATTTTGTAAGTAATTTAACATTTAAGCATTTCATATACTTGGAGATGAACAAACAAAAGCTCAATACGTTGTAAACTAGCATACACAATGAACTGGGTATTTCTAGTCTGGTCTTCCTCATTTTGATAAAGATTGGTAAATATGTACTATTGGAGTGGGCCCTGAACGTACACTGTAGCCCCAATCTATCCAACCCGCTTACTCTAAGAAAGTAGAGAGAGAGAGGTGACGCCCCCTTGGCGCGGGAAGAGAGCTTGTGCGTACCCTTGACTTTTCGAGCTATGTCGGCGGGGGTATCTATCTTCTGGTACCCCTGGCATGGTTTCCCTTTTCGATTTGGTCGGAAATTAGGTTCCAGACAAAGTGCGTCTTTCTTTATCCTACTGTATCCTTCTTCTTTTTTTTACATTAATCCTATTTCTTCTACTTATACAAAAATAAAAAAAAGCAACAAAAAAAACCCCTATTCCTATCATGTCACTCTTACCCTTTTTTCATCTATCTACATATAAGGACCTGGCAGCTACCTTATGCGTCAGAAGAGAGGCTTTGGAACCTCTATAAACAACGCCAATCGACGCTCACTGGTTGCGAGAGACTAAGACTTGAGGGGTCTCAGGCGCTGGGGCACGATGAATGGGATGAGGGTAGTGCCCCGTTAACCCCTTCCCTGGCGCGTAATTATTGACCGTTCCCAGTGCATGTTGACGGGTGCTTATGGTAGCATTAGGCCGAGGTGACGGCCCTTTGTTCCTATGTTGGTTGCCAGGCCAATAAAAAGCCTAAGGTCGAGTCCCTTGGTGTGGCGCGATATCCATTGAACGCTACTCTGAGATCCTGGCGGTTGTGAAGTGAACTAGTAGGAGTTTAGTAAGGGGCGTGCTTCGTTGTTGTTCACCTGGTGACAAATCGATGGCCCCTTCGGGGACCGTCTTTGCTGCTTGGTTGGGAGCCACGGCACGCCGAGGCTTGACGACTCGGTCGGATGAACATCAGCACATAGAGCGTGCCTTCTGAAAGATCCGAAACGTCTCCGATCGATAGGTGGGAGCGATTCACGCTGGGAGAACTCACCAACCTCCTTTTTTCTATTGATTGGTCACAAAGTTTTGAAAGAGAGAAAGTGTTCAAAATGACAGGAAAAAAAGGTCCAGCTGCACTCAAATATACATGTGCGATATGCCAGAAGGATAAGTGGTGCGTGGACTTCCCGGAAGGATTTTTTTCGAAATGCCACCTGGGAAGTATATGCACCGAATGCATCCTTAAGGGAGAGGTCCGAGAGGCAGTGGCATACTGCAACGAACTCAAGGATCTCTTCACAACCTCTGAAGAAAATTCTAGGGCGCTGGAAAGTAAAATTCAGACCCTAGAAACGCAACACGCGCTTCAGATTCGGCGTCTCGAGAAAAAATCCTAGAGCTAGCTTCTAAACTAGAGGCCCAGTCGGCTCAAGCTCGAGACGAAAGTCCCACTGACTTGAGTGGTTCCGCCGATGTGACTCCAGCCCAAGGATGTGAAACTACATTGGCAGTCCCACTTCTGGCATGCGGAGCCAATGAGAAGAAGAAAAAGAAAAAGAAGAAAAAGGACCTTAATGCTGCTCACCCCAGTGTAGAGGATTCGAGCGTTACTGGTGCGCAAGGGAAAGTGGAAAGAGAATAAGAGAAAAGAGAAACGGAAGAAGAAAAAACACATGAAGACAAGAAAAACAAGATGAAGAAGAAGAAAAAGAAAAATGTAGAGATACAAGAGGAAAGCGGCAAGTCGCTTCCGAGGGGAAAGAATAAGGCGCCTGCTGACAAATGTGCAAGAGTCACCCTTATTGGTGATTCTCAAGCACGGGGCCTGCAGTCCCTGCTAGCAGCCCGCCTTCGCACTAGTGTGAAGGTAAGCTGCCTGCCAGGATGTGGTAACCACCTTATCAGAGTAGAGGCTGAGAAATCACAGATTGAGAGCTCAGTCGTTGCTCTGATGGTCAGTGGAAACGACCTCTACCCCAGAGGAGGTAGGGTAGGCCCTACAGATAAAATCCTCCACACGGTCATGGGTGCCGTGGACGACTGTGGGCTGAAAACCCGCAAGCGTTTTGTAGTCGGGATGCTCCCGAGGAGAGGTCCAACACGGACCGCTCACTCGATGAATATCTCCTTAAACCGGTGCCTGGCAGATTTGTGTAAGGCAGAGGGGGTCTTTTTTGTGGACCCGTACCGCACCTTTTATGGTAGAAATGATCTCTGCCAAAGGGATGGGGTACATCTTTCCTTTAAAAGAAAGGCCTTTCTGTCGAACATGATCCAGGATGTCGTAGAGAGGACCGAAAGGAGTATCTGGCCGAGAGTGAGGGCGGACGTACGCCAGTACGCCCGTGTCACTCCAGGAACGACCTTCTCAGAGGTCGCAAAAAGGGGTGCCTCGCCAACAAACAAGCCGGGAAACGGAAGAGCGTAGGGAGTCCTACAGTCGGGGACTCCATGAAAGTTCTTCTGTTCAATGCGAGGTCAATCAGAAACAAGTTTCCTGAGCTCCGTGGCCTCGTAGCGACGGAAGAAACCGAAATGGTAGCCATAACAGAATCGTGGATAAAAACCTCAAACCGAGACTTTGAAGGCGAATTCACGGTTTCTGGCTACCAACTCTTCCACAAAGATAGGACAGAGAGAGAAGGTGGCGGTGTAATGTTGTATGTCAAGGATACAATCAAATCTACGAACTCCAACATTATATCCGATTACGAGCTTATAGGCGTTGACCTAGAGATAGGTCCTGTTAGATACAGGACCCTGGTACTTTACAGACCCCCTTTCCAACCCGTTGAGAAGGACAGGGAACTGTACCAGCTGCTTTGTGAGCTTGTTCAAGGCAGAGTGTGCATCGTTATGGGCGACTTCAACAGACAAGTAGACTGGGAAACCAGAGCAGGCTGTGGCGAGAGCGCGCTACTCTTGGAGTGTGCCAACAATGAGTTCCTCACTCAATGGGTCAGAGAACCGACGAGAGGAGACAATATCCTCGACTTGGTCTTCACCTCTGAGGATGATATCGTTGAGGATGTCTCTGTAGGCGAAGAGCTCGGTGGAAGTGATCACCAGCTAGTTAGATTTACCGTCAAGATCCCGAAGGTAAGGTCTGTTGCCACTTAATCAAGGAAACTTGACTTGAGAAGAGCAGACTTTGCAATCCTTCGTGCTGGACTGACTGATGTAAGACTATCGGTATGCGAAGAGGTTGAGGATTCGTGGAACAATTTCAAAAATATATTCATGAGTCTTCAATCAAGTTGCATCCCTCTGAAATGCCTCCGTCGGTTTTCTGTTTAACCAAAGTGGTTTATTCGAGAAATCGGCCAACTGCTTAGGGAGAAGAGAAATGCGTACCGGCGATCGAAGATCTCGGGTGCCTTTGACGAGTACCGGAGGCTAGCCAGGAGAGTGAAGTCCAGCATACTGAGGAACTCCGAGTGGCGAGACTCTGCAAAAAAGAATCCCAAGGAGTTCTTCGGCTATGTAAATAGCCGTAAACCAATCCATCGTAGGATTGGGCCCTTAGTAGACGAGGAGGGTGCATTAACTCACTCAAATGCAGAAAATGCTAACCTTCTCAATGACTAATTCTCCTCAGTGTTTACTAAAGAGTGTGGTCCCATCCCCCAGCCTACGTATTCCTACTCAAGGGAAAAGCTGGAGGCAATGGAATTCACCGAAGGAGAAATAAAGAAAAAGATCGCTGACCTGAAGACGAATAAGTCCCCTGGACCGGACGGGTTTCTACCCAAGGTGTTAAAGGAAGTTTGCGATGAAGTATCACGACATCTGTGCGCTATCTTTAACATGTCAATCTGGACCGGATGCGTTCCTAGAGACTGGCGTGAGGCGGAGGTGACTCCGATCTTCAAGAAAGGAGCCCCCAGCCATCCGTCAAACTACCGACCTATAAGTCTGACTTCGATAGTCGGTAAACTCATGGAAAGCATCATGGTGGACAAAATGACGTCGTATTTAGAGTCAAACCTGCTACTGAGGAGTTCCCAGCACGGCTTCCGAAGGCAACGGTCATGCCTGACGAAACTTGTGGAATTCTTCAACCTCATTTTCAGTGAGCACGATCGGGACAAGGCGGTGGATGTGGTCTACCTAGACTTTCAGAAAGCCTTTGATAAGGTACCACACCGCCGCCTTCTCCGGAAAGTGCGAGCGCTGGGCATAGACGGAAAGGTAGCCGGCTGGATCGAGAACTGGTTAAGTGGCAAAGGGCAACGGGTGGTGCTAAATGGACAGTCTTCAGAGTGGGTGCCCGTTACTAGCAGGGTGCCTCAAGGTTCTGTCCTGGGACCACTAATATTCATCATCTACGTCAACGACATGGACGGTGAGATGGTTGCCAAGATTTCCAAATTTGCCGACGATACCAAGCTTGGTATGAACGTTGCAAAGGATGGAAATACTGCCCGCCTGCAGGAAGATCTTGTGAAGATTGGGGAGTGGTCGGACACGTGGCAAATGCCTTTTAACTTAGGAAAATGCAAAGTGATGCATATCGGCCACAGAAACCCCCAATCTCAGTATATCCTTAAGGGCACTGCTATGGAATCCACCAACACTGAGAAGGACTTGGGTGTAACAATCACTTGTGACCTCAAGTTCTCGAAACATTGCATTGAGGCGGAGAAAAAAGCCCAAAGGATGCTAGGCTATATTAAGCGCCAGTTCGGTTATCGGAACCCGGAGATTGTACTGTGCCTGTACAACTCACTTGTCCGACCGCAGCTGGAGTATGCCGTACAATTTTGGAATCCTTCATTGCGAAAGGACATCGCGAGTTTGGAACGCGTACAAGCTAGGGCAACCAACCTGATTCCCTCTATCCAACATAAAAGTTATGAGGATAGACTAAGGGAGTAAGATCTGTTCTCGATGGAAACCCGTAGACTGCGTGGTCAGCTCATCGAAGTTTTCAAAATGCTTCGAGGGTTCGACAATGTTGACTACCGGGATATTTTCACACTGAGTGAGAACAGAACGCGCAATCACGGCTTCAAACTTGAACTGAAGCGTTACAACTGCAATATGTGTGGAAATTCTTTCACCTACAGTATCTGCGGGTAAATGGAATGCACTTCCAGTGGAAGTTGTCAACAGTGAATCTGTTGACCAGTTCAAGTCAAGACTAGACAAAGTCTTGAAAAGTGGCCATTTAGGGACGCAAAACAATTGAGCAGTCATGTGCCTGTTCGATTGATAGTCCAAAGGTACCCTCTTTGAATGGACCGTAAGGTCTCCTATGGTACTTACTTTCCTTGTTACTCCTTGTTACACTAAGTCGGCCGTGGGAAGTCGGGGGAAAAATGAAACGGATTGTATATACAGTCCTTTATTTACAAAAATAGGGGTAAATATATATTTTATATATATACAAAGAAAAACAACAATCCCATTATAAATACTACTAATCGCAAGAAAATTATTTACAAAAATAGAAACAAACAAAGAGAGGCATTTAGCTTACGTGCTACCACGCTTTCTAGGGGTTTAGTTTAGGGTCACCCGGGGAAAAGTCTTGCCAGCTGCCACTCGTGTGAGCAAAATTTTTGTGCACGCCTTAAAGGCCTAATGCTTCCGAGCTCATATAATATAAACGATCTGGTCGCGGTCTCTAAGCTGTGAAAGCCCTCCGTCCAACGAAATACTAATCATGGACGTATCAAATCCGACTATATTACTTCAAAATTTTGTTATTTCAGCCACTCTTACAAAAGAAATATTATTAAAATAATAAATTGAGTGGCTTCTGTAAATAGAGAAAACAAATTTAAAAATAGAACACGATATCCAGAATATATATATATATATATATATACATCTGCACAATGATACACACATTCTTACAGAGGGAGGGAGAGGTCAGCTAGAAAGGGGTTGGGAGAATGGCTTTACAAACGCTCACATTCGCTCCACCACACTATGATAAAAGGCTTAAACCAAATCTCGGTGAGACACACCCACTACCAAATTATAAGTTATTGGACGTATTCATGCAATTATTATCCAAAGAACTGCTTCTCACTCAGTCGTATCCACTTCTTTCATCATCATTTCAAGCATTCGCCTCCCACTGTTGAGGAAAAAACTCATTCTAATATTTCTGAATTTGTATCAATCATGTGCAATTTGTTTCAGATTTTTAGCACTTTTTTTTAACATGAGCTTTCCGAGTCTCATTCTTGTTTATGCACTCATTTTCGGAGTCCACCGGAAATTTTTCTAGTCTAACTATCTTCTTTGAATCATCTAGTGAATTGGCCTCCTCAGCTCCATTTCAGGTTTCTTATAGCTACCACTATATCCTGATGTTTAGTTAGTATCTAAATGGCTGATTTTCTATCGCCAAATTATCCCCATCATAATGCATTCATAGGCTGTTTGTTTTCTTCTAAGCTTTAATGTAAGTTTTTTTTATTTAGGCTCCAAGGTTCTGCTCCATATTCATATTTGGGATTGTACATTGTTTTTTATACTTTTATTTTCAGGCACTTGAGTATGTTGCTTTTAAAGATGATGTTTGCTTTTCTGAATGCTTTCCGGCATAGAGTGATTCTGCATTAGATTTCATGATGTTTTCCCAGTGAGGTTGTAATCTGTTGACTCAGACACATATATTTTCTACCATTTCAATTATCTTTTTCTCAGTTGTGATATCTATCAGGTCAACAAAAGGTTGATTTGTCATGGCTTTCTTTTGTAAATGATTTATTAATAATTCGACCTTTTTTCAGGCATGGTTAAGATCTTAATCTATGTTTGAACCTCTTCTAGTTTATCAGCTATAACTACAATATCATCTGCCATTCTGAAGTGATTAAGGTACTGCCATCAATCCTAATACATTTGCTTTGTCATTTTAACCTCCTGAAGTTTTCTTTTAGACAGGAAAGAAATAATTTCAAAAAGAAAATATCTTCCTTTCTTACATTTTTCTGTAATTGAAAGCTGTCAGAATTCTTATGCAATCTTATGTATTATCTACAATATTGGTATATTTGGGCTATGATATTTATTTTCCTTGATTCTTCAAAGCTGGCATGATCGATAATGCTTGTATTGATTCAAATGTTTTCTACACCCTACAAATATGTACCAAAGATAGAGGAACATTGTATTTGATAAGAAGCATTTTATAAAGCCAGCTTTTTGTCTCGGTTGTTGGTCATCTAGCCGTTTTAAGCCTGTTGATAATGAATCAGGTAAGAGTTTATAGATAGATGATAGAAAGCTGATTTTTTTCTGTAGTTTGCAAGTTCTGTTTTATCAACTTTTTATGTAGAAGGTTTTATGGCATTGAGTAAGTCCTTCGTAATCTTGTCTTGTTTTAGACATTCAATGAAGATTATAAAGATATGTATTTATATATATATATATATATATATATATATATATATATATATATATATATATATATATATATATATATATATTCATATATGAATATTATTTTACGCAGAATAAAACGAAAATCATCTTGGTTTGAAGGCATATAAACTAATTTAAAGCTATATGCTTATCTTCATTTTCTAGGAATTAAGATAAAAACTCGTTAAAAATACTTACTTTCCTTATCCATAAAAAGGAGCAAGATAAGAATTGGCAGGAAGAAAAAATAGAAATTTAAAATTACTACAATAAAAGAAGAAATAAACAATTAAAAAATAACGTTGAAATGGCAAAACTTTAACTGAGGAGCTATAATTAGAGATAGAAGTTTTTCATGTGAATAATCTATATATTTGCTAGGTAAGCTTCATTAATTTTACATTTGCCGATCTCTCATTTATAAAGGGTGTTCCATTAAGACGGATCGAAGTTAGCAGTAAATAAAACAGTGTTATTGTTAAAAATTTATTGATTTCACTATTGGATCATGTTATTTGAGTCATGGCAATTATGAGTGAAAAATAATATAGTCTAAATGTCCGCCAAGGCTTCGGCGGCATACCTCCGCTCAATGGTCAAAATATTTGATGAGGTCTCTGCATAGTTGCTTCTCGATCTCATCAATATGCCTTATTATCTCATTCTTCAGTTGTTGAATTGTTGTTGGCTTGTTGGCATAGGCCTTACTTTTGAAATGACCCCAACGGAAGAAATTCAAAGGCGGCAGGTCACACGATTGTGGTGGCCAATTGACCTCGCTGTTTCGAGAGATGATGCAACCTGGGAACTTCTTATTCAATAAAGCCATTGTTGCATTGGCTATGTGGCATGTGGCGCCGTCCTGTTGAAACCACAAATCTTCGACATCCATAGAATTCAATTTAGGCCATAAAAAGTTGGTTATCAAGGCAGGGTATCGCTCGCCTTTCATCGTAGCAGAATTCCCGGCATCATTTTCGAAGAAATACGGCCCAATGATTCCGCTAGCAAAAAATGTACGCTAAACAGTGACCTTTTGTGGATGCAGTGGCTTTCCTGCAATCTTTCTGGGATTTTCATCAGCCCAAATGCGACAATTCTGCATCTGAACGAATACACCAAAATGAAAATGGGCTTCATCATTTAAGATGATTTTTTGCGAAAAATCATCATCGGCTTGTCTTTGCTCGTGCACCCAATTGACGAATGTACGGCGCTTCAAATGGTCAGCAGTCTTCAGTTCTTGTGTCGATTGAATTTTTTAAGCGTGAAGAGACAAATATTTTGTCAAAATTCGATGTAACGTTGTTGTGGAGAGGTTCAATTCCTGCGTGCGATGACGAATAGAAGTGTCTGGATCTTCGGCCACATTCTCGCGCACTGCAGCAATGTTTTCAGCTGAACTGCGTAAACGAGCACGCAATGGCGTTTTCATATGTTCCATCGATCCCGTTTGTTTGAATTTATGAACAATTTTCCCCATTGCAGCAACTCTCGGTTGGTCGATTATGTTGACCAAAAAAATCGCGAAATGCCCGAAATGCGTTTCTGTTTTAACGTCCATTTTCGTAATAGGCTTCGATAACTTTAACACGTTGTTCGATTGTTCATCTTTCCATGGTTGAAATTGCCAAAAACTGAAGTTGTTAAATCTAAAAGAAAAGAAAAAAATCCTTAGACGCTTAAACTTAACTCACATTTAAAATCAGTCCTTGTTATTGGAACACCGTTTATTAACAAACATTGATATCCAATATAGTTTATGTTATATTAGTTTTGCATCTAGTTAATGAGGATTTTGTTAATTGAAGATCATTTTGTTCAATAATCCTGCAGCTAGTGTAATTTGGAAGGTATTCATTCGTTTAAATGTGATGTTTTAGTGTATTTGTTCGTATTCATGAATTTTACTCTCACTCTTTTGAGATCTATTTTTATCTAGCTCGTAGGTAATCAGTGCTAACTACCTATGTAAAGCGCTTTACATCCGTTATGTTTAATTAATTTTTATAAGTTTAAAGTAATCGATCTCTTTTCTTGTTTTATTAGATCCCATCCATGTCCATCTTTGACTTTGTCTGCTCGTAAAGGTCTCCTAATTGGCACCTCAAATGAGAAAAATTACAGGTAAGAAGCAAAATGGCCTTTCCAAATGTTACAAAGAGCCTTAAAATATGTGAGGTAATTATAAATGGAAAAATCTAATGAAAGTATAACGACGAAATACCATAAAGAATAATAGGAGAGACATCTTTATTGGCCTGTCTCTTCTGCACCTGGAAAACTTTAGCAGCCAAATATCCTCAATGAAGAGATCGAGGAATCCAAATGTCACCCATCCACACCCAGCTCTAAAAACTAAGAAGGTGACGAAAGATATAATTAAGCATAGACAAGGATAAAAAAAGAGATACACGTATAATATGGACGAACTGATAAAAAAATCTAATCATTCAAATAAACGTCAAAGTCTGGGCAAGCAAAGGATCATGTATAGCAGTATAACAAAATACATTACCTAAGCATAGCAATATTGATCTTAAAACATTGAATTAAGTCAAAGAGAAAAAATATTAAATATTTCCTTTCCCAGTATTAATGATAATTTGCAGCCGGGAACGCTCCGAAGAAATTGCAATACAAGTTAAGGAGAAATCAATTTCAAAGAATTGCTAAGACTAAACGAATAATACATGGCCATTAAAATACAGATCACTATAGGAATGTTACTTTTATCCACTGGGTATTACTCTCCGATGCACAACTATCGTCCATTATAAAACTTTCTAAAAATGTGCTGACATTTAAGACTGGCACCTTTACGCAAAACATAAATACAAGTTTTCTAGCCCGGAAATACTCACGGTGCAATATAAGAGAAAGAAGGTTAAAGAAAATCTTTTTCATTATCATGACTACGCTCACTGGACCAGACTTACTGACATATATTACAAAATGTTAGTACAAAAACAACCAGATATTGCCCTAACCATTTATAGCTTCCAATTTAATCACTTAATAGAACATAGCTCAACGATGATAATTAAAAAACAATCAAAATAGCTTACATTAGCACCAGTCCCTTACACATACCAGTATTGAGGAGTAAGTTTTCATTCTGCCAAACTGGAACCTACACAAGACTAAACATCTGATTTTTTGGAATATGTATGCTACAGTGGAGTAAATATAGATCAAATTAGAACGACTGGAGTACAAACTAATAGAAGCTGACCACATAGCTATCACATGAGCGGAGCATAAAACTATAGCCTTCCTTCATCGACGTCGGAAATAGATGAATTTATTAGCGAACATTGCTTAATATCGCACATATATGTCAAACAGGAATAGCCAGAGACAACTGAGAACAATATGGTGAAAATGAAGAACAGATTTGTCTAACTATAGACTAGGGATTGGAAAGACCTCATGGACAGATTAATCGACGTCCTAACCGTTTCTGGAAATAAAATTGGTCAAAAGAAGAAAGAATAACTGACCGCGCGGAAATTGAAAGGAAATCTTGACAATCTGCCAAAAGAGAATGAAAATTTTGACCTAAAATAATTTACAGATATAAAAACAAAATTAAAAGAACAATTAAAGAATAATTCTACTAATTCCACGAAATAAAGGAAGTACTACCGCTCAAAAGAGTCCACAGAGAGTTTATTGCCTTTAGGCTGGGTAGGGGACGTTAATGAGGCTTACAGTGGCCCAAATTTCTAAACACACCAATTAGAACACGCATTAACAAATATAGGTATTGATCTAAGAGATCTTTACAGATTTCTGTCGCCTAATAGACCGAATGTACTAATGATTAACCACTTGTTCATCTGAACTAGACTCTTATCAATTCAATATCCATAAGTGCCAGACTTCTGTACCAAATCATATATTTGAAAACTGAAAGTGCCAGTCATCATTTCTTCTAATTACAAACACCAAGAGGAGAGAGAGGAAAAGTCTTAGGGAAGCCAGCGAAGACTTGATGTCACACTTAGCAACCTCGAATTTGACGAAATAGCGAAGAAAACCTGGGAGAAAATGAAAAAAATCGATGACACTTAAGTTCATCTATTAACACAAAGACTAATTATAAAATAATTTAAGAACTAATTATAAACGTAATAATTAAAAATGCAACTTAAAATTAAAAGGCTACAAAAGCTTGAATATCAAATAAATATTCGATAGATAATCATATTGAATGAACAACAATTTAATCGACCCAGTAACCGTTTCTCGATCAAACATTTACTCCCTATCCTACATATCTCTCAACGTTCCTAAATTTTTCAATGTCTTTCTCACTTTATCTAACTATTTCCATATTTCAACTTCCTATATCTAAGTCTACTCTCGATGTTCCGAAGGAGCGAAAAATCGGCAAATAAAGCCTCAAATTTTTTGAGAGATGTCTCTCTTCCCTTCTAATAACTCTTTTCGTAATCAGAGGTCTTATATGGATTATCACCTACCCATTTTATATATTAATAAATCTGAGTAACTATGTCATGACATAATATTTTTTTCCTTTCCACATTATCGTGTGTCACAATTTATGTCATAATTTCTTTTCCACCATAACAATATGAATATGATATATTGGTAATAAAATTAGCATAATAAATCTAAATAACAAAGATTAACGAGCTCTGTAAATGATATGAATTCTTTATAATATAGTATCATTAAATTGTAAAATATTCTTCAAAACCGGCAAATAATTCAGCATAATTGTGGTATAATATTAATTAATATGATTTCGCTGCTAAATGCATTTCACGAAATTAAGTGAATAATTATCATTTGATTCGCATCAGATTTATAAATAATTACAATTTCGTAATCAGAAGTAGCTCAGGCGAATGTAATTATTTTTTTATTTCTTTGTAATTCGTTAGTATATATCAAGTATTTAATAGCCTTAGCTTCGAAATGAAAATTTATCTCTAATTTTCGCCCCCAAACTATCATAAATAGAACTAATGCAAATTAATTTACATAAGCTAATCTTCTAATTAAGGGCAATTTTAAGCTAATTAAATTACCTACTGAATACATAGGGCATGAGTGAATATTAGAGCAAATATATTCAAGAAAAAGGAAAGGAACTTATTTCAATCTAGCAATTGAGTAAAGTTAGTTAGGGAAGTAAAAAAAATATTTTAATGACTTAAAAAATATTTTAACGAAACTATTACAAGAATATGAAATTCATTACAGTTTTGTGAGCAATTAAACATATTAAAAACATTTTTTTTTTGCAAAGCAAGGTATTTATAATAAGTCTTAATATCCTTTTCATGTTTATTTCAAGCCAAAATGCAAAAACTGTGTTTAAGCAATTTTCTTTTGAACTCTTGCTACTAAAACAATATAAAAAGTAGTAAGAAAATAAAGTTGTCAAAGAATATTTGATTAAAACAAAGAAATGGCTTTTAGTCTATAATATTTTCTCAAACTAGGCTTTATAAGCCAAGCTGAATTAGTTTAAAATATAAATAAAATAATATAGACAACTTCCCGATATTTTTATCTATTTGAATGGAAAGATATAGATATATATATATATATATATATATATATATATATATATATATATTTGCAATAAATTATCGAGGTAATTGATTATACGTTGTTTTTTAACTAGCATTCCTTATTATGTGCTCTTGGGGTTAAATAACTAAGAATGAGAGCGGTAGTTTGGCTGTATACAGAGAGGGACAGACAGTTGTCACCTCTAACTACTGAGAAATAAAACAATTAGAATCACGAGTAAAATATTATATATATATATATATATATATATATATATATATATATATATATATATATATATATATATATATTTATATATAGAGAGAGAAGGAGTGTGTAAGAGAGAGATTATAATTTAACAAATCAAAGGTTATCTTCATTGGGCTGCAAAAATACCAAAAATACAATATGGAAGTTGAACTAAAATGGTGACAATTGGCAGCAAACCCAGTAATGTCATGAACCAAACCTATCTCTAATTTTTGCCCCTAAAATATCCTTTGTACTGATCATAAATAAATCTAATGCAAATTAATTTACATAAGCTAATCTTACAATTAAGGGCAATTTTAAGCTAATTAAATTACCTACTAAATACAAGTGGAATGACTGATTACACAGGGGAACAATTTTAATCATATTTTCTTGTGACTTAGATTTATCTTCCAATTTTAATTCGATTTTACATGCTATAGTTATTCTGTAATTACTATTTTCTCGTATCCCCGAAAACTCCCCTCCGGACGGACAGAGAGGGTGCTTGTAGAAAGCAAATACTTCACAGTACATAGTAGTAAGATAGTAATAGGTATTATTGTGCAAAGTATTGACATTATAGTTTCTTTTTTCAGGTCTCATGTTAGAGTGATGGCTTCGTCAAGAATAAATTGCGTTAATGATCCAGACACCTTTTGCTACATATGTGGTTGTTACATGCTAGTTCGTCAAAGGCGCAATACATATATCAAACTTTGTGATCCGCACATTTAAGGCATATTTTGATGTTCCTCTTGTTTCTCAAGATAAGAAGTGGGCCCCACATGCTGTTTGCCATAGTTGTGTGGAACATCTTCCTGAGCGGACGAAAGGAAAGAGAAATGGTCTTACTTTTGGGAATCCCCATAGTATGGCGAGAGCCAAAGAATCATGTATCGGACTGTTATTTCTGTTTGATGAATACTAAAGGGATTGGCAAGAAATATCAGCACAAGATCGACTACCCTAACATTCCCTCGGCGATCCGGCCAGTACCTCATTCTGAGTCTTTACTAATTCCGATTTTTATTGGAAATGCTTTCTCCGAGGATGAAAATGGTGTACCTGATATGGACGTCCACAGAATGGATTCAGAGTCTACAGATGTATCATCAGATGCTGAGCAGTCATTAGCTCCTACTGTTCCAATCGAGAGGGTTTGCATAACTTGATACTTGATTTGGCACTCTTCAAGAAAGCTGCAGAACTTTTAGCCTCCAGGGTGAGTGAAAGACATATGTTTGACAGACCTGTACGGGTATCATATTACCGAACAAGGGAGAGTACATTTGTTAATTATTTCTCTGAGGACAAACAATTTGTATATTGCCACGATCTTCCTGGTCAGTTTAGCCCTGCTTAATGGAAACTATTTTTGGATAGCTCCAAGGGTAGCCTCAAGTGTGTCCTTTTGCATAATGGCAATGACGTTGGCGCAGTTCCTCTCGGTCACTCTGTCTATCTGCGAGAAACTCACAGTAGCATAAGAATGGTCATGGATTTACTTAAGTACCATAAACACAATTGTATCATATGTGTAGACATTAAGATGGTCAACCTCCTACTTGGCCAGCAGAAGGGATATACAAAGTTTCCATGCTATATCTTTATGTGGGAAAGTCAAGCCCGTGATAAACATTGGTCCCAAAAAGATTGGCCAGTTCGGGAAACTTTAGAAGCAGGAATGCCAAACATTGTTAATGAGCCAATCGTAAGTCGAGAGAAGATCGTTTTCCCTCCACTTCATCTCAAACTGTGGTTGATGAAGCAGTATGTCAAGGCCTTGAGCACAGACAATGTTGTTTTCAGTACATATCATCGGCGTTTCCTGCTTTGTCATGCGAAAAAATGAAAGCAGGAGTATTTGATGGTCCTCAATTCCGAAGACTACTGAGTGATTCTAGATTCGTGAATACCATGAATGAAAAAGAGACGGCAGCCTGGCTCTCATTCTCTGCCATTGTTCGTAACGTCTTGGGAAACAAAAATGCGCATAACTACGAGGATCTGGTTAATAATATGCTTTAACATACCGTGATATGGGATGCAACATGATTGTGAAGCTGAATTTCCTAAATAGTCACCTCGAACGATTCCCAGAGAATCTGGAAGCCGTGAGTGACGAACAAGGGGAACGCTTCCAGCATGATTTGATGACGATGGAAGAGCGCTACCAAGGTCACTGGGATAGACACTTGATGGCGGCCTTCTGCTGGATGATTTGAAAAGAAAACTGTAGCATTTAGAGAGAATCTGATTTCAGATTTAAATTCAGTATGCTCGAATTAGGTAGGAAGATGTACATTTGTAAATTCACCAAATATATTGTTCCCCAATGTTATTAGAGCAATTATATTCAGGAAAACGGAAAAGAACTTATTTCAATCTAGCAATTGACCTAAAGATTGTGTCAGAAGCTTAAATTCACCTATCAATATCGTCAAATTTAGTAATTTATGTGCATTTATCATCACATATGTAATTCATGAAATAATGATTTATGCATTATAAGACAAGCATCAATTTAATTATTAAAGGATAAAAGAGATACATTATTTATATTTTAATGGTTTTATAAATTCATTTGTGGCTTTGTTAGTACTGATGATATAATCCTATAATATAATAAGTTGCCAAACACGTTTTTGTACCAACATATTACCTGCATCGTTGGTGGCGGATACTGAAGGAAGCAGGGTGGCGATGATACCAGTATTAAGAGCGAAAAAGTAACTATATATATATATATATATATATATATATATATATATATATATATATATATTTATATATATATATATATATATATTTATATATATATATATATATATATATATATATATATTTATATATATATATATATATATATATATATATATATATATATATATAGATTTATATATATATATATATATATATATATATATATATATATATATATATATCATAAAAATGAAGATCCATGAGTAAATGGAAAAGGACATTTATTTCTGTCAGACCTTTCGTTCTACAAATCGAAACATCTTTAGTGATTCTATTAAAGTCAAAGAAACTACTCAATTTAGGGACTTAAATTAACAAATAACAAACATGAATAATAAAAACACTAAAAAAACAAGCTTAGAGACATACCAAAATGACTATCAGAAAATTCCGTAAGAATGTTGCGGGATTTTTGTGACCGAAGAAAATTATACACTCTCTCTTCTAGTTTAAGAATATATTTATAGATATCTGTTACAAGAGGTATAAACTTAAATCTTTCCGAAAGAATTGCACACATTTAAGTGTAGTAATCTCATTTATTCATAATATCACGCATTGATCTTTGTCAGGTTTGCTAATGATTATAGAATCCTCCCGCTTTATTTTGTGTTAAACCTTTAAATCTATTAGACAAATATTTAATTTTTTCTAAGCACATGTTTATAAGTGACGAAATGCATTTTAAATTTTCCAAAGTGTGAATAAATGATTCAAAATACATAAAATATGAATAGTAATATAATTCAAAAACTTGAAGTTTGAAATTGAGGTCGAAAATAAGATTCTCTTATCATCACTCAGAAGAATTCTGGTGGAAAAGTTACAAATTGCTTCATCAGGATTATACAAAGATTTAACATTCTAAGTTGGAACGATGGAATTTCCAAGTGGTTCATTCAATGTGACATATAAAACATTAAAATCAAATATTGATGCACGCAAGCGAAAATACTGTTTAGATTTCTGAAGTAACTTCTCTAAATGAGTAACTAATCGTGTCTTGTATCGAATTTCTTCTAAGAGAAATTTGACGGTGCAAAATTTGTCAAACTCCGAATTATAAATAAACTTCTTAAACACTTTAAAACAAATGAATTTTGAGACATTGTCCTAACCTTTACAAATGGATAAGTATCTTAAGTCCAACTTCTTAGCTTTATCAAACTTCTTTGAAGTAGTTTCAAGTTGTCTGAATTGGCGCGGCGTATCTCTATCGTAGCAGGTACAAAGAATTATAGAAATTGGTTTGCTTCAAGGAAACATTAATCTCAGCAGGAAAATGAAGACCCACGAGGAGATGGAAAATGACATTTATTTCTGTCAGACGTTTCGTTCCAAACATCGGAACATCTTCAGTGATTCTATTAAAGTTAAAGAAACTACTCAATTTAGAGACGAACATTAACAAAAGACAAACAAGAAAAATAAAAACACCACAAACAAACAAGCCTAGGGCGTAAGAAATAAAGCCAAAGAAGCGAGACTAAAAGTTAATATATGATAAAGTATAAAATTAAAAAGAACCAAATATATAAATAATACCATTACAAAAAAACTATATACACATTACCTTATGCAGATAGTCATTCAAACAAATATTTTAAAACTAGCAGTAGAAGATAAGATATTTGTATTTAACAATATAATGTATAAACAAGTTGAAGGAATGGAGATGTGATTACCAATAGGACTTACCTTTGTCAACTCATTTTTCTGCCATCAAGAATCAATTTGGCTTGATAAATGTCCCTTGTCCTACAAACTATTTGCTTATAAACGATTTTTGGATGATTGTTTTCTTCTCTATCGTAATAAATCCCCCACAGACGATCTATTTCTACTCTACCTTAATGAGCAACACCCAAATATAAGGTTTTCCAAGGAGGTTGAGACAGACGACAAAATTTATTTTCTAGATGTAACTGTACACAAAGAGAAAGGTAAATTAAGAACTGCCGTCTATACAAAACCCACGACCACATTTTTAGGGACTAAGTATTTTAGTTCTACGCAATATATAGTTAAAATAGCAAATAGAAAGATAAACATATTTAAATCCTTTAGAGTTTGTTCAAGTTGGACGGAATTTCACAAAAAAAATTAGTTTTTTGAGAACATATTTTACATTTAACATGTTTCCTATACCTATTCGACAAGTATACAAAACTTTCTTAAATAAATTATATCTGACTACCCCCAAATACACCACTGTTTCAAAACACCGTATTTTTATTAAGCTCCCATTTATTGGTCCCTCCACTTCTTTGGACGGTACCCCTAAGAAAATCTTGGAAAGCCTTCTACCGCAATGCCAGTTTAACTTGATATATATAAATCATAATTTTGGGGGTTATTTCTTCAACAATAAAGATCGTATTGATCCGGTGTTGAGATCCTCTTTTGTTTATCAATTCACGTGTGCCGGCTGCAATGCCTGCTACGTAAGCCAGACTAGCCTACATCTTAAACAGAGTGTCAATAAACATCTTGGACAATCCCATAGGACTCATACACCCTTAACTACACCCGAATTCTCCACCATACGAAATCATGCCGAAATTACTGGCCACCTTTTTTCATCGGAACATTTTTCCATTCTCTCGGGGGCTCCTTCAGTCAATTTATTAAAAATATTAGCGTTGCTCTATATTAAAAAAACAAACAAACAAACACTCAACGGGACAGATTCCTCCTTTCCTCTACGTATCTAATAAATATACAACCTACAAAGTCAATTTCATGCTCCTTTGTCGTTCACTTCTTCATTCTCGGCAAGGAACGATTATCTGGATAAGACAATGTGTATATATATATTTTTTCACCATTCACGTAATCAGTTCCTTTTAATTTGATACTTTATCATATTTTAACTTTAGTTTCGTTTTTTAGGCTTTATTTGATGCTCTCTAAGCTTGTTTTTTTTAGTGTTTTTATTATTCATGTTTGTTTTCTGTTAATTTACGTCCCTAAATTGAGTAGTTTCTTTGACTTGAATTGAATCACTGAAGATGTTCCGATTTGTGGAACGAAATGTGTGACAGAAATAAATGTCCTCTTCCATCTACTCGAGGGTCTTCATTATACTGCCGACATTAAGGTTTCCGCGAACCAAACCAATTTCTATAATTATCTGTTCCTGTCTTTGTTCCTCTGTCTCTCTCTGTCCCTCTCTCTTTCTCTCTCTCTCTCTCTCTCTCTCTCTCTCTCTCTCTCTCTATATATATATATATATATATATATATATATATATATATATATATATATATATAGAACTTCGTATGTTTGTTAAATGAAATTCAAAGATTGTAGGAGCGTTCGATTAATTATTTATTCGATGTTGTGTTTGCATTTTTACCATTGTGTGTAGTTTGGTTACGCAATAGGTGTTTATGGTAGTGTATCGATGTTTGATGGACAGACTTGAGCCTGTATAAAGTGACTATAGCGTCTCTGGCTCGAGTTTCATAGCATAGTATAACACAATATAAACAATAAGAAAAACAACGAGGGTATATCAAAGTCATCTTTGTCAGAGTATCCAACATCCAAGAAATCCAGTATTATGGGATAATCTGCTTCCATAGGCTTGCCTTATTAGCCAAAAACCAGGAACATTGCTATAATGAGTTTTAATTCAAGATCTTAAATATGTAATTAGTAATAACAACTTGGCTAGAGTAGAAATATAGATCTAAAATATAAAAACTTTTTTTTATATATGTTCTTCACTAATATACTGGTCCATCATTTCTTTGAAGGAGGTGAAAGAAGAGCTATTTATAAATACCCAGGTAATACATTCTAATAATCAGCGAGTCTATTACACAAATATTTCCTCATTTGCAGCCTGATTCCTGATTTTATTAAATTTACTTACAGTGTTCCCATGTTTTATCATTAGTCTTCAGCTTAAAAATACTCTCTTTATCTTATTTAACAATAACCGTTCAACATATATTAATGCTGAATCATGTTACCACATAAGCGCCACCATTTATATGGAAACTTGTTTAGTATCTTCAACCTATCGGTGAAGCACCAGGTCTAGGCGTCGCTTTTTCATCAAGACGAGTAAAGTTCCATTTTCCAAAGGAGTAAAGTTCAGTTGTACCCATTTAGAGCTATTAAATGATCCATATGACCAGAGCACATAAGGTTATTCACCCTGGCGATTTTAAATCTTCCATCGAATATGGCGCTGGGTAGTGCCATCTAGTGGCAGATGCCTCATTTAGCCATTTAGCCATTCAAAGGCAATTGTACGTGATTTGAACCATAAGAAACCATCAATGCAATAACCATTTATCATATTATTACAAAACGCCGCAAATCATTGGAGGGACTTTCCCTCTTGTTATAAAAAGGGGTCCTAGAGGAAGGTATACTTTTTGTTCTGCTTTTCTGCACTGCTTCCAGAATGCTAATATATTTTATCTGATGTGGAGACCATGCCTGAATTTAATATTCCATGTGTAACCTAACGTATGAGTTATATAGCTTGAAAATGTTTTTATTTTTATAACAAATAATTCTATTGGTAAAGACTAATGCCCTATTTGAGCTATATCTAGCTCATAAACAATATTTAGAGCACATCACTGACCGATCTATTCGTATTCATAAGTCCCTTTTCTTTTCTAATGCTACCCAACTTCCATTTTCTGAAAATTCCATATTTTGTTGCCTATGTGAATATTTTGGCGACTTGAATGACAACTTTTCGTTTGCAGTTGCATGAAACTAGTATATTAATTTTACTTTTTACTGTGAAATTTCGCTGCATTTTCCCTACACTAGGTGCGAACTTTCTATGATCAGTGAAATTTTAAATTTTGCCTTTAACAATTATCTCTAGGTCGTTAAGGCAAACCAGTAATAATAATATGTGAAAATAAATTACTGAGGCAGGAATTTTGTCTTGGTGGATGAGTCATTTTCTGCAAGCTCGCAGAGAATGAGCCAGTGTTTCGGCCTACCAGGCAAATATTGCGGCCGTTGAATCGTCAAAACAATTACTAGTCCATATTAGGGAACTGATGCATGCATTGTTGAACAACCATGACCAGTGCGTGGAGACTTTTTTGAGCAATAAGGTTTCTTGAGCAGGTTTGGGAGACGGTAAATTGTTCACAGGTCACCAATCGAGCGATTAACTTAATAAACACGCTCGCCATTTGTCTTTATTAACAATATCTACAGCTAGGTAGGAAATGCCCTTCACAAATCATGAAACAATATCTACTATATTTGTCTCTAGTCTAAGGGTTGTAAGGTTTCTTTTCGTTTAATGACAAATGTTACCTTAAAAAATTAGTTATTCCGTCGGAACAGTGAGTTTTTGAGTGAATTTTTTGTCCAAATTTTATGATTTTCCTATTTTTATGTTTAAATATATTGCTGAGGTAATTCCTTCATATCCTTAAGGAATTACTTTAATTCTCTAGTCTATACGTAGGTCGCCGTCTTGCTTTAAATAATCTTTTTACCACAAGTTCACTAATTATGGTTAATAAATTCATTTTTATTCTGGCCATTGTTGCAAATGTAAACAGTTGATATTTACTTCCATGTTTTTATTTGTTTTCGCCTTGTTTTTATTTTATTTATACAACCTCGCGATGCCCAAATTGTATTTTATCAGCAGAATGTTAGAATAGTAGGTAAAAGGTATTTATTTTTAATGGTTAAGAATTTAATTAAAGGGTGGTCATTTTCATATATTATTTTTAGTCAGCATTGCTGCCCTATTTTCTATTTCCTAGTTTCACGAGAGTAAAAAAATAAAACGGTAGTGAGACGATATAGGTAGAATGCACGGTTGGCCGCCACCGCAAAAAGAATTCGTTCGTGGCGTTGTCTTTTTTGATTCCTTCGATCTCAAAAGTGACGGATTGAAAAAAGAACACTTGTCAAAAGTATATTAAAAATTCTCGGCGCAGTGTCGGCTATGCATGTGGTCTTGAATTTTCCCCAAGTCTTCAACGTAATTGGTTCAGGGGTTAGAATTTTAGGTTTTTCATGCTTCTCACTCTGATTATATCAAGGCGACACTAATTACTCATTTTCCCACTTAACCACTCTGAAATCTGCTTTATCTCAATTTTTGTATGACTGAAGTATAATAAGAACGGGAAATCTTATGCTTTTGAAAAATGGTAAAATGCGTGATATGCCATTGATTTGATTCCTAAATTTGGAAGACTCTTTCCTAGAAGCATGCGTTAAACTTGAATTATATTCGTTAGATACAGTAGTGATCAAATTATTATGAATTTTTTTTTAAATTCGTAATTTTTCTGGTAAAAAGTAAATTAAAACCATGTAGTGAGTCAATAATGAGGTTATTAGTGTGAACTAACTATTGTACATTTTTGAAGACTAAGTATTAGTGTTTTGCTTCATTTTCTGGCAAACCTGTTCAAATAAAAGAAGGCAACACCGATTCAGTTTCTCCCGCTGCGGCAACTGTAAGTCTCGTGCCTCAGTTTTAATTCAGACTTCGCAGGGCAGGGGGGGTACTACCTATTCTTCTTTGCTGTTACTAATTAAGTAAATCGACTAGTGTGTATTTTTCTTGCCTGTGCATAATATTAACCGGTTTTTTGCAGTGTAACTAGATAAAAAGAAAATTATTAGCTATATGTAAAGTCAGTGATTTGAGTCCTCTGAAAATTGGGAAAGATCAAAGTTTTATTAAGTGATAGTGCACTAAAACAGAACGATATTGCAAGGAAATTTGGAGTCTGTTCTCAAAGAGTAAGCAATATAAAGTTTCTTTCCAGGAAAGAAACTTAAACAAAAACCCCACTCAAAAAAATGTTCTAAGGTTCCCTATTATACAGTGTTCTGATGCTTCAATTATTCATGGGTGTAATCAAGATTTTAAAGTACCATTAATATATAATCCATCATTAATCTGGCTTAACTCCTATATTCCTTGCATCGCAAAGCTGACTCTTATTGAATATGGCGTGTTATGTTGTAGCCTAACATGAGTAGGATGACGTGCCTTACCGTCATAAATCCCATAGGAGCATCTGCAGGTATATATTTTTTCAACACACTTTCGCTTTCTCTATTTTCACGACCTTCTTTGCAAATAACTACTTACCAATTTTGTCCTGTAGATGTTCTTGTTTGTTTTTGCTATTATTTTGTTAATTCCAAATTTCTGATTTAACTGTTGTAATGCAAAAGTTATTTGCTGCACACGATTAGTTGGCGCTTTAAAGAACAAAGGCATTTGCATTTAGAGTGAGGTAAATGGGATTTTCTTTCATTGCTTTAAATGATAAGCAAATGCCAATGGCCGAAATGAAAGCATTTCTCTTTGTAGGGAGATAGTAAGAGAAAGCTGTATTAAACGTCTACGAATAAAGAAATCATGTATGGTATTGACAAATATCACGTAGGTGGGATTTAAATATGAATTCGGTTCGATTTTAAGATGAAATAAATCAAAAATACATCGTTAAAGCTAATTTCAGTGTCGCATACTTCTAGTAATACTTCCTCCCGTAAAATAGCAGAATTACGCAGTGATAGAGTATTATGCTCACCTATACATCATACTCCAACGAAAAGAAAAAAATTGGAAAATATAACCTCCTCCTCCACTTCCTATTATGTGCCGAGTAAGAATGTCTTGCGTGAGATATTCCAAGTAAAACTGGTTTAAGATTACAAAAACTGCTACTTTCCTTCGAGCGTTGAGGGAAGTGAGTGGAATACCAGCTAGGGTGATTTGAGTAATGAGGAAGAAGTGAGAGAAGTCGTAACTCTGTTAATGTTGTAGGACATATAAATAACGTTCGTTTTTCTCCAGTCTATGGGGAAGGAGGCGATGCCTTGCTGGTCTGGAATGTAGCTACTTCATTATAAAGATCTGCTTTTTTCAAATGTGATCGACTGCTCTGATTTTAGTAGGCCAGATGATTACCAACATCCCTTTGCCGGTAAAACTTGACAGAATTGGCGTATATACGTAAATTTGTGGCGATTTTATTCAGCGAGACTATAAAATGTCAAAAATAAAAAAGGAAAATTTTGTTATTCACGTGAAAGTACACTGTTTACAAGTTATTTTAGCCTTTAACATGGGTATTGAACGAGGAGGAAGCAGCTTCCTCCTTAAATTTAAAAGAGATGGAAAATACAGTGATAGTTGAGAAAGTTTCTAAGCATAACTAAAATTCGTATTCCCGCTAAATCCAATATATACGTTCTTTTGAATAAGTGCTCAATAAGATCATGCAATTATCAATGCAAACTCGATAGGTTTTTATGCCCAGGATGGATCTATAAAATATATTAGGAAATTTAAACAATTACGATGGTTAATCATGAAGGATTTAAATGATATTAGTTTGTTATTCTCAGAAACTTTTATTGGATCTTTTCTCTTATTATGGCGCAATTTTTTCTCTTCGGCCGGATGGCTAAACATCCGGTTACTCGAGTAAGTAGCTTGTGATATCTTTAGTGTTATGATATCCTTTGTGTTTTTTTAGAAGCATAAACATTGGTTTTACCCTTAAAAAATCACACTGTACAAACTTGCTAGAGAAAGAACGACGTCTGGATGGTTTTACCAGTGCAGTAGTAAGTTTTCGGGGGGATTTTCAGGGAAACGCGGCAGTGTTTCATGTATGCAGTTCCTGATAGATCGACAGAAACATTATTATATATATTTAAAGAATGTGCATTGCCTGGCACAAATTTTATATGTGATATGCTGCGTGAATAAAGTGGAATTGAATCTTTGCCAGAGATACGGTATATGTAAGAATTTAACTGTTAACCCCTCGGAGGAATTTAAAGATCCAAAAACAAGTGCCCAAACAAACCAAATAGAGTTGCTTTGGGGCAAGGCGAAAATGAGCAATAAAAAAGGAATGTGAAACAGCTCGTTCTCTGATCTACTCCTATATGTGCGAGTTTTAATGGAGGCAACGAAATAAAGCAAAGGACATAGTTGCTCAAATTTCCCAAGACATTGTAAACTTTTATCTATTAAATAATGTTTAGCTTTTTTTTTTAACTTTCCGCTTATTCACTCCCCAAGCCTCCCCAAAAATTATAACACAGGAATGATTCCATCCCTTAATTCCCCCGCATGAGGAAAGCAGTTGAGTGTCTCAGATGAGGAGTACAAATTGCGCCATAATAAGAAAAAGGATCCCCTTTATATTGCTTGCAAACAGTACGAGTTCGAATATATGCCAAGCTGAGCTTGGCTTATATATGATCCCTTTAACTCGTAGTGTTATAAAAACTTCTCTCAAAAATCAAAGTGTTCTATCTGTTCTCTCTCTCTCCCCTCTATCTCTCTTTCTCTTCCTTTATTGGGATTTAGAGAGAGCTCCAATTGCTTTTCCAAAGCAGCTCAAAAAAAGACATTAAAATCCTTTGAAAAGAATTTTCTATAAAAGTTTTAACATTAATTACTTCCATTAATAATTATGATATTCCTCATTTCATTTTTATTTGGATGCTTCTTTTGCCGACTAGAAAATAAATTCCGCAGATATTGGACCGTGAGTTATATGGCAGAATATAAATAAATAAATAAATATAATAAACTACGGGGGAATTATGGATAAAAAGATGCTTTCTCGCCGATTGTTTGCACTGATATTACAAAGAGATAGAATATCAGAAGAGATTTTATAGTAGCGAATTTATACGGATAACTAGTTAGAAATAAGAGAAGGCTGGTAAGTCATTTACAAAATGATAAAAAGCAGAAAACCAAAAAAAAGATGCAAACAAAATAAAATGCAGAGTTGAGATGATAGAACAAAGGTTAAAAAGAAAGGCAGATAAAATTTTGGGAGGGAAAAGGGAAGGTATTGTGTATCATGAAAATCAGAGGAGAATAGAAATTAAAGGTTACCATTAAAAACTAATCCTTGGTCTCAATATGAATGGTCTCGGGATCCTTCATCACTTTGCAGAATTGATCCATCTCACGAAACCAGGCTCTCAACCGGAAACGAGGGTGAATGATTTACTCTAAATAACTAAGAGTTTACCTTTGTCTGCTTTACCCAGTAACATAAAAATCTAGAAATAGTTACTAATATTCAGGTTTTCTTTACCTGCCATCATTTGCTGATTAAAACTAATCTAACTTACCAAATTAAGGCCTGACCTGATCTAACCAAACTACCAAATCTACCTAAACAAAAATAATCTTTAGTTGCAATGGAATTGTTAATTTGGAAAGATTCAAGAAAAATTTGGTTTGGTCGGAGTTTGGCCACAAATATGTGATCCGAACCATGGGACTTTGTAGTATATTTCTGGACTCGTAAAAACCCCCAGAATCGGAATCTATTCCGGGACTTATTGGTAGAATGATCACTATTTCCACCTTTTTAATCTGCCGATTATACTCTTAAAATCACCCCCGACCCCCACATTATGGTTGAAACTCCCTGAACTAAGCGATATTTTGGAAGATTTCGACGACTCGAATAGAATGTTTGTGGATTAAAATTCATCTCATTTATCAGGTCATCGCAAAAGGAAGAGGAACCTGAATTTTCTTTTATTAAAATTTATCCATTAACGTAATCCACATGAATATCAATGATTTCCTTCTACCTAATGATATTATTTGTGCAGGTCTCTTTAGTTTGAAAGGGTAGTTCCCACCTCTTAAACTTTGATAAAGTTTATTCCATCAAGATGGCTCTGAAAAATCCCGTATAGGTGGTAATTAAATGGGGCAAAGTTTGGGGAAAGAGAGGCTATGGGAGTTTTTCAAAACCAAGGTCTTCTATCACCACTCATGTAAAATTTACTGGATCGAGCCATCCATTATTTAGCTGGGACAGGACACGTTTTCGAGTGATCACAGAAGTCTTAATTTCATCAATGCAGTGTTCAATCGGTCAAAGAGCCCACAATAGAGGCCTGATGCAATAATGTGTTTAACCGGTAGCAATTTAAAGCGGATCATCCCAACAGAATGCTACGCCAAACTAAAAACCTTCCTTTGAATGCAGGTCCCTCTTAAATTGTAATTAACGAGTTGGCTATCACTAAACCCTTGCGTGCGACCCATTTCCATTCTATCAGAATATCCCTTTTTCCTCTCTAATCATTAATGGTTCCAGAAATAACGAGATGCTTTGAAGAAAATGAATAGAAGTAGAGATGTCTACTCTTGCTTTAAGGTAACGTCTATCAGATCAAAAGTAACGCATTTTCCAAGTTTAACCAGTTTATATGCAGTTGCAGACGGTGGTGAACGGTTGAATGGTAGGATTTCAGTTTGGTGGGTAATTTTTTAACATTAACAGCACAATTTTGAAGGAGCTCACTTAAATCTATTGACATTATTTTTCGGACATTACTTATATGATGACCTAATATTTATGTAATTTAGGAAGAGGTTGTTCAGTTTTACCACTGATTTGCTCCCTTTAAAAGACTTTTAAATGCTTTTAAAGAGTTTCAAATGAATGACTGCCCTTGAGCGGAAGCTGATATATCAAAGAGTCTTTGATGGAACAAAGTAAATTAAATCCCTAAATGGACTATTAGGGACGCAAAAGGATGGAGTAGTTGAGCATGCTTTCCCCCATGTTATTCTAATTAATTAAATTTCCTCTCTTTGTCACTATATATATATATATATATATATATATATATATATATATATATATATATATATGGTTGGTCAGAAAGTGCTTACTCACTTATGAAAGGGAAAGAAAACAACAAAAATAATGAAGCAACACCAACCTTAGTTTAGGTTATCCTTACTCATTCGACTCCATAAGGTTAGATTAACCTTATTCATTCGACTACCAACCTATCTACGATGCTGCTGTTTGTTTCTCCTGTGCAGTTTATTTATCTTAGCTAGCAGGTAGACCGCGTGTATGACAAACTAAAGAAGGAGGCTACTGCTTTGATAAATCGAGGTCAAGCTTTTTTTCAACAAAAAGAAGGTGAGACCACATACTGCTAGTTTGAAAATGGAGAAGTTCAAATTGATGGACGGTGTTGAGATTCATCCACATTCACCATCCAGCCCCGATGCTGATCTAAATGGCTATGGACTATTCCGCTCAATGGTACTCTTTGTCCACAGCTAGCGATTCAACACAGTTTACAGTTTTTAGTCGCAGGCGAATCTACATCTCACTATGTGTGTTCCCATTTTGCTTCTTTTTTTTGTAATAAAATTGTAATTATTTGGCTGATTCTAAAGAATTTTGAAACCCTTATGTTGTTTTACATTATCTTTTGAATGATATCATTTTCAACGTCTTCCAAGTTAAGCCCGGGTTTGATTTCCTTTTGGCAATAACATCATAACTATTCGGCCGATTGTAACGAAATTTGAAACCCTTAGATTGTTTTACATTCTTTTTCGAATTATAGAATTGTTAAGGTCCTTCCGAGGTTAGTCTGGGAATTATTGAAAGTTTTCAAGGTCGTAAGGCCCTAAATCAGAATAAGTGAGGGTACGCTACTTTTGGGTCAGCAGATCTTGTTTTGATTGAAAGCCAGCTGACCGGTATCTGTGACAGATTCTGATGATCGCTGATCACTGGAATTAGATCGTAGAGAATGAAGGAATTTATTTTGACGAAGAAATGTTGGTGTTGCTACATAAAACTTTGTTTTCTTTCTACTTTCTAAGTAAGTCAGGACTCTTTATTCAACCACATACACATACACACACACATATATATATATATATATATATATATATATATATATATATATATATATATATATATATATATATATATATATATATATGTATATATATATATATATATATATGAATGCAATAAGCCACATTGAAAGAGAAAACGGAATAATTTTTTCTTAGAGGAATATTTATTACCTTTTTTCGAAAAAATCCGTGCAGGGAAGCGATTCGAACCATGGACACTGATCAAAGCGGTGCTCGCAGTCTCAGTGTCCATGGTTCGAATCGTTTCCCTGCACGGATTTTTTCGAAAAAAGGTAATATATATTACTGTAAGAAAAATGTATTCCGTTTTCTCTTTCAATGTCGTTTATTGCATTTATCTTCATCATTCTCTTGCACTACTTTGAGAGATATTATATATATATATATATATATATATATATATATATATATATATATATATATATATATATATATATATATATATATATATATATATATATATATATATATATATATATGTATATGTATATGTATATATATATATATATATATATATATATATATATATATATATATATATATATATATATATATATATATATATATATATATATATATCGTAGATAATTGTAAACTCTTTATAATACGAAATAATTTAAAATGTTCCAATACAAAAATGTAGTTTGTATTTTCCCTTGATACCTTAGGGAATCGCCGCCATTGTTTGGAGTACATAGAAGTTAACCAAGAAGGCGGTAGAGTGGGGATAATTAAAAATCACGTACACCGGTCTTGTTGGATAAAAAGGAAACTACTCAATGTATCAGAACAGAGCGTGCCCTCCCCTTGCCTTGGAGGGGGCTCTAGCATTCCTATTTCACCTAATCTGGCCAAGGAAATGTCGACTTTCAATCCGTTATTTGATTATCCGTTGTCCTCTTGACGTTCTCCTCTTCTCCCGTCGATTCTTTTCTCCTTTCTAGTCAATTCCTTTTCTGGTATGCGTGTGTGTGTTGGGGGGGGTGGGGAGGCGGTCTTCCGACTGGATAAAGAATTCCACCTGAAGATCAGAATGACAACCAGCTGGCAAGCCCGAGACGCATTAAACCATTCCACAGTGTGGGAAACGTAGAGAAAGAGGAGAATTACTACTTTTTGCCATCAACCAGCAAAAATTGGAATTCTCCTTGGTCCAGGGCAGATCTACCAGTTCCGATTCATGGCATGTAGATGGACAGACGACTAATGATATTCTAACAGCAGAATTCATGTGTGTGCCCCCATTGGCAATCAAACCCGGTATCAAGTGATAGAAATATAACGCCTCATCTGCTAGGCTAGCGAGAACGCCATTGGAATAAACCCCAAAATTAGTTAATGTTTTATCTAAATATATTAACCTAATTAAATTACCTATTTTGCCTTTTATTAATGCTCTGGTTGCATATTATCACGATCTACAGAAATATTTTTGTATTCACTCCTCCTTTGATTAAAGTTTATTTTTTTCCTTCGATGGAATCTTTCATGTCATTGAAATAATCAGGAAACGACAGTGGTTTTTATAATTTCTATTTTAGTTTCCTAGGCATAATTTATAAAAAATGTATCAGCTTTTAATTTTACTGAGAACTTTGTGGGAAAAATTCTAGGATCATTCAATATTTGGAAAAAATGGCTAGGTTTGAGAAAAGAAATAAAAGATAATTCCAAGCGTTGTTTGTATTGCTATAATATTTTATTAACGATATCTCAATTTTATTGCTCCGGTTGCATATTATCACGATCTACAGAAATATTTTTGTCTTCAATCCTCTTTTGATCAAAGTTTATTTTTTTCATTCGATGGAATCTTTCATGTCATTGAAATAATCAGGAAACGGCAGTGGTTTTTATAATTTCTATTTCAGTTTGCTAGACATAATTTATAAAAAATGTAGCAGCTTTTAATTTTACTGAGAACTTTGTGGGAAAAATTCTAGGATCAATCTGTGATAGGACGGTCTGAGGCTGCCTTGCTTCAGCCCCTATCACATGTTGAAACACATGCTTCCCCACGTGTATCCTGCGAGAGGAAGTAGAAGGCGCGTTATCGCCCATCATAGCCAATGTTTAATCAAGGAGGTTCACTTCCCCATTTGCCTCCATGCGTTGATCTCGCCGGATTGAATTAGGCTTATGGGCAGATAAGATATTTTCCCAGGCGTCACCGGGACATTCCATCGAAGTCCCTCACCCCATTTTCCCCTACGCCAAGGTTGCTTGCTTGCTTGTTGTATATAGAAAGAACAGAGATGGACCGTTGTATGTGATACAGGCAGTCAGGTAGTCAGAGAGGAGCGTTGCGGAAAACATTTATGAAAAGACAGCGAGAGTTGATAGGTCGGTGGCTATACACCGATGCGTTGTGTTGTTGTGGGAGCGTTGTTTATGTGGGATTTGACTGGACGAGAGTTGGAGGCAGGTCAGGACGGGGAGGCTGACTGCTCATCCGGAAACGCACTATTCATGATGCCTACTGGTTTATGCGAAGAACGGTAAGGGCGGCGGGTGTTCGTGGGCCGCTGGATATCGCGGTGCCATTGCGTACCTTCTCACGTGTAGCGAGGTGTATAGTGGGTCTGTGGTGAATTTGTCGAGTTGTTTTGTGAGTCTGGTGTGAGCGTAAGTGTTAAGAGGAGCTAGTTAATTGTTGTTATGTAGTGCCTTCATTCTCGAGTACCGCGGCGAACGGCAAGTGCGCTTCATAGCAGAGTTCTGAATGCGCTGAACCTTTCGCTTCCACGTGTTGCTCGCAGCTACGAGCGACAGTGGGGCGTACGTGACAATAGGGCACACGAGTGCTTTATATTAGTGTAGTTTTAGTTTTCTGCTCGCAGGGTAGAACCTACCCAGCAATGTATTTGTACATGAGGCTCTTGCTTGTATTATGTTTTGGTGTAAGTTGAACCTGAGGGTCTTGTCAAAAGTTACCCACAGGATTTTGGTGGATCATGTCTGGTTTGTGTGAGTAGATTTGTAGGTTGTGCATGAAGTGGTCTCTAGCACCGTAGAGTGTCATCTGTGTCTTCTGAGGATTCGTGGCAATCAGCCATTTATCCTCGTAATCTGTCTTCACGTCTAGTATTCATTGTGCGTGGAGCGCGATTTCTTCTGGGGCCTGGCCGCTGATGAGAATGGTCTCGTCATCAGCGTAAGCTACTATGTAGGTGTGAACGCAGTTTTCTGGTGAGCGTGGGGTGTCGTTTGTGAACATGATGTAGAATGTGGGTGCCAGTACGCTTCCTTGGGGAACGCCTGAGCGTGGTGTGAAAGGTCTTGATAAGGTGTTGTTGTATCTAATGTGGCAGCTCCGTTCAGTGAGGTAGTGTGAGAGGAGCCTTTTGATGCAAAGAGGTAACTCCGTGTTGTTTGGGGAGTGTTCAACGGAGTCCCTCGTGCCACACCTTGCCGAAGGCCTTCTCCACGTCCTTACTGACAGAGAGAGTCTTTTGGTGTATCTGTCGTTTCTTTTGTATTCTGTCAGGAACGATGTTCACGGCCGCCTGAGTGGACCTGCCTCTCATGAACCCGTTTTGATGGCGGGAGAACCAGTCCCTCTCTTACAGGAACTCCCGTAGGCCTTAGTTGACCATACGTTCAAGTATTTTGCCTAGGTGCTCTAATAGAGCAATAGGCCTGTAGTTATTTGGGTGTTTTAGGTCTTTGTGGTGTTTATGTAGCAGTATGTTGTGAAAGACTTTGAATATTTGGGGAAGTGGCCTGAGGCTAGTGAGAGGTTGAATAGGTGTGTGAGTGTGGGGTATATGTCTGCGGGGAGGTTGTCTATGAGTGTGGCTGGTAGGCCGGACTGGCCGGGGGCGCGTTTTGGTGTCGTTTTTATGTAGTGTTTTGTTTTCTCGATGGTGATTGGAGTAATTAGTGTGGACGTGTAATCGAGCACTTCCATTCGTATCAGGGGGGCAAGCCATAGCTCGTGAGCTTGAGCCCGACACCACTCCTGGATTTCCTGGAAGTGCTCCGGTGCTTGTGGTTTTGGTGGGTTGTGTGTGTCTACTGTGTCCCAATAGGACCTGAATGCGTAGAGGATGTCGTTAGTGTCTGTGAGTGTGTGGTTGCTTATTTTGAGTGTGATTGGTTTGCATGGTTCAAAGCCCAGCATCCTTTTTACGTGCCACCAGAAGAAGGAAGGGTCCGTGCAACGGGTGTCATCCGCGATGCGGACGACCTCACGCCACTGCTGGTTCCTGTCTATCCGCACGCACTGTAGTATGCAGGCACGTAGTTGATTCATGTTGTGTTGACGTGGGCTTCTGATGTAGTGGTTATTGTACTGTGTGAGGAGTCTCTGTGTGTGTATTGAAAATGTGAATTGTTTTATGCAGGTGTAGTTTTCTTTTGGTGAGTTTAGGTTTCGTGTGGTGGTGATGGTGTCTAGAAGTGAGCACCAGTGGTGGTCTATTAGTCCTGGATTGGTGTCCTCCAGGTCGAGGTTATGTGGTGTATTTGTGGATATGTGACTCTTGAATTCTACCTAGTTCGTGTTTTTGTAGTCGTATAGAGGTGATGTAGGGATGAGTATGGGAGATGTGGATATGAGAAGGCAAAGCACTGACCAAGTAACTTCCCGCATCGTTTGTGTTGTTGGAAAGGAGTGTCGAGTGAAAAGCATTGAGGTCCCCCGCGAAGAAGATAGGCAGGTTGTAATTTGATAGGGCCACGGAGTGGGACTTCTAAGTTTAGCTGTATTCATGGTGGTCTGTAGTGAGTGGCCACTATTATGTGGCCGGAGCTTGTCTCTAACTTGAAGTCTAGAAAGGAGGTGTCTTGTGTGTTGATAAGGGAGTGGTGTATGATGCGCTTTACTAGGATCGCAGATCCTGGGTGCCACGCCTGTGGAGATAGGTATGTGTGATAGCCTGCAATGCGGAGTCTATTGTTGGGAGGATGTAGGCTGGTGGAGTTCAGGAGTACTATGTCGGGTCTTTGTGTGTTGAGCACCCAGTTGGCGACCGTATGGCGAATACCGTGCCAGCTGCGTACGTTTAGTTGTATTAGGCTAAGTCGACGTATTATCCCGGGCGGAGTGCGCGGGAGGCTGACTTGCCTGGTACCGTCCCCTTCTCCTTGGTAATTGACTAGGAGGCATGAGGAGGGAGTGCCTTAACGCGTGTTGGCTGTTGTTGTTTTGTGTGGTTCACGGCGGTGTTGTTGGGTGCGGGAGCCGTGATGGAGGGAGGAGTGTATTCTGTGGGCGGAGAATACAAACCATCAGATATAATAAATATATAAATACACAAATATACAGACATATATAACAATATATGAACAAGTATAGTCTAATATACATTTACATACAAGTATACTAACATCTAAATAACAATATATCAGTACACATGTTAACTCAATACAAGCCAAACAATCAGTAGGTAAATACAACAAATAACAAACACAAATAATTATAAAAACATAAAAAAATAGAAAAGACAACACAAACAGACATAATACAAATAACCATAGAAAAATAATGAATTAAACAAGCAACAAAACAGAATAACGCAACAAAGTAAAATACTTGATTGAACGTCTATAAGAAATCCAAACAGAAAAATGTAACTAAAATACACACAAACAGCCACAGAAAGCGATTAGCTTGACCTCAAGGCACCTTCAAATCTATTTGAAAATCTTCCTCATTTTTCGCTTTTCGCTAGTTTTTCTCTCATTCGCTATCCACATATCTTCCCCCTTACACTTATTGAATTGAATTTAATTCAACAGTTCGTGCATGAAAATGTCTCTCTTCTCCCTAACAATTAGAGTAATCCTTTTTACAAAATGAAGGCAAACTGTGTCAACGCTACTAAAATGCCAAACCCTTTCACACCCATTGAGCTTCATCAATTACCAAACTATCCATCTTGTTAATTTTTTTTGGCACTTCATAGCGATGTGTTGCTATGTGCTGTAGCATTTCGTCCAAAGTTGATTTCATGCTAAAGTGCCGAATTACTCGCATTGACGAGACCCCGCTCCACATCCTTTATTATTAGGATCATTATAAAAATAAATGAAGGTGACCACTTACGAAGGACAAAGACAATATGCGCAAAATGGTCTAGTGGATATAATTAGATTAAAAGTTTTAGGAATGGCTAAAAAAAACATTCAAGCGAGAAGGAAAGTATTCATCTGCTTTTTACTAATCACATAATTGGGAGAGCTGAAAACATTATTAGAGACAGTTTTACCCACTCTAACAATTTTAAGAAAGAAAAATCGAAAAAAATGCGATGTGTTAAACCAATAAACAGAGAAGGAACGGTCATTTAACCAATTTGAGTATCAAGTATTACGTGCTGGCTATGTAGGGGAATGCAGCAAACAGTTAGGCAACTAATGGACATTAGATGATTTATCTCAATATCAAGAGGAAAAATCTAATTTGGCTGAAAGCTTTGTTTCAGAATTTTAAGCAGTATTCTAATGAATACAGTTGGATACAATGAAAAAACATAAAATTTGGCAATATATTTAATATAATAAAACTAATTTATAACAACATTATCTGTGAATATATTTGACGCCACTTTCGCAGCAGTTATGGGAAAAATTGAGGGTACAGCTGAGCGTAAATGAGATTTAAATCTAAGCTTGGAATCTTAGAATCATGAGTGATGCCAAGTAACTTCAGTGAGGGACAATCTCGAAATTAATATCATTAGCAATGATAGTAGGTTTGAGAAGTGTATAACATCTCCGACCGACTAAAAACCATTCTGTGATATTTGGTCAGAATGAACTTCCTTCCTGAAATATCAGAGCAGGGCATGGTCATCAAGTCAATAGGTGTAAGGACCATGGACCACAGATCGGAGGTATAAACAATAAAATGATGTGTCTGAGAACTTGGAGAACGCCAAGCTATACAGAACTAAACGTGCTAAAACAACAATCAACTGACATTCGTTGGCTTCAGTTAGTGAAGAAAGGAAATGGTATCCACAAAATAACAATAATAATTTGTAAAAGAGTGACTTACTCTGCAATCTAGCAAAGTCTCAATTACTTTTGCATGTGAGAAAAAGAAGGCCATAAAAGGTACTCAAACCTTTTCAAAAAACATCAAGTTGTAACAAGTTAATATCATTGAAAAAACGAATGAGACACTTTCTCAGCAAGCACTCAAAAGGTTTAGATACAACATGGGTCATAGATATAGTTAGTAATCATATGGGTGAATAGGAATTGAAGACGCCCTTAGGAATTGCAATAAAATTTGTAATACGACGGCAGGTTGAAAATGAGTTCAGACATAAAGGTATTCTATAAACATCAGCCAATCTCGAAGCCAAATTAGTGGCAATATACTTGTGACAAACACGAAGGAATCATCACAACCAACTAAAGAGCCGAGATCATTCAAGATTATGGCAAGCTCAGAAGAATAAAAATCAAAGGAGCTCAGTTTAATATCAGTAAAAGGTTGAAGGTAAGGCTAACTCGTTCACTACATTTTTATTATCAATAACCGAAGCGAGAAGCAAAGTCTGGCCCTTAGAACTATGACTAAAAGAACCTTCTGCGCATGACCATGGACGTAAGCGCAAGTTCACAGCTAAGTGAGGCTGATTAGATGTAAAGCACCAAGAATGTGACTGGGAAGTACCAGTTAGGGTACTCTACAGGAGATCATTATATTCACTCCTGAAAGTCCAAAGATTCACGGGAATACAAATGAGACCAGTCACCATGAGCAAATTGCTTTTCACGCTGTTTTAGTCTACAATCTTCATTAAACGTCAAATTCGATTATTTTTAGTTAGATTTTTTTTCTTTCACTAAAGGAAAAAATAATAATATATAAAGTATCGGCTGGACAAACAGCAAGAAAAATTTCACGCAAACAATACGATCAAGTTCAGTTTTAAAACCAGGCTAATTTTTCAGCAATATTTTACGCTAAATTTGCTCATCTGGTATAAAGAAGTTAGTCTGGACCTTGAAAGACGATCCTCAGTGATCAGTTTTGCCACCAGTTAGAACCATTCAAACGTTCACTGATGAAGGGGTATCAGTAAGGTGGAGGACTAGATAACTACTCTAAATGTGAGTTTGATGCCGAACATCTTGAATGATTAGAGGAATCCAAAGCTAAATAATCATGTTGATTAATGAGATAAATTAGTTCACTCTTCCGCTCTGATTTCTATAGAGATTTCTATGTAAAACAACAGAAGGGTTTCAAATTTCGTTAAAATCGGACGAATAGTTACAATGTTATTACAAAAACAAAAGATGCAAAATGCTGACAAGCAATACGGGAAACCATCGACTGTCCACATAGTGAGGTGTAGAGTCACCCACCACTAGTCTTGAACACGACTGAAATTTAGAAGAACCAAAATGAAAAACAAAAAAATAGATAAATATACACAACAAATAAACATAAACAACGAATATACAAGTAAGTAATACAAACCATCAGATATAATAAATATATAAACACACAAGTATACTAACATCTAAATAACAATATATCAGTACACAAGTTAACTCAATACAAGCCAAACAATCAGTAGGTAAATACAACAAATAACAAACACAAATAATTATAAAAACATAAAAAAATAGAAAAGACAACACAAACAGACATAATACAAATAACCATAGAAAAATAATGAATTAAACAAGCAACAAAACAGAATAACGCAACAAAGTAAAATACTTGATTGAACGTCTATAAGAAATCCAAACAGAAAAATGTAACTAAAATACACACAAACAGCCACAGAAAGCGATTAGCTTGACCTCAAGGCACCTTCAAATCTATTTGAAAATCTTCCTCATTTTTCGCTTTTCGCTAGTTTTTCTCTCATTCGCTATCCACATATCTTCCCCCTTACACTTATTGAATTGAATTTAATTCAACAGTTCGTGCATGAAAATGTCTCTCTTCTCCCTAACAATTAGAGTAATCCTTTTTACAAAATGAAGGCAAACTGTGTCAACGCTACTAAAATGCCAAACCCTTTCACACCCATTGAGCTTCATCAATTACCAAACTATCCATCTTGTTAATTTTTTTTGGCACTTCATAGCGATGTGTTGCTATGTGCTGTAGCATTTCGTCCAAAGTTGATTTCATGCTAAAGTGCCGAATTACTCGCATTGACGAGACCCCGCTCCACATCCTTTATTATTAGGATCATTATAAAAATAAATGAAGGTGACCACTTACGAAGGACAAAGACAATATGCGCAAAATGGTCTAGTGGATATAATTAGATTAAAAGTTTTAGGAATGGCTAAAAAAAACATTCAAGCGAGAAGGAAAGTATTCATCTGCTTTTTACTAATCACATAATTGGGAGAGCTGAAAACATTATTAGAGACAGTTTTACCCACTCTAACAATTTTAAGAAAGAAAAATCGAAAAAAATGCGATGTGTTAAACCAATAAACAGAGAAGGAACGGTCATTTAACCAATTTGAGTATCAAGTATTACGTGCTGGCTATGTAGGGGAATGCAGCAAACAGTTAGGCAACTAATGGACATTAGATGATTTATCTCAATATCAAGAGGAAAAATCTAATTTGGCTGAAAGCTTTGTTTCAGAATTTTAAGCAGTATTCTAATGAATACAGTTGGATACAATGAAAAAACATAAAATTTGGCAATATATTTAATATAATAAAACTAATTTATAACAACATTATCTGTGAATATATTTGACGCCACTTTCGCAGCAGTTATGGGAAAAATTGAGGGTACAGCTGAGCGTAAATGAGATTTAAATCTAAGCTTGGAATCTTAGAATCATGAGTGATGCCAAGTAACTTCAGTGAGGGACAATCTCGAAATTAATATCATTAGCAATGATAGTAGGTTTGAGAAGTGTATAACATCTCCGACCGACTAAAAACCATTCTGTGATATTTGGTCAGAATGAACTTCCTTCCTGAAATATCAGAGCAGGGCATGGTCATCAAGTCAATAGGTGTAAGGACCATGGACCACAGATCGGAGGTATAAACAATAAAATGATGTGTCTGAGAACTTGGAGAACGCCAAGCTATACAGAACTAAACGTGCTAAAACAACAATCAACTGACATTCGTTGGCTTCAGTTAGTGAAGAAAGGAAATGGTATCCACAAAATAACAATAATAATTTGTAAAAGAGTGACTTACTCTGCAATCTTTCAAAGTCTCAATTACTTTTGCATGTGAGAAAAAGAAGGCCATAAAAGGTACTCGAACCTTTTCAAAAAACATCAAGTTGTAACAAGTTAATATCATTGAAAAAACGAATGAGACACTTTCTCAGCAAGCACTCAAAAGGTTTAGATACAACATGGGTCATAGATATAGTTAGTAATCATATGGGTAAATAGGAATTGAAGACGCCCTTAGGAATTGCAATAAAATTTGTAATACGACGGCAGGTTGAAAATGAGTTCAGACATAAAGGTATTCTATAAACATCAGCCAATCTCGAAGCCAAATTAGTGGCAATATACTTGTGACAAACACGAAGGAATCATCACAACCAACTAAAGAGCCGAGATCATTCAAGATTATGGCAAGCTCAGAAGAATAAAAATCAAAGGAGCTCAGTTTAATATCAGTAAAAGGTTGAAGGTAAGGCTAACTCGTTCACTACATTTTTATTATCAATAACCGAAGCGAGAAGCAAAGTCTGGCCCTTAGAACTATGACTAAAAGAACCTTCTGCGCATGACAATGGACGTAAGCGCAAGTTCACAGCTAAGTGAGGCTGATTAGATGTAAAGCACCAAGAATGTGGCTGGGAAGTACCAGTTAGGGTACTCTACAGGAGATCATTATATTCACTCCTGAAAGTCCAAAGATTCACGGGAATACAAATGAGACCAGTCACCATGAGCAAATTGCTTTTCACGCTGTTTTAGTCTACAATCTTCATTAAACGTCAAATTCGATTATTTTTAGTTAGATTTTTTTTCTTTCACTAAAGGAAAAAATAATAATATATAAAGTATCGGCTGGACAAACAGCAAGAAAAATTTCACGCAAACAATACGATCAAGTTCAGTTTTAAAACCAGGCTAATTTTTCAGCAATATTTTACGCTAAATTTGCTCATCAGGTATAAAGAAGTTAGTCTGGACCTTGAAAGACGATCCTCAGTGATCAGTTTTGCCACCAGTTAGAACCATTCAAACGTTCACTGATGAAGGGGTATCAGTAAGGTGGAGGACTAGATAACTACTCTAAATGTGAGTTTGATGCCGAACATCTTGAATGATTAGAGGAATCCAAAGCTAAATAATCATGTTGATTAATGAGATAAATTAGTTCACTCTTCCGCTCTGATTTCTATAGAGATTTCTATGTAAAACAACAGAAGGGTTTCAAATTTCGTTAAAATCGGACGAATAGTTACAATGTTATTACAAAAACAAAAGATGCAAAATGCTGACAAGCAATACGGGAAACCATCGACTGTCCACATAGTGAGGTGTAGAGTCACCCACCACTAGTCTTGAACACGACTAAAATTTAGAAGAACCAAAATGAAAAACAAAAAAATAGATAAATATACACAACAAATAAACATAAACAACGAATATACAAGTAAGTAATACAAACCATCAGATATAATAAATATATAAACACACAAGTATACTAACATCTAAATAACAATATATCAGTACACAAGTTAACTCAATACAAGCCAAACAATCAGTAGGTAAATACAACAAATAACAAACACAAATAATTATAAAAACATAAAAAAATAGAAAAGACAACACAAACAGACATAATACAAATAGCCATAGAAAAATAATGAATTAAACAAGCAACAAAACAGAATAACGCAACAAAGTAAAATACTTGATTGAACGTCTATAAGAAATCCAAACAGAAAAATGTAACTAAAATACACACAAACAGCCACAGAAAGCGATTAGCTTGACCTCAAGGCACCTTCAAATCTATTTGAAAATCTTCCTCATTTTTCGCTTTTCGCTAGTTTTTCTCTCATTCGCTATCCACATATCTTCCCCCTTACACTTATTGAATTGAATTTAATTCAACAGTTCGTGCATGAAAATGTCTCTCTTCTCCCTAACAATTAGAGTAATCCTTTTTACAAAATGAAGGCAAACTGTGTCAACGCTACTAAAATGCCAAACCCTTTCACACCCATTGAGCTTTATCAATTACCAAACTATCCATCTTGTTCATTTCCTTTGGCACTTCATAGCGATGTGTTGCTATGTGCTGTAGCATTTCGTCCAAAGTTGATTTCATGCTAAAGTGCCGAATTACTCGCATTGACGAGACCCCGCTCCACATCTTTTATTATTAGGATCATTTTAAAAATAAATGAAGGTGACCACTTACGAAGGACAAAGACAATATGCGCAAAATGGTCCAGTGGATATAATTAGATTAAAAGTTTTAGGAATGGCTAAAAAAACATTCAAGCGAGAAGGAAAGTATTCATCTGCTTTTTACTAATCACATAATTGGGAGAGCTGAAAACATTATTAGAGACAGTTTTACCCACTCTAACAATTTTTAAATGAAAGAATCTTTCATTTAAAATAGGATGAACTAAAGAAACTAAGCTGGTAATCGGAAAAAAAAGCATGTCAGTAAAGGATCACGAATGAAGTAGAGGCTCTAAACATTATTATTCCGAGTATCTCGCGAAAGCGCGTGATCTGTGGTACTGCATTGTCTTGCAGAAACACAAGTTATTTGCGGTTTATCAACGCTGTTTTCTTTCCGATATTTTGTATTTGGTAACCATTAAAGCTTGTGACATTTTCGTATTTATTGTATTGATTCAAAGACACAAATGTTTTTTTGTTACCTGATATATTCTATACAAAAATTTATTCTCATCCACCCTTTTTAAATGACTGTAGCAGCTCCGAACATTTTCCATTGCCACTAACATCTAAATTTCTGAAGGTTTCCACCATATTCTCTACTATCTTCATCCACTCTTTCTCACTCCAAAACACAAGCATACATCTCACTATTTCCTGTATATATGTACTCTTAGCTCCTTCCGTTACATAGTATATTAAATTATTGAGTCAACATTTCCAAATATTTACCCTTATTCACTAAAGTCAGATCACCAAATTCACCCCTTTTTTCATTATCACTCTTCTTTCTTTTAGTATTTTTTGTATGCATTCATACGTACCACCCTTGTAAGTTCATCTGAAAAATAAATGGCCTATAATTCTGCTTCACGCATTTTTTCCACTGCACGTTTTTAATCATTATTAACTTATTGAGATTTCGCATTTCCGTTTCAGTTCTAGCACAAAGACTTCGGCTATCCAATATCACACCCTTAAATTTGTTTCTTTTCTCTTTGTTTTCGCCATCCTCCTTACTCTTCATCCACGCACTAACCAATTTACCTTTACTATATTGATATAGGGACATACTCATACCTTCATGTCAGAAACCTTTATCTAAGCACAGCAACTTCTGATCTCCCTCGTTTCATTATCATATTCAAGATCCATTCTTCCATTCTTATATGTTTCAACCATTACTCCATAGCCTTTTTAGGTGTTATTACTTTACTTGAAACAACCAAAACTTTTTTCGACTTCATACGATTACTTTACCAGTCATTGACATGAAACAATTAAATAGAGAGTGACACTTCAACGTATGCAGTGGAATAGATTCATTACAGAAATATTTTCGTGTTTTTCTCTATCCATTAATAATTTGTCGTTATTTATAATTTTATTTGTTTTTCCAAAATAAAACTTTTTCCAATCAATTTTATTGGCTTCTTTGATACAAAGACTTACATCTCAATAGTATAAGAGGAGATTGCATTTAGTTTATTATTGGTAATATTTTGAACAATTCTTACATAGAATATTTGTATGAGTACGACATTCAACAATATAACTCGTTATGACTATACACATAATTCTAAAGCCAACGTGATACTCTATCGCCATTCCTAAAAAAATATAAAAAGAGTTAGTGCGTATATAATGTTATTGACATCGGGGATAAGATTTATTTTAGATTGAAATAATTTAGCTCTAAGTTCGATTCATTTCAATAGAATTTTGTATTAAGACTGTACTTCATCTTGTACCTCCAAGATTGGTAAGTCTCATGCAAGATTCAATTAGAGCTTTATAAATAAACATAAAACCTACTGATTTAGAGAAATATAAAAAGGTTTTTCATTAAATGGTACAAATTCTTTTTTCTGCAAGACAAGTATCACCCCTAACTAAAATCAATGAATGATTCTAAATTTCGGTAATAAATTCATAAGAGAAGACTGCGTTTATATGACAATAGAAGAAGTGCAATACGTCATTGATTGAGCTCTAAACTTAGAGTGCCATTGTACATTATTTAGGGTGAAAGAGGATGAGGAATAAGCCTCCCATAAAATAATCAAGTTTGCTTAATCACTCTCATTATTATGTATATTAATTAAATAAAGAAATTTTTTGTTGCCAAAACATTCGGTTTTTCTGTTCGATGATATCTTTCCATCAAGGGGATAGTATCTTGACTTCCATTTCGAAAGGTGCAAAAATTCAATGATCACTTGTTACATTTAAGACAACTGATGAAAGAGATAAATTGGTTCTATCTGGAACAACCAAAAGAACCTGGTATTGAGATTTTTTATGATTCTATCAAAGTTGCTGAAAACGGTGGCACTAAACTTTAGTGAATGAATACAAAGAGATACACTACATTGATTGCCATGAATATTTAATAACTAACTTGATGAGATGGAAATCAGCTGAACATAAACTGGAATTTATGTGATTTGAATATAGATGAGAAGAATATCATCTCAGGTTGAAAGAAGCATCAATTCTTTTTATTGCCGATAGAAGTTTGCGCTCATCTCTTCAGTTATTAAACAAATAGAAATGATGCACACTTGTTCTTGCTTGCACACGGCAAAAGAGCAAAACCTGTAACCAAACTATTGTTATATAATAACCATAGGAATGGGTAAAAAAGACCCCAAAATTTGCATCGGGATAAACCATCGCTTCCTGCATTTAGAGAAATATAAGTAAATAAAAAATCATATTGGAGAGTTGATTCATATTTTGAAAGAATCTCAGACAATGTTATTCACCAAAAGAGATGACTCTAATTGTCTTAGAATAAAAAGTATCCGAATTTTTTATGATTGGATAAGCTGTACCCACCTCAATTATAATTTGAAATAAGATGGAATCTCTTAGAAAGCCGTTACCTGTCTTATTCCATATAAAAGAAGGTTCATCTCACCAAAGATATTAAACATCCTTGCTCATGACGGTAAAAGAGTACATTATTTTAGTCATTTATATAAATTAAAATCCGTCGGAACCATTTCGAAAAAGATTTTAACAGCGATCCGTAGAGAATGGAGTGAAGTTAGCCCTGTGAAGTGTGTGGAAGTTTTAAACCTAAAATCCGCTGAAATTTACACCCGGAGAAATGCCCAAATATCCTGAATCTTCACTCTATTTTGCGAGGAATGCAAGGCTATTGGGGGATATAAAAAGGTGCTTCCTTAGGGCTAGGTCATAGCCCAAACTAGAAAAGTATTATAAATTAAAAGTTAAAACTTCAAAAGCACTACTCTGTGTTTTTTGTAGTAAAAACATTACTAATGATGTTTGTAGGCATTATAGTCATCATTTACGGTTTCGATTAGGCGCAGAAAGCACTTATTTTTAAGATACCAACACTCTGAGTACGGCTCGATTCGCAGTGATACTATCTTAAAAGTAACTACTTTGCGCGGAAAAACGAAGCCGTAAATGATGACTGAAAAGCTAAACACGGCATTGGTACTGTATTATACACCTAAAAGCACAGCGTTTGGTTATTGAAAGCCGTTATCAAGCAGAGCTATAGGTTGTTATAATACTACTCGTATCTTTAAAATAAGATAGTATTTCTATAAATTCTATTCAATATCATAAAATATAATTAGAGAGTTAAAGGGTGGAGAAGTCAAATTAAAAATAGCCAGAGATGCACAACTTTGGCTTTCTACCAATATATACAATTTGATCCTCATCTGTGGGATCAAAGTACCCTTTTCGTCTTTCTCACTCCTTCTCCTCCTTTTCTCTTGCTTTCACTCTCTCAATGAAATTTGACGCTATTCTGGATATTTAGTATGGTATGTCACAACCTAAGAACCTTACAGTTTTCCTATATGTACATATTTGGTCATTTCTTTCTTTTGATTTTACATTTATTTTGCATTCGCTTTCTTTGGATTTTACATTTACCTCTTTCTTATTTGGCCTGATCTTATTTAATGAAATGATGAAGTCTTTCTATAATGCATACACTTGGTGTTGAAAGATTTGGCTGAGTTTTATCACAAAAATATTGTTCTGTTTTGTATGGTGTTGTTTGTTTGGCTACCAACAGGCAGATGGTTGGTATCTCTTATGTCGTTAACTCTTTGAAGCTCTAAGCAATAGGTTACAAACGCTCATTTAAGTTTTGTTGAGTGCAATTTACAAATACAGTTTCTTTAATCCAGATTGTTAAAAAGCAATTAATGCAACAGATACTTTTTATCCTCTGGTTATAATAATATATTATTATAATAATATAGTGTAATATATACCTATGCAGAATAATCTTTTACTAAAGATAATATCTTTGTTTCAGATGAAAGCACTGGTTTTTGTGATCTTCCTTCAAGTGGCAAGTAAGTTAATTATATTTTTTACTCTGAAAGCTCGAGCTAGAATTGTAGCAACTTTTCATCATTAAAATTATTGTTTCTAACTTGCATTCTAACCAACTTTAAGCTAAATATACTCTTATTTTAAAATAAATATTCAGTAGAAAACATGCTTACATGTTTACTTAATATAGAAATATTTTAGGTCCTTTAATTTTTACAATAGAAGCCCTTCAATTTATTAAACTCTCACCAAATAAAGGTGGAATTATAGATAATATATCATTAGCTGTGTCGCCCTAGCGATACCGATTATTTTTAATATCACTTTACAGTAGTGAACTAAATTAACGAAAGATAAAAGGTTTAAGTTCCCTTTTTGTTACTTGGTATGCTGGTACCGGAAGAATATATAGGGTGAATTCTTTTTTATTGAACGGGGAATTTGGCCATGGGAGAGGAAGGACAGATTACATTGAGGCAAGGTCACTGACGTGAGGTGGCGAACGAATATGTGTCTGTCTGTCCTTTCACACTTAAAGATTTTTGCCTCCATTACATTAAAATATAGCCGAGTTGCTTCATTGGGCGAATATTGATATGAATAAATATAATGTTATGACTCATTATATTTCTTTGACATTTTTGTTTATTGATTGATATTGGATGAATGCTATTCAAATTTCACACACACACACACACACACACACACACATATATATATATATATATATATATATATATATATATATATATATATATATGAGAAAGTTAAATGTGCCAACTCATTGTGAGTCTTTTAAACAGTTTTTTAATTTCTCCAACACCATTCGCTTCATCTCCTTGTTAGTACAAATGGTGATAAATATGATATTTATGCCGGTATATATTGAGGGAAGGGGAGGCAAACGATATTTCATCTATCTACTTACTCAAAGATTAAGGATGATACTTCCTGGTAAGAATAGATAAATCTATCTCCTTCCCTTGATTGACTAAGCTATGGCAGCATGGCAATATTTGAATCATTAAATAGCGTTAGCTGACATATATAAAATTGTAAACAAAGATGAGTAGATAAATGAAAGTAAACTCGAGAAGGGGATTGAGAAATTCTTGGAGAGTAGATGTATTTTATTGAGAGAGGGCGAGGTGCTATGTATGAGTGTTAGAAGACAAGGTGCTTTACGTTCGGTTATCTAAATATATATTTTGACTTTGAATTGTAAACGACTTTGTGATGTCTAAATCTCATGTGTTAGGGTGATTGAGTAAAGAGGAATCAAAGATTGGAGCGATTAGCGAATAACCGCCTGAAATTAGAGGTCTCTTCTACTATTGCACAAATTCCTGTCCAAATCTTTTCCGCTAAATATTGAGAAAGATTATTTTGTCTTTCATTCTAAAATAAGAGTAGAATATTGTTCTGTTCTTGCTATTTTTCTCTCATTTCCCTACGGTGGCATGTTTTTCTTTAATCTTTTGTGATAGGGTTTGTTCTTTTCATTGTAGAATGCGTCTTATATTATCTAATCTGATCAAAATGAGATAATAATTTCGTATGCCACCGACTCTTGTTTATTTTTGGACACATTTACTTTTAACAACTAGTAATTCAAAGAGAACGTGCTATGGGTATTGAAGTTTTAGTTTCTGTCTTTCACATTACTATAGCCCATAATATAGTTAAGCTTTACAGCCCAAATTATCATCGGTTGCAACTTATGAGTAAGGGTCGTTTTTTATCAGTCTCAAATACATGATACGTTGCCGCTTCTAAAAAATTATCAGTATTAGTAATTACACAATCAAAAGGGTTAAATAAACCACAAAATGAGATCAATACATTAAGTGGGTTTTTTATTTAAGGAAATCAGATTTTTTTTAGTCTATAGAATCAAAAGCTTTTCACTCCCTCACTCTGATTCCATTTCATTCCCTTCTCTTGATACATCTTAAGTTCCTTAAACAAAAAATGTAAATGTTCAATTTAATTATCATTAGGTGATGACTTCAAAATATTAACGAAGATGAGTACATGTCACTCGAAGATATATCGGTTGTTACATTGAGTACATTCGGAAATTACTCTGACCACCCACGAAGTTTCCAATGTTTTATTTAGGCGTGGACTGGTAACAACTAAATCCTGAATTCAGGATACTCCACGATACACAATGACCTCTCAGCGCTTTTAAAGATCTTTCAATATCAAATAAGTTCAGTTTTTTTCTAAACTGATATTTAAAGTTATATAACATTTATAGATGCTTCAACATACTCGTACTTCGTTTGTTTCAAAACTATCAGATTATTTTGAAGGGTCCAAAATGCCCTGGTTTATTTGGATATCTTAATATGATTTTCGATGTTACAGAATTCTTCAAAGTACTTGAGTTTGGTTAAATGTTTAATAACATCGAGTAAATAACAATGATAAGATGAAAAGGTTCCATCAGTAGTGAAAAGCTTCATTTAACGTGTTTAATGCGACATTGAGATTAAATATCCAAACAATTTTGAATTTCTCCTTGCAACCATGCCCATGATAGGCAGTCTTACAGCTGCATGTGTTTAACGGACTCCAGGTCACCCCACGACAGGATTATTTTTTGAGTAGAACGACTAATCCCTTTTAATCCTTACTTATTCTGGGAAATAAATATAACCTTTCCTAGCATACCCTTCCTATCTGCGACTTTTTGAGATATTTAAAAAATATTATTTCTCAATCTATCTCATTCTCCTCTCATAGTTATGGTAGTTAAATTAACTTAGTCGCCTTCTCATTCTAAATTCATATACGAAGCAAAACTAGTCAGGTCATAGCAATTCCTCATTCAGTTTTATTTATCTCTTCCTTTCGCAACCAGCACTCGCTCAAAGCCTCAAACTAAGCTTGTCATCGTTTCTTCTCTTCCTCTAACCAAGAAAGCAGAAAAATAAATCTCACGCTTGTTCTTCTTACTCCCTGTTTTTGGCCTGAATACTATTAAATCCATCATGCCCATCCACCCAAATTTCCCAGGAAAAGTAATTCCCTCTTTAAAACTTAGAAAAATATCTTTCATATATGAAGGCGGAGGGAGATTTTCTTGTTCCACAAGTGTCTGTTCTTGATCCGCTTCTGTTATTTATTCTTCTTCTTCTCTGGTATTCTAGGCTGTAGCGGGATTACGGCGACTTTTATGCTAGTAGTCAGTCACCAAATGGGCATTAAAATGTTTTTAAAAATCTCTGGAATTCTTGCATCTTTTTACTCTACAATTTTATGGCTATGTTGAAAACATGTAAGTCTATGTTACCCTTTCCCTATCTAATATCTCATTATAACATCAACTGGCCGTTGCCTTCGAAGGTGAATGATCTCTGAATGATCATATTACTAAGATCTGTAAATCCTTGTCGAGGTATGCCTGTGTAGACTAGCTCGGCTTACAAGGGTGCACACAAGCATGGGCAGACAGCTGACCTAAGGTCGCTTTGGATATGCTCTGGGCAACTAATAGAGAATGCGATTAACGGTTGACAGGGACTTAACTACTGGCTTGCCAAGCTCGTTCAAGGACATACAAAGAAAGTGGAACAAATTCTTTCATTTTTTTGTTGATCATTTTTTTGTGGTGACCTTTATTTTGGCCAATTTATTTTCGTTGTGTGTGTTTTTTGGAGGGACGATCTCCACTAAAACCCTCTAAAAATCCCGTGGAGGATTAGAGGGCTATAATCATTGGTCACATAGAAATCAAGTTTGGAATTATTAATTATTTTCTTTTCTTTATTCCGTACAACCTTTGTGTAATAAAATCTCCGTTAGGATTTTGATACGATCGTCAGAACTTCGTAATCTTTTCCGTAAGTTCTGGGGAGGCGCCAAGCGGCCAGACGTGCATTTCCACCAGCAAGATGTCGTCATTGGAGCGTTTCCCTCATCAAGGAGAGATCCTTAGTTTGTCAGGCAAGGATCTAGTTGCATATATTCAGGAGGAAGAAAGAAGTTAAAGGGCAGTAAAACTAGAACAAAGGTAAGATAAGGGGAGATAAGAGAAAAAGAACAAAGAGAAGCTGAAGAGAGAATAGAAAAGGAACAAAGAAAAGGTGAAGAAAGAAAAAGGGAAAGAATTCGTCAGAATGACCGTGAGCTTAACAGGAATCATTTTGAAACCCTTTCTGTTAGCTCGAGAATGAATCCCCCCAAAACCAGTAAGTAAAGTTGCCAGTGTTTTAGGACTACGAGGATTTCAGCGCCTACTTAACTTACTTCTTGAAAAATTTCGAAGTGAACCACTGGGATATTGAATACGATGGATTCGCTCTTCTACTTCCCCTCCTTAATACTAACCTTCCTTCGAGATTTTCATTTCGCTCTCGGCCGAGGCTACTCTTAAATAAACTACCCTCAAGTCGGAATTATTATCGGCTGGTAATATGAATCCCGATTACTATAGGTCAAACTTCTGCCAGGCGTGGATACTTCCCGACCAGACCTACCGCCAAATTGGATTCATCCTCCAGAAGATTTTTCAATTCTGGTTGGACTCAGCCCAAGTCAACCGCGACTACGAGTCCTTTTTGATTTCGTTTCCCGAGATCAGTTGATGGTTGTACTACCTTCTGAAATCCGCGCATTTGTTAAGGACAGACGAGTGTCTTCTTTCAAGGAATGTATCGAAAAAGTAGATGTGCACGCATCAAGCCACCATCTATACCTGAAAGACCACAAGAACTCTCATCATCCATCCCCCCAAACTAAAGGTAACCTCTCCAAATTTCACTCGAAAATTCACCCAAGTTTGTGAAGGTAGCTGGTTCCTTTAAACTCAAGTACCATCCCCCGTCAGAATCGAAGGATATTAAGCCCCTCATAAATAATCACTCAGCGTCGGATAACTTTGAAGACACATAATTTGTTTTTCCTGCGATCTTCCCCGTCATGTGAGGACCCACTGTCCCCAAGACTCCCAATTTCGTTCTGCTCCTAGTTCACAAATCCATCAAATAAGTGCCTCTTTCTTTTATACGCCCGCTCGCCTTGAAACGCCAGCAACTTCCCTAACAATCAGTCCCCTGGAAGAGCAAGTTAATTTCCTGTTCAACAAAAGCTCCCCAGGCGGGCTTTAGTTTGATAATAGAACTGTTAATAGTTGCAGAGTGTCAACCCTCGTAAGACACACAGGATGAACTTGATTCTTCGTCACTAAAAAGCTGCTCCATCTAGTGAGCCCCAACCACGATAAATTCGCAATAGTCCATGACTATTTCGGACGTATAAATCGGTTCCCCGTGCTCCGGTGATATCTAGAATGTAAATACTTTACTGGTTGGGACGAAGTGAGAGCAGCCTCTATTTAGTTCTGTGCCGTGTTGATCAGCCAAAGCCCGCAGCTTTTCCCTATTCCGGTGGCAAAGCCCGTCATTACGAAGGCCCAAGAGCTAAAGGACACGGCTCCCTCCGTGCCATTAGAACTCCCTTATGCCCCAGAGTTTGCAGCCCTTTAAAATGGGTTTTTGCAAATGCTCAGAAGAAATACCCCACCCTCCATTCTTTGTAAGAAAAAGCGAGAAGTGACGAACGTGGATCTGCCCGTGGTCAAAGGGAAGTCACCTACCTCATTTGTGACGGACTTCTTTATCGCTCCAGTTCGGTTGAGGATAAAACCCCCGCTCACTCGTTGTGTATCCCAGGTTCTCATGTTCCACAAGTCTTTCGACTCGCAAACGATGGATTAAGGGCTGGTCATTTTAGTCATAATAAAACAGTTCAGAGAATCTTTCGTTATTTCTTCTGGACTGGTGCTGCCAAAGAAATCGCCGAGTTTTGCAGGTCCTGTGACATGTGTCAGAAGACTACATCAAAAGGACGAATTCCACCTGCCCCCTTCAGAAGACCCAAATTGTCTCGGAGCCTTTTTTTAGAGTGGCCATAGATCTATTAGATCAATTCATACCCCGTCTAGTAAAGAATACTCGTACGTTCTCACTGTTGTTGACTTTTCAATAAGATTCCCCAACGCTGTTCCCCGTAGAAAGATAAATAGCGTGACTTCTGCGGAGGTCTAGATTTCTACTTTTTCCCGCGTTGGCATCCCAAAGTAGATCTTGTCCGACAGAGGTAGACAGTTTACCTCTGAGCTGATGGAACACGTGGCAAGCTCCTTGATATATATATATATATATATATATATATATATATATATATATATGTCGAGGTATGCCTGTGTAGACTAGCTTAGTGTACAAGGGTGTACACAAGCACGGACAGAGAGCTGACCTAAGGTCGCTTTAGATATAATCTGGGGCAACTAATAGAGAGTGCGATTAACGTTTGAGCGAGACTTAACTACTGGCTTGCCCAGTTGCAGTTCAAAGCATATATAAAGAAAAAGACCCCAAAATATAATTTTAATATATATAATAAATTGGGCAATATATATATATATATATATATATATATATATATATATACAAAAGGGGAAAAAGAGAACAAATTACTTAATAAAAGTATTTAAAGAGAATTATGTTGATTTATAATATAACGGAGAACAAAACTAAAGTTACCTCGAACGAGGGAGTATTAATTACAATTTAGCAGTAAGTCAAATCAAAGGTTAATGTGAGTGAAAATTAACGAGGTAATCTGGGGATGACAATACAAGATTGCTTTACCTTTAAGCGCGGGCGAATTGGAGGGGGAAAAAGACAACGGCGCAGGTCTTCAAGAAGATACTACGGGGAGTCATGACGAAGAAGACTCGAAGATGGGGGTTTGATTACTTCGTGAGGAAGAATGAGATTTTCTCTGTTCTAGAGATGCGTAATCTCAACTCAAGACGATTATGCAGATCGGCAGGGAGTCTCAGTCTCTAAAAAACGGTAATCTTGAATGAGTGGTGAAGATAAGAGGGCCGCACAACTCTCCAGCAAGAAGGAGCCTAGATAGCTTTCCTCTGAACAGGGGCCAAAGCTTAAAGAAGGTAGATCTGCTGGCGAGATCTTCGACAACGTACGACCCGAACGCGGGTTACAGGGGTTCACGGGAAACAGATAGGCAGTCTGAAAGGAGGGAATAACGGGCTTTCAATCTCCTCAAGAAAATGGCGAGAGTCGGGTTAAATAGCCAGGTGGCTGGTCTGATAGGTAGCCTCAAGGCCTAGCCGTCCCTAGAGGATTCTCGGCGCCAGTATAAGCAAACACACTCGAGATAACGAGTCGGTCCAGACAGTGAAACTTTCCTCGTGATATTGGGGTAGGGATAGGATGGCTGCACACGGCGTTATTGCAGGAAAGGGGGGAGACGAGTGGCGCCGGAAAGCAAATACAACTGCGTAGGGTGCTTCGGCGCGGGCCTGATTCCTTCTTGAACTTTTCAAACTTCTCAGGCTAGGCGCGCGTGGTTTAGAAAGAGGGAGCTGAAAAGGGCTATTTCCGAGGGGGCTTCTTCTCGCGCTGATGCTTCGAGGGCATCTCTTCATAATCTTCTTTCTGCTTTCTGAGTAGTGTTTGCCGCATACGTTAACACTTTAACCACAACAGCTTATAGATTAACATTTATGTCTTTGTCTCCTCTTCCATTGACTAATGCAATCACTGCATCACAGGTATCCACACTTTGAAAACTCTGGCTGGTTGAAATATTTACAGAACACCTTTTTCCCTGCCTGAACGTTTCTCTCGTCAAACTATTTTTCTTCTTAAACTGCAGGAGATGCCCATTAAATGCAGAATCACCTAAAATATCCTTAATTTTGTATATAATACTTTCAATGCCGCATTCCTTCCTATCACTCCTCTTCACTTATCCTATTCCTTTCCTTACATAACCCTATGTCTAATTCTGCTTCACTACTGAAGGTTACTTGTAGTCGTTTATGTTACATTGATTTTCATGCCTTTTCCATATTTGCCCCGAAAACCCGGAATGATCTGCTTTCTGAAATACGTTCCTCCACTTCCTTTGCTGCCGAAAAAGCGCGGCACGAAGATCCACCTCTTATTTCTAGCTTTAAAACCTAAAACATTGAAGAACGACATACAAAACACCTATATTATTATGGTGAAGTAAAAAGGGAAAAGTGATCTGTTTTGACGAAAACAACTACATAGCCCAACCTAAACATAGAAAAGGATGATTAAGAATTCACGAACATAGAACGTTCTATTCGCTAAAAGCATGTGGATCCTTTCCATTTACACCACCTAATAAGTTATTTCCAGCTAGAAAAACCACAAATCCAAAGGATGCATTCAAATTTAAAATACCAAATAAAGTATCCAAAGTTTTTGTTAATTCACATATGGAACTTGTGAAATAATATAATTATTTACTTAACCGTAATCACTTTTTTAGTGGGTTATATTAATTCTTATCGGAGTATTTTGTAAGATTTGTTCAAATGGTTTCTTCTTTTTGGTGGTTGGAGGTGAAAGACGTAAAAAGAGGGATATAAACTTGATTTCGACACACTTTGGCTTCCAATTGCCAAAAAGGAACATTATATTTGAATTACTAACACAAAAGACTACACAAAAATTAACCTAACCTATGAGTTGAAAAAGTAAGTTCGATTCAGATCCGACTGATTTGGATTCAAACTGGATTCTGCCGGATTCAGATCCGACTGATTTGGATTCAAACTCGATTCTGCCGAAAGATTCGAGTCATAACACAGAGAAAAAAGCAAATTTGCATGATAACATCTGGCTGTACAGCCATGAACTTATTGAGTAATCTCGGCGACATTTTTTTTTATTTAGCACCACTTTATTTGTTCATCCAAAACGGCGATCTAACGGAAATACTTTACACTGAGATCCAAAATTGCGCCACCTAAATGAAGTACTAATAAAACCATATTCTAGAAAAACCCTAAAGCACGATTTGAGTCAAAGCAAACCTCTTTTACGAGATTTTCAAAATAAATTGCACCCACAATTAAATTCATTAGGCAAAGTTTTGAAATCATAAATAGAGAAAAATGGAAAAAAAGTTAACAGAAAAATCAGGTTGAAAGTAATCATACAATGTTATAACCTGGTCTTGATAAATGGATGTGGCAGCCGCCAGATGGTCGCTGTAAAAAGAATCATGATAAATAGTGGTTGCAATTTTTTACAACGTTTCAGCTTAAATAATGAAGAGAAAAATATAAAAACTGGAACTGTTTTTATAATATTAAAAACATTGAACGCTATATATATATTAACATAGCGAAGGAAATAATAACACCAAACACAGACGAAAAGGTATGAAGGGAAATTATTAACCGATCTATAAAGATTACAAATACAGAATCAAAAATATCGTTAACTATATATTATCAAACTAGACGCGCCGCCAGCCTCATAATGAAAAACAATCAAAAACCCATACCCGAACCTAAACAAAGTAATCAGCTCATATATGGGTATAAATGCAACCTAGGAGACTGTCAGCTCCTCCCCCACTCATATATTCCAATGACAAAAAATAAACTATCAAGAAGAATGTCATAGCACATAAGCAACGGCGGCCTCCTAAACCACACAAGTCATGGAACTATTCTCAGAAAAATGGTTGAAGAAAACACAAAAATTATTCGGTTTGCACCAGATCGTCAACAACTACTTTTCTAGAACCCATCCATATACAAGAAAGACGATACAACCTTATCAATTAATTCAATTCGAACGGAATACTACCTAGCAGTAGAATTAGCAGCCGAACTACGAGGGATACATAATTTCCCTCTATGAAGGTCCATCATCTCTTTGTACTTGACTGGGAATTTCACCTTCCTTCCGAGGCCTACCTCTTTCGATCGTGACCTAACACAAATTTGTCAGTATGCTCGCACTTGCTCGTCTCTTTGTTTGTTTGTATATACAGTACATGTGTGCCCTCAATGATATGTAAATATATATATATATATATATATATATATATATATATATATATATATATGTGTGGGTGTGTGTGTAGAGATTCATGTACAAAAATATTCCACACAATCATGTACTCCTATAGTTACATGTTGTCTAGGGACTATGTGAGCTCTTTTTGTTCATTCATCTCATTTTCGACCATTATGTATTGGCCCTGGATTGTAACACCAATAATTCTGCTTCCAATTTATCTTTTCTCTTGACTCTATGTAAGATTCCTTTGATGCACGATCTTCTGCTCTCTATCTCTTTCTCTCTCGAACAAACGTTTACTTCAGACAAAAATCCTTCTCCAAAACACATTGGTCGCGCCCTCATTCTCTACACATATAGAAGAACAGAGATACACACTTTTCTTAGTCCGTCACTTCCTCTTTACCGTTAGGAATCCATCCGCCCACCTCGCTGGATAGGATTCACTAAGCTACAGCCCTTCTTCATTAAATATCAAATTCACCTCGCTACAAGTATCAACCAACCAAACCATCTTGCTATATATATATATATATATATATATATATATATATATATATATATATATATATATATATATATATATATACAAATATGGATACACGAAAATATGCTTAATATAACTGGAAGCAATTAAATTTCTTTCTAAGTTATTACGGTTAAGAAAATAATGACCTAAGGTAAAAAGAACAGCACCTCTTGTTGAGATTATAAGTGAACTATCCTCAATGGGCTCGACCTTGGATTAAAACTCATCACGTGCGTCACTCTGAACCACTTCCCTGGGTAAACTATTGCAAAACTTCACCACCCTTTGACTATTTTTTGAGGGGGGATTATCTAACCTAGCCCGCTTCAACAGTCAGTAATTTCTAATCGTGACTTTTTTTTCTCCTTTTATCAGCTAATTCAAAAGATTGTAGCAAGTTTTCCTCATCGGAATATGGGACGAGTTTAGAATCATGAATCATATCCCCCCCCTCCCCTCCTACCCCATCTACGCCTATGAGAAACATTTTTCAAATACTTCATCATATCCTCATATCCTAGCCTACTGAGACCTTTGATAATCTCTGTACTCCTACGCTCGGCCTTTTCAATCATATTTAACTCTTGCAACATGTAAGAACCCCAAGCGTGTATAGAATAATCCAGATGTGGTCTTTCATAAAGAAATATATTGCTTACATATCACCTCCTTGGCTTAATACATTTATCCTTATAACACCTACCATTTTCTTAGCTTTACTCTTGGATTCAAGAGATTTTTATGTAGGTAGCATCCTTGTATCGATAAGCCGTATGTCCTTTACTTCATAACTTATTTTAACAAACTATTACCATTCAGAGCATACGCCTATAACATGTACACTTATGTATTAACATATACTTGGCAGTATTAAATATCAACTCTCACCTGTTCTTTAACTCAACGAGCTTATGTAATCTTTCTGAAAAATTATCAGTTGTTTCTTTACTTGACACTGGAGTCAGCTAGTTATTATCCTTATCAACTTCCAAACACTGTTCTGTATTCCTTTATCAATATCATGAAAATTAAAAATAAACAACATTTAAACCAGGAGAGATTCATGCTACAAACCACTACGCACCCGTCACTCCTTGAGTTATGACAATTTAGAATTACGCTCAGTATTCTATTTCTTAGCCCTCATCAATTAAACCAAAAAAGAGCAGAGAAACACAACACCTACTTTGAGCTTATTAAATGAATTCTCGGGAGGCAATTTGAACTAAAAGTGGAAACCCACGAGGTTATCTTTCCAAAATGTTTTTGAGGAAAAATTTGCAAGGAAAGCTCTGAATAAGGAGGAAGTGAATTACTTTGGACAAAAAGAAAATAAGATTTCAAGTTCTTTGGCCTTTATTAAACATGCCGCATATATATAAAAGGATATATCTTATAAACTAGGGAAAGAAAAGGGATACAGTCTGTAGAGGATTAGATTCTAATTGGATCAGGAGGTCCACATTGAATCCTTAGAAAAGCCACGTGGCCTTAACCTTGGAACAAAAAGCGTGAAAAGTGAAGAAGGAATCGGGCGAACACGGATTTATTAGACCATCTGTGTTTACCTTTAGAGGCCTATCTCCAAAGCCCGAAGCGATTTAATCTCGTCCCCCATACTTGCGAGCGAGAAAGAACCAGAGGGGCTATTTCGACCGGCATCTTATCTCCCCCCGCCCTCCCAGCAAAAGCCGGTGACCTTAAATCACAGAAGAGCACGGCGTGGCCCGTGGCAATTTCGCCGACCACCTATATACCTGGAGGTTTTCTGTCGGATAAGCAGTACAGCTTGCCCACGCACGAAGACACATTAAGTTTTCGAGTTAGATCCTCCGTGGTTTATTCGGGTACCGACGGCTAGAATCTTCCCGCGGTGGACTTCGCCCCAATCAATTGGCAACTCCTTGCAATGGTCGTTCTTCCTTAAATTCGGACTAGTATTCCATCATCGAGAACCCTGAGGTAAAGCCAGTCCTCTTTCTTCAGTATCCTGAGGTAGAACCAGTACCTTTCCCCATCGATAACTCTGAGGTAAAACATATTCCTTTGTTGCATCTTGGCCTCCCTGAGTTACCTTCCCTTCGACGTTTACGCCCGTGCAAGACTCAGACGCTGCGGATCACATTATAATCCAGTTTTCCCAAATGAATTGTTATAATTTGTATTTCGGCTAAGTGTAGCCCCTTTTTAAGACTCCGAACTGAGTGAGGTAATTAACGGCTTTAATCACTTGGCTTTGCCCCTCTGCTAAAACCAAGTCTGTCCGTTACTGATTTAATCACGTATCTCACTTAAACCTCTTCTGTATATATTTAATATTTCTTTTTTTTATTAAACTTTATTTTTGTAGCATTATTTAAATAACCTTGAACAAGTCTCGGCCATCATTTGACCTTTAAAGCCAATCTGCACGCTCTCATTTTGATCATTATTATTACCTACACAATAGGGGACGACTTTCTCCCCATTCTCATTATCTTCTCCCCCACTGGGCTGACGCAAGCCATCAGTAGGCACACTGGCCCAATGGCCGACCGAAATTAAGACTGCACCTGGAGGTCGTTTTAAAAGAGCTTTAAATACACTGTTGCTAGGCCAAGGAATATTTAAACACGGCTACAAAAATATTCCTTAATAGAACTAAAGATTACATACACATATTGGGAAGGTTAAATGGCAATACAATTAAATATTGACGGTTCACGGCTAAGATGATTAACGCTATCAAGTAGGTTTGAACCAAGGGATAATTAATTAAGAAATGATTTAACAATTATGCAAGTTCTAGAGCAAAGGTGATCCTTGAGGTTCGACGCGGTAAAGGTGGGAGGAGCGGGATAAATCCCTTTTACCTTGATGTGCGGCGAGTAGGACCAGTTAGGTAAGTTCGACCATGAACTTGTGGGCGTCTCACGAGACGCTCAATCCAACTTCGGAAAATTAAAGATGGGGGCCTCTTATCCTTAAAAGGCAAACGGAGGATGCTTTGAGGATGGCTTTTCCGATCCTTAAAATCAAAAGACGTGGTAAGAAGGGTTGAAGCGCGCCTAACTATCTCCACGAACAACACTGAGTGACGACTAGCTCTTCCTTGGCTCCTCGACAATGACTAAATTCTTCTCTGGACGAGAATGTAGTCGTGCATCTCTCGACTAACGAAGACAACGGATAACGTACTGGACGGCGGCTTCAGACACAATATGCCTGTGAACTCTGAAGTCTCGAATATATACTCCGAAACTATATATACGGAGAGAGAGATTCATCGCCAACAGACTTCCTCAATTGCCTTGGATCGCGATAATGGTCCATAGTGAGAAGTCACAATACCCCCTTAATGGTCTTTCCCCTGTTCTAATTTTCCCAGTATATAGGGCAGACGAATTTAGAGCGGTCGACGGCAAACTGCGGAAGTCAGGGGGGGCGGCGGAATTCCTTCTCTCTCTCCTTATTCTTCCTCATATATATATATATATATATATATATATATATATATATATATATATATATATATATATATATATATATATATATATATATATATATATATATATATATATATATATATATATATATATTATTGTTATACCACGACACAGTCCGTCGCACAAATATTTTAATATTTTGAGATTTTTTAAAGTTGATAATAAAGGTGTTAAGCGTAAACAATCCTGAATTCGGATAACTATATCAATGTGTCAGCGACACTATCGCACACTACCGCTAGATGCTCTTTATCGACGCCAAACAAGTGGTTGTATCCAATAGACCAATTCTTCCAGCTCCTAAAATAACTTTTAAATTTACGGATTCGTCTAAGATGAGCCACCACAAGGTACATGGGGTGGCTTATCTTTAAATTGGAGTTTGGAGTGGCTCATCTTTACCTGCAAATCTTTGTAGTAGTTTATCTTTACTGTTTCCAAAATACCGAAAGAATCTCTCTATTGAGATTTTCCTAAAATTAGCAATGGCAAAGATACAACTTTAGATTAAATGCAGTTGTTATTAGTTTAAAACTTACCCTAATCCTAAATGGATTGACTTTGTACGAAAGTGTTGTCAAACCAAAGTTGGTAAATGATTCTCTACAGGTAATTAATTGGATAAATGAAAATTGTCTTATAAGAAAAGAAGGTCAAACTTCAGAAAATATCCACCGTATTTTTAGCATATAAAAACTACTAATGGTCTTTTTAGGCATTCTAGTCGGTTATATGGTTGCGTTTTGGCGCAACCATGAACTATGAATTTCACACATTCACAACATTAAATTAAAACTTAATTCACAAATTATCAATCCTGAATGCAAGCACTTATAAGAGCGCTGATTTTGATTCTAGTTCCAAATTTAGTGTATCGAGCATTCATGATGATGGTGTCGTATGCTTTTGGCGTATTTATTTTTGCTAAGATTTCAAATTGTCTACTACTTGTTCCTGAGGTGCGAGCAAAGCGAGCGGTGGGGTATGTGGAGCAGAGCTTTCCCATGATGGCAACCCATAGCACGGCTCGATAACGGCTTCTAGCAACCAAACGCCGTGTTTTAGTAGTAATAAACAGCATTAATGCAGTTTTTAGGCATTTTATTCATCATTTACGTCTTCATTTCTGCGCGGAAAGCAATTGTTTTTAAGATAGCACCTCTGCAAATAGCGCCGTACTCAGAGTGCTTGTCCTTATGAAAAGAATTCATGCCTTATATCTTTTGTTAATTCACAAGGCATTTTATTTTCAATTAAACATATCAATTTATTATAACAAGTCCAATTCATTATAACACAACACGCACTACACTTACATTCATTTCGGTGAAACTTCAGAAGATCTACGCCGTGTTTTTAGTAGTAAAACACTACTAATGGTGTTATTAGGTATTATAATCGTCATTTACGGCTTCGGTTAGGCGGGGAAAGCAATTATTTTTAAGATAGCATCTCATTTTCCTTAAGGCTCTGCGATCTCTTCAAAAGTGTCTCCAAGCAATATATCTCTAGTGCAATAATTCTTGTGGTAAGCAAATTATGAACTTTTTAAGCTTATCAAAAATGACAGTGAGTTAAATATATAGTTTTTTCGTGAAATATCCATAAAAACTTTGAAAAGCACCAAATAAAGCTTGGAGGAAAATACTGTAATTCAAATAGAAATAAATAGAAATAATCCTGTTTCTCTCACAAAGTCAAGATTATCACAGAGGTGGTGGATCTCTGGAACAAATATCAATGTTTGAGTTAGTTAACACGAATACAACTCCTGACTTAGGCTATATGGAAATGGTTGAAAACGAAAGCTCAAAAAAATTATTACCCATTATTCAAAAGGGTGTGCTACTGGGATCAACAATTTATAGTGGCCAATGGCGAGCATACCGAAATATTCAAAGAAAATTTGTTTTTGTCACAAGACCGTAAATCATTGTGCTAACTCTTTAGACAGATAAACAGATGTTCACACTCAAGCGATTGAGACCTATTGGATCAAGCTTAAGCGTATAAAGAATAAACTTGATGTAAGAGAGACATTTATATGCATATCTCTAAAAAACATTTGGCGTGGACGGCAGGAACGTAACGCTTTTGCCCTATTTTGTTCTATCATTACTGAATAATATCCATTTAAATAACTAAACGTCTAATGTGTGATTTTTTTTGCTATTTTTTAACCCTTATTACTTTACATGGGATGATTGGGGGGAGGGGGGCTCATCCTTACCTCTAAATCTTTAGGGTAGCCCAACCATACTTGGCAGCTCTGAGGTGGCTCATGTTTACCGGATCTCAACTTTCTATTTTAACATTCAATCTTGCTATCCTAGGCTAAGCAATCGTTTTCACCTATCGGCGCGTGAATTCTATCTTACACAATACAGCTTACTACTACGGGGGGGGGGGGAATGATCCCGTGTCGCGTGAAGGAAAAAGTGATTGTTAAGATAGCCATTTTGAAATAGTTATTAGTTGGACTGTTAGAATTGGTCTATTTGATGCAGCAACTTTATTTGCGTTAGTGAGGAGCTCACCCATGCAGTCAAGATGCAGTCTCTGGAAGGTTTACCATTGCTATAGTAGCTGTATTAAATTGTTTCGTGCAATAGAGTTAATTTAAAAAATAGACTCAATAGATATTATCTTCCTGTGTAGGTTTTGGGTGGCTTGTCTTCATTTTAACTAAAATTATTTTGTGGTATATGACATCATATAATAATAGGTCTCTTGTAGATATCGTCGATACCAATGGAAAAATAAACGTTAAATATATTTATAAATAAATTTAGGTCAAAACTTTATAGAAAGTAATTTTCAAAATAATGCTGTGCCCCTTTGGCAGATGATCCGAAAAGAGCGCTGATCCCCGTTGGGCGTTTTTGTGAAGGGTGTGTATATTTAAGGTTAGCTAATATACAAAAACAAGTATCTCACAACTTGAAAACATTAACAAAAAACATACACTTCATTCGTCTACTTAAATGCATAAACCAAAACTACGAGTACTCAACCAAACCCCGATCATAAATCGCAACATTTTATCGTCTAATAAAAAACATCTAACCTTACCTAAAAAACTTTTTATCTTTTAATAAAATAAGTAAATACCTAAATGACCAGGCTTAAAGTAGGAAACAGCAAAGATTTCAGGCGAGAAATGACGTGCTGACGTATTTAATTGAAAAGAGCAGTGGTGGCTTTTCTTCAGTGATTCAATACGATCCATCCTTCCATCTGCTCCTCATTCCCTTAATGAGGCATAGTTAATAAGGACAAAGACCTGAGAATATTCTTTTTATTTTGACTGTTATTTACCTTTTCTGTCTCACGCGATTAATCTAAGTTTTTTACAATGGAAAGAGTACAAAGTTTTGATTTCTTCGTGGTTTTAGGATGTCACAGTAAGGTGAAAATAATTGGATGATATACAGAGACGTGCGAGAACTAAATAGATAGCCACAATTTTATAATAAAATGTTTTAATTTTAAATTTTTGTAATAATTACTAATATTATTTATTACCATATTTTAGGAGTTTTACAATGTAATATTGAACCTGCCTAGAAATAAAAATTCCAAGAAAATGTATTTTATTCTTTACATTTACAAAGAAAATTTCAGTAAAATGCATTGAGTGTCTAGTTACTACCTACATGTCTCTATAGCCATAGAACCGCATACAGGAGTCAAGGCCTGGAGGGCACGCATTTATCCATATCTCAACTTCATCGTCTTTGCCTATTCTAGATTTTTGAGACATTGACTAGGAAGTAAATTCAAATAATTTAGGAAAGAATTCATCAAAGTGAGGCTAACAGTCAAAATTATGAATTCAAACTCTGATGTGATAAGAAAGTTATTTTAATGCCACAGGAGTATACTTGAAGGGGGGAGGTGGTACCTAATTAGAAAAACATAAAAAATGAAGTTGAACACGAGTTAAAGAACGCAAAGAATAAGAAAGCAAGATGCCAATAAGCTTCCTTATACCATTAGGGTGTGTCAATTTTGGGGGTGAAAATTACCTTTCGCCAATTCCTTCACTGATAAATTATTTTGGGGATAGTTCAACATTTAGTTTAGTAAATCTACGTTTGAAAAACCCCCTTCATAAATTGAATTAGGAAAACAACATTTATTAATTTTTGTTTCTAAAATGCGAGATAATTCTTTAGGCATTTAGTTTCTTTGAATAAAACATATACCTGTAATCATAAAACATACCCTAGTAATCATAAAATTCAAATGTGCCATGATTTTTGTGATAGCTCAATATTTAGCATGGGAAATCTACGTTTGAAAAAAAACACCTTAGTTATTTTAATAGGAAAACAACTGATATTAATTTTAGCTTCTCAAAAGGCATGTAATGCTAGAAGCATTTAGTTTCTTGGGATTAAACATATCCCAGTAATAATTAAACATATCCTTGTAATCATCAGTAAAAGAAATAATTAAACAACTTTCATCAATTCTTGCTTTGAATTTTTCTTAGACATCAGCCGCCGACTTGCTTATTGGCCCATGATATAACCCTTACGTTTCTTAAGTGTATACACCCTGAACGCTGCCTCTGTGACTTGGTTCATGCACCTCTCTATTTACTGAGCACAATGGGGCCACTGTGAAAAGTGGATAAGCTTGTTAAGTAAGTTATCTCTTCCTCTGTAATCGATTTACATTTCAAAGGAATTTCGAATACCCCATTAGACCAGTCAGTCAACTCCAACAGGGAAGAAGCTCTCTGATAATGGAAGGAGTTTTGCTGGTACGTACAGAAATATCTCCAAGAGTCTGATCATCACCACTTCCTTCCTATGGCATGTACAATTAATGTTTCGTTTTTGAAACCAGGGTTGCCAAATTCACAGAAAGAATTCTTTTACATAGAAACTGAGAATATCAAAAAGCTTATCATGTTTTTGAATAAAAGCCGCTTTCACATGTCGCTGTCCTCTCCAAAGACAGCAAAAAAGATGTCTTTGTCCTGCTCCTAAAACTCTTGTATCTGGTTTAAGATTGTGACTGGTGAATTTACAACGGGACTACAAAAGAACTGTTTGCTTGCTCTCAGTTTTCAAGCACTTTAGGGTAAATGTCCTTTACAAGACTGGCTACTGGGTAGTTTCTCACATCCTCACAACTTTCTTGTCTGAGCAATAATCCATATTAAAGAACGCCACGCAGAGTTGAAAGTTCAGAGGGAAATTAATTTGCTCATGTATGTCAATGTCATCAGTCTTGTCCTTATTTTAAAGGCCATTGTAGATAAATTTCCACTGGTTAGGATGGTAGTACTGACGGCCAAATAATCTTCAGCACATTGCTGAATATGTTTCAACCTGTAAAATAAGAAAGAAAGTAGCGAATTAGATAATTATCAATATGATAGTTATTTAATTCACCCTACAGGTAAAAATATCACAACTTTCAAGTATCCTATTATCAAGCTGAACTAAACTACATTAAAATAAAAAAAAATATCCTTAGAAAAAGTTGAAAATTTGACACACCCTACTATGCCATGACCAATTCCTTGCACTGATATATATATATATATATATATATATATATATATATATATATATATATATATATATATATATATATATGCAGATACACCCACAATGCAATGGAAAAGTGAAAAACGATTCCGAGAGCTTTCGTCTTTATTCTTAAAGACCTTTTCCAGGAACGAACAGGAGGAGGAGGTGAGAGAAATGAGGGAGATGATAGTTGATAGAGAGAGAGATAGCATGAGAGGGTTTTGTGGGGAATGAAAAGCGTGAGTGTGAGTATGAGTGGATTTTCCAGGTTACTGGCTGATCATTTTGCTTAGTTGTGTCTACTTTGCTTATACTTACTTCTATTTATTTAGGATGTAGTTATATTCAGTTACTTCTAATTCTTTATCCGTTTATTCTTTGTTTCATTTGGGGTACCTGTATAGGTATCGTTGCTTTGTCTTATTTTTATTACCTGGCTTATTTATTGTTTTCCTTCATTGTTGTTTTTACGGTCTCTGTTTGTTTGCCTATGAATGGATTGTTCCTTCATCTAGCTGCAGGCGAAGCCTACAGCTTGGGAATGCTTTTCTTTCATAGTTTTCGTTCTAAATATTGAGTTCTCTGCTTGTCTCTGTCATTTTTTCCTCGATCTTATTCCATATATTTCTTGCGCGTTTTTCGAGCACGTTGTTAATTGGGGCCATTTCAGCCGAGTCTAATATTTTTCTCATTTATTTTCGTTCTCTTCGCCTGTTTTTCACTCTTTGCAGCCTTTTTTATTCGATTTCGTATATATAGCCATTGGGATTGGTGGGTATGTCAATACCGTTTCGATAAATGCGTTCGTGATTGTCTTTTTTCTTTTCCGATCGGTTTCTTTTAAATGATATAGTAATCTTACCCCCATCTTGGCTTTGGTTATTCTTTCTTTTATGTGTATATGGTAACCAGTTTCTCTCAGTGTAGGCCCAGCACTTTTCCCTCTCTGGCATATTCATAGTTTGTGCCGTGATGTTTATCCTATTTTTCTTGAAGTGGCTGATTGGAATTATTTTGAACTGTTTCCATTTTTCTTCCTGTTGATCTTTAATCAGGAAGATCATTTCTCTTTTTAGTCTCGTTAGCTCTTTGTTTTTTGGTCGGTTTGGTCTAGACTGACTAATTTCTCTGTATTTCTCGTTTATTTTTCTAGCTTTCCTTCCCATCTCTTCCGTCCATTTTGGGTGCGGGAGATTTTTGTATTTTATCTTATGTATACTTTATTCATATGCTTTATTTATGTACTCAATTAGTGTTTCAGTTATGTTTTCCAATTCTTCATAGCTTTTGAGCCAGGGTCTGGTTGGGTGTAGCCTTCTAGTATTTGTGTATATCTTTCCCTATTTGCCAGTCTGTAGGCTTTTCGGGGTTTTATTGGGACCTATATTGGATTCTGGTTGATGGTCACCAGAATTCCAATGTGTTCGCTGCAAGGCATGGGAACAGGTTCCATATACATAGTGTATGGAAAGTTATTGTATGTCAACACTATATCAGGTTCTTTTGGTCTTCTTGTGATAATTTAGGTTGGGAATTCCAGTCCCACTCTTTTTAGTATGTTTCTATCCATCAAGACTTCTATATTCTTCCATGCGTTGGTTTTTGTCCGGTAACCTAAATCTGGTATTCTAGCATTCAGGTCCCCCTGTAGCATCGTGGGATTATTCTTATTGAATTGTTCCATTATTGAGTGAACTGGAATGTACGAGCTTCGAGGCGGTTAGGAGGCGGACGCTACCGTGATTGCAGAGTATTCCATTTCGAGTGTTACGGCAAAATAGGCCTAGTCCACCTCACGCTTTTGTGTGTATCGAAGGTCACGTTTTTTTTTTGTGATGGCTGTACCATCGTACCTTTCCTCGGTGGAATTATTTTTTATTATATGATAATTGATTATTTTCATTGTTTCTTCATCTTTTATACCATGTCCAAGATTGTAATGAAGTCAGGATCTAGTTTCCTAAAAATATTTCACTATTGTATGCTTTTGGTTTTTCCAGCTGTCGGTGTTAATATGAAGGATCTTTAGCTTTTTTAGCGTGTAATTCATATTTAGTTATTACTTCTTTTGTATCTACTTGCTTTTTGATTTGAGGTTCTTCCATTTCCCGTATTCTATCCTTTCGAACGTGACCTTTTTTATTATTTTCGTGTCATGGGGGTAGATTCTATTTATATTTTCTTCAATGTGAAACTCTATTGCCTTTTCATCGTGATTAGTGACATAGTTCCACTTACATGTTCTTCTTTCTATTCCTTTTTTAATATCCTCTAGTTTTGCTTCTTTTGGCAAGGGGTATGCTTTGTGTACGAAAATCGTAATGACATCGTAATGACAGCCTTCTTCTTTCTTTGTTCCTTATTCAGTTTCTGATTGTGTATCTGTTTCGGTGTGATTTTTGTTGGTTGGACTTTTCTTTTTTTTGTCAGTTATTTTTCTTCTTTATTTGATCCGTCAGTATCTTCTTCTGCTTCGCCCTCAGCCAGTGTGGCCCCCACCTCTAGCATGCCTTACCTGGAGCGTTTTTCCGGGTGTTACGCCGTATATTAATGCCGAAGGAGGGTTGGGGAGAAGCACATTTTCCTGACTCCGTTCTTTTCCAGAAGTTGGTTCAGCGTCTCGGCGATGTTCCCAGTTTTGCTATGTTATGCACGTGGGCAAACATCATACAAGCCAGTATGTCGAGGCCGGTTTCTTCATTCACGTTGATGTTAATTTTTTGCTCTTGCTTTTCTTTTATCTCTATTAATGTGGCTTTTGCTATGTTGGCGTATGTCTAGTTTGCTCTCTTTTGTATTTCATCCTTTTCCTCTTCTTCCTTCCTGTTTATTATGCATTTTCTTTTCGGACAGTTAATGGCCATTGTTCTATGCGGGCCCTGGCAGTTGATACATTTTTAAATTTGTTCCTATTGCATTCGCGAAAAGTATAGCCAATTGTGCTGAACTCTGAGTAGATCTTAATGTCTTTTGGGGGGACAGTTCCTTGTCGCGTGATCTTCGATCGAATAGCACTGGAAAAAGGTGAGGTCTGCGCATTGATGATTTTTTCTATTTCGATGTTTTCTGGTGGTATCCGCATTCTGAATGCCAGTGTTCTGTTGTTCGTAGCTTTATTGGCCATCTCTGATGAGGTACACACTACCTTGAAAACGTGAGTAGGGTGGCCGAATTTGATGATTTCTGAAATTTTGAGGTACTGGTTTTCACTCTAATTCTTCATGAAATTCCTCTTTTGTATGCGAGCCGACATAATGGTCTACTTTACGGCACACAAATGAGCGATTCGCCATTAGTTGTGGTGGCAGTTTTGGTGTTAAGCCGATTTTGCTTAGAGCTTTCAGCCCATCGGTTACCACCAGCCGTTCAATGTCTTCTTGTTTGTGGTAGAATGCGACGTATCCGTTTGGTACCTCTATTAGTTTCGTGATTGCGATGATTAATTCAGTGTATAAGGTTCTGATGATAAGTCCTCTTTCTGGTTTAGCTTTCCCTGCTTCAGTCCTTAGTGGCAATCTTCTATACTCCAAGTTCATTTTTGTGATATGGGGGTCCCTCCCCCCAATATCCCGTAGGCCCGCCCTCGCTAAAATGGCTGATATGATGTTGTGATGAATGAATGAATGAATAGATGGACCCGGGTACCCTCTTCTCGAGGGGTGAAAAGTGAAGGACTTTTTGTTGGCTAGCGCGGAATCGACCATCGCTAGCCGGGAGTGCAGCCACCTCGAGGGAATCAAAAACCGCGGTTGCTTCCTGCCATACACTGAGACGGCTGCATGTCCCTCAGGGGTCTTGGTGGCCCCTCACAGGCGGAGTAGTTAAACTCCCCTTCAAAGGTTGCAACCCGCCCCATTGTCCGGTGGCCTCTTCTGTACTGGTATCTGGCAGTGGGCTAATCCTTAAACCTCCCTCCTCTCGTACCCCTAAATATGCATATGCTGCTGCTCTGCATAGTTGTGACGAGGTCGAATATCAGCGTCCTTTAGCTAAGGTATTGGGCCTTGGGTGGGGGAGTTATGCAATCATTATGTAATTTATGACGGACCTTAAAATAGTATTATTCTCTCTTTTTAGAGTATGCTCCTGTATAGGAGAATTTTGTGTGTGGGGGAGGAAAAGGTGAACGAGACGATAGATGAAAGTGAAAATCATGAGAATGAGAAGAGCTGCAGCTTCCTTTTTGTACTCGTATGCGAGTAAATGTACTCGTGTTGTTTCCTTCCGAAAAGTAATCCTTAAAATCTTCTTCGATCGAGAAAGCGTTGAATCTTTGATATAAGTCTGTTTTACCAAGTGAAATGAGAGGGATCTAACAGCTGTCCAATTGGCATATTCTTGAACAGGAGGCAGGACATACATTGCCTTAAATTATTGGAAGCGGGAGATTTGACTACCCACCTATGAACACTAATTAGTGGGTTTCAGGATTTTGTACCCCCTAATTAGGGTTCAGAGGTGAGTAGTCTAATCCACCCACGCTTCAACTATTTAAGGCAATGTATGTCCTGCCTCCTATTCATTCCTTGAAAAGGTTTTTAAGAAGAAAGTCAACAACAACGGTCAACGGTTTATTAAGTAAATAAATAAAAAAAGGTAATTACATACATTGCATGTAGTTATAATGATAGAAAATAGTGGTGAAAATAGATTTTAGCAGAGGAGGTAAAAGCACTGAGTAGAAGTAGGAAATGATAGCTTCCCGGAGACATGGAAATCATTATCAATTTACTTTTCGAAGTTAATTCAAATACTATACAAAGATTAAGGATAATATACTATTCATTCTTAATATTACTATTATTATATACTTGTTATAGTTCATTTAATTTTAGTTTATTTTATTTCACTTTATATTTACAATTCAAATGTTATAGAGAGATTAAGGATAATTTAGTATACACTCTTAAAATTACTGTTATTATTATTATTATTATTATTAAAGTTCCAAGCCACAACCCCAACTGGAAGAGCAAATAGCTATAAGCCCAAGGGCCCCAGTGGGGAAAGAAACCTGGTATGGAAAAAACGAAACAAAGATTAAGAAAAACATAATAAATAAATAGAAAATCAAAAAAAAAAAAAAATAAATAAAAAAAATAAAAAAATTAAATGCTATAATGTTAAAAATATTATAATATTATATATGTGTGGATAATGAATAAAATATTAAAGTTATAAGTTTCTGTTAATTAAAAATGTATTAGCACCCACTTTAAATTTCTGAAGTTCCAAGGACTCAACAACAACACTAGGAAGTTCATTCCACAGTTTAGTTGTGTTAGGAATGAAACTTCTTGAAAACTGTGTTGTGTTGAATCTCATAGGCGTAAAGGCCCTACTATTGGCATTTAGTACACCTCTGGTAACTCGTTGAGGGGCATATAAATTGGGCAGATCGTGATGCAGTGGATGATCTGCATTGTTAAAAATTTTATATAAGATGCATAAGGAGCTTATTGCTCGCCTGTGCCACAGATCAACTTTGAGGTCAGGAATTAAAAATTTTATTGCTCTCAAATTTTTATCTAATAAATTAAGATAAGAGTTGGCTGCCGAACTCCAAACAGGGGCGCAATATTCAAAACACGGAAGAATAAAAGCATTAAAACAATTTTTAAGAACAGTCTGCTCTCCAAATACTTTGTAAGATTTCCTCAAAATGCCAATTTTTTGAGCAATAGAGGAGGAAATAGATCGAATGTGATTCTCAAAAGTAAACCTAGAGTCAAGCATAACTCCAAGCAACTTAAAAGAATCACATATGGAGATGGGAATGTTATTTATTAAAAGATCTGGATGGGGAGGATCTAGTGTTCTGGATCTGCTAACAATCATACTCTGGGTTTTCTTTGCATTTAACTTCATGCCCCATGAAGTGCACCAAACATTTATCTTAGCCAGATCTCTATTTAAAGACTCTGCAACCGATGCTCTCAACTCAGGAGATGGGACTGGGGCTATTAGAGTAGCATCATCAGCATAGGCTATAAGTCTATTTTCCAGTCCAAACCACATATCATGGGTATATAATATAAACAGTAGAGGACCAAGAACACTGCCTTGTGGTACACCAGATAGCACCTCTCTCTCATCACTAAAATTATTGTCAACATAAACCTTTTGATGTCGATTTGTTAAAAATTGTTCAATAATATTTAAAAATACACCACCTACTCCCAACTGCTTCAACTTAAATATCAGGGCCTTATGATTGACACGGTCAAATGCGGCACTGAAATCCAGGCCAACTAAGCGAACTTCTTGACCAGAGTCTAATGATTTTTGGACAATGGTGGAGACAGTGAGAAGTGCATCACAAGTGCTCAGACCCTTACGAAATCCAAACTGTAAAAAGGGAAACAGACGATTAAGCTCGGCAAATGTACTTAAACGTTTAGCTAGTAAACGTTCAAAAATCTTAGATAGAACAGGAGTTATAGAAATGGGCCTATATTCAGTAGGGTTAAAACTACCACTTGCACTTTTACATAATGGAATGATGTTACCAATTCTCCAACATTCGCAAAAACTACCACTCCTCGCCAGCTTCCGAAGAATAACGGAAAGCTTGGGAGCCAAATACTCTGCAGTTTTCTTAAAGAATAAAGGGAATATACCATTTGGGTCAGTACCACCATAAGCATCCAGATCAAGAAGTAACTGTTTTACTTCACTTGAACGGAAAGCAATCTTGTTTAACCTTGGTTCAGGGAAACAAGTGTCAGGTAGAGTTAGATTCTCATTACTTTGTTTATTATCAAAAACATCAGCCAACAGTGTTGCCTTTTCTTCAGGACTATGGGTAATGGAACCATCAGGTTTAAGAAGGGGTGGCATAGATGAATCATTCCCAAAAAGAGCAGACTTGAGAGTGGTCCAGAATTTGTGGGAATTTGCTGTGCGCTGAAGAGTTCCCTTTGTGGTAGTATTGAATTCAACTTCCGCATTATTATATACCCTCTGAGCTGCTGTTCTGTAGTGCACATAATTATCCCATAGAAAGGCAGATCTACTCCCCTTCCACAGGTTGTAGGCTTCTTGTTTCTGCATATGAGCCCTCTTACAGTCATCATTAAACCAGGCTTTGTCCTTAGTGCGATATCTGATCATACGGAATGGAACATGTCTATCAATAATTGAAACAATTTTATCATTCAAAATACGAACTGCTTCAACCTCCTTATATATTAGTGGCCAGTTGATCCGGGAGATATCATTTAATATATTGCACCAGTCTACTTGAGATTTGATGAATACTTTGCTTGTATGAGCTATATTAGGAATAGATTGCACAATACAGATAGTTATAGAAATTGCACAGTGGTCAGAAGTTCCCACAGGAGGATCAACAGCACTTGTAACGACTCCAGGGCAATCAGTGAAAACCAAGTCAAGGCAGTTCCCAGATGAATGGGTAGGCTCCCTAATGACTTGCTCACAACCCGACTCACACGCAAAATCATAAGCCCTGATACCATGACAGTCAGTAGGGGAGACAGAAGACAGCCATTGCCTATGATGAGCATTGAGGTCTCCCATAAATACAAAGCAGGCTTTCCGGTCATTTTCCTGTACCTTGGCCATGGCAAGGAGCAGACAATCAAAAATAGTATCATCTAAGTCTGGATTGCGATAGACAGAAAAAAGATAAAAATTATTTTGCTTACCACATACTTTCATAACTTGCATCTCATGGCAAGAACAAGCATAGGAGGTCTTTGAAGCAGAGTAACCATTCCTAATGTAAACTGCCATTCCTCTAGCCCTAGGAATGGCATCACGCCTAAGTAAAATTGGTTTTTTGAAGCCTGGTATAAGTATTTCAGAGACATGCCTCATATTTGAAACCAGGGTCTCTGAACAGAGTAAAATGTCATGAGACTTGGATGAAGCAGTCAAGTCTTTAATATTGGCATGTAGGCCCCTAATATTAATATAGAGTAGACGACATTTTATCTGACGAGGATGACCAGGTCCAGGGTTGAGCTCAATATCTCCTGATAAAATTAAAATCGATATTAAAAAAATAATATTAGCAACAAGATCTTCAACAAAAATAACAATTTGTACAACAACAACAACAACAATTTGTACAAAATTATTCAATAGCAAAACTTTCATTAACTGAATATTATATGTCGGAAAAAAAACTGGTCAACATGATGGAGCCGACACATCATGCAAGGCAAAATTCCCTTCAGGACGCCACAACAACTGAGGGAGGACAGTAATGATGACTTTGGAATGAAAAAGAATAAAGAAAAGAGAAAAGAAAAGAATAGACCAAGGCAACCTCATGAAAAGCCATCAGAGCCTCTTTGCTCATCTATTAAGCCTGCCCTACACACCATTTGAGTAAAACAAGAGGAGGAATGAAAAATAGGAAAGTATGCCTAAATGTACCCTTAGGCAGGGATCTCAAACACAAGAGAGTGGAAGACCATGGTACAGAGGCTATGGCACAATCCAATGCAAGAGAACACCTTTCTGTCAGGGAGGTCCCTTAGCCTTTGACTGAAGTGTCTATCCACAAGACAGTGGAGGGTTTGGATTCAGAGTTATCCCTCTCCTAGGCGGATTGTCAACCAAGACTTCGAGCTCCACCTGCCCGGGTTTGAGTTCGGAGTTGTCCCTCTCCTAGGTGGATTGTCACACAAGACTATGAGCTCCACCTGCCCATACCGTAACCCTGGTATAGGGTGGCTACCGAGCGCTACGCCTTGCCAAAGGGCGACTCGTGATTTTGTCCGGGGCTGCTTATTCAGTTTATTCGCAACTAACCTCTATATCTAGAGGCCTTCCCCCGATCCGCAACCTGGGGACCCGATGGATGGGAGTTGTCTTCTCCAGCACCATTTATTGTACACATGTTTTAGTTAATTTAATTTGTTAGATTATTATATTTCACTACACATTAAATTTGCGGTAGCTTTTAATGCTTGTTAAGTCTGTTTTTGTATTTTGTTAATATAATTTTTCATTGAATCGATTAAAATTTGATTTATTAAGACTGTATAAATTTATAATTTTTGCTTATTTTATTTACTACATTATGAATTTTCACTAAATTAGTTTATTAACACTTTAATTGTTCGTTACTTTACGTTAAAACTAGATTTTCTGTCACTGTCTATAATTTATTGTTTATTCACTTTTGCTTTATTTGTACTCATTTTATTTACTTTACTATTTTCACTATATTAATTTTCATTGAATTAGATTTATTTCACTAATTTGATTAGTTAATTTGCTCACTATTATTATTCACTTTGATTGCTCTTTTTTCGGTATTCACTCTTTAATTTGCGACGTTTTTTGACCACTCCTTATGGCTTTAAATGTCGTCATATTTACGTTATGTACGTCTCTAGGGTTGATATAGACTAGGGGTTTTAAGAGTAGGGCTGACACTTCTTTTCTGGTCCCTCGCACATCCATTTGTACTCACCCACAGCTAGGCCGATGATGAGTAGTTTCAAGTCGTCTTTGGGGGCCGGGGACAGGGAGGAGCCGAAAACACGTAGACCCACGTCTTTCCCGTCGAAAAAGAGGCCTTTTTCGAAGATTTCCTTTTTCTCGGTAAGGGGGAACCCTCCGTGACTTCCGTCTTCTTCATCTTCCTCGTCCCAAGTATATTGCTGCTTCTGCGGCGTTTTCTCTGGAGTATTCTTATTCTTTTTCTTGTTTGCGCCATTTTTCTCTTCTTCTCCTTCCGCAGGCGTTTGTATTTTACCTTCTTCTTTTTTTTCAGTTTCCTTTACCCCATTACTTGAAGGTGCCCTCTTTTCTTCTTCGATGAACTCGAGATTAAAAAGGCCCGCCGAGTCTGAGTTTTCGGGAACCAAACCTTTATGTTGCAACCATTCTTCTCAAAAAGAAGGTTGAGGTGGGATGAGAAGGTACCGGTGCTTGTAAGGTTTGCCAGGTGGGCAGCCATGACCATAGCCATGATTTTTTGCCCTTCCTTAGGCATGACCAACTCCGTCGTTTTTTGATCGCGTCGGAATACGAGTCCTTGCTGCCGTATCCGCGTGCGTGTTTTTTTCTCTCTTCTTTTTATCCTCTCTCGTTTATTCCGGATCACCTCTTTCCGAATTGGGCACCTCATGGCCACGGCCCTGTGGTCACCCACACAATTTATATACTTTTGCACTCTTTTGAACAGTGCCCGGTTTTAGCGCAGTTGGAACATGCGGGTTCGGCGGTTGTGCAATCTTTTGTAGCATGTTTTTTGACTGCATAGCACTTGAAGCAGCAGTCGATTTGTATGTATTCTTCTTTTACAATTTGTTCAGGGCTGACCTTCAGGTAAAAACCGAGCAGCCCGTCGTTTTTGACTCGGTTTGCCATATCGATGGTACTGAATACTATCTTTACCATGCCGTTTCATTTACCAAATTTGTACACTGCTGTGATGCAGGCCCACTCTTGTTTCGCCATGAGTTCTTTTTTAATTTCTTCACAGGAATTTTCTGTGAAGATTGGGTCCAGTCTCGTTGGAGACTAGCCTCTCGACGTCCCCCATTGTGCTGCAAATGGTTGCATAACCATTGAGAGTGTCGAGTAGTCTGATCAGCACTACGCCGATCTTTTTATAAATGGTTTGTATCACTTCCATTTTTGGCGGTTTTGATGCCCCTTCTATGGTACGAGGGGGATCCTCTTGCAGTCTTGAGGGGTTGCCCCCATGTTGGGGTCCCTTTTCTAGTAAGTGTTCCTTGAAAGAAGATGTGTAAATAAAGTTTTTCCACGAATAATATTAACACTTATTGGGGACCGCCTTTATATGCGTCCGCCTTTTCACTCGACTTTTACACAATGATTTTTACACTGCCTTCGTGGCCAATTTCTAACGCGGAGCTTTACCTCCGGTAGACTTCCTTTGGAAATTCAAAGGATTAAAATAGTTAAAAAGATCAACAACAACAACAAGAAAAAGATGAAGGTCAAGATGAAGATGAAGATGAGGAAAAGGGTGATCGGGGTTTTAAAATAAAGAGTCTATAAAGGGGATTAAAAAAAGTGGATAGGATTAGAAAATAAAGCCGTAGGCCACACCCCCGCAGGGGTGCCTGTGCAACCAAGCTCTTCCTGTTAAGGAAGAGAACAGCGGCTTGTATATATATATATATATATATATATATATATATATATATATATATATATATATATATATATATATATACATGTATGGTTGTATGCAATATAATGTATATAATTTCCAAGTAAATTGCTCACATGTGTCGATGTCATCTATCTGTCTTGTCCTAATTTTAGAGGCCATTTTAAGTTAATTTCCACTGGTTAGGATCGTACCATTGACGGCCAAGTAATCTTCAGCACACTGCTGATATAATTAATTATGTATATAATAATTGTCATTTAATTCCCCCGATAAATCAAAAATTACAAATTTCAAGTAGCTTATTACCCAGCAGAACGAAATTATATTAAAATAACAAAAAAATATCTTTAGAGTTCAGAAGTCGTGCTGCAACGTTTTACCACTCTTCATATATGTGATTTGAAAGTTGAAAATTTGCGACACCCTACTATGCCATGAACAATTCACTACACTCATATATATATATATATATATATATATATATATATATATATATATATATATATATATTACAATCGCTTCGCCACCTCCCCTTACATTTGATAGTTGGTTAACTCATGGAAAGCTTGATGGTGGACAAAATGACGTCTTATTTAGAGTCAAACCTGCTACTGAGGAGTTCCCAGCACGGCTTCCTTGTGGAATTCTTCTACTTCGTTTTCAGTGAGCACGATCGGGACAAAGCAGTGGATGTGGTCTACCTAGACTTTCAGAAAGCCTTTGATAGGGTACCACACCGCCGCCTTCTCCGGAAAGTGCGAGCGCTGGGGAAAGACGGAAAAGTAGCCGGCTGGATCAAGAACTGGCTAAGTGGCAGACGGCAACGGGTGGTGCTGAATTGACAGGCTTCTGAGTGGGTGCTAGTTACTAGCGGGGTGCCTCAAGGTTCTATCCTGGGACCACTACTATTCATCATCTACGTCAATGACATGGACGGTGACATGGTTGCCAAGATTTCCAAATTTGCCGACGATACCAAACTTGGTATGAACGTTGCAAAGGATGGAAATACTGCCCGCCTGCAAGAAGATCTTGGGAAGATTGGGGAGTGGTCAGACACGTGGCAAATGCCTTTTAACGTGGGGAAATTCAAAGTGATGCATATCGGCCACAGAAACCCCCAATCTCAGTATATCCTTAAGGGCACTGCTATTGAATCCACCGACACTGAGATGGACTTGGGTGTAACAATCACTAGTGACCTCAAGTTCTCGAAACAGTGCATTGAGGCTGAGAAAAAGGCCCAAAGAATGCTAGGCTATATAAAGCGCCAGTTTGGATATCGGAACAAGGAGATTGTTCTGTGTTTGTACAACTCACTTGTCCGACCGCACCTGGAGTATGCCGTACAATTTTGGAGTCCTTCATTTTGAAAGGACATCGCGAGATTGGAACGCGTACAAGCCAGGGCAACCAAGCTGATTCCCTCTATCCGACATAAAAGTTATGAGGATAGACTAAGGGAATTAGATCTGTTCTCGCTAGAAACCTGTAGACTGCGTGGTCAGCTCATCGAAGTTTTCAAAATACTTCAAGGGTTCGACAATGTTGATTACCGGGACATTTTCACACTCAGTGAGAACAGAACGCGCAATCACGGCTTCAAACTTGAACTGAAGCGTTACAACCGCAATCTGTGTGAAAAAAATTTCACTTACAGTATCTGCGGTAAGTGAAACGCACTTTCAGTGGAAGTTGTCAACAGTGAATCTGTTGACCAGTTCAAGTCAAGACTAGACAAGGTCTTGAAAAGTGGCCGTTTAGGGACGCAAAACAATTGAGCAGCCATGTGCCCGCTCGATTGTTAGTCCAAAGATAGCCTCCTTGAATGGACCGTAAGGTCTCCTAAGATACCTTATTTCCTTGTTGTTACTCCTTGTTGTTACCTAGGGAACTTGCGCTTCACTACTAAGATTAAAATTTGAAATCTAAAAAAAAGCAGCAATGGTTAAATTTTTAGCAATTTTCTGAACTTCACCAATTATAATAATTTTAAAAAGCAACTTTAAACTAATTTTCCCTCTTTCAAAATATCAAGTTGCTAAAATATAGTTATAGAAGGTATATATAAATAAATTTTCTAACTTCACCATTTGTAATTCTTTGGGTTTTTTAAAAATTCTGAAAATTTCGATACTTATATTTATTTCTGAACTTTGACATTTTGTTTTTTGATATTATAAAAGAAATATTAGAAATATCTTTGATAAAAAAACATAAGTCATAACCAAACTAAGATGAAATTATTATTCAAATACTCCAAAAAATTGCCTTTTTAAATTATAGAGTTAGTGATGATATATATATATATATATATATATATATATATATATATATATATATATATATATATATATATATTGCACATCAATCTAAACTCTCTTATTCTGAACGAAACGTAATTATGTACATCCAGATATATTCTGGTTTTCATGCAATTATAGTTAAAAGAAAAACGGACATACACTTTGCTATAAAATTGGGCAATAAATTAGCTTAAGTGACTTCAGTCACCAAATAGCCAGAAAGATAACCATAATCCACCGGGGTTGAAAAAGATAATTTTGTGAAAAAAGACAAAAGAAGATAGAATGTGGCAACTCCAGCAAATTCCAACGGTTATCGTCTCGGGCGAAGTACTTAACTTCGCACAGAAATAGCCTCATACAAAGAAAAAAGTTTTCTCTAAGAATCGAGAATATGAAACAATGGAGTTCTGTAATAAGAAGGGACGTAGAGTCGGGCGACGGATGGCCATGAAACATTTCTCTCTTCAGTGTCGGAAACTTAATAAATTAGGTGAAAGAAGAAGGCGGTTTAGTGGCAGGGAGAATAAATCAGAGCGACAGCGACAAATTCTAGGCAACACCACCGCGCCCTCTGGGTTCTTTTGAGGACTGTAAAGTGCAGAATTTTGGAAAGAAAGACATTTTTGGAGGTGGAACGAGAGATGAAAATCATGAAAGCTCTTGAAAAATGTACAGCTTTTCCGAGTTAATGTGTATCGGTGTGGATTTCTTTTGTTGCTGTTTATGTTTCTCCGTCTGTCATTATATGTCATTTTTTCTTTCCGTCTCTCGTTTTCTTTGAACCAAATATGGGGACTTTAATATTAAATATTGTGAATCTGAATTAATATATCCTTTTTGCCTTCTTTTATGGGCGATTTAAATTACATTTCATGTCCAACTTTTTCTCCCTCTCCATTCCTTTTGAGTAGTGTAGCCCCATTTTTACTTGCTCTTCGGTCAGTTCCTCAAGACAATGATATAAGATCCAATGTGTCATCTGAAATAGGAAGGATTGCATGCCCTTTGGGCCACAACCAGCAAGAGGTGGCATGTGTAATAGGGGTAATGCCCCTGCTAAAATGGAAGCATAGAGGAACGGCACACCAACCCGCTCCCAATGTCTCACTGTTTTCCTTCGTCTACCTTCACTACATTCTTTACATATTTTTCCATATTAACTTTCTGAGTAATACGGCCTGGTTGCTATTACTTTTTAAACTCAGAGGGGAAAAAGAGTACTCAGGGCTACACGGCTCACACGGAGATTTACCTTAATTGGGGATGTTGGGATATTCCGGAGAGTGTGAGCCACGCCTCATTCTGCTCTGGCTATTCAACGTACAGCTGCGTCCAAAAGGTTCGGATACGTCAAAAATTTGCCAAATTAGATAAATGCAGCGTCGCGCATTTTTATCTGCATATCAATATGAATATTACAGTGAAATAAGAAGGAAGAAAGAGCAACAAGTTATATGTGCCCCCAAAATCAGCAAGAATGAATAAAATACAAAATTTGCTAAAATCTGTAACATCAACATGTATCAGATAAGCAGATGAAGCTCTTTGAAAATTACAGCAATATCATCCGGATAAAGGAAACTCAATAGCGTTTTGACAGTCATATAGAAGTGACGAGAGCATTTATTCTTTAAGGCATGCTCTCCACGAACGTGCAATACCTGAGGCTGCGATGCTAACCATCTCCTCGGTGATAAACAATGCAGTGGCCAGTCAATCACCGTGATATTTATGTCCCGGAAGCACTATAAGGTTGACACGAACTTGTTACTTGTGGCATTGTCACTCTGAAAAATCGCATTCTATGAATTTTTTGAGAGCTTTTGAGGTGTGGACAGCATCTGTTCTCTCAGGACAGCTTGGTACTTCTATGAATTCATGGTGCCATTACAAACGGTATGACGACCCACCACATTGCACATTGGCCACCCTCATAAATATATGTTTACATAGTTTCTGTCAAGATTCTCTCATTGCTTCTTAATCCTAAGTTTTAAGTCAGCAATTACCTCTCCTCTCCTTGATTAGCTAGGTCATTTTTCGCCAGTGTGGCCGTTACATAGTTAGATTTTTCAGTAAACAATTTATTGTAAAAAAACATTTCAAAAAACTGAAGGTTTACTCTCAAACTTATAAAGTTCAGGCTAAATATGTGAAAGTGGCACTGGAATACAACATTATTGGATAGGTCAAAAATGTCCTTAACTTGATTTTAGCAATGTTGTATTTCATGATTGCAACTTAACCATTCAAGAAAAATTAGCCAAAACAACTCTTCTCTCTACTTTGTTTAGTTTATCTATGACTTTACTACTTCATGTATTTAATCCTCTAACTTAATATGAATTGTTCTTAACTTCCTCATTCAACTTTTTATGAGTTTTAATCCAGATTTTTATGAACATTTCTTGTTTATGGCCGCCGAGATTTACTCTTTGCGCTAAATTGCAGCTGAGTGACCTTTTACTTAATTTTACTTCTAAAGAAACAAGAGCGAGCACAATCTAGACCATTTTGAGGCAGTCACGTCATAAACTAGAAACAGGACCAAAGAAAATAACAATTTTATCTTCTTATTTCGGCATCTCAGTCACAAAAGTTTTTGAGGGGAGGTTTTGAAGGAAGTGGAAAAGATGGAGTGATTATATAGGGCGTTTCAAGCGAGAGGGAACACATAACTCCAGAAACGGCACAAACTTCACGGTTAAAGAAATACCCTAGTGGCATTGTTCCAGGAACGGTAGTTTTATTGTGGTGTGAGTTTAAGTGAGTATATGGTAGGTGAAGAGAAAACGTTAAATTTGAGATCATTTGAAGTGAAGTGAAAAGAGTAAATGCTTCAGTGCATGATTAAGGTGAGCCATTTTATTTAAAGTTAATAGTTTTACAATGTTATTTATTTTGGGCGGTTAGAATATATATATATATATATATATATATATATATATATATATATATATATATATATATATATATTCTTCATAGCAAGTTTGTTGTAAGCGGCGGCTAATTTGGTATTAATAACTTTCTTTTAGAGCCTTTCAATTTTTGTCGTTATAAATTTGCCTGACGTTCTTGATTCGGTAATACTTCAGTTTAAGGACACACGACAGAGGGCGCTGTTTCTTGGTTACAATTTTGGGCTAAAATTTAGGCCTTATGACGTCAGACGTCATAAGGCATAGCCCCTAACTTCGAAAGTAACTAAAATGTTAGTTTTGGCAATGGGAACAAAACAACTGATTGCCCTTCTGGATGTAAAAATATATAAAGTAAACAACGAGCATATTGTTCTGTCTACCGGAAACCAACCAACTCTAATACCTATATTCACTATTTCTCGTGCTATGACATATCACTTAAAAGGTCCGTCGTTTCTTCACTGTTTCTGATAGCATATCGCATTTGTGATCATTGTTTCTTGCAGGATGAAATCAATACGATCATCCAAACCTTCATTGAGCTGCACTATCCAATTTGGTTCACAGAAAAATTTCATTATAAAGCTAGAACTATCTTTTACTCGCCAGCTAATTATAAGAAAAAAGTAGATGACAATTATTATATTAAATTCCCTTACTCGCCACAATAAATTAATTTAAAAAAAGTTACCACGTGTAAACAACATCAATGTTGCCTTTCAATACGAAAAAAACTATCTGAAATATTATGTCTAAAAATAGATACATCGATAAAGAACAGAGAGTTTATTATATTCCTTGCAAACTTTACAATAAAGTATATATTGGCGAAAGCAGCAGATTTTCCAAGGAAATGAAGAAACATAAATGCGATATGCGACCTGACTCTCTTTCTTCTAGTTTGTTTGTCCACATGCCAAATAAAAACTATTCAATTAACATTGATAATGCAAATAATTTATAATTCTCACAAATATATACATAGGCGTCTAATTGAGTCGGGGCTTATGAAGGAAATTCCAAAATTTAATACTTCCGACCACCAATTTAACACTCATCCCTTGATAAGTAAGAATTTATACTTCCATTACTCAAAAATGCCGCTGCATCCTCATATCGCCCCCTCTAATCAAATTCCAACTTGTAAATTTGTGTCTCCATAAGTTTTTCATCTCTTTTAAATCTCATTCATATTCCAGCGATTGACAATGACTGAGGTTTCTGTCGAAACCTGATTTCGCGAATAAATTTATCCTATCACTGTGGTTTCTTTCTTGCATATTTGTATATATATCCTTGGCCAAAATAATCGGGCAGTTATGAAAAAATAGAGAATACGAATGAAAATCATTTCACATAATAATTGAAAACAAAATAGTAAACAATCGAGTATATCCCATCTACATGTAATTATTATTTTCCGTTTGCTTTTATCACCGATTTAATACGTTTTTGCATATTGTGCCTAAGTAGTTGGGACAACGTTCTGTCATTCAATGTGTGATACTACCATTTATTCCCCGTTTTTCAGTGATTATCTTTTGTTAACTTACAAGTGGTGATTTTTTGTTAAAAATGTCTCCAAAGAAAGAGATTCCTGAAGTTCCAACATCTCAAATCATTGCATTGTTCAGAGAGGGATTATCTCAATTGCAAGAAAATTGAAATGCACGAGAAACGGGGGCCAAACAATCATTAAAAGGTACAATCAGACCACTCCTTACAAAACTTTAATGATCAAGGTCGCAAAAAATGTAAAACTACAAGGGAGGATAGGTTGTTGAAAAGGATAGCTCAGGTTGATAGGAAAAAACTCTTCTGATGTAGCTGCTGAATTTCGAGCAGCAAGAAACAAACAGATATCAAGACGCCCAGTGAGAAGAAGGTTATTAGAAGCTGGGCTCAAGGGATGTAGGGCTGGAAAGAAACCGTGGCTGTGTCAGGTGAACACTAAGAAGCGATTGTTTTGGGCAAAAGAGCATGAAGATGTAATATTTATAAGGATGATACAAAGCAGAGGGAACGCCCACAAAAAAGCAAAAAACCAATCAACAAGATGAATTAATATGAAATGGAAAATTTAGGAGGAGCGGAGATAAATACAAACTAAGATCATTAAATTAGATAAATTAAAAAAACTAAAGGTTGACAAAAATTAAAATACCGCCTAAGAAATTATGGAGGAAGAAAATCTGAGCGAGAGATTGGCCTCAGAGATCAGGATTGAAAAACCAAAGGTAGAATAAGTAAAAATGTTCTAAAGACTTGACTCAAATGAAAATAAATAAATAGACATAAATATAAGGCTACATAGATGCACAAAAAATAGTTTATTAAGATTAATATAAATATTTAGTCTCAAATTAAAAGTTTGGACAGTTCATTGTGAATATAATTTAAAAAATAACCATCGAGTTTATATAAGCCATTACTTAAATTAATGTTTCCATTTCATATTAATTCATTTTGTTGATTTTTTTTTGCTATTTTGTGGGCGTTCCCTCTCCTCAGTATAAGCCATAAGCCTTATAAATATTACAATTTGGAATACTTTTGTTATTCGTTGATAAAGAACTAGAAATAAAGTTCGAAAGTACTTGGAATCCTAGTATTAATTTTCCCTGTGGGCTTTGTTGCATATATAAATAAATATATATAGACATATATATATATATATATATATATATATATATATATATATATATATATATATACATATATATATATATATACATATTGGGAGGCGATGCCCTCGAAGCACCAACGCCCTTCTTCCCGGAGAGTTGCGCAGCCATCTCATCTTCACCACCTCTTTACAAGATTGCCGTTCTTTCGAGACTGAGACTCCCCGCTAATCTGCAGAATCGTCTGGAGTTGAGATTACCTCTCTCTGAAGCGGAGAAAATCTCATTCTGCATAACGAAGTAATAAAACCCCATCTTCGAGTCCTCCTCGTCAGGACTCCCCGAAGTATCTTCTTGAAGACCTGTGTCGTTGTCTCCCCTTCCCCCCTCAATTTTCCCGGGCTTGAAGGTAAAGCAATCTTGTATTGTCAACCCCAGATCACCTCGTTAATCTTCACCCGCATTCACCTTTAATTTACCTCCCACTATATTGTAATTAATACCCCCGCGCGGCCATCTCATCTTCACCACCTCTTTACAAGATTGCCGTTCTTTCGAGACTGAGACTCCCTGCTAATCTGCAGAATCGTCTGGAGTTAAGATTACCTCTCTCTGAAGCGGATAAAATCTCATTCTGCATAACGAAGTAATAAAACCCCATCTTCGAGTCCTCCTCGTCAGGACTCCCCGAAGTATCTTCTTGAAGACCTGTGTCGTTGTCTCCCCTCCCCCCCCACAATTTTCCCGGGCTTGAAGGTAAAGCAATCTTGTATTGTCAACCCCAGATCACCTCGTTAATCTTCACCCGCATTCACCTTTAATTTACCTCCCAATATATTGTAATTAATACCCCCGCGTTAGAGTTAACTTTAATCTTTTTCTCCGTCTTATCATAAATTGACATAATTCATTTTACTACCTTGATTAAGTAAATTGTTCTCCTCTTCTGTATATATATATATATTTATATATATATATATATATATATATATATATATATATATATATATATATATATATATATATACTGCCGCCCCATTTATTATATATATTAAAATTATATTTGGGGGTCTTGTTCTTTATATATCCAAGTCCCGGTCAACTGTTAATTGCACTCTCTAATAGTTGCCCGAGAGCATATCTAAAGCGACCTTAGGTCAGCTGTCTGCCCGTGCTTGTGTACGCCCTTGTGCGCCGAACTAGTCTACACAGTCATACCTTGACATACTCGTATTTATATATATATATATATATATATATATATATATATATATATATATATATATATATATATATATATATATATATATATATATATATATATATATATATATATACATATATATATATATATATATATATATATATATATATATATATATATATATATATATATCATTATCTTTATCTGGAGGCAGGTAATGTTAGGTTATTATTGTTTGAAAGAACCCTTTTTCTTTTCAATTTACCCCTCCCTTCTAGTTAAGTTGTTTAGTAACCAGTTTGCCAAGTTTGTTCAAGTATATCTAAAGAAAGTGGAACCAATTCTTAATTTTTTTTTATTATTATTATCATTTCTTTGTAGTGACCGTTTTTAATTTCGTTGTGTGTGTTTTTGGGGGGAGGATGTTCTTCCCTACGACCCGCTACTAATGCCCGTACAGGATTAAAGGACTATAATCTTTGGTCACATAGAAATCAAGTTTGGAATTATTTATTATTTTCTGTTCTTTATTGCTTACAAACTTTGTGTAATAAAATCTTCGTTAGGATTTTGATACGATCGTCAGAACTTTATAATCTTTTCCGTAAGTTCTTTGGAAGCGCCGAGCGGCCAGACGTGCATTTCCACCAGTAAGATGTCGTCATTTGAGCGTTTCCCTCATCAAGGAGAGATCCTTAGGTTGTCAGGCAAGGATCTAGTTGCATATATTCAGGAGGAAGAAAGAAGTTAAAGGGCAGTAAAACGAGAACAAATAGAAGATGAAGAGATAAGAGAAAAAGAACAAAGAGAAGCTGAAGAGAGAAGAGAAAAGGAACAAAGAAAAGGTGAAGAAAGAGAAAGGGAAAGAATTCGTCAGCATGAGCGTGAGCTTTTCAGGAATCATTTTGAAACTCTTTCTGTTAGCTCAAGAAATGAATCCCCCCAAACCAAGTCAGTAAAGTTGCCAGTGTTTTAGGAAGGCGAGGATTTCAACGCCTACTTAACTCACTTCTCGAAAATATTCGAAGTGAACCACTAGGATATTGAAGCCGATGGATTCGATCGACTACTCCCTCACCTTAATACTCATCTTCGAGAAATTTTCATTTCGCTCCTATCCGAGTCTACTCTCGACTACTCCATCCTCAAGTTTTATCGACTGTTAATATGAATTCCGAGGATAATTCTAGGCCAGACTTACCGCCAATTTGGATTCATCCTCCAGAGAACTTTCGAATTTTGGTTGGACTCAGCCCAAGTCAACCGCGACTAAGAGTCCCAATTTGGTTTCATTTTACGGGATCAGGAGATGGCTGCACTACCCTCTGAAATCCACACATTCGTGAGGGACAGACGCGTGTCTTCTTTCAAGGAATGTATAGAAGAAGTGGATTTGCACGCATGAAGCCACAAGCTATACCTGAAAGACCCCAATAAGTCTCATCTCCTATCCCCCCATAGTAAAAGTAACCTCTCCAAAATCTGAATCAAATTATGAATCAAAGGAATTCATATATATTCTATTGTATGTCATAATATTTATTATGAAAACCACTCGACAGTTAGATCAATGACATCGCTTGAGTGTCTTTGCTTAAATTTCAACTTTCAAAACACTATCTGGCATTGCTTTTCCCATGGTAACGTCTTAGTATGAGCTCCGGTTCGATTGATCTAAAATTTCAAACGAACTGACATACGAGTATGAGCGCTGCCTTGTCAAAACATTTCTATCGACCAAAAACAACAAACTTCTACGTTCATTAAACAATTAAAACAAGGTTGATTCTAACTTGGTTGATACAAGCTAACAGCACACGTAACCAATGTCAACAAACTTTAAAATATATATCGCTTTAACAAGAAAACGAAAAAAATATATCTCCAACAAAGTTTGGTTTATCCTGGATTCTAGTCTAATCAAAGATATCTTTTTCAGTACCTCAGAACTATATCTCAAAAACTCAAAATTTATGAAATAATTTGATTAGTTTTAAGACTAGTTATTTTACGATGAACTAAACTGGTGAGATCAACGAAAGATATTTATTGTAATGAATGATTAAAGCGTAGGTCAAATATAAAAAAAAAAAAAAATTAAACAGGATAATGAAAACAGTTACGGATGACAAAGAATATGAAAGCAAATATATTTATTCTTAAAAAATGTAGCATTATGTAAAGGGTGCGTCAGTTATTTGAGAACAAATTATAATTTCAGAATAAACAAATTTGTTAAAAAAAACGTAGTTCATTTTCAAAAAAGGTGGTATATATGATTTTACATACGTATGATAAAAGGTTTTTCGTAAAAAAAAAATCACATTAGGACTCTATGGAGGCCTAGAAGCGACTGCATGCTCAAATCAGGTAGAACTCTGTCATGTGGGTGATAACATTTCCAATGGCAGCATTCAAAGAGTCATTGGAATTTGGTGGTCAAGGAAAGGTCTTCATTTAACGACTCCTCATATGTCATAATTAGAGGGTCCAAATCTTAAGAGGTATGAGGCCAAATATTACGGGTTCACATTTTTTATAACATTCTTGGCCAGCTATTTATGAGCTGTGTGGGATAGACTAATTAGTTTCCTACTCTAACACTAACAGCATGCCCAGGGCTACCGAAAGCATTTAATTGTTGTAATTAACGATTTTCTGGATGTATCTGACGTAATTTGCCGTCCCGATATGGGCTAAACACTGATAATGGTTGATTATTGTTGCTATGAATGCGTAATCCCCCTTTGATGAGAATACCCCTTTTCTCATGTTGAACACGAAGGACATGGCCACATTAAAAAATAACGACACAATTTCTAAATCACTGTTATTGGCAGATTAGAAGCTTACATGTTTGAGCTGAAGTACAAGCCTAAATCAGGGGTATTTATGGATTGCTAAAGTTGTGTTGTGAAATACCTACTTTTTGAAAAGAGAGAAAAGGATTAGGGTTACGTACGAGTATGTCATCCTAAATTTGTGTTCTCAAATAGAAGATGCACCTGTACTTCAGTACATTTTTAAATACATGGATTATAATAAGTTGACTAAATAACGAAGTGGAAACACTTGGTGGTCAAAACATTTATTATGCATACTCTTACACCGTAAAACTCGCTCTTAATCTGTCCTCGCAACTCTCTCGACTGCATTTTTCGCTTGGATTGTTCTCTTGCATACTCGTGTATTGGTACGGATAAATTTTAAAAATTTGGACTGGATTTCTTTCCAATAACTCAAATAGAGATGTATGCGGTGTTTGTAGTCCAACTCATTGAGCTGTTGCCCCCCCTTCCCCCTTGATAAATGGTTACTCTAAACTTACTAAAAATTAGTAAAGTGAAATTTAATTTAATCAAGCAAAACATTCATGTCCATGCGAATAGATTTATTTTCCCGAAATCAAAACTAAGACTATCTACCACTAAATCAAGCGAGTAACGTTAAAGCAATTCATAAGAATAAATAGGCGCAACAATTGAGAGAAGAGATATGGCTTCCTTTTCAAACGAAACTGAAAAGAGACACAACCTTACCGTCTCTTCCTGTGCCCTTCTGCTAAGGAATTCTTTCAACTCTGGAGCCTTTGTGATCTCCATTTCTACCAGGAACGTGATGATTACTAAACTTTACCTTTACCGTTGTGCCATATCCTTTAGGACGCCGGCAACCAAGGAATTCTAAAATTCTTGACAAGTCCATGGTTAAACTAGGATTAGTACGTAGTGAGGGCTCCACTTTTCCTCTACGGTTTTTGGCCGATAACCACTTTTGATACCTGGCTCTCCCTAAGGTGTGTCCCCCACCTTGCTGTCACATTTACATTTCTTAACACCACAGTTTGTAGTTGCGGCCGTTGTTCTAAGCTAACAACTACATGGAGCCACAGGTGAGAGTTGAGGGTTAGTATCAGGGGTAGGGTAGCTGTCCAGGGTCTGTAGCTACGGCTGCTGCTGCCTGAACTTTGCTCCTCTTCAAAGCGGTTATGGGCTTTCTTTATCAGAGCACGCCAATGGATTATGTTTTTTTGCACATTCTCCCAGGTTATTTTGAAGCGATTCAGGCGATGGATGTGTTCGCCTTCACACAGATCTTGAAACGCATCACAATTCCTCTTAGCGAACAATAACGATTCACATAATATCTAATACATTCATTGACACGTTTCTTTCTCTTGAAAACTTAAAACTTGCAAGAGAAGCAAACATAGAATAAGATGGCGAGGAGTTTGAAGGAGAGAGTAGAGGGTAATAGTGAGAAAAGGAAGGAAGTGGTAGTCAGATATGTGTGCGGGTGCCCGGTGAACGGGCCATCTCCATATGTTATTTTGTTTATTTTTTCGTATTTTTTATTAATGTTTTCCCACTGCGGGATCTTTTTTATTATTTTCTACCTGTTACTGACATACATTTTTGTCCCATTGCGGGTTGTTTGGTCTGCTCGATCGTTTTTTTTCTGAAGAAGGATGGTTTATAGAGCGTGAAGTTGTTGTCGTACAGTCTTACTTTGCATTTCAGTAAGACTGTCGTGAGCGACTCTTCGTCATCGGGTGAGTCATAGCACCAATTGATGTGGCCCTTTTAACTGTTGAGGCCACCTCCTGATTGATATCTCTCTTTGTTGAGTGTTGTTTTTGTTGAGAGCGATGGTGAGTTTGATATCCCCTGCGTCGAGCTCATGTTTTTCCTGCTGTGTTATTTGTTCTGTTGCCTATTGTTTTCTGGGTTGTTCTTTGTTTCTCTTCTTGTTCTTTTTCTGTCTGGGCGAGGCAGGCAGAGGTGTATGGTCAGCTACAGGCTCTGGCTAGTCGCTGTAGGTACATCTTCATGGGTTTTTGTTTCTTTTGTTGGCTTGGCTGGTTCTACTTGGGCTCTCTTGTTGCATGTTGCGGAGAGAACTTTGTCTGACTGTAGGTTGTCCGGGAACGTGATAGATTCCAGGCCATTTTCGGCCAGCATTTTGTTAATGTCGGTATTGAATGAACCCAGGCAGGATAGGTTCATCACATGCGCGTGGAGAATGCATGCTAGTATTTTAGGGTGTTCTTTGACCTTCTAGCAGGAGAAACAAGTTAGCAGCTCAAAGAATCTCCCCCTTTCAATCTGCTCTGGGGAGATTATCATGAAGAATAGCTTCAGTCCTACTTCCTTTGCTTTGACCGCCAGTTCTATTTCTCTGAACACGATTTTAAACTCGTGTTTGTGGTTCTGAAATTTAATTACTTCATTCACTTTTGCCCATTCTTGATTTCTCTCTATTTCCTGTTTGATGTCTTCGGCCTATCATTCGCCTACTCATGGGTCAACTCGTCTACACACGATAGCCTTCCTTGCCATTATGGCTGGGGAAGGTTTGGGCTCTAGTCCTATTGGGTCTAGTTCTCTTATGCCAGTTGTTGAGGTCAGTTTCTCCAGGTCCGTCTGTGCGTGGAAAATTGCAGTGTATTCCCTGGTGGCCTCGATTAGTCTTTTGAGTCTGATTCCCAGTTTCCCGAAGATTGTCTCAAAGATCATTCCTTTGTCGGGTTTCTCATTTCCGACTAGTCGAGGTGGGACCCGAAAGTCCAGAGACTCTCCCGCTCAGTTCATTGCTGTGACATCTTTTTATTGTTGGGGGGTGCCCCACTCCGATTGCGTATAGTATCATTTTACATCTGCATAGGCGAGACAGAAACAGGAAGTATTTCCAATCAGTCTAAGCTTCAGAACATTACTTCTCAGCCTTTGGGAGTGTTTAGTAGGATCTCTAAATTTACAAGTGAGACAAAGCTAGGAAGCCGTGCCCTTGCGAGACCCGATGTAGAGCAAATGCAAAGGGCCCATAATAAAATTGTGGAATGGGCGCATAAATGGCAAATAGGCTTCAACATAGGTAAATGCAAGGTCATGCATTTATGATGTCAGAACTTAAAAGTAGAATACCATATGAAAGACTAAATTCTTGAATCAGTTAACTTAGAAAAAGACCTAGGGATTTTAATCTCGGAGGACCTTAAAGTATCAAAGCAATGCGCAGAGACTTGCAAAAACGCAAACCGGATGCTAGGATATATTGCTCGGAATTTTACTTTTAAATCGAAAGATATAATCATGCCACTATACAAATCACTCGTGCGCCCACACCTCGAATACGCAGTCCAATTTTGGTGTCCCTTCCTAAATAAGGATATAGCGCAGTTAGAAAGAGTGCAACGTCGGGCTATAAAACTAATTCTTGAAATCCGAAACAAACCGTATGAAGATAGACTATGCTTATTAAACCTACTATCACTGGAAAGTAGACGGTTAAGTGGACAATTGATAGAATTATTCAAAATCTTAAAAGGATTTACTAATATTGATTACAGACTATTGTTCGAGCTGGACGAAAGGGCAAACACACGCCAAAATAGTTTAAAATTAGTGAACCAGCGTTTCAACTCTACTATTGCCCCAAATTACTTAACGTTTAAAATCACGCAAACGTGACATGGCCTTCCCAACGGTCTGAGGCCGCTTAAATTCAGTCGCTATCACATGTTTGTTAGAACACATGGCTACCCACGTGCATCTGCGATGAGAAAGCAGGGTGCGCTATCGCCACCTGAGTCAATATTTAACCAAGGAGGTTGATCCCCCCTCCATTTCGCCCCATACGTCGATCTCGCAATATTGAGTTAGGCTTATGGGGATATAAGGTATGTTGCAAGGCGTGGCTGGGGCAGTCCTTCGAAGCCCCCACTCCATTGTCCCCTACGCCAAGGGGATGGCTTCGACTACTTATACATTAGCATTTTCCAATACAATCAGATCAGATCCAGATTATCTTCGCGAGACATCACGCCGATCTGGTCTCACCTTGTGCACCAAGAGCCCTCTACCTCGAGATCCGCCATTATTGTCCAGAAGAGGACAATATCCCTTGAGTGCCAAGGTTCTAGCCTTCAAGACGCCAAGTCCACAAGGCCCCTCATGTTGTTCAGAAAGAGAACAACGTTAGAACAGCCAATGTTCTTTGATCCCGTTGACAAGAGACGGTTCTCACCCTCCCCCCCTGTTGTTCAGAAAGAGAACAACGTTAGAACAGCCATTGTTCTTTGAGCCCGTTGACAAGAGACGGTTCTCACCCTACCCCCCTGTTGTTCAGAAAGAGAACAACGTTAGAACAGCCATTTTTCTTTGAGCCCGTTGACAAGAGACGGTTCTCCCCCTCTTCCCTTGTTGTTTAGAAAGAGAACAACGTTAGAACAGCTATTGTTTTTTGATCCCGTAGGCAAGAGATGGTTCTCACCCAACCTGTTGTTCAGAAGAGAACAACGTAGAACAGCCATTGTTTTTTAAAGCCCGTTCGTCAAGAAACGGTTTTCATTCCCAAGACGTCACGTCAGGATAATTTAATCCCCCCCCCCTTCGGCTGGAACTCGCCAGCGGACCGAACAGTCCTTCGCGTCGCCTTCCCCTGCACAACAACTTGTAATTACGTAAGCTGAGCATCACCTTTAATTTTCTAACCTTTCGTCAACCCTACCCTCTGCTTTAAATGGTTTAGCGAACCATTCCACCCCCTTTAATTTTTATTTGTTTAACTTTTTGAGTCTCCACAAATCTTAATCCTCAGATTAGTCAGATATCATCACGACCCTTTCCATTCTCCGTTTATGTGAAGATTTACCGTTTTGTGTGTTGTTGATAATTTAATTAATATAACTCTATTTTATTAATGATAGCCATATTATTATCCTTGAGCCCAGTTCCACTTATAAGCATATTGAAGATGAAAACCCTCGGTCGAGCAGACAACCACGCACTCTAAATATAATTGAATAAGTTCCCTCAACGAATAGTCATATATGGTATATCGTCGAGAGTCTATTCTACGACACTCTACTATAGCCCAAAATTACTTCACGTTTAAAATCACGCAAACGTGGAATGGCCTTCCCAACCGTCTAGTTAAAAGCACGTAAGTGTACCGTAGAGTTGAATTATTCAAAATATATATATATATATATATATATATATATATATATATATATATATATATATATACATATATAACAAAAAAATCAGCATGAAAAAAAAGAGCATGATACACTAATGTTAGAATGTGCAACCGGACTGGCCTTGAGCGGACCTTAGGGTCTTTGCTGTTCCTATTTCTGTAGTTCAACTTTTTATTATTCGTCTATTTCACCTTCCAAATCCTTTTAGCTTTAGATTTGTTTCTTTTTTCTTGGATTTCCTACTTTTCGTTTTGAGGAAGGTTTCTGAGGAGTTTGATGATCTAATATTTCCTTTTCTCTGCTAACCTTTTTCCTTGAGACCTAAAGTATCTTTGTTTTCTTTTCTTACTACCACATTAAGTGTCCGTGGAAGAATTTAAACACAAACCAATCCATTATATTCAAAGAACTGGTCTACTTTTGCTATCGAGCCGTGACTTTTGCCTCTTACAAAACTTACGGCGGCTAAAAAGGAGTTGGAAAGATGCAAAAGGGATGCATCCTTATGCGATCTCTTTCGCTTGGAGCCTCACACTTGCAATTTAGTACAAAGAAATAATGATATTTTACAGGTTTATTCGTGACGACGTGTATTAAATATCCATCATCACTAACTCTATAATTTAAGAAGGGGATCTTTGGGGGTATTTGAATAATAATTTCATCTTAGTTTGGTTATGAATTATGTTTTTTTTATCAAAGTTATTTCTAATCATTCTTTTATAATATCACAAAAAAAATGGTGAACTTCATAAAATTTATAAAAATTTAACCATGGCTGCTTTTTTTAGATTTTAAATTTTAATCTTAGTAGCGAAGCACAAGCTTCCCCTGTACGGGGGAGTGGCGAAGCCATTGCCTGGTACTTAATATTCATTTTCTTTTCAAATATACCTTACCTATTGATGGCTCAAATGTCATTTCATTAAATTACTCTAGAGAACACAAATGCGACGTAAATTGTTGTAGCTTCTCCGTATGTATAAAATCTTTACCACAAACGTTTCGACCCTTAGTACTCTTGATATCCTCTTTTGTATCCTCCTTTTTGAGGATACTACAGATTATTAATCTTTTTATGACCCGCACATTTACCAGTATTAAAGACGCTTTTAAATAATTACTTTAATAATGATTTAAAATTACCTCGAAAAAATGCTAATTTTGGGTAGAAAATTGGAATTTCTCGCACATCGAAAGGTATCAGACAAACACGAATAGAGCTAGCCAAAACTGCAGCTCTATTCGCCTGCTCTCTTTCTTTCTTTCTCTTTTTCTCTCTCTCTCTCTCTCTTTCTCTCTTTCTCTCTCTCTCTTTTCTCTCCCTCTCTCATCTCACTCTCTCACTCTCTCTCACTCTCTTTCTCTCTCTTAACCTCTCTCTGTTTCATAAACACACACATGCAAATATTAGCTCAGATTAGAAAATTACGGTTTACCAGCCTTTACAACGAGTTCTCCTCGTATGTATGGTCGTCAATGAGGAAGAATATAAAAAAAATTGTGTTTGTTAAACCTCTCAAAAATAGGTTTATATAAACATAGAATGGCAGACTTTCAAAAATTACAAGTGCCAGAAGCAAAGATGCTCAACAATTCATATTGACATCTCGGTGCCGTGTTGCATTTTCATTATTTAGATTTTCTCTAAGCTATCGTGTAAGGGTAAGCAATATTGGTACAAGCCATTCCCTCTCGATATGTGTCCGCAGTTAAATATATTCAGACTATTTTATAAGTTTAGATCGTTCGTTTTGTAGAGGCAAAACAGAATCGTTTTAATAATAGAAGCCATGCTTCCTCTAATCGATTTTATGAATTTAACAGATCTTTAGGAATTCAATCCATTTTCACATGCTAAAGAGTCAAAAGTAACGAAATTTCGTGTTTTGGTGCTGCTTTTTTAAAGATTCAATATTAGGTTGAACCTCAAAATAAAAATGACTTCAAAAACTGTTTTGAAAAATACGTCAGATAATCAAAAGTATAAACATAACCAAGCAATGGCTTCGCCACTCCCCCCTACGGGGGAAACTTACACTTCGCTACTAAAATTTAAAATCTAAAAAAAAGTAGCCATGGTTAAATATTTAGAAATTTTTTCAACTTCGCCAATTATAATAATTTTAAAATGGAACTCTAAACTAAATTTCCTTCCTATCAAAATATCACGTTGCTAAAATATAGTTATAGAAGAAGATATATACAAATAAATTTCCTGAACTTCACCATTTGTAATTCTTTGGGTTTAAAAAAATTCACAAAATTTCGATACTTATATTTATTTCTGAGCTTCACCATTTTGTTTTTTAATATTATAAAAAAATTATTAGAAGTATCTTTGATAAAAAAACAAATCATAACCAAACTAAGATGAAATTATTATTCAAATGCTCAAAACAATCCCCCTCTTAAATTTTAGAGTTAGTGACAAAAAGTATTTTTAACAGAATACTAAGAACTTCCATTTTATAACTGGAAGAAAACCCATTTCATGGTGTTATTAAAATAATAAATAAAAGCTAAAACAAGGCACAAATGTGTGACCCGAACCATAGATATAAGTGGAATCGTTTTCTTTCTTTGCCTATCGGTCAACTTGCAAAATGTACGCCACAATCCAATACTTTTAAAAGTCAGATATTGATAGATAAGATTTCCTTAAAATCATCATTTGATAAAGGGCGCTGAACGGTAATTAGGGTAAATCCCTGACCAAATTATTTTACAGATTTTAAAAATTTATGAATGAAATACTGAGATATGAAAATGAAAGCAATAATCTTTTATATATTGAAACACGATTGCAACAAATGTGATAGCCTGTACAAGTTAACATTCTTAAAAATGTTAAGACCAAACTTCACACATTTATTTATATATAGTTTGAAGATTAATAACAAGGTTGTATTATGGATTTCCATCAAAGAATTTTAATTCCTTGATACCGACTTTTCAGGTATGAAACCATTTTGAAGGACGTAAAATTTGTAATATACATACATAAAAATAAACACATATTTCCCCTGCACTGTGGGTTGAAACGTTTGCATTTTCACCACGAGTAATTTACCTTCCCAAATTGTTATTTTTAAGCCTAATCTTAAAAGCAGAGTTAACTTGCAATTTCCTAACTAAATGTCCATGAGAACAGATTCGCTTATACCCAATTTGAATACTCCCGCCTAGGCTGCTCCACATTACTCAAATGATTTGGTTTTATTCAGATGACTATTCTACAAATTTCTTATTGTTACAATGAAAGAAAGTACCCTAGGGGACCTTACGGTCCATTCAAAGAGGGTAATTGTCGACTATCAATCGAGCGGGCACATGGCTGCTCAATTTTTTTGCGTCCCTAAACGGCCACTTTTCAAGACTTTGTCTAGTCTTGACTTGAACTGGTCAACAGATTCACTGTTGACAACTTCCACTAGAAGTGCGTTCCACTTACCGCAGATACTCTAGATGAAAAAATTTTCACACAGATTGCGGTTGTAACGCTTCAGTTCAAGTTTAAAGCCGTGATTGCGCGTTCTGTTCTCGCTGAGTGTGAAAATGTCCCGGTAGTCAACATTGTCGAACCCTCGAAGGAATTTTAAGACTTCGATGAGCTGACCACGCAGTCTATGGGTTTCCAGCGAGAACAGATCTAATTCCCTTAGTCTATCCTCATAACTTTTATGTCTGATAGAGGGAATCAGCTTGGTTGCCCTGGCTTGTACGCGTTCCAATCTCGCGATGTCCTTTCGCAATGAAGGACTCCAAAATTGTACGGCATACTCCAGCTGCGGTCGGACAAGTGAGTTGTACAGGCACAGTAAAACCTTCTGGTTCCGATAACCAAACTGGCGCTTAATATAGCTTAGCATTCTTTGGGCCTTTTTCTCCGCCTCAATGCACTGTTTCGAGAACTTGAGGTCACTAGTGATTGTTACACCCAACTCCCTCTCAGTGTCGGTGAATTCAATAGCAGTGCCCTTAAGGATATACTGAGATTTGGGGTTTCTGTGACGATATGCATCACTTTGCATTTCCCCACGTTAAAAGGCATTTGCCACGTGTCCGACCACTACCCAATCTTTCCAAGATCTTTTTCCAGGCGGGCAGTATTTCCATCCTTCGCAACGTTCATACCAAGCTTGGTATCGTCGGCAAATTTGGAAATCTTGGCAACCATGTCACCGTCCATGTCATTGACGTAGATGATGAATAGTAGTGGTCCCAGGACAGAACCTTGAGGTACCCCGCTAGTAACGGGCACCCAATCAGAAGACTGTCCATTCACCACCACCCGTTGCCGTCTGCCACTTAGCCAGTTCTCGATCAAGCTGGCTACCTTTCCGTCTATGCCCAGCGCTCGCACTTTCCTGAGAAGGCGGCGGTGTGGTACCTTATCAAAGGCTTTCTGAAAGTATAGGTAGACCACATCCACCGCCTTGTCCCGATCGTGCTCACTGAAAACGAAGTAGAAGAATTCCACAAGGTTCGTCAGGCATGACCGTTGCCTTCGGAAGGCGTGCTGGGAACTCCTCAGTATCAGGTTTGACTCTAAATACGACGTCATTTTGTCCACCATGATGCTTTCCATGAGTTTACCGACTATCGAAGTCAGACTGATATGTCGGTAGTTCGACGGTTGGTTACTCTTCCATTTCCCGGCTTCTTGTTTGTCGCGGTGGCACCATTCTTGACAACCTCCGAGAAGGTTGTTTGGGGAATGGCTCGGGCGTACTGGCCTACGTCCGCCTTTTCAATGGGCCGGACACTCCTTTGGGTGCGCTCCACGACATGCTGGATGAGGTTAGCTAGGAACGCCTTGCCCCTAAAGAAGAGGTGCACCCCGTCCCTTTGGTAGAGGTCTTTTCTACCATAGAATACGGCGTACGGGTGGACAAAAAAGACATTCTCCGCCGTACAGAGGTCTGCAAAGCACCTGTTTAGCGACATGTTCCTTAAGTGGGCATTCCGGCTTGGACCCCAACTCGGGAGCATCTCCACCACGACGCGTCTGCGGGCTTTCAAACCACAGTCGTCGACAGCGCCCATAACTTTCCTCATAATTTCGCTTGTAGGGCCTACCCTACCTCCTCTGAGGTAGAGGTCGTTGCCACTTACCATAAGGGCAACAACTGAAGTCTCTGAAATCTGAGACTTCTCGGCTTCAGCTCTTACCTGCTTATTCCCACAGCCTGGGAGGCAGCTCACCTTAACGCTTGTTTAAAGGCGGGCCGCTAGCAGAGGCTTCAGACCCCGTGCTTGAGAATCACCAATAAGGGTGACTCTTGCACATTTGTCTGCAGACGACTTAGTCTTTCCTTTCGGAGGCGACTTGCCGCTTTCCTGTTGTATCTCTAAATTTTTCTTCTTCTTCTTCTTATTCTTCCTCTTATTCTTTTTCTTGTCTTCTTTTCTTATCTCTTCTTTTGTTTCCCGTTTCTCTTCTGCTTCTACTTTCTCGTCCTCTGTTTCCACTTTCTTTTCTTCTCTTTCTACTTTCTCTTCTTCTCTTTCTACTTTCTCTTCTTTTATTTCTACTTTCTCTTCTTTCTTCTCTTTTTTTTTGGCTCGTTGAGGAAGCCCTTCAGCAGAAGAAATCGGCTGTTTGGCGTTAGGAGCCTTCTCGCCTGAGCATCTGCATCTCTCTGTTTTTAAGAGTTGAACTTCCCTTTTAAGGAGGGAGTTCTCCTTTCTCAGTTGAGCGATGCTTTGGCCCAGGCGCTTCTCGAGTTCGCAGAAGTCACAGACACTGACGGCATCTGTGAGCTCCTTGCAACTCCTGCCCCCAAAGTCTTCACTCCATCTGTAGACTTTGCATATTTTGCAGGTTAGCTTTCGAAACGGAGGACCATTCTTTTTCGCCATCTTACAAAAATCTCGGACCATACGCATTGAAAAAGGGTTTTTTGGTTGTGATTTTCTCTCGCACTAATCACATCTGCCTATTTCCAGGAGGTTTTCGGTCGTTCGGCGAACAGAAACCCTTTGACCAAGCACACCAACCCTAAGGTCTCCCCTGGGCCGGACGTCCCCAATCGTGCCGCAGCTTCCAACTGAGCAGCACAAGAGCCCCAGTGAACTGGTTCTCTGATTTTTCGACAGGGGTGCTTGAGGTTTAACTGTCTTCCTACTAAGCCCTACTAATCAACTAAAAACGGCCAGACTTGAGGCAAATAGTAAAGCTAAGTGCCCACGACTTCATCCGAGATCTTTAGCTGATCTGGCAACCAGCAAGGCACAAAAGCTCTCTCACCAAAGATCAGTTGAGCCTTTATTCACCAAGTAGCGGTCACAGGGAGCTGGTCAGGCAATTGCACGTTAGGAGAAAGCTTCTAAGGGGTACCTAGCATTTCTCCATTAATCGTACCCCAAACGCCTGAGATCCCTTCAATCTCAGTCTCTTGTAACCTATGTGTGCTCCAAGGCGTTATTTAAAGAGGTTCCAAAGCCTCTCTTCTCACGCGGCATAAGGGAGCTGGTGAGGCCCTTATTAATAAACAACTTATGTGTAATAGAGATGAAGGTTTGTTTTTTGTTATTGGGTTTTTGTTTTGATTTTCTGACAGTTGAAGAGAGTTGGTGAAACCTAGTACAAACAGAATCGAAGAGGTTGGTAGGGGGATGCAAGAAGACGCATCAAAGAAGTGGTAGAGAAGTTTGACAACCATTTGTCTGGATCCTACTACAGCTACCTTACTGGCATGGGTGACCCTACCGGACTAAATGTCCCCAGTCGGTATCAAGGAATTAAAATACTATGAAGGAAATCCTAAGTGCAACCCTGGGCATTCATTCTCAAACACGCCTGTGAGCACGCAACCCTTCTGTTACGATATATATATATATATATATATTTTTTTTTAAGGGGACTACTGATTTTGAAGAGAGCTGAGTTAATATAACTTTTCTGGCAATAAGTTATTTACGGTTTTATTTTCTTTGGCCCAAATCTTTTTAAGTAACCGATCTTCCAATTTCACACCTGTCAAGAAAATTTTTTAAGTGTCAGAGCATGGTCTTGGTTGCTAGTAATGCTACCTTTCCTCTGGTGATAGGGGAAAGCCACATATGAACCGTCATTCTGATAAGTGGAATTGCATAGGAAGAAGATTGAAGGTAAAATTTAATTGTAGCGTTGTATTTATGTAATTATGAATCACTACCAATTTTCCAGTCAATTGCCATGAAAAATACTACACATATGAAACCAAAATAAAAAGGCTATGTACATATGATGACAAATAATATAGCTCATTTTTCCTAGTTTTCAAATTGCCTGAATGAGAGTTTGAATATCGTATATCAAAGTTGTTTTGTTGATAACTAAAATAATTGGAAAAATCATAAAGTGAAAAATATTTAGAAATTTTAGTTATATAATGCAATTGATGACATGTAACACAATAATAACCAACGAAGGTATATAAAAAGATAACCAACAAGGGCCTAGAATAATAATATTTATCTTACAAAATATTATAATAATAATTTTTTTATACATACTATTCATAAATAGATTCCTAAAATTGCGTCCAAGTTTCTTTAACAAAATAATGTATCACTTTTGTGTGAGGAAGCGAAGGAATTTAATATAATGCGACTGTTGAGATATATTTCGTCGTGTTTACTATTAAATTCTATCGTTGTTTCTTCGTCAGTTGCGTATGAGGAATTTATATGTAGATATATATGGGAGTGTTATTTGTATTAGAGGGCATGTTTCTCAGCATGTTTGCTGGTCTTATATTTTCTATGTGAGCCCGAATACTTCTACCTTCCTTGAATTATATATGTAGTACCTTGTATGGGCCTTTATATGGGATAAAGAGGGTAGGACGTATTTGAGTGTCTCATACGAAAACATGCTTACAGTCCTCCTGTTTTCTGAAATGGAAATATATTGTAAAGCCAAAAAGCAAGAAAAGTGGGTAACAAGAGAACTCCTGGCTGCTTGATGTCGTTGTATGGAACTGTGGGTTAAAAAGTATCTATCTCTGGCGACAATTAGGTCACCTTGAATGAGTAATGGAGCGTTATGAACAATTTGACCAAAGCGTGTTTCTTGGTTTACTGTGCTTCACCTGACAATTAGAAAAGGGTAGGAGATGGTTTATTTATTTACCAGGAGGTCATTTTGCCTGGAGAAACGATCATAAGATTCTCTGTTTTCGTTTAGAACGTCACTTCTTCTCGCATAGCAATAGAGGGAAAAAAGGGTTCTGTGGCCGTGAGATTTATAAACTCCTGAAACATCCCAGGACCGTCAAAACGTGATATGTAGTTGGCGAAGATTGATTCAACCACAGATTCTGACGTTCTATTATTAAGTGTATATGCTTTCAACCATATGCACGTAAGTGTATATGCTTTGTGGTTGGAAACCACTTAAAATGTTCACATTGAATGCGTAAAAACTTGACACAGTTTAAACCAATTGTGTAAATGGTGGTAGCGTAGGTCTTTATACTAAGGATATTTGACATTGTAGACAATTTATAACCCATTCACATATATCCTTTCTAATCTCACACCAGCAAAATCTGAGTTAGATTGCTTTGAAGCTGTGATTGAATGCATAACAAGAGGTGATTATATTGTTTTCTTGTGATGTGGATGGTAGCATTGATGCAATTAGTTGAATGGATTGCTTGTTGCAATCGTTGATGAGTGCTTCTTACAGAGCCTCACTAGGATAATCTCTTTCAGGTACGAATATCATTAATGTACTGACTAATAAATGCAAATTTGTGAACCTCTTTTGAAGAGTACTTGGTTGTAAAAGAAACCTAGTTGTGCCAATGATCGCCTTGCAATCAGTGAGAAAAAGAAATTAATACCTTCCAGTAAGTAAATAAAGTGTTTCATTTCAGAAGCTATGGCGATTAATTCTTTAGTAAACGTGGATTTTTATAATTTTGGAACCTTAAAGCCTTAGTAAAGAATCCTAATGTCTCTCTCTCTCTCTCAAAAATTTGTTGCGAAACACTTCGAACCCCTAAGTCTAACTCCTCCGTAAATTGTACCTTTAATTTAATTGTCCTTTATAGCGTTAAAACTTAATTCTGTGCGTTCATATCATTGTAATATGATTTAAATAACGTTCGTTTGGGCTTTCTAACCTTCTCGTAAGAGGAATAAGAGTGGTAGTGGCTTTTTTTAATAAAAATAGGGAAGGAAACTGATTAAACCAAGTAATCTCTTTAGCTCTGGTAACGTTCGTATCGGACAATCCATGATAGCAGCTGTCCTCTTTTAGGGATACACTTTGGAAGTTAACTCTATATCTAAAAACTTAAGCACTCCACTGAGAAAGTTCAGTCTGCAATGTTGATTTGCATAACATATATTTTAAAACTTAAAAAAGATTTGTCCCAAATGTTGCAAACGTTGACCTTCGTTTTCGCTTGCGATGTATAGGCTATTAACATATGTTAAAACGAAGGTAAGGTCATGAAAAACATAATTAATATACCGTAAAGGTAGGACATAATTTGAGGAAGAACAAGTAATTCTTGGGAGCCTCTGGCGATATCATAGCCGTTTTTTGATATATGATTTTTCCAGAGGTAAAAGATCTACCATTTCTATAACTTTGCGTTAAAATCAGCGAGGTAAGAAAGTATGTATTTATCTCTAATCGTTATTGAATTAAAGAAAGATAGATGGAGGTGATGCAGTATTTGTTGTCTGATTCCTTTTCAAGATAAGTAGGTGAGGCCTAAGGAGATCTATTTGGCTTAACAAACCATGAATGTTAACTTTTGATCACACCTCAAACCATGGGGATTAAACGACGCGACCGATTGGCAACAATTGTTGCCTGTGTCACAAAATGAAAATATAAAGAGGAAACAGTATTACAGTGCTAGTTGTGGGGAATATAGAGCTTACTGTATTTAGAATTGTTCTACTGCAGAGGTGGTTGAAATTTAAAGAGAGTGAAAGAGGAATGAAACTTTCACTTAATACACTTATTTAGGGGTGGGTGGTGCCCTCTATCTAGGGTTAACTCTTAAGTTCAACGAAAATATATTAATTTGTTAATAAATTCGGCGCAGATTATACACTGAAATATTTCAGGTAAATTTACATGGTAAATCCAGAGATAGTTTAATTCTATGTTCGTAGGAACTGAGAATCCCGTTGCTATCTGGGAGGGAATGTTGCTATCTTCTGGCTGTAATTCGTCATATATAGCAGAGTAAAACCTGTGTCGACCAGAAACCGTCATCCGGTAGTGTGGGTTGAGTACATGCAATCACGGAGAGAGAGCAAATATAGATGCGACGTCCTTCAAATCAGTAGTTTGCTGTCTTCCTCGAGAAAAAAATATTGGGTATGACTCTATTTTAATCTATAAATAATAATAATAATATTATGACTGCTGCATTCCTCGAGGAATAAAAACAGCCCATCTGCCAGCTGTCTTCATTGAGGAAATAAATATCAGGTCTTACACGAGAAGAGAAATATCTCGTCTGACTGCTGTGTTCTACGAGGAATAAATGATTCTGTCTGCGTGTTGGCCTAGTGGAGGAAGGAATCAACCCGTTTGCCTGCTGTCTTACTCGAGGAAAAAAACCCATCTCTCTGTTGTCTTCCCCGATGGAAGAAACAAACCGTGTGCTAGTTGTCTTCCTCGAGGAAATCAGCATCCCGTCTGCATACTGTCATCCTCGAGAAAAGAATTATCCAGTCTGCCTGCTGCCTTCCACAAGAAAAGAAACATACCGTCTGTGTGTTCTCTTACTCAAGAAAAGAAATATCCTGTGTGCCTGCTGTCTTACTCAAGGAAATGAATATCCAGCTTGTCTGCTGTATTCCTCTAGGAAAGAAACTTCTCCTCTGCCTGCTTTCTTCTACGAGGCGAGAAACATCCCATCTGCTTGTTGTCCTTCTCTAAAAAAGAAACATTGTGTTAGCTTCTGCCTTCCTCCACAAAAGAAACAACCCGTTTGTATGCTGTAATCCTAGTGAAAAAAAACTCGTCTTCCATCTGTCTTTCTTGAAGAAAGAAAGATTGCATCTGGCTGCTCTCTTCCTCTAGGAATGAAATACACTGTCTGCTTGCTGCCTTCCTTGAGGATAAAAATATACCTTCTGCCTGTTGTCTTACTCGAGGAAAGAAATATCCAGTCTGCATGCTGTCTTTCTCTAGGAAAGCTACCTTACATCTGTCTGGTGTATTCCTCGAGGAAAGAAACAGCCCGTCTGCCAGCTTTCTACCTCGAGGAAAGAAATATCCAGTCTACCCGCTTCCCTCAATGAGGAAAGAAACATCCCGTCTGACTTCAGTGTTACTCAAGGAAAGAAACATCTTATCTGCCTCTGTCTTCCTCGAGGAATTAAATATCCCCTCTCTTTGCTAATTTACACGAAGAAAGAAACATTGCGTCTGCCTGCTCTCTTACTCTTCCTCGAATAAAGAAACATCACGTCTGCTTGCTGTGTTACTCGATGACAGAAACATGCTGTCTTTATGTTTTCTTTTTCCTGGAGATAAATATCACCTGAAGTATTCTTTGAGGAAAGAAACATCGCGTTTTGCTGTAGTGTTCCTCTAAAAAATAAACATCCCGTCTTCCTACTGTTTTCCTCTAGGAAAGAAAAATCCTTTCTTCCATCTGTCTTAATCGAAGAAAGAAACTTCACGTCTTTCATCTATCTTACTCGATTAAAGAAACATCCCCTCTGCTTGCTGGGTTTTTATTCGATAAAGGTTGTGTCCAGCGATTTGTGGACTTATTGTTTTCATTTTTTTGTTTTTTAAATTAAAAGCGCTAGTTTTGGTGACTTGATCAATATGAGTTTTTCGATTGCTATTGTAGGTGTCATCGTTGAGATCATTTTTTGTACTTTATAGCCTTTTAGTTTGCTTTGTTCTCTGCTTTGTAATTTTATGTCAAAAAATAGAACAATATTCAGCAATTGATAAACCTTTTTTATTAAATCCATCAAATAAGTTTTCGGTCTACACATCATAATTCATTGACCTCTGAGCAATTGCGTTACAGGATAGAACGATCAACTTCTCTTAGGTGGTCTCCTTTTTGTTTGGGGAAAATAAGATTCATTTTATCTCTTTAAAAAATAAATTCCATCTAAAGAATTAATCAAATTAATGAAACAATTTATTTGGCGCCTCATAAACTAGTTTGTAGGATCTGCATCAGTAATTGTCTTCTTGCTCACTTTTAAGGTAGCTCAAAACAGTGTCACTGATAGACAATCCGGCAACAGCTTGTGGTCGACCTTCTAAACTGAAGATCTCTCTTTTCTTTGCTGTTTAATGCTTTAATTGGCAGCCCTGCAGCCAGTAATTTTACGCTTTCAAGAGAAGACTCACAAGGGCGGCTGCACAAGTAACTATTCCATCTGACGATTCATTTGAATTGCTACCTGAAACTGGCCCCTAAAGTACACCAAAAGGCGATACTATCGATAGTTATAACGAATTGTTACTCTGTTTTAGCTTTGCTGGATGATTTGGACGGTAATTTGATTATACAAAACTAACTAGACGAGTTATAGCGCAGCTGTTAGACTAAAGAAAAAACAGTTTCTGACTTTGATGAAAATAGGTCTTAGTCCATGTGGCCAATAATAATATTTTTTTGTATATTAGATCGAAGGAGCTTCTTGCGTGTTCATGGTTGCTATTGAGAAGAGTTAAAGACAGAAGCTTTAAAATTATTCTTTCAGGAATACTCTAGGGAGAAGGTTCCTATGGAGAGATTCGTATATTAGAAACTGTTTAGACGTTCTTTGTCGGAAGATGCCAAACATTTCTTCAACTTTAGGCATCAGTTCTACCAAGAACGCGACCGATTTATGCGCGTGGATTAAATCTTAACGGGGTGGGATCTATGAGGTTCAGCAAACTTTTAGATATATCTTTGCGTGTTTTTATAGAGACCAGTGCCAACCAAATATAAATGAGACCTTTATTTAGATCCAACTCACTGGATTGCGTCAGCATAAAATAATACTGATCACCAATCACAGGAAATCAAAGAATTAAGGTCTTTATTTTTGAACGCAAGAAATATTAGATATAAATTCAACGATCTTGCGAGTCTTGTGGTTGTTGAAAATTATTATATTGTTGAAATAACTGAGTCGTGGAATAAATCATACTGTAAAGAATTCATAGGCTAATTTAATTTAAATGGCGAGAACTTTTTTAATAAAGGGAGACATACATGTAGAGGAGGCGGCGTCCTCTTGAATGTGAGGGACAATTTAAACGCTAAATTTTCTGATAGTGTAGCATATAGTCCCCACGCAAAATCACCAAAATAACGAGGAATTATTTGAGTTTTATGGAATGTTGCTAACTATCGATTGACAGTCATATGTGGCCAATTTACCTTTTAAAATATAAATTTTAATGAGGAAAGTGCTGATAACGAGATAAAGCGAATCATCGATTCTTCAAGCAAAAATTACCTCAACCAAATGGTATAGGATCTAACCCACTAGTAAAATATTTTGATTTAATTATAACAAATGAAGACAATTTTCCTGAAAGTTTTTCTGTCGGTGAACATGTAGGATCATAATGCTATTCTTTTTAACCTAAATAGTACCCCCCTCCCTAAAAAAAACGCACACCAAAAAGGAAATATTCCGAATGTTAGAAATGGAAATTTCAAACCGTATCTTATAAAAATAAATCAGGTTGACTAGAGGACAGTCATCTACTAACTGAAACGCTGCGATGCATAAAACATATATTTTATATACCATAATGAATGCGTTTCATAAAAGGGAAGCACCCTCACTCGAAATGCAAGCTCGATATGGATCAAAATTACTGTAAAGTATCCTCTAAAAGAAATAAATCACTACTACCACTTGTTAAATAAAATATCATAACAACATTTTAAACTGCCAAAATTGCATTCACTATCGGTGTCAAGTAAAAGCAAACGAAAAAAGGCATAGATAACGCAAAATTGATCTTTCCAAAACGTATCAAGAAAAACAAACAGTTCTATGCTTAGAAAAATGATAGGATTTTGATTCAAGATTCGAATATAACCTATTATAAATGACGAGGAAAGCTAGTTAACGAGACACGACTTATTGCCCAAATAATAAATCGGAAATTTTCTAAAAGGTTTACCCTGGAAGACATGTCACATTCTTGTTTCTCCAAATGTAACTGACTTAAATGAAGAAAACACAATTATCAAGTTTTAATGCACAAAAATCGAACGCCCAAATTATATTGTTAAAATGCAAATTCCAATATCTCCTGGTTCAGATATAATTCATCTTAAGCATATTAAGGAGTTAAAAAACGAGATCATAGCGCCACACAGAAGAATATTTATAAAATCTATAAAATAAAGTATTGTTACTCTTATCTTAAGTTAGCAAACGTCTCGGCAAGTTGTGGCAAAGAGAGCAAAAGAGTAATTCACCTTTTGGGAGTAAATTGTTAGAGACAGAATCGTGAATCATTTGAATAAACATCACTTAATTAAAGATAGCTAACAGGGTTTCAGGAGACATCGCTTGTGTTTAACGGAATTGTTAGAATTTTTTCATGTCATCAAAGAAACCTATGAATAGAGATTCGTCTAATCAAGCAAAAGTCACTAGTGGTATCTGGGGTCGATCTTGGGTCCTATATTATTCATTTTCGTGAAAACATAGATTCAAGACTATTAAGCAAGATTGTCAAGTTTGCGGGTGATACTAAACTAGATCATATGAAGTAACATGACTTTGAGGGAAAGGAAATACAGCACGCACAATTTGCAATTCAGCTCTCGAAATATATTTCGAGCAAATAGAACACTAGGTTTGATTTGGAGAAAATTCAAATATAAGAGTAGAGAAGTAGTATTAATTTCATTGAAATCCCTCGTGCGTTTATAGCTGGAAAATGCAGCTCAGTTCTGGTCATCTTATCTTCAAAAGGAGACCAATGAATTGGAAAGAGTAGAGCGAAGGAAATATAGGCGCCTTTGCAGCCAATAGATAGTTTTAAAAAATTTCATTTACTTTTTGAAGAATCGGTTAAATTACATGAACTAATGCAGATAAATTCAAATTAAAGTGTTATCACACGTATTTCCCTATCCTTACATTAGGGCGGGTCATACTTTGGAGCAACCATATATTTTCATTAAATCCTTTAATGAGGGGCGCTTAAATGATAGATTTTCCGTTGTAGATTTTGAAAAAGAACTTTATTTTGTTATACAATTGCTCCTACTTACATTAATTTCCATTTAATAAAATAAATTTTACCTTTTCCTCACGAGCTTATGTAACCTATTTTTTATTTACTCCAAGTGCACACAAACACAAAGTAACCTCAAATTTATATGTTTAGTGAATGAGAAAAGTGTATAAAAAGCTCCACATATAGCTGCATGGGTCACTTTGGGTCATATTCAAAAGTTAAACTTTACCAGAGCACACAAATCTTGCTTTGACTCCTTCCTGGACATCAGATGTCTACTTTTCTCTTGTGTCCTGGTTTCTCCATCCCTCTTTTCATAGGAGAAATACTTGAAGCAAGCCTCAGTTACCATTCTTACAACTCTCTTAAGGCTCTGGGTGTGATAAGGCCAGTCAGATACTTTCATAGGAGAGTCAATGAAGTTTTTCAATTCAGAAGTACTTAAAGAGCAAGTGAAAGGTGGCTCAGAGACATCCTCTGACCAATTGATCAGATATCCAATGCTGATTGCATCAGAATTGATGTCTGGTGACCTTCTAAGACTTACAAAAGAGTCTCCAAGTTGAGTATCTGGATCCCCTTCTCCCCTGATGGTCTGGATTCTTCTTCAGTTTTCTCCGCCTGATCTTCAGAGCATATAATGGTTTGGAGGATGGCTTCACTGTATACATACCAAGCTGATCTCTTAACAGTAGGAAAAACAATAACCAACACCTTCTTCCTCAGTGAAGTTGATAAAGAATGTGCCTAGGTCCCTCAGCCCAAGAGTGCTTAATCTTAACGTTAAACCAGCATGGGCAATATACACCAATGATGAACTCAACAATCATAGTAGATTTTTAAAGGCTTTTCCTTTGAGCTCATGCTTTAACACTCACAGCCGAAGAAGTCTGTTAGCTGTGGTCAGCCAGCGACTGTGGTTTACTAGTCCTATTTCCAATAAAGTAAGCCCTATAGGAAGCAATCCATCTCTGATTGCCGATACAATTCTATAGCCGTAGTGTTGATCAGTGGAAAGGTTACAAACCAACCAAACAAGCTTTCTGCCCAAATGTAGCTCCATCTTTTGCATTACTCCAGCATTTACATCTGTGTTTACACTCGTGGAGTCTCATCCAATGGCCATTAAGCTTTTATCCAAACTCCTTTCCATCAGCCATCCAAACATAGCCTTAGCGATCTTCTCTGCATGTGATTCTTCTTTTGTAGTCTTTTCTGGGACAAAGTGGAAGAGGTAATTGCTCCCAGGCTCACTGATGACAGTGTAATGCTCCTCTTTTGTTTTTTCCTGGAAACAATTTTTCACTTCCTCTTCCTCCATCATAAAATTGTCCTATAAATTCGTCCATCAAAGAACACAAGAAATTCACCCAGCCTTCCTTAAGTTTTCCTCAAACACATGTTCAATAACTGTCCTTAGCTTTTCCTGTTCTCTCCTAACTTTATTCGTATCAATTACTTTACTTGTATCTTCCTCAGTAATGAATTCAGCATTAATTAAAGTTGTTGTTGCTATAGCTGCACTTGGTCTCAATGTAACACCATACCTTATACTAGTAAGAGCAATATTTGCAATTTCATTTTCATTCTTGCTATTCCTGGTGGAATATTCTGGCTCTTGGACAGCTTTAAAAGATACTTCATCACCCAAACTGTTGTCACCATCAGAATTTTCTGCCTCCAGATCTTCACCTGCTGCCAAAAAATGCTCGAATTCTTTTCTTGCTGCTTTTTCTGATAAAACAGCGCCTTCCTCCTTTCTTTTTCACTTTCTTTCTGCTATCCTCTCTTTTTCTTTCCTTTCTGAAGCTCTTAATTGTCAATTATGTTATGAAATATCAGAACCTCCAATTTGAAAGGTACCGTTACTTCCAACCTTCTCCTTTTGTCCTTTGAATAAAAGTCTAGTAAGTATTTTTTCTCTTTACTACAACAACAGCTTATGTGGGCTTAAGTCCCACAACCATTACAATCTACTTCTCCACAACTGGAAATTTGATAAATGCATGTCAATATATCAAATAACTTATCTAGTTTTGCAATGAGCCTCTCTTTTACTTCAATTTTTCCTTTACCAAAGGAAACTTTTTCTGCCTCCTTCCACACCTCATTAAGCTTTGATATTATTGTGACTTTTTGATTCAATACAGGTGGTTTGAAGAGAGCATTAGCTTTGGTACACTAATTAATCAAGCCCTGATAGATGTCTTTTGCCAGCTGGTCCACTTCATAATCTCTCCGGTCATCTTCACTTTGCTCCCTCTGGTAGATGCCGTACCTCAAAATATCCCTAATTGTTAGTAACTCAGACACCATCAGCTCTTGCCCAGTCCCAACAAAATTTTTCTGATGAGAACTTGATTTAGACCTTGTCTTGATTTTCGCCATTGTCACACTAATCGCAGGTATATCTGCAAATGAAAATATGGCACTTATATTAGGAAATATTTTCTACCAAATAATTATATGTTAATCTAAAAGGATCCACAGCCTCTTCTAGCTTTCAAATAAAATGTAAATGCTTTATAAACAGTTACCGGTTACAATAGTTACCAGAACTGGCAACACTGCTGGAATATTGCCTTCGACTGAGTAATGAGTACTGGCTACTTGCAATTTGGGAGTTAGACCAAATTAAATTAAGGGTTATTTTTAACAGGTTTCATACTTCTTGTCTCTCTAATACATTTTTTAATTTTTTTTAGACAAATATCTTTCAGAATACATAAATGTATTGATGATAAAAAAATTAAATTTGATATTTTAGGGGTAACTAAAATAATAGTAAAATATTGTAAATGATCCAGAACTAATAATATTTCAACTTCAAATTGATGTAGGTTAGATCAATCAGAATTTAATATTTCTGCCAAAATTACGTTCTTTTCACCAATATTCATCATTTGAATAGCCCTCATCACCAGTTTCATAAAATTCTAGAGTATGACCCGCCCTAATCCTACATTTTCCCCTTTTTCCTGCCTCCCATAAAGCTGATATTAGGGTCTTTTCTGATCTTGATTCGATAACCTCGACCATTGGCTCTCTTCTAATACCTCTTCTATATCCCAGGCACTGAGACTAGCCACTCACGTAATGGGTTTCAATCATTTTTTCATCAATTTATCATTTCCACCCGAACTCGCACAACCAGTCAATTTATTCCATTTCAGTAAATTAAACAATGTATTATTTACCAAAGAATATAAATTATTGTCACCAAGCACTTATCAGCATTATATCCTTTCAAGGGTCCAGTGCTTAGAGTTTAGGAGATTTTTGCCTGAGTCCTTCTCCCTCTCGATCTTTTTTTTTACATTTCTTACTCATTTTTTCATTCATTTTTTCACTGTTGTTTCTTCTATCTGCTCAGCTTCTTTAAATGTTAAGTGTGAAAATCGACGTTCAATTCTCCTATTTCCTTATGCTGCTACTCACTAAATAAATATGAAAAAAGGAAAAAGAAAATATAAACTGTAATAAATAAGCCAATAATCTTATGTAAATGCCAAATAAGATTATATAAATAATTATCATTCAATAAAACACATCCTTTTCATAAGAGTTTTATATACATTCAGATTTATAGTGAATAGTGCAAAAAATACTAGACCAATAAAAAATATTGCGGGCTCAGATAATAAACATCGTCAATACACTCTTTTCTATGCCGTTCTTTCCAAATAGGATATACTTATTGTGAATGCACTGCTCATAATTTGTGAGGCAATGAAAGAAAAAGATTTGGCGTGAACACTGAGAAATATAATGCCTACGACATTGCGTTTTCGTTTTGCCAACGCTTGGGAAACTGAAGAAGTATATCTTTTTAGTATATTTATATATGTAGGCTTGAACACAAAAATTTATTACGAAGGTAAGAATATGCAAATATAAATAGAGCGAGAGATGACGAGTGAGAACCAAAGTGAAATGTATATATTTAAAGTTGATGGAAAACGGTTTATTTATATAGCCAAAGCGTGACATGATTCTAGTGTGGGTATTTAGCCGAAATCTAAGCCTCTCTTAGAAACTTGAAATTAAATAGAGGGGATTAAAATAATGAGGCAAAATTAGAAGAAAAAGAAATTCATTGGGATTTTAGCACCGCTATGAACTCATTTAAGATTTCATTATTTCTCAGGAGGAATTGCTGTATTTACAAACATCCCTCACAACGCTCATCCCAGAGAATTTTCTCTGTCCTTAGGTACTCTTTAACTTTCAAATAACCTACAATACATCCTCTAAACTTTTTCATACACAATCCCCGATATATTTAGAAATTTGGCGATTATATCATCTATTCCTGCTGCATACAATTATAGTTCGCCTAAATATATTTTTCGCAGTTTCAATATAATTGATTATGAACATAAATTAATCACATCACAGTTTTAAAGGTTATAGTGATTATTTTGAGGCAGAGTTTGCCTTAAACTGATATCCAAAATGAATGAAGTTGGAGAGAGAATGCAATTTTAGCTATTTTAATATTTCAATGTTGTGATAAAATATATTCATAGCTACTTACATATACTTGAAATTTCTGCTTCTTCGTCTTTCACTCTTGGGAATTTTTATATTCATAGGTAATCTTCATAAAGTTTGTTGAGTACCTCTTTATCTTTCGTGTATGTTTCGATGCTTTCATGGCTTCTTTTGACAAAATTTACTCATATTTTGATATAATTCCGAAAATACTATTCAAGTTTTTCAGAAACAACTAAGGTCATTTTGATGAAAGCGAGTAAAATTCTTCAAAACCTTCATCATGCATCTTACTGAGCTAAATTTCCTGAGTTTGCATTGATCCTCCCCACTGATATCACTGTTCGTACCTTTCGCTGTATATGCTCTTCATAGGAATGTATTTCTTAAGATCTACAATCATCATTCCGTGTCGATGATAATTTTAATTTCCTAATTTTTCCTATTTGGAAAAGTACCCGAGTTGATCCTCGCCAACATACCACTGGAGATCAGAAAAGAAAGACGTCATGTTGCTCACCCTTTAGGTGGACGATCAATTTAATATGATCAAAGACAGGCGTTTAGCAAAGCATAAATGATGATTTCCCCATAAATCGAGTCTCTTCATGGACAAAAGATATAAACTCTTTTAGAAAAGTCTTCAATTAAATACAACAATAAAAAAACTAGTTTAGGGGCCTATTTAAAGAGACAGGTTTACACTTTCAAGAAAAATCTTTTGAGATGGAATGAAGATACAAAATAACTTAGCAGAGAAGTAGATTTTGAAAATTCCTCCACCGAGAGCAAATAAATTAAATAAGCCTCTAAATCCTTAGAAAGAAAATATATTTTCCATCGGTGAGTATCATAAAATAGCTGCAGGAACTACCCGCCTACCATACATATCGGTCAGAACACTTTGGAATTAATCTTTTGCAACTTTTTTGTTCACGTAACCAATTCATCCGATCTTTTCCTAGAAAAATATCGATTAATCACTTGATATTTATGGGCCCCTGAGCGCGTTGAGATTTTATGCTTCTTTCTTCCTGCATGTTACTTAGTCTAGCAAGAAAGTCCTAAGATAGGTAAAATAAAAATTAAATTTAAGAAGAGTCAACAGAAGAATATTTTGTCTTTGAACGAATTTTACTACGTATTATGTTATAAAAATCTTAGTCTCACTTTATTTGGGTTAGTGCCCTTGATCACCCAGGCAGGAGCTATATTTGATGGTCAAGTTTAATTAACTGCGACTCTGCTAAGTCGAAGCTTTGATTTTTCAGGTTTATTAAAGCCTAAGCTGCTTAGGCTCAACCTCCTATCAGCTGCTAGAGACCTATGTAGAAAACGCCATGTTTACCTGAACACCTCCCCTGAGAGATAGGCATCGTGTGTTAAAAATTGTGGTAAAAACGTTACTAATAACCATTACGGTGAAAAAATCAAGGTGGAACGATTATACTGGTCTGTCTCACAAAATATACTTCAGGTTTTCTAAACTGTTTCTTCATAAAAGTGATCTCCAGAATCCGAATCTGGCATCCATTTTTCTCTATCAGGTCCACTTTTTGCCATACAGGGGGCGATAATAATTTTATAGTTTATACATGTCCTATATTACCTAAAAATTTCAATAGTTTTTGCACTACTGTATTCACAGTAAATTTTGTGTACATTTTAAGTAATATGTTAATAAGTTTATATTTTTGAAGGTTAGAAATTGCTTAGCATTATAATAATAATAAGAATAATAATAATAGTGGTTGAGTTAAAAATCACCAGAAAATATAAGAATAGTTCTGAAAGATTTTGTAAGTTGCGGCAAAAGTGACATTTTCTGAGCAGCAATGTACAATCTCTCCTGTAATTAAATTATTGTATCATGCATATTTTGGAGTAAGGCGAGGAGATCAAGATAAAAGTTTTGCACCACATATCTGCTGCAAGAGATGCTTACATAAGTATAATACGCTGGAGTCAAGGTGAACAGATGTCTTTCTCTTTTGGTGTTTCCATGGTGTGGAGAGAGGGCAAGGACCACACTACGGAGTGCTATTTTTTGCATGAAAAATCTGAAGGTGAGCATTGTATCAAGTATTTAAGCTCTTTGGATTATACTGGCTTCTGAAAATGTCATTATTATGCATAGATTTAGCATAAAATTAAAAGCTAACATAATTCACTTCAGCATGAACATATTTTTTACTAAACATATATGTACTATCTGCAACTCCAAATCAATTCATTTATGTAATAAGCAATTATATTTTCCACAGGTATAAATAAGAAGAATAAACATAGTGTGGCATATCAGGATGTTCCTTCTGCCATCAAACCGCTGCTCCATGGTCCAGGAATTCCTAACCTTCTCCTCCTGAACAAATAGAGATCCATGAAGAGAATAATATGGAAGTTGATCAAGATTATAACACATCTGAGTCTTATTTGGTTTCCACACATGATATGGTCGCAAGATCATTCACTCAAGCTCAGTTAAATGACCGGACCAGGGATCTGGAGCTTTCAAAGGAGAATGAACGTCGTCTTGGCTCTCGTTTTCGTGCAAGTAATCTTCTCGTTAAAGAAACAACATTTTTTTATACAGAAATAGAGACGAAGAGTTTTGAAGTTATTTTTACAGCATTCTTCCAGCTCTTTAGTATACTGCGCCAATATTAAAGGACTTGTTTAGGACCTTGGAATTCCCTACAACCCATTAGAATGGAGACTTTTCATGGATTCCTCCAGTACAAGTTTAAAAGCTGTGTTACTGAATATTGGTAACAAGATAGCTTCTGTTCCTATAGGCCATTTAATCCAACTTAGTGAAACTTATGAAAATATGTAAAAATTGCTTGATGCACTAAATTACTCTACCCACAATTGGAGGATAGGTGGTGACTTAATTGTAAGATCATTTTACACTTGGCATTTCTAAGCTCTTTGATATTGAAACCTTTTGGTCAACTTACATTTTACAAGAAGGCAAATCTGGAAATTATGAGTCAATTTTAGTTATATTTTTTTGTTGAAGTGTGTCCCTCTAGGTTGAGGCATCCTTTTGGGTTAATTGGGAACGTATCATAATTGAAAAGGTATACAACATAACTTAATAAACTCAAAAAAAGATGTACAAATATTTAATTAGTTTCAACACAATGATTTAATGCATCGGCATACAGGATTTTTCAGTACATATTCATATTCTTATTGTTTTAAGAAATATTACTTTGAATTTGTTTTTAGAAATATTATACTTTTAATTTACATACCCCGCTAAATTTCTTTTCCGGTAGCGTCTCTTATACTTTGGATGCAAATAGGCTACACGAAGCATCCCTGTTTCCTATGTTTATGGGAAAGGCGTGCAGATATATGAAGAAGGTTTGGCCTCCACGAGAAGCATTTAGAATTGAATAAAACAATGTGATAGATGAAGCTTTAGTGCCTCCTCACATAATACTGCTTCCTTCACTTCATATAAAGCTTGACATAATAAAAAAATATGTCAAAATCCCTTAATAATGAAGGCCAAGCTTTTAAATTTTTTCCTCAAAAATTTACACAAATCAGTGGCGCTTAGCTCCATGCGGGACTTTTTGATGGACCTCAGATCAGCAACTTGATGAGAGATCAGTAGTTTGAGGTATCAATAACGGACATAGAGAAAGATGCATGTAAAGTTTCCAAAGATCTAGTTAACAATTTTCTAGGCAATAAAAGAAGCCCAGAATATGTTGTCCTGGTCAATCTGCTCCTAACAAGTCTCAAACATTCGGGAACTCGAATATCTATAAAGATACACTTTTTACAGTTACCTCTGGATTATTTTCCCGATAACTGTGGGGATTATAATGAAGAACAGGAGAAAGATTCCACCAGGACATAAAATCATTGGAATCCAGGTACCTGGTTAAATGGTACGTAAACATGCTTGCTGATTACTGTTGGTGTTTGAAGCGTGATGCACCAGATAAGCGGCACAAACGAAAATCGTCAAGGGTCTTTTCTTGGAAATAAGAATTATTGTCTTTATTATGTTACATTCTTTATTTATTTTAAGTAAAAGTATTATAATTTACATACGTTTATTCCTGTCTCTATGATATAACACTAATAATGCATTATTAGATAGAGAAAGGTTTTTGAAAAAAAAAATTCACGAAAAATGAGGTAATCTCAATGAAAATGGTGTATCCTGTACTAAAAAAATCTGACCTGATTGAACAAAAAATACATTGATTTTTGAGCTAAGGAGGTTTGATTCATTAAGAAACCACAAAGAAATCCTGAGGAACATAATATTTTTTTCAAACGCAGGCCTGCGTTATCAATCAAATTAACAAATAACTATCCGAACCTACAACCAATTTTTTCAGAATGTTTTAAGGCAGCTTGTGCAATCTGTCGCGGAAATACCTCACTTGGAAAAAATTAGCAAATTTTATCACACATTGAAATTATAGCATTACACAATAATTAAGAACAGGCAAATACCGTAAGATCAACACAAACTACATGCTGCTTTAAAGAAATGTATATTATAGGACAAAGGTGCTGGGCTAAGAATTCTATACGAAAATTACGTTTCTTTCGGTACGTGACATCAAGTAAAGGAGGTAACCGTTAGCGATAATTCGCCTACCGCCTCCGAAGATTTTTTCGTTTTTCGAAATCTTCTCAAGTGAAACCTGTTCTTTCCCCAAGCGTTAAAAGTGAAGGTGGTAAATATTCTACACCACTAAAAGTGCCAGTGCCACCTACAATCCTGGAGTACGGCAAATAACCAGACGAGCTTTCATCACTTCAAAGGTTAAGTGCTAATGGGATTTGGATTTTTAACCTTTTTTTTTCGCTCTCTGGCTCTTTCTCTCTTACTTTAATGACCGAAACGACCATGAAGACCTTAAAATGACGGATGACGTTTTCAGGATTAGCCTGTTGACTCTCCCCGAAAGGACAAAACCTGATCAGAGAGATGTCTTCACCATAGTCTACGGAGAACTAGATGTTGCCCTCGTAAGACTAATTGATACATCATTTGGCTATTCGGCCATTTGCCAAAAGGAGACTGACGCTGATCTCCTGGCCTCACCTAGCGGAGCCGAGGTATTTGGCTCAATTAATCTAACTCCCAAAATCCCTACCTAAATCCAAGCGCACCGCAGTGTCGTCTGCCGTCGGTTTGACTCGTGGATGGGTTACCACTCTAGTGCGGAAATCTCTCAAGAAATTGAGAGAAATCACTCCTAGGCCAAGGTCTCAGAAGTAATCAAATTTAAAGAGTATACACACGTCTTTAAAGTCGTGTTTGCCAAAACATGTATGTTGCAAAAGGCAAAAGAGGTGGGTCTCCTCCTATTTCACGTCAGGGTTTGCCTTCGGAAAATTGAAAGGGAGGAGTTCACGCAAGTACAAACGTGCTTCAAATGCTATAAGCTAAACCAACACACAACAAAATCCTGCACCCAAACGGAATTGATCTGCTCCATCTGCAGTGCAACTGGTCACATCTGGCGTGACTGCAAGAGCGCAATAAAGCGTTGCATTAACGGCAACAAGGACCACGCCACCATGGTGATGTCATGCCCGGCAGAAAAGGCTGCCATTAAAAATCAGCAGCAGCAGAAAAAAAGCGAGGAAGAAGCCCGGGCAAACAGAACCTATGCGAAAGTGGCGAAGGCCGCATTAGGAGAAGCAGCATCCCAGCGCACCTACCTTAAGGTAGAAAGCGAGCAATCGACGAAAATAATGTGCTGCATCTAATATGCGCAAATCGCCAACCTGACAAACCCCGGTTTATTCAAAAATGAGCTAAATCAGATGCTCAAGAACAACGGCATGGATGAGATGTGGTTCCCCGCGAACCCACGCTTGGAGCAAGTCCTTCACATCCAAATGCAGCCCCCTCTAACAAAAACAGCCGCGCAAAAAGCAACATATATTTTCGCTACCCCAAACCCAACCCAAGTAGATCCCGAACAAATAATCCCCCTCAAGCGAACCCGCCACTACTGCTCCCGTGTTGAATTCACCTAAAGGAGCAAGAAGCAAAAACTGTCACTGTAGCCGCTCCAGACGATCACCTCTCCGTCAGAGGGGCAGGTTAACCTCTTTAGCAAAGGAACGCAAGCATGCCTACCACGGAAAGAGGATTGAACTCAAAATCGTCACAACAAACGACGTCCCATTCCCCAAACAAAAGACTGACAAAGATGTAAGTGACGGAATCACTACGGGGAGATACAAGTGGGAATACTCCGAGGACGTAAAAGAGAAGGTCGTCGAAGAGGCCCTCATCCTCGGAATGGTGCGACTTAATCAAGAAGCGTTTGTAACCCTTTCCAACTCTGAATTTAAGAAGAAGAGATCCGGCAGGTTCCGATCTCCTCCAACTAGCCCCTCCACCCCCCCAAGAAACAAGTAAAAGGAACGTATAATTGACTGACAACATGGACAGACTAAAAAAGGCCTTGACAATACTATAAATGAATACTGATGGATGGACCGACAAGCAAGCGACTTACGTTAACATCATAAGAAATTGCGACCCTGATATCGTTCTGATATCAGAACATAGTATAAACACTACACAAAAGACGATAAAGTTATTTAATTACTCCGTGACGACTAAAAACCATAGCCAGGGACGTTTTGATGGCGCTGCGATCGCAGTCAAGAAAGGTATCCTCTTCAAACTACTCCCTTCTTTGGACGAGTCCTATCTGTCCATCGAGGTCTAAACTACCCTGGGACCACTTGTGGTATCAACAGGGTACCAACCTCCAAGACGAGACTATATCCCTGTGCAGGAATCTGGTTATACCGGCAACCTAAACAAGAAAGGGATGAACTTGAAGAACCTTATTGACAGAAGTATCGTTTCCCGCATCGGGCCTGACTTCCCCACCTATGTCACCGACACGTTCGCAACCAAACCGGATATCACCCTAACCAGCCCTCAATTCCCTTACAAATAGTATATACAGCCCGGACCTCTAATTCCCATCGACCAGGTCGCAACCCTTATCAAAATTTCATTAAGCCCCATCCAAATACATGTCAGGGAACGAAAATGCTACTCTCGAGCGAACTGGAAAGAATACCGTACTCTTCTAGGTGAATTCAGAGCGCAGCCCCTGAAAGAAGCCACCCTGGAGGAGATCGACCAGGAACTGGCAAGGTTGACGAAGGTAATGGTGGATGCGGACCGTGCAACGGTTCCAAAAACTCATACAAAACATTACCAGCACCAAGATGGACACAAGAACTTTATGACTTATCAGACGAATATAAAAGACTTTTCGAAGAAATTAGACTGACTTACACTGGCAGAATCAAAAACAGACGAATACGAACACTTAGGACAGAAACGAAGACTCTCATTACAGAGCAACAACAAGCGCTCTGGAATAACCTTGTCGACAAACTTGACGAAGAGACGGACCCCCGAACATTCTGGAACTCGCTTTCAAGACTAAAGAGTAAGCCGCCAGACAAAACCATTCTCCTCAGTAAGGATGATGGGACAAACATGGACGAGACACAGACGGAAGAGGAGTTCAGAAACTAAAGAAGGATGTATTTTCCATCACTCCAGAAGAAAACGAATTCTTTGGAAGAAGAGTAACACTAGAAGAACTCATGACGACACTACGATCCTCCAAACAGAGAGCACCAGGAAAAACAGGATTGACCAAACTCAACTGGGTGAACGCCCTCTGTAACATCTTAGAGGGGCTGGCCAATCTAATGAATGCGTGACTGAACGGCGGCTACTTCCCGGACGAAAGGAAGATCGTCAAAATTATCTTCATTCCAAAAGCCGGAAAACCACTCGACAGACCAGCAAATTTCAGACCCATCTCCCTCCTCGAAGTGGTTGGCAAGGTCTTTGATAAGATCCTTGGTAGCCGCATCTAAAATTTTATTGATGAAAACAACCTCTATAATCAACAACAACATGGATTTAGAAGAGGGAGAGGGAGAGGGACCGATACGGCGCTAGCAGTCATCACCGAAAAACTGGCGAAGATTGCTAGCCAAAAAAGGTACGCTGACTTGGTGTTCAGAGATGTGAAGAAGGTGGTTGATAAATTATGGAGAACTGGTCTGCAGTTCAAAATACTATGACCGGACTAAACCCAAGACTGGAAACAATTATTTGCGACTACGTGACAGACCAAAAAGCTTACTTACAATTATACAATTATACTGGACCAGACTTCGAACTAACTGCAGGTGTACCGCAAGGTGGGTGCCTAAGCCCCCTCCTCTACAACATATATACCCTCGGCCTACCAGATCCGGTCAGGGAGGACACCTTGTATGTTCAGTTCGTGGACGACATCTCCCAGATTATGTCTGCCCCATTCAAAAATCCCTACCTCATGGCGGAAATAACTGCCAGAGAAATCGACAATATCAACGGGTTCTAAAGAAGATGGAGATTGCCACGAACTCCCAAAATTTCAAGGTTATTCCATTCTTCCGTAAGAAACGGGCACATATCAACACCAAAAACGCTCGGATTCCTAACAGAAACGACGGGACAGTACTTGGACTAAAGATAGGTAATAGGGGATACGGTGGTCACGTTGCTCAGGTAGAGCTTTCTAAGCTGTTCAGGTTCAGGAACCTGAACACAGCTAACAAAAAAAATCTACAACGCGCTCATAAGATCGAAGCTACTGTATCCACCGATACCTATCAATGCTAGTTCCAAAAACCAAGTACGACTCCTCCAAAGAGTACAAAATAAGGCTGTACTGTTGATAACAAACACCAGGAGGAGAGAATGGAAGAGGCAGAGGGACCTTCACCAAGGCATCTAGTTCACTCCAATCAACATGAAGCTGCAAGGAAGGGCCCCAAAAAACTGTGAGAAAATCCCAAGACTATTGACGGACGAAATCAGACAGAGACACATCGACATTCCTCAGCAGCAAGGCACAGACAGAAAGACAAGAAGACGCAATCTACACTTAAAAAAAATCACTCCAAAAAATATAATACACTAGTCTGAACAAAAGAAGAACACTGAAGACAGTTAAGCAATCATCGAGAGAAACACTGGAACTACAACATTAGCTTACAAAGGCTAGAATGCTACAATAAACCACAACAAATTACAAGAAAAATAACGAACACACGACTGACAACAGAAAAACGAACAACCACACAAACGAAAAAATGCTATTCTATAGCAATACAAACAACAAAGGAACAAAAAGAAGAAGAAATCAAGACGAACAACAACAACAATATTAGAGCAAAAATAAAGAGACGAACAACAACAACCTCTAATAAAAATGCCTGCGGTTCCCTATCACCATGAAATTTTTCTCTCCTCCCCCGCCCTCTATCCTTTAATCATGGAAATCTATCCCTACCCATTTACCTTCCACTATTACATAAATATATGCATACATGATTGCAGTTGCTATCATATATGTGGGTATGTATTTTCCTTTCACTACTTCTTATATCCAAAGTCCAAATGAAGCATTAGATTAAAACTCTGATACCTGTTTTAGTGTGTTTAATGACTTTCTTATGAAATTCTTGCCAATTTTTTATTCTACTAACTTGAAACTGGTTAGTTTTCGTGGCTGCTCGGTTATCTTTCTCATAAGTTGAGTTATAAATTATAATAGTTAACTCATTAAGTATTTTAAAAAAATCAATAGGTTGTCCGTGTTGACGCCGACTTTGCAGTGAAAGTAAATTGAGAATACACACTCTTCCTTTCTGTTTTAGGTACTGGAATTAAATTCGTTGTCCGAAGGCTTACGCGTTGCATTATGTTTTTCCACATAGATCGAAAAGAGCAAGGGTCCACGAACAGTTCACTGATGATCTCATTGTGACTGATGCCCTATGATGAACTATTTTCATTGACAATAATACTCCACATACAGCATAGGTTCTGGTCAAAGATGAACAGGCGAATTAAATTGACATATGGTAGTGAGAAAGAAGAGGTTGTAAAATATCACCATGCATTTTTAATAACTTTATGAATGGAGTATTGAAAGAAGTACGAATGGGAATGAGGGAATGGAGTGTGACATTACTGAGGAAGGCCGAGGGATGAGTTCTATATGCAGGATGCGGCAGAATCGATTGAGCAGTTTTGAGGAGTCAATGCTCGCGGGGAGGAGGGGAAAGGGAGGTGCGCGTGGTTTCGCTTTGCTCTGTAGACATCCTCATTTTAGTAGCAAACATAATGTGGACGGAGCACATCGCGACTTTGCCGTGCGCGCGTATTTTTGAGAACAATCAATCTGTGATTGCGACGCAAAGAGCTTTACGGAGACGGCTCAATGTTCCGCGGAACGATGCCGTTCCTCAGGCGAACACAATTCGGTCCTGCGTTAGGCAGTTGTAGGCAACAGGTAGCACACTAAGAATAGATACACATGACCGACGCAGGTTCATCAGAACAACAGAAAATGTGGAGATGGTGAGAGCAGCTATCGTGTAGTCGCCGAGACGTTCTGCTCGAAGACATGTTGTTGCTTTTGGAATTTCCGACCTCAGTTTGAGGAGGATTCTGCATATGGACTTGAATTTTCATCCCTACAAAATAATGGTGGCTCAACAATTGAACCAAGCAGACTTTGCCAACCGCCAAAATCTGTGTGAAAACTTGCTTGCACAGATCGCTCCCGAGGCAACTTTCTTCAGTAGCGACGAAGCACATTTTCACCTCTGTGGGGCTGTGAATAAGCAAAATTTTTGTTACTGGGCTGAAAATAACACTCGAATTATCCAGAAAATACCGCTACATCCCCCTAAACTAACGGTGTGGAGTGCCATATCACAATTTGGTGTGATAGGCCCGTACTTCTTTGAGGAGGAAGGAATGACCGTGACCGTGAACGTGAATTCCTAACGTTATGTCTCAATGTTGTACAATTTTCTGCAGCCCAGAATGGAGGAGATTGTTGAAGGTGAGGGATTGGGGGACGTGTGGTTCCTGCAGGATGGGGCTGCAACTCACACAACCAGAAATTCACTCAATGTTTCCCGGACATCTGTTGTCTCTGCCGGGTGATTTAGGGTGGCCTGCGAGGTCAACTGATTTGAACATTTGTGACTTCTTCCTTTGGGAACATCTGAAAGAAAAGATGTTTAAACGTCGCCCTCACACCCTACCACAGCTAAGGGAGCGGATTATTGAAGAAGTTAACGCCATATCCAGCAGTATGTGCAAACGTGCTCTACGAAACTACATATATTGACTCCAACAATGTGTTACTGTTAACGGCCGCCATCTTCATGACATTATTTTAAGAACCTAGGGATTATAAATGTTATGTACTGCTAACCTCGAGTATAATAACATTTCTTCTCTATATACCGCCCTTACTTTTTTATAACTCCTTAAAACTGATTAATCGGTTCTTCCGCACCCTATACATAGATAGATTGAAATATGATGATGACTTAAGGTGGAGGGTAAAACAGGGCTAATGGCTGCAATTTGAAACCTCGAGGATCTGCTCGCCCGCCGACGCTAATGCCCGTGCGTTCGCTTTCGCGTCGCCTATCGCAGCTCTTTTAAATCTCTCAGTACTTATTCCACGCCTGTATAGGCCCAACAAAGGGTAAAATAAGGCATTAAACGTTCTTTAAATAAAGTACATAAGCATCCTCTTATTTTGTGTGTTTTTATCTTAGCAATAGTCTTTTATGCCAAATAGTCATCATTTCTTGAATAAAAATTAGGACCATTTAAGTAAGCATAATTGTTCGCGTCGAATGCAGTGCTTTGAATCACTTATCTTCTTTACCTCCCATTGCTCAATTCTCAAATTTCCAACAATCTACTCAAAAAGAAACCTTTAAATTTGTACACTTCACAGGAATAAACATTCATTTTATAAAGATGTAGAAGAGGTGATTAGGAAAACGTACTTAATGTAGTGATGATATCCTTCTGCTATATGTTTGTAGCAGAAAATAGAAACTAAATCAGCTAAAATATGAAGACAAAATTCTAAAAGGGGAATACTTCTCACTCTTTAGACCTTAAAATTGTGAAAATGCTAAAGAAAGAAAGGAAAGCAAACAAGGATTGACGGATCAAACAAAAATCATGACTGAGAAATTGATAGTTATTAATTTCACATAGATCAAGGAATTGCAATCAAACAATATTTTTCTACAAGATATGGGAGAAGAAAATAATGTATACATATTTGAATTGCAGTTTTCTTAATTTAATTCTATCATTAAGTGCACCAATTAAAAAAGATTAATAGCTTTTAGAAGACTAAAGGAATGTTTATTATTCTGGAAATTTAATTTGAAGTAACCTCAGAGACTGAAAGACTTTGGTGGGGATAATAATTAAAAATGGATACGAATACATTATCAAGGTTCAAGAAGCCACATGCCCCAATATTTAAGGATAAAGTAATAGAGTAATACCACCCTTTTAATGCTTCGGTTAGTAAAGTAAAGGAAATGCATATCTTTTTATCCATGTGCGAATAATAATATATATATATATATATATATATATATATATATATATATATATATATAATATATATATATATATATATATATATATATATATATATATATATATATATATATATATATATATATATATATATAAGGAATTAAATCACATTCTCTGAAGACAATTTAATTCAGAACAGTTTCGGTGTATCTCACACCCTTTTTCAACTGACACTGGGCAGAAAATATATAAGAGAAAAGCATAACACAAGATCCCCTCTTTTTCCCCCCAATCCCCTACTTGTGGCTAATCTGGGAGAAGGTTAGGCCTAAACACATTGAAGGGCTGACATTTTACTATTTTGATTATTTGCTTTCTTATTACAGGATTAAAAGAAAATTAACCCTCAGATAGATTTAAATTAGGAACTGACGATATCAAGCTCGATTCTACGATTCTTCTCGTAACATATTTAAATCTATCTGAGGGTCAATTTTCTTTTAATCCTGTAATAAGAAAGCAAATAATCAAAATAGTAAAATGTCAGCCCTTTAATATGTTTAGGCCTAACCCCCCTCCAGATTAGCCACAGGTAGGGGATTGGGGGAAAAAAGAGGGGATCTTGTGTTATGCTTATATGCACTTCTCTTATATTTTCTACTCAGTGTCAGTTGAAAAAGGGTGTGAGATACACCAAAACTGTTCTGAATTAAATTGTCTTCGGAGAATGTGGTTTAATTCCTTATCTTTTCTTGCGATATTGCATTAATTTTCATCATATATATATATATATATATATATATATATATATATATATATATATATATATATATATATATATATATGATAGAAAATATAGAAACATTCTTATTGTTGAAAGACGTTCCTCCTTTTGTGCTTGTATTTTTATAGGTTGTGTAGGGTAATTATCGCAGAGGGTAACTCTGAATTCCACGCATAGAGTTTTTTTTTTGGCGTCTGTCGCCCCTATTCAAATCATCGTAAAGTCAGTTGTGCATTGTCTGTCAAGGAAGCCATGGCTTAATTCAAACCGACAAAGGGTTGGAAAAACCGGGCTGCTCTGCTTGGTATTCACCCCGTGATCTCCAATGCGAAGATCCTATAGTTCTTTGATGTCAATCTGATGAAGCTGCAGAGAATCAGGAAATAGCTGGATGAGTTAAGCTGTGATTACGACGATACGGCGGCTTGGAACCCTCACACTAAGCACTCTGAAACGAAAAAAGAGCACTAGTATTTGTCGCGGAGATCCATTCACCATCACAATGATAATAGCAATTTATTAAGGCCCGTGGTCAGGGACAATTGAGTGTCAGTTTCTCTCAGCAAGCAGATAGTACTTTGGATTTCCGAAACCTCTCACAGAAGAGGAAGGACAAGCGGAACGAACGTGTGGTATGAAGCTTCTAAATGAACTGAATCATCCCCTTAAGCCAGACATGCTTTGGTTCTTCGTAAACGAGAAGATTTCCTACCAAGAACAGGTGCTAACTCGCTAACAATCACTGGATTGTTGTGCCTCCCCCTCCACCTAAAGATGTAACGAGAGCAATAAAGACTAAGTTGCCGGTCCACATCATAGTGTTTGTGGTGATCAGTAGCAAGGGGAACATGATGTTCACGGTTCGCTTTCCGGAGAGCCTCACACTTAATATGGAGGATTATATCAAGTGCCTGAAAGAGTTGGTTGTGCCCTAGAGCCAGGATGTCGCTGCTGAACTCAGCACCATGTCAGACATACAGGAGGACTGGGATTGGGATCATATAAGAGGTGAAAGTGTAGGAGAAAGATAGAAAGGTAGAGATATTGTGAGTGGTGTATGTGTTTATGAGATGGTTATGAGTGTCGGGTGATATATGGCGATGATTTGGTTAAGATGTAAATGATATAGTGAATTGTGCCAGGCTGCCTGGCAAACGCTTTCGTATTGCATTGTATTTTAGTTTATTATATATATATATATATATATATATATAAGGTTTGTAATTTAAGGTCTTAATTTTTTTTATTATTTTATTTTTTATCATCATCATCACTAACTCTATAATTTAAGAAGGGGATTTTTCGATATTTGAATAATAATTTCATCTTAGTTTAATTATGAATTAGGTTTTTTTATCAAAGTTATTTCTATAACTCTTGTATAATATAATAAAAAATGGTGAAGTTCAGAAATAAATATAAGTATCGAAATTTTGTGACTTTTTTAAAAACCAACAGAATTAAAAATGGTGAAGTTCAGAAAATTTATTGATATATATCTTCTTCTATAATTATATTTTATCAACGTGATATTTTGAAATTTAGTTTAGAGTTCCCTTTTAAAATTATTATAATTGGCGAAGTTCAGAAAATTTCTAAAAATTTAACCATGGCTGCTTTTTTTTAGATTTAAAATTTTAATCTTAGTAGCGAAACGCAAAGTCCCCCGAAGGGGGAGTGGGGCCTTGCGAGGCCATTTCCTGGTTATTATTATATTTATTTTATTTGTTTTTTGCACTTTTCAGTGGTTTTGTAGTCCTATAAATATTTATATACTCTTTATATTTTCTTCTTTGTATTTCTCATTACTCTTTTCTGTTTATATTCTCTTTAGTGTGTCATTCTTCGTTAGCTGTCAATATCAGTGGTTCTTTGTTTGGTAGATCACTTTATGTCATTTATATGTAGATTGGGTTTCCATTCAATGTTGTGTTCTTCTTACTTCCGTCAAATCCATCCAGTACTTTATCTGACGGATTTCCTTGTTTGGTACGACTATTATATTTAGTTCTTCTGCGTTAAAGTTTCATTTAGCTTTCACACATTTTTTTATTCGTTCGTGTAGTACATTGTTGATAGGTTCGGGTTCGGTTTTTCTATGCAGTTCCTCGGATGTTATTCGGTCCTGTCTTCTTTTATTTTTAATGAATCTTGTTGCCCAGTTTTGTACCCTTTGGGCCTTTCGTATCCGATTTTTACTAAGAATGTGAGTAGGGATGGTCGGATATAATAATTTAGAACGTACGAGGGCTGTATATAATTTTCTTTTATTCTTGCTTGTAAGGTTAAGAAATCGTAGCAGGGTTGACAGTGTTGCTTTTGCTTCTGTAGGGAAATCGATATCCCACCCTACAAACAGAGGTCCTGTTCGGTCACCGCAGTGTTCTGGCGCTAGGTAGTGTATCCCGATCACTTACCCCACATTCTCTCCCCTCGACCCGCTGACCGCCAGACACCTCCTCAAACCACAAGAAGTAGGAACCAACAGATTTCTTTGCCAACGAGCATAACAATACGAAGGCGAGGAGACCCGGTGAAATAACAATGTTTGAACAGGCTTTATTTCCCCTAAGATTTGATTTAATTTCGTGTCATAGACGAAATTATAGGAGCTGCGACTAAAAGCCAGAAGATGCCTTTAGGGCTAAGTGAAAGACGCTCGGAGAAGAGTCGTTAGAGAAGCAACGTAATACATAAGAACTCACCCACCTTCCTTTCCCCTACTACCAGGGGGGCGGTGAAGTATGTAGGCGGATAACTGGAGAAGGACGAGGAAGATCGAGTTAGGATCGACACAACGAAGTCCGGCAGCAGTGCCAGGCAATCAAAGAAAGAACATTGAAAAAGGTCATGCTGAACCAGTTCCTGGTGGTCACACGGAAGCTTAGCTTTCGTATTGAGGATCACTTTCATACATCTTTCCTCAGAGAAAACCCCTATCTCGGTTTGCAACGAAAACCAAGGATAGTCTTCGCCATTGAGGAATACCTAAAGTGAACTCCCTCAACTCCCCCCGCCCCTCATTTGTCAAAGGATTCGCTTTTTACTCATCGCTTGTCACTGCGAAGCATATCAAGATTAACCAGAAGATTGGAAAAAGCATACCTTCACGGTCCCATTGCTTATTTATCTAACAAAGACAATTTGCTTAACGTCATCCGTCGCCCTCACCGAAATCACCTGTTGCTTCAAGCCCGTCTTCTGGCCAGTCAAACAGCTGGGGCTCTGTGAACACGCCTACGCGCCTAACCGCAAACCCTTTTCACGTCTACATAAGATCCAAGGCCAAGGTGATTCTTTAGCCGAATTCACCTGTGTTTTTTTAAAGGTAAAGAAATCCAATTATTTTTTGTGTGTCAATTAGCGTCCAATATTAAAGTGAGCCAAGGGGTCAACCATTACTTTATATTCATTTGGTTTAAATTGTTAATTCTAACATAGACTCGTTGATTCAAAGATGTATAGTTGTGTTTAAGATTTCACTTTTTGTAATTAAAAGATATATTTTTGCTTAGAGGTATTTAATTCTATCCTCGAAAGGCTGCACATGGCACTAGAAATCCTCAAAGTTTAAATAATGTAAAAATAATATAGCACTCTTAGAGAAAATGTAATAAAGGAGTTTTTAAAGTACGTAACAAACCTACGTACGTACACCAACTCGGTCCTTATAATATTACGACATCTTCATTTACCTTGTTTGCCTGGTACTAATTATGGCTGTTTTCCTTCGATTAATTGGAATAATTCTGAATTTCTTTGTGTTTTTTTAATTTTGTTCCTTTTTCCGAAATCGTTAATGTTTTTGATTTCCTTCGCTGTCCTTTGGGCGATATCTCTTGGGTTTTGTCTGTTACTTGATATAATTTGTGTGATGTCATCCACTAATTCGATGTAAATCGCATACTCATACGTTAATTGGGGTAGATCATGGGTATATATGGTATATAGGGTTGGGGAGAAACACCCTCCTTGTGGCACTCCCGTCCGTAGAGTGAATGCGTCACCCATTTGGCCATTTAGTTGCAGAAGAGCTTTTCTTCCAATTAGGTAGTGGTATAATATTTTGGTTAAGTTGGTCTCCATGTTGAGGGCGCTGTTGCAGGTTATATAGGTTATTTTTTAGAGGTGTTTTTTTAACCTTTCGATGGGGAGCTTTTCGAGGAGTTTTCAGAGAAACTCGAGTAGTGAGATTGGGCGGTAGCTTTCGATTTGGTGTTTTGGTTTACCCAGTTTCGGCCAGAAGATCATCTTTGCCGTCTTGAAGGCCTGGGAGAAATATCCAGAATTGAGAAAGGCATTGAAAATCCTTAAGATTGCTTCGTGCACGTTGTTTGGTGTATTAGTCAGGTGCGTCTTCGCTATGCTGTCAAGTACTCTGCCATTGTGAACGGCATTCCCTCTTCCGAGCGGATGGGCATCCCCTCGCCAATCTGTGCATGTGGTTTGATGTTGTCTTGCTAGTTCTCAATTGTTTGAGCTATTACCTCATCGTAGTCTCTATGGAAGTCGAGGTTCTCTTCTGGAGAAATCGAGAAAATTTGTTTCCAGTGCCTTCTGAAGTGATCTTGGAGCTCTGCGTCTTGCGGCAGTTTCCTTTCTTACACTTTGATCTTTATTATATCTTTTGGTTGGGTTCCTCGCAGTTTTCAGATTTGGGGCCAAAATATTTTGGGACCCCTTTCGATGTCCATTTTTCGGATTATATTATTCCATACTTGAATTGCTTTTCCTTTTATCATTATCCCCAATTGTCTTATGATGGTTTTTAGCCTGTTATATTTTCCATCTTATTACCCGGATCCGTTCTCTTGTCAATGTTTTAAGTTCTTCCATTTTTCCTTTAATTTCGTCCTTCCATCTCGGTGCAGGGAGGGTTCTATATTGTATTTTAGTTGTATACGTTGCGTCGGCTTCTATTTATTTCACGTATCTTCTGTATTTCGGCCTCTATTACGTTTATTTCTTGGTTATTAAGGGTTCTAGTATCGATGGTGCTTAAGTAGTCTTTATATTTGGCCTAGTCTTTTTTGCTGAATGATTTCCTTTGTGGTATCTTATTTTGGATGGCTGAGGTGGATATAGTTGGGACCATACTAAGGTGGTCGGATGGAGTTGTGGGTCCAGGCTCGGTATGGTGATTGAGGTTAAAATTGGGGTTGGTGAGAACTATATTTGGGGTGGTGGAGGATCTGTAGGATAGGAACGTTAAGGAGTCTGGTCCTTCTCTTTGGACTATATTTTTTTGCACCAGTAGTTCTAGGGTTCTGCCTGTGCCGTTCATATGGGTTGTGTGGCCTGCTGCTTTGCATCTGGCGTTGAGAGCTCCTGCAAGAATTGTAGAGCTTGCTTGGCGAAAGAGTTTAATAAAGTTGGGAATGGGTATATACGAGCATCTTAGGGGTTGATAAGCTCCGACTACTACCAGATCGCCTATAGTCATTTTAATTTTTACCGCCAGGTAGGATTCCTCTAGATCCTTCATTTCAGTGTAGTGAATCCCCATTTTCTATCCCTATCGATACACCGTTAAATCTGATTTGGGTATGGTTGGCAGATATGATCCTAAAATTTGGTATTTTTATTGTTTAGACTTCGGTGTTGATACTATGTTAGGTTAATATAACTATATCTGGGTCTTCTTCTCTAATTATATTTGAGTAAATAATTCTCTTTTAATTGGCAATCTTTGGTTGCGAGCTGGTCCAAGGCGTAGCACTTGAAGCAAACCTGAATCGATACAAACGTCTCTCTTTCGACCTTGGTGTAAAGGTAAACAGGCCGTGTCCTGCTGCTTTCTTTGCCATTTCCGTGGTCCCAAAGACGATTTTAAAGACGTGTTGATGTTCTTGGGCGCTCTGGTTTTTGAATTGCACAATTTCTTCCATTCTGGCCGAAGTTTGGTCTTTTTCTATTTCCTCTTTTATACCAGTAGCTGAGTAGGCGCCGACCAACGGATCGAGCCTTCGGCATATGATGGATCATTTTGTTGTTACGTTTTGGGGTGTACGGGGGACGAGACCGATTTTTGTCTAATTTATTCGCTGCGTCTTTACTTAGGAGGAGGTCCAGATCTTTCTCTCTAAGTGCCACATAGCCGTTGTATTGATCTTTCAGCTTGAGTAAAGTTACTCCTATCTCACCGTCGATCGTGTGTAGGGTCCTTTCACGCGTGGGCTTTTCCTTCCCGAGGAGGATACGAAGAGGTACCCTCTTTGCACCCTCGTGATCTTCCATAGTGGCTCGTAGAGCATTCTTTTTTCTGGTAGTCTGTTATTTGTCTTCGTACCTGTGCTAACTTGGGGTAAAATATGTTTTACTTTATTGTGGTACGAATGAGAAAATGAGAATGATCCCTCTGCTCCCACAATCTTTGTCTTCCCAACACTCTAGACTGCAACCTAAAGGATTATTATGTGTACGGCTTGGTTGAAAGAGAAACCAACGAGTCTCTCTTTCTTTCTCTCTTCTGAAGGCAGGCTGGGTCGCCGACTGGGGGGGCCTTGTTTATACCGATGTCGATTTCATAGACTAAATTTTATTATACAATCCTTCAATTCTTTAAAAGGAAACTTTATTAATTTTATCGGTATAAATGAAGTTAGGCGAAATACAAGGGGCAGTCAATAGGTTTTGAAATTCGGATATAAGGAAACGAGATATGAGGAAAAGTGTTTTATTATTTTTCAAGATAACTACCCTCGACTTCAATGCACTTGCGCCACTTGTCCCTGAAGCTTCGAATTCCCGACAACCAGCAATCTCTCGACTGCTGTTCAATGAACTCTTGGACGGCGAGCTGGACATCTTCATCGTCCCCAAACCGGCATCCACGCAGTGCAGCCTTGAGCTGGTGGAATAAAAAGTAGTCGCTGGACGCCAGATCTGGATTGTAGGAAGGATGGTTAAGCTCCTAGAATCCACACTCGCGCAGGGCAGCTTGTGCAACTCTGGCCTTGTGGACTTTGACGACGTTGAATTCGATCATAGGGCGTGAGGTTTCTAGAGACCCAACGGGCAGAGACCTTGGCCATGGCTAAATTGTCGTGGATGATGTTGATAACACTTCCATGTGATATTCCAAGTTCTCGCTTGATTTATTCGACCTTCACCCGTCGATTTTCGAGGATCCTCCCCTCCACACGGGCCACATTGTCCTCGTTGGTCACGTCTGACGGGCGTCCCGGACGGAAGTCATCTTCAAGGGACTCACGACCAGGGCGGAACTCCCTATTCCAGTGAGCAACGCTTGCATAGGAAGGGGTGGTGTCGGTGTACACTGCAACCATGCATTCATGGATCTCTTTTGCATTCTTGCCTTCCTTGGTCAAAAATTTGATCATTGCCCGGTCCTCAACCTTCTCCATTATTGAAAAGTTTGTGACTGACGTCTGCGATCAGCTACTGCTTCTTAAATAAACGAGGCAGGAGCGAGCGGCTGCAGGTCCTGACTTGTCATAATTTGTCCTAACACCCCCACAAGCAGTTATCCCCCTTCCTCTGTTTTGCCCTACCGATTCGCAAAACTTATTGACCGTCCCTCGTATCACCAGCCGCACTCTGTATAAACCATAGACTATTTTACTCTTGAAAATAATTATTATTCGAACTGCGACTTTGCTGAGTGAAAACACCGTCCCCAATTTTAATGAAGTTAATAGCCAGATGGAGACCGGATTCAAGTCGAGTGCCATTCGAAAAATAGGCAGCGGCTCTGTGGCGCGTGTTGGTGGGTGCTGAATCCATTCCGTCGAATAGCCAATAGATTTAGGGGCAACAGCGATTAGATTTTCTGGGGTTATACCTTTTAAGCTAATAACCTGCCGTAGACAACAGAGTAGTGAAGTAAGTAAACACCCTTAGGCGGACCTTGATGTAACTTAACCTACAGCAGCCCCCGCAATTACCAACCCATCGTGATCGTCGCGACTGTCCCTTCCATTAAGAAATATGGGTTGATGGCAAAGATGGTCGGAAGATTGCACGCCTCATTACACACTTTATAATTTTTTAACATTACTTATTAATTAGCATTCATGCCTTTCATTTCTCATAAATTGTATGTATTCATAAAAACATAATCCTTTTATTTTGTCAAGTGGATGAGTTATCTTACCTCGCAAATAGATTTTATGAATATAACTACAAGTTTAAAGGGTTATACTAATCAAGAGGAAAGATTTCACCCCTAACTTATATATACATTTACGGATTGCTACGTTCTTTATTATTCTTTTCAAATTTTCAAAATAGTTAACGATGGTACTTCAGAATATAATGAAATTGTGAGAAATAAAACGCGTTTTTACAGTCAAAGCTATTAAACAATGAAAGTTAGCTCTAAGATTTTTTCCAAAGTTATTCTCACCACTTTTCCATGTTTTCAAAGTAAATAATCTGCGGAAATTTGAACAAATTACATAAGGAGTTAAAGGAACAAAATTGCTTAAAAATATATGCTCTAAATTCGGCCTCTGGCATAAAAAACTTTCCCATCTATTTTTTCAGCAGTCTGTAATTGTAAAACATTGAACTTTTATTAAAACGCTGGAAATTTACATCTGTCGCTTCTGACAATTTCACTTGAGATAGAGGGTGGCGAATTGTGAAATACAGTATATGGTATTCAACTTACAACAAAATATAACCAGCCGTGCAACTACTCTGAAGTGCAATATCCATGTTTGTGGGGAAGATTGGATGATTCATAATTTTTCTTGTATTATTATACTCGTATAAAGACGGTAAGTCTAAAATAAATCAGCACCCATTAAACAGAAGAGTAAACACCTCCAGAAACAAGAGAGAAAGTGAGGAAAACGAAAGAAATATGAGAAAATATCTGTGTAAATGTCTCATAAATACCATGGCATAAAATGCAATAACAGGCCTCGAGAGAAATAGGGACAAGTTAAATGAAGAGAAGGGTATCTAAGCCACTTTGGTTTAGAAAAAATGGATTTCGTCTTTTAGGTGATACCAAAATTGGAGAAAATAATAAATAACCACCGACTGTGTAATAAAAGCGTGAGTATTTTGAGGCAGAAGAGAATCTCTCGGAGATTTTTCGCACAGCTATCTCCGTATTTACTTATTTGAGTTAAAAGAACTATGGAAGCTTGCAAGACTTCCAGTTCTTCGCTCATGAGTAAATGTATTTTCATTAAGGTACAGTTTCTTTTTCGCGCTAGTTGTCATTCAGAGAAGTACTATGGGTAAGAAAAAGCAGTTTCAAGAAAGTATTTGGGTTTTTTTCTTACACAAGAGCGATAGAAACTTCTATACAATTGTAAGAAAGAGAAAATGCAAAACAGAGAGAGATTGGAAGTAAATAAAGCGCAAATAAAGAGAATTGGTCAAGTAAAAGGGATCCGCGTAAAGGAAAAGGAAGGCTGTTATTGAGATTAGCAAACCATTGTGCAGCATTAGACACGATGACTTGACGTCTTTTATTGAGGCCTGACGTGTATTTGTTGCTATAGGAGCCACCACAACTGAAAGTTAAAGAAGTGATGCTGAGAGAATTTGTTGGATGAAATAATAATAATTTGTTTGTGGTTTTACTATAGATCTACACTCGTTTAACGTGGGATCTGAACCATTCATATATACAGCATATGGAAGCTGTCCTAGAGTCATCCCTAATCGGGGCTGCTCCATCCAGCTACTAAGCACCCAATGTAGTTTAAATTTATTAAAATCTTTAAAAGGGTTTCCCATCGACTAAGCCAAAACCTTCTTTCAAGAAATGCTCATCATTGTGTGCTTCAACGTAGTTCCGTGCCCTTGAGATGTAGTTACTGTAGGTCGGCCGTGTTGGTTCCGCGTTTTGTAGTGTTAAGATTTGTTATTTCATCTGTACCAATGGTTTAACTTTGCATGTGATTCCAGCTCATTCCAAAGCAGCGAGAATTTACCGCATTGTTGGTGTTTGCCAAGTAGATTTAGAGCACATGAGGATAGAGCTGAAAGAAAAGCTATTGATTACAGTATGAAGCACGGCAAATGACGTTACAAGGCGGACGGAGCGAGGTCACTGATTACGGTGGCGAACAGAGGGATGGAGAGACAAAATATCAGGCAACTTGTATATTAGCGTGCTCAATGGCTGCCATTCTCATGAACAGTGACGGCTCACTCAGTTACTCGGAAAGAATAGGCTGAAGAGTCATGTAATGGCCCAAAGTTATGAGACACAGATATATATATATATATATATATATATATATATATATATATATTTAAATTTACATGATAGGAATAATTATTTTAATATTTAAATTATTCCAGGTTTAATAAAAGTCAACATTTCAAAAGTAATAAAAAAAAGGATTCCTTAGCTGAATTCAAATTCGCACTCTGGTCCTCTTCCTCTAGGAGGCGCGTTTCAGTCTATGGAGTTTGTGTATTCGATCAAAAGGATAAAATTATAACAAATATGGGTTAAATGATTTTTTATAATTATAACCTATTTCATAATACGTTTTCTTGTAAAAATAAATTTTTTAATCTTTTTTTTATTCTAGAGATGGTCCTTTTGAGAGAAAAGCGTGCAATAATTCTTGTTCTGCAATAAAGTAGCTTGGAATAAAAGGATATAGTTGCTAAAGGTATTGCATCAAGGGGAACTATCGTTTGGATCATTATTAAACTTAAAAAACTGCTTACACCCTGATAGGACATCTTCTGGGTGCTCAAGAGGTTAAAATGAACGCCAAAATTGCCTTTCGTAAGGTCCCAGCTGAAGATTAGGGTTGCCTCAAGGGCCAAGCTTGTTCACGATTGGAAAGAGGTAAGTATGAACGCTTCAGCGCGCACAATATGGTGGAAACCTTTTGAAAAGGGTCTTAAGTCATGAAGGGATGGGAAGAATCCTCATCTCAATAAATAATAATTATACGAATAGTCTTGACTTTTGCAGAAAATATAAGGAATGGACTATTCAAGAATGGGTCAAAGTGATATCCTTTGATGAAGTTCCTCTTTGGGAGGAGAAAAGAGGAGCGCTTTAATGTATTCTATTTCCTACCTACGGTAAAGCATCCGAACAGTATAAATTTATGGGACTGCTTCTAATTTAAAGGAACTGGATGACTGAAATTTTTGCCTAAAAACACTGCCTTGAACTCCAAATGGTACCAAAACGTGTTTCATCAGTACCTGTTCCCTCTAGTTTAGAAACAATTGTGTATAATAACTGCATGTTTTTACATGATGGCGTACCTCCTCACGAAGCAAAGCGATAAAAAAGTTCTTGGCTGAAAATAACATAGAACTTTGGGGATCTTGAGCAGTGAATTCGCCTGTTTTTTGCGCAATAGATAATTTATAGGCGATAATCAAACTTACGGTTGATAACAAATGAGTCATCCAGTTGCAGGTGCTTAATGAACAAAACTGGAGCAATATCAGTACGGATATCATCACAAATTCGGTCTCTATCATGCATAAACGAATTGTTTAAGCAGTTCGGAAGAACAAGGGACATCATTGGAAATATGAACTGCGGGCAGCATTTGACTGTATTTATTAAGAAAATGAGGTTTGCGTCTTTATATTTTTTCCGATATTTCACCTTCAAATCATGATACAAACATACTAAAATAAAATTGAACGTTTGGTTAGCTCTAATATTTTTTATATATTAAAAAATATAGTAGTGTCGAAATTTTGTTTTTGACTATAATTTTTGGAGGGCTTTTTCATAATTCGGCTTCATGATATCGGTTATTTTCATGCTGCTTCCTATTTCTGCCTCTTGGTATTTTCCATTATCAGTATTTTCTTATCATTAATTATTTCTCTCGTGTGTCATAGAACCCTAATATTTTACGAGGGGTTTCTCTTTTCTCAACTTAATAAACCCATGGGCGCTAAACTACAAGTCACATCCCAAAAGGAGTGATTCATATTTCACTCATTTCAAATTGCACCTAATTTAAAATTTTCTTTCTGTACTTCATTCAAATTTGCCCAAAGATTTTAGACAAAGAAATTAAATTATTCACATTTTATTCGCTCTGCATGGCATATTTTATGTCTAAGGGATTTTATTGATACCTCTTTTCTAAATTTTCTTTGTTTTATTTTCAAGTTTTATTTTTTCCACTTCACTCTTACACGCAATTATACAATTTTCTTCTTCTTCCTCTTTCTCACGCAGGCGCAATAAACAATGATGAGATTGGGTGAAAATTCCAATTTAGGTGTTTATGAAATGATCTCAATGACTATTCGGAGCCCCAAAATGAGCTTATTTGTTTACTTGTTAGAGTAGGAAGAGAATGTTGGGGGAATCATGCTGAAAATTGCTTGTCCCTAAATTTCGAATATTTGTAACTTAATGTTTCTAAATGAGTCCTTATGGGCACAAAATAGTATTCCACAGATTTATCAACCTTTGCTGCATTCATTCTCGATTTATTGTTTGCTTCCTTTTCTCGAGTATGCAAACGAAATACAAAATGCTCTTTTCAGCGCAGACATGCTATGGTCGCCGGCTGAAACAAAAACTTGTTATCTTAATATATCAAGACTGAGTGGATTGGAGGTCTCCTAGTAATACATGCGTTACAAGAGAAAATTAGGAACCAAAACTATTACCCAACTACTCTTTATTGCCAAGTCATGTGCGTATAGTTCAAAATCTTTTTTTGGTATTGAATCCGATGGATCTTCTTCAGACAGTACACTCAAAAGCTTGAAGTTGATCATTCGGATCCCTAAGTCCTACGTTTACCATAAAATATTCCATGTATCGAATACAGAGATTCACTAGTTTCGTAGCAGCAACATAGCAACCTAATGCTTCCGTCAAGATCCAAATCTTGAACATAGCATGGATTGAAATCATTAAAATTGTTATAAACTGCAAAATAAAAATTATGTTGTACTATAACTACTAAATTTGCACATTTTACAACGTTCAATCATCCTTTTTTCAAATAACATATAGAAGGTTTATGAGTTTGTTGGAGAAAGAATATATTTAATAAATAATATGTCTTAAAAGCTTTTAAGATAAGTCTTTAATCCTGAAATAGAGGAAATGTTCTCTTTCATACACTGAAGCTCCCTCGTTTGTTTTTGGAGAGAATGTCCGGCAATCTCTAAATATCTAGTATTAGATTCTAGAATACTAATTAGGCAATGCATAACTGAGATAAATGAAAAGCTTCATAGTATTAAGGGAAATTCCACAAGCAGGAATGTTTCCATTTAGCGTTTAAGAAATATGTAGATATTCTTCTGTATAAAATGAAATTGTGTAAATATTCCCTTTACGCAGTGATGCTGCATTATATCCGTAATGGTAATAAATGTCTACATAGGCATATGGTCGCCGAGCTTGTAATGCCCCGATACCGAGTCATATACTTACAACTACAGGAAATCAGTTGAAGGAGCATAGTACTTATATCCAAGAAGATGGTCGATTAAGTATCTATTTTATATCTATCTTCCTGTATGTAGATCGTTTAATGAATATAAGCAACTCGAAAGATACAATTCGGAGCGCCTCCTTCATAATATTTTTACCAAATATTGCTGATAATTTTAGCATATGATATTATATACAATGCTAATTATGGTTTGAAAATTTTTAATCGATGCAACATTGTAATAAAAACTTTTATTAATTTCAAAACCTTATCGAAATACTTAAAATCATAATACATATTAATTCCGCTAAATTGCAGGTGCTTAGAACAAGATTTTCTGCATTTTGCTTCATATAATACATTTTCTTACCCTCAATTAAAAACGTTTAATGCGTATTTAATGATGGTATAAAAACAAATTATTTTAAATATCCTTTACGTATTGCTAGCTCCATTGTCTAATGAAATCACTTATTGTGAATTTAATAAATGTATCGGCAGGTTTATTCTCCATACACACAGTCGCTATTAGTTAACTGTTGTCTTTAAGGCCTAAGAATAAATTGATACATGAGATAAAACACGAAACTGATTTATAATTATTTTCCCCAATGCAAGACGTGAATACTGAAATTTCAAGTTAATGATTTTACCATATGGGTGTAAGATTCCGAAGGAAATTGGGGTAATTTAATGAATTAACTAGTTGCATAGAGACCAGAAGGTGTAGTGAAAACAAAGACCTTTACTCTAGTGTAAGTAGTTGTCCTATGTACATGAGTGTTAATGGATTTGGTCTTGGGAGGGGGAGAACCTGAAAAGTTCAAAGAAAAGTAAATTGAAACTTTGAATGATGCCTGTGATCAAAAGAGGGGTTTGCTTTAGTGCTGTGTTGATTGCTTTCCTCATGGTGAAGAACATTATCACAACGCTACATGATCATAAATAACCCTTTATGAATTGTTTATGAATTATTAATAGGAAGACAGAGAAAAGGGAGAAAACGTGGAGATTCGAATTACAGTCTTTCTCTTTTACAGAAATGAAAAGGAATACTTTATTATGAAGGAAAACAAACAGGTGTAAACAATGAAAAGATTTTTCCACATTGGAAAACTAGTCATTAGTGAGAATAAGGACAGACGGATACGAAAAATATTTACATTGTCAAGAAATTGATGTTGTTTTAGAAGACGAAAATATTTTTTAAGGGTTGCTTAATTTGGTCCAAATTTGCTGAAAACTGTTTAGAGTTAACTGTAATAATATCTAACCCTTCAATAAGCATGAAATACATTGTCCTATTTTGAACCCAGTAATGTTTAGTTGTTTCAATGCCACATGAACTGTGTAGGACAAGCTTTACAAGCGGTGAATGTTGCATCTTTATTGACTCCAAATGCCCGTTTGGACAGAAAATTGAATTCTTTACTGCGAATATTAAGCAAAAGAACAAAGCCTCAATCACACCAATAACCATTTCCTACTCCTAGAAGTGGTCTCTAACATCATAATGTTAAGATTTACATTTGTACGTATGTAAAAAATGCTATTGGTAATGACTTCTTTAGTAATAACTAAGCAGTAACTTTGCCACAAGAAAAATAAAGTTTTAGGTTAAAAAATTCTTCCTCTCCCGTCATATTCACTAGCCCTTACGCGATTTAATGGGTTGAGAATAGGTTATTGCGGTTTTGTCAAATTGATTCATTACCATCAACATTTTTAGAAAAACTTCATTTTTAATTGATAACAATATGCAATTTAATCAATAATGTATTCTCCGTTGTTATTTACAACTTCTTCCCAACGTTCAGCTAGTTTTTCGATGCCTCTGCAATAAAAATCTCAGGATTTTGACTGGAAGAATTCATCTAACCAGGTTCTTAATTCCACATCAATATTAAACGAAACACCGCGCAAATTGTTGAAGAGCGATCGGAACAGATGGAAATCCGATGGAGCCAAGTCTGGCGAATATGGAGGATGGGGCAAGATTTCACAATTAAGCGTTTGGATCGCGTATTTTGTCATATTGACAATGCGAAGACCAGCATTGTCGTGTTGCAGATGGTCTCCATAACGTCGATGAGGTCGCTTTTCACGAATAGCTACGGCGAGTCGATACATTTTTTGAACTTAGAGTTCTGCATTGACAATCTCGTTGTTCGCAAGAAGCTCATAAAAAATGATGCCTTCACAATCCCACCATAGACACAACATCGTCTTTCGAGGATGAAGTCCTTGCTTTAATCGCGGGAGTGTTTTTTTTATTGGAGCTAAGCCATTCTTTTCGATGGCTCATGTTATCATAAACACACCACTTTTCGTCGCCAGTGATGATGAGGTGACGAAATCTGTCCTTATATCCACGAGTAGCATTGTGACGAGCAAGCAAACCTCCGGCAATTGTAGACCGTTGAAGTTTTTTGCTTTCGCTCAAAGCGTGCAGAACCCATGCACTGAGTTTTTGAACTTTCTTCATCGAATGAAGGTGATTCACTACAGTTTTCTGATCACACGCCAATTTTACAACCAATTCTCTATTTGATTAAAGAGGATTTTCATGAAGAAGGTCGTTCAATCGATCTTCATCCAACTTAATGGGGCGACCAGAACGTTCTTTGTCATTAAGATTGAAATGAACGTTTTTGAAACGTAAAAACCACCCTTGAGCTGTCCTTTCTGATGAAGCGTTTACTTCGTACACAGCACAAATATTGCGACGAGCTTTGAATGCGTTTGTATTGTTACTTTCTCGATTGAAAATGAATAACAACAAGTTTCGAAAATGCGCATTTCTTTCAACTTGACATTCCATTTTGAGGTTACAGAACTAAAATTAGATTAACACAACTTTTAAATAAACCGCAGTGTCTTATTACTCAACTTCAAGACGTAGCCTAAGCAAAACCTAATAGTCTACGCTGTTAAGACAAGTAGCCTAAACTTTGCAAATTTTGCTGTCATTATTTATTATTGTTTCTTAATATGTGCACATATCACGTCAACAAAACTTAAATCAACACAATATTTAAAAAAATGCGAGAACTTATTCTTCAACCTAATACTTAGGTCACTACAACATTATTTAAATGGCAAAGTTTACTATAATATGAACGTGTAAAATGATATACAAATTATATATTTCATCAAAACCGAATGAATTCTTCATTGAAGGTATCTATTTCTTAATTAAACGATAGCAGAACTTTGTCAATCTTGATGGAAATTACATCGCTAAATAAATGTACATTTTTGTATATTAAAAGTGATTTTAATTTCATTTTTCCAGAAAAGACGTCACTTTCTTGTCAACCTAATAGAAATCATCTCCACAGCAAATGCTTATGTGTAAAGATTGCATTATAAGCGTTCATAAACAAGTTCGTACATAAGCAAATTGCCATATAAATTACAATTAATTGAATCTACTTGAGGCTATTTTCACTCAAATAAATGTTAAAAAGAAAAATATGGAGTAGGCCCATTGATTCATTTTACTGTGTAGACAGAATAACAGGTACAGTAAACGCCAAAAAATGAATCAAGGAAGCAAAAGTCAGAAATGATCAAGCATGACAAGAAATGCTAGGCTCTTTAATCCCAAATAGTGAGCTTGGAAGAGGGGTTTGAATCCCATAGCAAGTCATTCATGGTAGATTGTACAAACATCTTTACATTACGAACTTCTGACAGAAGAGAAAAGTTGAATATAGCGATGGGCGGGACGAAAGTAAGCCAAAACAAAGATCGATTAAATTACTCCGCAACAGCTAATTTTTATGGGGAAAATATCCCATAATAGTTGTTTCAACACTAATAGCTACCATAGATTTTTTTTTATTATTATTAATAAATTATAACTTCGAATTATCTCTATAGATTCAAAAACAGCGTGGTACGACTAAACATTACTGTCTGTGAGTATGCTTATTAGTGTGGTACTATGAATACATCAATTGTACTTGGATATCTCGTTAACTTAAAAGGTAAGGCGACAACTGGGTTCAATTTCACCGCGAGCGGCTTCAAAAATCTGAGCGTATGTAAGGGTCCCTATCACCACAATACTTCCTCTTCCTTTCCTCATCTTAACACACACCGATTTTGGGATCGAGATCGGGATCATATAAGAGGTGAAGTTGAAGGAGAGAAAAAGAAAGGTAGAGCTATTGTGTGTGGCGTGTGTGTTTATGAGATGGTTATGAGTGTCGGGTGATATATGGCGATGATTTGGTGAAGATTATAATGATATAGTGAATTGTGCGAGGTTGCCTGGCAAACGCTTCTGTTTTTCATTGTATATATATATATATATATATATATATAAATATATATATATATATATATATATATATATATATATATATATATATATATATATATAATATTAAGAATAAATCCCAGAGCCACGAGAAACGGATTTAGCATCTTTTAATTTTTCACTACGTTTTCGAAACGTAGTGAAAAATTAAAAGATGCTACATCCGTTTCTCGTAGCTCTGGGATTTATCCTCAATATTAAATGCAGGCTTCACGGCTGAGCTCCATATGGATATATATATATATATATATATATATATATATATATATATATATATATATATATATATATATATATATATATATATATAAAGTTTGTAATTTAAGCATTCGAGCCTTTGTTATCAATTGCTCCTATGAGCTCTTTATTTTTTTTAGTATTATTATATTTATTTTTATTTGTTTTTGCACTTTTCAGTGGTTTTGTAGTCCTATATTTATATATCTTTATATTTCATTCTTTGTATTTCTCATAACTATTTTCTGTTCATATTCTCTTTAGTTTGTCATTCTTCGTTGGTTGTTAATATCGGTGTTTCTTTGTTCGGTAGGTCACTTTGTTTTATTTATAGATTGGGTTTACATTCAACGTTGTATTATTTTTGCTTCCGTCAAATCTCTTCCTGTATTTAATCTCACGGATTTCATTGTTTGCTACGAGTATTTTCTTTAGTTCTTCCTGGAGTAGAGTTTCATTTTACTTTACCCACAGAGTTTTGGCTCGTTCGTGGAGTACAGTGTTGATAGGATCAAGTTCGGTTCTTCTGTGCAATTACTCGGATGTTATTTGTTCTGTCTTCTTTTATTTTCAATGAATCTCGTTGCCAAGTTTTGTACTCTTTGGGCCTTTCGTATCTGATTTGTACTCAACATGTGAGTAGGTATAATCGGATATAATAATTTAGAACGGACGAGGGCTGTATAAAATTTTCTTTTATTCTTGTGTGAAAGGTTATGAAATCGCAGCAGCGTTGACATCGTTGCTTTTGCTTCATTTACCTTTTTTGACAAGTGGGAGACATACCCATTCGTCGTTAGCTTGAGTCCAAGGGCCCTTCCCTTCGTGTTGTTATAGGGTCTTGTGTTAGGTATGTTATTCTCTCTCTTGTAGTTTTGCAGGCTGGATTAAGTGATCAACCGCTTCCTTATGGAATGAAGGAAAATTATATATATATAGTTATATATGGATTCTTTATTCCTGGGTATATGGCTGGAATAAGCTTCGAATATGGCAAACAGGGAATATAACTTTTTTTTCTTCAACAATAATAATTTTCTGACTCTTCTGACTACCCTTGATTATGATATACTCAGTTTTGGTAGAAGATGGGATAGTGGAAGATATAGTAGGTGAAAATTAAAGATGGGGAGGGGGTATTTTGCTCTAGTAGGGAGGGCATCGTTTTATTTTATTTTATGTTCATTTTGCATTTTTTAGTTTTTTTAGTTTATTCTTTTTATCTTCTGTTTATGTTACTTCGTGTGTTCTTTAGTGTAGTGTTTTTCTTATTGTTTCTTCCTAATGATTTGTTGTTCTAATTTTTGCTGGAAATTTTTTAGCATTCAAGCCTTTCATAGCTTTGTTTGCCGACAATTTCCCTTGTATTGCTTGTTTAGTGTTAATCGTATTGTTTGCTGTTCTCATTTTTTGTGTGTTTAACTGCGGCGTTTTTAATATGTTTTATTGTTATTTCTTTGTGTATAGTGGTGTGATTACTTCTTGGGTACATAGTTTTGTGCTCAGGAAACGACTTCGGCGTGAGACTTTGGCCCGTAGCTTTGCAGGTATATTAAGCCTGCCGCCTGTTCCCTGTAGCTCTGGAATGACACCATTTGTTAGAGTGGACCAGATCTTTTTACTCAGTTTCTGTGTGACAACATTGATGGGCTCCAAACGTTTCCTCCTGTGCAAATCACTTTGCCTAACATGATCACGCCTTCTTACTTTATTGATTAGCAGAGAGACAGTGTTCTGGACACGTTGGAGCCTTTTCATCGAGGTTTTATTTCCCGCTTGGGAGACTACTGCGGGATAGATCAGCATAGCCCGGACATACATCAGATATATTTACCTGATGTTGGCCGAGCTAAGATCTCTAAACCTGTAAAGCTTGGAGATTTCTCTCCTTGCCAGGTTCCGCCACTCCGTGTAGTGTCTCGAGTATCTATGGCCGATGATTTTAAGGCTCAGGATGGTGCCTTCGGTGGAGTAGCCGTATCTCCTCCCATCTATGATGATGGGTCATGTCAACTCATGGCTCAACGGGACGATTTTAAATTTGTCCCTGTTGGTCCTGATTTTCCATCGTCTCTTATATTGGCTTATTTTATTGAGTTCCGCTATTGTGCGAGCCGCCTGCGCCCTCGCTTTCCACTCCAGGCATGGGATGATTTGAGTGACGTCATCTGCGAATTGCAGATACATCGTGTCCCTGTTCACCGGAGTTGGGAGGTCGATTGTGAAGACCAAGTAAAGCAGAGGACTCAGGCAGCTGCCCTGAGAAACGCCCGCCTTTAATTCGAATTCGGGGCCTCTGTATCCCTTCTGTCTATGATGAAGTCACAGAGGATTCTTTCCAGGATTAGGTCTAGCTGGAGGTTCATGATCTTGTATTGAATTCCTTCCAGCCAGACCTTATCGAAGGCCTTTTGCACGTCCCTCAACACAATGTCTACATAAAACCTGTTCGCTTGGGAGTATGCTACTTTTTTCCGTTAGGAGCGCTAGGGCGGTGTCTGTTCCCCTTTTTGTGGAACCTATGCTGTTGGGGGTTATGCGCTCCTAACTCGCTCAGTTGAGATTGTAACCTGTTTGCTAAAATCTTTTTAAAGATATTTCCCTGTGTCTCAAGAAGAGAGATCGGGCAATAGTTTGCTACCTGGTCCAAGGGCTTGTTTCCCTTCGCAATAAAGATGATTTTGGCCATCTTGTATTCGTCAGAAAAGTAGCCTGTATTCAGGGAGGCGTTCATTGTGTTCGCTAAGCCCTGAATAATTTGCCTTGAGGCATTTACGAGGTTGTTCTTCGTAATCCCAGACCAGCCTGGAGCCCTCTGCTTGAAGGACCTTATGGTGTTCAAGGTCTCTTCGACAGTTATTGGGCTTCCGTGGTCAACCATCACTCTTTCCCGAGATACTTGCGGATGGGATTGGGTTCTATGTATCTCTGTGCCGAAGTCGTCAAGCAATTGGTCTTCGAAGTCCTGGTTGAAGTCGTTGTTCTCCTCAGGTGATATAGCGAAAACCTCTTGTCAGTGTGCTCTAAATCTTCTTTCGAGAGACTCTGGGTCCTCTGTGATGTCTTCTCCATCTTTGAGTTTGGTTTTGGTTCTGGCAGGCAATCCTCTAATTCTTCGGATGTTATTCCAAAATTTTACAGGATTGCTCTTCCTATCCAGCCTTCCAATGATGTCATTTCAGATTGTTCTTTGTTTTTCAATTATAATGTCTTTCAGTTCCCCCCCTTCCCGAGATTCCTCATTATTGCTGTCCTTCCCCTATTGATTCTTGTCCTGCCGATCTCATCATAGATTTTTCTTTGTTCTGCGCGATTTCTCTCTGCTCGTCCGTCCACTCAGGTTGTGGGAGAATTTTATAGGAGATTCTGCGAACGCATCTCTCGTCGGCTTGAATGAGAGGATTGGTGATCTTGTTAATCTCCTCATCAATCTCCTCGAGGTTAGCGTCTCCCAGGTCAGTTGGTTGGTATGTACTGAGTATCTCTCTATATAGCTCCCAAGCAGCTTTGCGTAACTTTTCCTAAGTGGAATGGGCTTGAGTATTGGGCCAAGCGAGATAGCGGTGAGAAACAGGATATGGTCGCTCGGTACCACTGGTCCAGGATCATTGACGATGTTGAAGGGAAAGTTCTTGGATGTCAACACGATGTCCTGTTTTGTTGCCGAACTTTGCGATAAGGTCAGTAAATCTGGCCCGGCCCTCTGGAGTCGGTCTCTTTCGAGTAACAGCTTCAGGTTTCTTTCCCTTTGGTCGGTGCTTCCGTAGCCTAATGGACGGCATCTGGCATTTAGATCACCACCAATCAATGTAAGTTTCCCACAGCCCAAAGGGAGTTGAGACAGCAGTCTTCTTAATGTCTGATGGATTCATTGGAATCTGGTGGTAGGCTCGTACTATATCCAGGTGAGAGAAAATTTACTTGCCATGAAGATGGTCTACCATGCTCTGAATCCTTGGTAGGAGATATCTGTCCGCTTTGGTTACTGCTTTGGTTTAACCATGTGAATAGTTAAAGACCATGAAGATTCCGACGTCCGTATCACACCTTCTTTTAACAGAGTATCAAAAGTTGCTTTTGCAATTTGTAGTTTCTCCATTGGAAGTGGTCTTGGACGAGCGAAAGCTGGCGGGTCGCTACCCGTCTCAATTGTGTGAACAACAGAATTGGCCGGTGGTGAACACATGTGAACACACTTCAGGTTATATATACTCTCATATTTGCGGAGAACTGTCCTTCAATTAGGTGGGATATGCGAGAAGTCATTAATGATAAACGAGATCACTGGTTCGCTTGACTGCTTCACTTTAGAAACTAGGCTCGTCTGGTTATCAATTAGGGCAACACGAGTACAGTCTGCTAAGAGGTTAAAATGAGGAAGAAAATTGGCTCCTAATTATCCCAACGTAATATCTGCTACTACGAACGTCCATCTAAATGAACGTCGCAGTGTAGGGATGCCTATTTCCAGTTGGACTTCTCCATGCACTCTTATCTACCCCCATTAGCCGTCGCGATGTTAACACACGATTTGCGCATCACACATAATTGCACTAAATTATATGGAATTAAGGACACGCTCGCGCCAGTGTCTATCAGAAATTCACACATCCTCTCATTAATACGTGCAGTGACAGTGAGAAGAGTCAGCACACCGATCGTCGCATTTACAGCAGCCTTCCGCTTTCGTTTTCTGAGTGGGTTGGGAAAGACGGTCTAGACGATGGTACTCTGGGGGTCGAACCTAGTAATCATTTGTTTGAGAATTATAAACGAATGTTTACTAGGTTCGACTCCCACATTGTAATGGTATCCTTCTCCCTCGAATCTAATTGTGGCTGTTTTCCTTCGATTAATTGGAATAATGCTGAATTTGTTTGTGTTTGTTTTAATTTTGTTCCTTTTTTCAAAATCGTTTATGTTTTTAATTTCCCTCTCTGTCCTTTGGGCGATATCTCTTGGGTTTTGTCTGTTACTTGAGATAATTTCCGTGATGTCATCCGCTAATTGGATGTACATTGCACACTCATCCGTTGATTAGGGTAAATCATGGGTATATATGGACTGTGATAGAACGGGTTGAGCAGCGTTAGTTCCAACCCCTATCACATATTATTTAAAACCACGATGCTCCCACGTGCATCTTCGCTTCGAAGCTTGGCGCTTTATCGCAGCCACCGGATGTCAATGTTTAAACAAGGAGGTTATTGTCCCCTTGTTCGCCCCCATACGCTGACCTCGCCAGATTGAGTTAGGCTTATGGGCAGATAAGGCATTGTTCCCAGCCTCGGCTGTGCATTCCCTCGAAGTTCCCACTCCATTGTCCCCCACGCCAAGGGAGTGTCTCGACTATTTAGATGGAAACTTTACCACTAAAATCAGATTGGAGATCCAGATTTTCGTCGCAAAACATCACCACGACCCTCTCTCCCTTTGTGCGCCAAATGACCTCGACCTCGAGATTCACCATCACTTGTCCAGAAGGAGGACAATATCCCTTGAGTGCCAAAGGTTCGAGCCTTTCGTGACGCCAAGGCTTTCAAGGCTTCCCCCCTTGTTGTTCAGAGGAGAACAACATAAGAACAGCCATTGTTTTTCAGCCCGTAGACAAGAGACGGTTCTCCCCCCCCCTGTTGTTCAGAGGAGAACAACATTAGAACAGCCATTGTTCTTGAGCCCGTAGACAAGTGACGGTTCTCACCGCCCCTCCTTTGTTCAGAAGAGAACAACGTAGAACAGCCATTGTTCTTCAAGCCGTTCGTCGAGAAACGGTTCTCATTCCCAAGTCGCCACGTCAGGATCATCTTATTCCCCCCCTTCGGCTGGAACTCGCCAGCGGACAGAAAATTCCTTCACGTCGCCTTCCCCTGCACCACTCGTATAAAGTTACGTAAGCCAAACGTTACCTTTGAGTATTGAACCCTTTTGCCAATTCCATCCTGTGCTTTAAATGGTTTAGCGAACCATCCCATCTCTTTAACTCTATATTTGTTTTACCTTTTTTAATTCCTTTAATCCTCGGATTAGCCCGAGCCCCCACGACCCTTTCCATTCTCTGTTTATGTCAATATTTTCTGTCTTGTGTTTGTTGATAGTTATTATTAATAAAACTCTATATTATTAATGATAGCAATATTATTATCCTTGAGCTCAGTTCCACTTCTTAAGCATATCGAAGATACATAATATCGGCCCGCCAGACATTAACGCACTCTAAAGATAATTAAAGAAGTTCCCTCAACGAATAGTTATATATGGTATATCGTCGAAAGTCCATTCTACGACATGGACACACTCTTTTGCTCCAGAACCTGACGGAGTCTTTATATCCACACACCCCGCAGGTCGACCATAAATGATTCTCAAGTGGCTGGCTGGTGTAAAAAAAATTATTACCTCTGTATCTTCTTCCTTAACGAGGACTGATATCAGGTGGGCTCCGATTTGTCAGGGATTATCATTCTCATCTATATGCAAATTTCATTACCCTTTTAAGGGATCTCCTCCACGACTGTAGAGGCTGGAGTAGCCTAATTACCTAACTAACCAATTGTGCTTAGTCTTCTAAAGACTCGGCGGAGTTCGTTTTTGTGTGTTCTGTTTTTTAACACTCTTCAACCAACGCACCTTTATTACTGTTTACTTCGCCTGGTAACTGCATCTATACCCCGTTGAAATACACTAGATTCACTTTTATATTACATATTAATAGTGCCGATAACAATAGAAATTATTATTTATCAATAATATTAATAATACAAGAGATACACCTTAATATAATTAGTAAACTTACGATGAGAAATAATATATCAATAATATTAATAATACACCAGATACACCTTAATATTATTAATAAAGAAACGACAACAATAAAAAATAATATATCAATAATATTAAAAATAAAACTGATACACCATAATATTACTAATAATAGTAACGATGATAAAAATAGCTATTATTAATAAAGAGATACACATAATGTTATTAATAATAGTAACGACAATGATGTACAACGAAGGGATGGATCATGGATGCCTTTGTTGGAAAATTCAACTGGATTGCTATCAAAGAAGTCTCCAACTGCAGTTTTCAAATCTTCATCATTCGCGAATGTTTTGCCATTCAATAAATTTTCAGTGCCTGGAATAGACGATAGTCTGTTGACGCCAGGTTTGTTGAGTACGGTAGGTCCGGAGAACTTCCCAGCCCAGCTCTAGTTTTTTTTCACGGATATGATTTGCAATGTGTGGTCAGGCGTTATCACGAAGGAACACGATATCAGTCAATTCTGATCCTTTCTGCGCATTTGCATCTGCCACCTTCGCCTGCTAACTGCATCTATATCCGTTGAAATACACTAGATTTTGGTGGCATTGGTCCGAGGTGACGGCCCTTTGTTCCCATGTTGGTTGCAAGGCCAACAAAAAGCCTTGGGTCGAGTTTTTTGTGCGGCGGGATATCCATTGAACGCTACTCCGAGATCCTGGCCGTTGTGAAGGGAACTAGTAGGAGTTTAGTAAGGGGCGTGCTTCGTTGTTGTTCACCTGGTGACAAATTGATGGTCCCTTTGGGGACCGTCTGTGCTGCTTGGTTGGGAGCCCCGGCACGCCGATGCTTGACGCCTCGGTCGGACGAACAGCAGCACATGGAGCGTGCCTTCTTGAAAGACTCCGAAACGACTCTGATCAATAGGCGGGAGCGACTCACGCGGGGATAACTCACCAAACCTTCTTTTTATATATTTATTCGTCACAATTTTAAGAAATATAGAGTGTTCAAAATGGCATGCAAGAAAGGTCCAGCAGCGCTAAAATTTACGTGTGACACATGTAAGGAGGACAAGTGGTGCGTTGAATTCCCGGAGGGCTACTATGCGAAATGCCACCCAGGCAGTGTATGCACCACTTGCATCTTAAAGAAGGAAGTCAAAGAAGTAGTGGCCAACTACAGGGAAAGGACTGCAGACCTCGAAAGGAAAATCAAGAGGCTCAAGGCGGAGCACGCCCACCAGATCCGCAGGCTCGAAGAGAAGTTAAACGATCTCTCGAATCCTGGGGCAAACACCACCTCTGCAGAGAAGCCGGGCCCGAATGTGGCAGAAATGCCAAAAAGAAAAAAGAAAAAAAGACGAAAAAGGAAAATAAGAAAGAGGAAGAGAGAGAAATAGAAGAAGTTATTGAAAAGGATGACAAAGGGAAAAAGATGATAGAGAAGAAGAACTACAGAACTACAGAATCTAGGACCAGCAAAGACCCTAAGGTCCGCTCGAGGCTAGTCCGCTACAATACATCCATAACTACGATACACACTTATCTACGAGTGTATCTCTAACATGCTATATCTTTATTTTTTATATATATAATCTACTGTACACACTTATCTACATGTGTACATTTTCATGCATATTAACTACTTCAACCTAGGGGTGGGGGGTGATAGAAAGTTTTTCTTCTCAACTTCCGCAGCCCTCGACTGCTAGTGGTGAAAATCTAATTTTAGGATAGTAAGACTATTTATAGGATAGGCGGAAAAGAAAATGAATATCTAAACTACACATGCAAGAGAAATCGCTGGCATAATTTTTAGTCATCATTTTTACTCTCGTTGTTCCTCCGCTCCAAACTCCTTTTGCAAGACGTTTTTATTTACTGTGCTCAGACTACGTTATATTTATACTATTTAAGTGCGCGTCGAGACGGTTTTTAAACATATTTACTGACGTACTATCTACTACGTGGGTGGGTAGCTTATTCCAAATTTGAGTAATTTTAAACGTAAAATAGTTTTGGGCTATACTAGTGTTAAATCGCTTGTTCACTAATTTTAATCCGTGTTGCCGAGTGTTTTCCCTATGATCCAATTCGAACAAATTCCTATAATCAACGTTTGAAAATCCTTTCAATATTTTAAATACTTTTATTAGCTGGCCACGTAATATTCTGCCTTCGAGAGATGGCAAATCTAAGCCCCGAGTCTTTCCTCCTAGGGCCTGTTTCTCAGCTCGGGAATTAATTTTATAGCCCTACGCTGCACTCTTTCTAATTGCGCGATATCTTTGTTTAAGTATGGAGCCCAAAATTGAACCGCATATTCGATCAGTGGACGCACAAGTGATTTATATAACGGTAAAATTATATCTTTGGATTTGAACGTGAAATTACGCGCGATATAACCCAGCAAACGATTTGCTTTTTTACATGCATCCACGCATTGTTTCGTGACTTTGAAGTCATCCGAGACTAAAACTCCCAGGTCTTATTCCAATTTAACCACGTCGAGAACCAGGCCTTTCATGGTATACTCTACCCTCAAATTATGGCAACCCAAATGCATCACCTTACATTTACTTAAATTAAACTGCATTTGCCACTTATCCGCCCATCTGACAATCAAGTTTAGGTCCTTTTGTAATTTATCTACATCCGATCTTACATAGGCACGGTTGCCCAGCTTCGTGTCGTCAGCAAATTTACAAATCGTACTAAATACGCCATTATCCAAATCGTTTATATATATTAGAAACAATAATGGGCCAAGAAGTGAGCCTTGTGGCACTCCACTACTGACGTTAACTCAATAAGAACATTCACCATTTATAACTACTCGCTGGAACGATCCTTCAGCCAATTTCTAATCCAATTTAATATCTTACCCTTCACACCAATTGCTTTAACTTTCATTAATAATCTCTCGTGCGGAACGGTGTCAAACGCCTTTTTAAAGTATAGATAGATTACATCTACAGCTTTGCTTTCGTCGTAAACGCAAATCATTTTATCGAAGAATTCCAGCAAATTTGTCAAGCACGATCTCGCCCGCCTAAACCCATGTTGGGAATCTTTAATCAGATTATTTAGCTCGAGGTGGCTCACTATTCTATCTCTAATTACCGATTCTAAAAGCTTTCCAACTACCGAAGTTAGACTAATAGGACGAAAATTCGTTGCTTCGTATCTATTCCCATTCTTAAATATTGGTGTAACGTTTGCACGCTTGAAGTCTAAAGGGACTACGCCATCTTCTAATGAGTGATTGAAAATTGCACGCAACGGCTTCGCAAGCTCATTCTTAAGTTCCTTTAAATGAGTGGGGTAAACGCCATCGGGCCTGTGTGATTTCGACTTTTTCATCAGGTTAATATATTTAAGAATTTCCACTTCATTAACTGTTATATCGGATAGGCAAATATCACTATTATCTACTTCTTCAACTAACAATCCTAATTCGGACGAATTATCAACAGTAAAGACGCTTGTGAAATGTTAATTTAAAATTTTAGACATTTCCGCCGGAAATTCCGTCAAACGACCATCTTTTTTTTTAATCGGCCCTATTGAACCTTTTAAGGGTTTCCTACTGTTTACATAGCCGTAAAACCGTTTCGGTTCCTTCTTTGAATCCTTCGCCAGTTTTATTTCATATTTCCGCTTCGCATCTCTAACCGCCCGTTTAACTTTTCTTCGAGAATCTATGTAATTTTGCCGACTTATAAATGACTCATTGTTTTTATGTATTTGAAATTTTCTATTTCGGTCCTTAATTAAGCTTAATATTAGTGGGCTAACCCACGGCGCTCTCATCGACTTCCCGCTCTTACGGTGCACATACTTTACTAAGTCGAAATTTACACTAAGGAGTGTACGCCGAAGCTCAGTGTACATTTCTCCCACTGACCTATTCTCGAAGCGCATTCCCCAGTCTACATCCTTAATCCTTTCGCGAAAAGTATCAAAATTACAGCTACCAAAACGTGGCATGAGCTGTGTACTAATTTTTACTTCTACACACGTGTTTACTACGAATCTAATCGCATTATGGTCACTCGAGGCTAAATGCTCTCCTACACAAACATTTTCTACCAATGACTCGTCAGTCGCCATGATTAAATCGAGGATATTATCACGAGTTGGTTCCTCCACTTTTTAACCGAGAAATTCTCCAGAATAAAGTTTAGTAGTCTCTCCCCAGCTTTATCTGACGTTAGGTTACTATAATTAACGTTTGGATAGTTAAAATCGCCGCAGACTAATGTGGTCCATTTCTTAACCCAAGATGAAAGCATATCAAAGAGTGCAGCATCTTCTCTTTCTATTTGCGATGGAGGACGATATATGACGGCTAAATTAATTTTATTCCTTGCATTACAAGATAATTGGATTAATAAGGCATCACTTCTCATATCTGCCGTAGACGAGTCGATCGTTATAGCGTTTAAGTCATCTTTTATATACACTAATACGCCCCCTCCTCTACCAGTTTGTCTATTTGTATACTGAATTTTATAACCTGGTATATCAAATTCGCAAACACTGATCCTCGAATGTGTATCTATCCAAGTCTCACTTAAGAATACGAGATCGTAGCCTCCCTCTAGAATTACGGCTTTTATTTCGGCAAGTTTATTTTTTAAGCTACGAACATTTGAATATATACATTTCAATTTGCGCTTTAGGTGGACTCCTCTATCACACGCGAATCGGTTCCGTTTTCCTGATCCCCAATACTCATTGCCCCTTCAAGCGAGGACCGGTCCGACGCATGGGCATCACGTGGCCCCGCTTCTCTCCTTTTTCTTCCAGATACCAGCTTTGGCACTCCCCTGGTCTCGTTTACCATCCTATCTAATTCTACACTCAAACCTTTAATCTTCGCTATCGCTCTAATTACAACTGAAACTTTCTCCTAGTGAAAAACTTAAGACCACCATCTGCTTCATCTCTACTGATATCATATACGATACATCTTGGATAGTTCAATTTTCACTGTTGTTTAAGAGCAACAGTACGGTCTCTAATATCCCAGCCAACCAAATTCGCAACACCTTAACACCATTTCATTATCCTATTCTTCATTTATGTCCCTAGGAGAACATAGCTTTAGCACGAGAAACTATCAGGTTGTTGATATCTATAGGATTCCATTAGCTCACCTCACTAACACAGCAGTTGGAGGATGTCCAGAATATTCACATGTATATCTTCCAAAGACTTTTTCTTCTTTTATCTTCACTCGTTTTTCTAAAGTTCTCTCCTTACATATATTATGAGGAAAATAATCATGTCGATTTTCTTTCAAATTAATTCCACAAATTCTACATTTATCTTGAGCATCTTACTCTAACAGGCTGTCAAACTGGTGGTGCAATATTTCCAATTCCCTCTCACTGGCATCCAATAACAGACGGCTTTCTCAGGAGGTTGTCAATGCATATAATTGATCCACTCCACCTTCTCCGCTCTACGTTAACACTTATCTTGTTATTTACACATACGCTGCAAAACACTACGTTTACTATTTTCAAATCCCTCTTATGTGCAGCCTCTAGTGACAGTTTCTATTCGGCAAGCAGTTACTGCAAATACTTGATCAACAAACTCCTACCTTCTCTTTAACCTAATAAATTTGTCCCGTCTCTTTCCCTCATTCGTCATTTTTAAAGATCAATCCGAAATTTTTCATACATGTTGCCTACATTTTTATCTATTCACGTTTCTATAAATAAATCTAGAAAGATCTAGCGCACTGTTTTTCCAGTAAACAGGAACTCTACCATTTCCAAATGCCTTAAACCATAGCGATCCAACTCATTCCCAAACTCAAGCACAACAACATTGTAGCTGGTCATCCCCTATACAATCTGATGTAGACTACCTTAATATTTTCCTTTTTCTAAGAGGTCTAAAAAATACTTGAATAATTATTTAGTCCATGCCTTGTTACTTCTTTCACTTAATCTAACATATCACATTATACAACGCCCTTCCTGATAGAAAGGAAACACTCATGCTTATCCTCGATGTTCACTCATTTTACAACTTCTCATTACATCATTCACCAATGTGATTTTTGTTCTTACAAGTTCTATTACACCTTCCCTAGGTGTAGTGCCTAATTTCAGTTTTTTTAATTAATCCACATCGTCTTTCACAAACCACCGCTTAAGATGGTATGGGTATTCTTCTTTGTCCACATAAAAACTACTTTTTTTGAAAGGTTTTGTTAATTTTAAGAATGTCCTATGGACATTTAATGATTAGATGACTTTGAAATCTTACCACTCTTAGTTTCATGAATGAATTCCGATCCTATTCCTCCCCTTGCTAGGCTGCCAATATCAGTATCTTAGTAAGTCTTGGATTAACCCACTGCATTGGTCCCTCCGATTTTTCCGCATGCATCTTTAGATTGGTATGGGTTTTGAATGTAGTGGGAATGAGTGGCTGTGATTCTGCTTTCTCTCGCATGTTGTTTTCTCTTTCGTAACTAATTCCCTCTAGCGAGATGAAAATTAGATTCATTCGAAGATATGCGATAATAAATTTCCAAAGGAGGAAATCTAGTTGGGGCTACAGTTTGATTAATCACCCGCTATCGACGCGCCTTACATTGTAAACCACTATTTCCTACCACGAATTCAATTCTATATAATGACACTTACTTGTCTACCATATCTCCTTTCCCCATCAATATGTTATATTCCGAGAAAACTTGGGAATTCTAACTATTTTTTTTATGAGTTTTGAGAATAACTGGTGGCATTACTGTTTGGATACACTGTTCTATATTTTGTCCCAACAGACTTTGGAATATTGTCATTCCATTTTGTGATTAGAACTTTAATGGCATTATCAAAACTTTAAATTTAAAAATCTTTTTCGGTAGTTTGCTTCATAACCTTAGTTGCATAACGACATTTTTTTAGATGATTTTCCTGAATTGTAACAGTTGAGTTCAAATTTTTGTCTCGAAGTGAGCTCGTTTCTCAATGATTATAAAAAGGTTATCAGAAAACATTTCATATTTTACAGCATACTTTCAGGGAATGACATGTAAGAAAATTTATAACTCTAACTCCTAAAGGATTAATACAAGCTTGATTAGTTCTAGATTTCACAATATACCGCCTTCACCAGCACAGAAGAACCAAAACTTATAGTCAAATTTTACAGACTTACCATTCAAAAACTTTTCATCATTTCATTGATTTGTAGTTGGAAGTCAGAGAATCATAAAATTCTGAAAATATTCATTCAAAGCATCGAGATATAAACAAGGTTTGACCAATCTATTACTTTTAGCCTTTTTTTAATTTTCATTGAATTGAAGATATTTCTCAATCTCCTTTTAAATCTTTCCTTATTATAGCATTACAAACAAATGGAAACTGCTTCCAATACATGTTTTGTCTTGGAAATTTATGATATCAATAAAAGAGGAGAATCCCCCCAAAATATTTTGAGTTCATTTGTCTCAAGAATAATATTACGATGATATTTAATCGCGTGCGAGTCAGGTTGCGAGCGACTTTACATCTCACTATGTCGGTCGGTCGGTCCCCGTTTTGCTTTTTCTTTTGTTTTTGTAATAACATTGTAACTATTTGGCCGATTCAAACCAAATTTTAAACCATTACGTTGTTTTACATTGTTTTTCGAATGCCTAAATTTCCAAAGTCGTTCCAATGATAGCCCGGGAATTCTTTTGTTTTGGCAATAACACCATAACTATTCAGGTGATTCTAAAGAAATTTGAAACCCTTATATTGTTTTACATTCCCTTTCAAATAATATGAAGGCCAAAGTCACCCAAGATTAGCTAGGATATTAGTTTTTTTGGCAATATCATCATTACTATTCGGCCGATTCTAACGTAATTTGAAACTCTTATGTTGCTCTACACTATATTTCGAATAATATAATTGCCAAAGTCCTCCCAAGGTTAGCTAGAGAATTATTTTCTTTTGGCAATAACATCATAACTATCCAGCCGATTCTAACGAAAGTTGAAACCCTTAAGGTGTTTACATTCTCTTTCGAATGATAGAATTGCCAAGGGCCTCCCAAGGTTACTCGGGGAATTATTCAAAGTTTTGCAAGTCACACGGAAAAAAATCAGAATAAGTGGGAGTACGCGAGCTTTTAGGTCAGCAGACCTTGTTCTGACTAGGATATAGTGTGTTTTGGTTGACAGTAAAATTTTTAAATACTCTAATTTATCATACTTGTTTTATCATGCCACATGTAGAGAAATGGTTACATTAAGCACCCCGGAAGAGTATAAGTACATCAAAGCCCCCCCATGAGGAGAAGCGTGGAACCGGTAGCCGGCGAATAACCGTAACTGCCTACCCTGTTTTATCTCCCCTCCGCTTTGGGCAGTTAGAGCTAACATCTGTTTTTAGGTGTCCACATAAGGCCCTTAATCGACGCTCTAACGATCCAATTACCTACGAGACCCATAAACCCGTGGTTATGAAAAAAAGCGGTGCTAGTCAAAAGGCACGCCAAGTAGCGGTGCGGTTGAGAGTCTCTCGAATTAGCGAGCGGACTTGAGCACCCCAGTGCCAACCTCGGCACTTCTCGTTCTGACCATTTGCGTTCGCCTCCCGGTGGCCTGGTCACTTCCTCCTTAGATGGGGCGGTGATCTACCTATAAATAAGCCCCGCAAAGAAAGAGAGAGGATTAGAAGTCGATACGAAAGTAGAAGGATCAGTTCGTAAAGATCGATCCTTCAGCCAGAAAAGAAGATTAGAATTTGATAAGAGAGAAGAAGGTTCAGTTCGTGAAGATCGATCCTTCAGCCATACAAGACTATTTCCGTGAGAAACGATAGGATCAGATTGAAAAAAATCAACTCCCTCCTTCCCGGGCTGTATTAACATAAATAGTCAATCTTTATATCGGTGCCATAGCGAAGAATACTTTACAGACTGAGAAGAAGTCTGACTGGAGAAAAGTAAACCCGCTCACACTCGAGTGACTCTCACATCTCAAGCTCCGTAAGAGTTAGAGGAGAAGAATCCAGCCCCAACAAGCTCCCGATCTTTAATTGCGTTAAAGAATCAGACACCAAGAGGCGTCAAGCCATCCCTCCTCGACGAAATTCAACCATCGGCTACAACACTCCAAAGCAAGAGATAAGCCCTCTAGCGACATCCGGCAATCCCTAATACCACCTGTCATGTAAGTTAGAAAGAAAATTTATATTCATATTGCGATAGTAGAAGTTTAGTAAGTCTCACATTTCTAAGGGAAGTAGAAACCATGGTCGTGAACCTCGGACATATTTGCTTGTAGACGAGCGTACGTTAATTTAATGTTTAACGCTAATCAAATATAGTCGCGATAAAAATACTAATCGGCATTTGGTGTGTTTACGTGTAGCCTATTTGTTTATTTTTGTCATCGCATCCGTGGGAAAGGCCTAGATGCCAACAGGAATAGTCAAGTTTAGCATTGATACAAGGATAGAAATGTGCTAACTGTTTGTTTGTCATAGTTAAGTGTTTCGTTTAAAATATATGTTTATTTTGGTATAAATCCTGTGTTTCCTCTTATCCTTACGTGTTGAAATCACTTTTCCTCAAGAAATAAACAACCGAATTAGCACTCTTAGATCAAAGCCTACTTCATCAAAGAAGTAACTCACGTACCACAAAGCATACCGCTACAAAAGTGGCGCCAAAGAGTAGGGTGATAGAAAAGGGTCATCCTGCTACGCCACATTTATTTGGTATTTTTAACTCAGCATCAATTTTCTAAACTCAGTTAGAGATGTGGAGTCAATTTTTTTAATTATTTAGGTTTGAATGTTGAGGTTCTGCAGTATATTCTTTTTTGCTCTTATGAATAGTATTTTATAGAATATTAACAACTTTTCCAAGACGATATTCCTCTGAAAGCTCATCATCATTCACATACTCTTTATCTGCCATTTTATCAGGAATTTTAGCATCTTCTATCACTTTAACATCATCACTCAAGGCTTTCTTTTAACCTGATCTCATACTTATGTGTGTAGGTGTGTATATGTATGTCCGTGCGACCAAAGTAGTTTGCTCTAAAAAAATATTTCAAATATTAGATAGAAAAGAAAGAAAAAGGACTATATTTGTGAACCTAGTCCAATGTCCCCAAAATGGGACAAAAATCAAACGAAAGAATGAACTGTCATGAGAGACAAAAGTTATCTTTTTGAATTACAGAGCGGTACTAAAGAAGCGTGTTTTGCTATGAGTCCGCCCAAAAGAGGTCAACTTTTGTGACATCTAGTTTCGTAATTATGCTAATTTTAACATTATTCTTTAAAAATTCTCAATCTCTAAAATATATAAGAATAGAAAAGAATATATTATTATTTATATTTATCTTAAAAGCACCGTCGACAAAATCGGAAATTCACCATTAATGGGTTAAAGACCTGCATGGATGTAGCCAAGCTATAAAAGAAAAGAAAAATCCCCGCCAGGTTATATCAAAGGTTTAAGAGTAGGGAGATACGGGCCGCAAAATATCTGACCATAATTGTGACTATTTTGCTTAGTAACACGACGGCTAATTTTTAAAGGGTGATATTGCCTTAAAATGCATTTTTTCCTAACTTTTATTATTTAAATAAAAGAACATAGAAGTTAATAAAAGGAGACACTTGAAAATACTCTAGAATAAACATATTTCTACCCTGACCATCAATTCTAATTATATACAGTCCTAAGACCAAAATATATATGGGCTAGGCCTACTTCTACACTTTTACCTGGTACTTAATAGTTTCGTGATATGGTTTGGGAGAATTGGATTTAAGCCTCAACAACCATAAGATTTAAAGATGACTGTGTTGGGTTCAGAAATAACTTTCATTAGACCTGGATCCTTTGGTTTGGTCTTTTCTCAGTACACTTGTTTCTCTTGTTACTCACTGAGTGAACTACCCCGTTAAATTAACAAACCAGATAATCTCTCTTCTTATCTAATACTATAGTAAAAAGACCGTCCTTCTCTCTGTATCGGGTGGCTTTCATGCCTCACCTCTCTGGTATACACCTTGAACTATATGCCACCCTAACAATTTCACCTTTCTTAACAACAGCCCTGCCGTGACGAATCTTTCTAAAACGAGCTTTGGCCACTAATTTTGATCATTTTCTCATACTTTTTTATCAAATTAGTTAGAAATTTTCCAGCTCATTTATCACTGGTATTATATAGTTTTTCCTATACCTACGAGCCAAAAACAATCGGAGCCAATTATAAATAAGTAACTTCAGTTCCTCTGAGATACTTTCTCCTTCTTAGCTTCCCTTAATTCTATTACTCGTTTTTGTGTCTTTGCCATAGAGACACCATTAATTAGCAACATTGAGAGCATTAAACAATCAGCACTAAATCTGAGGGCTGAAAATGTTCTCTAATAATCGATTTTCACGTTTATGATGCTGCGACCTAAATTTGTGTTTCCAGGATGCGGTGAAATGAAAAATATGTTTTGGAATTCTGCCAATTTGGCTTTCGACAAAACTGAATCAAAACAATAATAATTGGTTCCACCTCTCTTACTTTGTTTATACTCTCTTTCATTAGTTAATTGGTGTTATTTCCTTGGATAAAAGGTTAAAGCACCCCTTTGTAATTATTCATAATGGGTATTTACTTTTTGTGGTATATACATTCAGTATATTAATTATATAAATATATTAATAAAACCACTGTTTGGGAGCGTAGTAGTTTTGCCATGGAATTTGTCATGCTATCTTCAGTCATATGCTAAGAATGGATGCATTCACACCATACATGAAACATATATAGGAACAAGAAATCAGATTAAAATTCCTAATCAGAGGGTGTGAATTTGAGGTCATTAAGGATATCTTTCACGATTAATTTTTGATGTAGGGGCTTCATTTGAATTGCCCATCCGAAAGGTTGAAATTCGGGATTTTGTTGATAAGGATGGATTCAACTACCTTTCCTTTGCAAAAACCTTCACAAGGGTAAATTACTTTGCCCTGAGGGAAATCTATTGGGTATTTAAAATTATTAGAGTGTGTGAAAATACTAGAAGCTGTGCTAACCCGCCTGACATTCCCTTTGTGCTCCTAGATCCTCTTTTCCAGATTTCTTCCTGTCTCGCCTATGTAAAATAAGGAGCAGTTCATTTCTTTACAAGGGATTAAATAGACACCTGCTTTATTATTTTCATCTGTAGGTTTAGTTGTAGAGAAGGATTTTCTTAAATGGTCGAAGGGTATTTTAAAGTGGTGCAGTTAGGGGAAAGGATACTATTAAAGCTTTTCAGTAATGAGGAAAATGGAAGGGATAAACAATTTCTCTTACTATCAGCATTCCTACTTTTGGGGCAATAAAAGTTTGACCTGGCTTTAGATAATGTGGAAGGGATATTTCAAGTCTATAAATATACAAGTAATGAATGTAATTTCATCGGACAAAAGACATGGATTACAGGTTCTCAAAGCTCTAAAAAACATGGAGATTACAGTGGCTTTTTTGACCTTAATATCATGACAAGAGTAAAAATGAATTTGAGGAATTGGAATTGGTGGGTTTTCGGTAAACAGTAAAGTTAGATCGGTCATTTACTCTTACACTTTAATGTTAAGAAACGGTAAACAATTGTTATTTTCCCATTCAACTTTGAATTTTATGGTGGGATGTAGGTTGGTAAGATTATTTAAGAAACTATCAAAATATGCCAGCTGTTTTAAGAGCCACATCGATATGATGTCATCAACATATCTATTATTTCATTAATTTTTGGAATGTTACAATTTATGTTTTCTGGGCTTTCCTCATTTAAATTCGGAATATCCTTGTTAAAAACTGAAGCAAAATAATTATTCAAGATATTTGCCTTTTCGAGCTCATTTTGAACTAATCGATCCTTGTTTTTAAGTATCTGAACTGACTCTTTGTTTTTAGTTCTAAAGTACCTGACGAATGCTTTCGGATTATCGCGTGACCTTTCTGCTAATCTTTTTCCGTAACTGCATTTAAAAAGCGTTTACTTCTCTTTTTATCTGCCTTTGTAGGTCGATAAATTTTGCCCTAATGACTGGTTGCCTTTTAGCCGCTTATAAAGTGACTGTTTCCGTCCTATCAGAGTCTTAAGATATTGGCTAATCCAAGGTTTGTCCTTTGTATATTTTAAACCGTTTTTATGAGGAATATATCTAGTCTGAAGACCCTTGATGCGATCAATGACGAGGCTGAAAGCCGAAGCAGGTGTTTTGTTATTGAATTCTCTATGCCAATCGCATTCTTTTAATTCATCTCTCATCGCTTTGAAGTTTGCTAATTTATATACAAGTACCTTTAGAGCTCTTCTTTTATTAGTGAAATCATATTTGATATTAAATACCAATGAGTTGTGATCTGAATTTCCAAGTGGTTCCTGAACTTCAAGCCGATCAATTAAGGTTTCCTTGTTACTTAGAATTAAATCAAGTGTCCTGTTTTCTCTTGTAAGGTGTTCAACATATTGATGCAGATAATTAGCTAAAAATGCGTTTAAATATAGTTTTAAGTATCTAAACTCATCGTATACCAATCATTTTCCGGGAGATTGAAATCCCCTACAAGGCATACATTTTTTTTTTTGTAATTATTAGTTAAATTAATATCATTAATTATTGTAAGGTGCTCTTCATATGAACTACTCGGTGTTCTGCATACTAGCTCCATAACCAAAGAAAATGCTTTATTGCTAATTTGTATCCACATTGACTCGCTATGTTGTCGATTTAGAACCTCGTATTTTATTTCGCTTTTTAAGTAAAACAAGACACCACCTCCTTCTCTTACAGGTCTATCCTTGTTTATGAGTGTGTAACCCGGAATTTGAAATGACGATAGAGAGTCCCGGTTTGCTGTCTGTAAGCACGTTTCAGTAATGGCTAGAATGTCGTTATGATATTTACTACTAATTAAGTTTAGTTTATTAAATTTATTTCGGATTCTTCAAACATTGCAATAGTGCACCTTAATATGCGGGGGCGTTTTCGTGCTTTTCTGTTCTCTTCGCCATTTTCCATTCTGTTTGCATTATCTAATTTTCTACTGTTATTATTAGTTACACTACTATGTGGGGAGCTGTTATTATCGTGAGCTTTTTTGTTCCCGTTTGTGCGGCCATGAATTAAGAATTCTTTCCTCGAACTGTGGCATTGCCAAAATTTGAGGGAGGGTTTATAATACATTTATCGAAAAGCATACCCAGTCGTGCTATTCCTATATCATTGAGATGAACACCATCCCTTCCATAGAGATCTCTTTGATTTATAAAACTGTTCCAAACGTTAATAAATATTATATTTGATGATGAAGATAATTTGTGTAAATTTTTTTTTACTTTCACTGCTTGATCTGTTTCGTAGTCCGTCCATCTTATTCTAGGCACTATCCTAACACAGACTACTGACATACGTAGCCATTCCACTAGCCATTACCATGATCCTTTCCTCTTCGTTACCAGTTGTTTCAGCATGAACGGCTGCCGCAATATCGTCTATGTCACCTCCCAGAATGAAAGTCCGTCTTCTCTTACGATGTCCTCTAGTGCAGAACTCTTCATCTAAGTGTCTTGCAAATGAGTCTCCGTAAAATGCGATTTGGGGCTCGTTATCACCAGCTTCCTCTGCCAAAACAAATTTGTTGTTTAGAGAGACGGCGGAGCTAGATATCCGATTTATAACATTGCGAGCCCTTCGTATCTCTTTGGGGGTCTAAATCGGTCGTCTAGATGTTTGGAGGGCACTGGTGGTATAATTTTGTCCTCTTTAACTATAGTCGTAATATCTTGATTTAAAGTGTGCTTTATGAGTTTGTTTACGATTTCTTTAAGATTTTGAACCTTCTTGCGTAATTCCTTTATTTCATTGCGGCTATGATGTTCGAATAGCCCCCATGCAAACGGCGTCTTTTATGATTTTTAATATCAAGAAGAGATAATGGCAAATATCTTTTGAACTCGTTGCACTTGAGAGGTGGGGTCACTTTTAACTCTTCGTTTAATGACTTAAATTGGGAGCTCTATAGGACACGTCCGTATCCGACCACTACTAGAAAGTTATATATTTCTTTATCTATCTTTCTTTGTGCCTTATAGGCAGCCAAGTTATAAGAACAGATCCCTGAGGCAGCCCGCTAGTGACTGATAACAGCTTGAGTTATTCCCATTAAGCACCACTCTGTCAGTATTCAGCTAAGTATGTTCGAATATTTGGAAAAAAATATCGGTTAAAATTCATTAATTTGAACAACATGTGTTTCACTGTTTCCGATATGAGAGTAAAATATGAGAGTAAAAGTCTAAATGTGTAAAATAATCCATTCTTACGTAAGGTTTGCTCTGTTTATTGAGCCAGCGTATCGGGCACATCAGCTAAATTTACTGTTAGTGATACAACCATTAACTTAACTTTGAATATACATCAGGCTCGCGTTTTCTAGAGCTCCAATTGGGCTTCCTTGGAGAATAGTGTTCTCTAAATAAATTGGGAGTTATTGTATTCAAGTCACAGACATATAAAATTACTAAAAAAGGAGCATTGCCTCCAAGTGATATATTATTTATATTATCTTTTTTATCCTTTTAAATACACTCTGATCCTCTTTCCTTTAGTAAACTAACTTTAGGAGATCTTCGTGTTTCTTGCTGGTCTATAATTGTAGCAAATGAACCACATAGCCTTATGTTTTCTCGACAATGATTGGTGATTTTTCGGTGAATTAAAGATCGACAAGGCCCTTAGATCCACTCAACGCCAGTCCGTGATAGAAAAAATTAGAGAAAAAGATATCAGAGTGGATAGAAAAGGGGATGAAGGGATATATATTATTATACTAAATGTTACGTCATTTTAAGCTATTTTATATTAAGGTAATATTTATCAATTTTATTCTTAATCATATTGGGAAATATGCCTATAGAGACCTTTGAAGGTAATTATGTCATATCAGAGTGAATTTGTACACCATTATTTCTAGTAGCGGTTCAGCTATCTAAATTAAATCGCTACTTATACTTTATAGGAGTGATAGTATTAGGTATTTTGAAATATCATTGAGTTGACTGCCCAAACGACAATTTTTCAGGGAATAAAATTTAAAATTTCTTAGTCTGCTTCGAATAATTTAGATATTTTTAATTTTGAGTTTAATTGAGGGCGTTCACTAGTTAATTTACTTTTGCTCAGGTGAAACCAGGATTAAACCCGATTTCTTAGTGTTAGCTGAAATTTTTTTTATATAATAAAAATTTTTCTTTTGATTTAAATGAGAAACTCCAGGTGAGGCAAAACCAGGAGCCGCCTTCGATTCACCAACTATCCACGAAACTTACCTTTGGTAATTACGGCCAAATAACTCTTTTTGAAGTATTTGCTCCATATTACTTTCTTATAAAATGTTTTATAGTGATGAATATGTTCTTTTGCAAACGTGAGCATTGCGATAAGATGAGTTTTAAGAAGTTGTGGCATCATTTATCATACTCCAGTCACGGGGCAGGTATTTTTGTAAGGATATCTCTTCATTTTCATCTTTGAAAGATCAACTCCAAATGAAGCCATACTTTGCTATTTTTTCTTTCTTCAGAGAAAATACAAGGTGTAAAAAATTGTTAAAGGGTATAGAAATGTTGGATGAATAAGTGTAAAGTTTTCAGTAAATAAGAAATTTAAAAAAGAGAGAAGTGTCAAAAATGATCCTAACGCTTATATTTCTCGTAATGAGAACCAGCATTGTTTGCACAAAACTTACTTCCATTCAATCTCGTGTGTATTTGCTAATAATACTCTTGCCAGCTCTTGTCATGCGAAAATGTTTTAGAATTCAAGTCACGCTTCTGTCCGTGAACTTTTCTGTAATTGAAAAATATCAGCAAACTTATGCAATCTAATTGAACATCTAATTTCTAGTATATGTGAACTTTGATAGTTGTAGGAATTTGGTGTGTGGTAAATGCTAGGTTTGGTTGATTCTATTTGAGGATTGTGAGCTATTCGATGTCTGATGAGGGTTAGTTCTGGTTGTTTGGGGTTCTTCGTTTTATTTTTTTTTGTGTTATGTTAGGAAATTAGGTTAGGTTATTTGAGGTTGTTGATTTAATTTAAGGTTATGAGGTTTGGGGGTTTTCTTGGCTGTCAGGTTCCCTGGGGATGTTGGTTTCATTACAAGATTATTAGATTGGTGTTCTTTGATAATTCTTTGATTAGATTGGTTGAGTTTCTTAAATTGTATGATGATTACAATTTTATTTTGTATGGTTATATTTTATATCATTTTACTAAACCTAACTACACCTTACCTTGACTATTAATTCCGCTGAAATTAATACATGAGATAAACAAAGAATTTATACCTCTCATCGCCCCCCTTTTTCCCTTAATATAACGAAAATGAGAAAATTGTCGCTCATATAACTAACAAATGACAGAAACGCATTTTTTAAATTTTATATATGGATTGTCGTGGTACAACTACTCTACACCATACATTACTCCTATATTATGTGGCGAGGGTGACTTAATCACCTACTGCAACGTGAACCGCTGAAGGGCTGTTTGCAGATATTAACGACTGACGAGGAGGTCACACTTGAGGCGTTGGGATTCCAATCCCTAATAATCAAACAGAGTGCATTAATGGTTGGCGAGATTTTCTTGAATAGGCCGAGAGTATCGTTCAAGGTTAGTTAAAGATGAAACAACAAAAATATAATTTTATTTACAAATATTAAAATAAGAATAATAATAGACAAAGGAGAATTATGAAAATTGAGATAGTCTCTTGATAATTATTATGAGAAGGGATTTCCGAATGGCATAAATTAATAAATGTAACTAGGCTCAGATCAAAAGGGGGAACTTGACAATACTAATAATGGATGGGGTTTCAGTCCTTCTTGCGTAAAGGCCAGTGGGGAAATTCCGATGAGGCAAATGGGACACGATCCGAATGAGGCAGGTGGGGGCACGATCCGAATGAGGCAGGTATGGGCACGATCCGAACCTACCTTCTGATAAGAAGGACCAATCATCAAAGATGACGTTCGAAGGGGAATGTGGGAATTCTCGTAAGTCCACGGAAAGAGGAATCTCCTGTTCCTTAAAGGTAATTGATGAAGATTTTCTTCAGGTGGATTAAACGAAGGGAGACTGTTGCGCAAATTCAAAGGCTTGCCGATCACAGAAAGTATCAATTGACTTGGGTAGAATCACGGCTGAAGAAGTCTACTGTCTGACGAACGCTAACGGGACGAGAGGATAAGGACAGCCTTGAGGTTCGAGCTGGACTCCTCGAACTACAGAATAACCCGAGTATTTGTATGCTCGATTCTTAAGGGAAAAGGAGAGTTTGGAGAAAGGAGTCACAAGTTCCAGCCACCTTAATCCGGAGGCGGAGTCGATTCATCATAACATAACATAACATAACATAACATAATTTAACGGATGACAAAAGCCACAAGGGCCTATCAAAGGTCATCCGTATCCATCAAATCCCACCCACGACTGACCTTCGAACAGGTAGCACATGTTTCGTAGAGCTCTCAGAATATTTTGATTATTTGATATACTTTGGTGTGTGACATAAACATAAATATTAAGTTATAAGATCATATATTTGGTTAATATAACAAAGTTTAATTGTGGTTATTTTGTATAAATTGTGGTTATTTTGTTTTGGTGAGAAAGTGACTTTTGTTTACTTCGGGGCCATCTTGATTAGCAGGTTTTAAACTTGCGCGCACAAATTGGGGTCAAATTCTTGTTGTTTGTAAGTTTTTGTTTCTATTATTGTTCTTGTTTAAGTATGGCTGACTGTTTGGATGTAGAGTGTATGCCTTTTGAAAGTAGTGTGTATGTAGTGTGCGATGTCTGTGGGGCGAAAGGGGCGAAACATAGCGGCTCTTTCACACATCCTCACCGGGGGTGGGGCAGGAGGCTTGAGACGAGTTCGCAGGATTGGGAAATATTTTGCCAACGTGCTGAGGACTCGAAAATTCGAGAATGTTCGAACAGGAAATGACGTCGTCCATAGCGAGATACTATAGCACGTGGTCTCCGATAAATGGGGGGAGGGGGGTTTCAGAGGTTGTTCTTCTACATGGATCAAAATAAATAGTTCATGTTCCCTCATTGAGTTTAACATCTAATTTTAATGGTTTTCTTCACCGTAATTTGATGTGATAAAAAATCTTACGGAAACTTCCTGTGCTAAGTTATATCTTCTAGGATAAACAGCACAGTCTATAACAACATATTGATAAACACTTTTCTCTATGATCACTCAAAGTAGTGGGTCGATTAAAATCCGGATCATACTGTGTCCATTCCTGTAGTCCAATGATATCACACTCAGCAATTATTTTCAGAAACTAAATTATTTCTAGAGCAGTGTGATTTGATGGGCTAACCTGCATTAACATAAAGTTCCTGTTTTTCTTCCTGATCTCGCCTAACTTCGAGATCAATATTTCATCGAATTAGAAATTTGAATTAAGATTTTCTCGAAGGTTGACGTATATTACTAAAGATCTCCTTTCGCAAGATACTGCTTTAGAAACCATAATTGAATAGTTAAAAGTTTTCAAACTACACATAGTCGATTTGGCCTAAAGTAGATTTTTTGATAGAACGTTCTAATAATTTCGAACAAGTTCAACTATGAATTTCTTTTCGTCTGCGAATCAATTTAATTTAACACTAGAAGGACCAGACTTTTTAACTACCTCTAAGAACCGAGACGCGTCAAATGACGCAAACAGATTAATTTGAATTTTAAAGGAGCAAAACAAAAGCTGTTGAAATACATTTATTTGAGGCACAAGATAAACATATTTTCTTGATATTTAGATAAAGTCATTAATTGTTTGCATTAAAAAAAGGAAAAGTAGTCTTTATATATCCCCAATAAATGAGATATAAAATCTATGAGCAACATTCCTCATAAAATCTTATCGCACACTTGCCACATAATGTTTTTTTTGCAAAACACACATTTTTGTGGTTCTATTTTGACACTTAGCACTGGCACATGTACGTCTAAATTTATTTGTAGGAGTACTAGTGCCATCAGCTGGCAATTTCCTAGTATTTGAGCGACTATGTGGAGAATCCCCACAAAGCTCCTCAGCAACCTTTTGAACAAATTTCCTCCGGCTAATGTCTGATTTACAAATACTTTTGTATATTACCCAACTGTTGAGAAGAGCCAGATCCAAAATATTATAAAAATAACATGCATGGGTCATCGCCTGCTGCCGGCTCTGACTGAATAACTATTTTTTTTTTTTTTCGGATGACCTATGATGAGCCCTTGTGGCTTTTGTCATCCGTTATATTATATTGTGGGGGACTTTGATTTTGTCTTCCCCTGGTGATGGTGCTTTTTGTGGGTGGGTTTTGACGGAGGCGGATGACCTTTGATTAGGCCCTTGTGGCTTTTGTCATCCGTGTAATTATGTTATGTATGTTATGTTATGAATAATGCCTTGCTATTTGGTCAATCACTCCCACTCCTACCTTATTTTTGTTAGAAAAAAGTATAATTTCAGGCTTCTTTTGGGGGTTATTTTCAGAAGTAATTTCTACATCTTGATGTAATTTGCTCAAAATAACCACAGACTTTTATCTTTTGCACTGTTTCAATGTTATTGTGAACGTAGGCTTCTGTGTAGATTTCAAAACCAGAGTTTCATGGATTGGTTTTACCTTTCTTACCACTTCTGGTAATTCTCTTCTGTTCTGACGAATTGTTCCAACGAAGCTGCAACTTTGTTTTGCCAGCTGCAAAAAAGGCCTAAAGAAGTAAAATAAATATCATAAGTGACATTGTAGCCTTTTTTTAATAGAGGAGTCATCAGTTTTAGGACTACACTATTAGGCACACTAACATCGTTACTTCTTCGATCATCTCTTCCAACATATGGAATTCCGTTGAACAAATACTTGTTTTCAACATCGACGGCCATCCAGAATTTCAAGACAAATTTGTCTGGTTTATTTGGTATATACTGTATGAATTTGCAACGTGCTTTGTATGGTAGTAATTGTTCTTCAACTGTCATATATGCCGCAAGAATAGATGCTTTCTGACAGTTTTGAATGAATGGATCCCATATCGGTGATGTTGAGCAAAACTTATCTTGACCCAGATTCATTTTCCTCTCACATTTTTTATCACAGTGGATATATCTCATTATTTCCAGAAATCTATTGCGGGGCATAGTTTTACCGAACAAAGGGCATCCCAAGAGCAATTCTCCATATATGTAATAGGGAAGTTTCTTCCCCCAATAACCCCAAGAACAATTATAAGACCAATAAATTTTTCTAATTCATATAAACTCTTTGACCCTCATCAATTGTACAGTTCTGAAAATTTCTAAGTAATGGCTTATTGAACGAAATTCATTCTGAAGGAAGAAAGAGGACTATCTCTAATTACTCGTGTTGTAGCGTATGTGGTAGGGCCCGACTGAAATCTTAGCACATTATGTTGTGGGAAACGGCCACATGCATGCTGAGATGGAACGTCAAACTGCCAAGAAGAACCATCCTTACCTTTCAAACATTGAGAAACATTTGTTATGCTATCATTCCAGGTACGTTGTTAATTCTTTTTAAGTACAGTACCGATGTTGTTTGATCCTTTATCACTAGAATCAGATAAGGAAGATTAGGATTCATCAATAATATTATATTCATTTTCTGAAAGCACGACATCAGTATCACAAAGCTCGGCATCTGATGAATCATTTGGTATATTTTTAAGTTGTTCTAATATTTGTTCAGTAGTTCGTTTTTTAGCCATGTAAATTACTATGGAGGGTTTTCAAAAGTAAATTTTATTATAAATTGATCATAAAAGCTAAAAAATATATAAAAAATGGTAAGTAGTTATTCATTTATATAACAAATAATAATTTATAGCTTTACACACAAATAAAAAATGTACAGCAGTGACTAAAAACACAACGCATTCGTCTCAATAATAGCAACGGACTAAATTATGAGAGACAATGAGTGAGGAAGAGAGCTAAAAATAAACGTTTCCAGGCGTGGTCATCCGTTAAAGCGCGGACATATGACGAAAACTGGCCATGCGTCAATTGACGTGGTCGATCCACTTAGGTAGTAGGAGATCTAATTTTTTTCCGTTGCTACAATGTACGTAGAGACACCATAGAAACATGAAAAGTCATACATCCTGAAATAAAAGACAATAATTTTTATTAAATTATGAGCATTTCAAAGATGAAAATGTGTCAATTGATGCCGTTGGTCCTTGTCGTAGAATGACTCCCGACGATACCATATATATACTATTCGTTGAGGGAACTTCCTTAATTATCTTTAGAGTGCGTTACTGTCTGGCGGCCGATATTATGTATCTTCGATATGCTTAAGAAGTGGAACTGAGCTCAAGGATAATAATATTGCTATCATTAATAAAATAGAGTTTTATTAATAATAACTATAAACAATACACAAAAACGGAAAATATTGACATAAACAGAATGGAAAGGGTCGTGGAGACTCGGGCTAATCCAAGGATTTAAGGGATTAAAAAAAAGGTAAAACAAATATAGAGTTAAAGAGATGGGATGGTTCGATAAACAATTTAAAGCACAGGATAGAATTGACAAAAGGGATCAATACTCAAAAGGTGACGTTTGGCTTACGTAACTTTTCAGTAGGGTGCAGTGGAAGGAACTTGAAGGAATATTCGGTCCGCTGGCGAGTTCCAGCCGAAGGGGGGGGATAAAAGGATCCTGACGAGGCGTCTTGGGAAGGAGAACCGTTACTCGACGAACGGCTTGAAGAACAATGGCTGTTCTAATTTGTTCTCTTCTGAACAAAGGGGGGAATGAGAACCGTCTCTTGTCTACGGGCTCAAGAACAATGGCTGTTCTAATGTTGTTCTCCTTTGAACAACAGGGGGGGATGAGAACCGTTTCTTGGCGAAGGGCTCAAAACGAACAATGGCTGTTCTAATGCTGTTCTCCCTTGAACAACAGGGAGGGAAGAGAACCGTTTCTTGGCGAAGGGCTCAAAACGAACAATGGCTGTTCTAATGCTGTTCTCCTTGAACAACAGGGGGGGGGGGATGAGAACCGTTTCTTGGCGAAGGGCTCAAAACGAACAATGGCTGTTCTAATGCTGTTCTCCTTGAACAACAGGGGGGGGATGAGAACCGTTTCTTGGCGAAGGGCTCAAAACGAACAATGGCTGTTCTAAGGCTGTTCTCCTTGAACAACAGGGGGGGGATGAGAACCGTTTCTTGGCGAAGGGCTCAAAACGAACAATGGCTGTTCTAATGTTGTTCTCCCTTGAACAACAGGGACGGGGGGGGAAGCCTTGGGGACTTGACGTCGGAAAGGCTCGAACCTTTGGCACTCAAGGAATATTGTCCTCCTTCTGGACAAGTGATGGTGAATCTCGAGGTCGAGGTCCCTTGGCGCACAAAGGGAGAGAGGGTCGTGGTGATGTTTCGCGACGAGAATCTGGATCTCCAATCTGATCTTAGTGGTAAAGTTTCCATATAAATAGCCAGGACATCTCCTTGGCGTGGGGGAAAATGGAGTGAAAGCTTGGAGGGAACGCACAGCCAGGCCGGAGAAAAATGCCTTATCTGTTCATAAGCCTAACTCGATCTGGCGAGGTCGGTGTATGGGGGTGAACGGGGGGACGATAACCTCCTTGTTTAAACATTGGCATCCGGTAGCTGAGATAAGATTCCAAGCCTCGAATCGAAGATGCACGTGGGCAGCATCGTGGTTTTTAATAATATGGGATAGGAGTTGAAATAAACTCGTTCTATCACACCCCTCCATTCCAGGGGAAGTTGTCACTTCGAAAAAAAAAGAGAGAAGGGACAACGATATAGCTCCGTTGTGGGGAACTCGTTTTCTTGTACCAACCGTACCTTCCTGCACCTAACTAGTATTACCTCAATACATATGATTATTTTGATCTTTAGATTACAGGGGAAAATAACCTTTAATACAACTTAATCAAAGAAAAAAAAGGGCATGGAACAATGAAATGATATAAACTTAGTATATACGGGACAAAATAGTTTATACGTAAATTAATAAGAACAAATATATAGACATACAAAAAATTAGACATTGAGCGTTACAAAATTCAGACATATACATTAATTAATTATATTACAAAAGAATCTTAAATTAAGTCGTACAAGACGGTATATACCTACATGGAGATACTAATCCTATGAATACAATTATTCTACGCTATTCGGTAACGCATTTCTACTGAGGGCGTCAGCGACCTGGTTATCGGAACCTTTTATCTAATTTATTTTAAACTGATACTCTTGCAAGAGTAAACTCCAGCGCATGATGCGGCCGTTTGAGTGTCTCAAATTCCTAATATAGGCTAACGGACGGTGGTCGGTTCCTATTTGAAATTCTTTACATATCAAGTACAGCTTGAATTTGTCTATGACCCAGATAATTGATAGAGCTATCTTTTCTCTAGTGGCATATCTCTTTCCGCGTGGTAATAATTGACGACTAGCATATGCAACTGGATGACTCGTTCTGTCATCCACGTATTGAAGAAGTACACCTCCAATGCCCTCGTTGATCACGTCGGTCTTAACCCCAAAAGATTTTTCCGGGTTGGGCAACTTTAAAATGGGGGCAAAAATGAACTTACTTTTGAGCTGATTAAAATGGGAAACAGCGACATCATTCCAACGTAAACGATCGGAGAAATTCTTTTCCTGAAGGGGGCATAGGGGGGCCGAAATTGCAGCGAAATTCGGAACAAATCGCTGATAGGGAGAAGCTGATCCTAGGAACGATCTTAATGGCTTCTTTGTAATCGGGAGGGGCATGTGGGCGATTGCCTTAATCTTGTTCTCGTGGGGACCTAACTTGCTTTTCCTATTTTGAAACCCAAATATTTGATGGTTTCGTGAGCAAAATGGCATTTGCTGGGGCCAATGCTGAGGCCATTTTTACGCAGTCGCTCAAAAAGAGCTAATAGGGTGGGTAAATGGTGATTCCATTTAATTAGTTCTTGTAGTTGACTCTTCGGACGTGGTGTCAGCTGCGCGTCACTATCCAGGTCAGAGGGTTCTAAAGACTCGCCTGGTAGGGAAGGAGGAGGGTAATCGGCATCAGGTTGGATGCACACTGTCTGGATTACATTAAGGGACTCCGCGGGGCAATCCTCTTTCCATTACCGATGCTTCGTCCAGTTCTACGAAGGTATCTCCATGGGCGCGTTGGGGGTTCTTTTTTTCTTGGGGTCCAGGGACAGTCTCCGTGTCCTTGTCTGGGGCCTTATCACCTAAGGGCGTTAGTGATTCACACTCCTCTTTTGCCGTCCTAAAGTCCTGGTTAGGGGTCTCCGAGAAATCGGACGGTATCGGGGTTCTGATGGGGACGGGCTCCTGGGCTTCTTTCTTATCTCGGCCTTGAGGAAGGGCGGCCTGAAACACAGGATCGAAACTTACTTGGGGGCTCTGTCCTATAAGTACGGAACAGAATTGTATGGGTGCTACAATGACTCCAGCCCAGCCATTATAATATTGACACTGCAGGTAACATCTAGTGACGGGGAATCGGTTCGCCCGCCCAGGTTGGTCATGTACCACCGCAAATTTTTCGTGGTTAGAGGCCACTGGGAGGAGTTCGTCGGACACGATGAAACACGTACATCCTGTGTCCCTGACGAGAGTCGATACTCGACAGCTGTCCACGCTGCCCTCCTCATATTTCAAAGTTCCCGATGAACTTTTACCAAAAACAAAATTTACCTGGTGGCCTGAAGGAGGGGGAGAAGTTTCTGCTTGGGTCAGCACCACCGGGGGAGCCGGGGTTGCATTAATCTGGTGAACTTGGTGGGCTGGTCCGCTTTTAAGCCTAGAATTTTGGGGGCAATTCCAGCTCATGTGGTTTTCTACACCACAGGTGAAGCATATTGTTGGTCGCTTCGGGAAGAGAGATGGAGGAGAAGTCTTAACGGGAGGTTTGGAGTCCCGTTGTTGGTTTTGGGGAAAGAAGTTTTGGGGTTTTACGGGGCTCGGAAACTTTGTCAGCTTTCCTGGGAAGGAGCGCGAGTCCGTCCTTCTTTCTTCTCGTTGGATTTCTTTTTCTCGTTCTTCTCGTTGTATTACTCTTTCCCGTTCCTCTTGTCGGATTACTCTTTCCCTTTCTCTTTCTACCTTTTTTCTTTGAACTTCTGCTTTAATCCGAGCTAATTCAATCTGAAGCTCAGCTTGTCTTATCCGTTCCTCTCTTTCTCTTTCTTCTCGTTGTATTTCTCTTTCACGTTCCTCTCGTCGGATTACTCTTTCCCTTTCTCTTTCTTCCTCTTTTCTTTGCTCCTCTTGAATGTACTCAATTAGTTCTTTTCCGGAAAGTCCCAAGGATTCTCCTTGCGCTTTAAAGATTTCAAACTGAGTCATCTTTGCACTTGGGGGCGCACTAGTCAACCAACTAAAATTCCTTGCAACAAGAATTATGCCTCTAGAGAATTAGCCTACCTAAATATGGGCACTGACCTATTCGTACTTGGTTTCTCAATCTAAATAACCACTGACTAAAATCACAAAAAAAACACAAACAAATTATTATAACCGTTCCTTGAGCTACTCCAGCTTCTTAAGTTTAAAAAAAAAGGGGGATAGCAATCGTTAAAACAAAAGCGAACTACTATATTCTATTATTATAACGAATAACACTATGCTTTACTCGACTGAGACCAGTGTTTGCAAAGATATAGCGTTAAACCCCACACACCTGATACCAAATTTAAATAGTATATATATATATATGTCGTAGAATGACTCCCGACGATACCATATATATACTATTCGTTGAGGGAACTTCCTTAATTATCTTTAGAGTGCGTTACTGTCTGGCGGCCGATATTATGTATCTTCAAAATGCTTAAGAAGTGGAACTGAGCTCAAGGATAATAATATTGCTATCATTAATAAAATAGAGTTTTATTAATAATAACTATAAACAATACACAAAAACGGAAAATATTGACATAAACAGAATGGAAAGGGTCGTGGAGACTCGGGCTAATCCAAGGATTTAAGGGATTAAAAAAAGGTAAAACAAATATAGAGTTAAAGAGATGGGATGGTTCGATAAACAATTTAAAGCACAGGATAGAATTGACAAAAGGGATCAATACTCCAAAGGTGACGTTTGGCTTACGTAACTTTTCATTAGGGTGCAGTGGAAGGTATTTGAAGGAATATTCGGTCCGCTGGCGAGTTCCAGCCGAAGGGGGGGGGATAAAAGGATCCCGACGAGGCGTCTTGGAAAGGAGAACCGTTACTCGACGAACGGCTTGAAGAACAATGGCTGTTCTACTTTGTTCTCTTCTGAACAAAGGGGGGGGAGAATGAGAACCGTCTCTTGTCTACGGGCTCAAGAACAATGGCTGTTCTAATGTTGTTCTCCTTGAACAACAGGGGGGGTGAGAACCGTTTCTTGGCGAAGGGCTCAAAACGAACAATGGCTGTTCTAGGTTGTTCTCTTCTGAACAAAGGGGGGGGATGAGAACCGTCTCTTGTCTACGGGCTCAAGAACAATGGCTGTTCTAATGTTGTTCTCCTTTGAACAACAGGGAGGGTGAGAACCGTTTCTTGGCGAAGGGCTCAAAACGAACAATGGCTGTTCTAATGCTGTTCTCCTTGAACAACAGGGGGGTGGGATGAGAACCGTTTCTTGGCGAAGGGCTCAAAACGAACAATGGCTGTTCTAATGTTGTTCTCCCTTGAACAACAGGGACGGGGGGGGAAGCCTTGGGGACTTGACGTCGGAAAGGCTCGAACCTTTGGCACTCAAGGAATATTGTCCTCCTTCTGGACAAGTGATGGTGAATCTCGAGGTCGAGGTCCCTTGGCGCACAAAGGGAGAGAGGGTCGTGGTGATGTTTCGCAAAGAAAATCTGGATCTCCAATCTGATCTTAGTGGTAAAGTTTCCATATAAATAGCCAGGACATCTCCTTGGCGTGGGGGAAAATGGAGTGAAAGCTTGGAGGGAACGCACAGCCGGGCCGGAGAAAAATGCCTTATCTGTTCATAAGCCTAACTCGATCTGGCGAGGTCGGCGTATGGGGGTGAACGGGGGGACGATAACCTCCTTGTTTAAACATTGGCATCCGGTAGCTGAGATAAGATTCCAAGCCTCGAATCGAAGATGCACGTGGGAAGCATCGTGGTTTTTAATAATATGGGATAGGAGTTGAAATTAACTCGTTCTATCACAGTCCTTCTAGTGTTAAACAGATTTGACCAATTTGAATTTATGTAGTAATAAGTGAAAAACTCAATAGCCAGTTATGGTATATGATAGTAAATCCATGGTATAGGAGCATTTAATTTTTTTAGGAAACTAGTTTCGGTATGAAGTTTACCATACCCTCTTCAAAATTCACTACGCAGCCTCGAGGTCAGGACAAAAGAATAAGATTAAAATTTTTGCCAGACTGCTTATCAGACAATGTCACACCCTGCACATTCAACCACATGTAGAAAGAAGGCCATCAACCAAGAAACGCCGTTTTGCAAAATAGACCTATTGGCCTTGTTAGATAGCATTTAAGTCACCAAACAAGACTGCCACCTCCAGTTCAAGGTTCAACGCGAAACTCTCCGTGAACTCCAAGCAAACGAAAGTGCAACTTAATTTGCTGAAACAGTGCAAATTGACCCTTATCCGTGTTTGACTAAATATTCAACACTGCCTTCGAAAAAAATTGGATGGTTATTCAAAAATAACATATGGAAGAAAACTTCAAACCCTACAAAGAATATTCTTAATTTTTCTTTTTACTACTTTTCGCGAGATCAATAAATTATCATTGGGTACGGCCTATTCTTCGCGTTTAAAAATAGTGATTAATTCTCCCTTAATCATTTTCTTTCTATAAATAAATTTTGTAGAAGTGATCGGTCGAACATTGCTTTCTTAAGTGGTTTTGTATATGAAGCTTTATCCCATAGTGACTGTGAAATATTTAGAGATCCCCAGGCGCCTTATGACTGCCTTTAAATTACTTAAATCTAACAAAAATGTTATGCTAAGAAAATCGGATAAAACTAAATATATTGTTCTGTTAGAAAAAAATCTTAGACGGAAGAATTACAGAAATTATTCAATGATTCAAACATTTATGAGAAATTATCTTCCAACCCATTGAATAATAAAACAGATCTTCACCAAAACTCACACAAAATTGGTTAAAAGATCCAACTCAAAACTTCTCCATCGTTTTAAACTTACCAACCCATCACTTCCATGTATGTATGGTCTGCCGAAAACCCACAAAAGAGGAACGCCACTCCAACCTATTATATCGTGCATCGACTCTCATTCATACAAGCTCTCGAAGTGGTTAGCCTTCTTTCTCGCTGAGGCCGTTGGATTGATCTTTTCTTCACACATAATCCATTTCTTTGATTTTATTGAAAGATTTAGCAGAAATAACATAGAAGGTAGCCGCCTAGTTAGCTTTGATGTTGATAGCCTGTTCTCCAACTTCCCAGTTTTGAAGCCCTCGATGTTCTATCTAATGTATTAGACAAGGCGATATTAAACCTCAGAGTAGGCAAAAATAAAATTATAAATCTTGTAAAACTATGTGTTACTGACAAAAATATGGGCCTAGCATGGGCAATCCTTTATCGCCCATATTATGTAATCTTTTTTATGGAACATTTTGAAGTTACCTTACTCTCTTCTGTTATTTCACCTCCAAATTTTGTATAATTTAGGTATGTAGACGATGACATATGTATTTTACCTATAAAAAGTTTAAATTCTTTCGATAATTTCCTTAGAAATCTTAACGACCTTCATTCCACCATCAATTTTAAAGTAGAATGAAAAAAGATAATTGTATAGCCTTCCTCGATGTTAAAATTGTAAGAGTCATTGAACAACTTAGATTCACTGTGTACCGTAAACTGGCCCATTCTAACTCATACATCCACTTCTTTTTTGATCATAAAAGCCGTTGCAGCAGGTATGTTCTTGAGAACACTTGGAATCTGTAATCCTTGCTTTTTTGAAGACGAGATTACATATTTAACCTGCACATTTATTGGATTAAATTATCCCCTCCACGTCATCAATGAGAGCTTATCTAAAGCTAAATCTAAATACTACCTCCCCAAGGATAAAAACGACGTGAGTAGCAGGAATTCTCTATCCCTCCCATTTTCACGCCTACTCAAAGGAATACACAGAGTTATTTCTCCATATCAAGCCACGTTTGAGGAAGGTGTATAGGTAATCCCGTGTGAATCCACTAAGTGTCCTTGTTTACATAGGAGAAACTGGGATAACATTTAAAAATGGAATATATGAACATAAAGGTAATGTCAGGTGAGACAGTACTACATCCAGTATTTTTAATCATGTTAGCAATTTTAACCACCAAATAGATTATTCTAAGTCTCGAATAATATACAATTGTGAAGATTTCCGTGAAATAAAAAACGTAGAATCGATACAATAAGAGAAATTCCTAATTTCATTCTTCCTGACGGTCAATTTGAGTGTAGCTCGTCTCACAGAAACCTGATCGTAAACAGTATGGTAAACTTCATACCGAAACTAGTCTCGTAAATAAACTATATGCTCTCATGTAGCAATATTTTTAATCTGATTTACCTCTTTCAATGCAGATAAAGTCAACCTCCTTTAAATATTTTAACCCCTGACTCTTTTAACTCTGAACTGGTAACCCAGCTGCACTAGTTTGTTTTTCAATTTGACATAGACTTTTACTTATTCCAGGCCTCTCTTCTTAATCAAATAATGGAGTGATTCTATAGTTTCTACATATTTTACTCTTGGGTCGTGTATTCTGATGCGACGATGAATTGTTCTCTCAAAATAACCGTATTCATTTTCGAAATGACGATTAGGATATTCTTTCAGAATTCTTTGTGAACTAAAATGATTTTTTCCTCCCAAAGCTCGAATTGGGATATTATCTTCTTTATTAAGTCGTGTTTTTTTAGCTGCAATGAAAAAAATATATATTGCAAATCTAAAGTAAATGCTAGTAAATATTTCGAACCATCGAAAATTAATTTGTCACCTTATTGTGGTGATATTTTCAATATTTTTCTAAAAGAGTTTCTACAAAGAGCTGTATGAGTCAAATACTCGGTCTTTTTAAGCAAGTAGTGCTGCCAATGGAGGACAAACTCCTTATCAATTAATAAAACTCGCCTTTAAATATGTTTACATTATTTTGTTCACCCCATATAGCTTTCACCCTTTCATTATAAACTTACTATTGGAGTTGATCTTTGCTTCATCCGGTATATACTAGATATCCTCTCAAAACCTAAACATTTATACCTTCAAAACTACTTCCTATAATATCATAACTAAATTTGTTTTAACTCGATTAATACACGACTGCCACATTTATGGGTAATCTTTATTAATCTCGTTTCAAATTCTGCCGTTAGATTTTCCTTTAACACCTATATTTTTTTCTAAATGTATAACGGAAACAAGTAATTTAGGGTGTTCCATATGAATTAACCCATAGAAGTTAATTTTTGTGTTAGGGTGGCCATTTAAAGAAGTGTCAACCAAATGAGATGTAAAGAAGTTGGATTGAACTGCATGCATCCTTCCTCAAAACAATAATGATTTGTATTTACTCAATATCATTCTGGCCTTACTGTCAATTATTTGAAATGTTCTTCGAAAACATTCCTTCAAGTTCTAAAATTTTGAAATGCACTTAACTTCAAGATGCAAATGCGTCTAAAACCAAGAATTTTGAAAACCTAAAGGAACAATCTCAATTGTTATTATATTTAATTGTTTGTTAATTTTTACTAAAATCGTTTTTTAACACTATTTATCGAATAATAATAAAATAATTGTATGTAATTTTATTTAGATTTAATTTTTTCTTAAAATTTTCTCTCATTTGCCTTTCTTCTTTAAATATAACAAGTTATATTTAGTTTTTGTTGTTCAAACTATTAGTCTTTCGAAGTCTTTCAGGAAACTTGTTCAGCATTATATTCCTTCCATTGCTTTTGACGAAGATATTCGCTTAAAGGCTGCACAAACTATTTGTGATACATCCTTGATTCATTTACTAGTCACCCTTACTTTGCAGGACATGAGAAAAACAACGACTGTGAACACAACTTGATCTCAATGGGGGCTACAGCAAAGAATATACTGCGTCAAACATTACTACAAGACAGGCTCGTTCAAGAAAGTGCAGCACACTTTCGTGCATCAGTTCCAATGTGAAAAATCCCCCTCCAAGAGCAGAATTCAGGACTTAGTGTACCACTTCGAGAACTGTGGGACAGTTGATAACCTTAATGCAGCCAGTGACAACCGTCCAAGCCAGTCAGGACACCCCAGGAAGCGTATAGCTGAGCTGTTCGAGAGCGTGAGAGAGTCAGTTCAGCAGAGTCCAAAACGCTCTGTGCGCAAGCGAAGTCTGTCCCTCGCTATATCCCGTGAGACTTGCAGTAGAGTGCTAGTAATGGATGTAAAGGCCTAGCCATACAGAATACAGAGAAAGTAGACCCCTTTAGCCTCGGGCAACGAGCAAAGAAAGGCTATGACAGTGAAGATACTAGAGAAGATTCAGGAGACCCCAACTTTCCTTAACCTCCTTTCACCTCAGATCAAGCTCACTTCCATTTTGAAGGAAGGGTAAACTCAAAGACAAATGTCTTCTGTGGGACCTCCAGACCAAATGAGGTAGCCACCAAGCTCCTACACTCCCCTAAGAGCACGGTATGGACTGCAATCTCAGCCAGAGGCATTATTAGACCATTCTTCTTTGAGGAATCTGGCGCGACAGTGACAGTCACCAAGGAGCAGTATGTTAAGGTCCTCAAAAGCTTTGAGAGGGAGTTGCAGACCCTGTTTCCCTTACTAATTTGGAAGTTCTGATTCCAACAAGATGGAGCAAGCTCTCACACCTCAAACCTTTGCCGAGATTGACTAAAAGAGAACTTTGGTCGCTGTGTGATCAGTCTCAAGACTGATTTTGAGTGGGCACCTCACTTTCCAGACCTAAGCACCCAGATTTCTTTCTTTGGGGCTACCTTAAAGACAGAGTGTACGCATGGAGACCCAGGACCATCACAGAACTCAAGGAAGCCATCAGAAAGGAGACAAGAGCGGTTTGTAAGGACGTCATGGACAACTTTGTGCTGCGCCTCAAGAAATGCACAGAGCTAAATGGAGGTCATCTCTAGAATAAGGAAGAAAATTCCAAAGACTCTTATGTTTTGATATGATGTTTTTAAACACAATAAACTAATTATCACCAAAGTTTCATTCCTTCCCTTAGAAAATTAAGAAATGAGGCATATAGAATTTTAGGCCTGTTTTTTTTGAGGGGGGGTCACCCTGTAATTATTTGTCCTGTAAATTAAATAGTTAAAAAAATACTCAATTTTCCTAATTCGGGACAAATTTAACAAAGAACATTGAATTGATTATAATTATAAGAAAAATCAAATTTAATCGTAAGAAATATTCGAAATTATCCCGGACGACCCTAATGCTAAATTTCGTGGTATGACCAGTTGTACGCCGTTATACGCACACTGGTCTACTGGCCGACCGAAATTAAGGCTGCACCTGGGGATGGCTTTAAGAGTGCTTTAAATACATAATTGCTAGGCCAAGGAATATTCAAACAAGGCTACAAAAATATACTTTAATAGGACTAAAGATTACATATACATATAAGGCAAGTTAAATGTCAATGCGATTAAACATTGATGGTTGACGGCTAAGATGATTAACACTATCAATTAAGTTTGAACCGAGGGAGAATTAACTAAGAAATGATTTTACAATTATGCAAGTTCTAGAGCAAAGAGGATCTTTGAGGTTCGACACGGAAAAGGTGGGACGAGCGTGACGAAGCGGGGGTTAAATCCCTTTTACCTTGATGTGCGGCGTGTAGGACCAGGAAGGTAAGTTCGACCTTGAAATTGTAGTCATCCCACGAGACGCTCAATCTAACTTCGGGAAGTTGAAGATGGAGAGCCTCTTATCCTTTAAGAGGCAAATGGAGGATGCTTCTGGGATGGCTCTTCCGATCCTTAAATTCAGAAGACGTGGTGAAAAGGGTTGATGCGCGCCTAAAACTATCCCGAAGTCTCGAATATATTCCTCGAAATTATCTAGACTGGGAAAGAGATTCATCGACAACAGACTTCCTTAATTGCCTTGGTCCGCGATAAGGGTCCATAGCCAGAAGTCACGAAGTCCCCTTAATGTTCTTTCCATTATTCTAATTTTTGCAGTATATAGGGCAGACGAATTTAGAGCGGTCAACGGCGAACTGCGGAAGTCAGGTGGGGTCGGGGGGAGAGTAATTCCTTTTCTCTTTCCTTATTATTTCACACTATAAATAGCTGAGAAATGGAAAGGTTGCGATACATGGCTGAACAAAGAAAAGTGTTTAGTCTAAAAAGAAATGTGTCTTCACATGAAATGAAAAGATAGAAAACATTAATGGAAACAGATACTACGGAGAGACGAAAGAATAATAGAAATCACATGGGTGAAAAGAGAAAAGAAAGGTTGTCCCCCCATCTCCCTAAATCTCATCGACCCCAAATGCAATTAAATCTGCATAAATACTTCTACAAATTCGAAGTACTGATACGACAGGGAACTTCGAAAGCTCAAAACTCCCTATAATGCGATGAACGCAGTAAATCATTTGGACAGTCATCGTTTAATTACCTTCAACTTAAATTACTCATTCCGCTCAATCTTCACGTTCATTGTATCTTCCAGCCATGTTTATAGTCGACTTTACCACTCTCGCCTGCTTATAACGGCATAATGCCTCTTTTATGAAAGTGTTCAATTACCACTCTACTCCTGTACTTTGCATATCTCAGTCGATACCAAAGTGATGGCGAATTAAGGTCCCTTCCTGATTCAGGGTGACTGCGTAAGGAAAGGGTAGAAAATAGTATGACTATTTACCCTTTGGAGTGAGATAATCAGAAAGTGATAGCAGTAACCCGTTTCTGTAGTACGTCCATCTCCTAGTGCCCTTTATTTCTTGCCATTTAAATGCGAGGACTGGCATACAAGGTGGAAAACTATTTGAGACCCATATGTTTTCCGTGTCATAATGGTAGGATTAAAACCCACTTATACAGCAACTTTAGCACCTCTAATTCAGCATGCGCAACTAAATCGGCGTAAAGAATTCTTGTGCACTGAAATAAAGAAAAAGTGATATTTTATCTCTTCTCAATTGTCACATTTTAAAAGCTCTTAAAAGAAAAATAATTGCAGCACATAAGTAGCCATTTCTTTGTAGCTGCTGGGAATGCGTGTTTTGACTCCAGAAGTAGGGGGCCCAAACTTGGTGATTCTATTATTTACTTTTAGAGGTAGTGGTCATGTATTGCAAAGTTTGTACATTTTGTCCATAGTCTCACGGACCGTGTTGAAAGTTTACTTCTTAACAAATTTTCTACTTTTGAAGACTTATTTGCAACTTGTTACGTTTGTATTCTATTTGTTACTAGACTTTATTTAACAAAATTTCTAAGTTTAAAAATTCTGTGTTGACGATCTTTTCGGTCTCGAAAACAATGAGAGTGACCAAGGTATTCTACTTATCCATAATCCTTTTCACTAAACTTGATTTCCCCTAATTAGTAAATAAGACTTTATTCCTCATCATTTAGACTCTTGATAAAGTCCAATTCACCAGGTTTGAATGTCCCATATTAGACGGGTATACATATATATGGGAGATCTGAATTTAGGAGGAAATGTTTTCCATAACATCTAAATAAAATCCATCCTAAAACTCTTACGTTCTCGCCTCTATAACAACACTGCATGCTCCTCCTTTTCAATTTTATCCTATTATTATTATCCCCAATAAAAGTAGTTGCTTTTAATCCGATTATCATTCCTTTATCGTTTATTCTTGTGCTTTACGTATCTCTTATTTTCATTCCCTTGGACTCAGTCAAATTTTCATTGTCAAACATTTTCTCTCTTATCCAGTTAATCACTCATTCTCACTTTCCCACACACAGTTAGTTACTCAATCTGGTTCACTCAGTCTCACTCGCTCACGTACACACTATAATTCTTTTCACTCACACATTCTTAATCATCTGGCCTAGTCACCCTCATAACACTCACTCTCACTTAGTCATTAACTATCACTTAGTCTCACTCACACACACTCACTAACTAATAGTCTCTCCATCACTAACTTAGTCTTACTCAGTCAATCACTCTTACTCACACGTTAAATAAATCAGTTACTATCTTTTCAATCACAGTGTCACATTTTTACTTACTCAATTTAGCACACTCACTCACTCACGAATTCTTACTCTCTTATTCTCCCTCACACATATACAGATACCCATAATTCTCACTAAATTTCTCATATAGAGTTCCTCAGTCAATCTGATTCACTCACTCAAATATTTTCACTAACGCACTCTCAATCATCTGGATTACCCTCCTTTTTCTTACTAAATCAAACACTCAGACTCACACACTCTCTCAGTGTCCATCACTTCCTCACTTTTCACTTACTAATTTAGTCTCACTCATTCCCACTAACTCACACGCATTTTTCATCTCACTAACTTACTTTCACTCACTCAATGACTCGGATTCTCTAAACCTTACTCAGTCTATATCTAACTCTCACCTATCAACACACTCGCTAACCTTTACTATATCTCATTCAGTCTCACTCCTTCAGTAAAACTTATATATATATATATATATATATATATATATATATATATATATATATATATATATATATATATATATATAAGAGGTAGAATAATAGAAACCAGGGGTGGGACGAGTCTCTTTAATTCTGACGTTTCGCTGCTCTGGAGCTTCCTCAGAGTGACATGAAACGATCATAAATGGTAGAAAGTGTGGGGATAGTGTGTAAAATATAGCTAGAAAAGGTGGTATTTTACTAAGAGAATACGTGTGCCAGGTTGACTGGATACCTCAGTAGTTCTTCAGTAATGAAAAAAAATTCTGATTCTGATTAAGTTAAAGTGGGTGCATGTAAGCGAGGACGATAGAGTGTGTGGGTAGATAGATAAAATAGACAAGCGGAGAAAAGAGAAAGAAGTGTGGTAGGGTGCAAAGAGATGCCTAGAGCCTGGTGATCAGACCTTTCACTTTTATTATTTTTTGGTAGCGTGTATTCTTTGTTGTTTCTGTAGATTTTTAATAATTATAAATAATTATTTATGGCGTTCAAGCCATTTGTCTGAATAATTTTTTAGTTCAATTTTGTGTGTTATGCATTGCTTATTTGTTTGTGTTTTTTATTACATTTTAGGTGCCTGCTTATTGTTCTTGGTATCATTTGTATTCGTGTGTGTTTTAGTTTTTTTTGTTTCTTCATCTTTAGTAGGGTTCTTTTCGTAATCGGGGTTTTTTCACAATCTTGGTTTAAACTTGTCTTCATCTGTGGTTTGTTGTCGTAGTTTTGAGTTTCTTATCTTGTTCAGTTGTCTTCTTCTTCAAGTTCAGGCTTTACATCTCATTATGCATAGACCGGCACTTCGTCTCCGCCAGCCACTCGGTTGGCGGAGCTGGGAAATCTGGCGCGATAGTCTGCTCTTCTGTTCTAGGGAATCAAATAAGTGATATCTTCACTCAGTTCCCGATTAACCAGATCCTGCATTTTCCTAGGCCGTTCTTCTATTACTTTGTTGATGGGAATTATCCCCGCCTCTCTGTGAAGATCTTCTTGCCGTCTTCTTTCTTCCCTGCGTGTACCCGTGATTAGGTACATGCATTTATTTTGCACTACTTGAAGACGCCTCTTTTGTGTTTTTGAGACACATGAGAGGGTGGAGGCGGAGTAAAGCGGCGTAGATATTACAAGGGCATTATAGATCTTCTTCTCGTTGCTTTCACGTAGATTTCTAAATGTATATAGAGTTCTGACAGCGGCCGAGGCTCAAGAAATTCTTTCTTCGACGTGCTTCTTGTACCCGGTAGAGGTGATTTTCATACCGAGTACATTGCATTCGTTGGTATAGGGATATCGCGTATCCCCCATACGCACGTTTGCTCTTAGGGTGCGTCCAATGGGGATACCTTGAACTTCTCTTGGTTTGTTCTTATCTTCCACTGAGCCTCGTAGTTTTTCAAGTTCGCGATTTCCATCGCTGTCATGCGAGCTTGCCACGGCGCATTCCTCCATGGAGATACGATTATCTGGCTTAAATCATCGGCGTACTAAATATTGAGGGAAGAGGGGATACACAGGGGCTGGGATATCAGCGGTGTATATCGAGTAAAGGGTGGGGGACAGACACCCTCCCCTGCGGGAGACCCGCAGTGAGCGGAAACTTTGGTCCGTCCGTGTACCCTAGACTGACATACGCCGCTCTCTCCATGACGTAGTCACAGAGAGTTCTTTCTAAGTTTTCACTTAGACCCAGCCGTAAGATCTTATACTGCACGCCCCGCTGCCACACCTTATCAAACGCCTTTGGTACATCCCGACAAACGATATCCACATAACTCCTGTCCCGTTTGTCTTGGGCATGCTTTTCCGAAATGACATTGATTGCCATTTCTGTACTTCGCTTCTTTCTAAACCCTAATTGACATCGGTTGTAGAGGGAGTTTTCTTCCAGGTAAGACACCAGTCTCCCGTTGAAGATCTTCCCTAAGAGTTTCCCGCCAAATTCCAATAGTGAAATTGGGCGGTAGCTCTCTCTCAACGTTGGGTCCTTTCCATGCTTAGGCAAGATCATCTTTGCCGTCTTATAAGCATCTGGGAAGTACCCTGTATTCAGACATGCGTTAAAAATACGTCTCATTCCTTCGATGATGTTAGCTGGTGCATTTTCGAAGTTTACCTTCGTAAGCCCCAATTGGCCTGGGGCTTTTTGTCGGAATGAGCGGAGTGCGCCAAGGATCTCTTCTTCGGTGATCTCGTCGTCTCCGTCATGCAGTCTATCCAGCTGGTGATGAGGATGCGTTCCGTGTATTTCTGTGTTAAGCTCGTCTACGATGTTGTTTTCGAACTCTATATCAAAATCTTCGTTTTCTTCTTCTAATATGCTGAAGATTCTTTCCCAATAACGCCGGAGTATTACTTCGATGTTCCTTTCTTCAGTTTCAATGGATCCATCTTCTTTTTAGATTTCCATTTCCTTCTTTTTCCCAGATGATCCTCTAGACTTTTGACTTTCTTCCAAAAGTCTTTTGGGAGATGTATCTTGATCGAAACTCTCGATTGCATCGTCTTATTGTCTCTGTTGTTGTTCGAGGATTAACTCGCTCCACTTCGTGGTAGCGAGTCAATTGATGCATTTCTGATATTAAACTCGTATAGTACTCTCAATTATCCGTAGAGTTCTTTCATGTACCCAGTCCACCTGTATGAGGAGATGGTTTTATAATGGGTTTTGGGGATGCAAGCCCTATCTGCATTTATAAGATGTTCGTTGAGGTCGTCGAGTGCCTCGTCTATCTCTTCGAGAATTGCCTCGTCCAGATTTGGTGGGTGATAGGCCTCGAGAAAACCTGCGTACCGTGCCCAGTTTGCTCTCCTGTAGTCTTTTCTGACTTGAGCTGGGACTTGTATAGGGTTCCTGTTGATGGTAAGTAGGATCCTTATATGATTACTACATGGTACCCGGACTGGTTCCATGTAGTAATTGAACGGCAGCTGACGATTAGCCCGACAAATGTCTGGTTTTGTGGCACTTCTTCTTCGAGTAGAGGTTGAGAAGTCTGGGCCTATTCTATGGACCATATTTCGGTCCATTATTGTGTCCAGGCACCTTCCATTTCCATTGAAGGTCCTGTACACAGATTCCCGACATCTGGCATTAAGATCCCCCTAAAATATGGTGGGGGTCTTACTGCCAAATAGGCCAGAGAGAGAATGGATTGGCAAATATTCTCGTCTCGGCGGCTGGTACCCGGTGGCGATGACCAGCTTTCCTATATCGAGTTCGACCTCTATTGCAAGATAGGATTCTTCCAAGTTTCTTATTGTCTGGTACTTGATCCCTCTTTTAATGGCGATGGCAGCACCGTCGTCCCGCTCTTGAGAGTAATTCGTGATTAACACTTCGTAGTTCCAGATCTTCATTTCGGAGCTACGAGTGTCAATCCCATGTTCAGAAATCAAGATGACATCTGCATCAATCTCCCTGAACAAATTTCCGTAGAGAATTCTTTTCGCTGTCCAGCAGTTGGTATTAATTTCCATGATTCTTAGTGAGTTCCGTTCCATTGTGAGATGTATTTACCTGTGTTTCTTCTTGGTCTTTTTGTTTTTCTTGGCCTGTGGGGCGGGTCTGGGGTGCCCAGGCTTTACGATCTTCGGGGGAGGACTAGGAGTTTTTGACCGACTCTTCGTCGCTCTTGTGCGAGTGCATGGGCCCTCGTCACTATCCGAAGATGTGGTCTTTTCTTCTTCTTCGGATTCCTCCGATGAGGGAGATTCGATGACCTCTTTCAGTCCAGTGGCTTTTTCCTGATTGTTATTATTCCTAATAACACTATCCTTGAATGCCTTGCAGCATTCTGGGTCATCAGGCACGATGATGCATGACAGGTTATTAGCCTTTAATAGCGCGTTTAATACCTGGTTGTAGTTTCCAGATTTACCGCATTTGCCACGTTTGCATGTGTAATGCAGATGAGTATTTTTGCACTTAGATCGTTTGTGAAGACGATCGGTGAGGGAGTTGCCATCGCTGAGGCCATCCCTTCATTTCTCTTCACAGGGCTTGCATAGGTTGTAGTTTTCTTCTTCTTTTCTTCATCTTTCATTTTCTTGATTATTTCCATTCTCTTTGGGCAGTTAAGGGCCATCGTTCGATGGGGTCCCTTGCAGTTCATGCACTTTTTGGCAGTGATTTTGCAGGAGTCATATCTATGACCCTGTGTGGCGCATTCGCTGCACCAAATTGTTTCCTTTTGGGGGCAGTTGGAGGTTGTGTGTTTTTCTAACGCATAACAGACGAAGCACATCTGGATGCTGTGGTATCTTTCGTGTTCAATATTGCAGCCTGGGATCCTCATGTTAAAAATGAGGAGTCCCTCCGTTGACCCCTTGTGAGCCATTTCGGTAGTTTGAAAGATCACCTTGAAGACATGGATATGGTCTCGAAATTTGGTGACTTCCCTGACCTAAGCCCATGTGTGGTTCCTTTCCACCTCGCTTTTGATGTCTGCGGGAGAGTTCTCTCCCACCCAGCTCTCTACCTTTCGGCTGATCACACTCCTATTGGCAGAAATTGCTGGTGGGGTTTTTGCTTCCAGGTCCATTTCCTTTAGCACTTCGGCCCCTTCTGCGGATAGGAGCCGGTCTATATCCTTATTTTCACCGCATATAGCGATGAATCCATTGGAGATGTCAATTAACTTGATTAGTGCAATCCTTAACTTTACAAATAAGGATTGGCGCACAGTCTTCTTCTCGGGGGTCTGTTTTCCAGCTATGGTCAGTAGGGAGACCCTCTTAGGGAGGGCCTCAATCGTCGTGGGCGTCTTCTTTCTTCTTTCTTACTGTTCTTTTCTTCCTCTGTAAAAAATGTGTAATTATTATGTTATGGGTGAGAAAAAGTGATGTCAGAAGTGGTAAAAGAGGGAGAGTCAAGAGTTAGGTTTGATTTCGATGTGTGAAAAACGCTCCCATCCAATTTCCTGTTGATCCCCCGCTCGGATTGTGCCGGGATGATGGGTGATGATGGATTGGGTTGGTTCTCGGGTGGGGACCTCATAGGGTTGATCTTGGTTGACTTAATGCATAGCGGCCAAATCAACGACCGCTAAGTTTTTGCCACCCCCTCACGGGTACGTACGCCAAAACTGCATCCAAGTACATAGAAACGGGAGTATTTCCTCTATGATTCTGGCCTGGTCCCCCGAGCGATGAGGATTTGTCCTCCGTCCGGGACTCGCAGTTTTGCCCGAGATTCAAGAAAATTTTTGACTTGTGCTTCTGCTGTGGGATAGGCCTCAAACCAGTTTACACGCAAGTCGTTAATTATGTCAGTCTAAGTGGCCGACATAGTGAAGACGAAATTAATGAAGGGCAGTCATCCGAGCAAGTTCCGACACAGGTCGGTGGACGGGAGCAATGAGGTGGTAAGGCCATCATTTTATTCCAAAACTCGCAGCGAAAAGATATATTAAAATCAATGCAGATCGACGGGGATCCTAATGACTGCCAGGACAGTCGCGTTCTTAGATGGCGAGGCTCAAAAGGCCGTAGTTATTCAGCACGCGTGAAATAACAACGCTCTTCAGAAGGTAGTAAGGCAATGCCACCCAGTCGAATATTCACCCAGCGACAAAAAATAACTTGAACTTGAACTTGATGAAAAAAGTGGTGAAAATGTGTAGTAGTTGCTGATAGTGTTGAAGGAGATTTGTTATTGCCCTGGAGCAGCGGGCATCCCAGGCATGTTTCTTTTTTCCTGTTTTTGTTTCCTTCCTCCATTTTTGTTGGATCAGAGTTAACTGATTTTCCTGTAGTAGTTAACTACTCTTGCCTTGTTTTTTTTGTTTTTACCTTTCCTATATATATATATATATATATATATATATATATATATATATATATATATATATATATATATATATATATATATATATATATATCTTTATCTGTATGAATAATCTATATATATATAGCTTTTCCCTCCGTCGCTGTGTTAGTCATTCAAGCCTTTCAAATGTACTTTTGCTAACTCGTAGCTTTATTTTATTCCTTTTTGAATTTTATTTAGTTTCACCTTTGCGGGCATTTCGCCCCATTTACTTGCCTTGTTTGATTTACTTTCTTTTTTATTGGGTTTAGTTGGGCACTACGCCTCTTTTTGTTTAGATTTTAATTTAATTTATTTTTATGTTTTTGGCACTTCACCTTTTTTTCTTTTTTTCATTCTTAATTGGAGTTTTGGGCACTTCGCCTTTTTTTTCTTTTTTTTATTCTTAATTGGAGTTTTGGGCAGTTCGCCTTTTTTGTCTTCTTACTTGTCTTCATTTAATTCTTCGGGGTTGGGCACTACGCCTCTTTTTTATCTTTGATGTGTTTAAAATCTGTTTAAAATCTGGGTATAAAATCCGTGGTGTGGCACTTTGCCTCTTTTATATTGTCTTTTACTTAGCTTGGCTTGTTTGTAGAGTCAATTCGAGTAGAGGTCTTGCGAACTGATTCTTGCGTCCGGTTATGTAAGTATTTCTCGCTATCTGAACAAGGCTACTTGGTTTACCTTGGAGCACATTCTTCCACTTGGGAATAGTGCTCTCCTTGTAGCCCGTCCAATAGCTTGCTGCGGTATTTCGAGGTCCGCATCTATCTGTGGGAGGATATCGCGTTTGACTTTTTCCCAGGTCTTTTTCCTTAGCCTCTGGAGGACTATATTCAGTGGCTAGAGTCCTGCTCTTGTGGGCAGTTTTGTCTGCCGAATATATTTCAATCTCCTCGCGCCGGTTATAAGCAGTTATTTTCAGTTCATCCTCTCTGTATAAGTTTGAGAGAGGATAAACTGGCTGCCTGCATAACCACCGCGGGGAACACCAAAACTGGTCGCACCAGAATGTTTTACAGTTTCCTGATGTTTTTGGAACTGAGATTTATGAAACTGCACAGTTTTCCAAGTTCTCTTTAGGCTAGGGAGACTCGGCTGTTGATATGCGCCTTATACCCCGTTGAGGTGAGGCGCAGATCCAGGACTTTACCCTCGTTGGAGTACGGGTAAAGCTCGTCTCTGACGATGACGTCGTCCCTTTTCCGGTGGTTCATTGGAAGGATTTTGAAACTTTCGGCGGTTTGTTTTTATCTTCCACATTCTTTCGAATCAGTTGATATTTTCGATTTCGGTAGCTGTCTCCCTTGCCTGAACTCCAGCGTTCCTATAGGAACCGGGGATGATTTTAGTGATGTCTTTTACAAACTGCAGATACATCACATCCTCCCTAACTGCAGCAGGTAAGTCCAACGTGTACACAAGGTACAGCAGCGGACTCAGACAGCTACCTTGTGGAACCCCCGCCTCTAGCTCAAATATGGGTCCTCTATTGCCCTGGATCGAGATTCGGGCTTTCCTCTCCATGATGTAGTCACAGAGGACCCTTTCCAGGACCGGGTTAAGCTGGAGGCCTATAATCTTGAATTGTAGACCTCTTAGCCAAACCTCGGGGAAGGCCTTCTGTACATCACGCAACACCACTTCTACGTACTTCCCTTCAGCTTTGCAGCGGGCTAGCTTTTTGGTTAGGAGGGCAAGGGCTGTATCAGTCCCCCGCCTTCTGCGAAACCCATGTTAATAAGGGTTGTGAGCTTCCAGCTCGGTCAGCTGATCTTGTAGCCTATTGGCTAGAAGCTTCTCGTAGATTTTGCCTACAAACCCCAGGAGGGATATTGGCCTGTAGTCCACTATTTGACCTGGGGGTTTCTTTCCTTTAGAGATAAAAATGATTTAAGCCATTTTTAGCTCATCGGGAAAGTAGCCCGTATTGAGGGAAGCGTTGAAGATGTTAGTGATTCCCTGAATTATCTGCCGGGGGGCATGCACGAGATTATTCTTAGACATCCCGTCCAGCCTGGCGCCTTTTGTTTAAAGGTTTTTATGACTTCTATGACCTCTACCGTTGTTATTGGTCGGTCATGGTCCACCATTTCCCTCCCTTCGTCGACGTAAGCTTGTGGGTGCGTTTGATTTATGATCTGGTTAAGCTCTTCAATCAGATGGTCTTCGAATTCTTGGTCAAATTCCGCATCGTCCTCTGGTGTTATTGAGAAGATTTCCTCCCAGAACGTGCGAAATCTTTCCTCCAGGACCGCCGGATCCTCCAAGTAGTCATCGCCCTCCTTGATGCGGGTCTTTCCTCTACTTGGTAGGCCTTTTAGCTTTTTCACCAGGCGCCAGAATTTATCGGGGGCCATCTCGCTGTCCAACCTGGCTATTAGGCTGTTCCAGATCTCAGCCTGTTGTTGGTTAATAGCTAGCTTTAGCTCGTGGCGTAGGTGAGGGAGTAGCGAGCTTCGCTCCCGATTTGTACCCGCTCTTCTTATCTCCTCATATACCTTCCTGTGCTCCCTGGCGATCTCTTTCATCTCTTCGGTCTAACGAGGTTGTGGAAGAGTCTTGTACCCTGTTATGGGTACGCACTAGCAATCAGTCTCGATGATGAGGGCTGTTATCCTCTCCAGCTCCGCGTCAATCTCCTCTAATGTGGCCTCGCCTAGGTCGGCTGGTTCGTAAACGCCTAGGATTTCTTCGTAGCGTTCCCAGTCGGCCGAGGCATAGCTCTTGCGGAAAGGGACCGGAATCTGGATCGGAGCGAATAAGATAGTGGTTAAGATTACCACATGGTCAATGGGCACTGCTGGTCCTTGCTCGCTATAGTAATTGAATGGGAAGCCATCGCTTGTCATGATTGTGTCGGGCTTGGTTGCTGCCCATGAGGTGATATAGGTCGGGAATTTCGGTCCTATCCTCTGGATCTTTTTGCGTCTTATAATCATTTCCAAGTTATGGCCTATGTTATTCGTGTTACCATAGCCAGCCGTTCGGCATCTGGCGTTGAGGTCGCCCCCTAAGAATACCATTATGTCGTGACCGAACAAGGTGTAAAAGTTGTTAAGGGGCAGGTACGCTCTACGAGGTGGAGGATACGCCGACGCGATCACAAGGTTGCCCACTAATGTAGGCATCTCAATCGCCACGAATGACTCGTCCAGTTCTAGAAGGTGCCTGAACGAGAGATTATTTTTTATTGCAATCGCGGCGCCGTCAAACCTCTCCTGAGAATGGTTCTTAGCAACTACTCTGTAACCTGGTATCTTTATTTGGTACGATTTTGTGTCGATACCGTGCTTCAAAATTAATATGATGTCAGGGTCTAGCACACGGAATATGTTTCCATACGCCGTTGCTTTTCCCTCCCATCCATTAACATTGAGTGTTGCAATCTTCAACCTGTTGTTCGGGTTTTCCATTCCCTTTTCTGGCTCCTAGTGTTTCTTGGTGAAGGGACGCTTTTTCCCGTTCCTCTTCTTTTTATATTCCACCCTGGGTATTTCTATTTCCTCCAGTGTGTCCCTGTAGAGGGTAATATTTTTGTTGTTGAGGGCCTCTTCGTCTACCTCTTCGTCACACTGGGCATCATAATCCCACTTGTAATATTTCTTTTTGATACCAACTAGGATCTTGTTAGTATTATTCTCTTTTGGGAAGGGGAGTTGTTCCGATGCAAAGATCCTGAGGTTCAGCTCATCCGCGTCTAGAGTTCTCCTTGTCACTCGCTTCTTCTTGCCACTCTTTCCAACGATTGGTGTGGCTTCAGTGTCTGAGGACTCCGTTGCAATGGAATCGTCTGAGCTCTCCTTTTCGTTTCTAGTGTCGTTCTTCGACCTGGCAGCAACTTCCCTTTCCTTCCTGGCTTCTATCCTGGGATCCGACCTTTTGAACTTTCTCTGATTCTTCCTGTCCTGTTTTACCGTTGCTTGGTTTTCTTTAGGAACCATTTGGTTCAGGCCATTTTTCTCCAGCATCTAGTTCAGCTCTTTTGCGAAGCATCCTGGCCGGGTTAGATTCCTGACATGGGCATACAGGATGCATGTCAGGATTCTGGTAGACTCTTTGTTTTGAATTTTCAGGTAGGTCTTCTTGACTTTCGCCTCTGGTTGAGCTGCTTTTGCGATTCGGGCATACGGAGGGGGCATTTTCCTAGTCGCCTCTTCTTGACTTTGCGTTTGTTTGTTTCTTATGATCTCCTTTTTCTTCGGACAAGCCATTGCCCTATTCCGGTGTCCCTGTCCACAGTTTATGCACTTTTAGCGAGGACTCTGGCAGCTCTTCCAGTGGTGTCCGGGTTTGCTGCATCTGGAGCATAGCTCCTCGGGTGCTTGGCATTCTCGGGTAGTATGGGCCTCCATTTTATAGCAGCGGAAGCAGAACTGGACTGAGTGGAACTCCTCCCTCTCAATCTGCTTCCAGCTGATTTTGTCGTTAAAAAGCATGAGCCCAGACTTCTTCGCCTTCCTTGCCATGGAGGTTTTGCCAAATACTATTTTAAATACGTGTGCGTATTCGGTGTAATCCCTTCTATTTCGAAATTTCACAATTTCCGTGACTTATGCCCATGCGTAGTTTTTCAAAAATCTTTCTTTATCTCTTCACGGGAATGTTCCCTTATCCAGGGATCTAGCTTCCGGCAGATCACACTCCTGTGTGATTGGATCTGCGAAGGAATAGCTGGTTGCAGGCCAAGCTCACGGAGGATTTCAATCGCAGCCTCTTTTGTCATTGCTTCGATGTCTTTTTCCGTCTCACAGAAGGCGACATAGCCCGCGGGAATCTTCGATAGCCTTATCATAGCTATCTTTAGCTTTCCATACACAGCTTTGAAGACCTTCTTTTTGGAGGGTCTGTTGTACCAGCTTATGGTGCGCAGCTGCACCACGGAAAGCTGGGTTTAGGCCATTTTTCCTGCCCAAGCCCTAGGGGCGACGAACCACTGTGGAGTTGCTCCTGCTTCGTGGTTTGCTGAGTGCTTGCCAACTTTAAAAGTTGATTAGGTTTTCCAAAAGATAAAAAAAAAAATTCTTTACTTTTTAGAGCGCTTGTGGCGGGGAGCAGCCCCCCACCGTTGCAAGTGAGCCTACATGAACATGAACTGCTGGATGGAGGGATGAGATGAATGTGTGTGAACCCGGGTAGGTCCCTCACACGGTTGGTTGTGGCGGATTTAATGATGGGTGGTGATTGAATCAACTACCACCACCCGAGGGGTGCCGCCCCGTCCGGGGTTTGGATATCGATGCTGCTTCCAACTTAAACAGAGACGGTTGTATGTCCCATTGTGGTGTTGGCTGGAAACTACCCTCAATGATTAGAGCGAACTCTTCCCCAAAGCCTTCAGCATCTCCCCGTAACCGCGTTGCCACTGACGCCGAGTTCTAAGTGGGCTAGTCCTCAAACCTGCTTTCCTGGGCGCCCCCAATTATGCCTATCACACGAACAGCATAGTTGGGACGTGGCAAGATGAATGGCAGTTCAGTTCATTTCAGCTCCCCTGCCCCGGCATGGGGAAGGGGGGCGAGGTCGAATTAGCACGACATTCGGGGGTTTGTTGTGCTCTTATAAAAACTCTCTTCTTTTCCCCGTAAGGAAACGTGAATAAATTCACGTATAAAGTCGCGTTGCTTTACCGGCGAAAGACGTCTTCAGAGTTAGATGAATTTTCAGAATCTTTCTATCCCGTCGACAAAAAATTATTAGGACTGCCGGCTTATATACGCATGTGACTAAGCATTGCTCTGACCATCGTCTGAGCTCGTCGCTGATTGGTCAGTCTTCTGTTGAGTCCAGGCCAGTGTGTGGGGCAGTCCAGTGCCGCGAAGTTGTTCCTATGCATCTTTTTACGGTATAGGGAGCAAAGGAAAGAGAAGGTCTACTTGCTCGGCTACGTTCCGACTTATGTTAAAAAATCCAGGGTTAGTGTTCATGTATTCTGACGTGGCTATGAATGCCGCCTCCAATGCCTTCATCCTCCTTCTGTTTGAAGCATATGCGACTGTTCTTGTTTCTCTCCAGCTAATGCGGTGGTCAGCATATCACAGGTGTTCGATGAGAGCGTTGCTGAATCGCCCTGCCCAAACATCCTGCTTGTGCTCCCTTACTCTTTTGACCACGCCCCTGTGTTTCCCATCAAAGTAAGCCTGGAGACAGTCGCTGCACAGTACCCTGTATACCATGGGGTTCCTGTTAGTCTCTTCGGTGGTTTTGAGCGGTAGATGTCTCCACTTTGACACCGGTTCGATGTGCGATTCTGGTAGATAGAGCCAGCTTCCTTCCTACTGCGATAAATAAGGGGGCTAGTATGGATTGAGATGTACCAGTTTCCTTTTCAGCCCCCAATTCATCGCAGTATGAAGGAAGCTGGCTCCATCTAGCTGCATAGAAGCAAGAGTAGTCACGTATGCATCCAAAAGAAGGACGAGGAAGAAATTGAAAGTGGCATTAATATCCGCGTCAGAATACATGAACACCAACTCTACCGTTGTCAACATAAGTCGGAATGTGGCCGAGCAAGTAGTCCTGCTCTTTCCTTTGCCTCCTATACCGTATAAAGATGCATAAAACAACTTCGCGGCGCTGGATTGCCCCACACAATGGCCTGGACTCAACAGGAAACTGATCAATCAGCGACGAGCTCAAACGATGGTCAGAGTAATGTTCTGTCATATATCCATCCTTTCATCTATCCTACAATGCACATTTCCGGCTTCATCTGTTCTATTTATTCAATATTCTTATGTCGGTTTAAATGTAAAGTTTCTTGACCGACCAACAACTGAATTCGTTAAGCAAATCTGTAAAATGACCAGACCAGATATTTTATATAATAATAAAAACCTCAGGAATATGTCAATAAACTGTTCTAAGAACGCGGGTGAATTTTTCTCTCATACACATTCATTATATACTAAGATAAAGTAGTCACTTACAACTATTTTTTTCTCGTGACAATACGTGAATTCCAGTTTCAGTTATTCATTTCTGATGGGTGTAAAATCCCATTGCAATTCAAATCATTTTCTTCAGCTCGGACGCACGATACCAATAATTTTTACTTAACAAACTTGCGCTTCAAAAACTCTCGTCTCTTGCTCGGAAACTCTTTCTTGATTAAGTATTCATAGATAAGGATCACTGTATCAAATCCCTGCAGACCTACTGAAATGGGTACAGGTTTAGAAGAATAACCCAACTTCTTACCCATCTCCTCTTTACACTATTCTTAAATTCACCAATTATATTTAGAAAGAACTTTTCAAAAACATTTTAGGGTATATTCCTCAGTTAGTCCTTGACTTTTATTGTGTCTGAATAATCATACTTTCAACTAATTTTGTATTAGCACTATCTCTATTAATCGAGTATTTTGCTCACACGATAGGTTAAGAAATTATTTACACTAATCTCTTACAATGTTTTGTCCGACCTTATCAAACAAATTTCTATCGAATACTTCCTCTGATACAATTTCTTCTCTCTCAAAAGAAAAAGAGTTTAAAACTCGGTTCTAAAAGGGAAATTCTACAATGTGAAGGAATTGAATGGGACTATTTGCAATCTCCAGCGCTAAGTTTTGCCTCTTCTCACAGAAATAAACTGTAAATTGTTTAGCATAAATACCAATAAAAAAGATTATGAATGTTGAAATAACGTAGTCTTCATACTTCTATTGTTTTTTTTACTAAAATAAAAAAGGATTAGAATTGAAAATAACTTTTTATTCAACCAGCCACGTCGAGTGATGGAATTCTTTATAAATGCTTCCTGCATTTTAAATGTCATTTGAGCATGGAGTCAAGGGAAATTTGAACCCTATGTAATCTATTAAAAATATTGAACATTTCCTTGTATCATTTTTGAACATGATAACAACTAGAGCAGAAAGAATTAAGAAATTTAGATCAACTAAATATTAACTAGGCGAAAAATCTGTAATAAATATAATCTGTGAAACAAATGACAACTAAAAAAGAAAAAAAATTTTGAAAGCAAGAATAATGAAAGGAAAAACTTAGGATTTGCTCCTATTTTCCATTTATGTTATTTTCATGTTTTTATTTCTTTGATTTGTTTTGGGTTTTATTAATTAATAGAGCAAAACTGAAAAGGAAACTAGCAAATGTAAATATCCGAATTTTAGACATCAGATGCATGTGCTGGGAAAGAAGCGAAGCAGAAACGAAAAATCCACAGCGAGTCACAATGATTAAAACAAGAAGGGTAAAATTGATTAGCAGGCTCTTGCTATTACGCGATCAGAAAATGACAAGGGGAAGCCTAAATACACAAAAGAGGCGAAATTAATTCGGAGAATGTGAGCAATAATACGAGAAGCAGCAGTGCTCAATGGACCAGCATTTGCCTTGTCGCAAGGTATTGTTTTCCATCTCACGCCCGTCTCCAAGTACAAATCTAAATCTATTTAGATCCACTCTCACGCCGAGACCTTTCATGTCACACAATTTCAGGAGCGATCGTATCCACATTATCATTGCTTTACTCCGCCACTGCCATACGCGTGATTATGGATATATTATGCATTTTCATATATATATATATATATATATACTAGGCAATAGCTTCGCACTAAGATTAAAATTTAAAATCTAAAAAAAAGCAGCCATGGTGAAATTTTTATAAATTTTCTGAACTTCGCCAATTATAATAATTTTCAAAAGGAACTTTTAAATAATTTTCACCCATTTCAACATAACATGTTGATAAAATATAGTTATAGAAGATATATAAAAATAAATTTTCTGTACTTCACCATTTCTAATTCTTGGTTTTAAAAAATTCACAAAATTTCGATACTTATTTTATTTCTGAACTCTGAAATTATTATTCAAATACTAAAAAAAATCCCCTTCTTAAATTATAGAGTTAGTGATGATATATATATATATATATATATATATATATATATATATATATATATATATATATATATATATATACATGCAACAAGGCGTACAATGAAGATTCCAAGAACTTTCGAACTTGATTTCAAGTTATCAAAGAATGTCGAAAACAACAGAAAACTGCTGCAATATGTAAGAAAGGGAAAGCGGGGAGAGAAAGCCCAAAATATACAATTAAACCAATCGTGGAATGAAATAACGGCTTATAGAAAAAATAGGATGAACGAAAAGGGACAAAAAAGGAGAGATAATTACAAAACAAGGCTCATTAATTGCAGGAAAATTTAAATATCATAAAGCTGCCCGGAGGATTAAAAATAACCTTAAAACAATTCAGTAGGAAGATAATATCACAAAGGTTGATTAAATGAGAGGTCAGAAGTTAAAATGGAGAGGCAGATTTATACAATGCGCCGCAAAATTTAGAACACACTTTGGTTGCCTAACCCTTGTTGTCAATTACAGTTTTGTTTTGACCTGAATCGATGGGATTCAGGTCAAGTTATTGACTCGGTTAGTCCAAACCTTTGATTTTACCTTTATGCAGCTAGTTCTTAGTTTGTTTTGTTGTATGGTTGTGGTAATTGTCTTGTTGAAATGCCCATTCTTGTTTCAGTTCTGAGAGCAACGCTAGATATCAAATTTTTATCCAAAGTTCACCTGTACAATTAGCCGTTCATTCTTCCTTAGATTATCTCCATTTTTCTAGCCACTGATGAACAAAAACAGCCCATATACTTATTGTATCCACCACCGAATTTGACTAGTTCGTGTTCTTTGGCTCGTAAGCTGTAAACTTTTTCCTCCAAACGCTGCTTATTGAATTTTGACCCCAAAATCATAGTTTCCTTTGAACTGACCAAAGTATTTGTTCGTATAACATTTGCAGTTCATTGAAATGTTCATTTGCAAGACACATCGAGCGTTAATGTGAGTTTTTTAACAAATGGAGTCTTTTTTAGAGTAAGAGAAAAGAGTTCATAACAACGCATCCTTCTACTCATTGTATCCTTGCTAACTTCAACTCGACATGTTCCCAGATCTTCCAGCAACTCTACAAGAAGAGTTGTGTTTAATTACATAATGTTTCAAACTCTGCCACAAAGAACTTTGGTTGTAAATAAAGAAAAAATGTGTGAACTAGGTATTAAATTAATTAATAATCTATAAATATATAATAAATTTTTTTTACTAGAAATTATATATTGCAAAGAGAAAATGCATGACCAGGCTTTAATGTTTTTGTTTGCTAAGATTTCGGCTTTAAATTAAATTTCTTCCATATTGTCAAGAAGAGACGAATCGATATTAATAAGTAAGTCATTTTTCTTTTATTGGACTTTCTTATTACCCCTATGGGTCTAATAACGTTAATTTTATTCTTGTGGGTATTCCTATTAGTAGACTTTGACTGCAATTACTAAATGTTTTATTGTGATCAATAGCCCGAAATAAAGCCTCTTTCTTGTTTCCTGGTGTTACTTTAAGGACAAGTTGTGGCTTACCTTGAGACAATGAAAAAAGAGTCCAGGCTTAGCTTTGCGCCAATTGGTAATAAACTACCCTTAACCAATCAAAGGATCTTGAAAACCCTTATTATTTTAGTTTTGGAACTGCAGTGTACGGGTGTGGGTATTTGACTCATTGCCATAGGAAGTAGTTAGCATTATACTAGACAATGACATTGGGTAGAGGCTACTGCCACAGAATTGTTACAAGCTCAGTACCCAGCCTTGTTTTCTGCTTGTTTAGTCATTGGCTTGATGAGAGTGGAGTGCAATACAGAGTCGGTGAGTGGATGAATAGGGAAGCAAAGAATCACCATGGCTGAACATCTAGTTGAATAAGTAGGCTAGAAGTACATCTCGGGGAATTTAAGTTGGGTGAAGGCACGATGAAACCACAGCAGGAGTCCCCGGATGGCTATATGAGGTAGCATGTAGTTACCCTAATGAGAGAGTCTTCCGGTCGATAAGAAGCAAATGGGGTGAAAACATGCAGGTCTAAATGAAAAAACGTAGCAAATCTTGAATGTATTTAGATATTGTTTGATGAACAAGAGGCCATAAAGGGTAAAAATTTAGAGGTAGCTGGGAACGAACCTCTTACTAAATACACGTACTTTGAGTTCTTGAGTGACCACCCATGGAGTAAGTATTTTATGAGAAGCTGTAGGCACCAGGAAGCAAAAGAAATGGAAGATGGTCGTAAGTGTTGCAGGTATTGGTCTCCGAAATCTATAAGAAATGAGGTTTTCCCTTGCCCATGATGGGATTGGGGGACAGTTTCTATTGTACTACACATATCAGAGGATTCTGAGTCAATTCTTCTGATCGGGACAGATTAGGGACGTAAAGGATTACGTCAGAACCTGCAAGATTTGCCAAGTAGCTAAGGAAGGGTAGAAATGGATAAGAAAAACTCCTCTTAGACATATCCCGGTGATCAGAGAGCTATTTTCTTCAGGATTCATGTACTCGTGTACTTCGGATCTGCAATGTATTCGTAATGGTAATGAATATTTCTTGCGTTTTGTCTGAAACTACTTGTTATGTAGAAGATTTGCTACTGAGGAGAGTTACTTTAATAATGTAGTTGAGGATTTGACAAATTCTGTACGCCAATTGGGTTTCATGTGTAGCGTGTCGAAAAGTGTTAGCGAGCGGTCTTTTTTAAACTCAGGGTAGAACATAAAATTAGCCGCTCGCTAACATTTGTCCTGCGACGCAGGGAGCTGTTTGAAACTCATCTACGCTACTTTCGTTTTTTATTTTTTCATCGCTCCTTTTTTCCTCCATTGGGGGATCCTTACTCCTTGGATAATGTTTCCAAGCGGCGTTCCTTTTCCTTTCTTCGAAATTCGCCTTGCTTGGAGGATTGAACTGTGTAGTGTACAGAGATGTGTAAGCGAGTGTTTTAAAAGCTTCGATGGAATGTGTCTTGTTTGAGACTCAAGATGGCAGATTGGATTTGCAGCTCGCTATCAGTGGTCGGAGGAGGCAAGAAACCATTCGCAACTCTTGTACGCTATTCTCATTCTTTATTTTGTGTTCACCCTTTTCCCTACTATCATAAATCTACACCTGTAATGATTCTCTTCAAGAAATGCATAAATTTTACTTCTGCTCGTTTTTTAAAAGCAGCTAAGGTGTTTGAAATATTGCTAAGAACGTCGTTCTTATATCATCATGAGACTTTGGAGACCAATTAAGGTATCATGTAACCACTTTGAATGACGTAATTCGCAAATACACTTATGAAAATTCAGGGCACTGGGACTAGAACTTGCCCTTACTTTTATTTTAGCTAAGTGATTCCGTGAACTCGGACCTCGGCTTACCGTTTTACGAGTCAATTTTTGCTCACCAGTTTGGGGTGGGTGGCGGGATCTATTAAAATAAAAGTGAACCAGTAAACAAGAAGGTGATATAGCAACTGCCTTAAATTATATTAGCGATTTTAATGAAAATTTTCAGAAAACGAATCTCTTCACACGAACAACTTGCAGAATAGTCAGCTAGTAATGAAAAGAATACCGTGCCAGCCAGGTGATAAGGTACCTCTTTTTGTTGCCCGATCATAAGTGTCCATTTGAAAGTAAATTATTTGGCCCTTATGAAGTGAATAAGAAAATTAGCAAGATTAATTATATTGTTAAGACTCCAAACTGGTAAACGAGAATGTTGTTGCGTTATTTAAACAAATTCACACGGCGAATTATGAGCAATGCATGGCTAACTCAGAGGCGATGGTTGGTACAGCGAGCACAGCGACTACAGTGACGCGGAGGAAAAGGCAACCGAGTGGAGGACCACGCGGCGTGATTAGCTGCAAAGATGGGATAGAGATGAAGTTAGATTGCAAGATTTTAGAAGCTATTATATTAGTTTGGAATCAGAAAGCTTTGAATATTAGCGAAGAGAAAATTCGACATTTAAAAAACGAACAACAACGTGGGGCAAACAGGCTTTGAGAGAGATTTCTAACTTTCTTCTAATTCCCAAGCTTGTGCAGTGTGCTCTTGCACGACATCGAGTTGTCTTCGAAGGTCACGCCTATGAGACACGCACCATATCAAGCAAACCCAAGAGATCAAAAATCTTTCCAGGAGGAGGTGAAGTTGTTTGTAGAGGAAAAGGTTGCGTAACCTTCCTCAGTAACCTGGGAAAGAACGTGACTCCTATGTTCTAAAGCGGGATATGAATGGAAACTTTGCATGGTGACCGATTTCATTGTCATGAATCGGCATTGTAAGCAGTATGCTTACCCCACCTCAGGATACAAAGTAGCGGAGGTGAAGTTTTTCTCGAAGTTCGACCTGCTGCGTGGTTATTACAGTTCTTCCCTGGCGGAAAATGACAAAAGATTAGGAATGTTTATGACACCAGATGGATTGTAAAATCGAATGTCTCTGGGATTGAACATTTTGGTGAGCCCTTTCCTAAAAGTAATTAATCTGGTATTTACCTGGATCGAAAAGTGTTCAATTCTACTTGTATGATTTGTTAGTGTTCGCAGATAGCTGGCAGAAGCATATCCATCGAATGGCAATGTTATTTGAACCACGAAATGAGTAAATCCGATTATGGAAAGGCGATAATACAGTATTTCGAGCACATCGTCATGAATTTTCTCGGTGGTTAAGTTAGATGCCAAGGTAGCAGCCCACAATGAGATGCCGACCCCGCAAAAATAAAAAGAAGCTTCAGCGCCTTCTCGAGATGACCGGATTCTATCGTAGGTTTTGCTCTAACTTCTTGGCTCTAGCGGCCCTCCTCTGGATATTTCCTACATCATCTGTGTACATCTTCTAAAATTTTGACAAAACTAATAAACAATAAATTATAATGATCAATTACAAAGAAGAAACTTTAAACAAAACTTTAAGAACACCTATTCAATGGAAGAGAGAGAGAGAAATATATATCATAACGAATAAAATCAAACAGCACTAAATTGACCTCAACTACCAACAAAGAAAATAAAACAAACATCAACCATTCAAGAGTGTTACAAATATCTCATCTTCAAGGAAATCATAACAAAAATTGAAGTAAAGGAGAAAGAGATATAAAAGGTGAGGTGGGTAATTTGTTGCCTTACTTCAATCTAAAACAAAATGACAGACATATATTTACCAAAGGTTCATTTTAAAAAAGTAAAGGATTTTACTATCTATTTTATTCAAAGAAATCACCGTCGACCTCAAACTCGGCCTCAAATCACCGTCGGAAACTGCTGAAGGCCTTCTCCCACATACCATATTAAACTCTCTGAAATCTGTGGTGATCCTGGATCTAAGCTTCACCTTGGTGGTGCAAAGAACAAACTGGTCTTTCTCTCAACCAACCGCGACAGATAATGAGTGCAAGGCGTTTTAGTCTTGAGAGTAGGGGTGTCAGATATTCGGAGCGATGTGGTCAATGATATTGTCTCACATCCAACTCTTGGAACTCGTGCTTGTGAGGCAAGGTTCAAAGTCATATTTCTATACCTACGTCCTTCCAGCGGCCACGTCTTTGACCTATTCGAGGTTTCCGAGACTACGTACCCACGTAATCACATCCTGACCTATCCCAATATTTCCTAATCCTCTGTACCCTTTTCAGATTGACACCCAAGCACTCGGAGATCTTTGAATTCGAGCGAATGCGTAAATCCTGAAAAACACAGATTGCCTTTTCCAAATATTTGCAGGATTCAATTTAGCCATAGTATTGTTTCCTTCAGAGACGATGCGTTACAAATTCTGCTATAATGCTATAAGAGGAAGAAGAGAGAACCGAGGCCAGACCAAAAACATACGCAAAATTAAGAGTTGCAAATGGTGACAAATTCCCTACCGCACTAACATACCTGACGCACTCCCGTTGGTCAGCAATAAATCCGGTACACAGGTAAGGAAAAAAGAAAAAAGACATTCATCTTTCATCCAAGCATATTTTAAAAGTCATAAAAATAAAGTTATCAAACTCGAGGTTACCTTTTGATTCATTTAATTGTCAAATGTATTGATATAAAATGCTTCTAAAAGTTTACGAATGACTGTGTTTGTATTTTTAAATAATTTTAACCCAATAAAAGACAATTGAATCATCATTTTTTGACACATAATTAAATTGGAAGTTTTAATCAATTAATTTACCTGTCGAAATAGAAAATGATGCATCACTCCTGTTTCTTGATATACTCGCTATTACGTAAAAAGATCAACCATCATCTAAAATATTTAGAAAACCTACTCATACATCCATGCCTTTTTATTTCATTCTCAAAATATCAAGTGTATTTATCTCTGGGTTGTTGCTTAGAAGATTATGAATTCACGACCCCTAATTTCTTTACGAGAAGATTAAACACATTAAATAATATTTACCCAATTTGATCTTAAAAGAACGCTTCATTTCAAATACTATTAAACAAACGGAAAATAAATTTTATAGTGACATATCCCTCTTTCTTGGCGAGATTCCAGCTTAATTCCCGATACCATACAGATCGTTACTTAGTCTCCGAATCGTATTACGAAATTAACTACACATAAAATTATTTTTTGCGAAAAGTGAATGGCTATTTTTAAACGCAGATCTAAAACGCCGTCTTTCCGATCATTAATATAATGTTATAATGTATAGAGACGGTAATTGTGTGGCCAAGCAAATATTCGAAAAATATCGTCCAATTCATTTTAATCAAGATAAATTATTAAAAAAAAAGTTGAAGACTCAGACATTCGTAAATTTTTAGAAGCACTTTATATGAATAAATTTTATACCCTAAATAATTACAAAGGTAGCCCAAACGCGTCTAGCGGGGGACTTTAGATTTGAAGTGTAAGGAACTGGGTAAAAAAAGCAACGAAAGAAGGAAAGCATTCACCTCCTTTTTGAAATCCCACAAGTGGAAAAGAGTTGATAACACCCTTATGGGGAGTATTCCACAAACTAACAAATGCAAGAAAGAAACAATAAAGAGTAAAGTCAAGTATCCTCAGTAATTAACAATCTAGAATTAATATACCATTAACAATGATATCTGGGTGAGAAAGGTATAAACTCCTAGATCGATTAATAAACTTACTGTGAGATTTGCTAGGATTGAATTTCATTCAACAACGATCACATTAGGTAATGATCTTCAAAACATCCCAGCTGAAAATATCAAAGATCTTCTGTCCACTCTGCAGAGAAGGAATAGTTCTATACAAAGTAGTGTTATTAGTAAAGGTACTCAATCATTTCAAGTTCCATCTTGTACCATATATCCGGGGTATAAAGAATAAAAAGGAGTAAGAGGATATGTTTTGGGAAACAACAAACAATAGTGAACTAAATGGGCTCAAATAACCATTTAAATTAAAAGTTATGAAATGGAACTTGGCAGGGCACATTAGTAGAAGAAACAGCTCAAGACTGGAAAAACAAGTATTGAACTGGACAACTGCATATATAAAAAGACCGACAAAATCTTTCGAATTATAGAATTGTCTACCCAAAAAGGAATTAATAAAAAGCTTTAGTTTCCTGGCCATCCATCTTCAGCAGACATACTAAAAATCAAGTTTAAAGATAAAGAAATAGAACCACCGAACACATGGAAATTGAACATAAAGAAGAAACAAAAATTTAAATAGCTAATTTAAATAAGGCGTATATGGGAGAAAGAGAAAAGAAGATGGAAAATAAAGTAATAACACCAAACACTAAAGAACCAAAAAACAAATTGACAAAAAACATAAAATTTATTACAAAAGAAGACAGAACAAGAAAAAAAGGCACGAAATAGGAAAGTAAATCAATAAACCTGAACATCGCGGCATCTAACCAAATATTTCTAATAAAGAGAAAACTAAAATCAACCATTTAAGGAATAAGGAAAAATATGCCTACATGGACGTATTGGTGAGACCATAAAAAAAGATATATTCAACTGGAAATAATGAAGGGGAAAATCAAAACAACACAAGAAATTTACCATTTATTTAAAGTAAAAGCATGAAACTACCTAACTAGCCGTCAAATAATACCAGTACTCAAGAAAAATTCAAGCAGCTCAATTAAGAATTATACAATTACAAATTAGATACACATTAATGGATGTTAACCAAAAGAAGGAATATCTTACAACACAACATGTCAAGATGGCAAGGACGCAATAATAATTTGCAAGCACGGGCTAACAGAAATAATTTAAATTCTTGCTACTATATATAATAAAAAATACTAAAATGAAAGGTTTAATGACATTTCCATAGCCATCAAATAAGACCTGCGCACGAAGAAAAAACAAGATCTGTTGACCAAAAAGTCGCGTGCTCTCACTTATTCTGATTTATGATCTTATGACCTTCAAAACTTTTAATAATTCCCGGAATAACTTTGGAGGACCTTGGCAATTCTATCATTTGAAAGAGAATGTAAAACAACATAAGGGTTTCAAATTTCGTTAGAATGGGCTGAATAGTTATGGTGTTATTGCCAAAACGATAACATTCCCGGGCTACCCTTTAGAAGACTTAGGCAATTATATAATTCGAAAGAGAATGTAAAATAACATAAGGGTTTCAAATTTCGTTAGAATGGGCCTGAATAGTTATGATATTATTGCCAAAACAGAATAATTCCCTGGCTAACCTTTAGAAGACTTTGGCAATTATATAATTCGAAAGATAATGTAAAACAACATAAAGCTTTCAAAGTTGGTTTGAATCGGCCCAATAATTATGATGTTATTGCCAAAACAATAAAAAGCAAAACAAGGACCGACTGACCAAAATAGTGAGATATAGAGTCGCACGTGACTAAAAAAATAATCTTCAATCGGAATATCAGTATATAAACGGGTCCTTCCTTATCGCCCGACCACGGTAGCATAAAAACAACAATATCCGTTAACATTATCAAAATAAATGGCAAACATAAAAAGACAATCAGAGAGCCAAATGGAAGCTCTATAAAAGAGATCTGCAAGGACTACAACTCATAAACTTAGCGAGAAAAATGTACAAATGAAATAGAAAAGGAAATTAATAGCATTATTCAGAAATACAGGAAGCTAACAGCAAATACGCGTCTTCCAAAACATTTAACCAAAAAGAAACAGGACTAACAAATCTAGAAATACACAAAATAAAATATTATTTGCCCACGCAACTGAATAGAATAATCACAGCGGAAAACACAAAGAGAATGGAAAACATTGTAAGTTCTTTCGACGAGTAGCAAGTTTAAAAGATTATGGGAAACAGTGAAAAAATTACAGTGAATTTGAGGTGTTCAATAGCACAAGAAACAAAAATTATGTTTACGCTAAGAATCTAACACAAAGGTTATGAACGATCTTAATGAAACATTAACCTTAACATTAACCTAAACATTAACATTAGCCTACCATCTTGAAACCTTTTCAGGAGAAAAACATAACATGGATCCGCACAGAGAGAAAATAATAGTAGAAGAAGAAAAAAGAACAATAATTTCGTTTAAAAAGAAAGCAGCTGGCCATTCAATCCTTCTTGACCATGTGAAACAGGCAATAGCTGACAGCTTCAAACGCAGCATAGACAATAGATATTCCTGTCAATATTTAAATTAAAAAAAATTATATTTATTTCCTAGACCAGTAAACCGCATACTGAAGTTATGAATTTACGTCCGATATCACTCTTGAACTTTATTGGAAAGTCTTGGAAAAATTAATATGCAGGTACTTGGTGGATTATGTCGAGAAAAGCAAACTATATAAGTTTAAAAGAGTATGGTTTCATGAAGGAGAGAAGAAAATGGGTTAGCTTGGCTATCGTAACCGAATACTGGGGCCAAAGCCTTAAATCACAGAATTGGTTTGGTATCACATGAATAATGTCACAGAGGCCTTAGACAAGGTCTGGCGCGACTGGCCTGAATATAAACTAACGAGTATAGAACTATTAGATCCCTCTCAATTTTAATAAGAGGCTGAGATGCAATCATCTAGATATTCAAACAGCAATGGCTGGTATTCAAGCTCAGCTCAAAGAAGTTATCCTCCACGCGAGCAGCCTTTCTCCATTCCTTACTTCTATAGAAGTTACAAAGGATAAACCAAAGCAGACTAAAAGATATAAAGTGCATACAAAAGGAAGGTAAAATAAATAAATAAAAGTAAATAAGTAATAACCCAACAACGAAAGATCGAGATAAAATATTGGTAAATTTTGCAATTACAGCAATAAATAAAATAGGGAAAAATCATATACCCTGAAGAGAAGCAACAAATAGAAGATGATAAAACAAACAGAAAAAAATACCCCAAAATACATTAGACTAACTAGACATCTGTTATCTTTACTTTCACTCGCTACACATATATCGTTCCCTAACTCACCTTCAACTTTTCCACACTTACCTCTCTCTATTCTCCTTATACTATTTCTTCTTTTTATAGAAAACTAAAAAGACCTCACAAGAAGTGGTAGGAGAACATGGCAGATTCATGGCATAGGCCACCATCGGTGGAAACTTCCTGGAAAGTCCTTTGACCAACGGTTAGATGAAATGAGGTAATAATTCCGAGGCTAAAATATTTATGTAAAGAGAAATATGAAAAGATGCTCATTGAAATATGCAATGCCCCATTGTAAGGTGGATTAGGATAAAAAATTAAGCCTAAAGAAGTGAGTGTCATATAAATCCTATGAAGTCGTGAGATGGACAAGCAAATAATCGTGCACATTGAATTAATCTACTAAAAGTTCATTACATTTTTTCATGTAAATAAAATATAGATTCGGCATTCTTGTAAAGTGAATTTGAAGTAGACTATGATTAACAATGAAGCCTCACAAATAAGTGTCATATGAATCCAATGAATTCTTGGAATGGGCATGCAAATAATTATGCAAATGCAATTAATCTACTATAGTTACATAGCATTTGGTCATGTAAATGGTAATATATTGAATTTCGTCACCCAGCTGAGAAAGGGGAAGACGCACATTATGTCTATTAGCACAGGGCCGTGAAACACGAAATCTTATTGTCGAAATTTGAGATAAAGATTGAGGAGGTGGATTCGCCAAGGGAGGAAAATGCTGCTCCTTTGCGATCTAAGAAGAAAAAAACCTGGCAAATTCTCTGTCAAATAAAGAGTTTGTCTTAACCGCCTTAACTACAAATCCCCCTATAAACTCGTTACCCTTTATTATCGAACTAGGAGAGGCAGCGTAAAATGGAGCAACGTTCAACGAGCGGAAAAAACAGAAACATAAGCCCTCTACGCAATCACCATTAAGCCTGCTGTCAGCTCAAAAAGAAGTAGACCTCGCAATTTCCATCCCCGTCGGCCTCCTCTTTCAACGAACCAGCCATTAGGATGGTAGATGAACTTATTTCTAACCACCGGAATACTGCAAGCAACCTGAATGAGATACGATGAACCACTACAAGTGGACGTAGGTTGAGACCTAACCCAGGAAAAGTTTGTACAATCTCTACTCATGAACATATCAACCCTTATCACAGCTCAAAAAGGGCACCATTGGATTAAGATGAAACCAACGAACGAACTAACACCATATTTTTGGACACAGTTTTTTTAAAAATAAGAATAACAATCGTAGAAAGTGTTCCGAATACCAATATATGTATAAAAATTTTCAGTACAAATCAATTCAACAGTGAAAATTCAGTTCTTATTTAGTTAAAAAAACGTAAACAGTGAATTTTGCTAGACCAAATTAAGTGTACAAAGTGTGTACATTTACCAATTTAAAGTTAACTCCGTATTCCTAAGTTCCGTCTATTTTATGAAAAGTAGTGGGGTGCATACACACAACATAATGTATATAAAAACGAGGCTTTTTTCGCAATTAGGAACTGCAGCTCGGACATCCGAACGCTCAAATGGTGAACGCTTTGCATTACACAAATTAAACAAAGAATCTCAAGATTGCTGACACCTTTGGAATTTATTTTTTCTAGTTAACTATAACAAAAATAAAATAAGTAAGTAAATATAATGTTATGGTGCACGCGCACAAAGCTGTATGCATAAAATAATATAAAATAATATAAAACTCGCAGGAGTGCTTGAGAAATTAATTTAATGGTACAGCCATTATGAAAAGTGAAGTAAGGCAAATAGCAGTAGCAATGATATAGTTTTGCCATGCACACACACGCAAGCAAACATTTGTTTACATTAAAGAACTGCAGCTTCCACATCCGAAGGCTCCAAATAACCGCTAACTACCGTGCGTATTGAGAGATATAAATATAAAATATTGTAAGACTCCTAGTTCATACTCAAGATTGTAACACTACGAGTTCAATATAAGTTGTAAACCTCCGTTTTCTTGGATGCGAGTCCTGTAGTGCCCCATTTTAAGGTGGATTAGGATCAACAATAGGGTCATATAAATTCTATGTGTCTTGAGATGAGCACGCAAATAATTATGCACATGCAATTAATCCACTAAAAGTGCACAAATTTATTCTTGAAAAGATAAGCGGATTTGGATAAAAAATGATACCTCACAAAAAAGTGTCATATGAATCCTATGAAGTCTTGGAATGGCCACCAAATTAATTATGTAAATGCAATTTATTTACTAAATTGTATAGCATTTGGTTATGTAAATGGTAATTTATAGCATTTATTCATGTAAATAACATGTAGCACTCCGTCATGTAAATGGTAATATAAAGCATTTGGTCATGTAAATAGTAATATGTAGCATTTGGTCATGTAAATAATATATACTGTTCTTGTAAAGGCTATAGGAAGAATAAATTCGAGAATCTTTGACACGCATACGCGCTCACACGATGAGTCACTCCATTCATATACACTTTCACACGCACACGCCTTCAATCGCACAAAAGCGCCTCGCAATATCTGTCCAGACCTTTTTTGGACTTAATAAATGTTCTGGGGGAGGGGGGAGGGCTAAAACAGCTCTGTTAACATGGTTATCAAAACGCATCGAGCTGAGAAACAAGAAGACGCAGATATGATTTATTCGCACAGGGCCGTGAAACACGAAATCTCATTCTCAAAATTTAAAATAAAGAATGTCTTTCCCTGCTTACCTTCTCTCTATCTCTGTGTACACATGAATAAACAATGAGTCGAGTAAACTCCGTCCATACAGCATCATTGGCTAACAGTTGGCCACGCCCACTTTTTTCAAAACATTAAATACCCTCTTGGGTAGACCCCAAGGCAGTCAAAGACAGTCGGACAGAAAGCTAAAAAAACAGAAAAGAACAATAAGATAGTAGACAGTTTCCAGGAAGCTTACGTTAAAGTAGTCCCAAACATTAGTAGGCCTGCCTCAGATACCCAAAATACGTTTAATCGAATTCATTGCGCCTAAGCCTCAAGAGTTCTCCACCCAATAAAGAGTCTTTGAATCCATCTTCCAAGATTTCCTTTTGCTACGGGTAATCAATTGGTCCTTTTACCCAACCTACATCCCTAAAATCCATCGAGAGGATAATCTTCCCTAAATTGAAGTCAGCCCATATTTCAGCGCCCGGTAACTGAGTGCCCCAAAAGCGCTACGTCGCAGTTAAGCAACATTTGGCCTTTTTAATACTTGGATGAGACACAGCCAAGTCGACCTCTACCGGTAAACCTTAGCCCCGGTTTCCTGACCACTAACAACAACAACAACCATCTATAGATATACCTGAGGTAAATACATCATAATAGAATAACTTGAAAAATGACTGACATATTTTATTTCACCGAGAACCTTTCGTCTTTTAAGCGCAAAAGTCATCTTTGTATAAACACAATGGATATTAAAGTGTGTAGGCAATAAAACTCATTTAATTTCAACATTTGCCCTCATAATTCAATTGCGTTATCAATATAAGGCTTCATTTTGTGCCCAAATGTCATTTCCACCAGCCCCAGAACAAATAAAACGTTCTGAAACAATATACTAAGTTTATGACGCCCCACAAAACAACTCTACTACCAACCGAGCTGTAAGCAATGAAGCAACGCCACACTTTCAATAAACTAAAGCTATTGTATCCATATAATTTTTCTTGCATTATACTGTAGTAATTCGATTGATGTTGTTATGTATAACTGTGTTGTGTAGAAGTGAAAAATCCTGAGAAGAATAAAAGGAAACTTTACTTAGCACGAAGGACAATGGACTTCATTGTCAGTGTTTGTCGCCTTTTTTTTCATACTCTCCTACTGATATGTATAGCAGACTTGAGTGTAAACTTGAGTGAAAGGGACATTCAGGCCGTCCATCGGTGTCGGAGAAGGTTGTCGATAAAGTCAGAGAAACTTTATTTCCGCAGCCCCAAGAAGTCGAAGCGCAGATGTAGACAGGAGTTACGAGTCCCACAAAGCACAGTAAGCAAGATTTTAAGCAAACACTTGAGGTTTACCCCTTACAAGCCGCAACTGTTTCAAAAGTTATACCCACAAGACAATAAAATGCGCTTGAATTTTGCAGAAACCTCCAGGCATCAATAGAAAATGATGCTCATCTGCTGTCAAAGATCATTTTCAATGATGAAGCAACCTTTCACTTTAGTGGAAAGGTCAATAGGCCCAATGTGAGAATATGGGGCACTCAGATTCCGCATGCTACCCTGGAGTTTGAACGTAACTCCCCCAAAGTTAATGTGTTCTGTGCAGTAAATGATTGGTCTGTGTATGGAACGCTATTCTTAGAAGGACCATCCATTACTAGGCAAGGCTACCTGGGAATGTTAACCAAATGGTTAATTCCAAGAGTAGATGCTGAAGGTAGTGAGTACATTTTTTTGCAGGACGGTGGACCGCCACACTGGTCTCTCTCTGTCCACACATTTCTCAACGCGAACCTACCAAACACATAGATTGGCCGTGCTGGATAACATGACCAGGTGTTTTGAAAATGGCCCCCAGACATAACCAGACCTAACTGTTTATGAATTTTTCCTTTGGTGACATGTCAAGGACAAAGTTTATATACCTCTATGTCGTAGAATGACCCTTGGTTTTGATCACTATACTTTTTGACACCCTTTTAGTATCTGTCTGCTTTAAGGGGCGTGAGTTACTTCTATGATGAAGTAGGCTTTGTTCTAAGAGTGCTAATTTAGTGGTTTAGTTCTTAAGGAAGAGCTATTTTTAAACACATAAGGATAAGAGGAAACACCAGAATCTACCAAAATAAACATGTATTTTAAATTAAAAACCTAAATATTATAACACCAACAGTAAACACATATCTATCTTTGACCTCAAAGATCTTTCAATGACAAAACATAAACAAATAGGCTTCCCGTAAACATACCAATTGCCGATTAGTATTTTTTTATCGCGACTCTATTTGATTAGCCTTAAACATTAAATTAACGTACTCTTGTCTACAAACACATATGACCTAGGTTCAAGAACAAGGGTTTCTACTCTCCTTTAAAACGTGGGACGTACTAAACTTCTACTATCGCAATAGAGATATAAATGTAATTGTTAACTTAAAGGTAGGTTTTAAGGATTGCCGGATGTCGCTGGAGGACTTATCTCTCGCTTTAAGGTGTTGAGGCCACTGGTTAAATTTTCGTCCAGGAGGTATTGCTTGTCGCCTGTGACAGGGGTTGATTCTTCACGTAATTAAAGAACGGGAGCTCGTTGGGGCTGGGTTCTTCTCCTCTCACTCTTACAGAGCTTGAGATGTGAGAGTCGCTCGAGTGTGAGCGGCTTTGCTTTTCTTCAGTCTGACTTCTTTGCAGACTGCAAAGGCTTCTTCGGTATGGCACCGATATAAAGCTTGACTATTTAGGTTAATACGGCACTGAAAGGGGGGATCGATTATCTCAATCTGATCCTATCGTTTCTCACGGAAATAGTCTAGTATGGCTGAAGGATCTATCTTCACGAACTAACCCTTCTTCTGGCGTATCGACTTCTAATCTTCTTGTCTGGCTGAAAGATCGATCTTCACGAACTAATCTTTCTTCTGGCGAATCGACTACTAATAATCTTCTTGTCTGGCCGATGGTTCGATCTTCACGAACTAATCCTTCTCTGGCGTATCGACTTCTGATCTTCTTGTCTGGCTGAAAGATCGATCTTCACGAACTAATCTTTCATTTGGCGTATCGAATTCTGATAATCTTCTTGTCTGGCCGATGGATCGATCTTCACGAACTTATCTTCCTCTGGCGTATCGACTTCTGATAATCTTCTTCTCTTTCTTTGCGGGGCTTATTTATAGGCGGATTGCAGCCCCATCTAAAGGGGAAAGTGACCAGGCCACAGAGGAAAAAGGGGGGGGGGAGCAAATGGTGAGTTAGCATCTGGGGAGTGCGAGAATTCCTGAGGTGGCACAGGGGTGCCCAAGTCAGCTCGCAAATTATAGGCTCGCAACCGCACCGCTACTTGGCGTGCCTTCTGACTCGCACTGCTTTTTTTCCATAGCCACGGGTTTATGGGTCTCGTAGGTAATTCGATCGTTAGAGCGTCGTTTAAGGATCTTAGGTGATCGCCTTCAAACAGATGTTAGCTCCAACTGCCCACAGCGGCGGGGAGATCACACATGGTAAGCATTTTCGCCGGCTACCTCTCCCACGCTTCTCCTCATAAAGGAAGGGGGCTTTAATGTACCTATACCCCCCTTGGATGCTTAATGTAGCCATTTCTCCACATTTACCTCCCTCCTTAAGAAAATAACGGGCGGGGGCGGGTTCCAATCCGACGCTTACAATAATATACATGGGTAACTTACGGAACATTATATTATACAATAAATTCTAGTTCACCCGGGAATGCCTCGATAACATTTTACCTGACCTTACATTAATTCCTATATTACTGTGCCAACTCAGGATCTTCTTACCCACCACTAGGGGGTTATTCGCCCCTACTTACTTACAATTCTACTGATTTACACTTAACTTTGCTATAATACAATAGTTGGGCTGCTCCTTAATCGTCAACAGGGTTCCGACTTAACGGGTCGGCCATACAATTGTTGGACCCTTTTATATAGTGAATGGAGTACTGGTACTCCATCAAGAGTAAACTCCATCTCAGGAGTCTTCCATTCTTACTCTTATTTTTACTTAAGTATGACAACGGTTTATGGTCGCATTCCAACTTAAACTCGCGCCCTATTAGATAATATTTGAATTTACCTATGGTCCATATTATGGCCAAAGCTTCGATTTCGATAGTAGCGTAGGCTTTTTCTCTACTCAACAGTTTCCTACTGACATAAGCTATGGGATAGGCTGTTTCGTCATCTTCGTATTGAAGCAATAGTCCGCCTAACCCGTCCTGACAAGTGTCCGTGCGAAGGCCGAAGATCTTGTTGGGATTTGGTAAGCGAAGAATGGGCGCAGTTACGGGTTTTCCTTTTAGAACCTCTAACTGAGTTATTGCATGGGGGTTCCACGTGACAGGGTCTGACGCTCTCTTTTTTAACAAATCATTAAGTGGGGCCGCAATGGAAGCGAAGTGTGGTACAAAACGCCTATAGAACGAGTCCGCTCCCATAAACGATCGGAGTTGTTTCTTTGTTTTCGGCCGGGGCATCTTGACTATGGCGTCCACCTTTTCTTGCTGGGTGGTCAAGGGTTTTTGTCCTATTTTAAATCCCAGGTAGTCAATGGATTCGTAGGCAAAATAACACTTTGTCGGCCCGACGGTTAGACCTTGCTCCTTCAATTCTGAGGTGAATTGGCGCCCTCTATCCGATAGAATTTCTTTAGGCAGGCCTACTTGTGCAAAAATTGAAATTAATGCTTCCGCGCAGGAAATAGTGTCAATCTTCCGTAGGGCCACGGCATCTGGGAACCGGGTGGCACAATCCACTAGGGTGAGGATGTAGGAGTGTCCTCCACTTGAAGGGGGGTGAATTGGTCCCACCAAATCAATAGCCACTTGAAAGAATGGTTCGGTTATAACGGGCACCTTTTGTAAGGGAGCGGGAGGTACCCGTCCTCTGGATTCGTAGGCAAAATAACACTTTGTCGGCCCGACGGTTAGACCTTGCTCCTTCAATTCTGAGGTGAATTGGCGCCCTCTATCCGATAGAATTTCTTTAGGCAGGCCTACTTGTGCAAAAATTGAAATTAATGCTTCCGCGCAGGAAATAGTGTCAATCTTCCGTAGGGCCACGGCATCTGGGAACCGGGTGGCACAATCCACTAGGGTGAGGATGTAGGAGTGTCCTCCACTTGAAGGGGGGTGAATTGGTCCCACCAAATCAATAGCCACTTGAAAGAATGGTTCGGTTATAACGGGTACCTTTTGTAAGGGAGCGGGAGGTACCCGTCCTCTGGAGGGCTCCTTCTGACACACGTCGCATGATCGGCAATAGGCCACAATTTCCCTGGCGGCCTGGGGCCAATAAAAGTGTCGGAATATCTGCTGCGCCGTTTTGTTGTGCCCAAAGTGTCCGGCTAATATTCCATCATGCGCGGTATCCAAAATTCTTTGCATGTATTCTTGAGGTACACACAGTGCTTTCTTGTTCTCCTTATCCTCCTCGCTGATAGTACGGTAGAGAAGTGAGTCTTCTACGATATACTGGATAGGCTTCTTTCCTTTCACTTGGAGAATTTCACCTTTAATAGCTTTCTCCCATAGAGGTTTAAGAGTGGGGCATTCCTTCTGAGCACTGGCGAAGGAAGTCAATTTTAACCCATTGTCTTCGAGGGTAATCCTCGGGGTCAACTTAGCAGGTTGCTCTTTCCTCTGGGCTTCTTGTACCCGGGTGACTACTTGTTGGGGCCACTTCTTGCTGGGGAATTAGGGGGTTTTGTCCGATTAGTACTGCGCAGAACTTAATCGGGGCTACTACCACGTCCGTCCAACCGGTGAAATATCTGCATTGTATATGACATCTCACGACGGGGAATTGATTGTCACGTCCTAAAAAGTCGTGGACGATTGCGAATTTCTTATGGTTAGGGTTTACTGGGGGCAGCAACTTGTCGGATACCACTATGCACGTACATCCGGTGTCTCTGACTAAAGTGGATACTCGGCACCCATTAACAGTGCCCTCTTCAAATTGTAGGCCGCCTGGCGAACTTTTGTTGAATAGAAAATTTACCTGTTGCTGGGGCCCTTCGGATGTTGGCGCGGGGACGTAGGACGAATCAGCTTGTCCTGCTGGGATCGCGGCAGTCAGGTTTTGCACCTGTTGTCTCGAGGTCTCCCTCAGTCGGGAGTTCTGAGGGCACTGGAAACTCATGTGACCTATTATCCCGCAGGTATAACAAGTGACGGGCTTCCTGGAATACGTGCTGGTATTAGGGTATGATCCTTGTGGAATCCTAACTTCTTTTTGATTTTTTTCTCCTCCAAAATTTTGCTTATAAGTTCCTTTTGCTGCTGAGAACTTAAAGGGCTTCTTCTGTAAATGCCTGGGTGGCGGCCCATTTTTCTTTGGGAAGGGAGCCTTCTCTTTCTTGTACTCCCTCGGATATAACCGATGATTTACCGCGTGGAGGTCAGCCTCGTCCAGACACTCGTTGAAGCTAAAAGCTTTTCGGTCCTTAACGAATGCACGGATTTCCTGGGGTAGTGTACTTAGTAACTGATATCTAAGCATGAAGTCGACGACCGCAGCGACTTCGTTCTCTACCCCTTTTGACTCCATCCAAAACTGTAGACTTCGACGAAGCTCAAAGCCAAAATGTTTGTATGTTTGTCCAGGTCTTATACGAGACTGCCTGAACTTCATCCTATATTCTTCCGGGTTAAGGTTTGTTGCTGAGAGAAGTTCGGCTTTGAGAGTGGAATAGTCCACAGTCGCTAATGAGGGTAAAGATACGAATATCTCTCTCATCCTACGATTGAGGAAGCGGTAACAGTCTGGTGACCCCATCTTCTTCTAGGTCCCAATTATTGACTTCAAATATTTTCTCAAAATGGGAGAGATATGAGCATAAATCTTCATCGTCCCTGTACTCCAGGAGTTTCATGCTGGCCGCTAGTGACACTCCTGTTCTGGATGACACTGACTGCACCTCTAACTCGTCTTTGCTAAAAGCTCTTTCGTGGGCCCTTATTTTCTCTCTTTCATCAGCTTCCATTTTCGTCTTTTCTCTTCTTTTATCAGCTTCCATTTTCGCCTTTTCTCTTTTTTCATCAGCTTCCATTTTCGCCTTTTTTCTTCTTTCATCAGCTTCCATTTTCATTTTACGTTCCTCTCTTCTTTCTTCTCTTTCGTTTCTCTCTTTCTCCTGAATAAACGAGTTCAGCTCGGTTCCTTCCAGCCCGAGGCTTTGACCTTGCTTCCGATAAAGGTCAAACAATGCCATAGCGCTTATGTCAGTCATCTACCTTGTTTTTAATCAAGCCTGACCTACTTCAGCACCGAAACTTACCACTTGGCCTAACAATTACCTTTAGATGGTATCCACCTCTAACTTTACCAATTTCCTACTCGTCAAATATTCTATTATTCCTGGTGTTCCTTTTATGTGTTAGCTCTTCCTTAAATAGACACTGCTGGGTTCTTTCTAATATAAAACCTCTAGACCTGACACCACTTTTATAATATGTCGTAGAATGACCCTTGGTTTTGATCACTATACTTTTTGACACCCTTTTAGTATCTGTCTGCTTTAAGGGGCGTGAGTTACTTCTATGATGAAGTAGGCTTTGTTCTAAGAGTGCTAATTTAGTGGTTTAGTTCTTAAGGAAGAGCTATTTTTAAACACATAAGGATAAGAGGAAACACCAGAATCTACCAAAATAAACATGTATTTTAAATTAAAAACCTAAATATTATACACCAACAGTAAACACATATCTATCTTTGGCCTCAAAGATCTTTCAATGACAAAACATAAACAAATAGGCTTCCCGTAAACATGCCAATTTCCGATTAGTATTTTTTTATCGCGACTCTATTTGATTAGCCTTAAACATTAAATTAACGTACTCTCGTCTACAAACACATATGACCTAGGTTCAAGAACAATGGTTTCTACTCTCCTTTAAAACTTGAGACGTACTAAACTTCTACTATCGCAATAGAGATATAAATGTAATTGTTAACTTACAGGTAGTTATTAGGGATTGCCGGATGTCGCTGGAGGACTTATCACTCGCTTTGAAGTGTTGAGGCCACTGGTTAAATTTTCGTCCAGGAGGTATTGCTTGTCGCCTGTGAAGGGGGTTGATTTTTCCACGTAATTAAAGAACGGGAGCTCGTTGGGGCTGGGTTCTTCTCCTCTCACTCTTACGGAGCTTGAGATGTGAGAGTCGCTCGAGTGTGAGCGGCTTTGCTTTTCTTTAGTCTGACTTCTTTGCAGACTGCAAAGGCTTCTTCGGTATGGCACCGATATAAAGCTTGACTATTTAGGTTAATACGGCCCTGAAAGGGGGGATCGATTTTCTCAATCTGATCCTATCGTTTCTCACGGAAATAGTCTAGTATGGCTGAAGGATCGATCTTCACGAACTAACCCTTCTTCTGGCGTATCGACTTCTAATCTTCTTGTCTGGCTGAAAGATCGATCTTCACGAACTAATCTTTCTTCTGGCGAATCGACTACTAATAATCTTCTTATCTGGCCGATGGATCGATCTTCACGAACTAATCCTCCTCTGGCGTATCGACTTCTGATCTTCTTGTCTGGCTGAAAGATCGATCTTCACGAACTAATCTTTCTTCTGGCGAATCGACTTCTGATAATCTTTTTGTCTGGACGATGGATCGATCTTCACGAACTAATCCTCCTCTGGCGTATCGACTTCTGATAATCTTCTTCTCTTTCTTTGCGGGGCTTATTTATAGGTGGATTGCCGCCCCATCTAAAGGGGGAAGTGACCAGGCCAGGCCACAGAGGAAAAGGTGAAGGGGGAGCGAATGGTGAGTTAGCATCTGGGGAGTGCGAGAATTCCTGAGGTGGCACAGGGGTGCCCAAGTCAGCTCGCAAATTATAGGCTCGCAACCGCACCGCTACTTGGCGTGCCTTCTGACTCGCACCGCTTTTTTTCCATAACCACGGGCCTATGGGTCTCGTAGGTAATTCTATCGTTAGAGCGTCGTTTAAGGATCTTAGGTGGTCGCCTTCAAACAGATGTTAGCTCCAACTGCCCACAGCGGCGGGGAGATCACACATGGTAAGCATTTTCGCCGGCTACCTTTCCCACGCTTCTCCTCATAAGGCAGGGGGGCTTTAATGTACCTATACTCCTCCAGGATGCCTAATGTAGCGATTTCTCCACACTCTATTATCCGCAACCATAAATGAACTGCAGGAACGCATCCCTGAAGCTTTAAAGGTGAATACGCCGGATATGCTGCATAGAGTCTGGACGAGCTTGATTATCGCTTTGATGTTTGCCGAGCAAGAAGAGGGGCACGCATCGAGTGTCTATGTTATCAACCAATACCATATGAAACTTTATTAGTTTATGCAAATGTAGGCGTTAAAATACTAGAGGTGAAATGTCTTACGAAGACAACCACTGTCATTGTCACGCTTGCCATTGTGCCCGAGGCAAAAGATTTCACTATTATATTCTGGCGAGAGAAAATAAAATTTTATATAAACCAAAAGTTTTAACCACTAATTTGTTAAGCATTTTTAAACAAAGTATCAATAGGACAGTGGCATATTTTCATGAGAACTAACATAGATATTGAACCAACCTTCGTTGCAGAACGGCAAGTATGTTAAAACTTCCTGTGGCCCAATTACTGATGCTTAATCTTTCTTCATTCTAGTTCAATTTGTCATCTCTCTCTGACAATGAAGTCCATTGTCCATCGTGGTAAATAAAATTTCTTTTTATTCTTGTCATTACTTTTTCACGTATACACAATACGGTTATACATGACAACATCAATTGAATTACTACAGTATAATCAAAGACAAATGATATGGATACAATTACGTTAATTTATTGAAAGTACAGCGTTGCTCCATTGCTTACAGCTCGGTTGGTAGCCAAGTTGGTTTCTGGGGTGTCATAAACTTATTACATTATTTTGGAACGATTTATTTGTTGCTAGGCTGGTGGAAGTGACATTTACGCACAAAATGGAGCATTGTATTGATAACGCAATTGAATTATGAGAGACCCCTCATTTTATTCCTCAGTGAATGAGTTGGTGACGTTTGTAATGAAGTTTTGTTTCTTTCGTTTAGTTTCCATGGAAATTGCGCGTAATATTCTTTGAAATTTGTCTCTGGCAGTCTCTCATTATCATTTCATACAACAAAGGCAAAAAGAAGTTAGGATGAGGATTGTAATGTCGATTTAAAGAGGATGCGTACAAAATTATAGAACAATCTCTTCTATCCTTTAGTTGAGAAGTAAATTTTTTTAACTTAACTGAACTGCTCAGGGTGTATTACTTAGCCTGCTACTAAATCTATTACTCATTTATTTAGATAGTGAGACGGATTAGGGTCGACAATTCCCTCAGAAAGCAGTTTGTTCAATAAAAGAGTGAAAGAATGTGTGTAATTTTGAGGAATCGCAAACGGTCCAAAGATTGTGATTTTGTGCAATAATACATATGAATATACCGTGTCCTGCGAATTGAAGAAGTGAACGGGTTTGTTTCGTAAACAATTTACAAGGAAAATCACACGATATGCGAATATCAATGAAGGACCAGTTTAACACCGTATCCCGCATTTCACGTCAAATTCCAGAAGATGAACTTCAATGCGCTTCACCATACTCTCCTACGCCTCTTAAGAGACGTGTTCCTAATAGCCCGCTCTCCTTCTAAGAAACAGCTCAAAATTAAAAATTAATAAAGCGACTAGATTAGCCTTTGCTACAGATCATGTTTTATGGAGACATACGAATAAGGGAAATAGTGTTTTGAGCAACGAAGCAATTTAATTTACTCTGATCGACTTTAAAGCAGTATGTAAGTCGTCGTCCAGGTGAAATATTAAATCGTACGTGCATGCAAATGTGGTTAAATTTGGTTAAATTTGGTTAAATTTGGAGGTGGCACTATTAGGGTGAGCAGTATGTTTCAAGAGCTGAAATCTGGCCGCTCCTCGTTTAAATGGGAAAGGAAACTTATAAAAACTTTCTTCGGGAATATATGGTTCCCTCTCTTCGAACATTGAGAGCACTTGAGCCTGTTTTCTTGCCGGATGATCGTCTCTGCCACAAAGCAAAGAGGATGAATCAGTTTTTTGATGATAAATATATCGAAGTAATTAACTTAGCTTAGAAGAGCCATGATTTAAATCTAATAGAAAACCTACCCAAGATATTCGGTGAGAAGGTTATGCCTAGAAATCAGACAAAGGTTGAATATCCTTTCCAAAGGATTGTTCACGCTTGAACAATGCGACAATTTTTTAAGGCGCCCATCTGGTGAATGTTGTCAAGGTCATAAGACACTAATCAATTATCCTATTGATAAAAAATTGGTAGGTCCTGCGGCCGAAAATGTGTCGAATCGGGTTTTCTGGCTATGGGTGCATTTCTCGAATATCCTTCGTTTGGGGCGAAAACTTTCTTCAGCTACACATTTTTTCCTCATGATCTTTCTTATCCTCTGTTTATGAAATGAAACTAAGACACTTGAAACAAGGTCTGTTGAGCAAAGGTCGTGTGCTCTCTCTTGTTCTTATTTATGACCTTAAGACATTCAAAACTTTCAATAATTCCCGGACTAACCTTGGGAGTACCCTGAAAATTATATTATTAAAAAGAGAACGTAAAGCAACATAAGAGTTTTTAATTTCGTTAGATGTTAAGAACAAGAAAAATAATTCCCAGGCTAATCTTGGGAGGACCATGGCAATTATATTATTTGAAAGACAATGTTGAAGAACATAAGGGTTTAAATTTTCATTAGAATCGGCCGAATAGTTACAATGTTATTCCGAAAAAAAGAAAAAAGAAAAACAAGACCGACCAAACACCGACATAGTGAGATGTAAAGTCAGCCGTGACTAAAAATCCCAAGATTATTTTTTCAATTATGACTAAAATTAAACTAGTATTTTTCAAGGAAAGGTATACTTAGGCAGTTAGTTCTCTATGATTATCAGTTGTGTAGTATCGTGCAGGACTTCCTTCTAATCCGAGAAGTGAAGCAACTCGATGTGGCATAGATTCTAGATTTAGACGATACCTGTCCACATTTCCTTGATATTAGTTTGTGTCGGATCTTGGTGCAAATGCACTTGCCAATACTTGGCATAAATGTTTGAGAGGGTTCAGGGTTCAAGGTTCATTGCAGGTGAAAATCGTAGTCACACAACTAGTGAAACTTCTCTTGAATTATCCTTAAAACAATTCTAGTCAATTTAGGTTCGACTAAACGGTAAATTACCAAACTGAAATATCACATCTATGTATGGGAACATGAAGTTCATGAATTAATACAAATAGTCACTTGACGATTCAACCTTATATTCTTTTTTTTTTTATTTGGTAAAAGTAATGAAGTATAAAGAATAGATAGAGAAAGATGTGGAATTAAAAGAAATTTGAAGTTTTGCAATGTTTCATAGGCTACAAGAAATTTGGTTCATCTCTTTGGCTATTTTCTGTTCCTTAATTGAGCGATTGTTTGTATGTATTAAGTAGCAAATGTTTTTCTTTCAATTTTGGCTGTCTAGGTCATCTTAGGCTCTTTTTTGTACTTCTTGTTTTTTGTCGTTTTACGTTCCTCGGAATGATTTGGTTTATTTCAGTTGGTCATATCCTTGAATACGTGAGATATGACACAAGGCATCTTCAGTTCGGCATCTAAATTATTCTATCGAATGAGCCACTTTCGAGATCCTCGAAGGAGCGGGTCTATTTAATTTAGAGCTTAGCACCATTCATATTCTTTTTAAAGAGCCCATTTGGCGACTACCTAATAGGACAAAGATTGCCGTAAATAGATTACAACCTAATACTGGGCGGGATTTAAAAACCAAAACATGAAAAACCAATTTATAAAAATACAAAAACAAAGCAAGCAAAAACAAAATAAGAAAAAAAGCAAGTAGAAAAAGGAAGCACAGCCCTGCGTAGGTGGGTAGGTGGGCCTCCCATGAACATGAGACCCACAACAAAGAGAGTGAAATAAAATGAAGGAGGCCATAACCTAAGAATTGGCTAAGGAAAAACAGAAAACTGTGTGCTTCGTCAATACCAAAGATTTTGTTGAAGGCCTGATAAAGTCGGTGCTCCAGAGCTGGCATCTTGGTCACACCGAGATGATACCGATGATGCTCAGGTCAAAGAGTGTGACACTGATGCCACTACATTTGGGACACCCTCTTCCTCTTCATTTCGGCCAAAGCGGGGCTCCACCACTCGTACACGAAATCAACGATCTCACAAAAACTCCAAAATAAAGAATTGGAGGCTCCACCACGCCCTTATCATGCGGTATCTTTGACATTCTCCAGATCAAAAAACACTGTGGCGTAGTTTTATCTAAGAAGAACAGCCTGGCAGTCGGCATTTTCCAGTCAGAGCACAGCTTTCGACGTCGAGTGGAACTTGCGGAAGCCGCACTGTGCGAAAGACCGATGGCCTTCACTATCCATGAAAAAGTTTTGTCTAACATCTAAAGATTTCTTCATCAACTTACACACGCAGGAGGTTTGAGAGCTTGGTGGAAAATAGGCAGGTGTAAAGGGATCGATCTCCATTTGGCGAAAAGGAGGTATATTAGCCATTCGCAAGGAGTATGAAAGGATACCCTCTTTTCACATCCTTTTGATCAAATCTAACAGAAATGCTAAGTCTCGCTTATCTAGGCGTCGAAGCATGGCATGAAGGACATCGTCGGGAGCAGGGGTAGTCCGCACACAAAGCGAGAGCAGAAAGCTACTTAATTGATGTAAACAAGGCCTAGAAGGTTTCTCCGCCTCTGGAGGTAAAGTACTGTCGGTAGCCTTGATCAATATCACGAAGTACATTTAATGGTGGCATAGCAGCATTGTAGGTAGATAATGGAGAGCAAGCGCCAAGAAAGTGGGGTCTGAGAATGTGAGCCCATTCTCCTGGAGAACGAGAGGGGTTTCTGCAAGAGCATGATCCGAATCCTTTTGACTCGCTTCCATACATCTGATAAGAGGTCTACCGTAACGTGAAGATACGCAGGCCCGACCGAAATAGGCCATGGCGTGCATTGAAACATACCGGAACCTAGCCATAACTTGACAAAATTAACCGACGGTAAAATTTTTTGGCCAGCACTTATATCGCATGTAGGCATAACGCTAAAATAGTGTCTGGCATTGAAGCATATACACAGAGTCGGGTAAACACGATATTAAATTTCTACATGAGCAATTCTTAGAGCAAAAGTGTTGGATGTAGTAGTACCTCCACGGCAGTTGCACGAATGTCTTCAAGCGGGAGCGATACCAATTAGCAAGCCCCGACTCTCGGAGCCTATTACGCTCGAATGTGATGAAGAGTGTAGGGGTGGGTCTCAAGACCTCTTCTTGTTTGCTCATCATATCTTCAACTTTTAGAACTCCATGGCGGGCAAGTTCTAAGGTGATGTCTTCTATGGAGTAAGCCACGAGATCCCTCGCGTAGACAGCTCTTTTAAGGTATGTTCACTGTAAAGTGCGACTCCCACTTACCAGCGTGCCATTAAGTGTCCGAAGAGCACTAATCATGTCCACCACGGAGGGATCAGACGCATTTGTCAGAAGGTTAACGCTCTTCTCTGTTTGATCATGCTGCCCTTGGCAATCATGCTACCAATGTGCAGCGAATAACCAAAAAAGGTGCAAGCTAGGGGCTCGAAAACGCCAGTTATTCTCCGACGTTATCGAGGCCCCGCTCGTCGCATTTTCGACTGTGGTCTGGTATGCAATCCCCCAACCGAGGGCGCTTGAGGACGCATCTGTCAATCTTGGTCGGGTGACTCGACAATGAGCCAGCAGACACTTCCTTCGTGGTGACCTTTTGGTTGGAGAGAAACCTTTTATCCTCCTTGTCTTCTTCTTACTTCTTTTCTTTTAGGAAGAGGAGAATGAGGAATGAACTTGCTTCCTTGCCACGCCAGAATGGGCCCCTAGGCTGGATCAACTGGCCTTAGCAAGATACATCTACGAAATGGAGAAGGTATTAGTTGCCAAAAGGGAACCAGTTGGGTTAGAAAGAACCCTTCTCTCTAGTAAGCCCAAGGGGAAAAGATATCTGAGGAAAGGCTTCTACAGAATTAGACTCTGGTTTGGTGATTGGCACCGAACTCGGCCTAAACCCAATGGAAGATCTTGCGGTGTGGGTCTTATGCATCTTCGGAACCAGATCTATCTCATGGAGCCTCCATGTGGCCATCCCCCACCAAGGCATCCTGGATCCCACTTGAGGTTTCTTTTATCGGAGTCAATTATTTGGCCGACAAACCGAATTCCATCAGGGAAGAGAGGGAGAGCAGTCACGCCGATCTCCGGACTATCAGGATACAGGATACATGACTGGGGACTGCATGTGGCCCAACACGCCGCCCTTTACCTGCCTCCCACCCCCTTTGGAGTTGGCCCTATTGAATCCATTTTACCGGCAGCGGACGATTTTGGTCCGCCTGCCTACCCTTTTGGCAGCCCACTGTGATAGAATAGGGGGACTTAAATTGGTGTAAAGATGGATTCATTCATGAGCAACTAACTTTTCAGAAGGGGGTGAGGAGTAAAGTCCTGCACCTGTAGCCTTAGGAGAGGAGTAAGCCGCTTGTCTGGTAGAAAAATGTTCCAGGGGCCCCTGAGAAAGCACAGGAGTGGCCAACTTATTTTAAGAAGTGGAAATGCTAGAGAAAGGCTCCAGAGATAGCAAAGTAGAAGTCCCCTTTACCGCATGGCAATTGTGAGAGGGGAGACTCTTTACCGGTAGAAGAGGTGCCTTAATTTTTATTATTCTTCCTGACACCTGGGGAGGGTGATACAAAGCTTGGAGTTGGATCTCCATACACTTTCCCATGATTGCATTGAATTGTCACCACGATGAAGGAAAAAATCAGAAAAAGGGCCTCATGGAAAGTAGATACTATAACCCCATAGAACTGGGAGGACTAAAAGAAAAATCTTCATATGATCAGAAATTCGAAAATAAGATCCTTTGCCTTAATCAGTTCCGTTCCAGTGTTGATGGGCTTTTCAAACCCGGCCAGCTATGCAGGCGACATTGTCATGGAGCTTTAACCATATAGGATGGTGCGTTCGTAGCCAACTTCTATGTGTACTGGAGGAATGTGAGCAGAGTCGACAAACAGGAAAGCTTCCTACTTAATTCTTGCCCTACCCAGCGGGCTTTCGGCCCTCGAAGCAAGTAAGGAACTCACGGTATACACTGCCACTCGACTAAGGCTCAAAGAAGACGAATAGCGCTGAACTTCTGTGGATAGCAGAACAAGTGTGGAAAAGGGGTAGGAAAGTATTTATTAAAAGGAAATGGAGATAGGCGGTTCCACTAATAAGTAGGGTGAGTGATAACCTCATATTATCATATCCTGATGCTAGATGATCCCTGGATGGCATGTAGTCAACCAAAACACCATGGCTTCCGAACCGATCTCTGTGCAGGTAGAAACACTCCTCCTGATGCAAAGTGCGTGGAGAAAAGGTTGAGTGGATAGTCGTAATAATAATAATAATAATAATAATAAATAATAATAATATATCATAATAAATACTAATAATATAAAAATCATACTAAATAATAATAATAAGAATAACACTAATAATGATGCTAACAATAATAAATAATAATAATAATGAAAAGGTGAAGTAATTCTGAGTGTGAGCGAGGAAAAAGCGGACCAACAGATGCCCAGGCTCCATCATACAGTTCAAGACAATTCTGCGACAGGGCTTCTTTCATTTGAATTCAGCTGCATATCAAATGTAACAGGCTACGCAGGATACCCCCTTGAGGGGATTATCATTTGTACTGTCGTCCTCAAGTCCTTGGATTAGTTCTTTTACTTCTTTTTTATTAGATGGATGATTTGTAACCCTCCTCATCAACATTTGTTTGTCTCTGGGAATCATCTGATGTTCTCTTGCTCCATTAAATTCTCGGGTGTTTTGATAGATGATAATCCTTCTTTTGCGAAGCCTCTAAGATCTGTGGCTTCCTCTATTGTACAAAAACCTGGACTTCTTCTTAAGTACTTAGGGCACTAGGTAATGATGACGATGTTTTCAAACCTTTAACGGCATTCATCTATCCATCTTTTGAGTATTGCATCCTAGATGGCTTTTTAGAGCTAAGTGTCATCTTAAATAATTAGACCGAGCTTTACCTTAGCTCACCGTTGCGAGACCTATTTCACACCAATGTGAAGGTAAGCTGCCTGCCAGGACGGGGTTGAAATCTACCGCTCGGTACAGGATCAATTTGCAATTTCATAATGTTTGATTCCGCTGCCGTTTCGGCAACGTTCAGGCCAAGGGTAGGAGCTTCGCTATCTTCGCCTCCCTTTAAATTGTATTCGTTTTATTCTACCAGATTTAACAATCGATTTGAAGAAACGTAGAAAAATTGTTGGTTTGTCTCTCTTGTACAAGATTTGAAACTACCAACTCCTTTTATCAACATTTGCCCTACTAGGTGTACCTTAGCTCTGAATAACTAGGCATTTTTCAATCCTAGGTACAGAACTAATGTGTTTTCTAAATTTTCTTTTCCATATTATAGTAAATTATGGAACGATCTTCCAAATGAAATTGTTCATTGTGCTGACCTGAATACTTTTAAATCGGTTGTTAATGCTTTTTTTTCATAGTTTATATGCTTGTCTGAAAGATTGACTGGGACAAGCAGACAGATTGTTATTTATAATTTTAGTTTAGTTTTAATAAATTGTTGTTTATTATATTTTAGTTAATTCTTGTGTTTTAACTTTGTGTATTCTAGTCATTTCTTATGCTACTAATGCTCCTCTACATTGCCTCTGGGTGTTTTGTGGGGTTTCCATGTATGACTTTTACCTTGTTTGGGAGCTTAAGTGGTTTCTATAATAATAATAGTAATAATAATAATAATTTCCTTACGGACTAGTCCTTTATCATCGTGTTGATTTTTAAGTTAGTTTCATCCGCCGTAATTCTGGTTTTCTTTTCTTGTTTTTTTTTTATTTGTCAACCTCCTTCGTCTTCTTTTCTCATTAGTGAGTCCTTTAAGTCATCTTTTCTGGAGCTTGCCTCGCCTCCGCTCTCTGGTGAGGCCAGTGCTTCATCCTCTTTATTCATCTTCGGTGATAATTTCCTCTTCTTCTACGATATTTCCCATCTAGCATTTGTCTTCCACCTCTGAAAATTGTAATTAATTTTTTCTTGCTGTTTCGTTATTTTTTTCTCTTCTATTTTCATTGATCCTTCCTTGTTGTTCTTTTTACCATTTTCTCCTTTTCTGGATGTTATGTTCATACAACGATTTGCTTCAGGATTTTAAGTTTCATAGTGTGCTCGATGGTTGGCTTCTTGGTTGTTTGGGCATATATAACTTATTGTTATTTATTCATACTTATCTCACTGTTATATTCATATTGATATATAAATAATTTTTTCTAACTTCCTAAAGTTTTATGTGTCCGAAAACATTTTGCCATGATTGTATAACTTATTTTCTTTAAGGTTGATGAAGGTATAGAGTGTTCTGACTCCTACTGACGCCCTTATTATTCTATAAGTAACGTATTTCCTGTTTCCTTTCGAAGCAAACTTCATTTCGAATACATTTCACTCTTTGGCCTAGGGATAGCCTTTGCCAAAAATACACAAATACCCTCACATATGATAACAAGTTCCTTCCAAGTGGCATTACCTTCAATTTGTCCTGGTTTGTACATATTTTCATTGGCCTTGTTTGTGTTGAGTATACACGTATGTCCGCTGCAGTCATGCAAGCTTGCATTGGCGCGTATTTATATGGATACTTTTCGAACAAATTTCCGTGGTCAGAAAATTAAATATCTAGGTAGTTAGGGTTACTGGGTGTTGGGGCGTCTGCCATTTACACTAGTTCGAGTAAGCCATGAATCAAGGAAAATTTATTCCATCCAATTTTCTAATAATAGTGCACACAATCATATCTGTGATGTAGTCAATGAGAGTTTTACAAATTTGCACTTAGTCCCAGCTGAAGGATTTTAAATTTGCATTCAGCTATGTCAGTCCTTATCAAAAGCTTTCGCCAAATCGCGGCATACAATAACCACGCAACTCCCTTACCTTTAGGCGCAGACCATCTTCTCCGTTATGATAATTATTGATATCTCCCTGTTTTTTCTTTTCCTACAACCATATTAATTAGGTTGAATAAAGAGTCATCTTTCAAGTAAGGGACGAGTCTCTCGTTTAGTATTTTCTCAAAGAGCTTATCGCCAAATTCCAGTACCGAAATGGGGGGGTAGCTCTCTATCCTCATTGACGGCTTCGCCGGCTTGGCATTTAAGATCATCTTAGCGATTTTGAATTAGTCTTGGAAGTATGCTATGTTGAGAGAAGCGTTGAATTTTCTTTATAGTGTATCTGTAGACTACTTTAGATTCGTCGAGTTCCAGGCCTGATGCTGATTAGAGATGAAAAGATATTAATAGGTTTTAACTGCCTTCTTCAGCCGATGCGTGAGCGACAATGACGCGGGATGATGTTTATATATTTGTGTACAGGTAACATGTACATCTATATTTACATATTTTTGCTACGTACTTCACTTCTAATTCCTTTTATAAAGTCTGGTGGTGCATACTCGTAGTTTACTTTCGCAAGTACCGAGTGTTCTGGGATCTTTGGGCTGATGAGCGAAGGGCACCTATTAGTAACCTTAATGATATCTCGCCGCCAATTAACGGTCTCTAATTCTTCCAAAATTTATTTGGTGGCAGAGCTGCGTCCTATAAATGTAGTTGTTAATCTCATCGATAATTTCATTTTTTAAATCTATATCTATACTGTTCATACTCCTTTTCATTAATACTAAAAATACTTTGCAATAATCGCTGAATTTTAGCTCGGGATCTTCTTCCGATTTCATCTTTCCATCTTCTATTGCTATTTCCATTATTTTGATCATGGCTTATCTGTCGTAGCACTTTTCAGGGGAATTTGTACTCACCACATAGTTACATATCTTTCTACGTATGCCAATGCCATCTCTTCTTTTAAGGGGATAACACATTTTTTCTTGAGTTGCCTTTCACGTTGTTTCGTTCAAAATTCGTTTTTTTGGTTTTGTATATCATTTTATTGCAAATTTTAGTCACTTTTTCATCGTATAATTATTTTTTTAGTAACATGACTAAAACATAGTGAAAATTAAGATAATGGAAAATTGTATATATTCATGGAAATTTTTCTTAGATATTTAAAGTTTATTTGTGAAAAAAACCCAACAAAACTACACCATTGATTTAATATCATTTTATTGCAAATTTTATGCACTTTTTTATAGTATACCCTATATATAAGGTTTTCTTCTCCATCTTCATGCTATTCCTTGAAAATGAACTTGCAAATATTGTTCAAAAGTGCTTGGATTCATCTTTTCATTTTTCTGTGGGTTAATTTTCATATTATTGCTTTCCTCCCATGCCACTTTGTGCATTTTTTCATTATATATATATATATATATATATATATATATATATATATATATATATATATATATATATATATATATTTATATATATATATATATATATAAATAATTCCTATACCACGAAACAGACACAGTGTTGTTTGACAATGACCGCGCACAGAAAGGACAACGATTAATGCCTAAACCTAACACACAAGCCCATACCCATAAAACAAATGATACACTATTATAAATAAATAGATAAATAAAATAATTGAAAAAAACGAAATTTTAAAAATATACAACCAAACACCTAAGCCAATCAGCAATAAATAGAGGTTCAGTAACACCAACACTGAAACTAGACCGCTCACCAGAAAAACATTTCTCCTTTCTCTTTCGATTTGTATCTTCTCTTTCCCAACTTATGGTACCCCTTACTACTGTGTAGGCTGAAAGTTTTGCCAAGGTCACTTGATATTTTAGCTCTATTCTTTCTCCCAAACCTCATTCCTTTTTCATTCTTCTTCTTGGACTGAAGATGGAAGCCAAATCACTTACGAAAATAGTTTTCTGAATAAAGTTTGCAGAAGAACTCCATTTCATTTCCCCCAAATCGTTTGATGAGTTGTATCTTGTGAGCGTGGAATATGATGCAAATCTAAATATGATTGTCTTCGTAGGTGTAAATCGGCTGTTGTATTGAATTTTGGCAGAGCTAAGCATGCAATAAGTTGTTAGTGCTGTGAAAGTTCGAAAAAATGAAAAGGCAACTGTAGTACATAAATGATATAGTTGTTGAGTTCCAAAAAGTACTAGCGATCGTGCTACAGAAAAGGTCAGGTTGCTGTGTTTTATGGATTTTAAAGTGGAAGAGTGTATTACTAGTCCGTTATATAAGGGTCAAGGTTAAAAAGGTTAATCTATGAAGTAGAGGATGAGAAGTTGCTTGATTGTTGATGGTAGAATATATGTAAAACGTTTTATTGTCCGCAAAGGCAGAATAACTGGGGGGGCTAGGAAGGTAAGAACAGGTGTGGATCAGGTATTGCACGATTTCTAGCTAAAAAATACAGGGTATAAAAGGAATTGAGCGCATTCTAGTTTCTTGGAATTTAAATAACACTATAATAAAGTAAATAAAGAAGTATTATGGCAGTTAGTAAGAATGTATAGAGTTAGTAGTAAACTATTGGATTATGTAAAGAGTATTTATGTTGGATGCGTGGATTAGGGTGAAAAATATCCGGAATGGTTGTTTTAACATACGTTGGGGATTAAGACAAGGGTGTGTGATTTTGTTGTGGCGGTTTAATATATCTATAGATGGAGTACTCACAAAAGTATATATGGAAATTGGGAAAATGTGGGCGAAGTTGATTTGCGGAAGGGTTCTATAATCATAAATGGTACTATCCTTATGTTGGTGGCTGAGAATGATAGAGATTTGTAAAATTGAAAGCGAAAACGAGGAAGATTATGCTGTAAGAGGTGATAATTAAGAATAAGGGGAGGGGGGAATGTTCAACCTTGAATATGTGCCAAATTTAAAGTAGTTGGGATGCATTTAAAATGATACTATGTATATGAAGCAGATTAAGACCATAAGGAGTTGAATATTTGGAATAACTCTCGGTCAATTGGTTTTAATGGACATCAAATTTGGAGTGCAGAATGCGCAATAAATCTGTATGACTGTGTCCTAGAATAGGCTCCCGACGATATACCATATATAACTATTCGTTAAGGGAATTTTCTATATTTCGACTGCATGGTAATCTGATTGACCGAGATTAGTTAAAAAAGGGGGGGGGGGCCTAGAGAGGTTTATTTATTTTCAATATGCTTAAGAAGTGGAACGGAGCACAAGGATAAATAATATGGCTAACATTAATAAAATAGAGTTTTATTAATTAAACTATCAACAACAGACAAAAAAAATGTTTACATAAACGGGAAATGAAAAGGGTCGTGGTGAGGATTAAGATTTGGAGAGATCTAAAACGGTAAATAAACAAAAAAAATGGGAGAATGGTTCGCTAAACCATTTTAAGAACAGGGTTGCGTTGACAAAAGGTTAAATGATTAAAAGTAATGCTCATCTTACGTAATTACAAAGTTGTTGTGCAGAGGAAGACAATGCGAAGGAATCTTCTGTCGAACTGGCGATTTCCAGCAGAAGGGTTCTTCGGGGGGTTGTCCTTAACGAGGGGTAAGGACTGTCTTCGAGGAGTGAAAGCGAAGTGGGGCTCGGAAGTACGAACGATCCTTGTAACAGCAAATCGGAGATGTTCTAGGTAAACAATGGAGGTTATTGTTGAAACCAAGCGTTCTCTTAAGGAACGTTACAAAGGGGAAAATAAAATTATCCGGAAGTGATGTCTTGGGAACGAAAACCCTTTCTTGACGAATGGGCTTGAAGAACAATGGCTGTTCTAACGTTGTTCTCTTTCTGAACAACAGGGGGGCCTTGTTGACTTGGCGTCTTGAAGGGCTCGAACCTTGGCACTCAAGGTATATTGTTCCCTCCTGGACAATAAGGGGTTTCTCGGCAGAATTCCTAGGTGCACAAGGGAGACCGGATCGGCTTGATGCCTCACGAAGATAATCTGGATCTGCTTCAATTGGGAAAAGCTATGCTATAAATAGCTGGAGCCATCTCCATGGCGGAGGGGATAATTGAGTGGGGGACTTCAGGAAATGTCCCGGTGGTGCCTGGGAAAATACCTTATCTGCCCATAAGCCTAATTTAATCTGGCGAGATCGACGTATGGAGGCAAAACGGGGGAGTGAACCTCCTTGATTAAACATTGGCTATGATAGGAGATAACGCGCTTCTGCTTCCTCTCGCAGGCAGGATACACGTGGGTAAGCATGTGGGTAAGCATGGTTAACATGTGATAAAGGCTGAATTAAAGCGGCCTCAGACCGTTCTATCACAGAGTGTGTGTTTGTGCAAACGTTGGTGTATGTGAGTGAGATTATGCATTGAAAAAGAAGGAAAATTTCGAGGAAAAGCATTGTAAATTGATTAACTGAGAGCGATTATTACACTCTGTATGTAACAAAATTTCACTTTTCTACATTTCCTGGATTAAAAGTGTTATTTTCCAGTTATTGGTAGCTAAAGTAAACGGAAAAGTCTATTTTGATCCCAAAAATTACCCTTTTAGGTAGGGCACTAAATTTCAAAATATTCCAATTGTGAAAAAAATGCTAGAGTATTATTAATCCTGAGACAAATTTTAGAATATATGGAAAGTCTGTAAGCAAAATAAAGCTTGTTTTAAGAAAACCTTCCCAAAATATTCTAAATTTAATAAGAAATTTCTAGGATATAAAAGAATTTTGTGGTTTCAAAAATATTTTTGAACACACCCCTAGAAACTTCTCGAACTTTCTGAAATATTACTTCAAAAAGATTTGTACACGAATTAACAAATCTGCTATTATTTCAGCTCTAGCTTTCACACTAAACACATCCTAGAAAAATGGCATCGAGAGACTGGAAATCATTTTCCAGATGCATTTTATTATAGCTGCAGATAGTTCATCAAAATAAGAGAAAAGAATGTTCGGTGTGACAGCATTTATGAAAATGTGTGAAGCTTACAAAGCATACTTTGTCATGCCAGTTGGGGACCAGGACAAACCCTAACATTTTGCTTGTGAACACTGAATGAAAGCTTTAGAAGGCCAAAATATTGTTGTTCTAAAGAGTATATTATTAAATGTAGCAAGTATCTCAGATATTTTTTTTTTTTAAACTGAAAAAGTAATAATGTATATATTACTTTTAATTTTACAGGATAGTATAGAGGGAAAGGAAGTGCCATGAAGTTTTCCATCCTCAAGATCTGGCGTAAACTCAAGTAACTTCTGCATGGTTGGCCCTTACAAATTTTGAAGTAGCAAAAATGCATCTGCTCTTTTATATCCTGATCTTCTATCCTCCAATGCACTGGAACCAGACACTGCTCATCTTCTTGTACCTAGCCCTACAGAAAGAAATAAGATAGCATCAGAAGAAAACCACAATTCAAAAGCTATAAAGATTAGTGAAGATGCAATCTACAGTATCAAAGATATCGCTGTTGAGAGGAATCCATACTATCCAAACAAATGAGAGCTCAATGAGCTTGTCAGAGATCTTGTTTGGTGGAATCAAAAGGGGTATAGCTGGGAAGTGATTGGATTTTTCAAAATGGTAGCAATTTCAATTGGTCTCAGGGGAGATTTTACCAAGATTCCTTGTCATCTATCTTTGAAACAGTAAGGCTACATACCACAACACACTACCAAAACAAGTACTGGTCACAAAAGACCGAGTTCTCTGATGAAAGGTATAATACCCAGAATGTTGGCAACCTTCAAAATTATTTTCTTAAATTCTGAGGCAAAGGTGAAAGCTAGTGTCTTTGTTGGACCAGAAATCACAAAAAAACATAGAATGTTCTGTATTCCCTGTAAAGCTTACTAAAAAGGCTAAAGAATCTTGTTTAAGTCTTGATTCGGTGTATCAGTTATCTGGGGTAACCACATGACTGAAAATTATGTGGAAGTGGTTGAGAACTTAGAGAAAACTATGGTCAAATATGCTGTGGGATGTCAGTGAAGGTGCACATCCTTGATGCCTATATTGACAAGTTCAAAGAGAATTCCGGAGCCTACTAAGATCAGCAAGGGGGGCGAGGGCATTAAGACATACTGAACTTGGAACATAGATACCAGGGAGTATACTATGAGAACATGATGGAAGACTACATTTGGAAGCTTGTACGGGAAGGTAAATTATATTACAAAGCAAAATCGCGGTAAACTGTTCACCTCTCCCTTTTGGGGGCTTTTTTATATTTCTTGTAGAAGTTTCAATAAAATTTTATTAATTTAACCGGTTTTTTTGCCCTATAATAGATGAAAAACTAAAAGTTGCCAACCTTTAGTAAATATTTAATCATACAAGCAACAAAACCAAAGTTTAAAACAATAATGGCTATTTTCTATTGTTTTCAATAAAAGGAGTTCGAAAATAATTCTACCCAGGACCAAAATTGTGTTACATATTGCTTTTGTTCTGATTTGGTATGGTTATACATATAAAAAGAAAAATGTAAATAGACTTGCGAAAAAGATATACTAGACAGAGAACCATGGTGTAAGAAAGGTTGGCAGCCAGCGAAAACGTCCGTTGTTGATGGGAATCAGTATTTGGATAAAAAAAGGGTTGATCTAACAATTTCAATAATTAAAAAATATGTAATAGGTTCCCTCTCCTAACAAAACTAATTACCACCACAGTCAGGTTTATAGAAAATAGTCCCAATGACTTGATACCAGCGGTAGTGGTCTTGTATGTAGCACTAGTGGGAGAGATACCGATAACATATATCCCGCAAATTAGTGGAGGGGGGCTCCGTCTGGGTCACCATGCAGAAGTGAGAGAAATGATAAGGAAGCGTCCATTCCAAGAGAATCGTCCCGCAGGTGGTACAAAATTAGCTGAGACCATCATTAAGACATTGGGAGGTAGGTCTCCTTGAAATGTATTGTCGCAATGGCACGCCACTTTAAATTCCGCGTTCTGTTTCCCATCTTCTTTGACATAACATGCGAAGGACTGTCCTGATTTTTTCAAAGTAGTCAGAGTTGGAAAGTTCAAAATGAGGATTTGGTCACTCTATCTTTGCCGAAAACCTCGCGCCCTCCTCAGCGCGCTCATTTACCGCAACTCCTACAAGTACAGGAACTTAGCAGAAGACAATATTGACATCGTACTGACTTGCAGCAACTATGCTGTTACATACACTGTAAACTAAGGAATGCGGAGAATCAATTTCCCCAAGGGTAATACTCCTCAAGTCTCTATGAATTACAAATAGGTCCCCAAAGGGGGCACGATTCATAATCTCCGTTATCGAATAGTGTAGTGTGTTACCCCCCCCCCTTGCCCCTGAAAGCAGACGCACCCCCACCCCTCTATACCGAAGAGGAAGTTAATTATATTGTGTGCATTCAATTAAGGTTCCTCTGTTTCTGCAAGCAGATGAACCTTAATTGAATGAGAAGCTAGAGTGCTTGGCACTATGTAGTTTGACATAACTCATCTTTAGTTCAAATGCTTGATTTGTTGCTTTTTAACACATGTTATTGACTCGTTCCATGACATTTTCATCTACACTATTAACATCACAAAATAATTCGTCCAGTTATTTCTTCTTTTTCTGTGTACACAATTTAATGTTTCTTCTTAGTATTAATAGAGATAAACGTGGTGGAAGTCGCGACAAGTTTTCCTGGCGTTCAAGCATGCCGACCCCACTATGTAGGGAGGTGGTTAATGAACATGAACTGAAAAATTGGAGATTACTCTACACCAGAAATCCTTAAATCTCAGTTTGGAAGTAAATAAAAAAATCGCAACATGTTTGAAGAAAGGAAGGAGGCAAATATCTAATTCTGATTACTTGTATTTCCCACAAATACATCAACCTCTTCCTGGATTGAGTGTTAATGTAGTAGGCTATGATGTCTCTTTTAACTTCCTTGGTTCATATTTAGCCTTTTACGCTTGGATAGATCCAAAAACTGGTGCAAAGTTTCGTGAGCTGCTCTTAAATAGGTTTCTCATTCGAAATGATAACATAAAACATGTTCTTAATGCGAAATCAGACATGATACACTCATATTACCTAACCGTAATATATCACAGGGCATGTCAGTCTTGAAGGATAATTCAGTTCACAAACTTTGTAGCAGGGTCATTACGCACTTCATCTTCTAAGAGAGAATCGGTCCTTTATTTCATCATACATGAATAGTAGCGGATTTCCTAATGCATTAACTGCCTAGTATGTGAACTTTGACACTCCATTGTCCCTGGCTATAGATATTTTTCACTTGCTGAGATCGTTGTTAATGATGGTCTGGATCTCCGTGACAAAATCGAGGGCTCTTTTCTATCAGAACGCTCAGACCAAGGGTTAAATAAGAGCCGCTGTACCTTCGTAACACAGGCTGGCTCACCCAACTATATCTTGATCCTCTGCCCAGTCTCTTGATTGGCACCCGAGCACTGGGAAGAATTTCGAATTTGAGGTATAGGCGAGTACCCTATAACTAACGTTGCCTTTTCCAACTTTTTGGAGGATTGAATTTAGTTATGGTATTGCTTCCTTCACAGTCGATGCATAACTACGTTTACTATTATAGGAATAAGAGCAAACCGACACCACCAGACAACATACAGGCGCTGAATTCAGAGTTGCGAAAGATTGCCCAACTCACTCTGTAAGTGGTGTGTGCTTGGAGAGGAACTAAGGGACGCCAAAAAAAGTAGTGATATGGGGCGGAATACAGAAGTTGCTCTAAAAATAGACGCAATACATTGAGTCTGGGACATAGTGAGAGATTAATTGGTATAAAGTATTTTTTATTTTTTTATAGCAATTAATGATAACATAATTTGAGGTTCCAATAGGCCAAATAAGAATAATAGATAGGCTCATTTTTATGTTTTTTCTCTTCTTATTAATTCAGTTTCTTCTGTACTGCTTCGATATTCCAGCTGTGCTGGTTACGAAAACCTATACACCCACAGGTATGCTTTGATAATAAACTGCATAAAGGAAGTTACAGAGTCATTAGAATATTATTTTTAATTTTATATGTATAAACTTCTATACCAAGGAAAATTGAGATAAATAAAAAGGCAAAAAAAAAAAGAGTTCTTTTAATGAAAACTTCAACTCTTCCTTATCTCCAGGTTCATTTAATTTCAATGCTTAAGTTAAATTTTCGAAGAATTAATTCAATTTAATTAATAAATTCAAAATTACCTGCTTCCTTTTCTTATTAGCAGTTTCATACATTTAAGTTAATCGTGGATTCAAAAAATTGAAGATTAGAGTTATATGAATTGGTGTCAAAGAAATAAATATAAAGACAAAATTGCTTTTTTTTCTAACAGAATGGCAATTTTATTAAATATTATTAATTTTGGAAGGGAAGCTGATTTAAAAAAAGCATAGTTTTATTTATTAGGGAAAACAGGAAAAAAAAGCAAAAATATGATACAGAGCTTTGGTAATTAAAAGACTAGGAAGAGTAAAAATGAATAAAAACGACAAATATTGGATTAAACACGTCAGAAAACCGAAATAATGGGCCGGAAATGCGTATTATAAACCGGCAAGAAATGTTTGCACAAAGAGCGCACGAAATTAATAGCAAAATCTTGAAAGCTCTTACGACGGAGCAAGAAGAAATCCCCTTTGATTGATTGCTATCGACGAGGTCTCTTATTTGACCATAAATTGAATTAATTTTTTTTTATATATTCGCACTCAATTACTTACATAGATGAAATAATTGTAATCAAATAATTCAAACAGATGGAATATTTATTCAGAACCCTTTCAAATCAGATATTAATTTAGGAACATAACAAAAAAAGAATCGTGCGATTTACTTGATTCTCGCTGGTTTCGGAGAAAAAACACTGGTTTTTACATCATCATTATAATGTCTTTTTTTCTTATCCTATATAATTTTAGGTTGATCAAATGAGATCAATAAATACTTACCAATTTCTTGTTTGTACTTCGTTTAGATATTTCACGCATACTTTCGTGGGCATACTTACCATTTTCTGAGGCTTTCCTGGAATTGATGGTAACTTTGTATATTTAAGTCTTAGGAAGCATATTTAAGTTCTAGGCCTATGATTGTCTTTTATTAATTGGTTTTATACTCATACAAAAAAATTGGTAGGTAAGGGATTGTAGCGGAATCGTCACTTTCCCTCCCCCTCCCCCCGTTCACTCCTGGTGCAGTCACAAGGCGGTTACCGCAAAGACATCCTGCTGAAGGCATCGGCGGGTCCCGCGTGACCGCAGCGCTGCACCAGACAGCGCCATGAAAGACCTTAAAGGTCAAAATGCGAGATCTCCCCTAGGAGAGTGAGATCCAGTTTCACGTCAAATAAGAAATTGGAGACGTGTTTCTCCCAAGCTCGAAGGCTAACGAGGAGCCGATGTAAGAATCGGTGGGAAAAACCGTTTAGAAAAAGAACTCTCCTGGGGCCGTCCTCAAGCCCCTTTCCCCCTTACCACTCCCCCAGTGGGGTGACGAGGTATAAATAAGGAACTCTGAGGAAAATCGGGGTAGTATTCGTCAGTCTCTAGGTGACGAAGTCTCCGGATCAAACCGAACTACCGAGACTGGAGAGGTAGTGTACTTGGCTCGCCAGACCAAGAAGTACCCTGCAAGAGAGGCAGGGCTACCTACCTTAAGGGGCTAAGAAGAAGCTCATCCTCAAGCTAGTCCCGCGTTATCAAACCAAACGATAAGTTAACTTTTTTAAGTTCAACTTACTCTCGCCAGAGAGAATCCTCATATCTTGGTGCACCTTAAACACTAGAGGTATTCCTCGTCCTTGAGTAATTAAGAAAAGAAGAAGGAAAAGGCTCCCCCTCGAGCCCGTTACTTGGTGCCACACCGTACTCCTAAGTTAACTTGGTAAGGAACCAAGTTCAACTTATTCTCGTCAGATAAGTAGGGTTTTTATTAGAAAGAATTCTACGACAGGGATTATTTGCTTTATCAACTGCAAGTGTCTATTTATTTGAAATCAGACATCTTAAAAATTTTTGTTTCTTGCGATCTTCAGTATCTCTTGAAGTGTTATTAGCAATCGAAGTCTTCATTATTTCCTCACCCACAGTGGAGATTGTATTGATATGGTGGATCTATGAACACAATGAAACACTTCTATTCACTCTTGATTTCGCAACAAAAAGGAAAGTTTATCCTTGAGAAAATATGACAGGAATAAAGAATGTTTACATTATTATGCTATTTTCAATTAAAGCTTAATATTTATATGTATTAAAATCATTAAATATATTTAATTAAAATAACAGTATAGAGGAAAGGGAACATTTGGATAAACATATAATTATTTCTTTAACATCGTGAAAATGAGGAAGTCAAAGGAGAAAAGTTCACATTGAGACAATTTGTATTTTTTACCCGCTCTTCTGTGATCTGTTGTAAAGAGCATGATTTTAATCAGATAAATACAATAAATACTATTTACTACTCCGAAATGTATTAAAATCTTGAGTGGTAATCCGGCCACTAGTTATCAAAATTAGCTAGTGGTGAGTACGAGTTGTGAATACATCAATTTCAAACTTCGATATTTACAAGCATTTTATACTTTTTATGTACAACCGAGAACTAGAAATTGTGCAAAATGGTAATCGAGCCTTTTCTTCCGCTCATTTTAACACATCAAAGAATAGATGAAATATCCTTGGTTTGATTAATTATTCAGTTTTCTTTACTTCTCTCTCCGTGTTAATTGGGTATTCCATTTACCTTTTTCTATTTGTCTACTAAAATTAAACAACCAAACATACAAAACACAACTTTTATAGTTTATTAAAAGGAATAAAATAAAAACACCTGACTTAACCTAGGAGAAAACAGTATTCTTAATATTTTGATATAATCAATAAAACCAAGCCATCTGACCTAACATAGGAAGAAGGGAGACAGCTCTTAATCTTTTAATAAAACCAATGAACTTGAACTAACCTCAGAAACAGAAGACACTTTAGGTGGGTAAAGTTGAGGCGGTTTATCTTCAAAAGAAATAAGTATGGGGGGGAGCTTAGCTTCAGGTGAAATAATTTAGAGTCGCCTATCTTAAGGTGAAATAAGTTAGGGTGGCTTGTCTTCAGTTGAAATAAATTTGATTGGTTTGTTTTTAGGTGGAATAAATTAGGGAAGAGTATCCTCGGGTGAAATAAGTAAGAGTGGCTGCTCGCTATGTGAAGGTTTTGGGGAGGCTTATCTTCATGCGATCCTAACTTACCACTATAACAGGGTGATTTCTCTTTTTTTTAATATCATATTCTCCATCTCATTCGTGCTTACAAAATTAACCCTTTTAAGAATTTTAATCATATTTTTCTTAAATAAATAATTTAAAGAGCTTAAAACTTTCTGATATAGTTATATGTATTCAAGAAAAGGGGAAAGAAATATTTTTTAGGAAATGAAACTGATTATGTAGCTAATTGCTATTGCATATCGATTGCTGTTTCTAAATTTCTTAAAAGTAGTCGAGGGCCTTTACAAATTGTCACAAATATAGAAGATAAAATTAATAGATTCTTTCGTAAACTCAAGTCTAAATGATTCCATGGAAAGACTATCACAGTCTTTTTCAACTCAGCCTGAACTTTTGGTATAATTTATGACATTTCGAAAATCCGAAAGATCCGATTACCAATCTGCCCCATCCTTTCTATAATCACCATTACATCCTATGTATATATGTAAAATATTAAAAAATCACCCCAATTATTAACCATCTTACTAAAAACTTAGTTACGTTAAGCAATTATTTTTAATTCGCGGATTTATTTAATTCATCTATATTTGCGCAATATCATATTTAAAAATATCCCTGTTTCTGAGACCTGTAATATAATATGTGATTGATCCATTTACAATAATTCCACATATCATGGTTTAAACAATTATAACTTCTCAAAACTACCTCACCTTACTGATGAAAAGACAATATTTCCTTTTAATAACTTTTACAAGCAAAGGGATGGGTTGGCAATGGGTTTGACATTTGGTCCAACGTTTGCTTGAAGCATTTCTATGTAAATACGAACAAGCCAGGAAGTTCAAATCTCGTCAACAGTTTAGAGATTGCCCTACAAAAGATACGTTGTGAATCATTTCTTTATTTTGAAAAGTCATTATTCCTAGATTCAAAATTCTATTTCTTCCAAATACTCTAACAGCAAATTTAATTCAAGGATAGGAATAATGACTACTTTTTATTTCTGTACAACAATGACCCGTTCAGATCACAAACTGTTTGACAAATATCATTTGTAAGTTGTAGGATTCAATGTGTATATAAAATATTCTCTGAGTGGAACAATTTTTCTTGCCACCAATAAATATTAGAGAATTTTGTAAGTCAAATTTGATCTTTGACTTAAATCAGCTGTTAAAAAAATTTCATCTAGATCCAAACTTTAATACATTCTTTCTTAAAATATACCTGTTTTACAAAGAGAGTAGGTACATATTACTCTGATTTTCGATTGTCTATCAACTTTTGTCTACTGGTTGACACACCTTCTACGTATGCAAAACTACTTTGTTATTATAATGGGAATTTAAAAGCAGGGATGTATTTCTATAGTGAGAAACCCCTAAATTGTCCTAATTTTTCATTTTCATCCTTAAGTTTAGATATCTTTCGATTTTGCAGATAAATCCTTGTAGCTGAACACAATGGAATCGCTATTCATGAAAATGTTAATTCCAGGATTAACTTCTCGTCAGTCTTCAACTTCATTCTATATCTTTTAAGCTAAATTAAGAATAAGTTTAAGTCGATTTTAATTGATGTTACATGAATATTTATATACCACTACTCACTAATCCAAGATTTACTTTGCTCGAGTAGTTAGTTAGTTGTTTATTATTTCTATTTTGAAGAATATCCAAGTTTGTCTATGATCGAATATTCACTCAAGTTGGTAACTTCTTTTCACGAAAAAATTCTTGCATTTATTTTTTATTTTAATTGGGTGCTCTGTATTCGTTATTGAATTGATGGAAGTCCTTTATTATATGTTGTAGGCTTACATACGAGTTGCATTATCTTCAATCCTTTATTTTTTTCTTTTCTGAATCTTGGTGCAACAATAATTCTTCTTTTTTACATGTGCTATATTAACTTTAATATATTAAAAATTTTTATCCATTGAATCCTTTCTATGTTCAATTATGCATTTTACGAGATTCTAACGTTTGCCAAAGATCCACAAACCAGGTGTACCGTTGCGCCCGATCGCGTCATTCGGGAGCTTCTCCACTTATAGCCTCTCTAAATGACTTGCGAAAGAATTCCGTCTTTTTACATTCACCTTTTCCCGATAAATTTACAATGCAAGTTATTTAAGCAATTTGACCCGAGGACTGAAACAAAAAGACGAAATGATACTCGTCCCATTAGATGTCATCTCCTATTCAAATCTATCTCATTGAAACTTGGACGGGGAACAGTCTTTCTTGCTATAGATGACAGCTACTAATGTCCTGACAACAGATGTCTTAAGTTTTATGTTTGGATATCATTTAATTCATGTATGGACAACCAGGTTTACCTTAAAATTGAAGGAGCCCCGATAGGATCTCTTATTTCAGCTATCGTAGTAGCGTTTGCTATGTAGATTTGAAGAGCTCACGCTCACCGGCTCTCATGCAAAGAACATGTTTGTGTGATAAGTAGAGGAAACGTTGATAATCATCGACAAAACCTAAGTCCACGAGGTTCTCAAGCATATAAACTGTGTTATTCCTGAGATCAACCTCGGAAAAGGAAGCAGACTCAAGGCTCCCATTCCTGTATGAATTGATTCTTAACAAACACTACGAGAACCCTCATGCAGAAAAGAAAAGGTTTGCTTCAAGTCTAATTGTCCATCTAATCCATGTTTAGTGAAATAATGCACTGTAAAACTTCCTCAACAGGGCTTTGACTCACTGTAGTAAGATCCTATATTCCACGAGTGGAAGAAAAAAAGAGCTGAAAGGTTTGTTGTCAGTAAATAACTACTCCCGTAGTTTGTTGAAGCTGTTAAAAAAGCTGTAACCATTGAACTTCTTACCGACAAATTCTTGTGGAGAAGAGAAAAAAAAAGAAGTATAGAGAATTCATCGAATCGTGGCTGTCAGACGGAGAGTGTATCAATCGACATATAGATATAAACAATGTATTCATTGGCTTGAAGTAACATTTCCCTGTAATTATTTGATCATTTATTAACTTTTCTTCATCTTTATTATAAACAAATTTTAATTTTCTGGCTATTTTCCTTAATACTCGTATATCTATTTGTATGTTTTTCCTCCTGAGGTATCGTTTCTCAGCGCCTTTTTCCTGTATCGTTTTGTTATATAGTCATATTTCATTTTGCGTGGTATGGTATTTGTTTACCTCTTTGGATTTGTTTACCTCTTCGCCCGGAGACTCAACATTTAATAGTACTTTCTCGAAATCTGCTTTGCTTTATATTTTTATGTTTTGCATAATTTTAACTTTTTTCATTACTTGGTAAAATTGTTGAGAGGTATCAGAGAGGAGATATGGTAAGTAGTGAGTATATTGGAAGTAAGAGTAAGGTTTGCATATGGTTGAATAGGCGGCATGAGATCTAGCTAATCTAGGTTTTTTGTGCTTACTTTGTATTTGTCAAGAAAACTGGTTAATTTCTGTGATTAAATTGTAGAATTTATTTAATTTTGTGTTTTGGACTAATTGTGTTTCTTTATCTTTCTTCTTTATTTGTTTCTTTTATTCGGTTTTTATTTCCTATCTTTTTTCATTCTTTGATGTTGCCTAGTTCATTTGTCTTAGTCAAAATGTTGAACAACTTTGCTTTGAACCAAAGGCTTCTTTTCTTTGGAGATGTTTTTATTGGTCTTTCTATCTTTTGTTAGTCTTAATGTTTTTATTTCTTATTTGGATTCACTTTTAATGCATAGAGGGTAGTTTCCTTGCCGCTTTCTAATTTCTTCATTTAGCTTGGAAATCTTGCATGCCTGGTGGCTATTCTATGCTTATATAAAACTATCCCTATAGATAAGTCCTGGTTTTCCACTATTTATTCGTTCATTTTCCTTGCTATTTTCTCTCATACTTTATTCATTGGTCTAGTTTCGTATATATAAATCTTCTTGTCAACTCATTTAGGTTCTCCTTCCACCTGTATATATACGGTGATTGTCATGTTGTGCAACGATTCTGCTACTAGGGATTCATCTTGTCTGGACTCAGGTTTATTTGGGGATTTTGAAGTGACTTCTTATAAAATTGGATTCGGAGTTCCTTTCAATCTTCCCTCGCATATTTCAGGCTCTTGCCTCTAGGACAATATTTATTGCTTTCATTTCTGTATCTCGGTGAAGCGTTTGCTGCCGCTTCTTATTTCTTCTAGTTTTTGTCATATTAAGTATTGCTTTATTTTGTATTCTTTGCAACCTTATAATCCACGATTTCGGTACCGTTACTAATGGTGTGTGTATATGTAAGTGTATATAATTTGGGGTCTAAAGTAGGCCGACTAGAACTTTTTCTTGTTCTTTATTTTTAAGTTTTCTATTCATGTAATGAGCATAATTGCTTTATATGGGAAAAAGGATACACATCGGCGCACTTAAAGACCAGTGGTGAGGAAAGCTTTACGCCAGATAAATAATTTTCGTTTTAGACGTTGATAAAATGCACGTATTCCAGTTAATCAATATATACAAACGGGTTCTAAAAGATTCGTGGCGACTCTATTATTAAACTCTCTTTAAAAATGGACAACCTTGCAATTTACAACATTCATCATGGCCATCTGAGCAAACAAACACCATTGTAATTTTGTACATTAGTTTTGGTGATATTTGAGGCGCACATATTACATATTACTCTTTCAATCTATGTTTTAGCTATGTTTACCTCATTTATTGAATAAAATAACAATACCTGTCTTAGATCAAGTTGTTTTATAAAGTTGGACCTCAAGAATCCATTATATCCAAATCTAATATCGAAGTAACCGAGAATTCAAGGAGGTTTTATGAATGATCTTTTCATAATGGGACGTTTTCTTGTTTTCAATAGAATTTTGGTTTTCAGTTAGACGATGAAAGGCCATAGATTTTAATATGCATGAGGTGCATTAGTTTCAGATTAAATTTAGGATGGATATTAAAATTCATATAAGTCTTAATAAAGCTGGGTACTTCACCGATGCGTATTAATGCACCTTGCTCCCTTTTTACTGTTAATCACAAAACCTTGGAAAACATGACCATTTCTTCTCAGCAGTGACATCTTGTGATTCACTATTATAGGTAACTACTCCATCTTAGCGGTTGCTCCGAAGCTTATGTGGCTTTTCTATATAAATCGACTTTGGTATGTTTAAATATTAATTTATATTCCATTTTATCCATAACACCACAACGCTAAAGTTGAAAGCAATAAATTTGATCCCGTGTTTTTACATTAGTCTCTTCTAGGCCAACCTAAACCGATGCTCTTTGAAAACATTATCGCATTATTATTATTATTAACCATATAAGAAACCAGATTAACTAAAATTCAATATATCACATGATTAAAATACCAATTTATCTAGCAGTAATCTTCCGGAGGAATATCAAAGAACTCAGTCTCAATCTTTTATCCTTTATTTTTCTTCAATCCTGAAATGTTGAAAACCATGATCGTCTTGGAATATAAAGAAGTTCGATTTTTATTTCGACTCAAAAGCAGTCGTTATATCTTTACACGAATGACAGCATTCAACGTATCCAGAAATAAGGAATACAGGGGAGTAGTAGGATTTGAGACAGGTTTTTATCTATATTGCAATTCATGAATGAGCAGAAATTTAAGAAACCAACAAATATTATTTTTCACCTTTCTTAGCCCTAGATATTGTGCAAGGAGACTTTCTAAGAAAATAAGATCTACATATATGTCAGCAAACAAATGTGCCTTCAATGAGAAACATTACCATACTCAAGAAAGATGCGTGCCCCTCTTGTCCTAGCACCACACCTAAACAGTTATATAGAAAATGACGTTGTACAAATTTTAATTATGCACTACATCTTAATACATATTTTTCTACATATTGTATTAGATATTCATCCACTTTAAAGTTTAACAATCATTTCAACTTTATTCCACATCCTGATCGGCTTCGTTATTTCTAAGAGAAGCTCTCCACAATAGCTGGACGGATAAATTTAGGAAAGGTTGCCTGCCCTTGAGTTTGTTAGGACTCCAAGAAGCTTCTTATTAAGTTATGCTATCTTTCACAAGTTTCCATCCAAACTTTAGTTTATCTTGATTTATATACACTTCAGTGAAATGCATTTGATCTTGAGACCATTGTCAGGGAAGGACGCTGCGCGAGAAGAGAGATTTATTGTGTTAAAATATGGTCGTCTATATTCGATGGCATCATTCAGTCTTTATTGATGGCAATGCTTGCAATTAGCTCAATATATGGGTTTTTCAGGATTTTAGTTCTTTGTAGGGATTTTTGTGCTTACATTTCTAAATGGTACCTGAATCAGTCTTCTTAGGCTCAGTCATTTTTTTCACTTCTCATAGCCTTTACATCCTCTTACTAATTGCCCTGCAAGAGTACCTCCTAACTCGACTACAAAATTAAATAATGGTAGAATTCTGTGCTCGAAAAGGGGAACGTGAGACCAGAAATACTTTTACTCCAATTAAAAGAAATGCTGTCAGCGTTCGTGCTGATGCATAAAATTTCCCACACAAGTGTCAGATTTTATACCTGGGCAAACAATGGTGGAGAAAGGATGTCCCTTGATGTATCACACCTCTTCAGTTCTCCTTCACCAATTTTGGCAGAAGGTGAAATGCATGAATAATAGCCGTGAACCTACATATAAACGCAGTTAATTTTTTTTTTCATATCAAATCTTAGTGTTTGTATTGTGAGAATGATGTTTCTACAAATCTATTTCTTATGAGGTTTTCTGAAATAACTTTGCTCATTAAGTTCAAGAGCTACAAAAAGACTTTGGGTCGAATAAAATCATTATATGACGCAAAACTAGACCCCAAAATTCTTGTTCAACATTATTTGTATATTCTTTAATCTTTTTACATAAAACTAGCACCATTTCAATTTACACTCCGTAATTCGTGTTAGTTCAAGTTGAAAGAATGTTCAAACACATGACTTGCCTTCGCTTCCTTGGATCATACACATAAATCAGACCGTGGACAAGCTTAGGACTCCAATTCAGAATTATCTACCGAACTTTAACGAATTCTAAATCCAGGTCTCTCCCTTCTTTAGGAATTAGGGGATAAATTCAAGAGAGTGCCGTCACTAACTGGGCACTATCACTCCATGTTGTTTATCATTTTGGCTACTCGTCGAAGGTATTTGGTTGTCTCGAAATTAATATTAGTTTTTAGAACACTTAAAAATTGTTGTTGTTGTTTTTACTTGTACGAAGTTTGTGCAAGCTGTTTCAGGATATCTGTAGGAATGCTTGGGCGTTTTTAAATGAAAACTGCCAAGTCATTTTAAGCTATTAATTTTTAGACGTTTAAAAAAATGGTGTTTGGAGGCCAGGTAAACTATCTAAAGGAAATATATTGCTTCCTCGTGGTTGCAAAAATTTAATAGGATATAAAAGGATTTATTATTATCTCTTTCCTCAGAAATCAGTTACTGAAGAACTTTATGTTCACCAGTAAAGCAATTGAATATAACTTCCTTCAATGCTTAATCGAAAGGGTTGTTCTCTTTATTAATGACGATAGAGTTACACACGTGGTACGTTTGGCCCGATAAAAATTAATGAGTTTGACTTGAAAGATTTCCTCTTCTTTCATATTCATCCTAATGTGAGCCATCTAATTCCAATTTATATAAGTCATTACAAAAACAATTAAGTTACAAAGTTTACTTTGATACGAAGGAGGTGGAAAAGGATATCAATGATATATTTCATCAAAACCCAACGAATTCTTCAAGAATGGTATACACTAATTAGTTAAACAATAGAACATCATTGTCAATAATGATGGAAACTATTTGCTGAATACATATATCGTTTTGTATAATAATAATTATTTTATTTTCATTTAAAAACTCTATTAATTCCTTGAAAATAAAAATGTCTATACTTTTTCAATTTCCTTCCATCACCGCTTTGTGTGAAATATGTTCTGAAGACAATCAATCTCTCTCGGTTTCTCCTTTCATATGAATGCCAATCAACAATCCTTGTCTTTGAATGCTTTACGTTGCGGTTTGCCAAACAAGTGGCTGATGACACCCTGTAGATTGGCATTTTAGAACGACAGCACTAAATTATTCTACACATTTTAGTTAAATTAAAATATTTCAAACATATTAATTTTTAATCAACTTAGAAGTATTATATCAGATTTTCAAGAGTAAAACCAAAATATTTCAATTTAAAAATCATAAGTTCACGTCTTGGTTCTTCAAGGATATAGTGCCTACCTACCTGCAGTTCTGGAGGGGAAAGGTATGTATGGTATCAGTCCACGGTCCTAAGCTCAGACAGAAATGTCCTGAGTGATATATTCTTTTTTTAGATGATTTGTCTTTCCGAAAACCGAACCTATTAGAAAACAATTTCCATCCAAATGGAGTGTTCTGAGTGAGAAAAAAATTCAGGCAATCAAGTAGAGAAATAAAAAGGTTTTAATTAATAAATAAAAAGGTTATAATTTTTTTTAATCGAATTAGGCGATAAATTATAAGGTATCCAGGGAAAGATTTCCTAAGAGAAGTTGATATAGAAGTAAAGTTATGTAAAAATAAAGATCTGTGGAAGGTGCTTAACTATCGTGGCCGAAAGAAACCCCGAATTATAGGGTGGGGGTTATCTCTCTTAAATCACCCCACTCCCAAATAAAGGCATGTATCTTTAAAGGAAAGTGGTTCGTAAAGCAAGAATTTAACTTAGGTAAACCAAATGTGGGAAAGGTCCATACACCTATTAGCCAAAAGAGTAGACTTTGAGGGCCGCTAGCGTCTGGAAGAGAGATTTATAATAGGTAAGATAATATCAGAATTCGCCATACTGCATTTAACAATCCAGAAGGAGCAGAGTATTTCCGTAAATTCAAAAGCTTACATAAAATAAATAAGAATAAAAAAATACAGCACAACATTAACAACACAGGACACTCGACTTTTATCACTCACGTCGTCATTTCAAAGCAACAACTTTCTACAAAGCCCTAGTCAAATACCTTATCTTGGAGCTTGTCACTTTGCTAATATCACTTTAATGGCATTTTTAACCTAAACTCACCTTGCACTATCGGTAAAAAAGTAATGAATGTTTTACTTCACGCAAACCAACTACTTTCGCTCTAGTCTAAACCCCTTTTATCTCTTTTACATACATGATCTATCGTTAAGTCCGTCTTTCTCCCAATATCTATATCCTCTTGGCTGTCTTTCTTCCTAGGAGGCAAAATGTTTCGATAGTACTGATTGAAATATCGTAAAAAATCGAAGGGGGCGATGGAGGAACCGGGCAGCATAATTTTAATCTAGTTGTAGAGGGCGAAGTGACGAAGAAGGGAGATTCACTAAAAGAGAATTGCAGTAGTCTAAGCGTGTGGTGACCAAGGCATGAATAGCAGTCTCAATGCTTCGTCAATCAAAATGGGATCGAACACGTGAGAAGTTGCAGAGGAAACCGATGGAAGACTTACAGATACGATGGATGTGCAGTTTAAACGAAAGATGTTCGTCGAAAATAATACCGAGATTACTGACGGTATCAGAGAAGGCGACATTGGTTTCCCCAAAGTTAAGGGAGGGAAAGAGAGCTTTAGATTTCTCCACCTTCGAAGCGCTACCAACAAGGACTACTTTAGTTTCCCTTGTACGACTGAGGTAGTACGGCACGAAGGTTAATAACTTTATTATAAAAAGATTTAGAAAGAGTAGAGGGGTGGGTTAATAGGGGGGGGGAATGGGGCTAGGCAAGTAAAGATGAGAGAGGTGACGAAAGATAGTCCGACGGTCATTCTTGCTCTCAGACAAAAGTTTACGTAAATGAGCCTCGCGGGCTGATTTTAATTTGAAAGAATAAGTCGAAGTAGCAAGGCTTTTGGCAAGTGAGAGGGAGGTCGTGTCCTGCTCACGGGAGCCTTCTCTACGAAGGGCTCATTCATGAGCACGTAAGGACCTCCTTGAACGAAGGAGTTCCATGGTGAACCAAGGGGCGCCGTGATAGTGGTTTATAGAAAGAGTGATAAGGGGGTGTGCGCGCCAAGGCAGACGAGTAATGATTATTCAGATGAAGCAGTAGTATAAATAGGAGGTAGAGCAGAAACAATGTCGTTAAAGAAAGTAGTAGTATCAATTGACCATAGTCGCCGTTAAAGAGTAGGATCTGGGGACGAGCAAGGAGGTAGTGGTCGGGGATATAGAATTAAAAAAATTACCAAGAAGTGGCTTGAAATCGTATTGGAAAGGTCAGTTACTGTTAGATTAGAAATATGAAGATTCGAGATGACTAAGCCCAGGGTATTACCATGTATGTGTGTTGAGGATGACACATGTTGCGTAAGAGAGAAGAGGTCAATGATGTCAATGAATGCACGAAAAGTCTGATTGTGGATAGGAAGATTAAAGTCACCGAGAATAAGGAGAGAACCAGTAGAGGATAGGTCGGAGAGTAGCTTACTGAACTCCTGGAGAAATAAGGCGGGAAACGAGCTCGAAGGGTGGTAAAGGAGAGCCTGAAATGAGGCTAGAGGGGGATAGGGGAGAAGATTCAGGGAGAAGGATGAGTTGGAAATCAATGCAACTACACCTCTACGGTGGTTCCGAGGAAGATGCATGAAAGAATCACCCGAAAAGGTGTCAAGGGCAGTGCATGAGCCAGAATCAGACTTGAGCCAGGTTTCTGTAAGTCCAAGGAAGAAAACTCCAGTGCGAACAACGAGGTCATGGACATACTTCGATTTATTGGTCAGGCTCCTAATGTTCAGAAGAAACGTCGACAGTGCCTGCTGATGCGCACAGAAGGAAGGGGAAGATTTGGAGGGGTTGGGTAAAGGAAGAATGGTATGTTGAAAGAGGTTCCTAAGGGAAGCCGGAAGTCTCAGCCCCCTCCTAGTGGGGCGAGTTAGGGAGATACGAGACCCCTTTATCTTCTCTTTGTAGCTGGCTAAAGACGATAGTTTATAGAGTTGAGTGAGAGGAGTGAGTCTCTATAATACATAGTGGGGGGAGGAAGAGGATGGAGCAAAGGCGAGAATTATAAAGAACGCAGCAGATGGGAAAACCTAACCCTAATTTGACTCATAGAAAGTAGGGAAGCTTCGCCTAAGTGAGACGTGGCTGTGGGGGCGGGTTCCACGACGCGAGGCATAGGAGTGGGGGATGGAGGTTAGCCAGGACGATTCAAGTCGAATAAGGAGCAGCACGTGGCAACAAATGAATCAATGGAGTGAAAAGGAAAACCAAGTTAATATTTAAGCAATGGTGTCAAGCCATGGTCTTTGCTAAAGGGAAGGGGAAAGAAGAACGATTGGGCTATTCTTTTCACATACTAGCAAAGTTTTTGTAGCTCAAAAGAGAGCCACCCCTTCCAAATCAGTGAAGTATGGATTAAAAACGTTTACAACGTTTTCTGTAAAAGGGAAGAGTGATTGATGTGTATATACGAATTAAAGAAGAGCTGGAGTTGACGACCTGCTGTCATTGGCGGGAGTTCCATAACTGCACCGAAATCTATTTTCTCCACCCTAACTAGGAATCATGCCAGGTATCGAGTCGTTGAAATCTAGCCGCTGGTTCATTCTGCCAAAAGAGGTCCGAGGGGTGACTTTGGAGGTGGCATCAACCGAAACACTTAAATCGAGATGCAAACGAGGAAGGTAGAGGCTATGTAGTAGGGTTCAAAACAATAGAGGAATAATGATAGAAACAAATATACGAGGGGCGGTCAATAAGTTTTGCGAATCGATAGGGCAAAACAGAGGAAGGGGGATGGCTGTTTGTGGGGGGGGGGGTTAGGAAAATTTATGACAAGTCAGGACCTGCAGCCTCACGCTCCTGCCTCGTCTATTTAAGAAGCAGTAGCTGATCGCAGATAGTCAGTCACAAATTTTTCGACAATGGAGAAGGTTGAGCACCGCGCAGTGATTAAGTTTTTTACCAAGGAAGGCAAAAATGCAAAAAGAGATCCATGAACGCATGGTTGCAGTGTACACCGACACCGCCCCTTCCTATACAACCATTGCTCGCTGGAATAGGGAGTTCCGCCATGGTCGTGAGTCCCTTGAAGATAACCCCCGTCCAGGATGCCTGTTAGACATGACCAACGAGAACAATGTGGCTCGTGTGGAGAGGATGATCCTCGAAAATCGACGGGTCAATAACAACACCAACACTCCAACACAACCTACACCACTACTTACATCAACACCACATACACCACAGCCACCACCACCTATATCACCTACAACACCTACACCAATACCATCTGCACCACCAGCGCCTACACAACCACTACCTAGGCCACCACCAACTACACCACTACCGCCTACACCAGCGCCAACTAAATAACAGTCACTTACACCATCAGCCCCCTAAACCAACACCACCTTCAATTTTCCATGTCAAGCAAAAGTATACTAAACCAACACCTTTTACACCATTCCACCTTCACCGCCTACACCACTCACACCTACACCAACTACGCCACCACCAACTAAACTACCAAATTCTACACCACCAAAACCTACAGCACTACCTTCTTCATCACTACCGCCTTCACCACCACCAACTACACCACCGCCAGCTACACAACCACAGCCTACACTACCACCTAAGCGACCGCAACCACCTAAACCACCTCCACCACTTACACCACCTAAACCATCTCCCCCACCGCCGCCTAAACCGCCACCACCTATCCACCACCACCCAAACTAGCACCACCACCACTTTAACCAAATTTACCTACATCCCCTAAACTAATCCCACCCTCACCACAACCACCACTCCTACAACACCTACACCCCCACCTGCACCACCAGAACCTACACCAGCACAATCTACACCAACAAAACCTAGACCAGACCCACCACCACCTACACCCTTACACCACTACCATTTGCACCACCTAAAACTACACCTAAACTACAACCATATACATCACCTACATCACTAACAACTACACCATCAACACCTACATCACCACTACCTAGACCACTACCACCTACATAACTTACTCCACCACCACCACCCACACCACTTACCTAAAGTTATGCCGGGAATTCTTTTTTTTGCACTGACATCATAACTATTCGGCAGATACGAACAAAATTTAGGACCCGCAGGGTTGTTTTACATTCTCTTTCGAATGATATACTTGCCAAAGTCCTCCCTAGGTTAGCCGAGGAATTATTTGGCAATTACTTCATAACTACAGTATTTAGGCGATACTAACAAAATTGGAAATCCTTATGTTGTTTTGCATTTTTCTTCCAATGATATAATTGCCAAGGTCCTAACAAGGTTAGTCCGTGATTTATTGAAAGTTTTGTAGGTCGTAAGGCAATAAATCAGTATAAGTGAAAGCACGCGACTTTTGGTTAGCAGACCTTGTCTTAATAAAAAATTCCTAGATCATACATTCATGCTTTTCTTATCTCCATAACAACTTATATTATTATAACTAACATGGGCATTCCTGCCCCAAATATGTTAGTAGGAAAGCTATGAAAGCAGTTGAGGTAAATATGTTATTAATGTACATTGCCCAAATAGCTAAAAGAAGGGTCATGGAGGGCCAGTTAGTAATACAAAATCAGTTAAATTGACATAAATGGAGAGGTGGCTATAAAGATGAGAACACTATAAGTAACTACTTTTAAAATAAACTTCATTGCAGTTGAGGTAAACCTATTTCATTAAATACTTTAAAGACTATTTGAAATTGCCACGAACTTGTTGACTTATTATGAAATCACTGAAGAACGAGGCTGAAGTTTTACGTTCTTCCGAAAAAGGCAATTTAATGTTTCACTCGTTTTATGCTGTTGAAATCATCTTTCGCCGTCTTCTCTTTAATTTTAATTTCTATCTTCATTCAGGTATTTTATGAGTAGAATCATGTAGTCCACTATGCAGAATGTGTATATTTTCTATGGTCAATTTGGTAGCAGAGTAGAGCACTGTGGCAAACTTTTGAATTTCAGTGAATCCTTATTTACATTAATACTATCATCCTTATACCTACTAATTTCTTCTGATATTAAAGGAAGAGAAAATAGTCTTTATTTACTTGACAAAGATCATATATAATGGTCAGCTATTAACTGCCTGCTCAACTATTTTCTCTCATACAGGCAATATCTGTATATATGAGAGAAAGAATAAAGAAATCATTAGGCGAAAATATGTGATAATAGTGATAGAAATAAAACTTTGGACGAGTTGGAAAGTCGACCGAGATTAATGGTCAATTATACGTCTAATTATTGGTACCAATACTTCATATGCGATAAAATAAAATTAATGAAGGCTTCAAATGTATTATGAAAGACGTCGCATCTGAGCCTCAACCAGCGATGCGCTAAATAATCAACATTGTGGCCTTTTTCCAATAATTGATTCTTCTGCACATACATATTGATAGGAAACTCACAGAGAGTAACGACTAATCACAGGAGAAAATATGAAAAGATTCTGAAGATATTTTCAACGGTGGTATCTCCAACCAAATGTTGCGGAAAAGAGTTTTTATTTTGTAGTGAGTCAGAGGAAATGAAATATGTGGAAGGCATAGAACCCAAGTCCTTTAAACTAAATGCCACTGCACCAAGAGTATGGTCATCTTTTATTAAAGTTGTTAACAATTTCATTGAAAACTACTAACCATTCAACTATATTGAGTTAGTTATTACCATGTTAAAATCTTATTGTAAATGGGATGTAGGATGTACCTTAAATTGGACTATTTACATTCCATACTCGACTTTTTCCTTATAAATCTTTGGGCTGTAAGCAACGGGTACCGTGAACACTTTCTTCAGATCTCTGATATGGGAAAGGTTGTTAAAGGAACTTCATCCCTAATAATCTAGGGCACTATTGTTAGTTCCAACATAAAAATCTCTTTATTAAACAAGCAAAAATACAAGAGACAAACTAAGTTTTTTCAGAATATAAATGTGCAGTTTAGATAAAAAAAAATAATATATTATTTATGCCTATTTGTGTGGATAAAGTGGGGCAGGGTTGGTAACTCCTCCAATGACATTTCACTCTCTGTTATCAAGACACTCTTGCTATGATTATAATTATTTAAGTGTAACTAAAAAAAATGCCCCAAAATGTTCCATAATGTAGTAAGGAGATAAAAGTCTAGGAGGAAAACGAAAAAGGGTAGAGGATTGGATACATAAAAATCTAGAAGTGCTAAGGAAAATTGGATACCAGATCGGAATTCAGTACCATAGATTTAATGAAAAATGAAGTTGAGATATCTTAAAAATATATTGTCTAGTGAACTTTCTTGCTAAAGAGAAACAGCGAGCACAATAAAGATCATCCCAAATCATCCAAAAACGGTCGGTGAAAGTTATGCTACACTTAAAAATATGCTTAAGGTAACTTTTCCTGGGGAAAATTTTGTCATATTTTATAACGTCTTTTGCCTTTCTACGAAGCCTTTATTTACCTCCAAGGGCATTTTATGCACACTCTCTTCCGTGATGAGAAAGTAATATTCAAATTCTCGTAGATAAATCAATCTCTTGGGAAATCTCACTTTAAAATTCAGTTTCTCAAACATTATATAAAAAGAAATGCGTAAATGATCTTTGTGTTGCCCCGGAGAGAGAGAGGAGAGTGGTTAAAATGATTTCTTCACTTGTTTTATTAAATACTAATTGCCAAAGAGAGTTGTTGTCTAAGGATAAAATGTGTGGAACGCATGTTGTCCGAGTTATATGATGAAGAAACGACTTAACCACTAAATAAACAGGAAATAACATGTAAGAATAAAATTAAATATTATTGTAAGAGTTTCTTCAATTATTTCTTCCACCATACCTACAATTAAGCCCCAAAATTGACCATATTCTATCTTTAAGGACTAATTTTGACAGACCTAATGCACATTGACAGTCTTCTTTTAGAAAACGTAAACCAAAATTTGGAGAATTACGATAGATCCTAGGTCAGGAAATTTCCAATTTTCAAGAGCCTTATTTCTATCTTTTTATCGCTATGTAAGCTGTCCAGTTGCTCTACCTTACTCTATTTGTTCCAAAGATTTCCTTTCAATGCCTCATCTCTTGAAGTCTTGAGTCTAACTATTGGTTTCTTCTCATATGCCACCTCAATTTATACAGATGAAACATCACCTAGTAATTTAGAGAGAACAAATGATGACTGTAAAGATTAAAGACGAAAAGAAATATACAAATATAAAAAGACCATGGAAAGAGACAAATAATTTTCTGTAGAACTACATGATAGCACTAGCCACCATACAAGGGATGACAACATTTTATTGATTGAGAAGGAAGTCCTAACTGTAAAGAAGGAAGAAACTTTACATGCACTTAAATGCATGAAACATGGTAAAGTGCCTAAGGAGAATGAGATAACAAAAGACCATATAAATTTTAAGTCAACGTGTTACTGTCATAACAGATATTCTCAATTACGAAATATCTAAGGGAAATTAGGATTCCAATGGTATGTAATATAATATAGAAAAGTCATAAACAACAGACTAACACAAATACAATTGAAATCAGCCAGTGGAACAGGTAGATTTTAAGACAATCTGCAGTACCATCTAAAAAGATAAGAACTCCTGTATGTGTTTATATGACAACTATTTTGTGAGGGTATGGAACGTACATACTCACATGCCGCCAGACAATCGTGGGAACGAAAGAAATTTGCCGTTTGAGTCGACCTTCGTCCCCCCCCCCCCTTCCCCCAACTGGCGACAGGAAGTCGGACGAAAGAACGCTTATCTCACAAAGAAGCCTAAATCCTATTTGCCTTCTTTATAATACCATGGAGATTGTCCAGAAGGCGCTGCGATAAGCGAATTGTCGTGAATGGAATCTCTCTCTCGATTTCCCACAATCCGCGATATAAATAACATCGCTGTTTACCCCTCTAGAGCAGTGTTCCAAACCAACTTGAGTAACGCGTAACTATCACGTTGAACGAGAGTCGTTGCCGTAACGTATCGACTGCCAACGCGCCGTCGAGTCAACTTGGTTGCTGTCTCAAAGTGTTCCTGGAAGTAAATCCCGCCACGCAGAGTCTGTAACTAGAAGAGTACGCTCTGTTGCTCAACGTAACTTGAGAAAGAAAAGGAACACCCAAATAGTTACTGGAAGTTACTATTTGTTAGTGTCACATCCAGTTAGGAGTGAACTAATCGGAACTGTAGCCAGTAGCCCCGAACCGTCGTCTTATCCCTCTCCTCTTCCCGAGAACTCGTGTTAACGACACCCGAACCACCCCATCTGGACTTAAGTAGTCCTCTCTCCAATCCATCACAATTAATGGTAATCTGTGAACCCAGTGTCCCTTTATTTGTAAATTACCTATTTAATTAACAGTGATTGATACTCCCATTGAGTCATTATAAATCTAGACGCTTAAAGTTAGTATTTAATATTTAATCCTTAATTTTGCCCGTTTAACTATTTCTAATTATTATATTTGTGTAAAGTAAAGTATATTTTCTGTACGTGTGTTTATCTGTGGCTTCTCCTTTCTGACGTATCCTTGGCAAGACTTTAATTAAGCATCCCTTCGGCTAATTTATTCAACCTGTATTATGCACTCTTAGAATTTAACAATCACAAACCACCCCCCAGTAACAAGTGGGACTTTTATAGTGAGAATCCTGGCTACGGCACAACCTGCCTCTAACCAGCTTTCGCACGTTCAGTAGGAATTAAAGCCTACCTATATATATATATATATATATATATATGTGATCGTAGATTGAGTCATAGGGTCAATACCATCGACTTAAACAAAAGCGGTGTGTCCAGATCAAGGACTAGAATAATTATTGGACCAGACTATGAGCAATTCTACGACATATTTCAATGACATTTAGTAAGAAAATCTGAGGTCAACATGCCTAAGAAATCTTTTGCGCCTCTCTCTGTTCTGAGGTTGATCGTAAAGCAGCACCACCGAATAGTCTTTCAATGGAATCCATTGCAAAAATTGTCAGCGTTTCAAATGGTAATCCATAATATTCAGTCAACGTAGGACAAAACAAGATCATTTAATTTTGGTAAATCAACCCATAAGCCAAGTAGGACTTTTAAATTGGAAAGCCCGAGCCAAGGAAAGACAGTGAGAAAGATGCGGAAACATGGTATTCCAGACCATATAATGATACAGTGAAAAAGAAATTTGACGTTAGGGTTTTGAAAGGCAGAGATTAAATATGGCGAAGCCCTGTGGTATTGTTTTATGTGACATGGATAATGAGCAGTAACTTGTGAGTGGGTAAGAAGATGTGGTATAAAAATCCCCTGAAGATTCCTAGGGTAACGCTTTGAGTGGAATTGAGTCACTGTGCCTGGAAGCATAACGGTAGAGCATCTGAGTGGCAATCAGCTGACTCGGGTTTGAGTCCTTATTTGATATATATAATGAGCCTTTAAATTGTGAGCGGGTAATAAGATATTGTTTAAAAATCACCTGGATGTTTGTAGCTTAGAGAGATACTAGGTTTGATAGGGTAACGCTTTGGGTGGAAGTGAGTTACTCTACCTGGTAGCTTAACAATAGAGCATCTGACCGTCTGGCATATGGCGTTATTTCATAACATAACATAACATAACATAATTTCATGGATGAGGAAAGCCACAAGGGCCTATCAAAGGTCATCCGCATCCGTCAAAACCCACCCACGAAAAGCACCATCGCCAGGGAAAGACTAAATCAAAGTACCCCACAATATAATATTACAAATGACAAAAGCCACAAGGGCCCATCATAGGTCATCCGAGTCAAACGGCCTCTTTTTTAAGGCCCTTAAACTCCCAAGAAAACTACATCCAGAGGATTGCGTCCAGAAACAAGGTTATCACCAATCAAGGCTTGTCAAGAACTAAATCATGCAGCTATAGATATATACAAACAATATTAATATATACAAAACTTAGGAACCATCACAACCTTCCCTCCCTATAAACTCATCCAACCTACTCTTAAATACATTGAAATTTGGACTACCTACTACCTTCCGCGGCAATTTGTTCCAGAAGTCTACCACTTTATTGGTGAAAAAGTATTTCCTTAAATCCAACCTACACCCTTGCTTTTTAATTTTCAAGGGGTGACCTCTAGTCCGATTTCCATCATTTAACTCAAAAAACTTGCTAACATCCAATTTATCTATCCCAGAAATTTTTTTTAAAGAGCTCAATCATATTCCCTCTCACACACCTCCTTTCGACGAGAACATATTTAATACCCTCAGTCTATCTATATATTCAAGGTGCCTCAGGAAAGGAATAATCTTTGTTGCCCTCCATTGCACTGACTCGAGAAGGTTAATATCGTGTCTAAAATGTGGGGACCATGCCTGTATACAGTACTCTAGATGTGGCCTAACATAAGAGTTATAGAGTTTAAGAATAACCTCTTTACTTTTGTAACTGACATTTCTCTTAATAAAACCCAGCAATATTTGCTCTATTTTTGCTTCAATACACTGCTTAGAAAACCTTAATGACCTATCTATTACTACTCCTAGATCTTTCTCATCCTCTACTGAGCTCAGCCAATGCCCATCCATTTCATAGTTAAATTCTCTAATTATCTTTTCCCATGTTAATAACTTTGCACTTATCAAGGTTGAAAGTCATTTGCCACTTATGTGCCCAGGATAACAATTTATTTAAATCCCCCTGCACTTTAAAATTATAATCAATATCTTTAACTACAGCTGCTAATTTGATATCATCCGCAAAAATTGACACTTTATTATTAACTGCCTACCTAAGATCGTTTATATAGATGACAAATAATAATGGACCGAGAACTGATCCCTGAGGAACCCCACTGATAACATCCCTCCACTCTGACTTTACACCATTTAGCACTACCCTTTGCTTCCTGTCTTTCAGCCACTCAGCTATCCAATTTGAAACACCTCCACTTATCCCAATCATTTTTAATTTATGAACTAGTCTCCTATGTGGTACCTTATCAAATGCTTTACTGAAATCAAAGTAAATTACATCTACATTCTCTCCTTTATCTACTTGATTTGTTACGAAATCCAGAAAGTCTATTAAATTAGTCAAACATGATCTACCTGATCTAAACCCATGCTGAGCATTGCTGATTAACCCCTCCCTCTCTAGATGTTGGAACATCCCTTTTTTAACTATTTTCTCAACAATTTTACAGACTACAGGAGTTAGGCTAACCGGTCTAAAGTTATTTGGATCCTATTTACTACACTTCTTGAAAATGGGGACTACATTCGCTCTCTTCCAATCATCGGGTATTTCTCCATATTCCAGTGACCTAGTATATAACTTCTCCAGAGCTATTGAGATACTCTCTACCCCTTCTTTGAGTATCCTAGAATGAATATTATCAGGGCCGGAGGCCTTGGTAGCATCTAACTCACCTATTATTCCTCTTATCTTCCTTCAATCCACACTAATGGTATTAAACACCTCTTTCCTTGACCCATGACTACTATACATAAGACTATTTAGTTTCTCCTTTGTAAATACCGATGCAAAATGACTATTTAGTATCTCAACTATTTCCTCATCAGTTTCTCTCACAACCCCTTCATATTTGATACGTCCTATTGTAACTCTGCCAGACTTGTTATTAATTTTATAGTAACTAAAGAACTTTCTACGATCTTTGTTCCTATCCTGAGCTAATTTAATTTCTGACACCCTTTTGTTCTTCTTTATAATCTTATTTAACTCATACCTAGCCAGTCTATAATCACTTAAATTTTGAATATTATTTCCTACCTGTAATTTTTTATATGCCCTATTCTTCTCTGAAATTTTTCTAGCTATCTCCTGATTCCACCATAATGGTTTCCTACTTTTGTTTCTAATGGCCTTCATTGGGATACATTGCTCTTGGACTACATTTATTATATATTGAAAGTATCCCACATCCCATAAGCATTTTTACCTCTGAATTCTACATCCCAGTCTACCAAATTTAGCAAGCTTCGAAGTTTTACATAATCTCCCTTATGAAAATTTGGAACTTTTGCACCATTCTCGGTTATTTTACCCTTCTCAATTCCCAAGTTAAAACGAACTATCTGCTGATCACTATTTCCCAATGCTTCCCCAACTGTCAATTCTTGAACTAAATGCTCACTGTTAGAAAGTACTAAATCTAATATATTGTCATCCCTCGTTGGCTCATTAACAAATTGATTCAACAAATTATCCTTAAAGCATTCTATGAACCTGCCACTTGTTCTATCCCTACCTATCATATTTTCCCAGTCCACAGAGTTTAAGTTGAAGTCTCCAATAATAACTGCATTTGTTTCACATCCCTTACTTATTTCCCTTATAATTAGTTCATCTATATCATCAGTCTGCCCAGGTGGTCTGTAAAAAGCTCCCAAATGCACCATTCTATTTTTACTGAACCTAATATCTATCCAAAGTTACTCAACTCCATCCTGCTATATTAAAGTATTTAAACTTGAAACAATGTTGTTTTTTTATATAGATAATTATTGCTCCACCAATATTACCTGTCCTTTGATAAATGTACATAATATAGCCCTGTAAATAAAATTCACTTATAGTGTCACTAAATTCTATTTGATTAATCCATGATTCAGTAACACATAATATATCTATATCCTCATCGCTAATATAACTAAATAGCTCATTCTTCTTGTTTCTAAGACTACGAGCATTTGTATAGAAACAATTTAACGTCCCTACCCCTGAAGCACCTCTTCCACCCAAAATGACCTCACCTCTATTGCCTTGGAACCTATTTCTGTCATCTGCCAAGTCTATTCTACTTTCAGTACTATAATGTGCTCTCATAATTCCCTGACCACTATTAGTATATAGTTTTCCACCCGCAAAGACCTAATAACACGATCATACTCCTCCCACAACACACCTACCCCCCTCCTACTCAAATGTAGTCCATCCATCGCATACATTTCTTTCATTCCAACAAACCTATCCCACACATCTACAAACATGACACCTTCCATCTCACACATCCTCCTCACATAATCATTCAGCCCAATCGCACGAGACATCCATTGTACCCCAACCTCTTGAAAGCACACCTGTCACAACACCTTTCATTCTACTTTCTTTCACCTTTTCAATCAACCTTTTGTACCTCTCACGTAACTCACATGCACCCACTTTCTTCATATCATTCACTCCTACATGTGTAATCACAACTGCATCCCTTGCACAGCCAGACACTAGGTCCTCATACCTATCAGACAGATTTCTCACTCCAGCACACGGCAAACACACCCTCAAACCATTCAATCTAATTGCATTCAACTTTCTATCTAAATATCTAACTCGCGAATCACCCATCACAAGCACTTCATTCAGACTCCTATTCCTAACCCCCACATACCTAACTCCATCCCTACTCCTATACTTATCCAAACTACCAGTCACTCTACCTCCACTCCCACCCCCCATCAGTCATATCACTTCCAGTTACTTCCTCTCTTAGGGCACTGAATTTATTAGTCAAGCTAATAGGTTCTGTTTTCCTCTGACTCACACACCCATTCTCTCCCTGGCTAACCACCTCAACAGAGGCAACCCTATTCTCACAAAGAACAGGAGAAGCCTCCCTAGCTACACGTTTCCTACCCGCTCTCCATTGTTCCCCATCCTCACTAGGCCTATTTCTAACTAATCTAAGGGGGCTAACTTCACTATCCCTAGAACTATCATATCCTACCTCCTCCACTGGCCCTCTACCTTCACCTGAAACATCTAACTCTCCTACCTCACCACCTAACCTATTCCCAGCCCTAGGCTTAACACTAAGTTCTCTCCTGAGCTCAGCAACTAACCCCTCCAGCCTACATATCCTGTCTAAATCATGCATTCTCATCCCCTCTAAATCTACAATGCATTCACGCAGCCCACATACAACACATGTATACATCTTACCAACTACACCACAACCAATGCATACATTCCGACATTCATGCTCACTTTCATCCCCGACTCCATCACGGTATGGATTGCGATCATTTTGCCGTCCTTTGCTCTCTTTAATCCTTCTGATCTTCCGATGTCCCTTACTCTTGTCTTTAAAAAATACGTGTTTCTTGTCTCTTTTCTCATTAACGTCAAATTTCTCTTTCTATTGTACTGAATTGTTATATCGTCTACAATAGAAGGTTTCAGCATCTTTCTTGGTGTCTTCAAAAGGGTTTTGAGAAGCCGAAGTTGAATATGGCGAAAGCCCTATTGTGGTTGTTACTACCCTCAAACTTGTATTTGCTCTTTCTTTGTATGTGACATGAATAATGAGCCTTTAAATTATGTGCAAGTAAGAAAATATGGTATAAAGTTACCTTAGAGGGTCCTAACTTAGGGAGATACTAGGTTTGATAGGTTAACGCTTTGGGTAGAATTGATTCAATGTGCCTAGTAGCTTAAGGGTAGAGCATCTGATCAGCAATCAGCAGACCCGGGTTCAAGTCTCGGTCAGGATATTCAAAAATTTCCGCTGGTGTTATTTTTGTCTTCTCAGTATGGATTGCTTTAATTGTGCTCTCCTTTGCTCTAATTGATCCTTGTGTTCTTAAAATGCCCCTTTCTCTTGCCTTTAAAAAACTCCTGTTTATTGTCTTATTGCTCATTAACGTCATTTTTCTCTTTTTCTTGCACTATATATATATATATATATATATATATATATATATATATATATATATATATACACACTGTTAAAGTCTACATCAATGGCGGCGTTATTAACTTGAACTTGTACTTTCTTTTTTCTCTATACAAGTTTTTTACTCTGCCTGTGAAGCAAGAAAAAACACTCACATAGTACATATTTTATTTCTATTCTAAGACGTTTTTCGACCGTGGCAGGTCATCTTCAGGGAATGAGCAAGATTCAAGATTTATTAAGATATTAAAAGTTATGAGTACATTTTACAATTACACGTTAAATAATAAATAGTACAAAGTGGGGAAAAGGGAAAACTCGGGAGACGAGTAATTGTACACGAGTTGAAAGACGAAAGGATAAAGATTCCCAGTGAATGGATCTTTAATAGAAACAGTGCTCTTTCTATTATTTTCGGATTCCCTATTCATGGAATACTATTTCGGTTAAAACTGCCTCATTATAAAAGACTATGAAACTCCAAAGTGCTCAATTTTTAGGTATCTTTGATTGCAGCATTCTTGCAATGTGGGCACTCTATAACCCTTCATAGTTCCTCGAATGCCCATTCGTAGTCTTCCTTATGTAATCCTATGATTGATGCCTTTTGTCGTCCTTGTGTGGTTTACAAAGGGGGGAGGCAAAGCCCTTGATAGCAATGTCTTCCCCGTCAACGAAGTATCCTTTCCCGAGGATTTCTTTTCTTTGAGACACCGGTACCGGTACACAATTAATATGCCATTTTCGTTGTGGTTTTTCTATTTGTCTCTGTGGTTTTTCTTGTTGTCGCTTGTGGAGTTCTTCTTTCTACTTTTGTCGATAGTTTCTTGTGTTTTGGCCAAGATTTTTATTTTTTATTTATTTATCATCTGCTGGTGAGTCTGGGGGAAACCATAATTTTTCTAGAAGCTATTTTCCTCAAGACGTTATTAAGCACCTAATAAAAGTAAAGTCATTAATTCTTGGTTCGCCATTAGCATTATTAGTTTAGGAATTACTGTTCGTTGTTCAAGGGTGGGGTTTTTCGCTGCTGCTCCCACGTATGACTTTTTCTTGGAGTCTTTTTCTTGTTTGAGCTTCTTTTTTAGATCGTTAGTGTGATTCTGGGTTATATTCTTGAATTTAGTGGAGTCCTACAGTATTGTTTTCATCTTGGTAAGGTATTCATCTTGGCCTGTGATGAAGTAGATTGAAGATTTATCTGTTCTTCGGATGACAACCCATTAAAAATACTAACACTACTAATAACCCTGTGAAAATTGTTTTAATCGAAGGCGACTTTAGGATGGGTTAGGCCTACGGCAATGCCCAAACGCATAAGCCGGACAATCCTCTCCACCCTATCATAAGTCAAATTCAAAGTGTGACCTATCATCTAGAAAAATACCTCAACTCGCGCATCAATCCCTACATTCCATCAGACTACACGCTTATCTGCACTTTAACTCTTCTAGATATCCTTCAAACCTCTCTTCCGGTGGGCATACTAACCTCCATGGACATGGAATCTCTATTCACAAATGTGCATGTGGATGAAACCATCGAATTGATAACAATGGCCTGCGCTTCAAAACTTTTTTCAAAGATCAAGGGTTTTCCAACTGATTTAAGATCTTTTTTGCGTGCTGAATTAAAAAATATCATTAATTTTCTTTGGTCAGGTCTGGGTTCTAAGATACACTCGATTTTTATTACAGCATATTTTTCCCAAATGGTGCTATCATCCAAGCGTAGATGTGCTTTGTTTTCGCCACAGCTGGTCATGGGTTACCTTAAATAATTAGTTATTCTTTGTCTTTTCAGGTCTAGTTGTGCAGTACAATGGATCGGAAGTGTAAGAACCCTCCTAACAAATTTTGCTTCATCTGCGGACACGTGGTTCTTCCAGATCGCCAAGCGAATTTCACGGATTTTGTGAAGAAGGCATATTACGCTTATTTTCGAGTCAAACTAGGGAACCAAAATAAGGCATTTGCTCCCCATATCTGCTGCAAAACATATGTGGAGAACTTACGGATTTGGAGGAATAGGAAAAGAAAGAGTATGCCATTTGGTGTCCGAATGGTGTGGAGGGAAGAGAAAGATCACGTTACCGACTGCTATTTCTGCATTACAAATTTAAAAGGCATGAATCGCAAGAACAAACCACCATGTTCAATACCCTGATGTTCCTTTTAACATAAAGCCAATCCAACATGGACCAGATGTTTCTGTTCCTGAGCCGGATGTCATCATGGAATCTAGTTCTGATTCCGAATCTACTGACATGACTGATACAGGTGAGTGTGGTATACGAGCCAGAAGAGGACGACTGATCGGTGCCATTGACCCAAGCCGAACTCAACGACTTGTCACGAGACCTGAACCTATCTAAGGAGTCTGCCCAGCTGCTGGGTTCTCGTCTTTAAGAGAAACATCTACTTACCCCAGGAACAACGTTCTATTTGTATCGGGAACGCGAGAGCGAATTCAGAAAATTCTTTATGTTCGATGAAGCGGTTTCACTGATCTACTGTAACAATATTGCTAAACTGATGAAATTAATGGGTTTAAAGTATGGTGCCATGGAATGCAAACTTTTTATTGACTCGTGTAACAGAAGTCTTAAGGTAGTTCTACTGAATAACGGAAATAAGGTTTCATCAATCCATGTTGGACACTCGGCTGAAATGAAAGAATCCCACAACAGCATGGAACGTCTTTTGTCTGCTCTCAATTACCAGGAACATAAATGGTTGATTTGTCGAGATCTTAAACTTGTTGTACTAATCCTAGGACTTCAAGGTGGGTACACAAAGTACCTATCCTTTTTGTGCTTGTGAGATAGTCGGGCTGACAACCAGCATTATGTCAGACAAGAGTGGACATCAAGACAGGGATTAGAACCCGGTTCACACAATGTTCTGTCCCACCCTCTAGTTGAACCGAGCAAGGTGTTACTTCCCCTTCTACACATCAAACTCGGCCTAATTGAGAACTTTATAAAAGCACTGGACAGAGAAGGTGGAGGATTTGCCTTCCTCCACCACAAGTTCAAACGAATCAGCATGGAGAAGCTTAAGGCAGGTATATTTGATAGTTCTCAGATAAGAGAACTCATAAAAGACTCTAGTTTTGATTATTCATTAAATCTTACTGAACTCTCTGCCTGGCTGTCTCTTAAGTTAGTCATTGCAAACTTCCTTGGCAACCACAGAAGTCCTCAGTACCAGAAGATAGTTGATGACTTAATGGAGAATTTCCGCAAACTTGGTGCGCGTATGTCAGTAAAAATGCACTTTCTTCGCTCCCATTTGGACTATTTTCCAAAAAATTGCGGAGACTTCAGTGAAGAACAGGGTGAGCGCTTTCACCAAGACAGTGTGTCATGGAGAAACGCTACCAAGGCCAATGTGATGTGAACTTTCAGTCCAATATTTGCTATTATGGGTTTCATTCACAACAAATATTTGGAAATATAGGAGTTTTTGGTATGTACTCATATTTCAAAAATCTGGCGTGATTTGGTAAAATAAGCATGATTTTCAGATTTAGTGCAAAATACTGAAATAAAATCAGGTATTATATATTTGACCTTGAAAATAACGCAGACCAGTGTAATCAATGCTATTTACCACACCGAAGGCTTCACACCTCCCATCATCCCCGATGACATATGGCGCCGCCTTCTCCAAGCGTACACAAATTAAGCCCCGTTCTACGGTCACAACGGGAAAATTTACGTGTAAATCGATGGCGTTGCGATGTGGTCAACCCCCAGCGTCCCCTTTGCCAACTTTTACATGGGGGCCTTTGAGAAAAAGATATTCAAAATCAGCATAAGACCCAATCCTCCCATCTACGCCCATTATACCGGGTGTCCCAGAAAAAAAGTTAACCGTACTTTGAATTCGTATAACTCAAAATTATAGGAGAATTTTGGGTTCTGCAAAATGTGTTTTATTTAACAACTATTTATCTGACGATTCTGGAAATTTCATTAAATTCCCTTTTATGATAATGATACACTAATTGTTTTTGTGGAAGCTATCAAAAATATATGTGTGCAAGGAAGTAAAATAATGAAACTAAGCCTAGGAAGACTAGGCCATCGTGCACTTTAAAGAGAAGCGTAGGGAGCCTAGGTAGCCCAGGTCACTGTGCAATTCTTCAAGCAAAGCCTAGGCCATTTTAGAGTGTTTTTTCAGCTATGCTGTGGTTTGGTCTCGTCATTATTGCTTACTAAGCAAATCAAAGCGTTTCTATGTAAAAGTTTACATTCATAGATCCTTTTTAATTATGCAGTTAACAAAAGATCAACGCGTATTTGTAGTCACAAACTTTATTAAGACTGGCAGTATTAAACAAGTACAAGATTCATTTGAACAACGTTTCCCAGGTAGGCACCCATCAAGCAAGCCCACAATTTTGAAAAATGTTCGCAAATACCAACATGAAGGAACATGCTTAAATATAAATAGAGGTCGTTCGGGTCTTATGACAACCATAAGAACAACAGAAAATATCGAAAATGTTCAGATGACACTTCTTCAAAATCTACATGTATCAGTCAGAAAGAATGGGTTACAATTGTTAAAATCATCATTTAACCGCATTATTAAACATACTTAAAATGGCATCCGTATAAGATGCATGCGAGACACAAGCTTCTTCAAACTCTTTTCCTCGTCGTAGACAATTTGTCGAATGGCTTCTCCATAAACCTGGTCGTTTCTTGGAAAGCATTGTAATTGGGGACGAGGCAGCCTTTTACATGAATGGAAAGGTAAATAGCTATAACATTCGGCAATATACACCGCTGACCCCCCCCCCCATCCCAGTATTCAACTTCGACACACGTATTTGTCAGCAGAAAGTGTCTCTGTGGATCGGAATATGTAGGAATGGCTATCTTGTTGGTCCATTGTTTTAAGAGAATAACTTGAATGGTGGTGCCTACCTGACCATGATCAACGAAAGGATCTCCCGGAACTCCGCCAGATTTACGGCAATCAATTCAATAGACTTTGCTGGATTCAGGACGGTGCACCAGCTCATAGACAGCTTGCTATAAGAACAAAACTAAGAAAAACGTTTGACAACCGCATTGTCGCGCTGAATCATGCAATTGAATGGCTCTCAAGATCCCCTTACTTAACACCGCGCGATTATTTATTATGGGGATATCTAAAGAACAAAGTGTATTCTACTTCACCACAAAGCATCAACCAGTTAAGAGATAGTATCACACGTGAAGTCAATAGACTTAAGGAAAATTACAAGTTAATCCAAAAAGTTGTTCAATCAATGCGATCAAAAGTGCAACTGTGCTTGGAAAGAAATGGAGGACATGTGGAAGGAAACGGTGCTTAGAAAATTAAAAAATGAATTTTATTACCCATATGAAGAGGTGTTTTTGTTAAAAATGGATTTAAATATATTTGTTGATTTTAAACTTCGAAGTTTCATTATTTTATTTCCTTGCGAAAACATAATTTTGATCGCCTCTACTAAACCCATTAGTCTATCAATATCGTAAAACGGAGTTTAAGGAAATTTTCAGAATCGACAAATAAATACATAGTTGTTAAATTTGTTTTGTTTTGCAGAACTCAAAAAAGTATAATAGGTTTTGAGTTATACTAATTAAAAGTACGGTTAACTTTTTCTGAGACACCTTGTATTGACGAAATACTTTGAAATAGAGATATTCTTGCGTAAAGTTATGCCCTAGTGGAGGTGTTCAAGAGCAGCTCATGTTTAAACTTAACCTACGAAACAGAAGATCAAGAATCCCTTCCTTTCCTTAATATTCTCATCAGTTCCCGTGGGTTTAAATTTACGATCTAAGTGTACATTAAAGCCACAAACTTCGATATGTGCTTAAACCGTTACTCAGTGTCGTGAAAGCAACAAAAGATCCGTGATTAATGCCTTAGTCAACAGTGCATTTCCACATTCCTCCTTGTGGACGGATATCAATCTCGAACTGAAGAGGGTTTCCCACTTTCTAGTTAATAACGGTTACCCACAGAAAACTATCGAAGCTACAATAAAGAAAAAAATTGACTACGACACCGGTATTGGGTCTCGCTCTACCCTTAAGAATAAACAACTTATAAAACTATGAACACAGGCTATCTTAAAAACGAAATGGCTCTCAAAGCCATTTTACCCCAAAACGTCACTCCAACTAACTCTAATTCAGATATTAACCTGATAATATATTACAAGACCAAGAGAACGAGTAATTATATTATGAAGAACAGCTGTCTCCCTCCGTCGAGTGAACTCTAGGAGACTAACATCGTGTACGAATATTCGTGCAAAGACGCTGACTGCAAACACTGCAATTCTAATTACATTGGTGTGACCTCCACAAGCCTGTCGATGAGACCCTCCGCTCACCTACAAGAGGAAGCAATTAAGAAAACATACCAAGTCTAATGGCGTCACTGTAACCTGTGAAACGTTCAATAGGGACCCCCTCCATCATCCTGCGAGTCCAACGCCGCTTGAGACTGCGAATGGCCGAAGCCGTCATCATCCATATAAATAATGTGAAGATGACCTACCATGATCGAAAGAAGTTTTAGTATAGGAATAAAATGTATTTTGTGAGTGTTTGTACTCACCTCACAGACCCAGTAAAAAACTTGTAGGGAGAATAAAAAGGTACAAGTTAAAATTAATAACGATGCCATTGCTGTAGGCTTTAAAAGCACTCGTATCCAACAGGGCCTTTTAACTGATATAAATGTATTTAGCGAACTTTTCACACCATTGTTTTCATATCTCCAGGATGTTTTTAATATCTTAAGCAGCTTTAATGCCATTCATTCTGTACTGTCAAAGATATTTCGTACTGTTTAGGCAAAAAGACACTAGTATATATATATATATATATATATATATATATATATATATATATATATATATATATACAGGGGTTAGACAAAATAATTGGAATATGTGTTAAATTCAATGAATGTTTATTTGATACGGAGTTGGGCCTCCTTTCGCTTTCTGAACAGCGTCGATGCGTCATAGAATTGATTCATACAGATTCCTGACTTAAGTGAGAGGAATCTTGAGCGATTATTCTTGCAATACCTACTCCAACTGTTTCAGACACGACGGTGGAGGGTAACGACTTATAACTTATCGCTCCAAGACGCACCACAAATGCTCAAAATATTAAGATCTGTAGATTTTGGGAGCCAATCTATGTGTTGTTGCTCACTCCTCTGCTCTTCATACTAATTCTTAAACGCATGAGCGGTGTGTATTGGGGCAATGTCACCTTGGAAAAAGTACTTACTATCAGCGAATAATCTCTGGACCATGGGGTGGACTTAATCTTCCAAAATATTTAGATATTCGTTGATGTTGATCCTACCATGCAGGCCAACGAATAAGGCAAGATAAATCCTAGATATGGATGCCTAAAGCATCACTGACCCTCCTTTGTGCATCACTGTAGGAAGGAGGCACTCAGGATTAAAAGCTTCCTAGGGCTGCTTCTACACATAAACTTGCCCTGCAGTGGTGAAAGGAAAGAAACTGGATTCGTGGGAAAATATTACTTGCTTCCATTGGTCTGTCGACCCGGCCTTGTGATCTCTACACCAGTTCAGCCTTTTCTGAATGTTTTGATGAGAAAGCTGAGGATTTTTTATCGCTGCTCTTCCGTGATATGCGGCTTTATTAAGGTCATGGAGAACAGTTTTGGTCGAAACTGGGCTAGTGAGATGTTGATTCAACTCTGAAGTCAATTAAGAAGCAGTTTTCGCGGATTTTTTATCACAATGCGTTTCAACACTCGTCGGTATCTTTAAGCGAGCTTCGAATTCTTGGCGTAATTACTTCTCCTGCTGGAGATTTTGACCTGCTTCTTGAATTCTGTCATGGTCTTTGATATAGTTGCTCTCGAAAAAACCAAGAGTTTTAGCTGTTTTGGTGACGGAAGCTCTTGCAATTCGGGCTCCAACAATTTTCCCCTTTTTCAAACTCAGTGAGATCCCGCATCTTACCATCTCTAACACAATCTCAAACAGAAATACAAATAATCATTAAATTTGATAAATAAAACTATGTGTGTACAATAAAAAAAATCATCAATGAAATTTGGATGGATATTCGTAACATAATTGCTCATTGGAATATTGGTGTTAAATTTCTACTGGTCCAATTATTTTATCCACGTCATATATATATATATATATATATATATATATATATATATATATATATATGAGTTCAAGTAAACATAATAGCGCGCTTCGGAAAGAGACGCGAAAAAGAACTTTGGCCATTGATTTGGTATGTCGCTCTCTGGATCTCTTAAAAGAGTTCAGGCTGAGTTTTCTTTTGGCCATCTTGGCTCAGTGGTAAGGTTTCATTTTTCTTGCAATAAGTAGTTGGTTCAATCCAGCTCCCAGAAGCTAAAGAATTTTTCTTTTTTATGTATAACAAAAGTAATGTATTTATAGAGTGATGTTTTATATCGATAAAAAAACAAATAAATACTAATCCAAAAGACAATAAACATCAATAGCATTAATATTTGCCAATCGTAAAACATGGTACCTGATTACACGAAAAAAAATCTTGAAAGGAGAAAACCTTTTTAACTAGTGTTTCAGCTTCTTCCTTTGTTCTAACTGTTAAAGCAACCCCATGTAAAGGAGTTCTTCCATTTTTGATAAGCATCAAACGTGTAAATTGTTAAACCCAAAGCCCGTCTCTATACACCTTACCAATCTTCTTGATATGCTCTTGCATGACAAACCAGGGCTAATTTAGTTACTGGGATAAATTTTTGATGTTTGGACGCGGATCCACTCTATTTGCAACATTCCTTTAACATTATCAAATATACTCAGTAGTCCTTATAGAGGCCAATCGGTGAGTATAAAATCGCCGCTCTTAAATTCTGACATTTGCGAAATTTCGCTCACTGACGATACTCAGTATTTTCTTCATTGCATGTAATTCAATCTTGTCGAATTTGTAATGTCGTCAATGTAAAATACGGCACTTGTTAAATATTTTAGTTGCCCATGAGTTTTTCGCAAATAAAAAATAAAAATAAGCCATAAACCAAATAGTCCAATTAATATTTGATCGTGCGGCTGTAACTTTTAAACTGATTTGTTTCATGAGTCAACTTTACTTGAAAATCCGTCATTACTTTTGGATGATAGTATATATATATATATATATATATATATATATATATATATATATATATATATATATATATATATATATATATATATATATATATATATTTATATATATATATATATATATATATATATATATATATATATATATATATATATATATATATATATATATATATATATATTTATATTTATTTATTTATTTATTTATATATAATGCATTTTACTTAAATCGATACAAAGTTGAAAGTGTGGCAAGGGTTACTGATCGCACCAATGTTGGTTACTTAACCATGCAAGACGACAGAATATGCCTTTTTCTGAGAATTCTAGATGAAATCGAAAAACGTAAAGTCATACTCGCAACCATCTACGCCGTGAGAAGCGTGAAGGAGAATGAACTTGTTTAACCACCCGATTAACCCTCGTTTTTAAAATGAAATGATAGTATGACGAGGCAAATTTCAAGCCACTTTGAAGGATTTGGGCGTGTTCAGCAGCGATGACCACGTTATGCATACTTAAATCGTAATCCGCAGGGTTTCAAGGTCAATGTTGATGTTTATATTGAGGTGCTGGGGATTAGTCAAGCTTTAAATAGATCAAGTAGAAGCGGGAAAGCCTTACGTTTTCCAGCAAGACTGCTCCCTCACACATGGCAAAGAAGGCACTGACATTGCTGTTCAATAACAACACACACCGTTCTTCCCCAGGTTGCTGGTTGCACAGCTGCCCAATGGCCTAGCTTCCCGCTTGCTTTTTTCCTAGCTTATTTTCTGTCTGTTTCCCAAAGGTCTTGCCTGGAGAAGGTGGTGAAGACAGATGTGGCCATTTCAAATCATTTCCAACTACCTGATTTTATAAAGGTTCTGTTAGATTCAGGTTTTGATGCTTCGTGAGGTTTACGTCTGTGATAGAATAAATTTTGTGAAACAAACTTTAAACTCTACTTTTTTAGCACTTGTCAGGAGGACGTTTTTTTCCATTGTGTGCAAGTATATCAAGATGAAAGTGAAAAGAATCGAGATACCTTTTCTTCTGCGTGCGGGCTACAAGTCCTTCATCGCAAGGCTGCTCACCGTCAACCGAGTTACCGTCAAGAGAGTCACGGTGAGGCTCAAAAATTGTAAAGACTTCAAAATTGACCTCGTTCAGGCAAACTTCAACTTTCAACCGTTTGGTCTTTGAAAGGCATTCGCAACGACTTGAAGGGTCACGGTAATCAAAATCTGATTTTTCCTGATGAAAAAACTTTAAGGTTTATTCTGTCATCAACAAGCAGGAGGACTCCGTGGTATATTTCGGCCAGGGCATCTCTGAAGTCCGCCACGTGGCCTGGCCCAAGCTCCTAGCCTCACTGTGAGGCTGGGCATCGTAGCTTCGAATGGCGAGAAGATTCCACTGGTGTGGTTCGCGGCCGGTTTAAGGCTCACCATGGCCCACTACAAGGCCATCTTGACCATAAAAGTCCTGCCTTGGTTAAGAAAGATCAAGAAGGAGGCAAACTACGTCTTTCAGCAAACGGCGCGCCGGGCCACACAACCACAATCGTGCAAGAGTTGTTGAGGTCGAACATGAACATCTTGTTGAAGGAATTTGGCCGCTGCAGGCGCCCAACTAAAATCCCGTCGACTACAGAGTGTTGGCGCATATCGAGGGCAAGGCTTGCTATGTCTGCCCACCGTACAACAATAATGAGCTGGTCCTCCATCAACCGCGTGTGGGCTAGCATGAGGAAGGACTTCGTCTGCAACGTGTACACGGCCTTCAGGTATCTTCCGAAGCAGCAGCTCGTTGCAGAGGACGACCACATTCATTATTATTAAAATTTAACACATATTTATATGTTAAAAGAATAAAACCGTGTCAAAATGCAGCCAATCTATCAGTGTGTCTTCTGTTGAGAGTGTCGTATTGAGTGTAACAGGAATTTTGCAATACCCAGCATATATATGAGGTACAGTAGAGGGAAATAAGTATTCGTACACCTTTAAAATTGAATTTTAATAGACTTCAGACCCATCAATCTTTATGAAATTTGACGAATAGATGTATATTAATGTAAAGTTAAAGGTTATGTGCAGAAAATGGCATGAAACGGAATTGTTATTCAGTATACTTGAAATTAATGAAAACAAGGGCGAAAAAAGTATTCATACAAAAACATAAACATAACTAAATTCAGTTTTAAAAGCACATTAGAGATAAACTGCTAGCTGTGACGATGCAAACAATCTTTTAAATGGTTTCAAAAATATGTAGAGCAGTCAAAAGGAGCTCAGAAAAGATTGCAATGCCATTCAGCAGTCGACATTCTCAAGGTAAAGACGGTATCATGGCGAAGAATAAAGAACTTTCCAATGCCCGAAAAAAAGCGATCTTGAAGCTCCATACTGATGCATTGAGAGCTACCGGTAAATATTGAGCAGCTGAAAATACATTTCAGCAACATTGGCTCTGATATTTTGATGTGGAAAAAAGAGGGAACCATCAACAACCTTCAACGTTCATGGTGCTCTTTGGAAGATTTCCCACAAAGCTTTTCATGTAATACTCAGGAAAATTATATAGCTGTCCATATTAAATTTAAGATCACCTAATAAAGGCAGAGACGTCGGTCGCAGAGCGAACCATCAGTAATGAACTGAATCGGCATGGTTTTAAGCATGGCAAACTAAGGAAGACACCTGTGCTGCTGAAGAGACGTACAGCTGCAAGGTTGAAGTTCGCACGTGTTCATTTGGAGAAACTTCCCTATTATTGAGATAATGTCCTTTGGTCAAACGAGACAAAAACATAATTGTTTGGCAATTAAAGCGAACCGTCCAATGACTGAACGCTACGTGGATGCACGGATTAGAAAGGTCAGGTTGAGGCGCGGGGTCAATACGCTTAACTAATCAGGTGGAGTGCGAGTTTGGCGAGATTTGAATAACGAAGCCGAGAGTGACGTTCAGGTTAATTAAAGATTAACATAAGAAAATATAAATTTTATTTACAAATTAAAAATGATATAGAGGAAAATAATAGATATTATATTATATACTAGGCTATACCACGACAATTATTAATCATTTGAGTAAAATTATCATAATGAAGATTCCTTGGCATGGTAAATATAATAAATAATAGTATGAGGTAAGATGTACATCAACTGGATGAGTATAAAATGACATTAGTTCTTGTGAACATAATGTTACTTCGATACATCAACTATCATTAAAGTAAGACAATGATTAAAAATTGTTATCCAGAATAATTAGGTCCACTTTGTACAAAGTGGGTAATAATAAGTATTTCTATCGTACTCTGAAGACAGGACGAGAAAACATACCTCTCTAGTGATTGTCCATGTGCATTTTTATGCCCGTGGAGCTACAAAACTCCGTGGGAGTTATTTCACGTTAATCGCCCAATAGAAGGATAGAAGGCCACCTCATGAGACTGTTGAAAGCTTTGTTTAAGCTTTCGCAGGGTTTGAACTAAGGCCTCGACGTCAGAAATCGAACAACGTACGAGTATCCACTATGCTAACCATACCTTTAAGATTTATGTAGGTCGAGTTTGTGATTTTGTGTGTGTGTAGTTGTGTTTGTAAATGAGAGAAAGAGAATTCAGAAAAGTAGGTAATTTTCTTTTATTTCCTAGATTTCAAATTGGATGACCAAAAATTCACAGGGAGTGCCGGCGTTACCCCTGGAAAAGAAAGACGATTGAAAGCCGGTTTTTATTTCGGTTTTCGAGGATCGACGCTCTATGAAAGATCAAACGGGGGGGTAATAGCGACCCATCCAATTAACATTATGTTTTCCTTTCTTATTCCCAACTCGTATTTTAAGATTATTTTAGAAGGAGAAATTTTAGCATTTATTTTTATATAACAATTCAATTGGTTTAAACAAAAGCACCGATCGGTGCGGAGATATATTTTTTTGTTTTGCTTTCCTTCCCGAAGTCGAGATTAGATTTTTAGGCCTTATTTGCCACGTATTAAGATGCGCCTCCTTGATAGTATCTGTGAAGGAGAGCCTGTGAAGGTGGGATCGGATTGAATTTTCCTTGAAATGAGATTTGCATATTTTCATGTAGGAGTGAATGATGAGCCAACTATTTCCTTCATAGTGATGCCACAGGTCAAAAGATTTAATAGGAATAGACACAAAATATGTAAATCTAATCAATTAATTATAAAATAACAGTGGGAGTGAAGAGCGATTATAATGGCACGGTTTGGTATGGTCAATTTCCCTAGAATTGATTGTCATAATTTTTAAACCACGCGTAACTATTAAATGGACAGCGCATAAATGTGGGTTTGTATTGGAAGGTATGAATTTGGTGGTATATATTTTTCCTCAAAAATTCCACACCTTAGCATAATCTTTTGTTAACTAACGCATAAATTAGACTCTACGCTAGTCCAATATCGAATACCACACTGATGAGTATATAAGGAAAGCAAATCTTATCATATTTCGGAATTTCACATTGTAATACAAAATGGTTAACAATGAATGAGACACAACATTGGAGGTCAATAATGAATGTAGCAAGAATTAAGATTTTCTCAATTTCCAACTTTCCCATAAAACATAGTGGCTATTACTTCGCTGACGGTCACCAAGAGACCAGAATGTTTTTTTTAAATCCTAGCAAAGCCTTTGAAGTCCTTTTGAAGGTTACAGTCTAGCCGTAGTGCTCAGGCAGCGCGTTCACTAAATGACAAAAGCAATAGAGTAGAACTCGAAGATGGGTTTCATCACACTTTTAGAAGAGTTCCCTAAGGAAACTTCGTTTGGGACCTTTTGACGGCTTTTTGTGCCAGGTTCTATCAAAGTAGTTTTCCGTACTCATAAACGGTGGCTTCCCGAGTTCTTTCATTTCAAGCTTTTCTTCAAAGGGTTTTTTCTCTCACATACTCTCCTTTATTTTACTTGGTATCTCCAGCGTTTACCGAGAACCGAGTGGTTTTATCAGGTTAATATGCAAGACGAAGTCGGAAATATTGAATAAAAGTTAAACGTTGAGTAAATTCTACATAGTGTATGTACATGACATTTAGTCCATAGGGAAATGTAATTTTTAGTTAATAATGAATAAAATTTAGAATAATAAACAAATGCACCTTCAGAGCATAATTCAGATGCTTTTGGTTTAAATTTACTCGGAATTTTGGGGTGGTTGAGAAGAGTTGCGTACTTTCCTTATCCCAACTGCGCGAGTTGATTTGCCCCATAAATAAAGTGTGACACTGAAACAGGTGTTCCATTACCCAACTCCATTTGACATCTTTTTCTTGGTGCTCATCGCTTTTTTTAATTACTAAAGAAATTCTAGTGCTAAAACATTTGAACAGAGAATAGAAATTGAAGTATAGTATTATGGTCGGCTCATTTGCATCTACAACAACTTCGTAAATCTTAAAATGAAGATAAGATATTAGAAATTTATTTTCCTTTTACTATTTCCTATGCAGCTCCGAGCAGATGGAATAGTGTTCTTTTGTTTCCAAATGGATAATAAAATGGCAACAAACTTTTTTAGAAATATGACAAGGTTATTTTACTTGCAAAACAAACAGAATAGACTAAATATCATTGCTTTTAGCTTAACTGAATACTTTCAGTCGACCCCAAATGGGAACCATTTTTAAAGTTTAGTTTAATGCATACTAATTGTGAATTTCCAATTTGGCGTAAGAATTGGGTTGTAAATAACTATAGTGTTTTATTTTCCTATGAATTTTCAGGAAATCTTTAATCGGTTTTATATACACGTACCCCCTCAAGGGGGTGGATAGTGTAACAGGGATAATGCCCTGCTACAATTGAAACTTTGAGGAGTGGCGAGCCCTCTCGACACCAGTGCTCCAAGAGAAACTGATGCTTTCTCGGGTCATCTTTTGTACCTCTTTTAAATATCCCGTTGTCTTTTACGTGACTGTATAGAACCAACAAAGAGTGAAAGAGGCTGCTAAACATTCTTTAAAAATATATACGCATTGCAAAAGTTGATAAACACGTCACATTATTACTCTAAGAGGTTTGCGAGTAAAAATAATATTTTTTCTATTTTCAAGTATTTTAAAGGATTTTATAATTCCGATCAGGCCAAAGTTTTCTGAAATTATCGATGAATTTAGTATCTCTAAGAATTTAAATGTACAATAGTTTCCCAAAACTACCATTACGAATTTTTTCCTGTTCGAATACCATATCCTCGCATTTATTGTCTCATAAATAGGTTTGCTGCTGAAGAAGAAGCATTACAATAACAATGAACTTTAACTAATTTTATGGTCCTTCTTCATCTAGTCTTTGTTTGCGATACTTAGAAACTGCCAGGAATATTAGGGAAAAAAATGATAGTGATGATCTAGAAAGAGTGGTACTTTATCCTGCTTCCCCTGATAAAGGTATGGATAGTGATGAGGAAAGAGATGATAACATACTAGATAAAGATCACATTCTTGGAGAAATTGCAAGTGAGATGAAATACATGGAAATTTCGATAGAGAAGTGTCAAACCAGCTCAATCAAGCGAAGCGAAAGAAGACAAAACAGACAGAGACTGTTTTGAATATATAAAGAAACCTGATAAATTAATGGTACATGGAATAAAATCAATGTGTCACATATTTTCCCTTTGTTTCAATGAGAATATCATTCTTTACATTGTTCACCAAACAAATCCACATGCAAAAGGCTACAAAAACTTTCCTAATTTCAAAACTGACCTTCATGAACAAAGAAAGTTCTTAGGATTATTGGTCAGAAGTGGATGTTATAGTTTACTATCTAAAAATGACTAATGAACTACGGCTGGAGATCTTTAGCTGTGCCAATATTACTTAAAATAATGAAATGAGATCGATTTCGAAAAGTTCAAATGGTTCTTCCATGTTGCTGACAACAACAATTCTGAGGAGTTTAAAGTAGTTAAAGTTTTCCTTTTCTAGAATAATTAAGTGCAAACTATTTGCAGTTTGGTATATTCCATCAGAATTTGAGCATCGATGAGTCCATGGTACCATATGGTGAATTGCATAGTGCGAGAAAATTCAGTAGAGGTTTGACGATGAACTGTGATTATAAGATATGGATGTTCTGCAGGGCCATCGCATTTCTATACAATTTCGGCCTGTATTATTTAAAAGATCAAAAGAGGATAACTCTTTTGGTTTCCATTGTAGTTCTAACACTTTTAGCTCCAGTATCAAAAAGCAACACATTATTCTACAATAACTTTTCATGAATCATTTATTCTCACAAACCGCGCAAAAGAAGATAGTAGGAGATGTGATGCCATTAGAGACAACAGAAGAGGCCCTGACTTCTTTCGGAAGAGAAGAAATTGCCCGAAAATGACAGGAGGTTCGTTTGAAGATAAATCCGAAGGAACTATTGTATATACAAAGTGGAATATTTAGTGCGTATTTCAGTTGCTTCCAATTATTCTGGTGTCACCTACTCCATGATGTTGAAAGAAAGTAAACCCGAAGCCGGTATATGAGCCGTTTATAATAATAATATATAATAAAATAATAGGTGTAGTTGATACATATTTGTGATAGGATTCCTGCATCGCATCGGATAAGGTTTTGTTCTAAGAGATGGTGGTGGAACATGCTCTCACACATAATATAGCTTTCTCTTTTTGCGGTATTCAAGTTCTATTGCCACGAAAACCCCGCCAAAAAGTCACCAGCAAATTGACAAAATGCTAGACTTTCTGATCCAGTAAGATACGATGAAATGGATAATTTCTCAAACATTCTAACGACGAAAGAAATGTTTTGTGCAAAAAGAACAGCACAATCTCTAATGTATATAAATAAAAAGACACTTCATAAGACATGGAGTGAAGCTTGCCACAAAATAATTTAGAACATATTCCTAACCTAGCGACTGATATTTTAAAATATCACATGTTGTATTGTTAAGAGGAAATTGTATTGCACGTGCGCAAATAAGTGAAAAATTAGATTAATGTTTGTCGTTTCAAGTATATGTTATTAAAAAGATATCTGTTAGAAGTGAAAAGTTCTGAAACGTACTTTTGACAACGTTCGCATTTTTGGAACAATAAAAGTATGGGAAATGTTACATTTTTTATTTATTTCGTGTTTTATATCTTGTTTAAATTAAAATAGAAATATATTTTAATTTCTTCCTATTAATCCAATGGAAATAGATTTTCACCTGTATAGGGTTAAGAGTTTAAGGGACAAACACATATTAATAGCATATGCAAAAGGAAATAAGCCCTCCACCCAACCTCAGTATCGAAATTACTTATGTGCTAAGTCCATGTCCTTGATAGTAACATTTTACATGATAGTAGAGTCCATGCTATACGGGCTATAAGATTGCTCCGTTAATAATTTTTTTATAAAGTATCAGGAAAATCAGAAATAGATATCAATCATTGGATATAAACTTTCTTCAAATTTACGTTCAGTTTTGAGGAATAACAAATTTTGATACCTCATCTGGGAATCCTAGATATACATATATACAATCATGCTAACATTCATTGCTGAAGTTTAGACTATGCGATCTATTCCATGGCTCAATGTAATTTTCCTATATCACTGATATTTGGAATACGATTAATTTCATGAGTGCTCTGTCGAGGATTAGTTTCCACATGGGTTTTAAGAGCATCAAGATCAATGGCAGTATAATAACATCGTCTTGAATTTTTTCGTCGGCAAACCTTGTAAAGGGGAAGCCTTTGAACTACCGATGGCATGTGCGAATAATAATTATCAACACATTTCTATTTAGTTGTGTAATTATTTTTAGGGAAAATGTGCCACTATTCAATGCATAATATGTATAGCCTGTACATTTTTAACTTTGCAAAGTAATTGATGAAGAATACTAATAAAATATAGTTTAAGAAATGCCTAGGTATTTTTACCACAGTAATCTTTAAACAGCTTTCTGCAAGTTTATAATAATTTATAAATCTAAGACACTTTTTATGTTGTCTAACACTACATTAAATTTTTCTACAACTAAATATACTCATAACTAAATTTTAACTACATTTTTCAGTTGTTAACAATTAAACTAATAGGTATGTTTTATGAATATCTTAGAGAGGAGAGAAGCACTTAAAGAAGGAAATCGAAGTGCATCAGAGTTAAGAAAGAGGAATCACCTGCGAAATGACTATATAATACATGATCAAGGGAACATCTTGGCTTATGTTTCGATGCCGATAAATAAGAACTTTAGTAATAATTGTAGCAGGTTTTTATAGGTTAATATTATAACATACTATTTTGTGCCATACGTCTTTCGCCCGTGGACGAGATCCAGAGACCGGTTAGTGAAACAAACAAAAGATCAGCATGACAATCGCTAGTAAACACAAAAGCATCAAAAGCCAGTCGTCGTTAAGGGAAGGGACGATTTGGGAAGTATTAGATTTTTACGCCAACAGATATCTGGTAGAAATCTTTGTCACGCCCGGGAATAGGAGAGGAGTTGGTTCCGCTTCCACTTCAGTGGCATGTGGACATAACTAGTCATTGGTAAATTCGTTAGAAAAGAAGAGAAAATTGAGTGTTGTGCTGTGAAGGCAAGAGAATGAATGACAGTGGCGTTGTGCTTACCATTTAATTTAGACTTAATTAGAAAATATTAATGAATGTTGCCATAAGCTTTCGTCTTCCATAAAGCATCTTGGGAAGGAAGTCTTTGTTGTTTTCGAGGCTGGCGAGGTTATTCATTTTTCCCATATGGCTTGCCTCCTTTACCAGCAAAGCTGATGAACGACGTTCGAGAAGAGAACAAAATGAAGCTTGTTAATGAGAGTAGTAAGACTAGTGATGAGTGTAAATTAGGGCGTGGGCGAGGATTGAAAAGAAATAGTGGTAGTGTAAGAAGCTGCCGGGGCTTCTGACTAATATTTGTTGATTCTTCTTTTTTATCTTCTAGGTTAGTGATGTTGAATTCATTTCTTTTTATTAATAGTGAACGCTCACTTAATTATTGTCTTATCTTGCTCTGTCTTGATGTACATCATTGCTTGCCTATTTACTAGTATATAGGTTGTTGAATTTAGGTTTGTGGAATTAATTTGTTTCGTTTCTTCAATTTTTTGGGGTGGGTTTCTGCGTTTTAATTCTTGTCTTTTCGTTTTTTATTACTCAAAGTTTTGGCTTGGGAGACATGAAGTCTTCGTGGTAGACCCAAATCATCCGGTTTATCAACAGTTTTTTAATGTCTTCTTCATCGTGTGTTGAATCGGAATTCCCACTATCAGTTGCGGTTTATTATACTTTACACTGTCTTTTAACTGACCTCGTCTGGATAGGGGGTGTGCTTCTCTCCTGCTGATGGTTTAATTAAATTCTCGCTATTCATAACAACATCTATCATCTACTTTGGTCAAAAAAGCACCAAGTAATCCTAACTTATTTACATGTCCATAAAGAACCTACATAAGTAATTCTAGTTTAGTTTTGTCCAAAATAGTCACTTTCACTGTTTTTTCTTTTATTTTTCTGTGTAGCTTTGCCTAGGCCCGCATTTGTCTCATTCTTCCTCCTTTCTTAAAGAATTTTGGAGGATAATTCTTTCTTTTCAAAAATCTCTTTTGTTTTGGGGCAAGTTATAGCCACCGTCCGAGGGAGTTCCTCACAGTTCAGGTATTTTTTGGTCTTAGATTCGCATTTTCACTAAACATGGCCGGTAAGTCACATTCAGATCATATTTTGAGTTGAGATTGAAGTGAAAATAATCGAGATCTCTGCTCTCTTGTTCGTGGGCTACAATAAGTAAGACATCACCAAGGGACTCAATGTCAGCAGATAACCGAGCACAGGGTCGCAGTGAGACTCAAGAAGGGTAAAGACCTCAAAGATCGACATTGTTTCGGCAGATCTCAAGTTGTCAACCGTTTGGTTATGAGAAAGGCATTCGAAAGTGCTCTGAAGATCAAAATTAATGCACCACCGAAACAGAGGAACATCTCTGGGGCTTCAATGTCCAGGGCTGTCAAGGACAACGGTAGCAAGATCTTAAGGTGCGTAGAAAAGCCTTTGATCACTGAACGTATGCGAGAACAACTTCGAGAGCATTGTCGTCACCTACTTAACAAGTAGACGAGTCTTGGCATTCAAAGTCTCCTTTTTCTGCTGAAAAAAACTTTCATATTCAATTCGGTCATCAAGAAGCAGAACGAAAGCGTGGTAAGCTTCGTTCAGAACGTCTCCGAGGTCCGTTACGTCTCAACGACTAGGCACCCAACCTCCGTGATGATGGTCGGCGTTGTGGCTTCAAAAGGCAAGAAGATGTCGCCGGTGTTGTTCGTGGCCGTTTACTAGCTCACCGTGATCAATTACAGGGACATTTTGGCTACGAATGTTTTTCACTGGAATGAAAGATCACAAAGGAAGTGGACTAAGTCTTTGATCAGGAAGCTGTCCCGGCCCATCCGGTGAAGATGATGCAAGAATGGTTGGAGTCGAACATGAACTTCTGGTCGAAATTCATTTAGCCACCGTAATCACCCGACCTCAATCCCATCGACTACAACTTGTAGGCGTCTGCCTAGGTCAAGGCCTACAAGGTTTGCCACACTGACGCCAACAAGTTAAAGTTGTCCGTCAACTGCGTGTCTGACAGCAGAGAGAAAGACCTCGTCCCAACATGTGTGTGGCCTCCAGGTCTTGCCTGGAACGCTTGCTCACCGCCGAGAGAGGCCAGATTAATTAATATTGCAATTTAAACATATTTATGTATTAAAACAATAAAAACGTGTCTTACTGATTTAAAAGTATAATTTTGTCGTCCTTCTAGAGTTTCCTAATGAGTGTAACAAGACTTTTGCACTACCCATGTATTAATAAAGGTGATCCGATCTTTTTGGACGATACTGAAAACATGAGCAAATATCAAGTTTATTGTAAAGTAATTCTTCTTAATATGGGTTTGGGCTTCAAATGTGACTAAGCAAGGAGACGGGTGGCCTAGTAAGTCAGGGAAGGGCAATATACGATGGCAGTAATAGGTGTAGCTGTCATGGACCTGTCGGGTCATACCAGTAAATTCTGGTCAATGTGTGAACGGAGTGGCTGTATGGAATGAGAGTAGTATAAGTGATGGGTGTATGTTGTTGTTGTTTTTAGCTCTCCAGGAGCCGATGACCTCTGCTCTCTCCAAACGCTTTCAGGATTATGAAAAAAAACTTGGATATTACATCCTATGTTGTAGGCGGAGGAAGCGAGAGGCCCTAATCGTGTTTAAAAGAGGGAGAGACATAAAAGAGCATAAAGGGGTTGGCTGCGAATGAACGGAGTGCAATGAGGTGTAAATCATTGCGATAAGAGTACGTTTAGCAATGTTTATGAGTGAGGAATAACATGGTACAATGGTTAGGTATGAATGTATAAGTAATAGGGGTAATAAAATCACCCTATTTTAAAGATAACAGATTGTGGTAAATAAAATTAGGTAAACAATAATTAATTTATTGCAAAATGAAAAAAAAATAACCTACGTCCGGCCAATTCAACCATAGAACCATTTTTAGTATTACAGTATCATATTTAGGAATCCAATCAATATCCTGCATTCGGATTGGCCATCGTTGGTCACGTGACTGAATTGAAAGTCGGTCATTGGATAGGGGGTTAAACACGAGGATGCCTACCTTTTTCTAACTTAATCTTAATAGTAAATTAAGTTTTGATAATCGAACTAAATTCGGAAAAAGAAACAAGTCTTTTTGAATCGAACATCAAATCAAATGAAGCCAAGGAAAATGAAATGCATGAGAAATGCATATCATCGCCGTCACCATGAGAAATAGTGATTGTAACTAACAAATTATTTCACAAAATCTTTTTTTGTTTCAGCTTTCGAATTGGACATATAAATTGAGGAATATAGTAGAAGAGGGTTTTAGTAGGAGAAATAGTGGGGAAATAGGGAAAATTAATAGAAAAGTGAAAATGAAAATAAATATGAACGACGGATCCCTGGTGAAAGGGCATCTCTGACTTTCTTTGCGTTTTGGTTATATTTTTTGTGACAATATATAAATATATTATCTGGTAATGCGCTGGGCATTCAAGCCTTTGTAGTAGTGGGTATTCTTACTCTCTACGTGGCTTGTGGAAGATTTGCATCTTCTTATCCGGGTATTTCACACCCAGATTTGGGTGTTTATTTTGTGTTGTTTTTGTTTGTTTGTTTGTTTTTTGTTTTTTTGGGAGCGATATTTCGCACAAAAATTTAGGGGAAGTTTTTAATATTAACAAATGCTAATATAGTGACTAATTTCGCTTGGCTTTGTTCGTGGTTTGTGTTGTGAATTGGGTTATTCACTTTAAGTGAACCTTGGGTCGACGTCAATGTCAATCGGTAGTCTGCTGCTTTTAAACGATATTGGTCGTTTTATGTTGTTTGAGTTGTCAAAGTCAATGTACCTGAGAACAAATTCGGGAGGGAGGTGCCAGATTACCTTGTCCCAGATTTAAGGTTGTTCTAAGGGGAAGCTCCACGTTTATGGGAGTCATCTCCAGTTCACCATGGAGTTAACTCTGCCTTTTTCCTGCTCTCCTTCGGGCTCCTGTAATGATATATACTGCCTTATTCTGGACCCTTTGCAGTTTAAGGACATGGGTCTTGGAAACTGCGTTTATAGGGACAGGGTGGGTACAGGAGTTTTGAGCGAATGCACGCATTATAGACTTTGAGTTTTTTGGAGGTGCTCAGGTTTACGAATTTGAAAAATTCACCCAAGTCCCTCCGTGCATTCTGTGTCGTTTTCGCTACATGATTCCTATACCCACCAGTCGTAATACGCAGTCCCAGAACCGTGCCCTCCGTGCGGTATGAGATGCGTGCACCCCCCACAGGGATGTCTGCCAGTGTCCTTCGGAATAATGAAATTACACGGAACTTTTGGGCATTGGTGGATATCTTCCATCACTCTCGAAAGAGTTAATGTTTTCAGGTTTCACCCCCGTACTCTTTGCCATGAAATTCGCATTCCGATAAGGCCCCGTACATATCATTGTTATGTCGTCGGCAAATTGGACTTCCAAGGAACCTTCAGTCAGAGGTTGGGGAAGGTCAATGGTGTTAATGTTATAGAGCAGGGGACTTATGCACCCGCCTTGCGGCACCCCCGCCTCGAGTTCAAACTCAGGGCCATTATAACCTTTAATACTCAAAAAACGCCCTCGTCTTCATTATGTAGTAACAAAGGATCCTTTCAAGTTTGGGATTAAGGCCCAGTTGTAAGATCTTATATTGTAGGCCTCTTCTCCATACTTTGTCAAAGGCCTTTTTGACATCGCGTAGAACCATATTTGCGTGGCGTTTTTCTGATTGTACTTTTGTCAACTTCTCGGTAATCACGGGTAGCGCCGGGTCTGTTCATCGCTTGGCTCGGAAGCCGTGTTGCGTGTTATTCTGAGAATGTTATTCTCGAGGAACGTATTTACCCTGTTGGCCAATATCTTCTCCAAGACTTTCCCTGAAAATTCTGAGAGAGATTTAGGCCTGAAGTTAGCTGGACTGTCCGGTGATTTACCGGCTTTAGGAATGAATATCATTTTCGCTACCTTCTAGTGGTCAGGGAAGTAACTCACATTCAGGCACGCGTTCATGATATTCATGAGCCTCAATAAGATGTTGGGCGAGGCTCGAATAAAATACTGCTTTTTAGTCCTGAACGCCGAGGTGCTCGCTGTCAAAAGGATTTTAAGGTTTTTGAGAGCTCCTCGGCAGTAATTCTACCACCGAGTCCTTCCATTTCCCTCTCCTGTGATACGCAATGGTGAGGATAGGTTCTGTGTATTTGATCATTCAGGTCGTTAAGGATTCCGTCTTCGAAGTCTAAATCGAAGTCATCATTCTCTTCCGGGGATATCTTAAATATAGATGACCAAATGAGTCTGAATTCCTCTTCGTTTCTTTCCACGTCCGAAATTTCAGTGTCATCACGTCTGAGTTCAATAGCCTTTGGTGGTTGACCGCCTTTTAGTCGTTTATCAGTCTGCCAGAATGTACGTGACTCGGTTTCTATGTTCAGTCTGTCAATTAAATTATTCCAGAGTACAATCTGTTGGTTCCTTATAAGAGTCATTAGTTAGTCACGAATAAGTCGTGTTTGTCAGGGTGTGTTAATGTTGGGGCTAGTGAGGTTCATTTCATTGATACGTTCCCCATATTCTGTCGCGAGGGATTTCATTCTAGGGGTCAATGAAGGGGCAGGGAGAGTTTTATATTTAACTCGGGGGACGGCTTCCTTTTCGGCTTTTAATAAATTTTCATTCATTTTATCCAACTCCTCGTCAATTTCTTCTAGGGTGGCATTAATTAAAGGTTCTGGGTTATAACTTTCGAGGAATTGTTTATACTTATCCCAGTGTGCTCGAGCGTAGCTCTTTCGCTCTAAGATAGGGGTTTGAATGGGGAGGTTAAAACTTTAATAAGGATAGCCTGGTGGCCACTGGGAATAGGGATGCCCGGCTTAATGAAGTAATTGTATGAGAACATATTGCTGATTAGTACAATATCTGGTTTGGTGGCTGATCTGTGTGTGATGAATGTGGGGAAGTCTGGTCCAATTCTAGTCATAATATGTCTATCGATAAGTGTCTCGAGATTCCTGCCTGCTGGGTTGGTCGACGTATAACCGGAGGCAGTGCTTCTTGCATTGAGGTCACCGGTAAAGTGATTCCTCGCTTACGAGTTCTTTCGCAGCATACGGGGAAAGTAGCATTATGCATTTGTGCATTAAAAAGTGAAATTTCACTCGCTTCGTGCGCCGGTAGCAAAAGTGAACTTGCTTCTATCCTTCCCCTCCGTTTTCCTCATCGGAATCCCTTTAAGGTGGACCAAGGACCTGCAGGCTCTCGAAAAGCGCCTGCACGTAAGGTAAAGTGCCATTTTTGCTTGGGTTATAATTATTTTTGCTTTGGACAGGGACTACCCTCTTTAACTAGTTCTGTTCTCACTGGTGAAAAATCTCTCACACACACACACACACACACACACACACACACACACACACACACACACGAACACAGCCAAGCACACCGTGTCTTCTTACAAAAATTTGTTTTTCCGGTCCCTAAATGTGGAAATGGAAAAATAAATGAGGGAGACTCAGTGGATACCGCTGAGGACCCTCTCCCATGGCCCCAAGCCAGATCGGGGGGAGGTCTTCGCTATCACACATGGGGAACTAGGGGTGACCCTAGTCAGACTTATAGACACGCACAACGGTTACTCAGCTATCTGCCAAAAGGAGAGCGACTGCGAAGACCTTACCTCCCAAAAAGCGGCAGAATCCCTAAAAAAAATCAATTTGAAACCTCACACGCCACCACAGATAAAAACCTCCTGCAGGATCATTCTTTGCCGCCTCGATCCTTGGGTCGGAGGCCACAGCATCGAAAAAATTCATGCTGAGGTCGAAAAGAATCACACATGGACTAAGGTAGCGGAAGTCCTTAAGTTCAAGGACTACACGCACGTCTTCAAAATAGTGTTTACGGATTCGGCAATGGCGCTAAAGGCCAGGAAGGGCGGTATGCTCCTCTTCAACTTTAAATCTACCCCGAGCAGATCGAGCGTGAGGAGTTTATCGACCTCCGAATGTGCTTAAAATGCTATAAGTATGAGGAGCACACTACAGACAACTGTCCCAGAAGGAATGACATCTTGTGTTCTTTCTGCGCGTCGGATGCCCATTCTTGGAGGAGCTGTAAGAGCACATCCATGGAGTGTCTCAACTGCGCTGGTGAACATAAGACGCTCTCCATGACTTGCTCCATCAAAAAACAGATTTTTAGGAAGAAAGCTATCCAAAAGAAACTGGAAGATGAAACAAAGGCTAACACAACCTATGCCAAAGTTGCAAAAGCTGCGGTAGCGGAGTCTAAAGGAAACCCGTCATTTCTCCAAGTCGAGAATGAAAACTTGACAAAAATTATGTGTTGCATATATTATGCTCATATTGCGAATCTCTCCTCCCCGGGGTGCTTTGCAGATGAGTTTAATAAGATGCTAATTCATAATGGATCGAAAAAATGTGGTTTCTCCCAAACCCGCAGGCGCAGGAGATCCTGAAAAATAGTCTCATAACCGCAGTGCGAGACTAGTTGTCAGAAGCTCCAAACTCCCTGCAGTGCCACAACCCCAGCCTCCTCCAGGGACCCCAGGATCCAGGCTGCAAAAGCACGCACGGAGCAACAAACAACACAAACTCACCAGAACCAAAACACCCACCCACACACACTCACACAGGTTGACAAAAAGGCTACAGAGACTGGAGCTGCGAGAGCCGAGGAGTGGGGGGCACGTTCGCCCCGCTTACGGAAAACCTCACAGCCCCAGAGACGCCCGAGATCGTCCTCTTCTTGCAAGAGGGAATCTAGGCACGCATACCATTCAAGAAAAATTAACTTGAAGGTATTCGCTGCCGAAAGGTCCCCTTTTTCTAAAAAGATGGAGGCCCTTGATGTATCAGAAGGTATAATAGACGGAAGATACAAATGGTAATTTACCTCGGACGACTACAGTGAAAAGCAGGTCGAGGAAGCTTTACTCCAAGGCTTGATCAAACTGACTCCGGATACCTTTGTCACCCTTACTGACGGCCAATTCAGAAAAAAACGTACAAATAAAACTATCACGCCACCTAACACTTCACAAGGACCTAAGTTCGTAAGAGAATAAGTCCTAAAAAACATCATATCGCACTCAAGAACCCTTAAGTGAACTATAAAATAGAGACTTTAAAGATATTACACTTTAGCTCTGACGGATGGACAAATAAACAGACAGTGTACGAAAATGTATTGAGACAATGCGACCTAGACGTTGTATTTATTTCCGAATATGGAATAAATGACACAAACACACTAAAAAATTTTCCCTACGAAGTCTTGACCAAAAATCACAGCGGAGAACGTTTTTACGGATGCGCTATAGCTGTGAAAAAAGGTTTTGACTTCAAATTAATAAGTGTACTCGACGAATCTTACCTCGTTGTGAAGGTCCGTACGGCAGTGGAACCCCTGGTTCTGGGAACGGGGTACCAACCCCCACGGAGAGGGTACTTTCCCCTTTTCAACTTCTTGCAGTTATGTGGTCACGGCAGAACAGGTATCTTTGCCGGTGACCTCAATGCAAGAAAGGCTGCCTCCGGTTATACGTCGACCAACCCAGCAGGCAGGAATCTCGAGACACTTATCGATAGACATATTATGACTAGAATTGGACCAGACTTCCCCACATTCATCACACACAGATCAGCCACCAAACCAGATATTGTACTAATCAGCAATATGTTCCCATACAATTACTTCATTAAGCCAGGCATCCCTATTCCCAGCGGCCACCAGGCTATCATTATTAAAGTTTCAACCTGCCCCATTCAAATCCCTATCCCAGAACGAAAGAGCTACGCTCGAGCCAACTGGGATAAGTATAAACAACTCCTCGAAGTTATAACCCAGAACCCTTAATTAATGCCTCCTTAGAAGAAATTGACGAGGAGTTGGATAAAATGAATGAAAATTTATTAAAAGCCGCCAAGAAGCCTTCCCCCGAGTTAAATATAAAACTCTCCCTGCCCCTTCATTGACCCCTAGAATGAAATCCCTCGCGACAGAATATGGGGAACGTATCAATGAAATGAACCTCACTGGCCCCAACATTAACACACCCTGACAAACACGACTTATTCGTGACTAACTAATGACTCTTATAAGGAACAAACAGATTGTACTCTGGAATAATTTATTTGATAGACTGAACGTAAAAACCGGGTCACGTACATTCTGGCAGACTGATAAACGACTAAAAGGCGGACAACCACCGAAGACTATTAAGCTCAGACGTGATGACACTGAAATTTCGGACGTGGAAAGAATCGAAGAGGAATTCACTCATTTGGGCATCTATATTTAAGATATCCCCGGAAGAGAATGATGACTTCGATTTGGAATTCGACGACGGAATCATTAACGACCTGAAAGATCAAATACACAGAACCCACCTTCACCATTGCGTACATTCTGGCAGACTGTTAAACGACTAAAAGGCGGACAACCATTAAAAACTATTAAGCTCAGACGTGATGACACTGAAATTTCGGACGTGGAAAGAATCGAAGAGGAATTCAGGCTCTTTTAGGCATCTATATTTAAGATATCCCTGGAAGAGAATGATGACTTCGATTTGGACTTCAAGGACGGAATCATTAACGACCTGAAAGATCAAATACACAGAACCCACCTTCACCATTGCGTATCACACAATAGGGAAATGAAAGGACTCGGTGGTAGAATTACTGCCGAGCAGCTCTTAATAACCTTAAAGTCCTTTCTATAGCGAGCACCGGGGCAAACAGGACTGACAAAGAAGAATTTTATTCGAACCCCGCCCAACATCTTATTTGGGCTCATGAATATCATGAACGCTTGCCTGAATGTGGGTTACTTCCCTGACGACTGGAAGGTAGCGAAAATGATATTCATTTCAAAAGCTAGTAAACCACCGGGCAGTCCAGCTAACTTCAGGCCTATATCTCTCTTAGAATTTTCACGGAAAGTCTTGGAGAAGATATTGGCCAATAGGGTAAATGCGTTCCTCGAGAATAACAATTCTCACAACAACCAGCAGCATGGCTTCCGAGCGAAGCGAGGAACAGATATGGCGCTAGCCGTAATTACCAAGAAGTTGGCAAAAGTAAAATCAGAAAAACGCCACGCAAATCTGGTGCTATGCGATGTCAAAAAGGCCTTTGACAAAGTATGGAGGAGAGGCCTACAATACAAGATCTTACAACTGAGCCTCAATTCAATACTTGAGAGGATCCTTTGTGACGACGTAAGGAAGAGGAGGGCGTTTTGGAGTATTAAAGGTTAGAGTGGCCCTGAGATCGAACTCGAGGCGGGGGTGCCGCAAGGCGGGTGAATCAGTCCCCTGCTCTATAACATTAACACCATTGACCTTCCCCAACCTCTGACTAAAGGTTCCTTGGAAGTCCAATTTGCGGACGACATAACAATAATATGTACGGGTCTTTATCGGAATGCGAATAACATAGCACAGAATACGGCAGTGGAAATCGAAAACATCAACTTTTTCGAGAGAAGATGGAAGATATCCACCAATGCCACAAAGTTTCGTGTGATTCCATTATTCCGAAGGACACTGGCATACATCCGTGTGGGGGTTGCACGCATTCCATCCCGCACGGAGGGCACGCTTCTTGGACTGCGTATTACGACTGGTGGGTATAGGATTCATGTAGCGAAAACTACACAGAATGCACGGAGGGACTTGGGTGGATTTTTCAAAATCGTAAACCTGAGCACCTCCAACAAACTCAAAATCTACAATGCGTGCATTCGCTCAAAACTCCTGTACCCCCCGGCCCCTATAAAGGTAGTTTCCAAGATCCAAGTCCTTAAACTGCAAAGGGGTCAGAATAAGGCAGTATATATCATTACGGGAACCTGAAGGAGAGAAGGGAGAAGGCAGAGTGAACTCCATGGGGAATTGGGGATGACCCCCATAAACGTGGAGCTTCACCTCAGAGCAGCCAAAATCTGGGACAAGGTGCACCGGCACCTCCCTCTCGAGTTTGTGCTCGGGCACATTGACTTTGAGAACTTAAACAACATAAGACGACCAATATCGTTTAAAAGCAGCAGACTACCGATTGACATTGACGTTGACTCAAGATTCACTTAAAGTAAATAACCCAATTCACAACACAAATCACAAACAAAGCAAATCGAAATTAGCAACTATATTAGCATTTGTTAATATTAGTTTCTATTAAATACTTCCCCAAAATTTTGTGCGAAATATCGCCAAAGAAACAACAACAAGCAAAAACAACACAAACAAAAACCAATTCTGGGTGTAAAATACCCAGAAAAGAAGATGAAAATTTTCAACAAACCACGTAGAGAATAAAAACACCTACTACTACAAAGGCTTGAATGCTCAGCGCATTACCTGAGAATATATTTCTATATTGTAAAAAAAAAAATCCAAAACGCAAAGAAAGCCAGTGATACCCTTTCACCAGGGATCTGTCTTTCATACTTTTTTTCATTTTCACTTTCCTATTATTTTCCCCTACAGTATTTCTCCACTATTTCTCCTACTAAAACCCCCTTCTACTATATTCCTTACTTTATATGTATAATGTCGAATTGGGAGATCGCAAGGGACGATAGACTCGTAAATCGCGAATAAATTCCAATTGATGAGTTCAGCAAAGAAGATGAAAATTTTCAACAAGCCACGTAGAAAATAAAAACACCTACTTCTACAAAGGCTTGAATGCCCAGCGCATAACCTGAGAATATATTTCTATATTGTCAAGAAAAAAATCCAAAACGCAAAGAAAGCCAGTGATACCGTTTCACCAGGGATCTGTCTTTCATACTTTTTTTCATTTTCACTTTCCTATTATTTTCCCCTATTTCTCCACTATTTCTCCTACTTAAACCCCCCCTTACTATATTCCTTACTTTATATGTATAATGTCGAATTGGGAGATCGCAAGGGACGATAGACTCGTAAATCGCGAATAAATCCCAATTGATGAGTTCAGCAATGGTGTTCGTATTGAAGTCAAGGGAAGAAGGAACAAATTTGATCAATGACTTGTCACTAACATCGCTCCCAAATCTCTGCGCCTTGGCGTGGAGATTTGGATCATCATCGCAGGGGAGAGAGAAGAGCAGATTTTCTGGGTGCGCGTTCCATGATTTGATATGCCTTGCTTTGATTGAGGAAGAAGGCGGAGACATTTTATTTAGAAAAGAATGTTATTGGTGGCGTCAGAAATATGTAGTCTAGTTTTGATAGTAAAACAACAAGGAATGTAGTTGGTGACGACCTAGAAGATGAGAGAGTGCATATTCTTCTTAACTTTACTTTTAAAAAGAGGCTTGGAGCGGTATGTTGCTCCAAAGCGACAGGGTAAATTCAACCACTTCAAGTGGTAAATGAGTGCTGGCTTAAAAGTTTTAAGTTGTAGATCAATTTTCCAGCTGTAAATGGATATGGCAACGAGAAAAAAAGGACTTCTGATCAGAGGACAAATTCGACAACCCTTCATTTGTCATATGTATTGATCGTCCATCTGTAATCTGAAAGAACAAGTCATCCCATTCTAACTGCTCCATCTTTGTAAAAGACTTTCCCATTGGTCCCTTGAAAAAAATATTGCCTGTGGTAGGTCCATCGACGGTTTGGAATTGATAGCGAAGGCCGAGTTCGTTTGCATGGAGGTCACAAATCACCAATAAACTTTTTTACCTCGTCGATCCTCAATCTTTATCAAGAAATATATGCAACGGCTTAGACGGTCCCTGTCGTAGGTCAGGTATGCTTCGCTGACCTTCGCTTGCCCTCACTAGACGCGAGGCAAGTCCCTTTTAAGTAGTACGGAGGATATTCGAGTGCGTTTATTTCCTGGCTGACTTAGAAAATAGATCAATGTCTTTCTATGGTTCTGGGATTCAAACAAGAGAAACAAAAATAATCTTTACTATTATGCAAACAAATAACAGAATTTAACAATAATTTATACAGTATTTGAAAACTTATCGTTCAGCAAAAGGAAATTAATTTACAATTAATTCTTCGGCATGAGCTATTAGTAGCACAATATTTACCCGAAAGAAATCGGGAGAAGATGATGAGGTGAAGCTTCGTAGTTGAAAAGCGTCACGTCTCTTCGACGGTGATAGAGAAAAATGTAATAGGCTTAGGATTTTCCAAGTGGGGGGGTGGCCTCTAGTGGTTGTTCGACGGAGTATCTTTGCAGGGCACGGAGCGACGCGCGTTATTCCAGAATGAGTCCTTACGTCCTTGACTGCCGTAGTTCTGAACAACTGGTTTCTTTCCTGAGAGTTCTTAGGGTACCAAAGAGTCGCTTGTGAAGTGGCACGTTTTGTCCTTTGGCTGGTTCTAATGAATCCTCTTGATTACTGCTTCGATACTGCGTGATCAGTGCCTGCCTCCTGATTGAATACTAATTTGCTCGTTTCTGCGCCGAAAGCAATTTGTTTTCCGTCGTAAGTGGGTCCCACTCCGATTCAAGGCGCAACGGGTAAAGGCTTAGCTTAGCGCCTTTCGCTGATTTTGGTTCCGGGTTGACTCGTCTCGCTTCGTTATCGTCCCGGAGGTTTACCGAAAGACGCCGGTTGATGGTCCGTTCGTCCGTGAGATACCCCCTTTGGCCTTTTTGGCCTCGTGAACCTCTCTCTTTCTTTCCCTGCCAGTCCCCAACGACATAATTTGAGCTAATTTGAGAATTAGCGTGTTTGTTTGCTTTAGGTATTTTTTGACAATATATACAATTAATTTCGAATGATGAACTGGATTTACATATCTCAGTTGTTACAGCCTTTGTTTTGTTTATAGAATAAGCGATAAAATGTCTAGTATTTTTTCTTAGAGGTGATATTGGTTTGTAGGTATAGCCTAACAAAAGCAACACACAGTCGAGAGAATATCGTTATTTCCAAGCGGAAAAAAAACTGTGCAAGAGAAAACACGACCAATTTACACGTAAAAACATTACAAGAAACATGTTACAAAATCAAGACCATAAAACCAAATATGTAAACTAAAAACAAAAGATAGAAAATGCCTAGATTAAGATCGACAAGGTGTTACAAAAGTAAAGAAATAAACAAAAGAGGCGAAGTACACAAAATTAAAATATCAAAAAAAACCGTACTGTTGTTCATATGTCCAAAAATGACGACTCAATTAATTGGAATTCAAGCTAAATTTATTTTTCGCTCAAATGACGGTATAAAAAGAAATTGTTGAATGTTCATGTATAGGCCAAGACGATAACTTTAACATTTCCCCAGGCATTTTTCAAAATTGATGCTGTTATCAAAAAACTTATTCTTAAAGAAATCAATTTTGAGTTATGTTCTTAGTTTTGTTTGCAATATTTATCGTTATGGGTACCAGATTTGTCAATGTTATTATCTTATTGGTTTTGTAATAGCATTATTTTATTTCTCTACCTCTCTCATTGCATCCCTCCCCCGGCGCATCTGCTTGCTTCTCGTATTTCTCCTAAACTCCCTCTTTAGACTATCTCCTTTTCCGTTAATTATTTTAACCCCTTTGGCTCTGTTCTTGACCCTTTTTGCCTCTTGGTTTGACCTTGCTACCTGCTGCATCTAAATTTTAATGTGAATTTACCCGTCCCTCTCCTACTTCCTCATTGGTGATTTTTTGTCCAATAAATTGTTTTTATAAAATAAATTCTACAAAATAGCTGGAATTTGTCTATAATATAAATAAAAATAAAAATTTATGGGGGTCCTTTTAATAATATATAATTTAATTTATAAATAAACAATTAGTTCTCAAAAAATAAATCAAACAAATACCAACCTTTCAGCACATGATCACTTCCCTAAATATCAGATACAACTGAGGAGTTTTAGAAAGTTTATAAGATGTCAGAGCCGGCAAAGTTCGTGTGGTCCGCTTCTGTGCTAGCTCTACTTCAAACGACGCGGTGGATTTAAAATGTGCATCTAAGTGGTTCTTAAAGATGTTTATATTTGTTCATTTAACAACGATCTCCGTCAACTGGTCCCACGAGGAAACTACCTTGTTTGAGGAATGATTTTATTTTGGCAAAAAGTAAAAATAAGATTCTAGTTGAACTGCAGGCATCTATCAGGAGACAGGAGCCGTTTTACTTGATGGTGTGGGTGGACATGACAATAACAGGTCCCAAAATCAATTAACATCTTTATTTGTAAAGGTTAAGAAGAAAACCAACTTCTGGGTCTAGGCAGTAATATAAAATCGTGGTGTTGCTCTTCAACAAGATGTATAAATACCACATACAGCAATAAAATGTGACTAATGGTGCCAGGGAAATTTTAAACGTTTTTAGTCAAAGGAACTATGGCCTCTCAGTTTGTCAGATTTAAACCCCATGGACTTTGAATGTGATTGGTAGACGATCAGAAGGCCTTTACCAAATCTCATCAAAGTTTCAAAACTCTGCAGTGTAAACTGGAGAAATGCTGGGAGAAATATCAGCTGACACTATGCGTTCCACTTGCGTTCAGGTCATACATAGAGTTCGTCGTGTCATCAACTTAAAAAGGATTTAATTGAATATTCTTTAGATCATATTGTAGTATATAAATATTTCTTCAGATTTATTCTAAGCATTATATAATATTAAATTTTGTTCGAAATATAATTAAATAAATATCAGTCTACGCAACGTATATCTGCCTGGAAATGTATATGTAAATATATGAATTATCATGTTCTCTTACGATTTTAGCCTTTCAGTGATAATAACAACCTAGTTCTCTGTAGATCTTTCAAACAATAATAAGGAAGAAATATGCGACTCAAAGGGGGGGAATGTTGCTGTCTAGAAACAATCCTATTATCCAGGCGTTTTCCTTCACCCCCTTTCACTAATCGAGTGTGCGTTTTCCGTGTACGATCCTTAACTCTTCTACTTCGTGTCGTCTCAACACTTCAAAGTTGATCTGGGATATAGTTGATGGGACCGTGTGATGGGTTTCACATTAGGAGCCTTCATCGTAGACTCGTCCTGAAATTTGTTAGATGATGTGATTTTGAATTAAAAAGAAAATGTTTCCTTGCGACTTACGAGTATTTACAGAATAGTTGAATATATCCAAATGTTTACAGTTTTACAGACCGGAAAAGACCACAATATCTATACTCAAGGAAAACTTGAGATGATCCATATGGACGGAAAAACAGACCCAATGTCACTCTTTATAAAAATTTAATATGGTAAAGTGACTGGGCCTGGCAAGTGAGCTGACTGGGCAAACAAAGTCTTACCAGTGAAAGCAAATTAAGTTCTCTCCGTCTCGCGTCAGGATTTATTTCTAAGTTGCGGAATTAAATTCTTGCTCTACGTTGAACGCATTTAAATATTAGAATATCTTTACGAAATTTATAAGACCAAAATTAAATTGCATATTGCAAGTCAAGTTTGACAAGGAATTTATAAAATGGAAGAATAATATCTTTCGATTTGTTTGCAAAACTGCTGGCGACATAATCCATAAGTCTCTTCGCTTTTGAGGATGCAACCAAGCATTGTTTTGGAAGCTCCTGCAACGCATTGTTTTGAAACTTTTACCTGACTCGAAATTAGTACACACAACTATTCCCAACTAAAAGGTGCTTATAATATGAATATTTTGTGGCAAAGGATAATTATTAAAACAATTAATGTAAGCTATTTTCTGTTTACCATGTTAGAATCAGCTATTAACTGAAAGTATTTCTTAAGATATTTATTCAGTTCTCTGGAAAATCTTAACAAGAATCTTGTTAAAATTATGGTTAGGGATATTTAAATAAAAAATAGTATAGGCAAATTGTATAAGCTTGATCCCTATAGAAAATATATTTGCGAGAAGTAAAAGTAAATTAATGCATGAAATGTAAGAGAGAAATTATTTTTTTTTTCCGCTTATGGTGAACTTATTGAGCAATTAATCATTCTAAATACCTCACTTATGAGCAAAGAAGAAATTAAAATCGACGCCCAGACTTCTTTGATGAGTTGTTGAATGTAGGTATGGAAGATGATCAAAATATAAATAGGAATGGGTTCCTAGGTGCTTTAGCAGAGTTTGGAATGAATGTGAATGCAAAAAGTTGCTAGTGTTGTGTGTTGTCTAAAATGGAAAGTCAACTGGAGATGATGATAGGGTCACTGAGATGCTAAAGAAGTTGTAGTAATTGAGTTGGGTATGGTGGCTTTTTTGTAGGAATTAGAAAATGGACTAGTAACTGAGGACGGAAGGAATGTAGTAATAGTACCGTTGCATAAGGATAAATGAGAGAAAGTTGAATACAAGTAACAAAGGGTAATGTCTGTTGAGTGACTTGGGTGAAGTTTAAGGAAAGATATGATATATGGGTGATAAACACAGTGGGTTGAGAGAAGGTAGGGAGGTTATAAATCAAATATTTTAATCAGACAATTAGCTAAAACAAACAAGGTATAAGAGATTTAAAGTGTCTGCGGGTTCATATATGTATAGAAAGCTTAGTATTGTGTGAATAGAGAATGATTATGGCAAGGGATGATAATATCTGAAGTGATTGGTAAAGTATTTGATGGTATAAAATGTATTTATCTTTAAACTAAAACGGTGGTTCTAGTTAAAGATAGGTGGAGCGAGTGGTTTGATTACGCGTGGGTGTAAGACAAGATTTCAAGATGTTGCCTTGGTTACATAATATAGTTGTGAATGGACTACAGATAGAATTACGTAAAGGAATGAAAGAAAAGTGTCAGATTGATGAGAACTAGAGAGGAAGGGTTCTATATATGCATGCTGGTATATGCTAATGACCCGGTGCTGCTTAGATTGAGAAGAATTTGGTAATGCTGATTATAGTTTTTGACAGGATGCGTTAGAGCAGACTAAATGTGTGAGAGGAGCAGGCTAAATGCATGAAAGTAGAAAGCTAAATGCGAACACAGAAAAAGATCAAGGTATTGTTATTTGGAGATGAGAATTTGGTGGCAGGTGGTATCAGAGTTCAGAGTATCTAGGATGCATTGTAAAGGATAGCGATAGGGGAGAGCTGGGCTGGTTGTTACACGGGTAGGTTGTCACAGTCACCATATCTCACTTACCAGAGGGTGCTAATTTAAACCAGTAATACATAAATATTTAGACTTAGTATCAGAGGTAATCTACTTTGATATTGGAAATGAAAGCAGCATAATCTTGAGGTAAGAGAACTTTATTTGTTTTTCATATGAAAAGTAAATTTTGAGGCATCTCATGTTTTCTCATTACATTATAGGTTTACAGTAAAAATAATTATTACCATTCAAAATTATAAATAGAGAGCTACAATATACTACTTTTTTCTCTTAGCTAGGATAATACATGTGGGAATTAGCCTCCAAAAGGCCTAAAAATGTCTGTTGGGACTGTTTGTCACATTTTCTTCGGGGCTGGTTGTCATGTGTGACAAAAATCCTTACTATTGGTTCAAGCATGCATGTTATTATAAAGTTTGTTTTATTATTCTTTTTAAATAGGAAAATGGGTAAAGAAGACGTCAGGAAGAGAGTTCATGGCCAGACACCGCCCGATGTGATGCTTAGGGTAGTCAGGGAGGTCAGCCTTGAGAGTAAATCAATAAGAGGGACAGCTGAGAGGTACAACATATATTACCGTACACTAGCGATAAATTGCAAGAAAAAAAGCCTAGAAGAGATTGAGGGAGATTGTTTCGATCCCTCCCTCCCAGTAGGATGCGTGAATAACAGGAAATCTTTCACAGAGGAGCTGGAACATCAGTTGGAAAACTATATCCTGACTTCTTTAGTCATATATCTTGGCCTGTCGCCAATGAAAGTTCGTAAAATGGCTTGCACTTTTGCAGTGGCCAACAATGTACTCGCATGAACTAAATGATATGAAAATCAGATAGCCAGCGCAGACTGGTTTGGTGCATTCCTAAAAGGGCACCAGCTTAGGTCGTACCATTGTCTTTAACAGGTACAATGTACTTATAATCTTTGATAACTTAGAAGATATATAAGACACCCCTGCTTCGAGACTCAGACTATTTGGAATATGGACGAAACGGGTATTACAACAGGTTACGAGCCAAATAACGTGGTAGGAAGGAGAGCTTATAAGTAGGTTGGGTCGCTCACCTCTGGAGAATGAGGAACATTGGTCATCCTCTCTTGAGCAGTCTCTGCAGTAGTTACTTTCATTCCTCCCTTTTTTTTCTCCAGGGTCCATTACCATGACTATTGTTGGAGTGGTGCCCCCATAGGGAGCGTTGGTGCTATTTATCGATGCAGATGGATGAAAGAAAATCATTTTGTCAAGTTCGGTAAGCATTTTGACTCCCACATTCGATGCAGCAAGGAGAGAACATGCCTCCTACTCTTAGACAAATGCAGTTCACGTCTGTCAGTTGAAGGACTGAATTTTGTCAAGGTGGTTTTCGTTCCACCCCCCTGCTTCCATCGTATGCATCCCCATGATTTGTCCGTTTACGGCCCTTTCAAGAATTATGTAAACAAATCCTCAGCTGCCTGAATGTTACATAATCCTGGGAAAACTATGGCCATCTACGATGTCCGGAAAATTGTGGCTATCGACTTTCCACGAGCAGCAGACAGTGAAAATATCCAGCTAGCGGGATCTATCCCTACGACAGGGAAAGGTTTACAGAAAGAGCATTTGCTCCATCTTCCATCACTGACCGACCTTCAGATTCTCAATCCCATATCACTCCAAGTACAGTCAAGTAAAAGCACAGTACACACTTGTTTCAGCCCTGAAGAGCTGAGACCATTTCCAAAGGCCCCTCCCCGGAAGCAGTCCAGGAAGTGGAAGACACGGAAAGTAGCATCCTTGCCGACACTCCTGCCAAGGAGGGTCTTGAAGCGGAAAAGAAGGCCACTAAGAAGAGGCTGAGAAATTTCCTCCTTTTCCAAGCTGAAAAGATAAGTTCATCCAAAAAGAGAGAAACTGGGGGAAAATGAGGCTTCCTCAGATGAAGAGAAGTGTTTATGTTTTGTGTGCGTCGAGCCTTTTTCAAATAGTCGGCCCAAAGAGACATGGCTGCAGTGTATCATGTGCAAGGGGGTCTGCCAGTTTATGTTTGTCAAAACTGTGAGTCTGAGGTTGACAGTGATTAGTCTATGGTGAAACATCCTTTTTTAGGTCTGTGTTATGAATTACATATAGTGTAATTGCCCCTGTGTTTTGTACTTTCTTGTTAGTTATGGCGCCTGTTTGAACTTCGGTTTGTGGAGAAATTGAATTTCTTCAGATCTTATAGTACTAGCAGTAGTAGTAGCTTTCATAGCCTGTAATGTTTTACATTTACATATTTTTATCTTAAGAGTCTAAAAAGGAAGCAATGAAACCTATTTGATGTTTTTTATACACATAAGATGTATTTAGTTTGATATTTAATTGAAAATAGCCTGTTTTTTTTACATTTGTAGCCTGTGATGTTTTACATTTATGCGTTTTACATATGCATGTTTTAATTTAAAGAGTTTAAAATGTAACTATGGTACTAATTTGATGTTTTATACAAAAGAGATGTGTTTGGTTTGACATTTGATTGAAAATAAAAATGTTATATCATTTTCCATTTTTTTCCATTAGAATAACAGAGGGACAGCCTAGCTCGATTAAGAGTTGGTGTTCACATCTGCGCAAGTTGCCTTTGACAGCGCCTATCTCTTGCAGAGAATTTATTCTTATAAAGCAAGTACATACTATCCATTTGTACTTCGCACATTTAGCATTGATTGTATGCAGAAAGGGAATTCTTACTATACACTGTTTTTAACGAAATTAAATTTATCTAAAATGTGTGACAGCCATCTCCGCTCTTTTCTACAGATGTACCAGATTGCCACCACAAGATTTTAGATGAGATAAAAAAATCTGGGTCGATTAAAGTGTTAGTGAATGGTAAGATTTGGACGTTTCGGAAGTTGTGTAAGGGTGAAACTATGATATCGAAGGAGAAAAAAAGCATCTTGATTGTGAGCGGTGTGAATAGATAACTTGTTCTGATGTGGTACTGGAATAAAGAAGAATAAATGGAAATATACTTGTGAAGCGAAAATAAGATAGTGTGTTAAGGTTTGGAAGACCGCGTAAAGATGAAATGCCTTTGTGAATGAGTGTTTGACCAAGTGTATGATAGGTCTACTCTGAGGGACTTTGTGAGGAAGCGTGCTATGGAGCTTCTTCCTAAGGATGAATCCTTATTGGACGTGATACTTCAGCATATAGATCCCCATTAATATAGTAGTCCAATCCCTCCTTCCATGGAAATGATAGGTTTTCTTGTATTTTTAGTGCTTGAAAGGAGTCGAAGAGTGGATACATACATCCTAGTGACGTTGAAGTGCGCCAACCACATTTTGCACAATTTGTGCGAAACTTATAAATGTTTAATTCTTAAATTCTTAAAAATCACCAAGGCAACTTTGCCGTCGTTCTGATCTGCGATAGTATTGGAAGAGTTGCTAACTCTAAAATTCCACTGCAACACTAGAACTCTTCCATACTGATGTGCCAAACAATTTCTGACACTGAAACTAAATGGTGATTTTGCATATTTGTAAGAATACAATTTCCCATCACTTCGGTGATATTAAATTCTTCCGACCTTCTGTTGACTTCCTGTTCCAGATGGAAATGTGAAGGGACCTTCAGGTGAAGAAAACAAAGATTGAACATGGCGGAACTAGAAATCGACAGTGAGTGGAAGAAAATAAAGATTCAACAGAGAGAAAATAGGAAGAGTTCATCAGCTGAAGAAAATTAAGTTTCAACATTAAGGAATAAGGGTAAGGATCGTTAACTGAAGAAAATAAGGCATCAACATGGGGGAAGTGAGAATTGATCGTCAGCTTAAGAAATTAAAGATTCAACATGAAGGAAATTTGAAGATATCATCATCTGAATAAAATAAAGATCCAAAAATGTGGAAATAGCAAGAGATCGTCAGCTTGAGAAAATAAGATTCCGCATGGAAAAAATGGGAGGATATCATCAGCTGAAGAAAAAAATGAATAATTTAACACAAAAGAAAATTCAAAAGAGATCTTCACCTGAAGAAAATAAAGATTCAAATTGAGGAAATGGAAAAAGATCGTCAGTTGAAAAAAATTAAGATAAACATGGAGTCGGAAATAGAAATAGATCGTCTGCTGAACAAAATAAAGATTCACCATGCGAGAAATTTGAAGTAAGAGTTAGCTGAACAATATAAGGGTTCAAAATACAGGTAATGGGAAGAGATCGTAAGCTAAATAAAACAAAAATTACGCGGAAATGGGAAAAGTCGTGAGTTAAAGAAAAGAAAGATTAAACTGTGCGAAAATGCGAAGCGTTCGTCAGCTGAAGAATATAAAGATCCAACATAGCGGGAATGGAAGAGGTCGTCAGATAAAGAAATTAAAGATTTAACATAATGAAAAGGAATAAGATCGTCAGTTGAAGATCATAAAGATAAGCATAGAGGAGATAGTAAAGGATATTCAGCTAAATAAAATGGAGATTCATTATGTAGGAAATAGGAAGAGATCGTAACCTGATGAAAATGAGGTTTCATCATAGTAGAAATGTGATCAGATCATTAACTGAAGAAAATAATGATTCATTATGGAGGAAATGGAAAGTGGACGTCAGCTGAAAAAAGTAAAGATTCAAGATGGAGGAAATGGGAAGAGATCGTTAGCTGAGCAAAATAGAGATTCATCATGGAGGAAATGGAAAGGGGACATCAGCTGAAGAAAATAATGATTCATTATGGAGGAAATGGAAAGAGGACATCAGCTGAAGAAAATAAAAATTCAAGATGGAGGGAATAGGAAGAGATCATTAGCTTAGGAAAATAAAGATCTAACATGGATGAAATAGGAAGAGATCGTCAGCTAAAGAAAACAATAATTCATTATGGAGAAAATGGAAAGAGGACATCAGTTGAAGAAAATAAAGATTCAAGATGGAGAAAATAGGAAAAGATCGTTAGCTGAGGAAAATTAAGATCTAACATATATGAAATAGGAAGAGATCGTCAGCTGATGAAAATAATGATTCATTATAGGGAAAATGGAAAGAGGACATCAGCTGAAGAAAATAAAGATTCAAGATGGAGGAAATAGGAAGAGATCGTTAGCTGAAGAAAATAATGATTCATTATGGAGGAAATGGAAAGAGGACGTCACTGAAGAAAATAAAGATTCAAGATGGAGGAAAGGAGAAGAGATCGTTAGCTGAGGAAAATGAAGATTTTACATGGATGAAATAGGAAGAGATCGTCAGCTGAAGAAAATAATGATTTATTATGCAGGAAATGGAAAGAGGACATCAGCTAAAAAAAATAAAGATTCAAGATGGAGGAAATGGAAAGAGATCTTTAGCTGAAGAAAATAATGATTCATTATAGAGGAAATGAAAAGAGGACATCAGCTGAAGAAAATAAAGATTCAAGATGGAGGAAAGGAGAAGAGATCGTTAGCTGAGGAAAATGAAGATTTTACATGGATGAAATAGGAAAAGATCGTCAGCTGAAGAAAATAATGATTTATTATGCAGGAAATGGAAAGAGGACATCAGCTAAAGAAAATAAAGATTCAAGATGGAGGAAATGGAAAGAGATCTTTAGCTGAAGAAAATAATGATTCATTATAGAGAAAATGAAAAGAGGACATCAGCTGAAGAAAATAAAAATTCAAGATGGAGGAAATGGGAAGAGATCGTTAGCTGAGGAAAATAAAGATTTAACATGGATGAAATAGGAAGAGATCGTCAGCTGAAGAAAATAATGATTCATTATGGAGGAAATGGGAAGAGATGGTCAGCTGAATAAAAGAGATCATCAGCTGGAGAAAATAAAGATTTAATATGGAGAAAATCCCAAGCGATCGTCATCTGGAGAAAATGGCCATGTGTAATTTTTCATATAAGGGACTTGACGCAACGCTCTATAAGGTAATGGATTTTAACCACATCGAAATTTTAAGATTTCAACGTTTAAAATGAGCCCCCAAATTCTCTAAATTGTACAAGATCTCTAAAACCGCTATTTAGTGAATGTTGTTTTATAAAATTTAAAATGAATATTTAACTTTTTATCCCTAAATTCTTCCATTTTTACTTATTGCATAATTGTAATATGACTTTTGAGTGGATCTTGGAAGGAGTAAAGGACATTCTGACATATTGTAATAAAAATTATATGAAAAAATAGGTTGAGAATCATTGCGAAAGTATTTAATGAAAAAATAAGGACTCATAAAATTATAACCGTATTTCTTTAATAGTATATATAATAGTTCCAAACACTCGCTGGTCGGTGAAAAAATTTAGTATACCCCCATGAGGGTATACTGGTATTTTCCGGCTGGTCAACGATATACATGCTCTTCTTTATGTGCATTTATTATCCTAGATCAAAGAAAATTGTGGCACTAATAATTAATGTTAGTTTCAGATGAAACTTCAGCTGCTTTTATGCTCTCAGAAGGAATCTTTCCTGCCTCCTCTGAGAGGAAATTCCTTTTCTTTTCTCTTTACCTTCCTTAATGGACGGCTGCGATTTTTTTTTACCTCAGCCGTTTGCGCAACGTTTTCAAAAGAAGATTTAAAGCAGCTCTCGGCAAACTTGGATCCGAGGGAGACGTGTTGAATACTGACACGCAAAACTTGGAAAGATGTACAGAGCTGGTACAGTTGAAAGGAAACTGATTCCTTGCTCACCTGTTGAATTCGAACTAGAGATTGAAGCCACTGGATTATTTTAGACGACTTAAATTCTCCTGTGGAGATAACTTTACAGCTATAACTGTGAACTTATTGCGTTTGATGCGTTCCTAAGCTAAGATATCTGACATCGTGTTGTTTCAATGCATAATAATTAATGCAAGATTGCGAACTCATCGACGATTCTTTCTTTCTTCAACTCACTTTCTTTTATTTCGTTTTTCGTCAGGTCCTTACTCTTTTACTTGACCACACTAGCGCCTCTCCTCTAACTATATCAAAGTTAATTAAGAACAGTTTTAAATACTCCGGTTCTAATGTATAAAGAAAGTGTTTTATATGGTTTCTCAGAGAACTTCTTCCATTTATCAATTCCCTTAAATTCACCCCTCTAACTAAATTACTTTTCAACATTTTTTTGTAGGGTTTCTCCTAATGGTTTTATTCACTAATTCATAATATGTTTTGTTTGTTCAGCCATCGACGCCAGTTGGAGGAATGACCAGGTCAGCTTCCTCAGCTCAAGGCCCAATGCCAACGCCTCCATGATCAAAATCCGGCGTTTCTCGGTCCCTCGCTTCATTCCTCTGGACAAGGACGTCCAACTCGAATGCGATTATGCAGTCGAGGGTGAGTCGGCTCTATATTCACTCAAGTGGTATAAGGGTGGCTCCCAGTTCTACGAATTCATCCCAAGCAAAAGCCGTAAACATACCATCTTCCCGACTCAAGGTCTCCGCCATGATAGAGTGGTGAGTAGTGATTGTCTCTTTGGGGTCACTTATATGTGCTTACGTGTTACTAATTCCATTTATATTTTCCACTTAAATACTCTAAAATACTCGTTATATTTTACACAAATAAATGTATATTTAATTAAGATAACTTTTTTTCAATGTATTTTTTTTTCATTTTGGCAGTGTCCCAAATTTCAAGATAAACCCAGTACTTATCTTCTCGTGCCACTCATTTATCTGCCCTTTAGTTTGCTTCATGAAAATCTGGAGTCATTCTTTTGTTGATTTTTCTTTCATCTTATCATTAAAAACACAATTTTTGACCTGTCTTTGTTTTCCGATTTTCCAGATAATTTACCCACTTTTATCGATCTCTTCTTGCATTTTTTTTTATTTCTTTTCTTATACATTATATTCCTGTTTCTCCCCGATATAACCCAAAGAGCTGTTTCTTCCAATTCCTTCATATTTTGTGCTCTTTCATATTCCAAGCGTGTCGCTTTACTAAAAAGGAATCCTGCTGGAGGATTCTTGCCCTTTAGACTCATCTTTTATTACTTCAATCGGAGACATTCGATTTCCTAGCCGATGTTTCCACCACTGAGTTATTTCTCTTAATAAAATATTTCTCAAAATTGTAAAATATCTTTCATTTGTCTTCACTCATATTTGTATTCCAAATACTTTTTATATACGTGTCTCAAAAGGCTCCTTCAATTTATATTAATTGAAAACCAACTAAAAAAAAAATCTATTATATTAATGGCATCGGACATTAATATTTTTCTGCGAAAAATAGTTTTTGCCTTGTTTCAATCAAAGACAATTCTGGTTCCTTTAATAATCATTTGAAAAGCCACGTTGGTGGTCAACTCGAAGAATAAAAACTTACTTTTAGATTTTATGGAAAGGGGAAGGAAGAAATTAAACCTACAGGCTATAATTATTAATAAACTCGTGTTCGAGTGAATAATTGTTTAAAATTATAGAAATGTAGAATTTTAAAAAATGGATCGAAATATAAAGAATATAACTACAAGAGGAGGGGAATTTTTACTCCTTATCAGAAAGTAGCTTTAGTAGGGCTACTTTTTCTTCTGACGCACTACCCCCGCGCTTTAGGATTTCAAGTATAAACGTTTAAATTTCTGCGATCTTTCTATACGAGGTTGATTAGGTTTGTTCTGCAACACTTTCCATCCTTTACATTTTTACTATTCTCTCCTTAGTGAAAATGCCTTTCGTAATTATGCAAGTTTCTAATTATTACTCAATGCTATTTTTTCTTTTATTTCATAATTTTTTTATTATAAGATTAGCCTTTCTATTCTGTTCGTTGTGGCCTAAAAAAAGAGCAACATCTCTGTGTCCAAAGACAGCGAACATTCGCCTCCCATTTCGGCTGCCAGTCGAAAACAAGATTAAGTAAATATTCCCTGCGCTGTGGAAGCTTCATCAGCAGAAGTGTCGCAATAAATAATCAAATGGGCACTGACAAGATCCACCGTGGATGCAGTGGATACTGGAGGATGGGATAGGCCCCGTGTACAAGCGCATAAAGCACTGTTTACGGGGCAGAACGAGTGACATCTCCTCGGCATCGACAAGTTGGCCCTCAATAGGAGATGTGCGGAAGCACCGGTCACGAAGCTGAGACGGGTGTGGTGTATCGAGTCCACCTTCCGCAATACCGCTCGGGTTCAAATACGTAAAACTTGCATCTGTAGTGAAGCTGCAACGGAACAGAGGATCAGTAGAAAAGTAAGGCACTAGCCCTATCACCACCCCAAGTGCTGGACGTTACGTAACTAAAAATATCCATAGCGTCGGTACAAAGGATCCTAATGCAGCGAACATGAGCTTTCCAGGCGAAGTGCAGGGTCAAAAACAAGACCAAATAAATAGTAAGAATCGATCACTTTCAGCCGAGTGCCATTTAAGAACATGTCAGTGAAGCACTGGAGCCGTAGATGACGGCAAAAGTGCACCAGCTTAATTTTGGTCAAATGGAATCGTGACCAGTGCGCATCGGAAATGCAAGAAATGGGATTCAATGCTTTACGGTGTTGATTTTCCACAATTAGTATCAATTATGCACCAAAAGAGATCGAAAGGTGATGGGCGTAGTGCGTAGCGAAAATATCGACCCGCAGCACCGAAAGGAAATCTTTGTTGATTAGTGCAAAGAGGGGGGCACAGGACACTTCACTACAGGACCTACTCTTCGTATTCGATTGGGCCGGAGAGGGCTCCCACCACCTGTACACGGAATCGAAAATCTCGCAGTAATTCAGTAATAAATATTGGGAGTCGTCCCTCTCTCCCCTGAGTCAAATTATCTAGTTAACGCATGCGGTTTCATAGGGGTAATGCTGTTAAGTGGAGTGGGACTTGCGGAAACAGCACTGTCTAAAAAAGCTAATCTAACATTTATCAATTTCCCAATCAACTTGCATACGTGGTAAGTTGGAGAAATTGAACGGAAATCAGCCAGAGTAAAGTTATCTCTTCTCGATTTGCAAAAATAGAGCACAGTAGCCATTCCCAAGGATTCAGGTAGGGTTTCGTCTGTCCATATCCTATTGAACAAATCTAGAGAAATGTGATACCACGCTAGGCTAGGTGTGAAAGCGAGTCATATCCATCATTGTCCGGACAAGGGGCGGTGTTCGCGCAGGAAGCGATGGCAGACAACAACGCACTCAATGTAAACCTGTCGTTGAATAGTTCTCATCTTCTGTAGGTAAAATCCAGTCCGCGGCTTTCAGCAACATCATGACCAACATTTAATGTTGGCGGAGCCACATCTTGGCTATCGAATGTGGAGAAAACGGTAGCGGAAGAATCCGACATGAACTCAGGATCTAAGATTGCGTTCCCTGGAGAACAGGAAGGAGTCATCAGAGAACCTGCACCGAATTCTTTTAACACCTCTTCCAAACCTTTGTAAATAGGGTCTTCATGTAAAGTAAAGACTTGTATGTCCAAAAAGTAACAGAGGTGGGCGTAATTTGCTACATAGAGCAACCTAGCTCTAGCTCGACGAAATTCACAGACGGTGAAATGGTTCGGGAGGTGCTTATAGCGCCTGTAATCATAACTTTTCTGCATGAGGACCGTCTTACACTCCGCTGACCACTAAAGAAGCGTTCAGCGTGTAAAATGATCAGACGTTCTAGGATTTGTAGTTAGGCCTAAGGCGATGAGGTTGCCTGAGAAGATCTCAACGGCTCATCCACCGACTAGACCTACTCGACTTGCAGAGAAATTATTCATTTCCTGAAATGCGGGTCAGCGTTTAAGCTCCAATTACCATCGGGTTAGTCATTCAAAAGGCAGCTGCTCAGAAGATCATAGTGGAATTATAGGTCATCGACTGACTAATTCCAACCCAAAGTCTGGCTGTGTATGCGGAGAGGAAAGAGATAGATCAAGGCAGTAAAATGAAGTGGTTTCCAGAAATTGATGCGTAAACTCATCTACATTTACGACACCTATCTCCGACTCGTCGATAAGGTCGGCAAGGACCTGTACTTATTTGATTGATCTTGTAGTCCCTTTACAGGGAGTGTCTACCATTCAAATTTCCAAGCAGAAGAAAAGCCGTAGGTAAACGAGCCACGACCCGGTGCAAATTCCACGTGTCAAGGTCGGCGATCGAAGGAGCGGTAGAAAAAATGTAAAGTTATCATATCAACATGTGATATGCTGACCACCACATAGCAGAGAGATCCTTTGCTTGGGTTAAATCCCTAAACCTGCAAATTTTTGCTTTACAATAGAGCGATCGGTCAAATATAATACCAAGTTATCGCTGTGATTCAGATATCTCTAGACAAAATCCATATAAGAATAGCTAGAATAACTCAGACAGAAAGACTTGAGGAGTCTCCACACTTCTATCTAATGAAAAGTCTGCATGATACTGTATCGATACGAGCGATCATAGGTGTCCTTTATATAAAAAGATATCATGGAAAATGCCGCAAACGAAGGAAAGCCTCTTAGATTGGACTTTCCAGTTAATACAGACCATTTGACGTAGAGCAGATTTTACGGAAGCCGCAGAGTGCTGAAAAGTGGCGATTACTGTTGCACAGGAAGTAAGCTAACCTTACATCAATTTATATATGCAGGAGGTTAGTAAAATTGTGCGCAATCCAGCCTGAGTGAATTGAAATCCTCCAAAGTTTCAAAAACTAGTAAGATAGCTATTTAACAAGAATCTGGGACCGTAACCAGATCATGTTAAGCAAAGCTAGAATAAAGTTTAATCCTCGTGCACTTACGGGTCAAAACATGGCGTAAAGGATATTGGCTAATTAAAATGAGCGGTATCACTCTTAAATCGAGAGTGCAACGCAAATCCTTCAGCGAAAACGGATACGTAAAGGATTCCCTACTTCGGAAGGTCGTCCAGTCGTAGGCTCTCAGCCGACCTTGCCAAATGTTTAATATGCTGAAGTATCAACCCTGCTAGAGAAAGTAAAGAAAGTTATCGCAAAGGATTCTACCACGAACGCAGTGTCCAAGATGGCTGTCTCGCATTCGTGGACAACGAATTGCTGGCTCTGTTTGAACCATCTCCGAATTATTTTTGCACAATTCAAAGATTCTTCCAGTGTTATTCCAATAAGTGAAGAAAAAAAGGAATAGCAGCGAATGGGGCCATGATATGAAATGACAATATTGCTTTCGCCATATAAAATTTACAAGTGTGAAGTGGTATGAAAAACACTTATAACACATATCGCTTCTATCCGACGCCCTTTTTTTACTCAGCCAAACTGCATGGAAGAGATTAAGATTACTTTTACTATACGGACGAATTCTGAGGCAGAAAGTAAGTCAGTGGATTCAAAATGAATGCAGAATTGTCATTATCCTTAAAAGGTTTATATGCGATGAATTTACGCAAATCAAGATGTAACAAGGGAGCTGATGATGAGGTGAGTTTGGTAGGATTTCCATAGGTTTAATCTCAAAACTATCCACGCCGATATAGACGATAAGAAAGACAGGGGTTAAATAATACTCTCAGTATTAAAGTGGCAAGGATTTTTAAATTAAATTAAAATCACAATTTAGTGATTCGTCAGGAATCACAAGATATTTGTAAGAAGTCTAGAACGGAAAATGAGAAGTTTGAGAAATTACGGCTGGACATGGCGTAAGTTGATCAAATTTACATACTAAGGAACTTTTGTTAACTTGATGGGGGAAAAGTTACTTGAAAATTTACATTATTAAGTCCGATTGGTCAAAGGTTATGAACGACTGATAATCTTTCTAAACAAAGGGGAAAGGGGTAACCTCCATGAGGTGTATTCAGTAGATTGGTTTGGTCGTTAAAAAAGGTTTAAGGAAAGGATGCAGCTTATAGATGTAAAGTTATTACGGCATTGCTTTAATTTAATAGGCGTTCTCTGACTTCAATGGCTGCCTAGATAATAATCGTAACGTGCATCTAATCTCGTTAGAACTTTCCCTTTCTCAGATTTTCCACTATTAACTTAGTTGATATGCGAAAAGATTTAGAGCGAGAAGACAATATTAAAGTGGAGTACATTGATTTAAAACGAAAGGTAAAAATGCTCATTTTCGCAGTCGAAGGTTATAGGGTTTGGGGGTAATATCGTAAGATTTGAATAGGAGTTGGGAATCTCTATTGGTTGACACTAGTGTCCATGATCTCGTAATGTTGAAAGATAGATTGAGCCACGATGATAATTATCCACAGGTTAGGTCAGTGAACAAAGCGAAGATAGCAATGTTTGAGTACTTGCCAAAGTAATGGGCGGAAGAGAAGAAAAGGCACCGGCGGAACTGTAGAAGACTCAATTGAGGGATGACCTACGGGGAATTTAAAACTAACATGTGGTAGAGTTTGAGAAACGGCTGGAGTCGAATAAGTATTCAAGAGTGGTAGAAGCTTAGGAAGTAGGGATGATGGAGGGTGACGAAAAAAACATAGCAATTTACTACTAAATCATCATTAGTATTTGACGTAGGTGATGGTAATACCCCATTCTTTAATATTTTCGGGGGTATGTAACCTCACAGTGAGGAGCATTTGCATGTGTAGGAAAGGCTCAGGAGCAACCTTAATGTGGTCGGTCTGCCTGTATGATTTAAAGCGGCTCTGGTCATACATGTATGTGCAGAATCTCATATTTGTTCTTTTGGTGCGTGACGTGATTTCACGTTTTAATTAAGCGTAACATTCTTAGAAGAAAGTGACGAGAGCTGATACACGATTCGTTTATGTGTCCAATTTCTGGTTACGGGTATTTAGGTTTTCTTAATTATGACAAACATTTTAAAGGATCTTTCTGATAATAGTTGGTTAACAATAAGTGATCTCAAAATATAATCTCCACGAACTAATTATCATAATGTGCTCTTTTGAAAGGCCTTTTAGTCGCCTGCGACTCTAAATAGTTGCGGGTGACTCTACAGCTCACTATGTCGGTCGGTCATAGCCCGTTTTGCTTGTACCCGTTTTACTTTTTATTGTTTTGTAATAACATTGTAAATATTCAGCTGATTCTAACAAGATTTGAAACCCTTATGTTGTTCTATATTCTCTTTCGAAAAAAAAACTGCTAGAGACCCCACATTGTTAGCACGTGAATTATTTTGTTTTAGCAATAACATTATAACTATTCGGCCGATTCTAACAAAATTTGAAACCCTTATATTGTTTTACATTCTCTTTCAAAACATAAAAGGCAAAGTCCTCTCAAGGTTAGCCAGGGAATTATTTTGTTTTAGCAATAACATTATAACTATTCGAACAATTCTAACGAAATTTGAAACCCTTATGTTGTTTTATATTCCCAAGGTTAACCCAGGAATTAGTTTGTTTTGGCAATAACATCATAATTGTTTGGCTGATTATAACGAAATTTGAGACTCTAATATCATTTTACATTCTCTTTCGAATAACATGATTATCAAAGTCCTCCTATGTTTAGCCCAGAAATTATTTTGTTTTGATAATAACATCCTAAATATTCCTCCGATACTAAGAAAATTTGAAACCGTAATGTTGTTTTACATTCTCTTAAAATAATATAATTGCCAAAGTCCTACAAAGGTTAGTCTAAAAATTATTGAAAGTTTTGTAGGTCGTATGGTCATAAATCAGAATAAGTTAGTGCACGCGACTCTTTGGTCAGCATACCTTGTTTAATCGCATGCAAGTCTAGGTGCGTGCGATTCTATATCTCGCTATCTCTGACGTCGGTCGTTCGGTCCCCGTTTTTTTTTGTGTTTTTTTGTAATATCATTGTAACTATTCAGCCGATTCTAACGAAATCTGAAACCTTATAATGTTTTAAATTCTCTTTTGAATGATATAGTTGCCAAAGTCCTCCCAAGGTTATCCGATATATTATTTGAACATAACTTCATAACTATTCGGCTGATTCTAACGAAAGTTGAAACGCTTATTTTGTTTTGCATTTTCTTTGGGATGATATAATTTCCAAGGTCCTTTCAAGGTTAGTCCAGGAATTATCGAAAGTTTTGAATGTCGTACGGTCATAAATCAGAATAAGTGAAAGCACGCGACTTTTGTCAGCAGACCTTGTTTGTGTTATCCCTTGTTTTTGCTTGGTATTCGTTTCGGGTTGATTTCACTTTTTCCCGAATTATGACCCCTTAGAACATGAATGCACCAGATGCATTTTTTAGTTTTTCTGAATCATCGTAGCTCTTTCTCGTCTTCATTTCTGATGTTTTACTTTTTTTTGTACACTTGTATACTTTGTTATTCAATCCATTCGTATTCTTCTAAATTGATAGTGAAGGCATTTTTACGATTCATCGCCCTTTCGCTCTTCTTCTCTTCCCATTTATTATAACTATTGTTGTTCTAGTTGAGTTCATCCTCTTCCGGCTATCTACTCAAAATAATTAACAGAGGATGCTTTGATGTTTTGTGGCGCTTTGTATTTCCGGTGCGCTATTTACTTCACTGGACTATAAACAAGTCAATTAATCTATTTATGTGCCCCTTCATAGAAGAGTTTATTGCCTACAGAGTTCTAATGAAATTCAATCTCTGCTCTCCCCTTTATTGAAAGTGCTGTTTGCTTTCCACCCGATCCCTTTACTTACGAGTATTAGTTAACGAATTCTAATGGACATAAGATTCATCAACCCCAAATGTTATTTGATTAAGTTAAGTTTTATTCCTTTCTCTCCCTTTATCTTTCCCCTATTTTTTCGTTTTCATTCGGTAGTCAATTAAAGTTATTTTTCTTGTTTTTTTATTTCATTTTTATGCAATATAAAAATTTAGGTGAGAAGGGATAAGCAAGATTACCATTATAAGTTATATGCATATCTCAGCAATTGTCCATATTTCTGCATTCCCTTTAGAAAATCGATTCCTCTCTAAAATGGCACAACCAGCTGAGAAAAAGCAGATTTTTAAATTTTACTATATTTTCAAAAAGCTCTTCTCATTTAGGTCTCAAAGTTTTACCTTGACAACAATAAAAATAACCCGAATTTATTATATTATCGTTCAATTTGGCACGAAAAACTTTAAAGCAACTATTGTTTTATTAGTGAATACTGGACTAAATTGCATTGGAATATTTATAGAGAGATTTGATAATTCGGCGATGCGCCGAATATATATGATTTTAGAATTCATTGGATATTTTAAAAATAAAAGGCAATATTTGGGCTATTTAAATGACTAAATAACTGAACAAATAAATAAAGAAAGATTAAACATTCAATATAGAATTTTTTCAGTTGTTCTCAACCTAAATATTTTGTAATTGATACGAAAAGGCTAAGAATTCATATATGAAAAAAGCTCACAAAGTGCCCGTGAGTCAGAGTTATGCAGATACACCCACAAAGGAAAAGTGAAAAACGATTCCAGCGCTTTCATCTTTATTATTAAAGAGCTTTTCAAGGAATGAACAGGAGGCTGGACATACATTTCCTTAAATAGTGGAAGGGAGGATTAGCCTACCCACCTCTGAACCTTAATTAGGAAGTACAAAAGCCAGAAACAACTTTATTTCAGATTTATGTATGTAGTAATATTGGGGTCTAGCGTGAACACACCAGGGCTAAGATTGAAATTTGGTAACGCGTTAATGGAGATACATTCTAATATATTTCTCGAAATATAACTTCTGCACTTTATGACCTGTTTGGTACTGTTCCAGTTAATGCTATGGTTAATATTGTACATATGTAGAAAAAGTGCAGATTGTCCCCTGTGGTTACGTACATTGGCTTGGTGTTGCTGAACACGGACCTCTAGTTCTTTTCCGGTTTGTCCATAATAACATTCTTGGCAGTTGTTGTAGCCTATCGAATAAACAATGCCTATTCGGTTAGGGGGAAAAATTTTGACAAGGATGCGATAAATTGTAGTCACCTACTTAAAAATAACATTTATGTTTAGAGTCCTAAGTAAACGAAGTAATTTAAGGGAAATATGGTTATAGGGTAAAACTATAAGTTTTGGGCCTGAAACTTAGGGATATTAACATTAGTTTGATAATAGGAACGCTTGGCTGGCTTATAACAATTGTCAAGAAAGTATAAATGGTGTTAAAATTGGTAACGCATTTGCGTGCCCTTAGAATTATCTCACCAGAATACCTGGACAAAGAAGTTGATAGAATATATAAAATAAGGATAAATTTGTGCTACCCTTTGTACTTTCTCGACAGTGGTTATAGGTCTGCTAAGCGTTTCTATTATCAAACTAATGTTAATGTCCCTAAGTTCCGGCCAAAAGCCTATTAGTTTTACCCTATAACCATATTTTCATTAAATTACCTCGTTTACTTAGGCCTCTGAACATAAATGTTATTTTTAAGTACGAGACTACAAGTTATCGCATCCTTGTCAAAAATTCAATCCCCCCGACCTGGCATTATTTATTCGATAGGCTGCAACAACTGCCAAACATGTTATTATGGACAAACCGGGAAAGAACTAGATGTCTAGGTTAAGCAACATCAAGCCAATCTACGTAATCGCAGTGAACAATCTGCGCTTTTACTACATATGTACAACCTTAACCACAGCATTAACTGGAACAGTGCTAACCTAGTCATTAAATGCAGTAATTATATATCGAGAACTATATTAGAATGTATCTCCATTATCGTATTTCCAAATTTCAATCTTAGCCCTGGTTTGTTCACGCTTGACCCCATTATCACTACATACATAAAATCTCTATTAAAGTTGTTTCAGGATTTTGTACCCCTTAATTAAGGTTAAGAGGTGGGTAGTCTAATCTCCCCTTTCACTATTTGAGGCAATGTATGTCTAGTCTCCTGTTCAATCCTTGAAAAGGTCTTTAAGAATAAAGACGAAAGCGCTCAGAATCGTTTTTCACTTTTCCTTTGTGGGTGTATCTGCTTTTTTCATATATGATATATGCACTCAATTATCGAGTATCTTAGTTTATTCTTAGATCACTATAAGTATCGTTATAATGCTTTCATCTTAAGATTCTCAAGAAAGCAATTATTTGCAATATTTTCTCTCGCTCACAATTTTGCATTAATCAGCATCACTCAACTTATTCGATTGCACCATTGATTATCATTGAAAGGAATTTATTTTGCTTATCTCTATACTACATGTACTTTTAAAAGTTTCCTTGGGTGATGTTTCCTCGTATCACATAAATGACATGGGTTCATATTAACTTACTGGAATATATATATATTTGCATCACTTCGAAAAGATACTCGTCACAGCGACCCACATTCTTATTTTTCTAAAGGCAGAAAAAGTAAAAAGGCAACACTCGCTAAGAAATTTGAATATTTTCTGTATCCAACATGCATTATGGTTGAATTTGAAGTTGTATAAGCGTTGTTTCGTCGAATAATTGAAAAAATGAAATTGTATATATAAAAGATTGTAAAGGAAAAATGACTTTAAGTGGGAAGTAGGCCATCGCCAATTGATTTTCTGGCTCTCGTATATTTGGTCATAAACTGTGAGGACACAGCTTCTTCAAGAGCTCAGGTTACTCCAAGTTAAGTTTGTTTCAGTGCATTGTTATTTATTTCTTATAATAAACCATAGCTGCGCAAGTGGTCATAAAATGACAATTTTATAATTTGCCTTATTAGACATGGCTTGTTTTCACATGTCTACTTTTTTTTTACTTTTTGTTTATGGAGTTGTCTCCATTGTCAGAAATAATAAATAAATAAAAACCCAATCATGATGTTGGCTGCTTTATTTTCTCGAACGTTTTTTATCATTTTGATGGCTGATTTATTCTTTAACTCCAATAGTAGGGAATATATAAGGTGAAGGGAAGATACAACTACAAAAACTCCCTTATTCATCACGTACAGAATGCCATATTTGTGTAAGCTGGTAAAAAAATTGTTTTATTCCTTGTCTTTATTGTAGAAAAAAAAATTCTACTTGGAAAATATCTTGTTTTTAACGGCTAAAAGATAGTCGCAGGCGTTTTCTCGGCTTGAGTAAATATGGAGGGTTTTCGTTTAAAACAAAGTCCACTCAATATACAAAAAACAGAATTCATTTTTCTTTTTAAAATGATTAACGGAGAAGACTCCAATGGAGTGGTGGTCAATCAGTTTCATTGTTTTTTTTTACATATGTAAGGTAATAGGGTAGAATTGAAGAAGTACTGTTGACACACTTAGTCATGTCGCACACTACGTTGAATTGCCTTCAGAGAGTGACAAATTAATATATAATAATTTTGATGAGAGATGTAGCTTTCTTGTTTATTTAGTTGGAAAAAAGTATATAACACATTTATCTATCAAAAATTAAATTTATTATTTTTTTTACGCATTGCGGTATTTAAATCAATACTGTAAAAACATTTTGAAACGATTTTGTTTCAAAAAAATGTTGCCAAATTTCTCCAATATTTCCTCTATTAAATCTTGATTAAGTTACATATATATATATATATATATATATATATATATATATATATATATATATATATATATATATATATATATATATATATATATATATATATATACATATATATATATATATATATATATATATATATATATATATATATATATATATATATATTATATATATATATTTTTATATATATATATATATATATATATATATATATATATAGTTTAAAGACAGAACCAGTATTCGAAACATATATAATTTTGAACGTTTCGAACATTAGCTATGTTCATCTTCAGCCTATAATGGAGTAAAACAATATGAAAGCAAGCAAGCAAGCTTAGAATACATAGGGAGATAGATATATGTATTAATGACTGATAATGAGTTGAATTTGAGAGAAAATAATGCGACACTGTAATAATGAATATTAGAGTTTAGTAAAACTTTCAAGAAAACAATGCAAGTTAACTAGAGGGGACAATACGAACTTACAAAGAAAGGATGTTCCAATTTCTACATATATATAAATATATAAATATATATATATATATATATATATATATATATATATATATATATATATATATATGTATGACATAACTAATATGGGCAAGCTTAAGTTGTTGAAGTTGATGTTGATATAAGAAGTATGAAAAATGTGTAGTAGGTATATAAAGATGAGTTTTGCCCTGGTGTAGAGGACTCCTCACAGGTTTGTCTTGTATTTGGATCCTTATTTCTTTTCTGTATTTTTTATTATTGTTTCTATGTATCAATTTATATATATTTATATTTTATCTTATTATATTATCATTATTTTTATTATTATTTATTTATTTATTAATTATTTATTTATTTATTTATTTTTTTAATTTATTACTACTATTATTATTTAACTTAATTTAGGTAAATAAATATATTTAATTTTTATTAGTTGCTATACGTTTCATATTTTAGATTTCTATTATAGAGTTATTATATGTATCGCCGGGGTTTAGGTTTGAGTTTTGGTTGTCTTGGTTAGTTTTGTATGGGCACTACGCCTCTTTCACTCTTTGCTGTGATTTCTTCATCCTTTGGGTTAACGTTGTACTTAACCTTGCGGTTAGGTATACATACCGACTTGTTGGTCACGGGAGCAGTTCCTTCCGCTCGGGAAGAGGGATTTCCGTTTGACACGTCCCCTGCCTGCTCTCGGTATGTCTAGATTGTGGTTAATATTTGGGAGTGTCTCTTCTTCAATTTTGTCCCAGGTCTTTCTCCCTAGCCTTTGGAGTTCTATATTCAGCGGGGTTAGTCCTGCTCTTGCGTGCAGGACTGTCTGCTGAATATAGTCCGTCCTTTTTGCTCCAGCTATAAGCAGGGCTGCTTTGTTCTGCACTCTCTGCATTTGTCTGAAAGAGGTTGAACTCGCAGCCTGCATAACCACTGCCGGGTACACTAATGTTGAGCGCACCAGAGCAGTGTACAGCTTTTTAAGGTTCTTGGAGCTGAGGTTTTTAAACATATACAGTTTGCCAAGCTGTATTTTGGCTAGGGAGATTCTGTCACTAATGTACACTTTATACCCTTTGGAGGTAAATTGAAGACCTAGGACTTTTCCTTTGTTACCATATGGTTAAACATCTCCATTGACTGTGACATCCACACGTTTACGGCGGTTAATTGGTAGGATTTAGAACTTTTGGCGGTTGGTCTTGATTTTCCACTTTCGTTCATATCGATTGATGTTGTGGATTTCGATGGCTGTCTGCCTTGCTTGATATCCGGCATGCTTGTAATAGCTGGGGACGATTTGCGTGATGTCATCTGCAAACTGCAGGTACATCGCTTCCTCCCCTACCGGATCAGATAAGTCCAATGTGTACAAAAGGTACAGCAGCGGACTCAGACAGCCACCTTGTGAAACACCGGCCTTAAGTTCAAACTCGGGTCCTCTGTAGCTCTCGATCGAAATTCGGGCTTTTCTACGCATGATGTAATCGCAGAGGACCCTTTCCAGGGTAGGGTTCAGCTGGAGGCCTAGGATCTTGTGTTGTAAGCCTCTTAGCCAAACCTTATCGAAGGCTTTTTGCACATCTCGCATCACCACGTCTACCTATTTCTTCTTAGCTTTACATCGGGCAAGCTTTTCAGTGAGAAGGGCAAGGGCGGTATCCGTCCCCCTTCTCTTGCGAAACCCGTGTTGCTGAGATCTGTGGGCTTCTAGCTCGGTTAGTGGATCTTGTAACCTGTTAGCCAGAAGCTTTTCGTAGACTTTGCCTATAATCTCCAGGAGGGATATTGGCCTGTAGTCCACTAGTTGATCAGGCTCCCTCCCTTTGGGTATAAAGATGAAGCCTGATCAACTGGTGGACTACAGGCCAATATCCCTTCTGGAGATTATAGGCAAAGTCTACGAAAAGCTTCTGGCTAACAGGTTATAAGATTAAATAACCGAGCTAGAAGCCCACAGCTCTCAGCAACACGGGTTTCGCAAGAGAAGGGGACGGGTACCGCCCTTGCCCTTCTCACTGAAAAGCTTGCCCGATGGCAAGCTTAACAAATTCATCTTTCCACTTCTATATACTTTAGTAAAACAGCCCTGACCACAAAAAGGCACTATTAAACGAGTGTGATCTAAAAAATAAAGGTACGGGCTATATATGACTAACCGGCAATGACCATAAAAATTAAATGGAAAATCAAGAACGGAAGAGTTGCAATAAAATGAAAAAAGTTCTAAGGTGGAATTTGAAGGGAGAGATGTTAAAAAAAAACAAGAAGATGATGAATGTAATCATAATTTCACACAATTATTTCACTAAATGGCTCACGTAACGTAGCTAACACTTGGGGTGGGGGGGCGGTACGCCAACCGAAATGGAATAATTGGTTATCTTTTGGGAACTTAATTAAATTTAGCCTCTATTTCTTTTTTTAGATTTTTTGATATGTGTGTATTAGTTATGAATATATTTTTAAAACAGATGAATAAAATTACTACTCCATTACCGAAAAATGGTGATTATTCGAGAATGCTGGAGATCGAATTGATGCCAGCTGCTAAATTTCTCCCTCTTACCCTCGTTTTCTATTAGACATTAGTATAAATAACTTGAGTCTGAAAACAATCGTACGAATATTTGAAGACAACTTTGAAAAAATACCTGCAGAAAATGTCTACATTTATTTGTTACCTAAATTAATTCTCTTACGTGCTCTGAGTTTTGTTTGGCCAGTTGGTACACCAGTTATTTCAAATCCGGCTCCCCGGAATTTCGTAATGATGCGCTAAGTTAATTTACACCCTGAAACTAGTTTGGCAACACGTTTAAAATTAAATAGCGCGGTGTGTTCGTATTAAATTTAGGTTTATCAAATCAAATGTGCTCTAATATTTGAGTTTCCCACACTCCCTTTTTATATTATTTATCGAATTTTATTGCTAATGCTAAATCTTTAATTGTTTCTTTAAACTGTAATTTGGCCCTATTTACTACCAATATACCTCTTTCAAGAAACATTTTCACTTGATAGGCAATATCACGTTTGAAATAGAAAGTTTTGATGACTTGTAAAAGAACTAGACTTTATAAAATAGACTACTTTTAAAATACTTGCTTCCAATATTTCTATCAAACATAACATGCCATTTCCCATACTTTCCATATTTAACTGTAATTTTCTCTGAGATTTCGGTTGTTTATATAATTCTTCTTGCATGGATAACTAGCAATACAACCATACAGAAGAGCAAAACTTCAAGTCAAATATGTTTTGAAGTATACTGCCAGGTTTCTCCTGTTTTAATTACTATATACCCACCATTTCATTGAAAGAAACCTAAAATGTACCAAATCCCTAAAAACAAAAACAAAATTATAATTCCCTGAAGGCAAATTACCTTTCTGTACAGTTTTCTAAACTTTCACCTTTATTTACTGTCTCGCAATTACGAAATACAAATTAGAATCCAATTGACTAAATTTTAATTGAAATAAATGGATAAATGATTAAATACCTTCAATGATTAGACGAGAAAAGCAATGAAATTAATGTGTTTCATTGGATTCGACAGTGTAAAACAAATAATTATTTCTATTTAAGAGTTGCAGATTGTTACACAGATTTTTGTGACTACTAAACTTTGTTTTTATAGATAAATGTCACGTGTGGATGTAAAAGCCAGAGTATATGTGAAGAAAGAAATGAAATTTGTATAATTAACTCGAGCATTTTCACACTGCGTCAAACTTATAAGAGAGAGCTTTAGAGATGAAAAGAAAATGAATGGGGGATTGAAAAAAGCAGAGATAGTAAAATAAGTAAAACAAAGTTAACAATAATAAACATAGTTAAACCCTTAATAATGGTATCTGGGTTGTAAAGCATGAACCTATAAACGAGTTCGTACTATAAAAACTAAAGGTCGAGAATACGAATTTAAACCCATCTGATATTTCACATTCAAAATTGCCAAACAAATCCATATTATGTGATCGCTTATTTATTTAAACAAGATTCTTACAGGAAGGAATTACTATTTATGCCTTAAAAATTAGAGATTTATATCCAATATCACTAATCTGAGGCACATAAACAATTTTTAAAATAAACCCATTTTGTTTTATTCGTTCTCAAGGCGGCACTCTTGGATATTGTTGTTAGGTGAAAATTAAAACTCCTCCATTGTTACACCAGAATTAAAAAACACATTAAAATAGAAATGTTGTTGGGCGTCTGAGTTAAAAAATTAGTTTACAGGAAAATAAGGAGTCACATTTCATTCATCTCTCATCGTCAAGCTATCTTCACAATTTAGCATATGATTGCTCTTTCCTTTCTTCCTTGAAATTCTTACTGCACTAACAACGTTCGATGTACATACATGAGAAGATTAAGGCATTCAAAAATTCATACCTAATTGAAGTCCTTACCCATTATTGTCAGTCATTACATGTGTACTGATTACAAACACTAAACTTTCAAGGTTTAGGTGTTCTCAATTACCAACAGCTCTCTAATAATTTAAATCTATACTCAAAGATTCCAATACGTTCCTGACCGCTACTGCCTGAAAGAGCCTCCCGCGGTGGTGCTTCCCGCGATGGTCCACATTTCAAAAATGACGGTTTTCAATGTCCCAGTCGAATATTTTAGTTCAGTGGATGAGGCTGTTGAGTTCTTCTCCTGTACCCTCATCGCTGTGGGCCTAACTACTATTCCTGGAACGTCTGGACATTTTTCACACTGACCTTTGCTGCGGTGATCAGCCTAGTGTCAGACGGTCCTCAAACAGAAACAATATGCCTAAATGTGCTTAAACGCCTCCGGAACAATTTTACTATCAGTGAATTTCGTCGAGCTAGGGCTAGGTTCTAGCTTGGGGTTGGGAAGCCACTTGCTTGAGGTGAGGAAGCCTTCTGCTTCCGTTGAAGAATCCTCTTGTTGCATAAAGGAAGAATCTTGATTCAGTTGTGGAAGTCTTTTTGAATTCATTTTGTGAGTCGAGCTTCTTGATTTCACTGAGTAAGGAAAGCACCGCGCTTTCATTTTTCTAAAAGACTCTTTCTTTCATTTTTAGAAAAAAAAACATTTATTTCATTTTTAGGAATGATTATTGCTTTCATTTCTTTAAAAAAGGGTCTTGCTTCCATATTTGAAGAAAACCACTTTCTTTATTTTTTAGGAAATCCCCATGTATTCCTATTTATGGAAAGCTTTCAATTTTAGAAAAGCATCTAGAATTATTTTTTAAAGTAATCCTCTTGTTTTTCATTTATTATGAAAGCCTTTTGCTTTCCTGTTTATAAGAAAATGCTCTTGCATTTATTTTTAGGAAAACTTCTTGCTTTCATTGATTATAAAAAGTCATAATTTTAGTTTTAAAATAGACTCATTTTTTTTTTCATTTGTTGACGAAAACTTCCAGGTTTCTTTTTTTGGACGAAAGCCTTTTGCTATATTTTTTGGCAACCTGATTGATTACAACCCGGTTGATTTTGTCAGTGCTTAGTGACCAATAGTGACCCTCTTAAAAAAAAAGTTATTGCCATAATTGCTAGGGGCATGTTTGTTTTGCCTTTAATTTGTCTCTGCATAATCTTCTGGACACTTACTGTAATTGTCCTTATCTTGTTTTTTCCTTAATGCCTTCACGCTTGTTGATTTTATCTACGATTTTGTCCTTACTTTAGGTAATGGAAGCTTGTTGGCTTTGTCCTTGCTATAAGTACGGACATATTGTCAGTGCCTTAACTTCGGACGCCAAATTTTCGCACTACTTTATGAGGAAGTTCATTTTGTCATTTTTCTAGTATAGCAATCTCCAATTCGCGTGTATTTTAGCTTCAACCTTTATAATTTTATTCATTGCACTATATTTTAACTTGGAGATTTTCAATATTTTTCCTAATATTTTAGGGTTTCAAAAAAGGTTGTGTCAACACAGACCAAGAGCCGCTCTAGCTCGAAAAAGACAGCCCTCTAAGTTTGTATTAGAATTTTGTTGATTTTTTGCGTTTGTTCCTCATTCAAAGTAAGATAAAACCATTATAACGGAAATCTTTACTCAAGAACCGGCAATATTGCAAAATTTGCGGCCGGATAAAATTTGATTGGCTATATCCACCTATCAGTGAAATCTGGCTCGCATTAAAAACAGCCCCTTTGGATAACCGCCTCAAGGAGATTTACGACGGAGAGGATCACGATGGGTTATATACTCCTTGCTTTGAAATTTTAGAAATTTTCTAGTTGACCAACCACGACCAGTGCTAGGTTCTCTGAGGACAGATAATTCAATAGGTGTTCGATGGTGCCTGACTGTTTACCAAAGGGTAACTCGTTTAACATCATTACTTCAGGGGTTAGTTCTTTTTGCCCCAATTTATTTTTTTAACAGCGAAAGAAGAATACTGCTTTAGAGCCTAAGCACAATGTTTTTACTGTTGAACTTGGCGGCGGCAAGGCAATTTTGTGGAGTTGGAAGGTTTACGTATGTGTTGTAAATTTAACCTAAATTGATGGAATACTGAAAGAACGGAAGTATATCGATACTGTGCGGGATAAACTATTGGAAATAGCAGAGAAGCTATGGCTACAAGAGTCGCATACTTTCCAACCATCCAAGTACACTAAACACGCTGCTCTAATAACAACAGAATGGTTACTGTTCAACGTCCCTCAAAGAGTTTAAACGCCGTCAATCTTCCTCTCATCACAATCTTATTGAATCTTGTAGAGAACTTTGGAAGTTAAAATAGGAATACCTAAGTTTTCAAGCAAATCAGAGTAATAGACTGTTCTACTAAAAGAGGGGAGCAAAATACTTTTATAAACGACAACATATTTTATACGAAATATTAAGGCTTTATATATGCGGTGCGCAGTGTTTAATTTACAAGTGTTGAATAAGGTCTAAGGTGTTCTAATACTTATTTAGAGTTTAATTTTCAGTTATTTTTTACATTACTGTGAGGTAATTTGGGGGCTTTGGAATCGACTAACTTTACACTGCACAAATTTTAACACAATATCGCATATAAATATTTATTGCATTCATAATGATTTTATCCACATGTTATAATATGCTTAATATATTACCGTGTTCAAATACTTGTTTTCCGTTGTATAATTCCATTAGATATGAATTATTTAGAATAGTTTCCGTAGCCAGGTAGAAGGCAAAATGGCATGACTAGAAACTTTTATTTGAGTAATATTACCCTATTTTTATCGTTTATTTTATTGGTGAATTTGAAATAAAAATCAGCGCCAAAAATTAAAAATACTATTAACAGTGCCACCCACATAAGAATGAGTGCGTTTTAAGGGTAGTATTAAGATCTTTCCCTGTTATTTTTTAGAGAAGACATATCGATACTACATTGTAATTTATCTACCATAAGTGTCTAAACAGTAATGGGTTAATGTTCAGCGATGTTTTTAAATGACACTTCATCGGAGGATTTTACGTCCCTTTCCCACCAAACCTACTTATCCGCATTTCAACGTTACAACAACAGGTACCGGGCTTTATAAAGTTGTCTGACACTCGGCTTTCTTATCTTTCGAGAGGTTTACGTGTATGATAGAAAAAGTTCCCTCAGAGAAAGTTAAAGTGCTACTTTTCCAGTTCGTGTTATTAAAACGTCTATTCCATTGTGTGAGGCGGTGTCGAGATGGATGTGAAAAGAATCAAGATGTTTGCTGTCCTGCACACGGGCAGAAACACGTTTCACATCGCTAAACGGCTCAATGTCAGCTGAATGACCGTTGACAGAGTGGCAAAGAGGATCAAGAACGAGATAAATATCAAAGATTGACCTCATAAAGGAAGAATTCAAGTTGTCAACCATTTTTCTGTGTGAAATGACTTCGTAAGTGCTCAGAAGCTTAAAATTACTCCACTCGCGAAGAAGAACAACCCTTTCTGACCACAGTGTCCAGTTTCGTCGAAGAGGAGGGCAGCAAGAGCTTGAGATGCAAGGGAAGGCCTCTGATCACTGAACAGGGAACAACGTCGGGAGCGCTGTCGTCGCCTTCTCAACGACTTGAAGAGTCATGGCAATCGACTTCTCATTTTTTTGTGATGAAAATACGACCGGGTGGTAAGCTTCGGGCAGAACGGCTTTGAGGTCCGCTACGTGTCCATGACTAAGCACCCAGCATCCGTGATTATGCTTGGCGTGGTAGCTTCAAATGGCGGGAAGATGTCACCGGTGTGGTTCTTGGGCAATTAGCGGCTCACTGTGGCCGATTACAGGAAAATCTTGGCCACGAAAGTCTGGCCCTGGGTGAGAAAGGTCACGAAAAAGGCGGTGTCCGTGTTTCAGCAGAGTGTGACCCGGCCCATACTGGCAAGACCGTGCAAGAGTGGTTTGGGATGAACATTAACTTCTAGTTGAAGTAGTTTCGGCACTACACTTGCCCAACCTAAATCTCCTCGACTACAACTTTTAGGCGCATGTCATTGGCAAGAACTGCAAGGTACGCCACAACAACGTCGACGAAATGAAGTCATCTGTCAAACGCGTGTGGGCCAGCATGTAGAATGGCTTCGTTTGCAACGTTTCCGCGGCCTTCAGGTCTTGCCTGGAGTGCGCATTCGCCGCCGGAGGCAGCTTTATTGATTAATATCTTAATTTAAACATATATTTATATGTTAAAACAAATAAATAATGAAATAATGCTTTGTCGGGTGGAGGCTCCTATGAACTAATAATTTAAGTTAGCACAACGGGTAAAGCAATGCCAGAATTAAGATTGGACATCAAAACAGCTTCTTTATCAGTCATGTCAGAATAGAAACATACTAGAAAGCAGCCAACATTTAGTTAGTTTTGGCCTTAAAAGTCAGAGAGTAAAGTTAATGTAGAATAAGTGTAGAACGTATAAGTTTCGTCGCATAGCGCACATTAGGAGGAGTGAGAATTGCTTGTGAGTTTCACATATAATATATTCTGTCCCGTTTCTGTAACATGGCTCTGAAATTTTCGGAATATGTGAACTCGGTGGAAGATCTGTGAAAGAGGAAAGTTGTGGAAGTTTTTCACAGGAGAGATTTTCCAGCAACACGGATGCAATCTTTGCTGGATCCGGCCATGCATCACCAAATATTTTTTTAAATTTTCATAGCACATCAGGCGACCGGCTACTAGGGCAAAGGTCGCCGTACTCACGCTAAAGCCTACTAGTAGACTAGGTTAAAAACAAATTACAACATTTAAATAACAAATAAAAAGATAATATAAAGAGAAAGACTAAGCACGGACTAAAGAGCAAACAAAAAACAACAACAATAAAAAAAGCATTAAGGCAACAAGAAGGAAGCGTGCTCCGGCATCACGAGTAGACCAGCCTTCCTCCGGCACAGAAACATGGGACCCACCAAAAAAATAATAGTCAAATAAACGGTAGGAGTCGAAGCTTCCTCCAAAAAATCGTATAGTCCACAAGTGTGTGTGCACGAATCCGTCACGAGTACAAGAGACAAGCAGTAGGGACCCCACTCGTTTCGGTATCGGAACACGTAACGTTCGCAAATATCCCCTGGACTGGGACATTCAACAAAAATTGGCCGAACAGTCTGGGGGACAAGGCAGTCGTCGCAATTAGGAGCAAGCAAACATTCTAACCAATGGCAGTGCGTCCCACGAGTTTGTTCAATTCTGAGACGACAGAAAGCAACCTAAAGCCGTGGCGGCATGGGGGTTAGATCCATACGAACAGTTGCAGTACAATGGCATGTAACTTTAAGTTCATCTCGATCATCTCTCATCTTCTTTGCCAAGCCGCCAGAAGGGCAGCACGTATTCCTGGTCTGGTCTGGTCGCTTAGTCCTCGCAGACTCTTAGGCGCCATCATCGGCGCGCTCATGTCCAGGAACCCTGCAGAAGATAATCTCGACATCCGCCCTGCTCTTCAAAACCGTAGCGTCACAGATATCGCGCCTAGCAGAGCCCTACTGACTTCAAACAGAGGGGATACGGCTTGGAAACATCCGTATACACTGGCACGGTTTAAGCCTGACACGAAGTGTGATCCATAAAGACCGAACACAATACTCCCAGAGTTTTAGAAGGTTTGAGAGCAGAGGCGTGGTGACAAATAAAATAGCGTCCTAGGAAAAACCAGGGGCGCCACCGGGCTGAGAGTTATACCGAGTTATCGAAGATATATTCCCAGCTGCGGATGTAGTGAGAGCTGTTAGCGACTGAAGGAGTCGCTGGGCTCGCGCGTACAGGCGAGTGGCATCTTCCCAGCATCGACAAGTACGCTCTCAATGAGGGACGTGCAGAAAGCACAAATCGCCAGGCGAAGGCCATTGTGGTGAATCGAGTCCACCTTCTGCAATACACGCTCTGCTGCGGATAGATAAAACTCGCATCCATAGTTGAGCTTCAAAAGATCATAGGATCAACAAAAAGGTAAGGTAGTTAGTAGCTTTATCAGCGCCCCAGGCGCTGAACGTGACGGAGCTAATAATATCCATGGCAGGGGTACAAGAAACCCTAAGGCTGCGAATATGATTATCCTAGGATAGGTGACAGTTAAATACAAGATGATGGAAACGGTGCCACTCGACCACTTTCAGGCAAACCGCGTTTAGAAACAAGTCTGGGTCAGGGTGGAGCTGTGAATAGCGGTAGAAGTACACTAACTTAGTCTTGGCAAAGGTAAACCGAAGCCTAGACACATCGGCATAGCGAGAGACCTGATTCAATGCCTGTTGGAGTTCGTGCTCCAGAGTTGGCATCTGAGCCGCACCAAAGGAGATCAAAAGGGCCCTTCGGGACACCATCTTCCTGCTCCATTGGGCCGGAGATGGGTCTCTCCTCCCGTATGCTTAATCGAAGACCTAGCAAAAATTCATATCGAAGAGTGATAGACGTCGCCTCGCCCCAATCATGCGAAGAGTCTCCATGATACCGTAACGCGATGCGGTATCATAGACCTTCTCTTGATCGAAAAACACTGAGGCGTATTGCTGTCTACAAATTAAGGCCTCGCAGACGGGATTTTCTAGTCGTGGCAGAGAATCCGACGTGGAGTGAAACTTGCAGTAGCCACACTGTGCTCAAGACAGGTGACGCCTGCTGTCCAGGAAAAAGATAATCTAACATTTACTCATTTCTCCATCAAATTATACACATACGAGGTTAAAGAGGATTGGCGGAAACCGGCCAGGGTAGAGTCATCTCTCCCCGGTTTACGAAAAGCGAGCAGAGTACCAATTTGCCAAGAGTCTGAGAGGATACCCTCTACCCGGATCATGTTGAACAAATCTAACAGAAAGGCTATCATTCGATCAATCAGATATCGAAGCATGTCGTACGGGACATCGTACAGAAGAGGGGCGGTGTCCGCGCACGAAGTGAGAGCAGAACGCAACTCACTCAAAGTAAACCTGTCGTTGAAAGGTTCTCCGCCTCTGGAGATAAAATTCAATCGGCGGCCTTCCACGACATCATGACACGCATTAAATGTTGGCGGAGTAGCACCCCGGCTAGAGAATGCGTATAATTTGGTCACAAAGGATTCCGCCACGGACGCGGAGTCCGAGATTGCTGTTCCATTCTATTGGATAACGGGAGGGGGTTTCTGCGAGAACTTGCCTGGAATCCTTTTTACTCGTTTCCTGACCTCTGCTAGAGGGGTCTTTCCGTCAAGTGAAGATACGTATGCCCGCCAAGAAGAGAGGCGGCCCTGCTTCGAAACATCCCGGAACATAACCGTAGCTCGAGGAAATTCACCGACAGTGAAATCCTTCTGGCAGTGCTTATAGCGTATACAGGCTTAACGCATCTGTTTGAGGGCCACCTCACACTCAACTTACCACCACAAGAAACTTATGTATGCAAAATGGCCAGAGGTTCTGGAAAAGGTAGTTAGGCCTACGGCGATGAAGTTGCCGGAGAAGAACTCAACGGCCTTAGCTACTGACCTAAACTCCCTCTGAGACAAATAATCAGTCATTTCCTGAAATGCAGACCCCTGCGCCCGCGAAAGCACCACCAGAAGGAGCTCTCAGGCCGCAGCGGCCCAGAATATATTTGAATCGGAAAGTGATCACTACCATGGAGGTCATCGACTACCACCAACCGAGAATCAGGCTGTGCATCCGGAGAGCAAAAACATAGATCGAGACAGGAAATTTTAGCGGTTCTCTGGCAGTGAAGTGTAAACTCATCTACATTTAGGACTCCTATCTCCAGCTCGTCGATAAGATCGGTAAGGACCTGACACTTGGGATTAATCGAATAATCTTCCGAAAGGGGGTATCTACCGTTCATATACCGAGAATAAGCAATGGCCCCTGCAACAGTGCCACGACGTGTCGGTAGTCTCCTGCAGTTGTGCAGCTGCACAACTACATGAAAGGAGTAGGGGCTCATCTCATCAAAGAGATGAGCCCGAAACTGAACAAAAAACCTACCAGATCGGAGCGTTTTCTTCTCGTGACTGTGAGAAGAGCTCCTTCCAAGAGCTTAGTTATCTACAACATTGCCTTCTTAACCACACACATATATATATATATATATATATATATATATATATATATATATATATATATATATATAATATTGAGGAGAAATACCAGAGCCAATAGAAACCGATTCAACATCATTTTATTATCCACACAACGTTTCGAAAACTACAAGTTTTAATCATCAGGCTAAGATACAAGATAACATAAACTAATACAAACATGCACTTGACAAAAAGACATTAAATTTCTTTCAAAATGACTAATTATAAAAACTAATAAAATGTATAATAATATAAAGACTATAAGCAGAATAAACAAAATTGTCTTTAATTGAAAGAAGAGAATAAGTTTCAAATTTGTTTAAACTACTAAAATTAATACTGTCAAAGAGAGAAGGTTACTCCTCCCCCGCACCGCCCTAGAACACAACGTCTACCCGTGGCGCCTGAGAAAGATGCACCTGCACGACCAGAGAGGCCCAAGGAAGCATCGAGATTTCGCGCGGTCGGTTGACCCGGGTTGGGTTCTCGTTATCTTCCCGTCTCATCGTCTGACCTTTGCACAAAGCTGTAAGGGAGCCGAAACTATCCCTCACTGCTAGCGCGCCAAGTCTAATGAGATCCCCGTCACCCTTTGGGGGAACCCTAGTGACCCGCTTCCGCTGAGGTAGTATAAATACTTCGAGAAAAGCTTTGAGAAAGCAGGACCATGCAGCCACGTCTTGGTTAGCAGTCACTTAAGGTCTCGTCCGCCCAGATCCACCTACCAACGGCTTCCAGCTACGAACGCAATGCGTCACTTCTCTAGTCGCTCTCGCTCGTAACAGAGGCCAGGGTTTCCGCCGACAGACGATAGACATTGACATGCATCTATCACTCGGTCATCGACTTCGTTCACTGACTAGACTACTCCCTCGCTCATATCTCAGCGAGGTAAAACAAGACAGAATCTTGCAAGTGCAACTTTCAGCGCCCCGTTTACTCGCTCTATTCAAACTTCCAGTGAATTACATGAATCTCTTTAGATGCGTCTCCCCAATAATTGCACTCTCCCATTTTTTCTGGAAGCAATCACCATGCATCGTCTCTCGGACTCTCGTTCACGTCGACTCATTTGTATCCACGCCCGCTCCCCTCTTTCGGTAGCCTGGGTCTCATTTAATTTATTGTCAGTTGTTTACTTGTGCTCTTAATATTTTCTTTGTATATAGTAAAAATATATATTTTTCTACCATTAGTTTCTCTAATCCCACAACCACTAAAAATTTATTATTAGGCGAACCACACTCGACTTTGTTTATTTAACCCTCGCACTAAGATCTGTATCTCGATTCTCTGGCGTGCTCTCTTCACGGTCACCCTACGACATCTATATTATAATCTGGGGTCCGGTGTTTCGGGTCATCCGCAGTATATGATCTCATTTCTTTTAGACTTGTGACAGATTATATTGCGTGTTACTCTTGTATATTAAAGGTTCTGGTTTTAGAAACTGTAAAGAATACTTTAGCTATTTCACATTTTCCCTTTTTTGTGCATATTTTGTATTGAATGTTTTGACCTTGTAAAACTTGATTATCCCTTTCCAGGCCTCATAAAACATCTGTCTTATTGTAAAGGAGTTAATCTTAATTTTTTTTTGTATTGAGTTGTTTTCGTCGTGCGTATTGAGCAACTCAGGCTGTCGTGGTATGACCTTAAATTATATCAATACCATATTATATCTATGGGGAAGGGACCAATAACTTAAAGGCGAACCGACAAGGAACGGAACGCCACGAGTTTCGACGCACGGAACAACGAGATAAGAGTGTAACGAGGTCAGGTAATATTTGGGCAATGGCAAAGCTCAAGGTTATTTAAAGAGGCATGTACAAAAAATATAATTTTATTTACAAAAATAAGAGAATAAATAGGCAAAATTACATCAGAGAATTAATAGGCAAAATTACATCAGGAAAAGAGAAGGGGTAACTGTAGTTATGCGTCAGACACGGAAGATAACAATTAATGTATTACAAAAGGAAACCATTCAAATGGAGAGGATTAACTCAATTGGGTTGCTGAAGGGGAAGAGAGGTTGGCTTACGGAGGATTCCGGGTGAGACGTCAGGGTAAGGCTTCACGGATGTCTTCTGCACGTGAGGCGAGGACGCTCGGAGCTTCTGAGCGGGAAGTTAACGTGATGACGGTTCTCCAAAAGAGGGAGGGGGCGTAACGTCTGGTCCAGGGAAGAGTATTTCGGCCGCTCGAAAACGAGAAGGAAACGAGGAGGGCTTCGACAGGAGTTGATGAGTGGAGTCGGAAAAATCGCTCGGTAGCGATCGTCAAATGGAATTACCTCACTGGCTGGGGCTAATTCCAACACACAAATAGTTCAGCTGTCACTTTGCTCTGTTGTTCTCACCTGACCCCGAACTAAGGGAATCTTCTTGAGTCCGGGAGAGACTCCTCAACTCTGTGTCTGCCACATAGAAGAAGAGTCCTATATATATCCGAGGCTCCCTCCCGCGGGGTGGGGGAAACAGCGCTACTCTCGAATGGCCTCAAATCTTCACGCCGAGGCGATTCTAACGCACGTAGAGGTGGTCCGTGGTGGACGCAGTTTGAGGCTACCGTTTGTGGAAGGGGGAGGGGGGTGCTTACAAATTTAAGCCTAAACAACTTACAGAATCTTCTCAAGCGCAAGGACTTCACTTCTGTGCTGGAAAAGAAATTCCACGTGGAATTCCCCCACACAGGCTCTTGCTAAACTCCGGAGTGAACATTTCAAGTATAATTACGAATTTGTGCCATGCGAAATAATTATCGCTGTGTTTTGTTTTTTTTTAGTGGACATTTATAGGTCCCCAAAGCCTACCAGCATTTCCCCTGTGCGTCGCACAATTCCCCATTTTTTTGTTGTGCTTTTCTTGAACGCTGGTCGAATGCGATGAAATATCCTTATTATTTAACACGATCAAGTTGCAAGGAGAGTCGCTTGGCTTCAGCGGCAAGGCTCTTTTAGCTTAAATTCGTGAGAAGGAAAGGATCGAAAGAGAAAGAGAAAGAGAAGAAACGACACGAAAAAAGAGAAAGATAAGAACGAGAAAAGAAAGATAAGAGAAGGAACGAGAAGAAATAAGAGAAGAACAGGACGAAAGGGAAAGAATTCGCCTTCATGAACTTGAAATGAGTAGGACGAGGAACGAGACGCTGTCCATCACCTCGAGGTCCATAGCTCCCCCTACCGCGTCTGTTAAGCTTCCGGTTTTCAAGGGAAGCGATGATTTCGGAGCCTTTTTAATCCACTTCAAGAACTACTTCGAAATCAACCATTGGAACATCGAGTCAGATGAAATCGCTCAATTATTGCCCTTGCTAAATTCCCAGCCCTGAGATATATTCATATCACTCCTCTCTGAGGCAACAATTCATTATTCGACCTTAAAATCGGAGATATTGGTGCCCTTGAACATGACCCCAGACTTTTAGCGATCTAAATTCAGACATGCCCGCCTTCAGCCTGGCCAAACATACCGTCAGTTTGGATACACCCTTCAGCGTTACCTCAACTTTTAGCTTGATTCTTCTAAAATCCCGCATGACTAGATACCACAGTTGACTTCTTCCTGTTGGCTGCACTTCCGGCTGAAATCAGATTTTTTAAAAGACCGGTGGTGCCTCACATTCAAAGAATGCACAGAAGAGGACTATATTTATTCTGCAAGCCACAACCTTTATCCAAAAGAAGGGCAGAAAACGGCCTCCCTTTCCCCAAAACTAAGCTATGGAACTAGGCCGTCGAAGGCAAAACCACTCTTTTTGTCCAAACACCGGGATGTAAAACCATTCTCCTCAGCCCTCCTACGTCATATTTTCCCAGGATATCAATCATTTTTTCTCCTGTAGTATGGAGGGTCACGTAAAAAAGAACTGCCCTCAGAAGTCTCAGTTTGGGAATAACTCTTCTCACCAGGTACGCCAGGTCTTTGCCACGTCTGCGTCTGGGTCAACACCATTGGAATCTTCTCCCCCCATAGCATCTCAAGTCCCAGCGAAAACCAGGTAAACCACTTCTTTCGTAAGAATACCACTGGAGGTCTTAAGTTCGATTCCATAGCGATCAATGACTGCCGTCTCCACTCCTGGGGAGCTACCACATGCACCTGCATAGTGGTGTCAGAAGAGCTGCTTTCCCCAGTGCCCCCGAACCATAATAAATTCACCGTGGTGCACGACTACTTGGGGTGCGCCAATCGATTCCCCATCTTTAAGTGCTAGTTCGATTCCGAGAGACGATGCACGGTGATTGCTTCCAGAGAAAATGGGACGGTGCAATTATCGGAGAGACTAACGTAAAGCCTAAATGACTGGAGGTTTGAATACGGTGAGTAAACGCGGCACTGCAAATTTGAACTTTCAAGATTCCTCCTTCTTTAACCTCGCTGAGAAATGAACGAGGAAGTACTCCAGTCGTTGAACGATTTTGATAACCGAGTATTAGATACCTATCCGTGCTTATCGTCTGTCGGCGAGAACTCTAGCCTTAGATACGAGCAAGGCCTGGTAGAGGTGAGGCGTCGCGTTCGTAGCTGGAAGCCGTTGGTAGGCGAATCAGGTGAAGAAGACTCTACGTGGCTGCTAACCAAGACAGGGCTGTGTGGTACTGCTTTCTCAGAGCTTTTCTTGAATTATTGATACTGCCTCGTCGTAGCGGCTCGCTGGGGGCCCCCAAAAGAGGGACGAGGATCTCATTAGACTTGAGTCTCGGAGTTCTGAAGTCGTGCTACTCCTCCAGATTTCAGTTATAGCAGGGGTATTGCCCCTCTACATCATAATTTCCCCTTGTCGGTCTTAAAACCCTTGTATGATGAGGGATGGGAAACTGCTCATCATATTCGTCATTGCTTCTAAGTCTCTAAATAAGGATGAATCACCAACAAGTTAGGTCCTTATTTAAATGCTATTTTCAAGAGCTTCGTATGCCAACATTGCCCACAAGAACTATTGGTTATTTCCGATTCTACATATAAACGTCTGCTTTTTAACTCATAGCAAATAAGGAAACATGCTATACATGCGATTTGGTCCATTTATAAGACCAAACAAGGATTATACATAGATTAAGAAAGAAGACGATAGTCATAGCAAACGAAATAAAATAATATACCTATTTTACCCGTTAATGAAAGGGAAATATAATAGGGCGGTTCTTCTAACCTATGCCATTCAAGGCTTCTCACTCATATATATATATATATATATATATATATATATATATATATATATATATATATATATATATATATATATATATATATATATATATATATATATATATATATATATATTAAATGGTATTTTACTTTTCATAAGAAGATGTATGGCAACGACAATCGATATTTAACCAAATTCTAAATTCATTAACTTATAAATGAAATAAACCAGAAATACCCCAAATATTAAAGCATATAAAAGTCAGATCAAGTAGACTGAAATCAGCAAATTTGAAAAAGAGAATGTCATATAAATAAAAATAATGAAGTTTAAAAGAAGTAATATTTAATAAATAGTAAAATTGAATCAAGGTTGAAAAAACATACAAATAAATGCTATAGGAAATAATTGAAATTCGATTTGCCAAGGTTTCAATATCCTTTAACAATTTCTTTATACGAGGGGTGGTCAATAAGTTTTGCGAATCAGTAGGGCAAAACAGAGGAAGGGTGATGCCTGTTTGTGGCAGGGTTAGGGCAAGTTATGACAAGTCAGGACCTGCAGCCGCACGCTCCTGCCTCGTCTATTTAAGAAGCAGTAGCTGATCGCAGATCGTCAGTCACAAATTTTTCAACAATGGAGAAGTTTGAGCACCGCGCAGTGATCAATTTTTTTTCCAAGAAGGGCAAGAATGCAAAAGAGATCCATGAACGCATGGTTGCAGTATACACCGACACCTCCCCTTCCTATGCCAAAATTGCTCGCTGGTATAGGGAGTTCCGCCATGGTCGTGAGTCCCTTGAAGATGACCCCCGTCCAGGATGCCTGTCAGACGTGACCAACGAGGACAATGTGTCCCGTGTGGAGAGGATGATCCTCGAAAATCGACATGTGAAGGTCGAAGAAATCGAGCGAGTACTTGGAATATCACATGGAAGTGTTATCAGCATCATCCACAACAATTTGGCCATGACCAAGCTCTCTGCCCGTTGGGTCCCTAGAAACCTCACGAAACCTTACGCCCCATGATCGACGATGAAGATGTCCAGCTTGCCATCCAGGAGTAGATTGAACAGCAGTCGGGAGATTTCTGGTGTTCGGGAATTCGAAACCTCCGGGACAAGTGGCGCAAGTGCATTAAAGTCGAGGGTAGTTATATTGAAAAGTAATAAAGCACTTTTCCTCATCTCATTTCCTTATATCCGAATTGCAAAACTTATTCACTGCCCCTCGTACCTTCTTGAACCAATAATAATAAACGAAGCTGTTTTCAAATAAAGCAAGAAAGGTGCATAGTCGTTCGACCTAAATGAATGTTTCATTATTATAGTTTATATCGCAGGAAGAAATCTTTTCTTTATTTTTTACTGTAGATTGTTGTTTGGATGTCTTATTTGAATCAATGGGACCTAATAATGAATGGTTCCAACAGGACTTGCTCGCACGTGTCTTCAGCAATTTCAGTAACTTCATAAAAAGCAAACGATTCGATAAGAAAATGAATTTCACAGATTTACCTCGTTATTTTTTGACGATTAAGATTTTGTACTAATTTATTGACTAGTATTTGTTATGTTATTAGTATTGACTTTACAGTTTTAGAAAGATCTTTTCCGCCTTGAAGTTCAGTATTCTCAGTGTTATTTTAGAGGGGAGTGAAGCACATGTCTATAGTTTACATTCCATTTTGTTTTTCTCTAAAATGATGCAAAGAAAATAACTTCAACGCCAAAAAGGAACTCCAAAAGTTAAAGAAAAACATAAAATATAACATGCTATCAATCTCCTTGAAATGTTACCAATAAATATCAATTTCTTTGGAATTCAGTACTTTCTAATAACTAATGAATAAATTATTTCCAAGTTCATTTCAGGCCGGATATCAATTTCGTCGAACGACTCTGTGAATTCCAACAGGTATTTTGTAACTTCTAAAAGACCCCGCGATATAAAAAAATAGAATTATATCCCTAAATTTGCCTTGATAAATATAGGTAAATTGAAGTGTCTATGCTTTCATTACCGAATGATTTTTAGATATTCTTTGCTCTGGGTTTTACTGAACCAAACAAAAAGCAATTGAATTCTTGATTTTTTTTTATAATCTCCAAATGGGTGCTCTGAATTCCAAAATATATTAATATAAAAGATTTATAGCTATATAGACGTTTGTAGTTACTTTTCCACCATGCGGGTCAGCCATAAATTGCGACATTGTACTTAGGTAATCACTAGTTATGTAATTTATATAAAGACTAGAAGCCTCTAAAGAGAATCATTAGGAATACGACAGCAACCTATTGCCGGTCAAAGTTTCTTGAATAAAGCCTACCACATATTTAATTACAAAAGATTGCAACTTTCAAACATTCATACAAATTCCATTTTATCAATGAGAAATAACAATATGCTTTATTATTTTAAATGCTTGTAAAGTTGACTATTGTAAAATAGTTTTTTAAATGGCTAACATTTGATGGCAAACATTTCCTCACAAAACATTTCCGATTATAACTACTAATTAATTAATTTGTAAACTAATTTTATGGATAATTTGATCTTCGAGCAAATGTAGTTCGCTAAAATATTTCGTTGACTTTTTATTCTCTATTATTATCCATTTCTGTCACTCTTTACCTAATTCTTCATTGTCAATTATCTCCCTACGTATAGTTATGTAATTTTCTTAAATTTGTATTCCTCTCTTCAATTAATTGTCTTCTGCTCCATTCATACGACAATAACATCCAAAACGAGAAAATAATATCAAAATGTACCTTTTGTTGAAAATACTCAACCCAAATTGTACGCAATATTTTTTGGGAAATTTTGCCTCTGTTAGTGTCCAAGTTTACTTTCATTGCACAAATGATAAACAAGTCATAAGGAAACTAATATACATTTGAATAAATGATGTATCCAAAACTAGAGAACGATAAGTGCAGATCTAACCAGGAAACAACATAAATATATCATAGAAAATTTGCAAAATATTACTATGAAAAATGGAAGACCTTGTTCTGAATCACTTGAGCAGTTCTTTTGGCTACAGAACTTCAACAGCTTGTCGTATTGTTCAGGTGTGATTTTATTCCTTTCTTCTTCCCATCCTTGACATAAATCTTCATTATTCGTCGGTTTCCACGCCATAATATTTTCACTGATTATATATTATCTACTAAAAGTATATCTATCAGTGCTCTAGGCAGCCTAGTTCATCACGTCTATATTTTCAGCAATCAAGTACGGCTTCACCTTATTGGCTACATGGCGAAGAAAATCATTTCAAAGAGTTGGTGGTTTAATAACGGGTTTAAATGGATAGAATTACAAGTCTCTACGAAAAATTTTCTTCTCTCCTCTCTCTTTCTATTCTATTTCTTTTCGCAAGTTTGGTGGACTGTGTATGGCTTGCTTGAGCATTGGTATTTGATCGAGTTGGTGGTGTCTACCTGGTAACAGGTGCCATTAGCCAGGGCTCGAAAGGCTCGTGATCGATGGATCTGCTTGAGTGGGTTATCCATGTTTGACTGGTTCCCTTCCTTCCTTTTCCTGTTCTTGTAGATGGTAACTACGACAGCTCTATTCTTCATGGAACGAAATTGTAAGCACAAATTTCCGGGTTGAGAAAGTTTCTATTCACTAGCGAGGCTCTCTATAAGTAAATGGTCATATTCCAGATATTTTCCCACCCTGCAGGAACTTTTTCCTTAATAGCATGAGAGTTGAAACAAGCTACTGCAGTATCTCCTTCTCTGCCGATATTTTCTTTCATTATAAGTCAGTATATGTTAAGTGACAATTTATTCTTTCGTGCATCATGATGGTCTTCAAATATTTGGTCAAGTTTTTGTTAATTTTAATTATTTTGCTGGCTGGTGATGTGGGGATAACTCCTGAAGCCACTACCTCTAGGTATCGGCAGTGCCGCATGCTATATAGTAATATTTGTGGGCTTCATGCAAATTTAAATGATTTGATTGTATCTTCTAGACAATTTGACATCTTACTTTGTTCTGAAACTTTGGTATCAAACTTTAGATCCTCTAAAAAGCTCTTAATTCCAGATTTTAAACAGCCTCATCTATTGAAGCGTGATGATCATGAGAGAGGTTTGGTAATAACAGTTTACATTAGAAATGGATTTCCTGCCTCTCGGAAGCACAATCATGAATGTAATTGTCATGAGGTTTTAGTTGGGAAAGTATGTGGCAGGCATAGTAATTTTTATTTATTTTCAATCTATCAAAACCATGTTGCCAATGATGACATATTTGACTGTTTACTGAATAGCATGGCATCTATACAAGAAAATGATAGAAAATCTGCATTCTTGTTTGTGGGTGATTTTATTGCCCATCATAGAAAGTGGTTGAACTCTATATCACCTACTGATCGTCATGATTTGAAAGCAATTGACTTCTCTACTCAATCTGGTTGTGTTTAATTAATTCAAAGGCCAACACAAGGATCTGGTTATATTTTAGATTTAATACTTACAGACGTTCCTGGTGTTCTTAATGCCAATGCTGGGTTCCCTATTGGAACATCTGACCACACTTAAATATCTGCCCATATAAGAACTGAGCAACTTGTCCCTGAACTATCATTATCTCATAAGATTTACTTAAAGTGACAAAGTGAATGGAATGGATTCTTAATGGATATCTCTCTTCTTAATTGACCCCATTTCTACCGCCATGATGATCTTTTTCAGTCTCTTAGTAATGGTCTTGCTGATATAATTGAGAGGCGTATTCTATTCAGGGTTATTACTTTCCGCAACAAAGAAAAGCATGGTTGAATAATGATTGTAAGTAAGCATGCATATCTGGGAAAACAAGAAGCTTACAATTGCTGGAAAAGGAATAACTCCGATATAAATTGGAATAACTATGTCAGGCTCAGATCTGTGGCGCAAGAAGTTTATACCCTAGCTGAGAAAGAATATAATATGGACCTTAAAGCAAAGCTCATAGGTGCAACTCAGTCTTATACGTGGTAGTCTACTCTGAAGTCTGCTCTATTTGGTAGTAATGATGGCATCTCACCTCTTTGTAAATCAGATGGGTCTCTTACTCATTGCCCATAAGATAAGGTAACACTATTTGCTAATGTTTTTAAAGTAAAGCGAAGTGGTGTAGAGTTATATCTCACCCAATCATGTCACCCTGAAGCTAAGTTGACAACAATAGCTTTTAGATCATGAGAAATTAAGCAGGTGATGCTAAACCTAGATCCTTATGATGGTTCTGGTCCATATGGTATATTTCATCTATTCTTTATTAAGACTGCTCATTTTGTAGCCCACAAGATTGCTGTTATCTTTCGCAAGTAATCTAAGGAAGGAAGGTTCAGCTTGTGTTGGAGAGCTGCTAATGTTACTTCTATTTCTCAATCTGTCTCTGCTGGCTCCTATTTTTCAGACCTCCGTCCAATTTTCGTCACTCCTACTCTCTCAAAGCTTTTTGAGCGTTTGTTAGGTAAACGTTTGAAAGCAATTTGCTGAGAGAAACAATTTCTTTCAAAGTCAGCAGTTTGACTTTCGTAAGGTTCTTGTGATGCTGTCCTAATCATTTCGGATAGGGTTCAAAAGGGTTTAGATTCTGATTTTGAAGTTAAGTTCGTATGGTTGGATTTGATTTCATGCACCCTTTGATAGTGTTAAGCACAAAACACTGATTTAAAAACTTAGACAGCTGGGTATTAGTGGCCATTTTCTTAATATCGTAATTGAGTTCTCGACTTACCGTAGACAACGTGTAGTTGTGGATGGGTAGCTTTGTGAGTGGAAAAGGGAAATTTCTGGTGTTCCCCAAGGTAGTGTTCTGGGCCCACTGTTATTCATTCTATTGACATATGATATATGGGTTGGACTAGAAAACCAACTAGTTGCTTATGCTGATAATGCTACTTTGATAGCAGTCATACCTCCTCCTGGTCAAATTCATTTGATATCTGACTCGCTGAATATAGATCTAACAAATATAAATGATTAGGGCAATTTATGGGGTATGAAGCTGAATGCAAATAAAACCAAAGTATGATTGTTAGTAGATCTAGAACACTGTACCCCAATAATCCTGATCATATTATAAACAATGTTGTATTGAACACTTGTCTATCTTTTAAAATTGAGGGGGTTCTATTTGGAAGCAAGTTTACTTTGAACAACATGTGCACTCTATGTCTTCTTCTGTTGCCCGAAAGATTGGTTTAATTAGAAATATTAGTAACAACAAGGAGTAACAACAAGGAAAGAAGGTACCCTAGGAGACCTTATGGTGTGTTCAAAGAGAGTACATTTGGACTAGCAATTGAGCGGGCACAAGGCTGCTCAATTGTTTTGCGTCCCTAAACGGCCACTTTTCATGACTTTGTCTAGTCTTGACTTGAACTGGTCAACAGATTCACTGTTGACAACTTCCACTGGAAGTGCGTTCCACATACCGCAGATACTGTAAATGAAAAAATTTATACACAGATTGCGGTTGTAACGCTTCAGTTCAAGTTTGAAGCCGTGATTGCGCGTTCTGTTCTCACTCAGTGTGAACATATCCCGGTAGTCAACATTGTCGAACCCTCGAAGTATTTTGAAAACTTCGATGAGCTGACCACGCAGTCTACGGGTTTCCAGCGAGAACAGATCTAATTCCCGTAGTCTATCCTCATAACTTTTATGTTGGATAGAGCGAATCAGCTTGGTTGCCCTGGCTTGTACGCGTTCCAATCTCGCGATGTCCTTTCGCAATGAAGGACTCCAAAATTGTACGGCATACTCCAGGTGCGGTCGGACAAGTGAGTTGTACAGGCACAGTACAATCTCCTGGTTCCGATAACCAAACTGGCGCTTAATATAGCCTAGCATCCTTTGGGCCTTTTTCTCCGCCTCAATACACTGTTTCGAGAACTTGAGGTCACTAGTGATTGTTACACCCAAGTCCTTCTCAGTGTCACTGGATTCAGGAGCGGTGCTCTTAAGGATATACTGAGATTGGGGGTTTCTGTGGCCGATATGCATCACTTTGCATTTGCCCACGTTAAAAGGCATTTGCCACGTTTCCGACCACTCCAGAATCTTCCCAAGATCTTCCTGCAGGCGGGCAGTATTTCCATCCTTTGCAACGTTCATACCAAGCTTGGTATCGTCGGCAAATTTGGCAATCTTGGCAACCATGTCACCGTCCATGTTGTTGACGTAGATGATGAATAGTAGTGGTCCCAGGACAGAACCTTGAGGCACCCCGCTAGTAACGGGCAACCACTCAGAAGACTGTCCATTCACCACCACCCGTTGCCGTCTGCCACTTAGCCAGTTCTCGATCCAGCCGGCTACCTTTCCGTCTATGCCTAGCGCTCGCACTTTCCGGAGAAGGCGGCGGTGTGGTACCTTATCAAAGGCTTTCTGAAAGTCTAGGTAGACCACATCCACCGCCTTGTCCCGATCGTGCTCACTGAAAACGAAGTGGAAGAATTCCACAAGGTTCGTCAGGCATGACCGTTGCCTTCGGAAGCCGTGCTGGGAACTCCTCTGTAGCATGTTTGACTCTAAATACGACGTCACTTTGTTCACCATGATGCTTTCCATGAGTTTACCGACTATCGAAGTCAGACTGATAGGTCGGTAGTTCGACGGTTGGTTACGGTCTCCTTTCTTGAAGATAGGAGTCACCTCCGCCTCACGCCAGTCTCTAGGAACGCATTTGTCCGGATTGACATTGTTAAAGATAGCGCACAGATGTCGTGATACTTCATCGCACACTTCCTTCAACCTCTTTAGGTAGAAACCCGTCCGGTCCAGGGGACTTAATCGTCTTTAGGTCAGCGATCTTTTTCTTTATTTCTCCTTCGGTGAAGTCCATTGCCTCCAGGTTTTCCCCCGAGTAGGAATCCGTCGGCTGGGGAATGGGATCACACTCTTCAGTAAACACTGAAGAGAAGTAGTGGTTGAGGAGGTTAGCATTTTCTGCATCTGAATGCTTTAATGTCCCCTCCTCATTCCTCAAAGGGCCAATCGTTCGACGGATTGGTTTACGGCTGTTCACATATCCAAAAAACTCCTTGGGATTCTCTTTACAGAGTCTCGCCACTCGGAGTTCCTCAGACCGCTTAGCCGCCCTTATACTGGACTTTACTCTCCTGGCTAGCCTCCGGTATTCGTCAAAGTCACCCGAGATCTTCGATTGCCGGTACACATTTCTCTTCTCCCTAAGCAGTTGCCCGATTTCTCGATTAAACCACTTTGGTTGAATAGAAGACCGACGGGGGCATTTCAGAGGAATAAAACGCGATTGAAGACTCATGAATGTGGTTTTGAAACTGTTCCAAGAGTCTTCAACAGCATCGCACTCTTCTAGCCTCGCGTCAGTCAGTCCCGCGCATAGACCTGCAAAGTCTGCTCTTCTCAAATCCAGTTTCCTTGATTACATAGTTGCAGGCTCTGCCTTGGGGACTTTGACTACAAATCTAATTAGTCGGTGGTCACTGCCACCAAGCTCTTCGCCAACAGAGAGGTCCTCAACGATGTCATCCTCAGAGGTGAAAACCAAGTCGAGGATATTGTCTCCTCTCGTTTGCTCTCTCACCCATTGAGTGAGGAACTCGTTGTTCGTGAACTCCAGGAGTAGTGCGTTCTCGCCACAGGGTTCTCTGGTTTCCCAGTCTACTTCTGTGTTGAAATCACCCATGACGATACACACTCTGTCTCCGACAGGTTCTCCTAGTAGCTGGTACAGATCTCTGTCCTTTTCAACGAGTTGGGCAGGAGGTCTATAAAGCACCAGGGTCCTGTATTTGGCAGGACCTATCTCTAGGTCAACACCTAGTAGTTCATGGTCGGATATGATGTTGCAATCCGTCGAGTTGAGAGTATCCTTGACATACAACATCACACCGCCACCCTCTCTGTCTGGCCTATCTTTCAGGAAGAGCTGGTAACCGGGAATCGTGAATTCACCTTCAAAATCTCGGCTTGAGGTTTTTATCCACGACTCCGTTATGGCCACCATCTCAGGTTCCTCTGTTACTACGAGGCCACGGAGCTCAAGAAACTTATTCCTGATTGACCTCGCATTAAACAGAAGAACTTTGAGGGAGTCCCCTAGTGTAGGACTCCCTACGCTCTTCCGTTTCCCGGCTTCTCTGTTTTCGTGGTCACACCCTTTTTGACGACCTCCGAGAAGGTCGTTCCAGGAGTGACACGGGCATGCTGGCGCACGTCCGCTTTCGCTCTGTTTCGAACGCTCCTTTGGGTGCGTTCCCCGACATCTTGAATTAGATTGGCGAGAAAGGCCTTCCCTTTAAAGGAGAGATGTACCCCGTCCCTTTGGTAGAGGTCGTCTCTACCGATAAAGGTACGATAGGGGTCCACGAAGAAGACTCCTTCTGCCGTGCAGAGATCCGCCAACCTTTTGTTCACTGCGACGTTTCTTTCGTGAGCGGTTCGGGATGGACCTCTTCTCGGAAGCATCCCAACCACCACACGTTTGCGGGTTTTAAGCCCTATGTCGTCCACGGCTCCCATCACTGTTTGGATGGTCTTACCACTGAGGCCAACCTTACCCCCTCTGAGGTAGAGGTCGTTGCCGCTCACCATCAGAGCAATAACAGAATTCTCAGAAATCTGAGCTTTCTCTGCATCTACTCTGATGGTGTGGTTACCCCGTCCTGACAGGCAGCTTACCTTCACGCTAGTGCGAAGGCGGGCCACTAGCAGCGGCTGCAGATCCCGTGTTTGCGAGTCACCAATGAGGGTGACCTTCGGACACTTGGTCTCTGAAGACGGGGTCTTCCCTTGTGGAAGAGGCCTTCCCTTTTCCTCTTTACTCTCCACATTCTTATCTTTCTTTTTCTTCTTCTTTATCTGTTTTTCTTCTATTTTGGGTTCTACTCTTGTTTCAACTATCTTCTTTTACTTTTTTTTTCTTCGTTTCCTCTTTCTTCTTTTTCTCCTTTTCTCTCGCCTCAGCTGGCTTAGCCTCAGATGATGCCGGAATGTCCGCTTCATTACCAGGGGTAGAATATTTGAAGACATTTCTGTTATGAGGAAGATTTTCAACTCGTTTATCCTTCCTTGTCTGGAGTATTGTGCTCCTGTCTGATCCTCAGCTGCAGCATATTGTCTTAAGCTACTGGAAAGGAATCTGAGAGCATGCAAATTTTTAATTCCTAATCTTGAGGTTGATTTGTGGCACCGCCGCTCTGTGAGTTCACTGTGTATGTTTTATAAGATAAATCATAATCCTAACCATCCTTTGTACAGTGAACTTCCTGATCCTTTTTGTCCAGCTTAGTTAACTAGGAATACCACTAATGAAAATATCCAAGCTTTCACGGTTGGGAGATGTAACACATCTCAGTACTCTAGATGCCTAATTCCAGCGATTAACAAGTTATGGAATAAGCTGCCTAGTCCTGTGGTTGAATCTCAGGAACTGCAAAAGTTTAAAATTGGTGCTTATTCCTTCCTACTGAAGCGTTGAATAGTGTGTGTCTTTCTCCTGTCTCCTTTTCTTTTCCTCTAGTTTTGTTTTTATGAGACTACCTTCTTTGCTGGTGCCTTAGGGTTTATAAGATTCTGTTCTACCAGCAAAGGTTTCAAGTCCGTCAGATAATAATAATGACATTTTTAAAAGTTTTGTACCATTTCTTCTGGAGCATAATTTAGGTTTTATACTAATAACTTCCTTCGTTAGTATACTAATAACTTCGTTCGTTACAATTTTAATCCTCCTGAATGTCCTTTATTTAAATTGAGAATAGTTTGCTTTCTTTTAAAGTTTTTAACACTTTTCCAAATAGTACGTTTAGTTGAAGATGCTCGATGGGGAACTTCTTGTCCAAAATAGTTCTTCACCTACATAAGCTTTCGGTTTCCAGATAATTCTTGAAGGTGTAGAGGTGTTGCGTTTTTGTCAGCTGCATATTAAGGATCTCAAACAATTAATAAAACTAAAAAATAAGACATCTTTTAGACGTGATGCATTATGCGGTGAAGTCCTAGAAACGAAAATGTTTAAATTACAAATAATTTATGTTGTTTAATAAAAACAACTAGTTTGGAATAAAAACAAAATTGGATGTTATATTACACTGAGGAATTTGATTCAACATATATATATTTATAAAAAAAATAGATTTCAAAGCTGGTATACATTTTTGTGATTCACTGTGTATACTTATATGCTTTCTACAATGAATAAACCAACTTAACAGTTTTTTACTTTTCTTTAAGCTTTTTTTCGTCTCTCCTCTGGAATCTAACCGTAGTATACTGGAAGCTAAAGATAATTTAGTAAAACTAAAACTGAAACTATATAGAGTTCCGTGACACTATAAGCAGTTACCAATCACCATGCAGGATCTTCAAATCATTCCACACAATAATGCAAACATTTAACCACATAAACTCTACCCTGCTATTAAGAGTCCTAATTGCCAGATATACATAAGGCATCAGATTGCCGAAACAGGAATAAAATAGAATAAAATTTAGAAATATTAATGGATAGGAATATAATCAAGTTATTTGACCCGAACTTTTCCACCTCTATGATGCCATGTCGTTCAATTGTATATGGAATCAGTCACAATGGCAAGTTGCGACCAGATTAGTTTCATTTTCCTACTACAAAAGAATAATTATTCAAGTCCCAATAAAGATTAAAAAATCATAAAGGAGAACTAATTGGAAAAAGTACAAAGCTGTGCTACGTGCAGAAAACTCGACCCCGCTATAAGAAAAATATGAGTAGTGGTAGATGAGGCATTATGTAGAAAAAAACCTGCATTTCAATAATCAAAGCAGACGAAAAGAACGTACTGAAAATTGGATACATGACCCAATCATACTTATAAATGACGGACAAAATAAACATTTCCCAAATCAACAAATAATACTTGATATAAGGAGATTGAAGAATGAAATTATTATCTTTATAGAATAAAAACAAAGTTATTAAGGAACAGGAATTATTACAAACCTAGAAGAGGGCAAAAAATAAACGAAGATAATCAAAACCAAAGATTAAATTTATGCCTCTTTCACACAGCAAAGGCGTGATTTTCGTCTTTTCTTAGGTTGGACCTCCAGTTCAGACTAAAGACATGCTTTAAATCTTAGTGCCGTAGTGGACGACGCGCAAGCCATATGAAAGGTACATGCCGTTTAAAAGAAGACTCATAAACGACCAAGGAAACTATGATCAAGACATCAAGTCCATTGAAAGCAAATTAAAATCATATTCAAAGAAAAACCTTCTAAATAAAAAACAAGGACAATGACGGATTCGATACACTGACATAACAACTTGTGAACATAATAATGACTCATTCAAAGGAGTATTACACAAACAGACTTTGCGGGCGGAAATAGTAATTAGTACACCTGCAATAGGCTTCTCATTGACAATCGATTATATCCCTCTAAATTCCCCCCCATATTTCTTTTGTAAGGTCAGGTATCATTAGGCGTTACCTATCAATCCCATTTTTTTCGGAACAATTAATCAAATGTGGGAATGAATATGTTAGCATTAGTGTCCTGATTGGTTGGCTACCTGGAAACCACGCTTAGGTTTACAAAAACAGGTTGCCCAAAATCAAATGTAGGAAATGAAACCTAAAGATGTCAATGTCCTTTTCTTTTTTAATTAAGCGTTTTTTTTAGAATTTATTATTTTTTAACTTGAATAAACAAATGAAGTTGAATGAATATGAACCTCATAGCAAGAAATGTTTTCTTTTATACTCTGCTCTTCTTCAAGTCATAAATATCAGAGATTTTTGTTTTCAAGAATCTTGATGCTAATAATAATAATTGTTTTTGCACGGCCTTCTTCAATGCCAAAGGCAATCACTAATGAGAAGAAAAGAATTTTCAGAAAATAATGCAGGGAGAAAGTTTACTTGGTGAAAAGGAATAAAGGGATGTGTTTTGTTCTCCTCTATGGTGAACCGGATAATGCCCGAGGAGGATCCAACGCCAGATAGCCTCACCTCAGTTAACTCAAAGGTCGGGATCGGGAAAAATTCCTTGTCCGAGCTAGAGGCCGCATCAGATAGAGGACCTCTTTTTTTTGTATTCAATCATTTTATGTTTTTTTATATTATCTTGAGCTAAAGGCCACTTCTATCCGCATTTTCTGTGAAGTAGGATAAGGGTGGTGTTGCTATTTCCTACCCTCCCCAAATTTGATCTCTGAAGCAGTGAGTTGTGTATTCGTCTTTTCTACGTCAGGTGGAGTCATCCTGGGGAGTGTGGTTTGCTGCGGGCAGCATCAGTCCCCACGGAACAGCGCGCTGCCGCCTGTTGTCAACATACAGTGGGTCTGTACACAGGCCTTCGAAATCAGAGCTACATAATAAAAGCCTCACAACTCACTGCAGCCGCTTAGAGGAGGAATTTCTAAACTTTCTAGGGCTTCGGTAAACCCTGGGAGCTAGCCGGTATGCATGCAGTGACACTTACCGTAATGGGGATTCATGTAGAAAAAAACTGGAAGTGGTTCTTAAATTTAGGAATAGAACCTCTTGGGGGGGATTCCTACAGGGTTGGGATGGTAGAAAGGAAACTCACTTATCTGTTTAACATAGCAAAAAGAAAGCTATTTCATCGTTTTTAGAAAGCTTTCTTTATTTTCAAATTTTCGTATACGAACATGGATAATAGCGTTCTAGAACTAGACATAAAAATTTTCCACAAGGAGCGCGTTGCGAAAAGTGCATCAAGTGACTGTGTAGGGGTGCAAAAATGTATGAGAGAAATACCTTCCAACTCGATAATATAAATGGCTGAAAACTTACCAACAATAAAATGGACTGAGGCCAGTCGTGTGGCAAGAGTATTGGAAATCAAACTCACAGTCCAAAAACTTTAAAGAAGATCTCTCAAGAAAGAAAACGAAGATTAAGGACCAAACCAGCTGAGAAGAATACGGAAGTCAGGAAAATGGAAAGAAAACGTCTGAAGGGCCAACTTAAAGAAAACAGGAAATTCAGTCAATAAAAAAGAAGATTCGATCAAGAAAATCAAATGATGAACAAGAATCAGAATAGAGAAAAATGAGGATATGCCCCCCCCCTCATAACAGCATGACCATCCAGGTGCCAAGTGAAGTTATTTCTTGGGCCCGGTGACCAGAGTGTCCCACGGCATGGCGAATCAGCCCTGCCTCCTGCGGAACTGAGTAGATATTTATGGTGAGAGTATAAAAGTGTATACAAACATGATGTATTTCGGCTATGTAATGTGTGTCTGCAGGTTTTTATTTTTAAAGGCTACATTCTAAAGGGACATTTTTGCATCTAGAAAGATAGTTATTAGTTTCATAGAAAAAATTGCTTATTGGCGTTTTTCCCCCTCTTATTCTACAAATATACGTAATTTAAGTTAGGATAGGTTTGGCCAGTTTTAAGATTATTAATATAGGTTATTTACACAATGTCAGAGAGAGCGAGAGAGAGAGAAAAAAAAAGTGTCGCACAGATAAAGAGAAAAAGGAGTATCTCACGGACGAAGAACATTCCATCGGAACCTGTCGGTAAACCTCCAGAGCGCTATCGAATTCAAACTGGAGCCGGGACACCATTTAGCGATATGGCGATAAAACCATCGCCGCCGTGTCTTTGGGACAGAGTCGGAATCGCATCCATCGGCAAACAAAAGAGCTTCCGGAGGACTCGCATATATATATATATATATATATATATATATATATATATATATATATATATATATATATATATATATATATATATATATATTCCTCTGCTCGGGAATTATTAAATTAGTATTCTCAGAGTATTCGGACGCGAGCTGTAAACACGTCGCTTTCATGCAAGCAAGATTTACGCAGTGCTCATGCAGTACTCTCACGGTACACACGAAGCATCTTGAGAGGTTATTGAAATAATCCAAGGGAAATGCACACTACTCGAGCAACACCCCGGCAGCCTAAGGGTTCGCAGGCAGAAACCATTATTCGGAACGACGGAGGTTAAGGACAAAAGGCTCAGTCAAGAATAACGCGCTTAACTACGTTTCCCCGAGAAAAAATACTCCTCCCGAGCGACTAATCGAGGTCTCCTCCAGAAAATCGTAAGCCATTAAATTTTCTTTTTCTTCGTCGAAGAGGCGTGACGCTCTCTGACCGCAAGACTCACTTCATAGTCTCCACCGGATCCCTCTCGAGTAATTTTTGCTCTTTGTACTGATCAGACAATATCATTCTTTGTAAGTTTAAGTGACAGAATTACCGGCAATGTTTAGGAAGGTTTTCATGCATACGCAGGTCCTGAGGAACTTGTCGAATTTGAAGGTATTCTCACGCTCACGAGTATGTGCGGATCTTAGATGAAGTATTTCTCCGGTCTGTGTGCTCCCTCTTCAGGGAAGTAGTTGGCCCTATACCGGTCTTACATGATCGCTCCAGAATTCACAAGTAAAGAATATCAAACAAAGTGTCTATCGATCTATGCATGATTTGGGGGATCGAGGAGCCATTTCTTTGTTATAATTTCGTGAAAATTCTGCCTCTTTCCGCCAAGATGAGTCTTTTGCTATCTGCGGCAAACATAGAGCAATATATCCATATGGTACATCAATCAGCTTTATTAGGGCTATTTTTATTTATCCATAGAGGATTCATGTAATGATTTCTTTTACTACTTTCTGATTTCCATGCTCCGTACTTAGGGGGAAAATTTTCTACATCAGGATTCCATGTTGTGACCGTTGGTCGTTTGGGGATGGGGAGCGCTGATCGCCTCCTCTCAGAGCATACTCTAAAGAAATATATGATAAAGGAACTTTTAACTTATGTCCCCGTATGTCCCTAACTTCCTATCTAGCGCTAGTAAACACACTCCGCCATCTTTCTGCTAAAATAATCTAAGAACCCTCTTTTTTTCGTAACCTAAACGGTACTTCCATTTCCAGTTCACTATCTGGTCCTAATATGAGGTTCTTTGCACCTTATATTGCATACAAAATTAGACGAATTGCAGATAGAGTTATAGTTCACAAGCAAGCAACATGATTAATTTCCAATCAAGCCTCTACCCGCAAATATTTCTTGTTTTCTTTAAAGTTAAGTTTGCTATACTAAGGAGGTAGCCGTTTCCTCTAAGCTTTTGCTTTTGCCTGTTTGTTAAGTAGATAGTATCCAAAGCAATGAATTCTACCTATAAGGGTTGAAAATCTAACAATCTGAGTACATGTGGTTAGGTAGGTAGATGTATGTGAAAGAGTGTAGTATGCAGTGTTATATTTACTGGTGAAATGATAAGAAAGTAGAAAGTTATCAAAGAGCTGGAAGCGGCTTGCTGGAGGTCAGGCTAAGCACTGTTTTTAGAGTTTTATATATAAATTTATAGCACTCATTTTATTTTGTGTGCAGGCGTTCTACTAATTTAGTTTCGCATGTTCTTTCTTAATGCGGAACAGCTTGTTCTGAATTTAAGTTGAATTGGTTGTTTGGAGTTTTTTCCTATTCCATATGTTTGGGTTAGCTATTGTTTGATCGTAAGTTCAGTTTTATTTCTATCTGGATTGAGTCTCTAATTAGGTTGTATTAAAGATCAAATTCTGGTACATTTTATAAATTAGTGTTTGTGCCATAGCTCGGTTGTAATATCTCAATTTCGGTCTATAATTTCTTCACACATTTTTCTTTTTTTCTATTTTGTGTTTATACATATTTCTGCTTTCTCGTTGTTTTCTAATTTCCTTAAGCAACCTGAAGGTCTTGCATTGCTTGAATCTGCTACTGTTTCCTAGGAATCTTCTTATTTCGGCATCATGAATGCTTATTATTTTTTTATTCCTATTTTAGCGGGGTTTATTATAATACTTTCACTATTCTTTGAACATTTTCTTCTCTCCTTCCCTCCTTCCCTCTTTCTTAATTCTTTTTATTACCTCAGTGCATTTATTTAGGTGTTTAACTCTTTGGGGTATCTCTATGAAGTTTCAGTTTTGACTTTACTAAATTATTTTTTGCAAGGCCTACCAAAGAACTGTTAAAATATTAAGGGGTTTTTCAAATTTTTACGCCTCTCACAGTAAGTCTAAATTTTTGTCGGTCCGAGGATGGAAGTTTTCGGAATTTCTGAAACTAGTCTTCGAATAAAGTTTCCAGCACACTAAGGCTTTATTCCCACTGAACTCTCCTGCTAATATGAGCTCTCAAGCCTTTCTTGTTTGTTTTCTCGCCATATAAAACAAATTTCAAATCTCTTTGTTTGTTTCTCAGCTTCTTTCTTTTTCAAATCCAAACTTTTGCCTGAAAAAAACTTTGCGGAAGGGTGATTGTCATTTTGGGGGAAAAAATTCGAAGTTTTTCCGTTTTTAAATGCAAATTTATTTGTTCATGATATCTGTTTTAATCTACTGCAGTGTAGAAGTTCTGTCGATTTTTTGGCCATTTAATATTTTTTTTATCTTTAGATTTTTTTTTTCAAATGATATAAGAACTGAAATGTTCGTCTATTTTTTCCGCATGAATAATAGTGGTAGATCATTAATGTGAACTAGCCCGTTTTTAAATTTTCTCGCTTTAAAATAAATGATTGATGAGATCAAAATAAATGAACAGAAAGATAAAATGAAAGAAAACGAAATATTAAAAACGTCAAGAATGGCAAGGACTCCATTAAAATCAATACTAAATATATGGCGTTAGAGTATATATCGGGTGCCCTTCCCCAAAATGACGCATTTTAAAAGAAATCAAATCTCAGTAACCTTCTTCCAAGTAGGACAATTTTCATCTGCAAGATACTTTCAATCTTCTTTTTTCGAATGCAAAAAACGGAATTTAGATACCTTTTAAAGTTTCCTTGCACTTCACAAAAATAACAACCTGTTATTTATACTCTTGGTTACAGGGAGTTACATTATGATTGGTATACATTCGATTGTCAGTGGTTCTCATAAAACCTAACTTAGTGTTTATTCTGAGACAAGGATGACGTAAGTCATTGACTAGGAAAATTATGAACGAAATCATAGGTACAGAAGACTTCTGCTTTCCACTGATTAGACTAATGTTTCTTTTAATCAAGACTATATATGTAATGTTTCTCTCTACTATTTACGTCGGATTAAATTAATAAATGGCAATTATTAATTATGAGAAATAAAAAAATCTAGTTATATTACCGCCAATTTATTTGTAATACCGTAAATTCAGAAACACATTCCGTATTGGTCTAACAATAACGACTTCCATTTATGCCTTCTCTCTTGCTATAAATATGTTTATTACAATATTAAATACCTCTTGGTAAGCCATTAATTTACTATGAATGCAAGGAAAGTGAAGCACAAGGGATTATTTTAAAATAAAATAATAAATACTTAGGAACAAAAATGAGAATTAATTATGGAGCAAGAAACAGCTATGGTATTTAATAAATGAAGTAATAATAGGAGCAATTTTTAAAAGGTTAAAGTAGTATGTAATTCCAATAACATTTTCAAATAGTTTGAGTTTTATAGCGATATGAATGCTATTAGGTTTGAAAAAAGTTCTCGCACAAATTTTATTCACATTGATATACAACGAAACAAAGCAGCAAAATAAATAGATCAATAACTCAATGAACAATGTAATAACCTTCAATTTCGGGTACCTAGTTCCTACGATGCAAACGATCATGAATGCCTTTATTGTAAAATTCAACTGGTTTGGTATAAAAAAAATCTCCAACTGCAGTTTTTAGTTCGTCATCATTTGCGAACGTTTTGCAATTCAAGAAGTTGTGCAGTGTTTGGATAAGATGGTAGTCTGTTGGCTCCAAGTACGGCAAGTATAGTGGGTGTGGGAGATTTCCCACCCCAGCTCCAGGAGGTTTTTCATGTGTATAATTTGTAACGTGTGTTCAGTAGTTATAAGGAAGAAACATTACATCAGTTAATTGTGGTCGTTTCTACGTAATTTCATCTGTCCAACTTCTTTTGCTTCATATGTTCAAGTATGGATATCATTTCTCATCTCTGCAGTAACTACTTTGTTCAGCCAATCAAAGCGACGTTTCTTGGAGGGTCGTGTCATGCTGCGTTGACGGTCGAATTTGGTCTGTTTACATGGAATCCATACTTCAAGTTTGCTGACTTTTCCCATTTCTTTTAAATGATATATAATGGTTGTATTTCTGACGCTCAACTTTTCAGCGACCCTGTATGATGTCAAATGTGGATCAGCTTTGGCACTGACGCTCAAACGGTTATTGTCAAGAAGTGAGGGTCGATCACTTTTTTGCTGATATTGGAGATCGAATTGGCCACGTTGAAAGCTCTTAAACCAATAATAGGCTGTACTACTTATTGTCTCTTCTACAAATGATGGGTTGATACGGCATTGCGATTGAGGCCGGACTTGTAATCATACGAGAATGTGTCATTTGATGGCAAATATTTTAAACTTTAGATATCATATAGGGTGTCCGATGTAGTGCCAAAGAAAGACTAGGTAATTACACATTAACTAGGTGTACACAAGTCTAAAATAAATAAACTTGTAAAAAAAGGGTTGTGTGGGAACTTTGTTTCCAAACTAATAGAATTACATATGTTACAAGAGCCACAAGAAATGAGGGGTTTTCTCCTCAAAAGTTATGGTCTTTCTAATATCACAGGTTGCGAAAAGTTTGTGGGCTATTCCACCCAGTAGCCATTAAAATGAAACTAGCTTTATCCCCCCCACACACAAAACAAATAGCCTAATATTAAACTACTTATGTAGTTTTAAAAAAGATGGAAAACTAATCAGTAAGGTCACTTCTCTCGGGTTAAGGGTGGTTCTTACTTATCAAGAATTAAAAAATGGGAACTAACTAAATGATCGAGGATTTTTAAATATTCAGTAGAGAGTGATCAACTAGACATTTCCATACCTTAGCTTAACCTCTAACAATTATGTTTGTTTCATCGCATGTCAATATTGAAAATACTTTGCAAGCCCAGATAATAAACCACTTTTGTTCCGTCACCAAAGAGCGAAATATATATTTATATATATATATATATATATATATATATATATATATATATATATATATATATATATATATATATATATATATATATATATATATATATATATATATATATATATATATATATATATATATATATATTTATATAAATATTTATATATATATATATATATATATATATATATATATATATATATATATATATATATATATATATATATATATATTAATATATTAATGAATGCACCGGTATCTCTCCGGGGAGACTCCAAAGACTCTCGTCGATACTCGGGAACTCTCACAAGCTACCTCATTTCTGACTACATGCCTCGCCTATTTTAATAGGGAAGAATAACGTCATTGACACGAACACGAACGTGACATTTACAACAATAATGCTGCTTGCACAAGGTCGGCCGCAAAGGAGTAGAAACGGAAGAAGATGCCTTCGCCGATGCAACACTAAGGACGCAAACGGCTTCACCATTCCCCAGCGTTGGCCGGGTAAGGTCGAGGCGCGGGCCTCGGGCTACCAGCCATCCTCACTCCTACAACGCGCTGGAAATATGGAACTCTATCCCGATCTCCCTCTAAGTCTCAAAGTTTTTTAAGAGATGAATCACAAATAGAGATTTTACATACATGTAAAAATAAATAGCGAACAGTGTGGAAAATAGAATTTAAGTAGATAAGAGAAATTTATTAGTACAGGTAGAAGAGGATAAAGGTTCCAGGAGACGTGGAAATCACTTAGCTATGATTATACAATTTAAATGTTGTATTTACATTTTTTACTTGTTAAATTTGATAATTTATAGTTATAAGATTTATACGTAAAGATTTTACATACATTCTACAAGATTATGATATATCGTTGATTTTTAACTGCACATTATTTAAATTACTTCGTTATTAGTTTTGTTTAATATTCAAACATTATTTAAACACTTATGCCTTGTTAAATTGCTGTAGAAATTTGTCTTGTTATTCCAGCTGTTTATATTAATTTTAATTATAGTAATTTTAAGGTAACATTATTTTTTATATTTAATCACATACTTGTTTAATTTTCTTAATTTATTTTAAATTTGATTGTTTCTATTATCCAATCGTGAACGCACTTTGGTTATTTTTCACTTTTACCGTTTATATTTTCATTTCGTCACATATATTATTTTATTCATTTAATTCACTATTAGGTTCATTATTATTATTATTATTTTATTCACTTTGAATTTACTCGACACTGAACACTTTGTTTTATTTTTATGTCACTTTTACGCATTAATTACTTTATTTGCGATGTCTTCTCTCCACTTTTAATAGCTTTGAAGGTTATCATGTTCACTGTGTGTACACCGGATGCTGTTATGTACGCCGTGCCCTTTAACACCAAAGGTGCCACTTTATCAGGTGAGAAAGGTCCCTCATAAATGCATTTGAACTTCCCCTTGACGATGCCTTGCAGGAGTTGCTATGGGTCCTCTTTTCGGGGCTTGCACAGAGGTGAACCAAATACCTTGAGACCCACTTTCTCACCGTCGAAGAAGTATCCTCTTTCGAGTACTTCCTCCATGTCAGTGAGGGGGACCTACTCGTATTCTTCTCCGTGTTCGTCTTTTTCATCCGGTATTATTTGTTGCTGCTTTATTCCTTGCTCTCTTTTTCTTCTTCTCCCTTTTTCTTTTCTTCTTCACTTCTTTCTTCGTTTCTTCCTCTCCTTCCGAAGTTTTTTTTTTTTTGTCTGATTCCTTTTTGGCTCTTCTGTTGTGGTCTGCTTTTGTTCGTCTTTTGGAGGTTGTTCCTGTTGTGGTTCGTGGATGAACTGAATGTTCATTATTTCTGTGAGGCTGGATTCAGGGTGAACCGTACATTTTCTTAACGCCGTTCATTTCCAGAAGACGATTGAGTGCAGGGATTATCCAGGTTTGCCAGATGAGCGAAGATGACCATTGCCATGATCTATCTTTCCTCATTTGGCATCAACAGTTTCAGGGTATTTAATTTCTCGATATTCTTCGGAGCCGCTGCTTCTGCATAGTTCATTCTTTTTTTTCCTCCCCTTCTTTCTTGATGTTTTCCCTTTTGTTCCGGATGGCTTCCTTGAGTATGGGGCACCTTATAGCCTGTGGTCCACTTCACAGTTAATTTACTTCTACTTTCCTTCTTTGCAATCTTTCCAACCGTGCCCAGTTTTGGCGCAGTTGGAACATGCTGTTTCATTCGCCATGCAGCCATTTGTGTGATGTACCTCGACTGCATAGCACTTGTAGCAGCAGTAGGTAGGTATGTATTTTTCCGTCTCTATTTTACCAGACTTAGACGAAATAAAACCACTAGAATACACCGAGTCCTTTTTCGCTCTTCTCGTCATTTCAATACTAGAAAAGATGATTTTGAGAATGCTCTGACCTTTTTCAAAATTTTCAACCTTCGTTATGTTGGCCCATTTTTGCTTCGCTCTAAGCTCTGCCTTAATTTCTTTACATAATTTGTCAGTGAAGAGTGGATCCAAACGCCGTAGAATGAATTTCCGTTGGGCTACTATTTCTTGGGAAACACTAGCCTTGAGCCCGATTTTTTGTAGGTGGACCTTCGTTTCGTTCGAGACCAGCCGCTCTACATCCTCCATCCTCGCATAACCGTCAAGGGTATCGATGACCCTAATGAGGAGGACGTCGATGTTGCGGTAGCCCGTTTCGATCACGGCCATTCTCAAAGGTTTTGTCCCACCCACTGCGGGATAGTGCGGAGGGGAACTCTCTTGCAGTCCTGGGGTACTGAGCCGATGCAGCCCTTCCGGATAGTGGGATACTCTTCCTGTAAGCACCCTCCTTCTGCTCGTGTAGAAAGAAGTTCCCGTCACACGAGCAAAGAATAGATTGTCTGGTTAGTGCGTCATCTGATGTTCTTAATCTAATCTGCCTTTGGCACAGCTAACATGATGTAAGCACAGCTGACTAACTCTCTCACTCTACTATTACTATAGAAAAAATTATTTCGATCCCCTCCCCCCAACCTCCGTATGTCACACATGTCAACACACAATACACATCAGTCAGCGCTAGATCACAATTAGTGAAAATACTGGATACAAATGGGCTCTTCTGACCTCCCTATTCAGAACAATGCATCAAAAATTGGACATTAAACACATGCACGTACCAACCAGCCTCCATACACAATGCATCAAACCTAGCAAATTCTTAAATTCTTACATTTTAAAATCAACTACATCTACCTCAGACATGCCTAGCTACAAAATTTCTCACAGGAACACAACATTCATATAGCACTCATCTATTATACCAGACTTAGACGAAATAAAACACCTAGAAAACACCGACTCGTAACTATAGAAAAAATTTCCATACCATTCAACATCACTACCTCGTAATCTAAAATTTTATTAAACAACATTTCACACACAAAACTACATTACATCAAGCCTAACATCAAAGTTTCTAAATACAACCTCCGTCAACTTGAATGCACACATACCTATCATGGATTAACTCCAAAACAGCAAAGAAACAGAAGCACCCAAATTGTACAACAGCTACACACCATAACCAAAATTAGAAAAATAAGACAACCCACCCACTTCCAAAACATACCCAGAGGAGCAACTCCCGAGACATAACGCTGTGCTCACCTTATCTTCAAAATAAAATCACGTGAAACACAATAGCAGACCCCTCAGACCACCTTCCCACTATCATAACATTCTAAATTACACAACTTCTACCAGTATCTTTCAAAACCACATACATAAACTAAAACACAATACCTCAACAAAACACTCAATCAATATCACCACCTAGAAACTATAAAGAATCTCCAGCACAACCCATTCGAACATCCCATCAGCCAAAAATATCTGAATAATCTACCAAAAAAAAACATCCTAAACGACCCCTTCCCCTTAATAAAGCAATTAGAGAAATCACTACACCGGACACATAGGCATCATGTCCCAACTAAGGCCAGGCCACTCCACATTACCCCAACAACACAAACACAGAATAGCCTCACTCAATCGTCAACAATCATCATATTCAACGAACACACTAACGACACAGAACGCCTTCTCCTTAACTGCTGGAACAAACGAGTTTTGAACCCGTTCTAAAGACGGGGTGGCTTTCCTAAGGGCCTCCCACATTACAAGAGAGAGGTAAGGGAAGCTATAAATTAAAGTTTATTTCTTCTCGCTCCTTTTTTATTAGGGTCTCTTTTCTTTCAGATCCTTTCACTTCGGGTCCCCTTTCTTGTTGATCCCTTTATTCGTGGTCCTTATTCTTTAGGGACCCTCTTGGGAATCCCTTTTCTTTGATGAAGACTTTTCTTTTGGGTCACTTTTCTTTGTAGTCCTTCATCGTTGAATTCCCCTTCCTAAATTGAAAATTCGTCCCAACTCCTCGCCCAGTTGTATCGATGCTCTACAAGATGCCACCGTGTAATGCTGTCGCTAGCTTCTTCTTACAAGGGTTTTTCACTGCCGAGAGTATTACCTGTACCCTTCTCGGAATAACCATTGCGTTACACTGCAATCGTCTTGTATAGCACCGCTTAACTAAACTAAACTACAGTGGGCTTTTTAGGGAGTGGAACTCTACAGCACACGGATGAATAGTCATTAACTGCAAGTATCAAAATATTGCCGAATGAGGCCAAATCTTCTTCCTCATTCTCTTTCTAGTCTTGTTGCAATCATTAGGCGTGGTGGCTTTCTTCACCAATTGCACCTTGGCTTCTTTTGCCCATCGCCCTTGAGTGCATGTTCCTTAACTCGCCTGCCTCCTTCTTATTTTAGATGCTCCAACTGACATCAATATATCCATTCGCTCTCTCTCTCTCTCTCCAACGCTAGGTTCCCCCCCTCCTCTCTTGATATCCACCCCACCCCCCCACACACACACTGCTTGACTCTTCGTTTACGCTCCACATGGTTTTCTGTGAAGCTCACAGAAACACAATACTCTCTGAGATATAAAATCAATATTCTGACACTATTGGCCCCCTTGAAAATGGCACACGTAGATGGCCGAATACATTCATTGACGAGTTCTATAATATGCGAAGGCCATATCAAAGGAATGAAAATATGATTGGTTTCACTGGTGTAAGCCTGGTGCTGCATCAGAGTATTGAAGAGTTTACCAAGCAAAACGTACTTAGTGTTGTAAGAGGTCTGAAAATGAAAAGGTAGCTGTAATAGATGATATATTTTCTGAGATGTATGTGTTATGGAATGGCTCTGGTAGTCATGTTAGAAGAAAGTTAATAGTGCACGACTGACTGAAGACTGGAAGAATGCTGTGATAGTGCCAGTGGCGTGCAGTGAATAAAAGCAAGGTGAGCAATGCTTCCCCTATTTAAAAAGAAAAGAAAAATAAATTACACCCAAAGAATTAATATGACAGCAGAATCAATTTTATTCTCACATTTATGCTTCCCTATACTTGTATACGCCATACGGTACCGTTCACTTTTAATCAAATATAGCGTTAGACCCCGATGAGCCCGACTACAATTGAAGAAATGCATCCTCTTTGTCGAGATTTCTACTCATTTTTTTCTCTTTATTTCAATTATAGTTCAGACTTTTAGTGCTTTGGAATTACTAGTTCAAAAGTTGTTTTGCTTTTCTTAGCAATTATATACATTCATTGGAGTTTTATGATTTTTATCTAAATATTTCAACGGCGTGCTAGAATAAAAAAAAAACCCTATTTCTATACGAAAAAGGAAGCAAATTTAGCTTTGCAGTCCTCAGCTTGCATTTGGCAACCCAGCCGGATGCTAGAATCTAGAAAAAAGCAAAAAAATCTCTAAGACACATTGACGCAACTATTATTATGCTCTGAAGTTAAAGCAAATATTTAGACTATATTTAAATACTAGTTCTGAGAAAGAAAGCAACTAAATAACAAATACTCTAGTAAGATTAAGCTCTTATATCTTAAGCCTTTTGTTAATAGTTCCGGGATTCTGGTGTCCCGGCGGGCCTACCATAGTCACGCTTTGTATCTTTGAGATCAGCAGCTGGTAAGCAGGGCTTAGATAACTGTGTCGTATTGTTTATTTATTTTTTTAAGTGATAACAGCCTTTTAAACAAAATGGATGCAAATGAAGTTGGGAGAAAATGCGATTGCATTATAACAAAAAATCGTAAAACGGAAGTTCAGTACGATGAATTATAAAGAAAGAGAAACTATCATTAAATCAGGTAGGCCTACGCCAACACTAGATGTCATCCAAAACAAAGTGTTGCACTCGCAAATACAAACTAGGTCAATATTATAGAACATATTGGCTAGCTGGTTGTGCATAATTAGAGAAGGTAAATAGCATTTTAAAAAAGTAACATTCAAAAAAAGTGAGTAGCTTACAATTTTATAATTATTTTTACTGAACAACATATTTACTTCAATTAACATATTTATTTTTGTAAAACCTGATTTGTTTCCTTATCTTCAAAACTCAACGCACGCCACTGGATAGTAATATTGAATGAGTGTAAATGGATTCAAATTGATTGTGAGAACTACGAGATGATATACCCGTTGAGTGTTGGAGAGAAGGTGCAATGAAAATTCCGATTAGAACATAAGAACATAAGAAAAGAAGGAGACTGCAAAAGACCATTCATGGCCTACACCTGGCAGCTCCTGTTCCATTCAACACACAAAAGATTTCTTACCAGAGAAAAGTCATCAACATTGTCACCCTTAACAGGAGTTCGTCAGATCTAATCTACAATATACATAAAATGCATCCAGAGGATTATGTCCATTCATGCAACCGCAAAATATAATCTTCCCACTCCTAAGAAAAATATATACATATGTACATAAAAAAAAGTCAGTCCCATCTAGCAGCTTCATCCATATATTTATCTAATCTATTCTTAAAACTACCCAGAGAGGAGGCTTCTATCACATGCCTAGTGCGCCTATTCCATTCATCTACCACACGATTTGTAAACCAATTCCTCCCAATCTCCTTCCTGAACCTATACTTATCAAGCTTAAACCCATTGCTACGTGTTCTGTCATGTTCACTAAGTATAAGAACCTTACCCAGATCCCCTTTATTATATCCTTTTACCCATTTGAAGACTTCAATCAATTCCCCTCTGACTCTTCTCCTTTCCAATGTATGTAGATTTAGTTTTCTGAGCCTTTCACCATAAGGTAAGTTCCTTAGCCCAACAATCATCTTTGTCATCCTTCTCTGCACAGACTCAAGCAAATCAATATCCTTCCTATAATATGGTGACCAAAATTGTACTGCATAGTCTAGATGAGGCCTAACTAGCGCCAGATACAGTTTTAGAATGACTTCAGCACTCTTATTGCTTACACTCCTCCTAATGAATCCCAATATCCTAAGAGCTTTATTCTTAGCATTTAGACATTGCTTTCTAGGACGAAGGTCTGAACTTACCAAAATACCCAAGTCTCTCTCACAATCAGTCCTCCCTAAAATTCTGCCATTTAATTTATAACTATTTAATGGATTATTTCTACCTATACTAAGTACACTACATTTGTCTATGTTAAACTTCATTTGCCATTTATCGGCCGAATTGGACAGAATGGTCAATTCCTCCTACATTACAACAGCATCAGAATCAGCCCTAATGGCCCTACCTAGCTTAGTATCATCAGCAAATTTACTCAGGTCACTACTTATACCTATGTCAAGATCATTAATATAAATTAAGAATAGCAAGGGACCCAAAACAGATCCTTGAGGAACTCCACTGCTAACACACCCCCACTCAGATTTAACTCCATCTAAACTAACTCTTTGCTGTCTGTCACCAAGCCATGACTGAATCCACCTAAACATACTGCCATCGATCCCGTGTGCTTTAACTTTGCTCAGAAGTCGTAAGTGTGGCACTCGATCAAAAGCCTTACTAAAGTCCAAGTATAAAATATCATAGTTTTCATCATTATCTGCTGCTTCATACACCTTACTATAAAAAGACAGCAAATTAGTCAGACAGGATTTACCCTTACTAAAGACATGCTGTGATTCTTTTATCAACTTATGCTTATCCAAGTGATCTCTAATATTCCTTGCTATAATAGATTCCATCATTTTCCCTACCACTGATGTCAAACTTACTGGTCTGTAATTAGACATATTTTTTTTATCCCCTTTCTTAAATATAGGTATCACATTGGCTTTCTTCCATGCCACTGGCACAATGCCACTCTCCAATGATTTTCTAAAGATGCATGCTAGGGGCTCACTTAACACATCCTTACATTCTTTCAAAATTCTAGGAAAGACCTCATCAGAACCGGGTGCTTTACTACTTTTGATTTTATCAATTTCCTTTGTCACTATCTCCTTTGTGATCAAGATATCCTTTAATTTCTCTTCATCATTACCCCGAAAGATCATTGACACCTCAGGTATATTTAGAGTATCCTCCTGTGTAAATACTGAGAGAAAAAAGTCATTTAGCATTCCAGCCATTGAGTCCCTATCACTCACTAATTCTCCATTGGAATCTATAAGTGGGCCTATTTTATCTCTAACCTTAGTTTTGTATAATTGATAAAAACTTTTAGGATCTTCCTTTGCCCTATTTGCCACTTTAATTTCATAATTTCTCCTTGCTACTCTAACTAACTTTTTAACATCTCTTGCTAGTTCATTATATCTCTGCCTTAAGTGATCCTCTCCATTTTTTATTTTCCTATAAATGCCCTTTTTAATGCCAATATAATGCTTAATTTTATCTGTCATCCATTTTGGGTCATTATTTTTAGTCCTAATCTCCTTATAAGGAATGTTAATCATCTGACCTGTAATTAATTGCTCAATTATTCTTTCATACTCCTCTTCAATTGTAATCTCTTCCTCCTGGTGATTATTGTCTCCACTAACTGATATCATTGAATCTATTCCTGAATTGATTTCATTGCCTGGTTTCTGTACAACTGCCTCCAGGTAAGTCCTTAGCCCATTATAATTTGCTCTTCTAAAGTCAGGAATTTTAACATTGTTCATGCTACTATCAATACCATTCCATTTCATCTTGAATCTAATTTCACAATGGTCACTATTACCCAAATTTCCTCCAATCTCAGTATCCTTAATAACTTCTTCCCTATTTGTCAGAACTAAATCCAGTATATTATTACCTCTAGTGGGTTCGTTAATAATCTGCCTCAGAAAATTATCTTGGACAACATTCAAAAATTCCTCAGCCTCCTGATCACCCACAAGAGCTTCCCAGTCTATATTTCTGTAATTAAAATCGCCCATTATACACACATGCTTACTTCTACATGCCCGTTCAATCTCCTGCCACAGAAGATTTGAAGCTTCCTTACTAAGATTTGGTGGTCTGTATAATAATCCTATGACAAGCTTGTTTTTACCTTCCTTTACATTTAGCCATAATGACTCTGTGTTATCATCTAATTTAATTGTACTGTTTACACAACACTGGAGATTATCTTTAATATAAATAATAACCCCTCCTCCTCTCTTCCTATTCCTATCTGTATGGAACATGTTAAAGCCCTCAATCTCAACCTCAGGTTTAAAGTGATTTCCTGCCAAATCAAGCCATGACTCTGTTATCGCAATTATATCAAAATTCTCTTCACTCGCTAACGCTCTTAAGAGATCTATCTTATTCCTTATACTCCGACCATTTGTGTAGTATATTTTTAAGGTTTTTTTATTATTCCCATCTTCATTGCATTGTGCTTTTTTGTATAAGAAGGATAACTAAAGGATAAACAGTAGGTGAGCAAGGTGGATTCGAAGCATGTAGCAGACGTGTCGTTCAAATATCTGAACTGTGAAAACTACCTGAAATAAAGCGATCATGGGTTTATTTATCTTGAGAAAGCTAAAAATTGAGTATTTTCAGGAATCCATCTGGTCTCTTCCTTCCAAGAAATAAGTCACAGAAGTCATCTTATCTTAATAATAGTATACAAGTGTGGAAATCAAAGCAAAAATGATAACAACATTTCTTGGGGTAATTTCAGGTGGAGATTGTGAAAACCACACTTGTTTTATTGTGCGACCCAACAGGTTTATGTAATCGAATTAATGAGATGAATTCAGTGTCATAGTTTCAAAGTGTATTTTACTCATGTAAAATATATTCTTTTTATTTATCTTGACAGCAGTAAAGATGTTTGCTACACATAGGAAACTTTATACTCAGAATCTATTTGCACACTTAATTTTTTTTCAATGAGTCATGGGGGACTAATTCTTTCATTCTCGTTAGATATCATAAAAAAAACATTGAGGATACATAGACGTTTGTTCAATTCTTAGATCATTTTGCCACCAATTTAGATAAGAACTTGGCTTAATGAAAAAGTTTGCTAAAGCGAAACAATTAAATAAACCATAATTTTTGTATCGAAAGGAGAAAATTCCCAAATTAGTAAAGCTAAGATCATTGAAGTCAAGTTCATCGACGCCCAAAATCGTGATTTACTATTTGACAAAGTTTTCAAAAAATGGTGGATGAAGCAAGAATTCGAAACTTGGTGTTCATTTAAAAGCTGGTTAATGGTCTCTTGAGACATCAGAGCCAGGACCAGCTTGCTGTTTTATTGGATATACTTATCAATGTTACCAACGTCTAAATTGTAATATGGCACTCAAACTACGTTCTCGACCTTCGTATCTCCCCTATTTCCAAGAGAATGCTTTAGTGTCAGTGATATGCATGGTAAAAGATTCCACAAACCACATATGTAGAAGGAATTCAGAATAGGAAAAAAAATAAAGTCTAGCTATTTTAGCCATTTTTTACTTGAATATGATTCAATACTTTGGGGCATGAAAATTAACCAAGCAATTACGTCAAACTGAGACAATAAAAACAAAAGACAATAAAAACTAAAGAAGAATATACTTCTTCTTGCCTCAGAAATTTGTTAGTGCAATTAGGATATATTAAAAATCTACAAAAACAAAAACAAAACAACAGAACCAAGCCAAGACCAACAACTCCCCCAAAATTACAGCGAAAAAACAAACAAAATCAAGAAAAAGCAAATGCAGAGGGGCGAGGCGCGCCTCCTCCAACCCCGGGAGTACGCAACCAACACAAAGAAAATAGAATAAAATGGAGGAGCCAACATCCTACAAAAGTCTTCTAAGCCATAGGTTGTTGTACATGAATCCATCCAGAGTATAAGGGAAACGAGATAGCAACCTCGTTAATCCCGATACCGGGACAGGTATCGAGCACGAACACCCATAAAATGGGAAACTCAACGAGAAGGTTCCGGACAGTCTGAAGGAAAACGCAGTGGTCGCAATAAAGTGCAGGCAAGCGCTCCATCAAGGACGGTGATTTTCGTGAATGTTCCCAATTTGAGAACATAGAGAGACCTAAGGCTGCCAAGGTATTAAGGGGTAATTTCCGGGAAACAGTTCCGTCGCAATAGTGCGCAACATTTGGTTCCCGTCGGCCGTCTCAAATCTATGTGAAGGCCTCCGGCCTTGAAGAGCGCATTATAATAAATTATATTATTATATTATTATTCTTTGCCAGGAAGCACGAAGAACTGACCTGATTCCTGCCATGTAGTTAGTGTGTGGTAGAGCGAGCGCTGGCCTGGTCACATATTCCTTGGAGACTATTTGGCGCACTCATCGGCGCGCTTATTCCCCACAATCTCCTCATGTTCAAGAACACAGCAGAAGATAATCTAAATATCCGACCGATTCCCAAAGCCATGGCGGCACGGATAGCGCGAACCACCGTGTGCCCTGAGAGCACTCATGATACTTATTGAGTCATTAATGATCACGATCCGGTTACCAAATAGGGCACAATGCGTTATCTCCCATACCGGGTAGGGTTGGGAACATAGACGCACAACCTGGTAGAGCTCAATCAATTCTAAACAAAGGAGATATGGCATGGATGCTGACATGGCTCAACGTAACACAAAATATGATGCAAAAAGGTCGTTTTTTGGCTCGAAGCTAGATTGGAGTTACATGACGTCTGTCAAAGTAGATAAGTGTGTCAAAGGGCATCATGAATTCTGTGGTTTCTGCCAGGATTTTATCTGGTTTAAGAAAGATAAGGGGTATTAAGAAAGCCAAGCGAATTGCTGCAACAATAAATTCGTAACCCTCTCCATAACGAAGTCCTGTGGCCGTTCTAACACCTCGGAGAACCCTTCTATTTCCATTTTTTCTTTTCTTACCACAAATTCAATTTATAAACGAGTATCTCCTTTCCCTGTATTTTTTCCAGAAAGAATAAACGAGTGTTTCTGCACCATCCGTGGGGGCTCTGTGTTGGTCAAACCCAGCCATGCTCATTCCATACTCAACCAATAGCTATACTGACACTCACTATGCCACCGCCTCGAAGGGAGCTTATACCTGCATGTTCATGGACATTAATTTGTATCATTAAGTGTCAAGAACAACCACTCAGCCTCAAATCCCCAAATCTTCTGAAAACTTGTTCCACTTTTTTCCTCATTTACTTCTCATAGTAACCCTCCTTTATATGTGCAGGCAGCCAATTCAACATAATAATGAGCATTTTACTCTTTCAACTGATCCACTTGTGCCTTCCTGACCTAGATGCTTCCCTCCAACCAATCTAAACATTGCCAAATAGAATTTTCCAAAGAGGCAAGAGTTTGAGTGTTTCCTTTGCACTTTATTAGTAAAAAGAGCAGTAATTACAGATATTTTGTGACTCGCGGCCTCATCAGAGTAACTAATGCTGGACGAAACACTATTTTTGTTATGCCCTTTTAATATTAGGTAAAACTTTCTTTGTGTGCAAGTAGAAGCCTCAAAAATATTTTTCTAAGAAAAATTAACTTAAAAATAAAATATTCATTGAATATATATATATATATATATATATATATATATATATATATATATATATATATATGAATGCAATAAAACACATTGAAAGAGAAAACGGAAATTTTTTTTTTTCTTACAGCAATATTTATTACCATTTTTCGAAAAAATCCGTGCAGGGAAACGATTCGAACCATGGACACTGAGGCAGCGAGCGGTTTATTGCATTCATCTTTATCATTCTCTCGCGCTACTTTGAGAGATAATATATATATATATATATATATATATATATATAGAATCTTGGTGTTAACAGTTAAAAAATAATGATGTATTCTGACTTGTAAATTTAATTTTATCACCTAAACTCTTCCTGACATTTTCTGCCTACAAGCTTTCTAATTTAGTTCCCGTCTTCCTTATTTCACAAGTACGATAGAAAAATCAGTAACACACCTTCATTAATAGCTCTATGTGTATATATTTTACCTTTTGCATTGGAAGAATCCATCATATTTTACAAAAGAGTAATTTGGGCGTTTTTCTTCGTTTCTTAACTATCCATTATAATCAGTTCATAAATCTTCCCAAAGTGCTCTCTTTAATGATAAACAAATTAATCTTTCCCATTGGCCTTATTGACGTCTAAATTCTTGACTATATTGTACAATTCCTGTTTCTATTTGTTAATTTTGACATCAAATCTCATTATTAGATCAAACGATTTTACTGTTTGCATTTCAATTTATGGGAATGAAAAAAAAACAGGAAAAAATAATTTCTTAGTGTAATCTCTAATAGTTCAATTTATCCCTGATTTAATAATACGTTGGGAACAGAAAACATCTGAAAGCCAAATGGCAAAATTCAAAGGGGAACAAGAGAGAAACAATCAAGGTGGATTTGCAATAAATTAAACTAGAAATCAAAAAATGCTCTTAGTGATTTTTAATCCACCAGGTGTGCCAAATTAGAGTAATGAATAACCGAGCGATTGCAAGGATCATTTGGTACGCTTTAACTTATTCCGTCGAGGGATCTCCAATCATCGAAGTGAAATATGGATGAATATTTATTTGCTGCTGGATTTCTTCCTCACTTTAATTACAAAGCACTTCCCCTTTCATCCCCAACTAGTATATACGCGTAAATCAGTAGTGAGAAGAAACTGTTCTTTAAGAATTAAATTAATTAAAATAGGGAGAGTAATGATTTAAATTCTATTTATACCAGGTCATACTCTCACGCCAGCAGGGCTATCTAAAATTATGATGAAACTTTACAAGATCTAAGCCGTGTTTTTGTATTATAAACAATATAAACGGGGTATATAGGCACTGTAGTCGTCACATATGGTTTCATTTTGCCGTGGAAAGTACATACTTTTAAGATATGGTCAAAATGAAATTAAAATAAGTCCACTTTGCTTTCTCTTAGTTTGTAAAAAATTCCTACTTTCAAACATTAGCAACACTGATTTCGACCTTGTTTCAAACATTGGCAACGTTTGTGTAGCTCATGGCCTTATTTTAAAATTAAGGAATTGCAACGAATGTGGGAAAGAGGCTTGGCTTGTTTATAATGTTAAAAGGTGAAGATGTGAGAGTTATATTTCCATGGGAAAGCAAATAGGGCAAAAGTGTGTTTGGTCACAACTATTTTTCATTTTTGACAGTCTCCACTTTGATATGTTTAGACTTTTGAACTTTGTAAGTTTTTACCTTCGGAAATGTTTTTCTTACCCACTCGTGTGGGCTAAATTCAATCTTAGCACAACGACAATAAGTGATTCGGTTAGTTTTGGCCGTGAGGTGATGATTGCATTGTGCATTAAAACAGTGAGAAGATTGGGAGCCCAGATTATATGACAAACGTAAATTTGGGCGCTGTAAGTACAAGGTAGGGAGGTTGGTAGAAGTCTAGTGGGTGTTTGAGGGGATTGCCAACAAATTTGGCAATGCTTTATGGTTTCAGTTCGAAGAAAGATCCACGGCATCTTTAATAACTATCATAAAGGATAAGATTTTTCCCGGAACTAACATAATTTCTGATTGTTGGACGGCATATGATTGTCTTTCAAACGAAGGCTTTATTCACATGACTGTAAACCATTTGATCAATTTCGTCTATCTGGAGTCTCTGCACACACGAATACAGTGAGAGGCTGTGTTTTACGACTAAAAGAAATGTTCCTGTCTGAGGAGGCCGTAAAATGTTTTTTTTTATGTATTTTCATTCGAGCCTAATACCATACTTTCGAATTGTTAGTGCTACTAAGTATAACTGAGTGCAACTTTAATGTTTTCAGGTGCGACTTTGCAGCCGGATCTAGTGCGACTGCGACTTGGCGACTCAATATTTGTCCCCCGCCAGTGCCACTTGCGACTTTGCAACTTTGACTCCGCTAAATTACAAAGCATACTTTAGTGCGATAACAGAAATATGCTTTTCTAAGGCAGAAAAACACATATAAAACAGCCGTGGCAATTTCTTTGTTGCAGCAAAAGTCGCGGATAATTAACAGTGTGACTTTCGACTTTGCGACTTCGAAATTCATAGGGTGGCAAAGTCGCAAGGTCGCAAAGTCGCACTCGTTGCCGCAACGCCCAGCTCTGCTAGTAGGTGATCAAAGATAGCGGAAGTCGTGGGAGTGCCTCCCCCCCAATTAAAGGAGTTGTATTGAGGTAGAAAACCCCATTTTGAATTAATTACCCTAGGGTTGAAACTCAATGCAGTTGCCAGACGTCGTCATTCGCTCCAATCGTCATTGTTTTTAAGCATTGCTCTACCCCGAAATGTCGTCAGATGTTGGAATGATGCGTTAGTTTAGGACTCGTTAAGTTAGGTTTTATTAAAAACAGTCCTTATGGTGTTTTTAGTCACTTTAGTAATCATTTATGGTTTTGTTCTGGCGCGGAAAGCACTTAAAGATAGTATCACTGTTAATAGAGTCATACTCAGAGTGATAGTATCTTAAAAATAATTGCTTTTCGCACCTAACCAAGGCGGACATGACGACTACAATGGTTAAAAGCATCATTAGTATTGTTTTAAATACTCACAAAACGGCGCTCTTATAAAGTTCCACCCATTAATATTATTCTTTTAAAACCTTTTCCTCGGTAAATTTCACTATTATTATTTTATTAGATCTTCCAGCTTGCACATTTGATCCATAAACTTTAAGAATTTCATAGATGGATTAGAAAATATGGAAGCAAGAGAGTATTCAAGATGACTTTTAACCTACGTTTAACGTATCTAAGCTAAGATCTTCCCGTCTAAATATTTGGAAGTTTCTAACATGACCTGTTCAAATTCATTGTTGCATTGTCCAATGAATTAACGGAAAAGTAATAGAAAAAACATTGGTTTATATCTATTTTTTAAGAAAGAAAAATCTATTTTAAAATAAATACAATTTTCATCGGACTTAAATGCATCTCTTTAGTGCGTGAGTTTGTTCGCATGGAATTTTTTCCTAGTGTCCTGATACGTGCTCGTAAACCTCTCACGAACTTGCTCCATCAGCCTATCCAGGCAGAGCTTAACCCCAAACCTCTCATGATTTATTTTCATTAGACTAACGCCGTCAGTGCTTTAACCAAAACCTCTTATGATATTGCTGCATTAGTCTATCTCGGCATTGTTTAACCTAAGAATCTCTTCTGATCTTTCTCTATCAGACTAACCGAGGCATTGACTCAAAAGCTTTTTGCTGTTGTTCACTCAGACTAAGCCCCGCAGTGCCTCACTCTAACCTCTCCTGATCTTGCTCTCTCAGACTAAGGCCGGCAATGATTCACCGAAAACTCAGGATTTTACTCCATTGGGCTAACCCTGGCAGTGCTTCACCCAAAACTTCGCATGAATTTGCTCCATCAGATAAACCTTTGCAGGTTTCCACCGTAAACCTTTCATGAACTTGCTCTATCAGACTAACTCTGAGAGTGCTACACCTAAACTTATCCATGATCTTGCTTCATTAGACTAACCCTAGCAGTGCTTTGCCCAAAGCCTCTCATGATCTTACTCCATCAGACTAACCTCGGCTGTGCTTCACCCAGTACCTCTCCTGATCTTACTTCAACAGACTAACCCAGGCAAGTGAGCTCAACTTACTACTTTTGAATGAGCCTCTGATTTCCTATGAATCACTTCCTGAAGGTCTCAAATGACGAACTTTGCCATTTGGCCTTACAACCTTTAATCATTTTCACTATTTTTTTTATTTCTGCATCTTCGTGTTTACTCTATTTTCACTTTTTAAATTTTCGCCTTTTATGACGGTTTATTATTGAACTTTTTACAACTATCTCTTTTTATTTTTGGCTATCTAACTCTTTTTTCTCCCTCTTTTCTCCATCTGTCTCTGCTCCTTTCTTTATTGCTTTCTCTATATATCTTTACCTCTTTTTATCTCTCTCTATCTAGCTTTCAGTTTGTAAATAACTTATTTAAACTTCAGAAAAACTTCAGGACGGACAAAATTTATTTTACTGAATGAGTGGAGATCATTGTTTCACGATCGGGACAAGGCAGTGGATGTGGTGTACTTAGACTTTCAGAAAGCCTTTGATAAGGTACCACACCGCCGCCTTCTCCGGGAAATGCGAGCGCTGGGCATAGACGGAAAAGTAGCCGGCTGGATCGAGAGCTGGCTAAGTGGCAGACGGCAACGGGTGGTGGTGAATGGACAGGCTTCTAAATGGGTGCCCGTTACTAGCAGGGTGCCTCAAGGTTCTGTCCTGGGACCACTACTCTTTATTATTTACGTCAACGACATGGACGGTGACATGGTTGCCTAAGATTTCTGAATTTGCCGACGATACCAAGCTAAGTAGGAACGTTGCAAAGGATGGAAATACTGCCCGCCTGCAGGAAGATCTTGGGAAGATTTTGGAGTGGTCAGACACGTGGCAAATTCCTTTTAACGTGGGGAAATGCAAAGTAATGCATATCGGCCACAGAAACCCCCAATCTCAGTATATCCTAAAGGGCACTGCTCCTGAATCCAGTGACACTGAGAAGGACTTGGGTGTAACTATTACTAGTGACCTCAAGTTCTCGAAACAGTGCATCGAGGCAGAGAAGAAAGCCCAAAGGATGTTAGGCTACATAAAGCTCCAGTTTGGATAACGTAACAAAGAGATAGTACTTTGTCTGTACAACTCCCTCGTTCGGCCGCAACTGGAGTATGCCGTACAATTTTGGGAACGCGCAATCATGGCTTCAAACTTGAACTAAAGCGTTACAACCACAATCTGTGCGGAAATCTTTTTACCTACAGTATCTGCGGTAAGTGGAACGCACTTCCAGTGGAAGTTGTCCACAGTGAATCTGTTGACCAGTTCAAGTCAAGACTAGACAAAGTCTTGAAAAGCCGCCGTTCAGGTACGCAAAACAATTGAGCAGCCATGTGCTTTTTCGATTGCTAGTTTAAAGGTACCCTCTTGGAATGGACCGTAAGGTCTCCTAGGGTACTTACTTTCCTTGTTACTCCTTGTTAATTCTTCTCAAAATAAAAGTACTTTGTAATGTAAGGATTAATTAAACTTATCTATCATTTTTTTGTGTTTTCAAGTTTTTCATTTAAAAGATTTAATTTAAGAAAGTCATTAAAGAAAAACCTTAGAACCATTCACTTATATTATTCATAATTCCACAAGGAAATTGATCTGCCTTGCTCAAATTTCCTAATAGTTGAAATTAGCTCTCAAAATGACTGTGCCATAATTCCAGGCCCTTTATTCATAATTGGTTAAATTAGAAAAAGTTACACTAGCAATTCTGCCGCTGAAGTTTGAACTAATATAGATTTGGGTCAGTTCTAGGCAATGTGTTTACTTATAGATCGTAATATTCCTTCGTTTAACATTTGAATAAGGATGATATCTGCACTGAATTGCATACAAAGATTTAATTTCTCTTAAAGACTTTTTTCGAGCATATCCTTATTCCAGTACATAAAGTACATTAATTTGCAATCAAATGTCTTCTCACCATTAAACTAGAATACCATACCAATTTAGACTTAACACCTTTAGTCCTAGATATTGATAGTGACTTAACTTGCTTAAGCTTCATTTTTACTTGCACTGATTGTTATCCTCTCAAAAAGTTTGTTATGACCTGATTTAATAACTTTTTAATTCATAACCAAATATAGCTTATAGCAAATTAATTTGTATCCACAATAAATATAGCTAGTAATAAAATGATGAAATATTTTATTTTAATAAAACAACGAAGAAAACTTAACTAAAGTATTCTTAACAGAGTTTCATAAAGAAAGTGGGGGAAAATGAGATAATGATATTGGGGTCAAAGTACATAAACAAAGTAACTGAAAGAAGAGACTAGAGGCTAGTGATCTGCTAGGAATTGGAAGGGCACTCAGTTTTTCCGAACTCCGCAGCCAAACATGTCCCTTTGTTGTAGTTGAAATTAATATGACATGAGTTGTATGCTGGCCAAAAGGCAGAAAGAAGTGTAATGCATATGGAGAATAGTAGAGACATTGTATTATACAACAAATGATAATTTAACGAATAATTGCCGTCGTAGTTGGAGCTATATACAATTATTAGTAACAAAAGCCTCCGCAATCTACCACGAATAATAACAGCAAACTGCTTTCAATCTAACCATAATTTGCTCCAGGCCATTAGCCAATTTCTGAATGTGCAATGCTGCATAAAATTTCTTTCCATAGCTATTTCACGCAGAGTACACTCCACAAGAGGTGAATGCTAACAGCTGATCGCAAAAGATAGTGTGTGTGGCAAATCCTCGACATTTAAGTACGTAAAACATGTAATCTGGTCGGATGAGTGTTCATTTTGCTTTTATTTCTATGATAGCAATGAAGTTTTCGTTAAAGTCTGCGTTCGTTAGTTTTATCCTAGGAGCCAAACAATGATTTGGAAATGTTTGGGAATTGCTTCCTATCTGCCGCTGATTGAACGAGTATTGCAATATCAACAGGATCGGTCCATGGATGTGGCATCTTTGAGTTGACCACAAAATGGATATTCTGTTGGTCAGTATATGTGGCCTCCGTACGTCTCCTCAATGAGGTCCAAAGAAAGGGGTCCACAAGACCCGCAATAAGGTGATGGAGTGTAGTTTCATGCTTATTCAGAATTAGGTAAATCGACAAGAATATATTTCTTGCCATCTTGGTTGTTTTTAAGTATATTGGTTTTGTTGAAAGTTATATTAGACGATAGAAGAATGATATTATTTGAATAGAATTAATCCGTGCCTTGTGTAGGGATTTATCTGATTTTTATATTTGAAAAAATGGTTCGTTTATAATGTTTCGTGAAAAATAAAGCGTATGTAGTTTAGAGAAGTGTGCATGTAGTTTATTAAGTTTTGTTTAGGGAAGGGGTAAAATGTTATTGTACTGGAGTCGGTATTTGTCTGCTGGAAGGTTTTTTTTTCTTTCTAGGTGATGATTTAATTATAAGGCAGTTTCTGAGATGGAATTGACTTAGTGTTTTACAAAATTGTTGTTTTACTATCATATTTAGTTGTGCTCCAATTCGTAGTAATCTGGTATTTGCATATATAGTTGTGAGATAAGAGAAGTTTATTTGCAACCTGAGTCAATTTTGAGTGTTTTGTTTGTATAGTTTGAGCATGAGCTTGTCTGAAATGTTTTAGGATGGTGGTGGATGCCATGTTAGTGCTGTGTAATTGATGGAGATGAAGGTGAATTGTTTGTATAGTGTGTTAAGCTATTTCTTAACTTTTTCGAAAGTGATGTTTGTTAGTAATTTTAGGGTCAAGATTCTTGATGACAGTGTGATGTTAGTGTAAGGCGAAGTTCATGTGAATGAGGAACTTGATTCCAAGTTGGAGGGGCGTTTTGTTTAAGGGCAGGAGTTGTTCATTCAGTATAATTCTTGGCTAATTGTTTTGGGGAAATCGAGTGTAATTAGAGTCACTGATTAATTTTAGGGCAAAGGCTCTCATTCAGTTTTATGCAATCATTGTTCTACTCTTTATAGATTGTTGTACTGTTCTAGCTGATATGTTGGCTTTGGAGTGCTGTGCTGTTATCTAGCTGCCATCTGCATAGGTGACTGTTTGGAGGATTGTGATTGCTAAATGACAAGAGTGATTAAATTGTAACACTTACGATCGTGTGCATTATTCATACTTTGTCTGACAAAGATTATGTTTTTTTAAGACCTTTTGTCATTAGTTAGTTAGGTTCAATTTTTTTTTGTGCAAACAGGTTTTCTCTTGTTAATAGATTTTGTTTATGTCGATTTTTGTGTGGATTATACGTGAGGGAGTTGAAAGAATTCCTCGAAACTATTGAATGTACTATGTGAGTTAGGTTAGGAGAGTTACGGTGCAGTGATCATTTTTGAATTCGTGTTGAGTTTATTAATACGCGTATGTTTTGAAACATAGTTCGTTTCACCCTGGAACCGTCGTAGTGTACACGCCATATCCCCATTATTTGAAGTCGGTGGGGCTTTATCAGGTGCTGTGTCTATCCTAACGGCCGAGATGGTTGTAATACACCGCTAGTTATTGGAAATAACTCACGCGCCCGGCTTAGAAACCGAAACGGGATTTTGAGCGATACAGAAATCGCCCTGACTGTTCTCCGGGATTTGGATTCGCCAGACCATCTTGTTTGCTGTATCCGTTCATTCACGGCTACTCCAAGCCACGTAGATCTCAGGATTTTTTTTTTTTTTTGAAAGGGGGGGGGGCAGGATATGAAGGGATTGTGGAAATGAGCGTAACGACGAGGGGACCAAAGAGTCCGCGAGGACCGGGCAAACAGACTAGCATTTTTCTCTTAGAAACACTGAGTATATCGCAAAATCATGTCAGCTCTTTGAGTTGCCTGGCAAAGAAGAGTTGAGACGGCCGATGGGAACCTAAAGTTGATTTTATGTGCCGAGACTGCTGCCTTCGACCTCCTCTTTTTCTGCGCTAATATGGGAGCTTAGGCTTTGTTTATGCGAGTGTTTTATTTATATATACTTTTGTCTTGTCTATGTGTGGAGGGAGAGCTTGTGTTTCATAAGTACGTTGCAGTGTCGTTTGAAAAAGCGATTTGGTTTTGAGAGCAATCAGTTTCTTTTGTGGCTGGACGAGGTTGAGATGTATGTATTTTCCTTAGAGTTAAATTGGGTGAGTTTTGTCTTCTATTGTGCTTATTTATTTTTATAGTTCTCAGAATTTTTTTATATTAAGTTTCTGATCCAATTATTAGTGTATTGGATTTTCGGAGTAGGTACTCTGACTTTTTAGTTTGTTCCTTTCTTTTATGAAGTTTGTGATTAAATTTGTGAAGTTTACTTTGTGTTTTCCTTGCTTATGGTAGATGTATTTTTTATTGGCCTCCTTAATTATTTTGCTTTGTCTCAAGAAGGGTAAATGTTAGTAGAGAATCGAATTTTCCTTCTTTTATGTAGTAAGTGTTGCTTGTCCAGTTTTCTGTTTTCACAATGTCGGTCGGTCGGTCGGTCGGTCCTCATTTTGCTTTTTATGGTTTTGATAATAACACTGTAACTATTTAGCCGATTCTAACGTAATATGATACCCTTATGTTGTTTTACATTCTCTTTCGAATGATATAATTGTCAAGATCCTCCCACGGGTAACTCGGGAATTATTAAAAGTTTCAAAGGTCGTACGGTCATAAATCATGATAAGTAAGAGCCCGCGACTTTGGTCAGCAGTTCTTGTTATGAATACTGCATGATATTTATGGGTGTTGTTTCAGGCCTTTGTTTAGTTATTATGAGAAAGGGGAGGAGTTTTTGTCTAATATTTATTTGTTTCTTGAATGAATCCTAAATAAAGGTTGTATTTGCGCAAGACGTTAAATAATTCGGAATAATTATTGTAAACTAAATTATGTCTTTAGGTTAGTAATTTTAAGGCATGTTATTCCAATATGTGGTCGAATAACGTTGTTTGAAAGTGTGGAATCATGTGTTATATGTCCTGATTCTAGTTTAATGCTGTGTACTAGTGTGAAGGGGGTTGACCAGTGTAAGTGTATCCAGTCCTTACATGTGTTTCATTTGAAGGATATTTGGCTCTTGTATACTATGTAGTGGCAAATGTATGGGAGTGGATTCCTGGGCTGAGTTCGATGTACCCAGTAAGTAGGTGAATAGTGGCAATGGCTGTGCCATCATCTTTCCTTAGAAAAAAAGTGAGGGTGATGGAGAGAGATGTAATAAAGTTTGCTTTGACAACCATTGGACATCCTTGAGGAGATTAGAGGATGCCCCAAGGGAAGAACTTTGAACTGGGGAGGTTGTGGCGAGGAATAAAGAGATGTCTCCGCCATCTTCGTCTTGACTGAAGAACGATGGCGTCGACCCAACTACCTGAAGCATAAATATGTCTATTGCTAGAATCCGCATTCGTAAATTTTTGTAAACAGAAAAGACAGTGATGTCCCCCGATTTTAATCTGATAGAAATAAGGTTATATTACCTGTATAAAATGGTGTAAATGAGGGTGTAAACATCCAACAACTCAAAAGACAAGTATGCAACAAATTGATTGGTAGATGAATGGAATAGTCTCAGGAGTCACGTGATATAAGAATCCTCCCTGGGGAATTTTAAGAATAGATTAGTTAGATATATAGATGAGAGTGGTAGATGAGGTTGAACTGAGTGATAGGGACAGGAGCTTTTTACTATAGGCTATTTATAAGCCTTTTCCAGACTCTTTATAGTTAGATGTTATAGTAGGAAATATATAGTAATAGTAATCATTTATTTTGGGGGGTACACATTTGACCTGGAAAAGGCATTTCAGTATTACTTATTTCAAAGATTTGCTGGAACCTTCATACTTCATTATTCATAAGCATACAACACAGGTTTCTCTTAAACCTTTTGGTTATACTCTAAAAATGTTATAAAAGTAGAAATTAATGGTTCTAATATTTAGCTAATTTAGAAATTTATGCCAAGAACAAATACAGGAAGGTTCTAAGGTCAAGCGACCTATTAAAAGCTGAAACTTTTCATATTTTCTATTGAAATTATCAATAAATAATGAATTAATTTTATTTCCTGAGTTAATGAAAGTTTTATCAAAATACTGAACGACTGTTGGATCAAATGCAATGGTTATGAATTTCCAATATTAGCACAACAGTCGAACATGTTTTTTGATATTCTTACTAAATCCTACCTAATGGGAGGCCTATGCAGATTTCTGTTGGTTGCTTTGAAAGCCGATACCGAATAAATTGATGCTTGTCACAGATTACATTTAAAAGCGTTCAGTTGCTTCCAAAAGCAATTTTTATATTTTTCGTATTTTTTGTTCATTTATATTTTCAACCTTAAAGAACCGAGCAATTTTTATTCTCGTTTTCCTTAGGATCCTATATGCTCTTTGCGGATGCGTGCATGAGTAAATTTTGGCGTGTTTGTGCTCATGTACGTGTGTACGTACGTGAGTATGTTTGTGTGCATGTAAGACTTCACGTGCATGGGAGAACATTCATCGGTGTCGGAGTACATTTAGTGTATATTGATTATGTCAACCTGAATTTAATCTGTACCCTGTCTGATGACAAACCCATACCCAAATGAAGTTTAACTTAACTCATGATGGGGCGCGATGTTTCCAGTAGGCACAATTATCTATGTAAATGCATGTGCGTGCGTAAGTAATTTATAAGGACTATATTTTTACTTTGAACACTTTAGGCAGTTTGGGAAGTAAAAATAAGAAATAATTTTTTCCTCATTTAACAACTCTGAAGAAATTGCAAATATTCTCGACGAAGAATATGCGAGTGGATGGTTTAAATGTATAAATCTACTTCAAGAAGGATAGATATTATATTCAACTTAAATTGGGACACAATGACATGTAAATAAAGGAGAAGTTATAATCTAAATCACTGTAAATAAAATGTAAGCAGAATGCAACGCCATGTAAATGAAAGAAAAGTCGGGATAAAGGTAATATAAAAAAAAGAAAAATCAGGATGTAACGCCATGAAAATTAAAGAAAAATCTGGATGAAACGCATTATAATTTAAATAGAAATCAAAATGAAATGCGATGTAAATAGAACAGAAGTCGGCTTGCAACGCCATATAAACTAAAGAAGAATCGGGAGGCAACGCCATGTATGTAAATAAGAGAAAAATTGGGTAGAGCGTCATGTAAATAAATGAAAATTCAGGATGCAACGACATTTATATTAAAGAAAAATCCTGATGCAATGCTATGTAAATACAGAGAAAAACGGGATGCAGCGCAATGTAAATAAGAGAGAAATAAGGTAGAAGGTCATGTAAATAAAAGAAATAAAATACTTAGAAAATAATAATGAAGTAGATTAAAGTGTCGTTAAATATAAGCTTCTTAAATAAATTTAATAAAATATTTATTTATCATCAGTTTCTAAAATATGACAAAGGGAGAAAAACTTAAATGATAAACAAAGTTCTCTTAAACTATGGGAGTAAGCTGTGTAGGCTTTTGATGACGGCGTGTTTACCAAGTGGAATTTGTTACCGTAGTTTTGGTACCACTCTTGGGTATCCGATAGGTTTTATGGTTCGGTTTGGCGGCTACCGGTTTTATTCTGCTGCTAGCGATTGGTATTCACAAGGAACTGACTCCAAAAGTGTGGAAAGCTCTCTCCAACATTAATTGTAGACTGAGTAAATGTGATAGGAGATTTCCTCAAAGGTAAGGGAATCATGGAGCTCAATTTAGTATTTTCAATTCGGCGAGAACTTAGAAGGTCTTCTGATGTCTCTTTTTGATTTGAGTATTCACTACTACTACTTTGTGTATAGAAAGAAAAGAGAGGGACCGCTGTATGCGATACGGCAGTCAGGTAATCAGAGAGGAGCGTTGCGGAAAACATTTACGAAAGGGACAGCGAGAGTAGATAGGTCAGTGGCTATACACCGAAGCGATGTGTTGTTGTGAGGCTGTAGGTTATGTGGTTTGACTGGACGAGGGTTGGAGGTAAGTCAGACGGGGGAGGCTGACTGCTCATCCGGAAAACGCGTTATTCATGATGCCTATTGGATTATGCGAAGAACGGTAAGGGCGGCGGGTGTTCGTGGGCCGCGGGATATCGCGGCGCCATCGCGTACCTTCTTACGTGTAGTGAGGTGTATAGTGGGTCTGTGGTGAGTTTGTCGAGTTGTTTGGTAAGTCTGGTATAAGCGTAAGTGTTGAGAGGAGCTAGTTTATTGTTGTTGTGTAGTGCCTCTATTCTCGAGTACCGCGGCAAACGGCAAGCGCGCTTTAGAGCAGAGTTCTGAATGCGCTGAGCCTTTCGCCTCCACGTGTCGCTCCCAGCTACGAGCGACAGTGGGGCGTACGTGAGAATGGGACGCACGAGTGCTTTGTATAAGGGTAGTTTTAGTTTTTTCCTCGCTGGGTAGAACCTACCCAGCGATGCGTTTGTGCGTAAGGCTCTTGCTTGTATTATGTTTTGGTGTAAGTTGAACCTGAGGGATTTGTCAAATGTTAGCCCCAGGATTTTGGTGCACTGTGTGTATGAGAGCCTTGTTGGGTTTTGGTGGATCATGTCTGGTGTGTGTGAGTAGATTTGTAGGTTGTGCATGAAATGATCTCTAGCGCCGTAGAGTGTCATCTGTGTCTTCTGAGGATTCGTGGCAATCAGCCATTTATCCTCGTAGTCTGTCTTCTCGTCTAGTATTCTTTGTGCATGGAGCTCGAATTCTTCGGGGGCTCGGCCGCTGACGAGAATGGTCTCTTCATCGGCGTAGGTCACTATGTATGTGTGGACACAGTTTTTTGGTGGGCGTGGGGTGTCATTTATAAACATAATGTATAGTGTGGGTGCCAGTACGCTTCCTTGGGGAATGCCTGAGCGTGGTGTGAAGGGTCTTGATAGGGTGTTGTTGTATCTGATGTGCGGACCGAATAACGTGGGGAAGGCAGGGCCGATGTGCTCGCAGCGGTAGCGCCGCAAGGCACCGGCCAAGTAACATCCCGCATCGTTCGTGTTGTTTGAAAGGAGTGTCGGGTGGAAAGCATTGAGGTCCCCCGCGAAGAAGATAGGTAGGTTGTGGTTTGATAGGGCCCGGATTGGGACTTCTAAGTTTAGCTGTATTCGTAGGGGTCTGTAGTGTGTGGCCACTATTATGGGGCCAGAGCTTGTGTCGATTTTGCAGGTGTGTATGGTTGTAAGTGTATTTTATTGGGGGCCCCAGATGGCCTTCACGGCACCTTGGGTTGAAGGCGACGTGGTCGCCGACACAGTTAACACAGAGGGCTGTGGTGGAGGTGCAGGACGTGTAGTGGCGCCCCACTACGCTGCACTTTGAGCAGATTAAGTCTGCTGAGCATATGCTGGTGTTGTGTCCGGTCTAGTAGCACCGGTGGCATTGTGTAGGTCTTATGTTGTGTTGTTCTACTATTTGCTGTAGGTTTGTGAGAGGGCCGCAGACCTTGATACCTTGGTCTAGCAGCACGTTTTTGGTGGTGTCGCTGGACAGTGTAATCACTGCCCAGTTCTTTGATCTGTTAAAATACAGGTCTTTGATGACCTCCTCCTTGTACTCCTGACGGAGATGTGAGCGGAGGTCCTCATTAGTAAAGGCCAACCACAAAGGGTTGGTCCTTGTTACACGGATCTGGTATCTTTTTAGGATACCGTCCGCAAGTCTTGTTTTTAGGTTGTGTGTGTTGAGTGTTGTAGTGTTCTTCTCGTGGAAGGTTAGCGCGTCCTCCTGTGAACGGAAGACGAGCTTGTGTCCTGTGCGAAGTTTAATTATGTTGGTGATCAGGGTGTCATGTGTGGAGGCTAGGTTTAATACTGTGTGGTGGTCGATTGTAGCGGGTGTTGATTCATTGGTGTGTGTAAGTATAAGGTGTGATGTGTTTGCCATTATATAATTAGACTTTTAACTTTACGTTTTTTCTTTAGTTTTGGGCGAGCTCCCGCCCCGCCGATGAGGACCCCGTGAACATGACTCGGGTGGGGTGAAGGGTGATGGATGAGTATGGACCTGGTTGGGCTCTTCAGAGGGTGTAAAAACATGGCGAAATAAATGATGACTGAAGCCAGAATCAACTGACTCTAGTCGCGGTGCCGCCCCCTCTATTGGGTTTTGGTTATTTAACAGTTACGTCCGACATCTCACAGAGACGGAAGAGTCTCCCTCTGTGGTCCTGAACGGTGGCCGCAGGGTAGGTTGTTATGCTTTTCTGCGTTTGTAACTGAATCCCAAACCAGGTTGCTTCTTCCTCTGGGTTCCGCAGCGGGGTAAGCCTCAGACCTCCTTTCCCCAGAGTTTTCAATTATGCCTTTTCTAAGTAGAACGGCATAGTTGCAACGAAGCTATATGTGTAGAGTTACGTTCACGGAGCCAGACATCACGGCGGAGCAGGGATGGGGGGGGGGTTATCACGGCATAACAGAGTAACGTGCCTGGGAAATAAAGTTATTTTTATTCGGGGGGGGGCAGGGCCAGGGGGTGACTTAATGTCCTATTTAGGTCCGGGGGTATCTGGTAGGTTGATTAAAAATCGTCTCGTCCTCGGAAATCGTTAGTGAACGGGAGTGGTCTGGAGCTGACTTTCCCTTGACTTTTCCTCCCTTGCTGGCTGAGACTTCTCTTAGGTGGTAGAGTTCACGTAGAATTTGATCTTCTTTATATGAACGGCCGGCACACACACAGTTTCTGAACATTTTACAAGAGGGAAATAATTTTTTAGACATTCGATATGACATTCTAGTTACATTAACTTACACAACCTACTCGATTATAAATCCCAACCATTGCTATTCAATAGTATAAAAAACGTTAATAAGACATTTTACTTTAATAGTTCAATATAAAAATGAGTTCCTATTCAGGGCTCTCAATAAACAAACTAACTTCATATTAGACCGCTTAATACATACAATTTGAATTCAAATAATATTACATTTGCTCAATTTACTTGTGTTAATCTATTTTACAATGTTTTATATATATATTTAATCTTATAATTGTTGCATTATTATACATAAACAATTTAATAAGATTTAATAAATTTCCTTTAACATATTTCTTTGAAAGAATTTGCCGCAATTTATTTTTAACATATTAAAATAGAAGTCTTTTGAGATTAATTTATACGAAGTTGTTTTGATTGTAATCACATATCTTAATTTGAGGACCGGGCCCCCAAATACATTATATTAATTGTTTTCTTATTAGGTTTAAGAGACATATTCGTTCCAAGGTTGCCAAATGCCACCATTTTTCTTATTTTTATATTAAAAAACACAACGTCTCTTTTGAAGCACCGATTAAACCCGATTTATATTAAATATACAGAAGAAATTGAATTGACATTTTTACCTATAGAATTTTACATGGATTTTATAATTATTGAATATTTTGGGGGGGTAATACTTCAGATTCTAGGCGCACGGTAGATGGCGCTGTTAGTCGTCTACAATTTTGGGCTACACCATATCTCTTATGACGTCAGACGGTTAGCGTCAGATGTGACAATCACTGCGTTATATTTTTTTTTCCTTTTGGGGATTTGTAACTTTTAGTCTATTATTTACTAAATATCTGCGCTCTGCTCGCTTATAGTTTTTTTCTAAGTTAGGTAAGGTTTCTTGATGTCATTTATTGTTTTTTGTTTTGTTTTCGTATTTTTTGTTTACTGCAAATGATAACAGCTTCTTACTGGCAACATCGTAGCTTATAAATAGGACTCGTTTTGCAAATGTTTTTCTTTCGTTATTGTGTTTTTGTGCTCTCCATGTGCTTCTTTGTTATTCGAATTCAGCTTTACTTTGTATAATCGCGAAAAACTTTTAGATTATTTAGAGGCGCATAAACTAATCAAGAAACCTATAAAAGTAAGAATTGTTTGTTATTAGGTTAGGTTTTTCTTCCAGTAAAAAGCTGTTGTGGAGAAAATCACCCCAGCAAATTCAACGGGACTGCTCGTGGTGGAGATATCACTGCAGGAGGACCACCCTGCGATGATCCTGAGTTTTAATCAATTGGGGGGGTCTGAGGGCGCAGCCCCCCAGTATATACTCGTATACAAAAAAATATTACGCCGATATTGTTTACATCTGACGCTACCGTCTGACGTCATAAGAGATATGCTGTAGCCCCAAATTGTAGCCGACTAACAGCGCCATCTACCGTGCGCCCCGAATCTGAAGTGTTACCTTTTTTTTATTCTAGACTTTCGTTTCTTTTTGAGATGCTCTTAAGTTCCTTTAAAAATCGGAAATAAAAAGTAATTTAGTTACTGGGAAATATAAGGAAGTAATTTAGAGAATGACAACGAATTGTAAAACATGATTAAGCTGTTTAATCTATTACGGCAAGAGATATATAGGTTATAATGCAAAAGAGTATTATTTACGATTTGGAAAAAGTGTTCTTAAAGAGCACTTATTCGGATGCCCTAACCTCAAATGTTATTTTTGGTTCAACATGAACCCATTATAAGATTTCATACAACTTCAAACTGCTCATTTTTTATTAGTCTCTAAGTGTCTTTTTCTATTCTAAGATGTTGTTCTTAAACTACAAAAATAGTCAAAAGGAGGTACAGACATGTATGGACTGAAACTCAAGACGGATATAAACAGATTTTTTGATTAGACAATTAAATGACAAATTCAATTCTCTGAATTAACAAGGTCTGCTGAGCAAAAGTCCCGTGCACTCATTTATTTTTATTTTTGTACCTTACTACCTTCAAAACTTTCAATAGTTCGCGGAATAACCTTAGAAGGACGTAGAAACTATATCATTCGAAAGAAAATATAAAACAACATAAGGATTTCAAATTTCGTTAGAATCGTTCCATACTTATGAAGTTATTGTCAAATGGTATCTCGGCTAACCTTGGGATGACTTTAGCAATTATATCATTAGAAAGAAAATGTAAAAAAAACATAAGAATTTAAATTATGTTAGCATCAGCTGAATAGTTACAATATTATCCCCACCTTCTCCCACAAAAAAAAACGGAGCCCGACCGACAAAGTAGATGTAGAGTCTCCCACGACTAAAAATTAAACTAATGTACACAGCAATTAGAACTTATTACCTGGGTTAAACCATATACAATCTTGCTTCAAAAAGAACCTAAACAGAAAGGTCATATTTTTCTTTGATAGGTTAAGATTAGCGTATACCAACTTGAGTCTCGATGACTCAAAGAAAGTAAGTAATTATTTCAAATTTGTTCACAAAATATTTTTCAAATACTAATTGTATTTATACTTCTTTTGTTTAATACAGCAAGAGGGAAACAATATGCCACCAAATTGCAATTCTGTTTGAGAAATTGACTTTGCTGTAAACAAGACAAATGAAAATTGAGCTAATTTGATTTTTTGAAATCATGAAAGGTTTCAAATGTAAGGAAACAGCATTTTATTTGAAAGCTATCAACAGAACTTGAAGCACTGCCTAGAAGCTATACTCAACTGGATTAGAAAAATCGCAAAGTTTTTCATAAAGTTATCAATACATAGAAAAATATGTATTCTTTAAAATGAGCGCATTCAAAAACAAACCTGTTAGTCATTTAAAAAGATAAATTATTATTTCAAATTAACCTGGGCGTGAGTATGCCAGTAAATCTTTGGATACCCTGGTATATTACTCTTACACATGTGTATGTATACTATCACCTTAAGAAAGGAAATACTTCTAGTACCTTTTATTTGCTTCTCTGGATTGCATAGGAAATTTAGAATCTGCAGATATTTTTTTAGGTTTTATGGCTAACTAAGAGTACTGCCTTCTAATTTAATTAATTGTAAATTTATTAATATACCAAACCTTAAATGAAAATTCATCGATCAATGCTGCAAAACTCCCAAGGAAAAGAGAATATTAATTCCAACCGCTTTCCTCTTTATTTAAAAGACTTATGTGGCCCCGATACGCAATAACAATTCGTGCGTTTCGGGCTCCTCTTGCTCTTCTTGTTTTGACTCTAGAACTAACAAGGACATAAAGTGACACAGCGAAATGAGGACATGGGAAATATGCTCTACCCTCTGGAGGATGCATGGGAAGGAATTAATTTTCAATGTTTTATTATTACCTAAGTAATTTAAATAAAACTCTGGTTAGAGAAAGTTATCGAATGATAATATTTCGTTACAGCAAAGATTGTATGAATAATTAAGACACTGGTTATATATTGTTCTGCCAGAAGTAATCCTTTCACTTATTTGCGTTGTGGAGCTATTTTGGATGAAGATGGTTATTTGGAAAATCGTATTTTTTAAAGACAATATTAAATAATTGCACTTTGATCTCCACTGTATGGGGGAAAAGGTATTGAGACTAAACAGATGCAACTAAAGGTTTTGAGCGCAGTGACCTTAGAATCTCGGCCCCGTGATTAGTTTAGAGAGAGAAAAAGAGGGGGCGGGGGGAGAAGAGCGTTAAGCCAGATGCAAAAGTGGTGGGAAGCTGTGCTTGGACGGATTTGAAGTATATTTATGTACTTTCCAGGAATACTTTGCGTCTCCTTGTGCGAAGTTTCAGACTTCTCTTTATTCGGCTCACTCACTCACGCCTGGACCATTATTTTAGCCACGCTGGGGGAACTCGACGCTTTGCTCTGCACCGGAGGAAATGTCCCCATCAATGTCCGAGACTGAACTGGAACGAAAGAGATTTGGCTTATCTCGCTCTTATTTTCTGAGTTCCAGCGAGATTAAAAGCGGGCCCATCGTTCAACCAAAATCGGTCCGAAGGAAAAAGGGAAACCATAAAAACAATTTCCTCCTTGCTTGTCTCGCGGCAAAAGCAAGAATTTGCCTGAATGTTTTTTCTGGTTGCTCTGTGTATGTGCACATAAGAGAGGAGATTGGTAAGTGGGGGGTGCCTATAGTAGAAAGATTTATTTTCAGACAAATTAAGATACCTATTTTTTAATAGACTTCCCTCACAAGTGTTATACACACCCCAGTGAATATGTATTACACATATCCCTTTTCTGTAGAAGCTAACGTCTTTTTCCTCAAATTTTAAAATTACATCATCAAATAAATTATCATCAGAAGCTAAATAGCAGCGCTGAGCTTTTTTTTCAAATTAGGAAATCTATATTAGAGTGAGCTGACTTTTGCGTTTCCCTAGAATTTTTGAACAAAAAATAAAAAGAGAATCGTAATGCTCTTTGTGTTATGTTCCCTCGTCACCCCTTCCCAACAGTCGTTTTGAATTAATTTAACTTTAAAATATAAGTTAACCATTTACTGAATTGTAGTTAATATTCTTCCCTATCTTACGAACATGAAAAGTTAATCAAAAGATTAGAATTGTGGTAATATCAAAGGTTTTTATGGACAAATACAAATGGAACTCCTAAATAGGTTTAAAGTAGTACAAAAAATATATACATATGTACGCCTGGAAATATTATGCATTACGCATTCTTCCTTTTACGGCATTTGTAATAACTGTGATTATACAATAAAATATATTTCTATTAAATCCATCACAAATTTTAACAATTGTATTGCAAAAAACATTCAAAGAATGTAATTTAATTTTCTGCCAATTACACATTTATCACGACACATAATTTACACAAGTAAGATATTTCAATGTAATTTGATTTGCCGCCCACTTAAGATTAAGTGAAGAGATATCCCTCCCTTATAATATTAAAACTGATGTATCTTCCTCTACTTTTCATTCATCTAAGAGGTTCATTAAAAAAAAAACAACGAAAGCTGTCCGAATCAATTTGTGTTGTTTTTGTGTGTGCGGTATATCATTATTAGTCTCAAATGCCAATTTGTAAACTTTTACCCTGTTTTGATCTATATTGTGAGTTTCTATTACGTAATTTTGCTTCAGACTTTAAAAGGACCTTCAACTCCCGAAAATAGAATAATTAAATCTAGTCTATCAGAACTTCATATCTGATCTCATGGAATGTTCATCTATATTATTCAGATTAATTGCCTTCTTGTCTTCAGGTTTATCATTATTTTGAACAATGTATCCTCATCACTCATCAAAACAAATATTTATACAATTTGCTTCTTCGAGAGAGCAATACTAAGGGTCATTAACAAAATAGCGGTAAAAAAAATAAATAAAAAATAAAGCAGCGTCAATTAAGCACGATTTACCATATACAAAGAGGTATTCACACGTTTTCTCCTCAACTTATCACTTGTGTATCTGACAAAAGAACTCATTGAACGAGTGAGGTTTTAATAAAAACAACTAACGCTGCATTAAGTGATTTTTTTTGTTTTTATTGAAAGAACTTTTGCGCTTTCGTTAACTTTCGACCTTTTCGATGGCGTTTGACTTGTTTGTTCTTCTAGAAGAGTGAACGTAAACAAAATGTTGAAGGTTGAAAGCGTGCTGAAAGTGCAAAACAATATATGTAAAAGCAAACACCAAAAAACAATGTAGCATTTGGGAACTTTCAATGCAGTGATCGTAAGAGTTTGTCCCTCGGTAGGGACCTACACTCGTTGAGGAATGTATGGGTTTTTAGGAGAGTGGCACCTCAATTTCTCTATTTTGATTAAATATCACAGACACTTTTATTTTTCCTTGATTAAACCACTTCTCTTACACATTTATCTTTTTAGTCTTTCTAATCAAGTTGTCATTGTGATTTCTCGCACTAGTTAACCAATTAATATATTAACCTGGTCAACAAATTTTTAAACTATCGCTTCCTCAGAGATTAAATCTTCTATTTAGTATGTATTTTTGCCGCATGGAAGTACTTTGTGTAGCTTTTTACAATCTCTAGCTGCACTTCCCCCGGGCATGAGTGCAAATTAGGGAAGGCCTGTCACGAAGTTGAGTTGAGCCCTCTAAGCATTACTTTATTTTTCTCTATAACTTTCTCCTCGACCTTTCGTCTACCTGCATTTGGTGCATGGAGGACCTTCTGATATTTTTTAGCGCTTCTCTTTTAAGCGAACACATAAATAGGCTAGTTAAAGGGGTGGCAACATAATTATCCATAAACATCTTTTCACGGTCTAAACAAGCTACGAATAAAACACTACTTTAAGATGTTTTACTCTATATGTGTTGAATGTTGTTTAGTCTAAGTTCTCGGAACTATTGCTAATGTCCTTCCTAAGAAGTGTTTTGAGTGTGAGATGCGAACTGAGTATGATAAGGGATTTCATATTGCAACAAGAGAGAAACATTTTATAATTCACTATAAATCGCCTGGAAATATAGAGTATGTGAAAGAGAGAAAGTTCATTAGGTAATAGTAATAATAGATAAATACTAAAATAAAATTATATCTACATATTTAGCTTCTTATCTAGTTTACATAATTATGGTTAAATATTTTATTTTTATCACATTATTGTTAGGTTTGAAACAAAGTTATCGCACAGCCTTTTTTTATTTATAGATTTATACAGGGCGTACGACTAGTTAATGAGTACTGGCCTAGTCTTTTCTAAACCACTATACAGTAATTGGCCGGACACCAGAAATTATATCTAAAGTTTTAAAAATTGCACATCAAATGACTATTTCTAGTGAACAGCAACATACTTCTTTAATATATGATTACACGTCCGTCCTTAACGTTGCCGCACCGCAACAGCTACCGACTGATTTAAAAAGTTTACGCATGTCTAATTCGATCACCAAGGTCAGCCAAGAAGTGGTCGACCATAAAATAAGAAGAATACCAAACGCCTTCACTTCCGCTCACTTGGTCGTAAGATAGCCTGCTACAATAAGTAGGTCAATATGGACCAGTCCATTAATAGAAAGTTTGAAGTGATAGAAGAAAAATTTTGCCATTTTTAAACTCAGTGACCTCGAATTTCCCAAGAAGAGGTTTCAAACTTAAGTCAGCAGAAATTTTTTTTAAATTTGTTGACCAGTGTTATTTAAAAATTTAGATGGTCATTCCTTTCGATAAATTAATTTATTTGTTATTTGTCTCTCGCTACTTTATTTTTGGTTGGACTAATTTTCTTTTTATTTGACTTACGTATATAGTTGTATTTTTCAACAGCCTTAGTTGTAGGGTAGTTGATAATTTTACTTGTTTCCTTTTTAAAATGTGTTACTTTTAAGACCGATTTTACACTATTTTTATCTTTTAAGAATAGATATTTGGCTAGGATTTTAAATTTTACATTTTCACTTTGCACTCACTTTTTTCCGTTTTGAATGCTCTTGAAAGAGCATTACTTGAGCCCGCAAAGAACTTGTCGAAGGGAATGTAAATTCTCGATCTATCGCAGCCTTTAAGCTCCATTTCAGATTATTGTTTAGTGTTTTATGCCTATTTTGCGACCGTCGAATGTAAATCTTTTGGGGGTTGTTGGCTGTGTTTGTCACTATGGGTAGTCCTGCATGTACAGGTAAGGTGATGTGATGTGGAATTTGAGGAAATATAGGCATCTGCTCTATATGGTGACTCGGACAGACTCCTCCTCGTTAAATAAAGACCGTTCTCGCTGCCTACTCTCTTCTTTTATCGTCTCTTTTCCGCTCTGGTGATTCCGACATCCTTTTTTTCGGTGTGTTCTTTACATCAATCGTTTCTTTTTACATTTTTTTCTCTTCCTCATCGATTAACGGCCTTTTTAGTATGCTTTCAGATAGAATGTTGGTGAATACAAAATACTTTTTTATCCTATCTTTCAGTAATAGTGTCTTTATGATATCAGAGAAGGATCCTGGGTTACCGAGGTGTCTCAGATGCGCACCCATGATGAAAGTCATTAATTCCTTACTTCCCTTCCTCACTACGAGTGTGTTTGTGGAGGCGGGGAACTATTTTTCTTTATGTAGGTTGATTTGAACTTGGCTGCGTAGGTTTTCATTTTCTTTACTGACGTTTTAGCACTGTTTTAGCGATGGTTTCCGTTCTTAGGGAGCATTTCACGGCCAGGTTGCGATGGCCCCAAGCACAGATTGCACTTGTAAATTATTCTTGCGTCTTTACAAATGTGATCTCTTCTCTTACTCCCACAGCAGCTCATATATTTTTTCTTGCAACCTATTGCGTTAAGTTGTTTAAGAGAATATTATTTTTAACGGAAGTTTATATGGGAAATACTTGGGTTCTGCCTGGCCTTTTCCGCTATCTCCGTGTGTGATAGTGCGATTTCTACAGGGGATTTTTATCTAACGAGGGTTTTTTATATTCTTAACTTCAGCCTATGGAGGTTTTCATCTTAATTCAGTAATTATTTCCTTTTCAATGTGCCCATTAAAAATTTGGTCCAATCTGCGTCTCATTATTTTTTTGTGGAGGGTGAGTTTTGAGATTAATTACCAAGAGAGCTGCTTTTGTTTTCTCCGACAGAAGTAGTTCGACATCTCTTTGCGTGTGGTCGATTGCGATGTAACTAGATAACATTTTGATTAGATGATGAGAGCCACATTTAGTTCAACTTTGCTACGATAGGGCTTAGTGTCCTTTTCCCATATTTAAAGATGGGACGCCACTATCATCTTTGTTGCTTGATTCCTTTTTACTTCCGTTTTGGAATTGAAGTTACTTGTAACTAATATTCTTTCAATTCATTTTAAAATCACTTTTTCACAGTCCACTTTTTCTTTGTATTTAATCAAGAACAATAGAATGTAGCAATAACGGATTCTAGACTAAGAATGATTATGATTTTAGCTGGAAATGCCTTTTATATAATTGTAAAGATGTGGCTGGTGAAGAAGCAACGAAGTCTCACCAATTCTCTCACAAATGGTGGAATGGGTTAAAGTCTGGCAAAGATATGGAAAGATTTTGACAAAACGTGAGGTCATTGTTGGATCGGGTAATGTAAAGGGGGAATACATTTAATTCCTGTGAATATTATAAAACATTACAAATAATTAAAATATAAAACAGGAGTAAATATATTATTTAAGATGTTGTAGTGGTCGGGAATTTCAATGTGATTTTTTAATTCAGCAGTTGTGGGAAAACCATGCCTCACAGAACTATCTTTTTTATTGTCGGTTAATTATCCCAGCATCGTCTTATCCACTGAATTCATAACGGACTTCTCGGGGATTTGTGATGAATGTATAACTGAGAGGGAAGGGCCACTGCTCTTTCAAGACTCTTTGGTGTTCCTCAATTCTAGCCAAAATTGTTTCTCCGTCTGTCACACTACTAGGAATGAAACTTGCTGTATCCTACTTAGTTGAGGAATAAATCTTGATCATTATCACTCCTTATTCTGTACTGGTTTTGAAGTGGTTTTAAACCGTTTATGTGCTAGGTCGCTATTATCTGGACGAAAAGGTCAGCCCGTTGTTTTTGATGCCATAGTTATGTGAGGGGATTTTGGCTTCCTTTCATATGTTTCTTTTCGTGGGCAACAATTTATTACTGCTGCGTTGTGATAACCTCTTCAGAAGAAAGTTTGGACCGCGATTCTTCTGTGTGTGAGTCGGTGAACACTGTAAAAATAGAAGATTCCTTTCTTGTGTGTCTTCTGGAGACTGTAGTCTTTAGATTCAGATCTAGTTTTATCGTAAATAATACATCCAGCAGGGTTAATTTAGCTTCTTCTGATTCCATTTCCATCTTAAATTGTATTGCGCGAAAGATTCTGTTAATAGCCACTATAAATATCGCATCTTCCTTTTTTTACGATCATAAACGAGTCGTCAACATACCCTATCACACAGTACCGTACCACTGCAAGTAGGCTTCTCAATTCGGTGCATTACGAGTTCCACGATGACAAAGAAATAGTTACAAAGAGTTACAAGGAAAGAGAGTACACTAGGAGACCTTACGGTCCATTCCAAGAGGGTACCTTTCGACTAGCAATCGAGTGAGCACATGGCTGCTCAATTGTTTTGCGTCCCTAAACGGCCACTTTTCAAGACTTTGTCTAGTCTTGACTTGAACTGGTCAACAGATTCACTGTTGACAACTTCCACTGGGAGTGTGTTCCACTTACCGGAGATACTGTAGGTGAAAAAGTTTCCACACAGATTGCGGTTGTAACGCTTTAGTTCATGTTTGAAGCCGTGATTGCGCGTTCTGTTCTCACTCAGTGTAAAAATATCCCGGTAGTCAACATTGCAAACCCTTGAAGTATTCTAAGAACTTCAATGAGCTGACCACGCAGTCTACGGGTTTCCAGCGAGAACAGATCTAATTCCCTTAGTCTATCCTCATAACTTTTATGTCGGATAGAGGCAATCAGTTTGGTTGCCCTAGCTTGTACGCGTTCCAACCTTTGCGATATCCTTTCGGGACGAAGGACTCCAAAATTGTATGGCATACTCCAGGTGCGGCGGAACCAGGGAGTTGTTCAGACAAAGTACTATCTCTTTGTTACGGTATCCAAACTGGCGCTTAATGTAGCCTAACATCCTTTAAGCTTTCGTCTCTGCCTCAATGCACTGTTTCGAAAACTTGAGGTCGCTAGTGATAGTTACACCCAAGTCCTCCTCAGTGTCACTCGATTCAAGAGCAGCGCCCTTAAGGATATACTGAGATTAGGGGTTTATGTGGCCGATATGCATTACTTTGCATTTCCCCACGTTAAAAGGCATTTGCCACGTGTCCAACCACTCCCCAATCTTGCCAAGATCTTTTTGCAGGCGGGCAGTATTTCCATCCTTTGCAACGTTTATACCTAGCTTGGTATCGTCGGCAAATTTTGAAATCTTGGCAACCATGTCACCGTCTATGTCGTTGACGTAGATGATGAATAGTAGTGGTCCCAGGACCGAGCCTTGAGGCACCCCGCTAGTAACAGACACCTACTTGGAAGCCTGTCCATTCACTACCACTCGTTGCCGTCTGCCACTTAGCCAGTTCTCTATCCACCCGGTTACTTTTCCGTCTATGCCCAGCGCGTGCAGTTTTTGGAGAAAGCGGCGGTGTGGTACCTTATCAAAGGCTTTCTGAAAGTCTAAGTACACCACATCCACCGCCTTGTCCCGATCGTGCTCACTGAACACGAAGTGGAAGAATTCCACAAGGTTCGTCTGGCATGACCGTTGCCTTCGGAAGCCGTGCTGGGAACTCCTCAGTAGCAGGTTTGACTCTAAATACGACGTCATTTTGTCCATCATCATGCTTTCCATGAGTTTACCGACTATCGAAGTGAGACTGATAGGTCGATAGTTCGACGGTTGGCTTCGGTCTCCTTTCTTTAAAATAGGAGTCACCTCCGCTTCACGCCAGTCTCTAGTAATGCATTTGGTCCGGATTGACATGTTAAAGATTGCGCTCAGGTGTCGTGACACTTGATCGCGCACTTCTTTCAACACTTTAGGTATAAACCCATCCGGGCCAGGTGACTTATTTGTCATTAGGTCACTGATCTTCTTTTTTATTTCCCCTTCGGTGAAGTCCATATCCTGCAGCTTTTCCCCCGAGTAGGAATCCATTGGCTGAGGGATGGGACCACACTCCTTAGTAAACACTGAAGAGAAGTAGTCGTTAAGGAGGTTAGCATTTTCTGCATCTAAGTGCTTTAATGCCCCCTCTTCATTTGTCAAAGGGCCAATAGTTCGACGGATTGGTTTACGGCTGTTCACATATCTAAAAAACTCATTGGGATTCTCTTTACAGAGTCTCACCCCTCGGAGTTTCTCAGACCGCTTAAAGCCCCTTATGCTGGACTTCACTCTCCTGGCTAGCCTTCGGTATTCGTCAAAGTCACCCGAGATCTTCGATTGCTGGTACAAATTTCTCTTCTCCTTAAGCAGTTGGCTGATTTCTCGATTAAACCACTTTGGTTGAACAAAAGACCGACGGGGACATTTCAGAGGGATGAAACGCGATTGAAGAACCATAAATGTGGTTTTCAAACTGTTCCACGAGTCTTCTACAACATCGCACACTTCTAGCCTCGCGTCAGTCAGTCCAGCACGAAGACCTGCAAAGTCTGCTCTTTTCAAATCGTGTTTCTTCGATTTACTAGTTGCAGGCCCTGCCTTCGGAACTTTGACTACAAATCTAATTAGTCGGTAGACACTGCCACCGAGCTCTTCGCTAACAAAGAGGTCTTCAACGATGTCATCCTCAGAGGTGAAAACCAAGTCGAGGATATTGTTTCCTCTCGTTGGCTCTCGCACTACTCCAGGAGTAGTGAGTTCTTGCCACAGGGTTCTCTGGTTCCCAGTTAACTTGTGTGTTGAAATCACCCATGACGATACACACTCTGTCTCCGACAAGTTCTCCTAGCAGCTGGTACAGATCTCTGTCCTTTTCAACGAGTTAGACAGGAGGTCTATAAAGCACCATGGTCCTGTATTTGGCAGGACCTATCTCTAGGTCAACACCTAGTAGTTCATGGTTGGATAAGATGTTGCAATCCGTCGAGTTGAGAGTATCCTTGACATACAACATCACACCGCCACCCTCTCTGTCTGGCCTATCTTTCAGGAAGAGCTGGTAACCGGGAATCGTGAATTTACCTTCGAAATCTCGGCTTGAGGTTTTTATCCACTACTCCGTTATGGCCACCATCTCAGGTTCCTCTGTTACTACGAGGTCACGGATCTCAAGAAACTTATTCCTGATTGACCTCGCATTGATCAGAAGAACTTTGAGGGAGTCCCCTAGTGTCGGACTCCCTACGCTCTTCCGTTTCCCGGCTTCTCTGTTTTCGTGGTCACACCCTTTTTGACGACCTCCGAGAAGGTCGTTCCAGGAGTGACCCGGGCATGCTGGCGCACGTCCGCTTTCGCTCTGTTTCGAACGCTCCTTTGGGTGCGTTCCACGACATCTTGAATTAGGTTGGCGAGAAAGGCCTTTCCTTTAAAAGAGAGATGTACCCCGTCCCTTTGGTAGAGGTCGTCTCTTGGTGTCTATCTCTTGGTGGTAAATCTTCTTTTCCTGAAGAAAACTGGTTGAATTAAGGCAAAAGTCAAAGACCGGTGGATAATGTTATTAGTGAGCCTTTAATGATAAAACTCCATCAAATCTATTACAAGTATATGTTTCTCTAGCATAAAACATTTAGCTAGACGTAAAATGAGATATAATGTATAAAAGATGACTTCTTCATTCCACAATGTCATTCTCTTGAACCTTCATGTGAACCTTTATTTCGTAAACCTGGCATAAAGCGTTTCCGTACCTCTCTCCCCTTTCTTAGCTGACACTTGCAGCCATAATTTTAGTAATTTTTGTATATCTTAGCGTATGTTTAAATGTTTGCATTTTTATTTGAGGTCAGCATAATGAGTATTAATGTTTTTTGTGGATAGTCAGTGTGAAAGTTTGATGGAATTTCACCATTTCTTTCACCCTCCGTCCATCTGAGCCTTACAGGAGAAATGTTGCCAGTTTGCATTTTTACCTTGAAGCTAATCATTGATTATCTCAATGGAGATCAAAAAAGCTAACTGCCCATTTTCTACGTTCATCTGAGGCATTTAATTTTGTATAATAGGAATTTTCATATGTGGCTATATGGAAGGTATTTTTTTATATAAAATTGAAAATATAACAAGTAAAATCCACAGTTTATATTAGTAGTGTAACACTTATTAAGACCACTAAAAGAGATCTGTGTGTAATATCAGCTAGCCTAAGATAAGGGTAACTGACTACAAACCCGGGCAGATTGAGCTCATGGGCCCTAGTAATTCCAGATCTAGGAGAAGCAGAAAGCGATGTAACCTCTATCGCCTGACGACTTCTCTGTCACCGTCTCAGCTTTGTTCGCTATGGCAGAGTATTTTTCATAATATATCCCACCCAAAACCTTCATTGTGCAGACCCGAAAAGCAAGCCGAGGCATATCTACTGCCATCATTGATCCACTCTGGCTTCTGGACTTGGAACTTTGAAGACATCGTTAATCAGGTTGTCCGTTTCTTCGAGCATGAAGCACACGAGGCGGGTTTGGAGGACAAAAGAAAATAGAAAAAAGAACCGACCATTGCCCTACCAAACCAAGAAGAGAGTTTCACCTGTAACTGCTGCGTCCGAATATGCCTGTCCCACATTGGTTTCATTTGCGTTCTTGAACCAGATATGGACAGCCCGCTTCCTAAATCTTCGTTCGTGAAACCGAGTAATCAATGCATAAATATTTCATCGATATTTTAGTGAAATATATTATTTTAGATATATTACCTGGAATATATTAACATTAATATCTTAAATTCCTAACACTAACTATATTTTAAGAACGGGATTTTTTGGATCAGTTGAATAATAATATTTTTTTTTCTCTGAATTTATATGTAGGTACAAATTGATCAAGGGCAAATGGTGAAGTTCAGAAAAAAATAAATATTACTATCAAATTTGGGGGAATTTCTTTCGAACAAAACGAATTACAAATGATGAAACAAAAAAATATATATGTTTATCGAATTTAAAGAATATAAAAAAAATTGAATTACAAATGAACTTCAGAAAATTTATTAAAATTTAGATATGGCTGTTTATATTTTTTCTGTTTTTTTCGTATATTGACAGTTTTTATCTAACTTTTCTCTAAAATAGATTTTCCATTTTAAGCTTCATCAAAAGGAAATACCTACCATCGAGAAAAAATAATATAACAAAATGAAAATATGAAATAAAAATTTAAATGAGGGAAAAAGTGAACTCTAAGAATTCTTTTTTCCGTATTTAAAAAAAAAATCCGATGCGTTTTATTAGGAGAAAGAGATAGTTTTTCGTATAATAAATCTTTTTATCCCAGATATTTCTAAGAGTTTATTGATAGATCGAAAAATTAAAGCGTAGGGATGTCTTTTTTGAAAATTCAAATCTTTTGGGGGTTATTTCTCAGAGTTGATAAAAAGAGGTGAGGATTGATTTTATGGTAAATAAAAAGAATTCAGCTAAAATATTTTTCTTGAATTTAGATCTCTAAAATATTTATAGATATCAAATAATGAATCAAAAGTAAATTATTAAGGAAAAGGTAATGGAAATATCTTGAATTTTATACCAAAATGTTGTTAGAGTGCGAGATAGGCCGTAGGCGACAGAACGAAGGTCTGTCTGCGATGCGAAGGCTCTTCCTATAAGGAAGCCACTTCTTTTGTTTATTGATGTAATATGAGATACAGAATGACTAATTATATTCTATACAAAATTGAATTTTCTTATCTCTAATACATATTGCTAATTTTATTTTGAATGTTATTTGTATTTGTTCTAAACAATTTTGAGTGGATTTTTATATCTAACTTATTTTACACTTTTCATTTGGAAAATAGAATTACATACACTATCAATGTCTATACATGTAGATAAAGATTATCTTTTATTTTGTTCTTATGTTAAAATTGCAATTACAAAAGGTACATTTCTCCAATGTCTTTACTTTAATATATATGACGCGGTTTGTGACAATATCCGCTCAGAGTTGTTTCGATCGAACGTTATTTATTTATGCTCTGGAAAAAAAGTCTTTAGCGGAAAAAAACGTTGGCATTTCAGCCAAATAGTTTGGGACAATGCAAATGATTCGTTGTTACCCTACATTAAAAAGCGAAACCAACGAGGATATCTCCGCCAGAATGTTTAAAAGAAATGATCTGAAAAGAAACTAGTTGAAATGGGGGAAGTAAAAATATGTAGTGGGGTAGGGAGGGCACGCAATCCCCCCCACTTAAGGTGCAGGAAACTAGCCTATGCTATATATACCTGACCTTAACTGGTGGAGCTATTAACCATAGTCAACCAGGCAGCTCCTGAGATGTGGATGATTGCGTGCCATTCCTACTCTAATGACTGTCTTCTACAAATGTTCTTGCATATATGTCCTCGTTGGATTACGCATTTTAATTTTAAGTAACAACACCAATCCTGAACACATTTCAACCTTTCTTGTCGCAAATCCTTTGGCTGAGATGCCTCCCGATGCATGTCGTAAAAAGGACTAAACTAGGATAGCGGGCGCTGATAATGTGAACGCTACATGCAATTTTGGTGGTAGTGAGCGGGAATTTCGGCTCCACGTTTAGGTATGTCGACTAATTCTGATCATTGGGGGAACCAAGATGGTGTGAGGAATATAAGGGGTATATGTGACGTGGAGCAAAGGAGAGTGGTAATCAGGGTATTTAAAACAGGGAGATGATTGCACAAATTCGAGGGAAAGAAGAGTTCATGTGTTGGGGGAGGTGGAGATTCGACCAAGTGTGAATCAGGAAAGTAATAGTAAACAGGGTGTGTCAGGGCTTTTAAGCTCGAGAATTATGTAGTTAAGGCTGAGATTTTTAAGTTTGAAACTGCGTGTAATTGTTGTGTGTGTACCATGTGGTGAAAAGGGTGAAGCTAAGAAAAAGAGGATAATTAAAGCTTTTGTTACACCTGAAGGAAATAAAAATACTTCGAGGGTGGTAATATTTGTGTTGAAAGTAAATTGTGTGTGTTTTACACATTCTTTCAACCTCTTATTATAGATACATCCACATGTATTGAGCAAAGTAAAACTGGAGGAGTTAAGAGTTTGTAAGGAAAGATTTGTAAAGGAAATGGCGAAGTTGAAAAAAGTGAATATGTGTGGAAGATATGTATATAGCCGCAGATCCATATGCGACTCTATATCTTCCAGACATTTTCATTTCACTTATCTTAACAATTTTGCTTTCAAGTCACAAATTACAAACGTTCTGGCGGGAATTCCCTCGTTTAATTCCGCTTCTAAGTTTTAAGTAACGACAACTTCTCTCAAGTTATTGGGCTGAAATGTCTTCGTTAGTTGTTTTTTTTTTGGCAGTCTTACAAAGATAGTAATAAATAGAGGGCCTATGACCCTATGGGCTCACGTACATTAAACATAAAAACTAAATCAAACAAACATACGTCTTCCTTATTTAACCTATACAAGTGTATGTATGTGCAATGGAAATCTAGTTTTAAATGTTTTTCTTTATGCGAGACAAATGCTGAGGTCACAGTTGGTTGTGTTTGTAATGGTTCAATCTAGGAAAAGTGTAAGATGTTTGAAAGTAAACTTTCAATATTGTTTCCTTTGGGTATTGGATATGACGATGAGACGAAAGTAAATTTAATTGAAGTAGGGTCTATTTTAAATTTGGTCTTCAAGTTCATCTCGAGTGCCCAGAGCTGTTGATCTTCAGTCTATGACAATGTTTTACAACATCGCCAGAGAGCCGTACTAATTCAATGGCCTCCTAGACCTGTGAATGAGTGTTAGGGTCTTCTCCCTCCCTTTAGGATCATTCTTTCTACTTTTTTCTCAGCCGGTCTCAAACTTTCTCTTCAACTTTTTTAATTTAACTTTTCAATCCAAAGGGCGTGCGAATATTCCCTCTCTTTTTCCTTCCGAATTCGAGCTTTCAGTTTCACCTCTATTGAATGTCGCGAGATAATTAAAAGATTAATAGAATCATTAATAAAACTAATGCATCCAGTGTATCCATCTCTGAATTTCAACTTCATAACAGAATAACTGCTGCACAATCCCTCCTTGCTCCTGTGGAAGAAATGAACGAACATATAAATCAAATATATCTCTCATTCAACATGCATGAAGTGAATGATCCTTTATTCAAGGACGAATTGTCTTCCCAATTGACGTCGAAATTGAAGTCAAGATCAAATTAAACGCTCCTCAGAGGCCAAGAAAATGGCTCTTAATGAACCTTTGAGTACGTAGTCTTTTTTCGAAATGGGCCTCTTAAACCACCTCTTAGGCAATATTCAAGCTCGCACTCTTTCCGATTTGTTTCAAAACTAGAGATCAAATAAGGGGCAAATGGTTTCGCTAGTTGTCTCTGACAATGATTTTAGCAGCATTTTGAAGCTCCATCTTAAGTTTATAGACTTTCTTCTTCCTACTTCGGTGCAAAACCTTGGATTGGGTGGCCAGTTCGGAATCTAAAGGCTCCTATCAAATTTTCATCCCCAAGATCTTGTATGTCCGAAGAAGTGACTTTTTCAATGGGTGCCTACTCATGAAGAATACCCACAAACACCATAACAAGCAAACCAAACACACGAGAAAGTGTAAGCTATTCTATTTTCTTGGTCTATGAACATATGGGCTAAATTTCCAGTCGAATCAAACTCAGCTGCAATTCGTGCTCTGAAGGCTGAATTGGCATTCTAAGATGCGTTCGATTTGAAAGATCAAATAAAGGGCGAAAATCTGTTTTATCTAAGTCTACGCTCTTCAGCACCAAAAGGTAAATAGTACGGTGTCGTAGAATGGACTGTCGACGATATACCATATATAACTATTAGTTGAGGGAACTTCTTTAATTATCTTTAGAGTGCGTGGATGTCTGGTGGGCCGATATTATGTATCTTCGATATGCTTAAGAAGTGGAACTGAGCTCAAGGATAATAATATTGATATCATTAATAAAATAGAGTTTTATTAATAATAACTATCAACAATACACAAAACGGAAAATATTGACATAAACAGAGAATGGAAAGGGTCGTGGGGGCTCGGGCTAATCCAAGGATAAAAAGATTTTAAAAGGTAAAACAAATATAAAGTTAAAGAGATGGGATGGTTTGCTAAACCATTTAAAGCACAGGATAGAATTGACAAAAGGGTTAAATACTCAAAGGTAACGTTCGGCTTACGTAATTTTATACTAGTAGTGCAGAGAAAGTCGACGTGAAGGAATTTTCGCTCCGCTGGTGAGTTCCAGCCGAAGGGGGGGAATAAAATGATCCTGACGTGGCATCTTGGGAATCAGAACCGTTTCTCGACGAACGGTTGAAGAACAATGGCTGTTCTACGTTGTTCTCTTCTGAACAACAGGGGAGGGGTAAGAACCGTCTCTTGTCTACGGGCTCAAGAACAATGGCTGTTCTAATGTTGTTCTCTTCTGAACAACAAAGGGGAAGGGTGAGAACCGTTTCTTGGCGAACGGGCTCAAAAGAACAATGGCTGTTCTACGTTGTTCTCTTCTGAACAACAGGGGAAGGGGTGAGAACCGTTTCTAGTCAACGGGCTCGAACGAACAATGGCTGTCCTAACGTTGTTCTCTTTCTGAACAACAAGGGGAAAGGGTGAGAACCGCTTCTTGGCGAACGGGCTCAAAAGAACAATGGCTGTTCTACGTTGTTCTCTTCTGAACAACAGGGGAAGGGGTGAGAACCGTTTCTGTTCAACGGGCTCGAACGAACAATGGCTGTTCTAACGTTGTTCTCTTTCTGAACAACGAGGGGGAAGCCTTGTGGACTTGGCGTCATGAAAGGCTCGAACCTTGGCACTTAAGGGATATTGTCCTCCTTCTGGACAAGTGATGGTAAATCTCGAGGTCGAGCTCTCTTGGCGCACAAAGTGAGAGAGGGTCGGGGTGATGCTTCGCGACGAAAATCTGGATCTCGAATCTGATCTTAGTGGTAAAGTTTCCATCTAAATAGTCGAGACAATCCCTCGGCGTGGGGGACAATGGAGTGGGAGCTTCGAGGGAACGCACAGCCAAGCCGGAGAACAATGCCTTATCTGCCCATAAGCCTAACTCAATCTGGCGAGGTCGGCGTATGGGGGCGAACGGGGGGAAGATAAACCTCCTTGTTTAAACATTGAGTCAGGTGGCTGCGATAAGGCGCCAAGCTTCAAAGCGAAGATGCACGTGGGAGCATCGTGGTTTTTAAATAACATGGGATAGGGGTTGAAATTAACGCGGCCTCAACCCGTTCTATCACACCCCTCCATTCCGGGGGAAGTTGTCACTTCAAAAAAGAGAGAAGGGACAACGATAGAGCTCCGTTGTGGGGAACTCGTTTTCTTGTACCAACCGTACCTTCCTGCACCTAACTAGTATTACCTCAATACATATGATATTTTGATCTTTTGATCATAATGGAAAATAACCTTTAATACAAACTTAATAAAAAAAAAGGCATGGAACAATGAAATGATATAAAATTAGTACATACGGGTAAAAAAAATAATTTATACGTAAATTAATGGGTACAAATATATACCAAAAAAAATAGACATTGAGCGTTGCAAAATTCAGACATATATATTAACTAATTATGTTACAAAAGAATCTTAATTTAAGTCGTACTAGACGGTATATACCTACATGGAGATACTAATCCTATGAATACAATTACTATACGCTATTCGGTAACGCATTCCTACTGAGTGCGTCAGCGACCTGGTTATCGGAACCTTTTATATAATTTATTTTAAATTGATACTCTTGCAAGAGTAAACTCCAGCACATGATTCGGCCGTTGGAGTGTCGCACATTCCTAATATAGGCTAACGGACGGTGGTCGGTTCCTATCTGAAATTCTTTTCCTATCAAGTACCTTTTTAATTTGTCTATGACCCAGATAATTGATAGAGCTTCCTTTTCTATAGTGGCATATCTCTTTTCGCGTGGTAATAATAGACGACTAGCATATGCAACTGGATGACTCATTCCGTCATTCTCGTATTGAAGGAGTACACCTCCAATGCCCTCGTTGGACGCGTCGGTCTTAATCCCAAAGGATTTTTCCGGGTTGGGCAACTTTAAAATAGGGGCAGAAATGAACTTACTTTTGAGCTGATTAAAATGGGAAATAGCAACATCATTCCAACGTAAACGATCAGGAAAATTATTTTTTTGAAGGGGGCTGAGGGGGGCCGAAATTGCAGCGAAATTCAGAACAAATCGCTGATAGTGAGAAGCTGATCCTAGGAACGATCTTAATTGCTTCTTTGTAATCGGGAGGGGCATGTCGGCGATTGCCTTAATCTTGTTCTCTTTGGGACCTAACTTGCTTTGTCCTATTTTGAAACCCAAATATTTTATGGTTTCGTGGGCAAAATGGCATTTGCGGGGGCCAATGGTGAGGCCATTTTCGCGCAGTCACTCGAAAAGAGCTAATAGGGTTGTTAAACGGTGACTCCATTCAAATCGTTCTTGTAGCTGACTCTTTTGATGTGGTTTCAGCTGCGCGTCACTATCCAGGTCAGAGGGTTCCAAAGACTCGCCTGGTAGGGAAGGAGGAGGGTAATCGGCATCAGGTTGGGTGCACACTATCTGTATTACATTAAGGGACTCCGCGGGGTAATCTTCTTCAAGCGCCGATGTTTCGCGCAGTTCTACGAAGGTATCTCCATGGGCGCGTTGGGGGTTCTTTTTTTCTTGGGGTCCACAGACAGTCTCCGTGTCCTTGTCTTGGGCCTAATCGCCTAAGGGTGTTAGTAATTCACACTCCTTTTGTGCCGTCCTAAAGTCCTGTTTAAGGGTCTCCGAGAAATCGGATGGTATCGGGGTTCTGATGGGGACGGGCTCCTGGGCTTCTTTCTTAGCTCGGCCTCGAGGAAGGGCGGCCTGAGACACAGGGTCGGAACTTACTTGGGGGCTCTGTCCTATAAGTACGGAACAGAATTGTATGGGTGCTGAAATGACTTCAGCCCAGCCATTATAATATTGACACTGCAGGTAACATCTAACGACGGGGAATTGGTTCGCCGGCCCAAGGTAGTCATGTACCACCGCAAATTTTTCGTGGTTAGGGTCCACTGGGGGGAGGAGTTCGTCAGGCACGATGAAACACGTACATCCTGTGTCCCTGACGAGAGTTGATACTCGGCAGCCGTTCACGCTGCCCTCCTCAAATTTCAAAGTTCCCGATGAACTTTTATCAAAAATAAAATTTACCTGGTGGCCTGACGGAGAAGGAGAAGTTTCTGCTTGGGTCTGCACCACCGGGGGAGCCAGGGTTGTATTAATCTGGTGAACTTGGTGGGCTGGTCCGCTTTCAAGCCTAGAATTTTGGGGGCAATTCCAGCTCGTGTGGTTTTCTACACCACAGGTGAAGCATATAATTGGTCGCTTCGGAGAGAGAGATGGAGGAGAAATCTTAACGGGAGGTTTGGAGTCCCGTTGTTGGTTTTAGGGAAAGAAATTTTGGGGTTTTACGGGGCTCGGAAACTTCGACGGCTTTCCTGTGAAGAGGCGCGAATCCTTCCTCTTTGCTTGTAGGTGGAATGGTGAGAAGTTCGATTCTCCTTTGGGTATAAATTATGCCTGGCGGCATAGACATCCGCTTCTTCGGTACATTCTTCAGAGGTCTGGCCAAAAATTGATCTCGCAACACGAAGTCTGTTAAGGACTCGTAGTTTGGATCAACCTTTGAGGATTCTAACCAAAATTTAAAATTCCTCTGAAGAATGTATCCGAATTGACGGAACGTCTGTCCGGGTTTAATATGACCTCCTCGAAATTCTTGTCGGTAGAAATCGGGAGTCATATTATGAGCGGCCAATAACTCAGCTTTTAAGGTGCTGTAGTTAATTGTACACTCAGATGGTAAAGATATAAAAATTCCGCGCAATTTACAATTTAACAAGGAAAGTAATCTGGCTACACCTTCAGCCTCCAGATCCATGTTATTGATTTCGAGGATCTTCTCAAAGTGGGCTAAAAATGCTCCGAAATCCTCTCCATCCTTGAAATTGGGGAGCTTTAGTGAGAGATTAGGGGGGCTTCGGAACGGGGCCTGGCGGACTGTATCTCTGCTTCAACACGAGCTAATTCAATCTGATGGTTAAGCTCAGCTTTTCTTCTCCGTTCCTCTCTTTCTTCTCGTTGAAATTCTCTTTCTTCTCGTTGTATTTCTCTTTCTCGATCTTCTCGTTGGATTTCTCTTTCTCTTTCTTCTCGTTGGATTTCTCTTTCTTCTCTTAACTTTTCTCTTTCCGTTCTTTGCTCCTCTTGAACGTACTCAATTAGTTATTTTCCGGAAAGTCCCAAAGACTCTCCTTGCGCTCTAAAGATTTCGAACTGAGTCATCTTTGCACTTGGGGGCGCAATAGTCAACCAACTAAAACTCTTTGGAACAAGAATTATGCTTCTAGAGAAATTAGCCTACCTACATATGGGCCCTGACCTATTCGTAATTGGTTTCTCGACCTAGATAACCAATGACTAAAATAACAAAAAAAAATACAAACAAATTATTATAACAGTTCCTTGAGCTACTCCAGCTTCTTAAGTTTAAAAAAAGGGATAGCAATCGTTAAAACAAAAGGGAACTACTATACTCTATTATTATAACGAATAACACTATGCTTTACTCGACTGAGACCAGTGTGTGTAAAGATATAGCGTTAAACCTTACACACCTGATACCAAATTTAAATAATATATATATATATATATATATGTCGTAGAATGGACTCTCGACGATATACCATATATGTATAACTATTCGTTGAGGGAACTTCTTTAATTATCTTTAGAGTGCGTGGATGTCTGGCGGGCCGATATTATGTATCTTTGATATGCTTAAGAAGTGGAACTGAGCTCAAGGATAATAATAATGCTATCATTAATAAAATAGAGTTTTATTAATATCAACTATCAACAATACACAAAACGGAAAATATTGACATAAACAGAGAATGAAAAGGGTCGTAGGGGCTCGGGCTAATCCGAGGATTAAAAGATTTATAAAGGTAAAACAAATATAAAGTTAAAGAGATGGGATGGTTCGCTAAACCATTTAAAGCACAGGATAGAATTTTCAAACGGGTTAAATACTCAAAGGTAACGTTTGGCTTACGTAATTTTATACTAGTGGTGCAAAGGAAGTCAACGTGAAGGAATTTTCGGTCCGCTGGCGAGTTCCAGCCGAAGGGGGGGAATAAAATGAGAACCGTTTCTCAACGAACGGCTTGAAGAACAATGGCTGTTCTACGTTGTTCTCTTCTGAACAACAGGGGGGGGGGAACTGTCTCTTGTCTACGGGCTTAAGAACAATGGCTGTTCTAACGTTGTTCTCTTTCTGAACAACGAGGGGGAAGCCTTGTGGACTTGGCGTCACGAAAGGCTCGAACCTTGGCACTCAAGGGATATTGTCCTCCTTCTGGACAAGTGATGGTGAATCTCGAGGTCGAGGTCCTTTGGTGCACAAAGTGAGAGAGGGTCGGGGTGATGTTTCGCGACGAAAATCTGGATCTCGAATCTGATCTTAGTGGTAAAGTTTCCAACTAAATAGTCAAGACACTCCTTTGGCGTGGGGGACAATGGAGTGGGAGATTCGTGGGAATGCACAGCTGATCCTGGGAACAATGCCTTATCTGTTCATAAGCCTAACTCAATCTGGCGAGGTCGGCGTATGGGGGCGAACGGGGGGAAGATAAACCTCCTTGTTTAAACATTGAGTCAGATGGCTGCGATAAGGCGCCAAGCTTCAAAGCGAAGATGCACGTGGGAGCATCGTGGTTTTTAAATAACATGGGATAGGGGTTGAAATTAACGCGGCCTCAACCCGTTCTATCACATACGGCATGTTGGGCATGATAATTTCTGGCGACCAAGTTTGGTTGGAATCCTCACGTAAGCAATAGCCAATAAAGTGATTCCGCGATACAAAGAGAAGGAATCAGGTAACCATTCCCAAATTTAACGCTTTGCTTGAAGGAACAGCTATTAGGTCCCAGTTAGAAAAGATTAATGGCCATCTAAGGAATTAAATAGACACCCTAAGGCTGGTGGATGCCAGAACACTAAACCGAACATAAGTGGTGTATTTCCTTCTGAAAAGATAAAAGGAGAAGTTCGTGGAAAACTGCTCCTTCTAATCTTCCCTAACACTCCTCAAAGCCATCAAATTCTACAATATTTGCTCACGAAAGCTTTATCTCACAAGTTAATACAATGGGGAACCACTCTATTTTTCTCCTGTCCAAAAGCTGTAGGAAGCTAAGAGTAGATTCAAACCACCTGAAAGGCATATACGAGGAGCGGTCAATAAGTTTTGCAATTCGGATATAAGGAAACAAGATATAAGGAAGGGGTGTTTTATTATTTTTCAATATAACTACCCTCGACTTCAATGCACTAGCGCCACTTGTCCATGAGTCTTAGAATTCCCGACAACCAGCAATCTCCCGACTGCTGTTCAATCTACTACAGGACTCCTAGCTGTCCCCAAACCGGCATCCACGCAGTGCAGTCTTGAGCTGAGGGCCAGATCTGGACTGTAGGGGGGATGGTTGAACTCCTCGAATCCGCACTCGCGCAGGGCAGCTTGTGCAACTCTGGCCTTGTGGACTTTGACGACGTTGAAGTCAATCATGCGGCGTGAGGTTTCTAGGGACCTAACAGCTGAGACCTTAGGCATGGCCACATTGTCATGGATGATATTGATAACACTTCTATGTGATATTCCAAGTTCTTGCTCGATTTCTTCGACCTTCCTTCTTCGATTTTCGAGGATCATCCTCTCCACACGGGCCATATTTTCCTCGTTGGTCATGTCTGACGGGCGTCCTTGACGGTGGTAATCTTCAAGGGACTTACGACAATGGCGGAATTCCCTATTCCAATCTCTTCTGCATTCTTGCCTTCCTTGGTCAAAGATTTGATCACTGCGCGGTGCTCAACCTTCTCCATTGTCGAAAAATTTGTGACTGACGATCTGCGATCAGCTATTGCTTCTTAAATAGACGAGTCAGGAGCGTACGGCTGCAGGTCCTGACTTGTCATAACTTGTAATAACACCCTTACAAACAGCCATCCCCCTTCCTTTGTTTTGCCCTACCGATTTGCAAAACTTATTGACCACTCCTCGTAAATTTGAAGCATAACTTACATAATTTAGACAAAGCATTCTAATTTAGCGACCATTCTGCTTTAAAATCCTTACCTATATTTAAATTTACAAGATTCATTCCTGATTCGAATGTGCGACTGAATATGTGTTCCACTTAGATTCAGTTAGTATCAGGAATAAGGAAGCAGGCTGAGGTACCTTGTTGGTGAGTCGAACTTTAACCAAGGAAATCACGATCCAACAAAGAGAGATTGAAGCAAGTATTAATTCCTTGTTACTCTCTCAAATTACGTTGTTTTTTGAATCCTAAACATTTGCTGCTATAATTTTAGGGATCATTCTGTACGTCAAAATAATTCTCAAGAATCTTTTTCTAGCCTTCGAAACATTACCTCTTTGCGTCGGATCATTTTCGCGCTCGTTCAAATTTTCTCAAACAAGAATGGATATAAAAAATCTAACTACTCTTCCTTGATTTAAGTGTAATTTAAGTAAAAATTTCAAAAACACAAAAACTATAAACAGGAAGGTTTATAGTTTGAATTTCAAACAGTTTTTATTCTTTAGAGATTTTCGGACAGAAAAGGTTGTTGGAATTATATTTTCTATTATATTTTCTACCCTCCTTTCTTCTATCTATCTTATTTGTCTATCTATCTTAGCCCGTCTTAAAGTTTCTTCTCGAGTACTCTGGGGTGCTGATCACTGGTTTATTAAATTGTTTTCTCAAACTTTATCAGATAGCCACAGAAACGTTTATGCCCCTTGGACCTGTGGGTGGTTGCTGGGATATTTTTACCTCCAGACGAGACTTACGAGGCTCCATCCCTCCATGTAGTTGGGGGGCGTGTGTTCCGCTTTTCTCTCAATTTAGAGAGTTTTTTTTTTAGCTCAAGACGATTCTGCAGATTGGCAGGGAGTCTCAGTCTCGAAAGAAAGGGAATCTTGAAGGAGTGGTGAAGATGAGAGGGTCGCACAACTCTCCAGGAAGAAGGGGGCTCGATAGCTTTCCTCTGAACAGGGGCTAACTCTTAACGAAGGTAGATCTGCTGGCGAGATCTTCGACGAAGTACGACGACTCGACGACGGGTTACAGGAATTGACCGTAAACAGACGGCTGTCTGAACGGAGTGAATGGCGGGCTTTCATTCTCTTCGAGAAATGGTGAGCTTCGGGTTATTTAGCCGGGTAGCTGGTCCGATAGACACCACAGGGCTTGGCGCTCCCTAGAGGATTCTTGGCGCCAGTCGGTCCAGACGGTGAAACTTGCCCCGTGATATGGGTGTAGGGTTAATGTGGCTGCGCACGGTGTTATCGCAGGGGAGGGAGGGGGGCGAGTGGCGTCCGAAAGCAAACACAGCTATGACGGGTGATCCAGCGAGGGACTGATTCTTTCTCGAACTTTCTAAAATTCTTACGATAGGCGCATGTGGTATTGAAAGAAGAGAGGAGTATTTCCAAGGGGTATACCCCCCTCCCCTATCTTTGTCCATTTATCGGAAAACAGTCACGGTGGTTCTTCGAGGGCATCCCCTCACACCCTCCTTTCGTCTGTTTACCTACTTTGTCTTTAGAATAGATGCAAATTTTTAAAGTCTGAAATTGTTAGCTTTTATCCTTGTTACTACCTGTCTATCACATTGTTTTTCGAATTTTCATAGGGCCTGTGACTGGGTGCTTGGGTCTTCTCTCGTCACCTTGAGTTGAGCCTTAACATGCACACACCTTCCATAACGCTCGGTATGAAGCGTGGGTTCCTCTTTTCCTTAATTTAAAGAGAGGCTCTTTTCACTTTTATAATTAGAATGGTTCTAAGATATATTCTGTCTATTTTCACCCTCGTCCGCTCTCAGAGAAGACTAGAAAATTTCTTCAAGATGATAGATTAGCGTAACAAGGATAAAAGCTAACAATTTCAGACTTTAAAAATTTGAAACTATTCTTAAAGCTCCCTCCTCTGACTTTGCAATTTCGACCTTCCAACTTATGTCATTTGTTTAATATTGTGTGTGTTAAGGGTAAGTCAATTAAACTCATATCTAGCAGAATGTCAAGTGATTACTTCTCATTACTCATCCTGGTAGTTCTATTTATCAACAAACATAAAACATTTCTCAAGCGCTTAGGTAACAACTTTAAACTTAAAATTTATTCAAATTGAATTCAAACAAACTTTATCCAAATTTAAAAATCATATATCTAAAACTTTTACTGAATTCATATTTTAACTTTATTTTAAGTAAAGAGGAAATCCGGGAACTAAATACTTTTTAGGATACCTCTGTAAACGTGTAAAGGGCAACAATGTTTTTTTAAACGAAAATCAATTAATTTCCGACCGTTTAGTCCTTTTCATATGTCCAATATTAAGCTACTACCAAAATTCGCACTAACATCACTTTAAATTTGAAATGATCCCTTCTGCCATCTTTATGGCTCAATTTAATATCATTTTCTCTCGAACATTTCTGAAGAGTATAGCAAGGTTCGGTTTCGCTTCCTAATGTTAAGTATCGCATAAATGACAAAGAAAGCGCTGCTTCATTCCCCCTCCTAATATTGTATTTAAGTTGCGGCAAGCGTACACTTAATGATTTACTGAACAATCAACAGAATACTTCCCCCCTATCTTTGTCCATTTATCGGGAAACAATCACCACCAACAACACCACTAGCTACAACAACAACACTTACAACAGCACCACCTACACCACTCCCACTCTTACCACTTACAAAACCCCGCATACACCACCCCCTGCTACATCACTTAAGACACTACCACCTATACCTACAACAACTACACAGAACCCACCTACACCACTACCACTTACACCAATCCCAATTACACAACTCCCACTTGCACAACCTAAATAACCCCTACATAGAGTACTGCCACCGCCACCGCCACCACCAGCACCTAAGCCCCGACCACCTACACCATCAACACCTAAACCACTACCACCACCTACACTAACACGCCCACTTCCTACACCACCACCTACGCAAGCTACACTACCCCACTACCTACACCACCTACACGACCTACACCCTAACCTACACCACCAACACCTACGCCACTACTCTATCCCTCTCCTTTTTTACTTTTATCTTATCTCCCACTCATACAAAAAGAAAAAACAAACAAAAAAAAGCCTACTTCTATCGTGTCCCTCTTTCCCTTTCTTCCTCTATCTACCTATAAGGACCTGGCAGCTACCTCATGCGTCAGAAGAGAGGCTTTGGAACCTCTATAAATAACGCCAATTGACGCTCACTGGTTGCGAGAGACGGGGACTAGAGGTGTCCTAGGCGTTGGGGCACGATGAATGGGATGAGGGTAGTGCCCCGTTAACCCCTTCCCTGGCGCGTAATTATTGACCGTTCCCAGTGCCTGTTGACGGTTGCTTATGGTTGCATTGGTCCGAGGTGACGGCCCTTTGCTCCCATGTTGGTTGCCAGGCCAATAAAAAGCCTTGGGTTGTGCTTCTAGGTGGGGCGGGATATCCATTGAACGCTACTCCGAGATCCTGGCCGTTGTGAAGGGAATAAGTAGGAGTTTAGTAAGGGGTGTGCTTCGTTGTTGTTCACCTGGTGAGTAATCGATGGCCCCTTCTGGGACAGTCAGTGCTGCTTGGTTGGGAGCCACGGCACGCCGAGGTTTGACGACTCGGTCGGACGAACAGCAGCACAGGCAAAAAAGGACCCGTTCGTCTCAAACACAACTGTGCAATATGCCAGTTAGAAAAGTGGTGCGTTGACTTTCCGGAGGACTGCTACTCAAAATGCAGCCCTGAAAGTATCTGCACTACTTGCATATTGACGCGAGAGGTGGACCAATTAAAAGACCTCTATAGAGCCTCAGAGGAGAGAGCTAAGGTCCTTGAGGGAAAGTTAGAGAAGCTCGAAGCCCTTAACGTAGCTCAGGTTCGATGCCTAGAAGAGGCGCCGCCCACTGACGTGTCGGAATCCCCTGGTAACCAAGCGGAAATTCCAGCATCATCTGAGGCTAAGCTAGCTGAGGTGAGAGAAAAGGAGAAAAAGAAGCAAGGAGAAACGAAGAAAAAAAGAAAAAGAAGAAAGTTGAAACAAAAGTAGAACCAAAAATAGAAGAAAAACAGATAAACAAGAAGAAAAAGAAAGATAAGAATTTGGAGAGTAAAGAGGAAAGAGGGAGGCCTTTTCCACAAGGGAAGACCCCGTCTTCAGAGACCAAGTGTCCGAAGGTCATCCTCATTGGTGACTCGCAAACACGGGATCTGCAGCCGCGGCTAGTGACCCGCCTTCGCACTAGCGTGAAGGTAAGCTGCCTGTCAGGACGGGGTAACCATAACATCAGAGTAGAGGCAGAAAAAGCTCAGATTTCTGAGAATTCGGTTGTTGCTCTGATGGTGAGCGGCAACGACCTCTACCTCAGAGGGGGTAAAGTTGGCCTGAGTGGTAAGACCATACAAACAGTGATGGGAGCCGTGGACGACATAGGGCTCAAAACCCGCAAACGTGTAGTGGTTGGGATGCTTCCGAGAAGAGGTCCATCCCGAACCGCTCACGAAAGAAACGTCGCAGTGAACAGAAGGTTGGCGGATCTCTGCACGGCAGGAGTCTTCTTCGTGGACCCCTATCGTACCTTTATCGGTAGAGACGACCTCTACCAAAGGGACGGGGTACATCTCTCCTTTAAAGGGAAGGCCTTTCTCGCCAACCTAATTCAAGATGTCGTGGAACGCATCCAAACGAGCGTTCGAAACAGAGTGAAAGCGGACGTGCGCCAGCATGCCCGTGTCACTCCTGGAACGACCTTCTCGGAGGTCGTCAAAAAGGGTGTGACCACAAAAACAGAGAAGCCGGGAAACGGAAGAGCGTAGGGATTACTACACTAGGGGACTCCCTCAAAGTTCTTCTGATCAATGCGAGGTCAATCAGGAATAAGTTTCTTGAGATCCGTGACCTCGTAGTAACAGAGGAACCTGAGATGGTGGCCATAACGGAGTCGTGGATAAAAACCTCAAGTCGAGATTTCGAAGGTGAATTCACGATTCCCGGTTACCAGCTCTTCCTGAAAGATAGACCAGACAGAGAGGGTGGTGGTGTGATGTTGTATGTCAAGGATACTCTCAACTCGACGGATTGCAACATCGTATTCGACCATGAACTACTAGGTGTTGACCTAGAGATAGGTCCTGCCAAATACAGGACCCTGGTGATTTATAGACCTCTTGCCCAACTCGTTGAAAAGGACAGAGATCTGTACCAGCTACTAGGAGAACTTGTCGAAGACAGAGTGTGTATCGTCATGGGTGATTTCAACACAGAAGTTGACTGGAATACCAGAGAACCCTGTGGTGAGAACGCACTACTCCTGGAGTTCGCGAACAACGAGTTCCTCACTCAATGAATGAGAGAGCCAACGAGAGGAAACAATATCCTCGACTTGGTTTTCACCTCTGAGGATGACATCGTTGAGGACCTCTCTGTTGGCGAAGAGCTCGGTGGCAGTGTCCACCGACTAATTAGGCAGGGGTTGCAACTAGTAAATCGAAGAAACTCGATTTGAAAAAAGCAGACTTTGCAGGTCTTTGTGCTGGACTGACTGACGCGAGGCTAGAAGTGTGCGATGTTGTAGAAGACTCGTGGAACAGTTTCAAAACCACATTCATGAGTCTTCAATCGCGTTTCATCCCTCTGAAATGTCCCCGTCGGTCTTCTGTTCAACCAAAGTGGTTTAATCGAGAAATCGGCCAACTGCTTAGCAAGAAGAGAACTGTGTACCAACAATCGAAGATCTCGGGTGACTTTGACGAATACCGGAGGCTAGCCAGGAAACTGAAGTCCAGCATAAGGGCGGCTAAGCGTTCTGAGGAACTCCAAGTGGCGAGACTCTGTAGAGAGAATCCCAAGGAGTTTTTGGATATGTGAACAGCCGTAAACCACTTAGTTGCAGAAAATGCTAACCAGTTTAACGACTACTTCTCTTTAGTGTTTACTAAAGAGTGTGGTCCCATCCTCCAACAAATGGATTTCTACTCGGGGGAAAAGCTGGAAAATATGGACTTCACCGAAGGGGAAATAAAAAAGAAGATCAGTGACCCAATGACGAATAAATCGCCTGGCCCGGATGGGTTTCTACCTAAAGTGTTGAAAGAAGTGCGCGATCAAGTGTCACGACACCTGAGCGCAATCTTTAACATGTCAATCCGGACCGAATGCGTTCCAGGAGACTGGCGTGAAGCGGAGGTGACTCCTATCTTCAAGAAAGGAGACCATAGCCAACCGTCGAACTACCGACCTATTAGCCTGACTTTGATAGTCGGTAAACTCATGGAAAGCATGATGGTGGACAAAATGACGTCGTATTTAGAGTCAAACCTGCTACTGAGGAGTTCCCAGCACGGCTTCCGAAGGCAACGGTCATGCCGCACCAACCTTGTGGAATTCTTCCACTTCGTCTTCAGTGAGCACGATCGGGACAAGGCGTTGGATGTGGTGCACCTAGACTTTCAGAAAGCCTTTGATAAGGTACCACACCGCCGCCTTCTCCGGAAAGTGCGAGCGCTGGGCATAGACACAAAAGTAGCCGGCTGGATCGAGAACTGGCTAAGTGGCAGACGGCAATGGGTGGTGGTGAATGGACAGGCTTCTAAGTGGGTGCCCGTTACTAGCGGGGTGCCTCAAGGTTCTGTCCTGGGACCACTACTATTCATCATCTACGTCAACTACATGGACGGTGACATGGTTGCCAAGATTTCCAAATTTGCTGACGATACCAAGCTTGGTATGAACTTTGCAAAGGATGGAAATACTGCCCGGCTGCAGGAAGATCTTGGGAAGATTGGGGAGTGGTCGGACACGTGGCAAATGCCTTTTAACGTGGGGAAATGCAAAGGAATGCATATCGGCCACCGAAACCCCCAATCTCATTATAACCTTAAGGGCACTGCTCTTGAATCGAGTGACACTGAGAAGGACTTGGGTGTAACTATCACTAGCGACCTTAAGTTTTCGAAACAGTGCATTGAGGCAGAGAAGAAAGCCCAAAGGATGTTAGGCTACATAAAGCGCCAGTTTGAATACCGTAACAAGGAAAAAGTACTTTGTCTGTACAACTCCCTCGTTTGGCGTCACCTGGAGTATGCCGTACAATTTTTGAGTCCTTCGTTTCAAAAGGACCTCGCAAAGTTGGAACGCGTACAAGCTAGGGCAACCAAACTGATTCCCTTTATCCGACATAAAAGTTATGAGGATAGACTAAGGGAATTAGATCTGTTCTCGCTGGAAACCCGTAGACTGCGTGGTCAGCTCATCGAGGTTTTCAAAATACTTCGAGGGTTCGACAATGTTGACTACCGGGATATTTTCACACTGAGTGAGAACAGAACGCGCAATCACGGCTTCAAACTTGAACTGAAGCGTTACAACCGCAATCTGTGTGGAAATTTTTTCACCTACGGTATCTGCGGTAAGTGGAACGCAATTTCAGTGAAAGTTGTCAACAGTGAATCTGTTGACCAGTTCAAGTCAAGACTAGACAAAGTCTTGAAAAGTGGCCGTTTAGGGACGCAAAACAATTGAGCAGCCATGTGCCTGCTCGATTGGTAGTCCAAAGGTACCCTCTTTGAATGGACCGTAAGGTCTCCTAGGGTACTTACTTTCCTTGTTACTCCTTGTTACCACCACCTAAGCTACCAAGACCACCACCACGACCACCTCCACCACCACGACCACCGCCACCACCGCCACCTCCACCACCACCATGACCGCCTATACCCCTACCACCAACTACACCACTTACATCACCACTACTTACCCCCCCCCCCTATTTTAGCCCGGCAATTAGTTTGTTTTGGCAATTACATCCTAGCTATTCGGTAGATACTATCAAAATATGAGGCCCATCGGTTGTTTTCCATTCCCTTTCGAATGCAATATTTGCCAAAGTCCTCCCAATGTTATCCTGGGAATTATTTGGCAATAACCTCATAACTATTCTTCGGAATCTAACGAAATTTGATAACCTTATGTTGTTTTATATTTTCTTTCTAATATTATAATTACTAAGGTCGTCGCAAGTTTAGTCCGTGCATTATTAAAAGTTTTCAAGATCATAAGCTCATAAATTAGTATAAGTGAGAGCACGTGACCTTTGGTCAGTAGACCTTGTTTTTTTTATTTTAGTTAAATATTTGAAAATGAAAAGAGAGATTTCAATCCAACTCTTGTTCTTCTTTGCTGTTTTACACAGTGTTCTGGTGGGAAAGAATGCAAAATTCGATAAATTCTTTGGTACCAGAAAATATAAGGGTGCAATCTAATGATCACCCACCTAAAACACACACGCACACACTCTCAAATTAGGGTGACTTTTGTTTACTATGAATGACCTGCAAGTGGTTCCAGTATAGATTGGGATCAAGTAAAGATAGTCCCTCCCCTTTTACCAAGTAAAGATCATCCCTCCCAAAGTTACACTAGTAAAGCTAATCCCTCCCAAGACTAAAATAAAAAAATAAGTGTTAAAAACTTCATACGAACATATTTGTTAGGAAGTTTATTTTAATACAATTAGAAATTGAAAATGTTCTAGAACTCTAGAGATTCAATTTTAATAACTTAATTTAAGCGGTATTGACTGGCAATCATATCGTAAAAATCATTGAAAACATTGTATTTATGTCTTTCAAGCCACATAAATTCCTGTAGATAAGAGTTTATCATTTATCTCTTAAATCCTAACATGCGTTTAATTCTTAATCTATGCTTATTCCAGTAGCTTTGAAATAACGATGTCATAACCTCGTATACCTGCTATTTTTCCAAGTAAAGGTCATCCCTACCCCAATTAACCAAGTAAAGTTAATCCTTCCTTTTTGTCTTAGGAGGGACTATCTTTACTTGATTCATAGATTGTTCCACCTGGCATTTAAAGAGCAGCCTATAGTCTCGACCCTAGTTATCACGTTAGTCTCAAACTAGCCTCAATCTTACCGGACTTTAATTTTGCTTGAGATCTATCCTTTAACCTTTGTATCAACTTTCTTTTCAAGCCCAAACTCATCTATCTTTCGTTGCCGTTAGGGAAATTTAAAGTCTAGTCGTCGATCAGAGGAGAGGGGTTCCCAACTTCCTCTTATCTTTGGTTTTAACATGCTCTTAGTCTTTATTCTTTTTTCTCTTCTACTGGTCTCCACCAACTTTCTGTAAATCTGGCTATCCTTTTACGCACAAGTCACGGTGGTGCGTCAGGAAACGGAAAGTGTGACCAATCGGCCCAAAAAGTTGATCTTTAATGGCGCCCAGCCACCTACCGACAATCTACCCCCCCTACACAGAATGCCACTTTTGTACGAGGGGCGGTCAATAAGTTTTGAAATTCGGATATAAGGAAACGAGATATAAGGAAAAGTGTTTTATTATTTTTCAATATAACTACCCTCAACTTCAATGCACTTGCGCCACTTGTGCCTGAGGCTTCGAATTCCTGACAACCAGAAATCTCCCGACTGCTGTCCAATCCGCTCCTGGACGGCGAGCTGGACATCTTCATCGCCCCTAAACCGGCGTTCACGCAGTGCAGCCTTGAGCTGGCGGAATAAAAGTAGTCGCTAAGGGCCAGATCTGGACTGTTTGGGGGATGGTTGAGCTCCTCGAATCCTCACTCGCGCAGGGCAGCTTGTGCAACTCTGGCCTTGTGGACTTTGACGACGTTGAAGTCGATCATGGGGCGTGAAGTTTCTAGGGACCCGACGGGCAGAGACCTTGGTCATGGCCAAATTGTCGTGGATGATGTTAGTAACACTTCCATGTGATATTCCAAGTTCTCGCTCAATTTCTTCGACCTTCACCCGTCGATTTTCGAGGATCATCCTCTTCACACGGGCCACATTGTCCTCATTGGTCACGTCTAACCGGCGTCCTGGATGGAGGTCAACTTTAAGGGACTCACGACCATGGCGGAACTCCGTATTCCAGCGAACAATGGTTGTATAGTAAGGGGCGGTGTCGGTGTACTCGGCCGATTGACTATGGCAGAGTTCACGGATGTCAATTTAGCCCTCGTCCTCGAATCGAAATCGCCGTTGTCTCCGATCGTGGGTAAAGGGGGGCATCCTTCAGCTCGTTTGCAGTGTTAGATGGGAAGTCTATTAACGCGGCTTACTAAACCGAGCCGAAGGATTATATAGACGCTCGGCGAGGTGGTATTAGATGTCTTGTTTGCCCTTCCACACACACATGCAATTTTGGCGAAATGTTGGTGACTTCTTCGGCGGCAAGTGAGATAACGTTGGCTTAAAAAGTTCGACGAACTTACATCTATGACGGAAGGCAGGAATACTGGCTGAAAGGCGGCTGTGAGAGACGGTGAAGTCTGTCTCTAAGCAAATACAGCTGGGGTGTGATAAACGGTGTGGGCTGCACTCTCGCCTTGGTTCAGCCTTGCTTTTAAACGTCTATGAGGTGATCTTGGGAGCACCTGGGTACAAAAGGGCACGTGGTCGTATTTCGACTTTATCCTGCTACACGCAATATACAAATGCAACCTGCCTCACCCCAACCTCGAATCAGCGCAATATATTCAACTGTCAGACGACATAACATACATTGTTATTAATAACTATCTCTAACCTAGAGATGTGGCCAACAAAACAAGATCAAAACAAATATCAACAAATATAAAATGATCCCAATAGGACGACAAAAAACAGCAGAAGTGCTGGTGCAAGACGAACACTACGCATATTCCAGAGTAAAAATTGGTTTAGCCAAGGCTATGTTAACGTCGCTGTTCAGTTTTAGGATGCTTTCACCACAAAACAAACAAAATATGCTTCTGGTGAGACCACTACGGCTCTACCCCGCTGTTTACCTGCATGTTTTAAGCAAGACACTGATGAGAAAATCTAAAGCGGTCGAAAATCAACAAGATTTATAAATAATGTTTCCCTTCAGGACCGGATTTCATCGATACTATTTCATAAAATTACTGATATTGAACCAATACTTATTACCCTGCACCAAAGTGCAAAAGATATATGGCAAAAGATACACCAATCCTTACCTGAAAATGTTACCAACAAATAAAACTCAAAGAAGAAGACCTACCGGATTTACACTTTAAACAAGCCTTCGCAAGTAGCCGGCTGCAGACGCGGCAGGCAATCTACCCCATTTATAAATGATACTAAAAATAAAATAAAGTAAAAATAAAGAGAGAAAAAAAATCTGCAGTCGACAAAATAAGGACCTTAAAAGTTAAAATGAATAATGGAAAAATAATCGAATAGATGACAAAAAATTGACATTTTAAAATGAAATGAATAACAAAAGGAATAATGCAGCGACAAGATCTTAACTTACAAAAGAGCTTTGTCGATAAAAGTAACAGCTTGAAAGCTAGACTCATATATTTAAGTGATCAAGGAAACAAAAGTAAAAAAGAGGCAAACAAATTAGGTTACCAAACAAGCTGGTACATTTTTTTCTCTTCCTATAAAAACCTTATTCCTCTGCTTCAGAGCATGTATTTATAGTCATGGTAGATTTGATAGAAAGAGTCTATCTTGTCAACACAGGTAAAACGCCACCACTTTACGACATGCACATGATGCGGTTGTATGCATGGGTTCAGCGAATTATTCAGGCACTAATCTCGATGAAGCCTTTAGCAAGGAGTAATGTCCTCTTGTCTTAGGACTTTCTGGTTCAAGGCTAAGAAACTTTTTCGCGAGTCTGTTTTAATACATGGTCCACGGCACTTATGTATTTGCTTTAGACAACAATATGAAAGATACCAAATTAGAATGTTTGTCAGTGCGCGCGTCTGCTCTCAAAGGTTTCATAGCCTCAGGATTATTTCGTTGTGATTTATAGGATGCAGATCAATTAATATTGGAAACATGCCGTCTTGTACACATGATTCCAAGTCCAAATCATGTTTGCAGATGGTGGGGCTCTTTTGTGCTATGCATCTATATTTACGACTGAGCAATATACTGTTCAATTATTGAATCTACGTGATGTGAGTCAAATTTTTAAAACTACGATTCACACATTACACATGGGATTATTTAGATGGACAAGTTTGAAGTATCCGTGAAACTACGGTTACCGTGAATCTAGGTGATTTTAGATAGTCTTCTGCTCGATTCATAGAAATTAAGTGTTGATGAGAACAAACAGGCTGATGACATGATCAGGTTCTCTGCACAGATTAAGCAACGGTCCAGCGTTTCGCTTTTAATTACATAGCAATAAAGATGGCAAATAAAATCTGAGAATTTATATTTATGCTATATTTCAGAGCGAATATTCCAATGGAACTATCCCCAGATATCTCAAAGGATTCCTGTAATTTTTTGCCTCTTCTGAATTGGACATCATCGTAGAACGCCTTGCCCTGGGATGTAGCACTTCTCTGAATCCTTTTGCGAAGATATTTAGTAGCCCAGATTGTAAGCTACTTTGTACGCTTTAACCTCATTTTAAAGTTTCCATCCATCTTGCATCAATTGTTTACGTGGACCTATGATCCAATACCATGATAGTATCAAGTCAATATTTGGCGTCTCTGAATCGGGCTCCCTCGCTTACACTAACTGGTGAGAAAGCTTAAGCTAAAGAAAAAGACCTATCGTTTGCAAATTTTCTTACGAGAAGAGGTGCAGTCAAATTATATAAAGAAGAGCACCATATACTAACAACCCTCTTAAAGTCGTCTGTTAGAACGTCACGGGTCATTTAATTTATTTATGAAACGAGTTCTACGAGCAGAGCGAGCAATTCTGGAGAGACGGGCTACACAACACGGAATTGGGGCTTCAAATCTAAGGATTCTTTTAGAAATGTTTCGATGGGTTATCAGACAGGAGTTTATTGGAGAATGGAGAATTCAGAGAATAGAGGTGGTTGCAACAACGTAATAATGGATTAACTCAAAGTTTACTGAATTTATCACGAAATTTACTATGGTTTGGGTCTAACACCCACAGTTTGAGGAAGATGCGAGATTCAATGAAAGTTTTAGTTGCGGCAGAACATATTGATATAATTGCAATTACGAAGGTTCTAATCGAAGGTTCTTAAATGGAGCTTATTAAAGAATTTGTTTTGCCATCACTATAGTTAATCACTCATGATAAACAATAATAAAATAATTTTTGTAATCTTTAGGCCACAAGAGCAAATGGAAAAGTAGGTAATTAATATTTTTTAAAAACTTTTACCTATAATTAGGCAAAAAAATAACGGTTACATGCGCTGACTTCGATTTCCAGGAGGTATATTTTCTCAATTTCACGGGAGATTATGCAGGAATCGACCTCTAGAATATATAATCGATAACTTTCTCTTCAAAAAGTAGACTCGCCGATTCAGGAATATTCCTAGACTTAACTCTAACTAATGAAAATAAAGTATAAAGATACACGTTGCGGCGAAACTCTTTGGAACAGTAGCTGCAATATGATTCGATTCAATCAAAATCTTCCCAAAAGTCTTCAACTCATTTAGAACTTGAAATCTTGAATATTTTATCACTTTTACGCTCACTTAAACTATTAAATTGGGATGAAATTATAAATATATTAAACGTCCATTAAAGGAATAGTGTTTTTCAACTTCAATTTTTGACTATAAATAAAGAAATAGTGCGCTATAAACTTAGTATATCTAATGATAAACTCGTCAATAAATTGTTAGGTTAAAAGTCATAATGCAAGGTAAGCTATTATATATAATTCTGACGATATTAAATGAAGATTCTGCAAATACATTTATCGTCAACGCTGAAAAGATCTTACCTAAAATATAAGAAATAATGATGTTTTATGAGCACTCGCTCATGTTACAACTGGTACCTGGAGAAGTGAAGGCCCTTTCACCCCTAGTACTCCCGGTTATCTCACCTATATGAGACTACCAGTATTTATTCCTTCTAAACATTTCTATTTTTTCTTTTATTCGGCATTTTACTGACAACCCTAAGAACACCTGTTTTCTTGGCCTGCAACTAACACAGTACACTAATTGTTTTCCACATTTCTCATTGTCTTTTGTCAGAGCCGTAAATTGGAGCCATTCATCACTCTTGGAGAGTTAACAGGTTTGGATTCTTCTCACAATTTTCTAATTATTTCTTATTTACCTTATTTGATGTGTAGTATCCTTGATAAGATTGGTCCAGTGTGCTTATTGGAGTGTGCTTATTCACTCTAAACTTCGCAGGTTGGCCTACTAGCCCTAATTCATATACTTAAACTATGTTTCAATACATTTTCACTGTCTTAACTTCACTACTTTCTTATCAGATCTCTCCCTATAAACTTTCTGAGACATAGATCACTTTGGCGTTGTGCTTTATATTCTGGCGGAAAATTTATAAAGGCATTACACCTTCAAATATTGATGTAAACAAAAAATAAAATACACTTTAAATTAAGAAAATTTAAATTTACAAAGCGCAATCATTCCCCCAAATCTAGCCAATTCACTTTAAAATATTAGGAAACGAAACTTTAAAGCAACTATCTACAATATTTAAAAGTCTTTGAATTAGAAAATAGTTTCTAATGAGTTTGAAGAGGCTAATTTAACGCGAATTTAAAAAAAAAGAAAACTGAGCCTAGAAACTTTCTCAACAATTCTCTTACTTCAACAATTTGTAAACTCTTGGAGACAATTGGTAGAAATAGGCCTGTGGAGCATTTGGGAGTAAATAACATAAATGATTCACAGCAACGTTTTCAATGAGAGGAATTATCTTTACAAATCTTATCATTTCTTTTCGCGAAACGATCAGAAGGCTTGACCAAAAATAAACTTAAAGCTTTTAATTTATCTCAAATAAACGCGCATAGATTATGAGGAAGAGAATTTGAATGGATTGAATAATGGCTGGAAAACTAAACTATGAGTAGACAGTGGTTGTTAGTGGAAATAGTTCATCATACGCATTGGTCACTTGCGATATTCCTTACTAATCTGATATCGCAATATTGTTTCTCTTAATAAATATATATATATAAATGTACTGACATAAATTTATTAGCCAAACTTTAAAAGTTTAGGCTAATCCGAAACTAGGAACTAGTAGTAAACCTTATCACAATATCTAGTCATACTTCCAATATGAATTGAAGGAAGTAGTTAAATGGTCTGAAAGGTTGCAGATGCAATTCGATGTGGGCCAGTGTAAAGTAATTCACATAGGTTATGATAACGCTCGAAGATATTAAAATATGAAAAAGCGTTTATGAATTAATCTAATTTGCTGTATACATTGCAATTATAGTCTCAATTTATGAGAAAGGATATTTTAATATTAGAACGTGTTAAGCTTCGAGCGACCAAATTAATTCCGAAACTTACAAACAGATAGATCTTAGGACGACAGACTGAGGCATCCCAATTTACTTTCAATGAAAGGTCTATCTTTACACAGCCAATCTAGAGAAGTCATTAAATACTAAAAGGGTTTATGAATGTGAATTATAAATAAATATTTGTTGTAGATAACCGAACAAACAATATAAATAAGGCTTCAAACTAGTAAATAAAAAGGTTTAGCACTGAGATAGTACAAAATAATTTCGTACAAATATTAATTTAAAATATACTTTTGCAAAAAATAGCTTTAAACTAATTCTATGTTAATATTTTCTCTTCCTTTTACTTGTTTTTCACCTCTGGGTTTACTCTTTCCCTTTATAATTCTGCAATCTTAACACTTTCACTACGATCCTCTTTCCATAAGCATTTTAACAAATAACCTTTCGCTTGTGTTGTGCTTCTAATAAAGCTAAATAAATATAACAATTCTAACAGGCATTTTTTTTTCTTACTATTTATATCTGTTCATGGTTATACATCTAATGGTTCAAAGCTCAGTTACCCTTTTTCTTAGCCAGCGATACATAGTTTTTGAGAGACGCTGACCCACCAACTTATTTGTTTCAGAGCTCGAAATGCAAACTATCAAATGGATGAATTATACTGTTTATACTAAAAGATAATTACATAAATAAAAGAACATATAAATATGTTTATTTAATTATACTTTGTTAGAATCTACAGTATTGTAAGTTGAAATTTAAACAGTTTCGATTAAAGGGTTGTTACAGTGAGGTAGAGCAGGAAAGAATCTTTGAAAGTTCCATCAGAAATATCGCATCATATGTATATCCCAACTTGCCTGGTACCTCTCAAGTATTACTTATATCTCTTAAGGAATGAGTTCTCACTGTTCTCTATTGCTATCATTACCAATGGTTTGGGAAACTAATTTAATGGGGTGAGGAGGTAGAGGACATTAATTGTCTTGTTTTAACCATCTTTCCAAAGTTAGGTATTATTTCTACTAACTCTGACTAATAGGGCTAGCTAACACAAACTTTATAATGTAAGCTTTTTTTTGCTGATTTAGGACAATTTTGATCTGTCAAATTAAAAAATCACATTGGTTCGCTCAATCATCACAACTTTTTGATTTATCGCCACATCTACTGCTTTTTTCTATTTCTAACATGCAAATATCTTTCTTATTTCTTCAAATAAACTAATTATAAATAGTTTACATGCGTCAATTAGACAAACTGTTATCTTTCTTGCAGGTGAATTGAAATGGATTCGGTCATCCATTTCTCCTACATCTACTTAGAACTCCCCGTTGTTCCTAATAGGAATCCAGTCACAAGTTTCATAAAGCTTGCCTACCATGCTTATTTTGATATAAAATTTAGTGACCAGTTTAATGTTTGGGGGCCAGACATGGCATACAAGACATGCACTGAGCACCTGCATCGTTGCACCAAGTGTAAAAACAGTTGTCTGAAGTTGGGAATTCCCATGGTTTGGAGAGAGCCGACCAAACATGGCACTAACGGCTACTTTTGCGTTATGGATTTCACTGTCGTCAACCAAAAGAACCGGAGCAGCCTCGGGTATCCTGATCTTAAATCAGCCCGTCGTCCTCTAGATCAGTGGGATAAAATTCTGGTACTTTTCTTTGGAGAACTTCCTGGCATTAGTGACGAAGATTCCTCCAGTGTTAAAGAAAATGAAGAAGTGTTTTTTTCACGACGATGCTCCTCATCTTTTGTCTCAACCCGATGTAAATGATATAGATCGCGATCCCAGTTTGTCAAAATCCTCTGCCGAGCTGTTTGCATCCAAATTGAACGAGAGAAGATTTTCTCTGACAGTGCTAGCATCACCTTCTAGCGCAACAGACATCAAGAGTACCTTCGTTTTTTTCTCTGAAGAGAAGAACTTGGTGACCTCTACACTAGCTATTGCCAAACTTTGTTATTGAATAGAAAATAATTCTCATTAAATATAAATTCCAAAATATTCTTGAAATTTGGAAAAGAGAAAAATTATCGTTTCATTGACAGGAACATTCGTAAAAAGCGAAGATACATCGTAACTGACCTTTGAAGGGGCAAGGTTTTGTGAAATTAATGCATTAACAAAGGAATAGTTATTTTTGTATACTGTATTAACCAACAGCTAATTCTAAGAGTAAATTAGCAACATATTTTTAAAGTTTGTAGGTAGAAGATTTTAGATTTATTAAAACTCTGTTAACATTTGATTCTAATTTTAGAGCTATTTTTTGCAGATGTTTCAGGGAGCATTTTAAAATTCGCAGTTTATGTACTGAAAGTATAGAGTAAATTTTGTGTACATAGTCCGTTGTATTTAGTATAACAGCTCAATTGCCTTTATCAGGTATGGTAATGATAATATTTGGATTATTAAATAGTGATCTCAACGTTTTAATATAACTGTTTCTGAATATAAGAGATTTTCTTTTTTAAATTTCCTCGTTTGCTATAAAATTTATGTGACACTTCTGAAAAGTCAGATTTAAATCTACAATAGTCGCCCTATATTGGCAATTTGCCAATGTCCTGTAAAATTTTTCTAAGCATAAATAGTAGGAGGGATATTTGATTTTTAAGTTGGGTAGCTTAAATTGGAGACAAGAGTAGATTTTTTACACTTTTACCATTGCAGAAAATGTCAGGTTTTCCAAGGCATAATTTGTGAAGTTTTGTTATGAATTTTAAATAATTATTGTGAATAACTTGAGATATCATGGGAATTTACGATAAATAAGTATATGATATCTAAAAATGAAAAATAAGTGCCTAAATGAGCTTTTAGAGCGTTCAAAATTGACCAATTAGCGTTGGCATTCACTTTCATTGTTTGGCAAATAATCCGGAGATGACTCGTAAAATTCGGAATGATATAAGGATTTCCGATAAAGCCTGAAATGGACAAAGCTGGAATACACATTACTCTATCGACAAATTTCTATTTTTCTAGAAAACTTGGGAAACGTTCGATAGTTCGTCAATCCTTCAGGTTCATATTTCCTTTAAATAGACTCATGAGAGATGTTGCTGTCCAGTCTGATCCTATGTAAATTTCGCCCAGAAGGTAAGAACATGTGATTTATTTGGCAATGAGAAACAGCGTTTCAGGCCTATAGCCATTCTTCAGGTTCTAAAATCATATAACAAGAAAAAAATACAATATGATATGATTAAATTGTTATGGTCAGTAAACTTATTAGGATAATCATATAAAATCTTGGAAAACAGAAATTTTGAAATATCTTTACAGAGTAAGAGGAAAGCAAAATAAATTTAGAGTAAAAATATAAAAGCTAAAAATTATGAACAAAAAACATGATTAAAATAACAGGTTTTAAGATCATATTTCAATAAATATATAATAATTATGCAAAATTAAAGGATCTAAGGGGTAAAAATTATATATATATATATATATATATGAAAATTAACCCACAGGAAAATAAAAAGATGAAACCAAGCACTTTCGAACTATATTTGCAAGATTATTTTTAAAGAATAGCATGAAAATAGAGAAAACAACCTTATATAGGGTACAAAGATACGAAGGGAACACCCATCACATAGTACAAACCAATGGAACAACACAATAACAAAACAAAGAAATACCAATAAAAAGATCATTAGGCAACTAATAACAGACATATGCATTCCCAAAACGATATACACACAACAACGCCGTATATATGAATGGAAATGGTGAGTGAAAAAACAAAAACATTTTAAAGGATTATCATTAGAACGAAAACATTTAGGGCTAAAAGTTAATCCACAATCAAAGTAGAGACACGTGGTGGGGGAGGCAATGCGAATGATATTACACCAATAAAGAGTGACAACAGGCTGCATTATGAGATTATTTCATTAAGTACAAGTTTTTTTAAAACAGGGTCGAGTTTAAATAAGCCTGGGGCGATATTTATATGAGGCAACAAGCCAATTAATGAACACTCGACAATATTTCTTTTTGTGAAATCAGTGGAATGATAAAGGAATTTTGCAGATATCCAGTCAATGGGGTGGTTATTTTCGGATAAATGTAAAAATAAAGCGCTTTTTAGTTTACCTCTTCTAATATTATACTTATGTTGGTAAATTTTAGTAGATAAAGATTTACCAGTTTGCCCGAGGTAAGGTAAATTTCAAATAGAACATTCTCTAGAATATACTCCACCTTTTTTCCTTGTATTATTGTGGACTAACATTTTATATAAAGTGGTTTCCTATCTAAAATTTACAGAGATTTTAAGTTGCTTAAAAATACAGGTGAAACCAAAAAATGGTTCAAAGTATGGCAATATGAGACAATTTTTATAGAACTGATAACCCACCAGTGCTTGGTTTCATCTTTTCATTTTCCTGTGGGTTAATTTTTATATTATTTATTTCCTCACGTGCCCCTTTGTGAGTTTTTTATTATATATATATATATATATATATATATATATATATATATATATATATATATATATATATATATATATATATATAACATATATATATATATATATATAAATATATATATATATATATATATATATATATATATATATATATATATATATATATATATATATATAAAGGTGGTCAACTCGGAGATGCCAAGAGGTCGGGAGTATGATTTTCGGCTAAAGTTGCAACATACTCAGCCGGAAACCATACTCCCGACATCTCGGCGTCTCCGAGTTGACCGCCTTAAGAAAAAAAACACGTTTTCAAACTTTCTTTCCTTTGACTCTTTTGCCAAAGAACTATATCGAAGCGACAAATATTCGGAAATGAAATGAAATGAAAAGAGAGGTGGTAGGCAAGAATCCCCCCTCCCTAGGTGGTGGCCAATAGGAACGTCATCTGTGCAAAATCAAAGGCTGTATTGGATAAAGATCAACCGAAGAAATTAATAATGAAATTGAGACCCAAAACACATGGGCAAAGATTAAGGAATTAATCAAGTTTAATAACCACACCCATGTATTTAAAATCACCTTCCAGACCAGTGAAATGGCAGAAAAAACAAAACGAGATGGGCTCATAGCTTTCAGCATGAGGATCCTATCGGAAAACATTGAACAGGAAAAATTCCATAATATCCAAATGTGTTTTTCCTGTTACAAACTAGAGAATCATACAAGCCATTCTTGCCCCAACAAGGACAAGAAGCAATGCTCAGAATGCTGGCAAGAGGGACATAGATTTAAAGAATGTGCCTTACTCAACGACCAAAAAGTGCCTAAATTGCAACGGCGACCACTGAATATTGGCATTGAATTGACCCAAAAGAAAGCAAATAGTAAAAAAGAAGGTACAAGAAACTCGAGCCCGTCGTACCCAGAGCTATGCGGCCGCAGCATCAATAATAAGCCAAACAGTCATAAAAAAACCTACGATGCAGCTCAACTCAGAATTGAGCTCGAAGATTCTAACATGCGTCATCCACGCACATATTGCTAACATGGGAAGCCTAGGAAGCTACGAAAGTGAACTCAATTCACTACTGCAGGCAAACCTTTCTACAATCAAAGTAACCATATAGCTGGACTCAATAAAAATACTCACTATGAGCATAGCCTTATTCATAGGACCAAAAAAGAAGAAAATCAGGCAACATCTGAGGAAGATTCAGATGATTCCGAAGAAGAGTCATCAAGCGACTCGTAACCCGAAATAGAAAAGAAAGAAGCAAAAATGAGATCTCAGAGGGCCTCCAGGAGTAAATCGACGACTCTCAGCCCACCCATAAAATAATTACCAAAGAAGAACAAGGGCATGGAAGTAATCCATGAAGAAACAAACGAAAATCCATCCCCTGTTCCTCCAACGGTCCCTAACAGGGACCTCAGACTGAAGAAGCGGTAGATTAGTCCTCATAATGCAAAGAGACAGCTTAAGAATCTTGAATATCGACACCGACAGATGGACCACAAAAAGACTTCACTACGGTAATATTTTGCAACAAATCGATGCTGATATAATACTCATTTCCGAGCACTGAGTTAACACGGATAGGGACATAATCAAGATATGGAACCATAACGTGTTGACAATGAACTATTCTCAAGAACGATACGACGGATCAGCCATTGCGATTAAGAAGGGAATCAAATTTAACCAACTCAGGAACTTGGAAGAATCCTACATCACAATAGAGTTAGAGATAAGCCTGGGGAAGATGATCGTTGCCACGGGATACCAACCCCCAAGACCCGACTATTTGCTAAACCACACTATCGTGAGTATACTCGTGCGAAGGGTCCCTACGATATTTATATTGGACCTAAAAGCACGATGTGCCGAGTCCGGGTATATTTGAAGGAACGGTATAGGCAGATGCTTGAATGCTCTCCTGGACAGGAACATCGTCCAGAGACTGGACTTCGACTTTCCGACCTTCATCATGGAAAGAAGCACCACCAAGCTGGACATCTGCTTAGCCAACTTCCTCTTACCCTTTAACTATCACATGATCCCTCAAGTGACAGTTTGTAGCGACCATATAGGGATTAATCTTCATATTAACGTTAACCCTATAATGATACGATCACATAAAAAGAAGAATTACAGCAGGTCGAATTGGGATAATTAAGAGCGAATGCTAAGAAATTACATCCCAGTGAACATCGAAGAAGCAACGTTCAAGGAAATAGATGAAGAAATGGAGGTGATCGAAGCTGACAGAGAGTAGATTCCCAAAAGTATATATTAAACGATCTCAACATACAAATGGACCGATCGTATGAAAGGGTTGAATCGTTAACTAAAAGGATTGTATCAGGTGAGCATCAACAAGGGAACATTTTTGATATAATGTATCGTATGAGAGATAAAGGAACAACTAAAAATTCTAATTTACGAACAACAAGGGAAGAAATGGAATGAACATATCAAAGAACTAGATAGCGAAGCAACACCAAAAGAATTCTGGGCGAAAAGTAGGAGAATGAGATTAAAGCCCCAGAAGAAAAAGATTGAATTAGAAGAAGTCCAAAGTGAAATTAAATCAGATGAGAAGGAAATGGAGAAGATTCTCAGGCAATGCTGAGAACAGATTTTCAGAATCAGTGAAGAAGAAAATGAAGACTTCGACATAGATTTTTAAAATCAGATTATAGACGAACTGAATGAGATCATTGAGAGGACGCATCCTAACCACCAAGTGAACAGGCAGGAATGAGAAGACAAAGAGTGACGCTAGAAGAACTAGAAAGCGCGCTCCACCCCTTTAAGCAAAAAGCTCCAGGACGGTCAGGCTTGACAAAGTTAAACTTCGTCAAAGCACCGAGATGCGTGCGGGAAGGTTTACTAAACATCTTTAATGCCTGCCTAAATGTAGGCTACTTTCCCGACGCATATAAAACGGCACAGATTATCTTTATTTACAAAACTGGAAAGCCAACGACGAGGAAGGAGAGTTATCGCCCAATATCCCTTCTGGAAATTGGGGGGAAACTCTTAGAGAAAATACTGAACAGAAAATTCGTCGAGCACTTGGAGGAAAATTCGCTCGACCATGAACAGCAATACGGCTTCAGAAATATGAGAAGTACCCAGATGGCAATGAATGTCATCACGGAAAAGATTGCTCAAGGGAAGAAAAACAGGAGCTATATTCGGCATAGTAGGCAGGGACGTGTCAAAGGCATGCGATAAAGTATGGCTAAGCGGGGTGTTATATATGACCCTCCAGCTCCAAACTTTAAAATGTCTTATGTGATTATGTCATGGAGAGGTCAGCATACATCATTATAGGGTGCACGGACGGTCCCGCCTTTAATCTACAAGCAGGATTGCCTCAAGGCGGGTGTCTCAGTCCAACCTTATACTCGATATCCAGTTCGCCGATGACAAATCATAGTGAGTGGAAATAGAAACGCGCCTTGGCAAGCTCGAAGGACTGCCGAGGAAGTAAAAAAAATCAACGCTGATAAATCAAACTGGAAAATCCAAACTAATTGCATCAAATTCAAGATCGTCCCATTAGGAAGGAGAAAAACAGCAGATGTGAGAGTAGGTGATACGCCTTACCCTACACGAACGAGTGCAATGTACTCGGGATGAAGGTCACTTCTAACGGGTACAAGAAGCACCTCACGAAACGGATCTATAAAGCATCTTTTGCAGTCAGAACCCTGTACAGCTTCAGAAACCTCAGCCAAAAGAACAAAAAGAAACTGTATCTGTCGCTAGTCAGAGCCACCCTCATCTATCCCTCAGCAACTCTTTTCGGAGTCTCTAAATAAGCACAAAAAGAATTTCAGAAGGTAAAAAATAAGTTTATGTATCTCATGATCAATACACGAAGGAGGGAAAGGAGGAAGCAAGTGGATCTGTACAGAGCAGTGGACATCAAACCGTTAAATACGATCTTAAAGGAAAGAGCGTCAGATATGAAAGAAAAAATTACAATGTATAGCAACGAGGAAATTAGAGCACTCATCACAGAAAATCAACATCGTCCCAGTCGCGCAAGATTCCTAAGCAGCGATTTTACCTCAAGACCACAACAACTTAGTGAAGGCAACGATGAATAAAAAAAATATTAAGAAACTAGGTAAGTACGAATCACAGAACATACAAAACACAAATACTAACAACCAAAGATGAATATAGCTAAACATTTAAAAAACCAAATAAGACACCGTAAGAATTGATGTAGAAATAAAAAACATAAAATTAATATAAACAACCAAACTACACGTCAAGTTAACATTCAAAAAGCTAAAATAGTACAAGAATCGAAAGGTTTGAACGACTTATATTAATAATTATATATATATATATATATATATATATATATATATATATATATATATATATATATATATATATATATATAGAAGAAGGAGCAAATGCAAGTTCTGCGGGTGATAACAACCACCACAGGGCTTTCGCCATATTCATTTTCTGCCTTTCAAAACAATTTTGAAGACAGAAATAAAGGTGCAGAAACTTTGCATTGCAGACTATATTACAATATAGTACAAAAAAGAGAAATTTGACGCGAATGAGCAATGAGACAAGAAACAGGAGTTTTTTAGAGGTAGGAGAAAGGGACATTGGAAGAAGACTAGAATCAAAGAGAGCAGAGGGCGGCACAATGAAGGCAATCCTTTACCAAGAAGACAGAGATAACGCCAGGGGAAAAAAGTTTGAAATTCCTGGCCGGGACTCGAACCCGGGTCTGCTGATTGCCGGTGAGATGCTCTACCGCTGAGCTACCAGGCACAATGACTCTACTTCGCCCAAAGCGTTACCCCATCAAACCCAGTATCTCTCTAAGCTAGAAACCTCCAAGGAATTTTTATACCACATCTTCTTAGCCGCTCACAATTTAAAGGCTCATCCCCAAGTCACATACAAAGAAGAAGGAGCAAATGCAAGTTCTGCGGGTGATAACAACCACCACAGGGCTTTCGCCATATTTATTTTCTGCCTTTCAAAACAATTTTGAAGACAGAAATAAAGGTGCAGAAACTTTGCATTGCAGACTATATTACAATATAGTACAAGAAAGAGAAATTTGACGCGAATGAGCAATGAGACAAGAAACAGGAGTTTTTTAGAGGTAGGAGAAAGGGACATTGGAAGAAGACTAGAATCAAAGAGAGCAGAGGGCGGCACAATGAAGGCAATCCTTTACCGAGAAGACAGAGATAACGCCAGGGGCAAAAAGTTTGAAATCCCTGGCCGGGACTCGAACCCGGGTGTGCTGATTGCCGGTCAGATGCTCTACCGCTGAGCTACCAGGCACAGTGACTCTACTTCGCCCAAAGCGTTACCCCATCAAACCCAGTGTCTCTCTAAGCTAGAAACCTCCAAGGAATTTTTATACCACATCTTCTTAGCCGCTCACAATTTAAAGGCTCATCCCCAAGTCACATACAAAGAAGAAGGAGCAAATGCAAGTTCTGCGGGTGATAACAACCACCACAGGGCTTTCGCCATATTTATTTTCTGCCTTTCAAAACAATTTTGAAGACAGAAATAAAGGTGCAGAAACTTTGCATTGCAGACTATATTACAATATAGTACAAGAAAGAAGAATTTGACGCGAATGAGCAATGAGACAAGAAACAGGAGTTTTTTAGAGGTAGAAGAAAGGGACATTGGAAGAAGACTAGAATCAAAGAGAGCAGAGGGCGGCACAATGAAGGCAATCCCTTACCGAGAAGACAGAGATAACGCCAGGGGAAAAAAGTTTGAAATTCCTGGCCGGGACTCGAACCCGGGTGTGCTGATTGCCGGTCAGATGCTCTACCGCTGAGCTACCAGGCACAGTGACTCTTCTTCGCCCAAAGCCTGTGGCGAGAACGCACTACTCCTGGAGTTCACGAACAACGAGTTCCTCACTCAATGGGTGAGAGAGCCAACGAGAGGAGACAATATCCTCGACTTGGTTTTCACCTCTGAGGATGACATCGTTGAGGACCTCTCTGTTGGCGAAGAGCTCGGTGGCAGTGACCACCGATTAATTAGATTTGTAGTCAAAGTCCCCAAGGCAGAGCCTGCAACTAGTAAATCAAGGAAACTGGATTTGAGAAGAGCAGACTTTGCAGGTCTACGCGCGGGACTGACTGACGCGAGGCTAGAGGAGAGCGATGCTGTTGAAGACTCTTGGAACAGTTTCAAAACCACATTCATGAGTCTTCAATCGCGTTTTATCCCTCTGAAATGCCCCCGTCGGTCTTCTGTTCAACCTTAGTGGTTTAATCGAGAAATCGGGCAACTGCTTAGGGAGAAGAGAAATGTGTACCGGCAATCGAAGATCTCGGGTGACTTTGACGAATACCGGAGGCTAGCCAGGAGAGTGAAGTCCAGCATAAGGGCGGCTAAGCGGTCTGAGGAACTCCGAGTGGCGAGACTCTGTAAAGAGAATCCCAAGGAGTTTTTTGGATATGTGAACAGCTGTAAACCAATCCGTCGAACGATTGGCCCTTTGAGGAATGAGGAGGGGACATTAAAGCATTCAGATGCAGAAAATGCTAACCTCCTCAACAACTACTTCTCTTCAGTGTTTACTGAAGAGTGTGGTCCCATTCCCCAGCCGACGGATTCCTACTCGGGGGAAAAGCTGGAGGCAATGGACTTCACCGAAGGAGAAATAAAGAAAAAGATCGCTGACCTAAAGACGAATAAGTCCCCTGGACCGGACGGGTTTCTACCTAAAGTGTTGAAGGAAGTGTGCGATGAAGTATCACGACATCTTTGCGCTATCTTTAACATGTCAATCCGGACCGGATGCGTTCCTAGAGACTGGCGTGAGGCGGAGGTGACTCCTATCTTCAAAAAAGGAGACCGTAACCAACCGTCGAACTACCGACCTATCAGTCTGACTTCGATAGTCGGTAAACTCATGGAAAGCATCATGGTGGACAAAGTGACGTCGTATTTAGAGTCAAACCTGCTACTGAGGAGTTCCCAGCACGGCTTCCGAAGGCAACGGTCATGCCTGACGAACCTTGTAGAATTCTTCCACTTCGTTTTCAGTGAGCACGATCGGGACAAGGCGGTGGATGTGGTCTACCTAGACTTTCAGAAAGCCTTTGATAAGGTACCACACCGCCGCCTTCTCCGGAAAGTGCGAGCGCTTGGCATAGACGGAAAGGTAGCCGGCTGGATCGAGAACTGGCTAAGTGGCAGACGGCAACGGGTGGTGGTAAATGGACAGTTTTCTGAGTGGGTGCCCGTTACTAGCGGGGTGCCTCAAGGTTCTGTCCTGGGACCACTACTATTTATCATCTACGTCAATGACATGGACGGTGACATAATTGCGAAGATTTCCAAATTTTCCGACGATACCAAGCTTGGTATGAACGTTGCAAAGGATGGAAATACTGCCCGCCTGCAGGAAGATCTTGGGAAGATTGGGGAGTGGTTGGACACGTGGCAAATGCCTTTTAACGTGGGCAAATGCAAAGTGATGCATATCGGCCACAGAAACCCCCAATCTCAGTATATCCTTAAGGGCACTGCTATGGAATCCACCGACATTGAGAAGGACTTGGGTGTAACAATCACTAGTGACCTCAAGTTCTCGAAACAGTGCATTGAGGTGGAGAAAAAGGCCCAAAGGATGCTAGGCTATATTAAGCGCCAGTTTGGTTATCGGAACCAGGAGATTGTACTGTGCCTGTACAACTCACTTGTCCGACCGCGCCTGGAGTATGCCGTACAATTTTGGAGTCCTTCATTGCGAAAGGACATCGCGAGATTGGAACGCGTACAAGCCAGGGCAACCAAGCTGATTCCCTCTATCCGAAATATAAGTTATGAGGATAGACTAAGGGAATTAGATCTTTTCTCGCTGGAAACCCGTAGACAGCGTGGTCAGCTCATCGAAGTTTTCAAAATACTTCGAGGGTTCGACAATGTTGACTACCGGGATATTTTCACACTGAGTGAGAACAGAACGCGCAATCACGGCTTCAAACTTGAACTGAAGCGTTACAACCGCAATCTGTGTGGAAATTTTTTCACTTACAGTATCTGCGGTATGTGGAACGCACTTCCAGTGGAAGTTGTCAACAGTGAATCTGTTGACCAGTTCAAGTCAAGACTAGACAATGTCTTGAAAAGTGGCCGTTTATGGACGCAAAACAATTGAGCAGTCATGTGCCCGCTCGATTGCTAGCCTAAAGGTACCCTCTTTGAATGGACCGTAAGGTCTCCTTGGGTACTAACTTTCCTTGTTACTAAAGCGTTACCCCATCAAACCCAGTATCTCTCTAAGCTAGAAACCTCCAAGGAATTTTTATACCACATCTTCTAGCTTAGGGAAATACTGGGTTTGATGGGGTAACGCTTTGGGCGAAGTAGAGTCACTGTGCCTGGTAGCTCAGCGGTAGAGCATCTGACCGGCAATCAGCAGACCCGGGTTCGAGTCCCGGCCAGGTATTTCAAACTTTTTGCCCCTGGCGTTATCTTTGTCTTCTCGGTAAAGGATTGCCTTCATTGTGCCGCCCTCTGCTCTCTTTGATTCTAGTCTTCTTCCAATGTCCCTTTCTCCTACCTCTAAAAAACTCCTGTTTCTTGTCTCATTGCTCATTCGCGTCAAATTTCTCTTTCTTGTATATATATATATATATATATATATATATATATATATATATATATATATATATATATATATATATATATATATAAATATATATATATGCATATATACTTGTCTACATATATATACATATACAAAAAACAGTAATAATAAAACAGGTACTTTTTCAAATCTTGCAACCCTTAAAATTCCTTATTTCACCACTATTCCCAAACCCCACTATTCTAATACACCACTATCTCTCACACTCACATACTCACCACTTCCTCAAAAGACAAAAACAAATATTAAGAAAATACAAGTTAAAATTAATAACGCTGCCACAGCTGTAGACTTCAATAGAACCTGCATACAACATGACCTTTTACCTACTTATATATATATATATATATATATATATATATATATATATATATATATATATACTTTGTTCCTTTAAATTGTTTTTTAAGCTTGTGTAACAAAGAGTTGTCAGAATGGGCAAGATAATGACTATAACCCCTCGATGGCATGGTTAAAATATGCCATATTACAACTTTGCTTCTTTAATATAGTCTTATAATTTCTATCATAAAATCATAATATCCGCACGACTGCACGAAATTCTCGCTGGTCCCTTAGGGCTGTCTGGGCGTGCTGGTGTATCTTCTCAGCCGCTACGGGTAGACGTTTGAATGTAGGGGGAGGGGGGTGTAACCTTTTCTCCCAGATTTCTCTACCATATGGGAAGCGATTTATCCACCTCCAAACCGTATTCATTCGTGCCATAGAGCTCATATAAATATATTTCAAAGATCCACCTATGACATAACACTTATAATAAAGTTTCATTGCAAAATTATATGAGAGCTCTGTTTTTAAAAATTGTTTTATCCAAGACTTAAGATAAGAATCTTTGTGAGGAAAAAGGAGGAAAAGGTCCTTTTCCATAATTTGATTTTTTCATAAAAGATATACATTAAAACGACGAGAAACCCAGATATTATATACCGTGCATAAAATATGAAGAATGTTCCTCCCTAGATATTAAAATGCAATATTTCTTTGGAATTTATTCCCTAAGGGATTCTACTTTATAAAGTTAGAATTGAATTTTACTATTTACTTTGATATTTAACCTTACTTATGTAACTGAAATATGAATCTAAATATAAATATCATCATCATCCGCCTGGTAAATATTGCCAATCTTTCAGTTGGCGCACTCGTCCGAAACAACTTCCATTCTGTTCGGTCTTCGTATCTTCTTTGCTCCTCCAATTACGTCTATTGCATGTAATTGAAAGAATTTTATTATGTGCTTCTGATTTATCATTGTTCATCATTAAATTTGTTAGATATACTAATGTATTTATTATAAATACAACGATAGCCCAGCATTATAAACACATTGAATTAATCAATAAGTTTTGCAATTGTAGATATTATTCGCGTAGTACTCCTCGATTTTATTCTTTAACATATACGATTACCATATTTTGAATTAACAATTTATGAAACGTAAAGTCAATCTGATTATTACGCATGCGTCACGCTTATTACATTTGGTTCTCAAAGATAATTCGAGGGACGCGCGTGAAAGGGGGAGTAAAGCTAAATCATTAACAAAATTATCTATCTCTATATATATATATATATATATATATATATATCTATATATATATATATATATATATATATATATATATGTCAGAAAATGAGGGAGAGAGAGAGAGCGAGCGTGTGTGATCGAGTCACGAGAAGGGGATTTCGAGCGAAGGAGCCCGGCTTCCAGACCGTTGGCAAACTTCCGGATTGATAACGCGCCAGGACCCCGTCCTCTTTGTTGTGTTACGACCCTCACTTCCGATTCTCGCCATCGAGGTTGTGGGACAGAACCGATAACGATCCCATCGGCAAACGTTGGAACCTCCAACGAAGTAGTATATATTCTCCATCCCGAGAATAATATTCAAAGTATTCTTAGAGCTTCGGTCGCGAATTGTCCCCACGTTGCTTCCAAGTAAGCAAGCCCACGCAATACAGAGGGTATTCACGCGGCATTCTAAGAGTTCTTTGGAATCATTCATCGACGACGCCCAATCCTCGAGCGACAATCCCCGGTGCTACTCGGTCTCGCAGCAGGAATCTATATTGGCGAAGACTACGTTCGGACTATCGCGCTCTGCTCCGCTTCCTCGAAGAATATCTTCCCCCGAGTACCCATACTCGTGGTCTTTCTAGCAAACCGTAAGACACATTTTCTTTCATCGTCGAAGAGACGTGACGCTGTTGGACGGAGCGACTCACCTCATGATCTCCTCCTGGTCCCTTTCGGGTAATTATTGTAATAATTATTGAGCTTTATACGGCTAAGACTCACCTCGCAGTCGCCTCCAGCTTTTACTCGGGTAATTATTGTACTTATTGAGCCTAGTACGGCTAAGACGATTCATACTTGTCATTTCAATTTCATTCATTTAGTAAACTATGTTAACTAAATTGCCTGTATATTATTCTGTGAATATCTATTGTTTTTTATATATTGTATAAGGTTAAAGGTTATATTTTTTTTCCTGTTTAAATCCTCCAACCACCAAAGACTAATTAAATAGTAGCGTACCGGGTGACGATTAATTCACTCTCGCCTTTTAGAATCCCTACGCACTCGAAGAGGAAATCTTTTCCTAATTGGACTGTCGTCTTCCCTCCCCTGCATCTTTGGAGGGAAGCCAAAAGGGTCAGGTTCGGAATACTTGAATTCTACGACAATATACATATATAAGTTATTTGAGGATGACGATATGGATTAGAACTTTAGGTCACTCTAGCGTTCTCTATATTTATGAAAATATATACAAGTTTTATGCCAAGTGATATTTATTACTATTAATTCCAATTATATGGCAAAAACAATAATTAAAACTCGTAATAGCTGCGAAAAACAAAAGAATAACGAAAAATAAATTGAAAAAAATATATTCAAATTATTTATTTCCTGAAAGGAGACGTAAAAATACCAATGATAGCAACGCAACGTCTTATTAAATATCCTTTTCATGTAATATATGCGAACAAGTAAAGGACTGATATTCTAGATCTGTTTACTGACCTTGAGAGTAAAACGCAGAATTTAAATTTTAAATTGGGTGCGTCCATTTACATGTATCAGTATTGACGACGTATCTAATTTTATTATTTAAAGAAGACAAAAGTTTTGTAGGAAATTGATCATTTAACTAAATGAATAACAATTAGCTGGGAATTGACAAAAGTAAATGAATAGAGAAATAAAAATAAGGAGTGTTAATGGGTTGCATGTGCTACATGCAAAACTTAATCACATAATAACAATTATAAAAATAAGAAACGAAATAGATCATCAGATTTATTTAGAGATCACTTTTTAGAATTCCTAAAGGTCTTTGCAATTATAAGTAAAAAATCAGTTTTAACGATTCTAATTCAAATTAGAGAAATTGAAGTAAAAAGTAGATTACTTGGAGTTAAGTAATTTGCTAAATTTATTTAATATTGTGAAGATAAATTTATGGTTAAATAATTATAAAAAAATCTTTGTTAATACAATCGGTCCCATCGATCCTCGTTGATTTAAATAAGCAGAGTTTAAACAAGATTTGAAATTGAAATTTGGAAACATATAGTTGAGTGGGTGATTTTGTCCCATTAAATAAATAATATTTTCGAATAAGGCAAAGATATTTATTTTAAGGCAATTTTCTTTTCAAATTTAGAAAAAAAAATTAATATTGGCCAAAATATATTAATTTTTTTAGAATTTAAAATATTTAAAATTGACTCAAGTAATAATTTAGTATAAGGTAAGAAAAACAATATGTTAAAAATCAGCAGTGTAAAATATTTGTTAATTAATCATAATAGCATATTTCATATAATTTTCTTAAAGTTATTGATATATTTCGCAGGTTAATTTTTCATAATTGAAAAAAATCTTCCACTATAGTAAAAACTTAATAACCTTAATTAGGTTAAGGTATAAATTTAGTTTTCTTGAAACTAATTTTGCATTAGAAGAATCGCAATTTACATATATAGATAAAAATGAAGGAATAAACTATCTTTAGCCTAAATTCCCAACAGTTTTATATGCTTCTTATTCAGCGTAAGCTTGTAAATATTTTGTTGCAACAATGTGGCAAGAAATGGGTGTGAAGGCAGGTGTAATTACTGTTAGACTCTACAGATAATGAGATAAGAGTTTTTGAACGCTATTTTTTCCATTACTAAAATCTACGATCAAAGTATCCATCGAATAATTGGAAAACTATGTATATTACATCAATGAATTTAATAAATGATAAATTGTATAAGGATAAATTAGAACGCAATAATAAATTTGCTGTTTAATATTAACGAATTGTTTATTTATCTTGCCAACTAAATCAATAGGAATCTTTCCTCTGAAAAAATAAAGAGACTCAAGGAAGAAAAATATTGTGTTTCTGTGCAACGGAGACCTGAAACACCACTTAAAGGATAGCAAGAATTTATTTGAATTCAAGACAGTCGGTGTCCAAAAACAGTTGTGGCTCTATTATGATCTCTTTCTGAAAAAGCCGAAAATATTCGCACAGAAGTTTGACAGTAAATTCTTAATTAACATTTTCTTGAAACTTATAAAACAATTGCCCTCGAAAAGAACACACTTAAAGTAAAGTGTTTGGGGGGATTGTAAAAATATGAACAAAGACCAAAAAAAAAGAAAAACATACAAATGTCCACCAAACCAGTGCAAAGATAAGAAAACAAAATTGACCAAAGCATGATCCTCTGTCAAAGGAAGACCTTCTCTGAGGCCCGAGCACCCAACACCAAAAGAGTCATGTAAAATGAAGCAGGCCAGCCGTCTGCCAAAAGAGAAAAAGTCCATTAGTCTGTGTACAAGAAGTATGAGACAATCGGTAGTGACTCCACTCATCCTGGTACCAGGAGACAGGTTAAGAAATAAGAAAGGGTGAAGAAATTTTCTTCAGCACTGGACTAGTGGTCAAATAATTATAAAATCGTAAATAGATTGTCTTTTTCCTGTTGCATGACATCCTCATATTTGGAACTTTATTGGTATAAATGATATAAAGTGATATCCATTAAATATATTTTCCTGACTTACCTTATTTCAAGAATATATATTTTTCATGATTAATATCTTTAAGCGAATTCATTCCCTATCATGAATTTATTTTGCTAATATACATATACGGCGACTTATACCCTTGTAGAAAGTCTCCAGATGGACGCTAAAAAAGGCTAATGTAGACAATCCCACTAACATAATGGTGCACTCCAATTTTGAAACCAGCCACCATTTATATATCAAACATCTTATATCCCCAAAACTGCAATATCCATTCACAATTGCATCCACTTGTCAGAAAGGTTAAATGACTTCACTTTCGGAAAATATATAGCAAATTATTTCGTCAAATTCCTCAGGTTTGAGAGAAACAAACTTTGGAAATAATTCTATAACACTTACTTTTGTTGTTCTTGGCGACTTGGCTGAATTAATGTTTAAACTTTTATTTCATTTAGATTTCCTAAATTCTAAAGTGAACTTTGAAATATCCAATAAAAAGCTGGCCTCTATAAATTGCTAATCTGATAAAGAGAATTAGTAAATGCACAAAATAATGGCCAGATAAAAGAAATACTTAGCACATTTGCTATTGATATAAAATAAAGGAAAAGTAAGAAAAAGGCATTTTATCTATCACAATGTCCTAGGCCTGATTTGTAAAGCCATTCATTTGGGGATAATAGACATAAAATTCACTAGATGTTAGCTAGAATCCAGTTAAAGAGAAGTAAAGTTATTGAAAAAGAAATACGACCAGCCTAATATATAATTGGAGTAATTTCAATCCTTTAAAAAGGGTAAATATTCAAACGAATCCATTACATGGTGCTTTCAAGATATTTATGTGCGCCATCGCCAAATTCACGTTTCGCGCCGTAGGTCCCAAAATGTCTAGCTGTGTTTGCTCTCGCGGATCTCCATTTTATATTATGTAGCTATAAATTAATACTCATAACGAACAACAAAAATATAGAAAAGCTACAAAATTGCTTCCTTCACGGGATGTTATTAATAAGCCTCTCTTAAATAAAGGTAAAGGCCCTTGAATTAATATTTTCTTTTTACCTCCGGGTTATCTCTAAATTGAAACATTATTTTGTTCATCGCGATTTTTGCCACTTTGCGTGGCAAAAGGTCGAACCAGGTGTCGGAATGATTCCCATATATGCCTAACCACTTAGACCACCAGGCGAAATTATGATCTTACCCGAAAGATTCAAGTGACAGTATCAAATTCTGTTCTTTCCTGCAGGCATTAATATAATTAACCTGTTGCGTATATTTTAATATTTTAAGTTCTCATAAAAATGAAAACAACGATGGCATTGCCACATCAGCATTAAACTTGGAATTTGACACTATTACCAAAATTACCTCTATTTCCGCGCCGATTTTGATTTCACTTTCTTGTTATCAATAGAGACTACCAGGTGCAAAACCTTGTCTCCAATAAGTATCGAAAAAGTGATTAATCAAACAAGTTTCTCACCTGAATGTAATCCAAATGAACGACGGGGCGTCGGGTCTAAACGCATATCTTACACTTCGTTCACACTCGTTTCAAAGGGGATTTATTTTTTAATATATCAAGGAAATTAGAGAAAGGCAGAGTGTGTGTTAGGTACAGAGGCCAAGGGGAGTAAATTGAGCGTTAGTGATTGAATCTTCCCTCATCCACCGACAAAGAGAGATTACTTTGATTTGTGGGATAGGGAGAAGAAGAGGAATAATTTAACAAGTAAAGAATTGTACGATACAGTCAGTCCTAAAGATAGTGAAATAAGAGAGCAACTGTCTGTTCATTTCGAGACTTCCTTGCCACCACTTTTATAAAATTATTTCACCTGATTTTACCACCCAATTTCCGCTCTCACTGCCAAGATCCCTCTAGTCTGAATTATCAGGAAAACGCACCGTTGACAAGTTGGCAATTAATGTATATTAACTCAATTTCCCTTTTTTGTAGGTAGCGTTGGACGTTTACTTATGAGTAATATAAATACATTCTTTTTCCACAATTATTTAATTTTATTTACCTAATAAATCAGTTGATTTCAATACTTTGGTCCTAGGGTTCAAATAACATATTCGAGTACAGTCTGAGTATTTTTTTTTAATTTATCAAATTAAAATTCTATATGGATAATTCTGAATCACATAATGCGAAATCAATAAAGCATGATAGACACCCTTTGACCCAACAATGTGGGTTGGTGCATGTTTAAAAGGTAAATCGTGAAACAATGGTAGATTCCGCCGACCTCTTAAAGGACAGTGTCAAACGATGATTTAAGAAGTAAGAAGATATTGATTGACTGGGGCGGAAATAAAGAAGAAACACTCGTTGTTGCCCGCTTGTATGGAGGCGGCTCTGTGATTAAATTATTTTATTATTTTATGATCCTGTTGTCTTCAATCTTCTTCAGTCTCTCTTCCACTTTATTTTAGCGCTCCCCCCTCCAAAATGTGCCTTTAAATTGCATTGTGGTGTTTCTAAAGCTATTTACACAAAATGATGTCTCCTAACTTAGATTCAACTACGTTATAGCTCACTGTTACTCTTTATAAATTCAAATTTTAGGCAAAATGGCTTAACTTGATTTCGGATCATGAAATTGGATGAGAATATTTGACAACATGAACTATTAACAATAATTTGGTAAATCAGATTCAGCTAAAGATTTTCTCAGAACAAAAGACTTGCCTCTCCGAAGTGGCAGCGTTAGGGAAATTTTCGGTATCTGTTCCAGTCAGAGCCTTTTTCTGACCCCTTTGAAGTGGAAATTACATGAGTTTAATTGTTTACATTATAAATGAATTATCAGTGAATTGTTCTATGCAGTCGTCTGAAAAGTAAAAAGCTACTAGTAGCATTATATGATAATATTCTAATCGAATCATTTGGCCGTAATTATCATTAGTATTTAATCTATTAGCTCTTATGTTGATTTTATATTTGCACATCCTAGAACGAGCTTATAATGAAAGATTTCCGAAAAATTCCTAAATTTTTAAATACAAAAATGGCTGGGAATATAACTAGTGATCTTTCCAGAGCTGAATATTTACTACATTCTGTTGTTATCAGAATAATAACCATTTTATTAGGTAAAACACATAAATTTAATAATGATTAAGTGACATGAACCCTTTACCAAGATCCTTCCATTTTTTTTAAGATATCTTGGGTCATTGAGGTACTTAAAAAATTTAAACGCACAATTTAAAATATTTTGGAAAAATTCTCTTATACAAAGAATGTTAGGAATAGTTAGTAATGAATAAAATTTTTCCAACAATCAGATCGCTATAAATATATGCCTACATTTAGTAGTCATACAACTTGTATTTGACAAATTCTTTCTTAATCTTTCTTCAAATGATATCAACTTGCGATTCTGAAAGAGATGGTTCCAGCTTCGGCGGTAAGTATACTAATATTGTAACGTTACAGAGAAGAATAACATGGCCCTCTCTCTCGGCGCATCTCCGTGGCTAGGAAGCGAGTTTTGCGCAATTGCAGAATAACGTAAATTGTGGCAGGTGAACTTGATCCGCACTACTTCTCTTTGTCGGGCGACCACAAATTTAGTGCCAGGTCCCCGTTTATTAGCATGCTTGCCGATGCCGAGGAAATACCACTTGCGTTCAAAGTAAACAGTCCAGTATGCTCTCTCATTACATCCGCAGCCGATCTCGAATGTGCCTCTAGCACCGAGAGAAGCCAGTCATACACTAAGTTTATTGAGATAAGAGCAAATAAACTCTTTAGAGAGTTTGATGTTGATTTTGGGCAGGTGGTGCTTCTGGCTGTTCCCAAGACGCAACAAATTGTATACCGACTGAGACGATTTTTCGCCAGGCCTCTGCTTTAAAAACTTCTACACCGTCGGGAGTATTGCGTTTGATCTGTTTTGAGCACACTTTTTGTCACCCTGGAACCCTTCCAAAGAGTGGATCGGCTTTCACACCATTTGCCCCCAGGTTTAAGGCAGTGGGTCTCTTCCAGGCGCTGCATCTATCTTTAAGACCGAGTTGGTTGTAGTACACCTCTCACTACGGGAGATTACACGTTGTGCCAGGTTTGAAAATCCGATTGCAGTATTTAGACACTCATAAAGTGCTGAGTGCTCTCGTGGTATTAAAATATCTTCACCCTGTGGTTTGCAGTATCCGTGATGCCAAAGTTCCGGCGAGTTGGGTGAATTTCGAGATTATTTTTTGCTTGATTCAATCTTCAATGCCTCGGGCTCATCAGGTGTCTCTCAATAGTGTTCGAATTAGAGACATACGCGGGAAATACTCGTACCCCTATTTCATGGAGAGCTCCCTGCACCTAACTGCGACGACTGCCTTGTACCCTGGTAAGCAGATTGTTTGGCACATTTTTTTTAAGTTTCCCAGGCCGAGAGATCTTTGCGCACGTTAACATTCCAAATACCGTCACGGGAGAGGTCACTACGGCTTGTCCCTTGTACATGGGACTGGTTCGTGTACAAAAAAATGTGGGCTAATTGACTTTTTCGAGGAGGCTGGACTCCCCCATTGTATATGATTCCTTTTGGTGTTAGGGGAACGCTCGATCATCAGAGAAGGAGGGCTTCTTTCTGACATACGAGCATGCCATTATCTTTTGCGTCTTTGTTTGTTTTATCTTTTACTGATTTTGAATAGGGTTTCTTTCTGTCGCTCTTGATCTTTTTGTTCTTTTAACATAGACTGATTCATAGGCTAGGATTGTTTTATTTTAGGGACTTATACTCATGTGAGTAATCACCAAGATAGCTTACTTAAAGAAAAATCCCCTCAGAGAGATGTAATTCAGTAGCATTGTCGTAGAATTCTCCCCCTTTTTGTTCTATTCTAAAAGTGCTAAGAGTGTCTAATATATATTTATATCTGAATATCTTAACGAACAGAGCCGTTCCGATACACGTAAGAATATAAGAGAAACGCCCAATAATCCCAAAATAAACTTATATTTTAACTTTAACCATTGAATACACGACATCTTATCATTAATTACAGCAATACTCTGGATATTATCCTAAACAAGAATTAATTAAATTAGTTTACCTACAAAAATTGGTTAATTTCTCTACACACAACAATAATATAAGAATTAGGCTTACGGACTCATTTGGAATTTAAAGGGCCTCAGAAATGTTACTGACTCACGACGCGTGCCGACTTGCCAGATGTAGCTGGGCGAAATCACACGGTCGTTTTGGCGAGGGTGGCAGCTGGGGGATCCACACGTTCTTCTGGGGAGGGGATTCTTCAAGGACGAGAACAAATACGGTGCTTTATGCAAGACCTAGGCAGTCGTGGTCTCTCTGGCGAGAGTGAGTCGAACTTGGTTCTTAAATCAAGTTAACTTGGGGTGCTGTGTGACCACCGAGTAACGAGCTCGAGGAGGAGCTTTTCTCTTTTGTTACTTATTTCCTCAAGGACGAAGACTGAACTCAGGGACGGTCTTCTTCACGGGCGAGGATAACGGAGGAGGATTTCTCTGGCGAGAATAAATTACTTAACGTTCGGTTTGGTAACCCGGAACTAGCTCGAGGATAAGCTTCTTCTTAGTCCCAGTCTTCTTCAAGGGCGAGTATAACGGAGGGGGATTTCTCTGATGAGAATAGGTTGAACTTGGTTCCTCACCAAGGTAACTTAGGAGTACGGTGTGGCCACCGAGTAACGGGCTCGAGGGGGGAGCCTTTTTCTTCTTCTTCTTAATTCCTCAAGGACGAGGAATACCCCTGGTGTTTAAGGAGCACCAGGATCTGAGGAGTCTCTCTGGCGAAAGTAAGTTGAACTTACCAATGTTAACTTATCGTTTGGTTTGATAACCAGGGACTTAGCTCGAGGATGAGCTTCTTCTTAGTCCCTTAAGGTAGGTAGCCCTGCCTCTCTTGCAGGGTACTTCTTGGTCTGGCGAGCCAAGTACTCTACCTCTCCAGTCTCGGTAGTTCGGTTTGATCCGGAGACTTCGTCACCTAGAGACTGACGTATATTACCGCGATTTTCCTCATAGTTCCTCATTTATACCTCGTCACCCTACTGGGGGAGTGGTAAGGGGGGAAGGGGCTTAAGGACAGCCCCAGGAGAGTTCTTTTTCCAAACGGTTTTTCCCACGAAGTCAAACATCGGCTCCTCGTTAGCCTTCGAGCTTGGGAGAAACACGTCTCCAATTTCTTATTTGACGTGAAACTGGATCTCACTCTAATGGGGGAGATCTTACATTTTGAAACTTAGGGTCTTTCATGGCACCGAGTTGTGCCACGCTGCGGTTACGCTTTTGACTCGCCGATGCCTGGGCCGGATGTCTTTGCGGTAACCGCCTGGAGACTACCCCGCGAGTGAAGGGGGGGGCGGGGGAGTGACTATTTCCTTACAAGCATTTTAAGAATGCGTTACACACTATGGCATAGTAACATATGCTAATAATGATATGCTTCAAAATGTCCTAATTTCAATTCGAATTTGGTTTAAGGAATCAAAGTAAAATGTAAATAAATGATTTTACATCGGAATGTGAATGAGTTACAATGGAACTGCCACAACATTTGGTTGTAGAAAACTTCTATTGTTTGTATTGAGTTGTAAATAACATGTAATCCGGGAGAATATGTCCTAAAATAAAAATAATAAATGATAGTGATGAATCGAATCTAAAGAAGGATCTATGGAAATTAATTCAGAATTATACCAAATAAAATTTATTGCAAAAGAAATGTAACATTTTAATTTGATCAAGAGCAAGGAAATCAATAAAATTGAAACTAGTGCAATCAATCCATTGAGTATGAAAGTACATTATGTAGTAATAGGTGTCAAAATATGTTCAGGATTGGTGGTACGTTCTTAAAATATATGACTCTCAAAAGCATTGAAATTGGACGTTGTAAGTATAATGTCTACCTTCTACATGAGTCATTGTAAAGAAGTAGGATTTCTTTTTCTGTTTGTCTCTCTCTCTTTCTCTCACCATCTCCCTCTAACTCCCTCTCTCTCTCCCTCTATTACCCTCTCGCTCCCATTCCAACTAACTCTCCCTCTACCTCTACCTATCCTCCTCTCTCTCTCTCTCTCTCTCTCTTTCGATCTACTTATCCACCTCACTCTCCCTCTTCCAACCCCCAATCTCCCTATCTTTCAATACACACACTCTTTCCTTCTCCTCTCTCTTTATCTCTTTCTCTCTCTTTCTCTCTCTCTCTCTCTCTCTCTCTCTCTCTCTCTCTATATATATATATATATATATATATATATATATATATATATATATATATTATATATAGAGAGAGATATACATATATCCATATTTCTCCCTCTCGCCACCTATCTCCCTCCTTTTCCTCTCTTCCTCTCATTCTGACGGACAAGCGTCATATGTGACTCATGTGAGTAGTGGTGTTCCTCAAGGTTCTATCTTCGAACTTCTGCTTTTAATTATGTATTTTAATGATGTAGATGATGACTTTCTGTCAAAGATTTCTAAATTCGCAGATGACTGAAATAGAGGAAAAGGGAGCATAACTAAACAGGATGTTTTAGAATTTCAAAATCATATTGATAGGATAGCAGAATGGCAACTGCCCTTAAATCTTGATAAGTGTAAAGTAATGCATGTGAGATATAAAAATCCAAGAGCGAAATATAAACATTTTGATCAAATAATTACAGAAACTGATAATGAAAAAGATCTTTGAGTCTATATATCAAATGATTTTAGTTTTCACGCCAGTGTATTGAAGTGTAAAAGAAAGCATTCAAGCTTGTCGGCTATATCACGCCTGAATTTAGTTATAAAATAAAACTGCAATTTTTTAATATGTATAATGCATTAGTAAGATTACAATTATAGTACTGTGCCCAGGTCTGGTCCCTATACCTACGAAAGCATATTGACAGATTGAAAAAGGTACAAGATAGGGGCAGAAAATTGATACTAGAATTACGAAATCATATCTATGAGATTAGACTAAAAAGGCTAAACTTATTCAGGCTAGAAACACAATGATTGAAAGGACAACTAATAGAAATGTTCAAAATTTTGAAAAGAATAGATAATGTAGACTATTCTATTTTCTTCGAACTGAACACAAATTACACAACAAATAATGATTAGAAAATCGGGCCGAAATATTTTCGAACAAATTTATGTGAAAACCTTTTTTTTTTCAATCAAAATTTCAAAAATCTGGAACTAGTTTTGGGAAGATGTGATGTCCAGTAGTTGAGTTGACACCTTTAAAACAAAACTGGGAAAAATAATGAGAAACATTAAATAATAAATGACAAGATAGTTTATGTTGATAAAGTAAGAAAAAAAGTACGTTCTGTTTTAAGTTTAGATTAGTAAGATGTTTTATAATTCTTATTATTTTTTGGATATATTAATAAACTATTATATATGTTTATCTTAAGCTTTCCTAATAAAAAAAAAATTTCTTGGACTTGTGTATTTCTTAAAATATCCTATAAAATGTTAACATTTGCAATGGGAACTAGTAGTGTCTAATAGTTGAGTGACTTTTACGATCAGATTGAACCTAGTAGGTAAAATGATTAGATAATAATTGACAAAAAAGCATGTTCGAAATTTCGATAAATAGGATATTATTATCATTACTATTATTAACATGTTTTAATATATTAACTAGCTATTGTAAATATTAATATGTTATGCTTTTAAATTAAAACTAGAATTAATATAAAAAATTAGAAAAAACTAACTGAAAAATCATTGCATGTTGATAAAAAAGAGCATATTCTAAGGCTAGATTAGCAAGATATGGCAGTATATTTTATGTATATATGAATGTGTTCGTGGTTTCTTGTTAAAATCTCCTGGTTATGTCTATTTATCAACATAACCAGGTATATACTTAACTATTCCAAGCCCTGAAACGGGTGGGAGAGGGGGGTGGGGAGAGACTTCATAGTACCATCCTATGCAATATACGTCATTATTTAGAGAATCAAAGCAAGTACTTCCGTTGTAATGGGGCGAATAGGCTCTCAAAGTACTTACTTTCCTTGTAACTCTTTCTGTCTGTCTGTCTCTCTCTCTCTCTCTATCTATCTCTCTCTCTCTTGCTATGTCTCTCTTTCTTTCTCTCTCTCTCTCTATATATCTCTCTCTCGCTATCTCTCTCTTTCTTTCTTTCTCTCTCTCTTTCTCTCTCTCTATCTATCTCTCTCTCCCTCTCACTCTCTCTCTTTCTCTGTCTCTCTTTCTTACCATTTCCCAATTTCTAAACCTATTGCATATTTCCCTTTTCTTGTCCCTGTTCATGATTTCTATTTCCCATATCTATTTTTCAATTCTTTTTTCCATCTCTATTTCCCATTACTAGTTCCTATTTCTCTTCCCATATCTATATCCCTTCCCCTTCCTCACTCATTTTCCCCTAGTTCTCTCACTGCCCCCTTTTCCCTCTCTCTTTCTCCTTTCTAGTCCTCTTTCCCCTTTTTCTATTCTACTTTCTCTTTCCCTTCTTCTTTATTACTTCTCACTTCCTCCATCCTCGTCCATCAGTCCTCCTCCGTCTGTCCTCCGTCCTCCGTCCTCCTTACTCCGTCCTCGTACCTGCTTCCTCTTCCTCTCCCTCGTTACCTTTCTCTTAGCTTTCCCTTTCACTTTCACTTATCCTTTTTAGTCCCTTTTTTCTTTCTCTTTTTTTTCTCGTCCAGTTTCATTACCGTTTTCTTTCTTTCCCGTTTCCTTTTTCTCGCCCATTTTCATTATAGTATTCTTTCTTTCTCCTTCCCTTTATTTCTGGTCCAATTTCATTATTTTCTCTTTCTTCCTCGTTCCCTTTCTTTCTTGTCCACTTACATTATTTTTTCTTATTTTTCGTCCTCTTTCATTATCATTTTCTTTCTTTTTCGTTGTATAATTTTATCTATTTCTCTCGGGCTGTCATCATGCTATTTTTTCTCTCTCTACTTATCTCGTATTAACTTTCTCTCTTCTATCTTTCAAAACAACAATAGTCCTTTTCCTTTCTCCGATTTTATATTCTCTTCTAATCCATAAATTACTGCAATAAAGGAATAATCTACCCACATCGATGATTCATTCAACATTGTTTAGGGTTCATAACGAGTCCTACCGTCTCGATCACTCGCTAATATTTTTATTCTCTCGTCAGCCTCCTTGTTCCGATTCACGCCAAGATGCACTGTTCATAGCCGAAAGCCCGAAGACAGCTGGGTCTATAATGCGCCAATCAACGCCAGTAGTCCATAACGCGTCCCGAACTCAAAGAGATGCATCCGTTTGAGCATGAAAAAAGAACTGAAAAGATTATTTGATTTGGCGAAAAATGAATATTTGTGCTTCTCAAACAATGCATCGAAGGTTCAAATTATATTCTCTGAGGACAAATTCGACAATTTTTCTTTGAATTTTATGTTTCATGTTAATTCAATCATATATATATATATATATATATATATATATATATATATATATATATATATATATATATATATATATATATATATTTAAAGTGGTACTTTAATTTTTTTTTAATTTATTTTCACTGGTCTAACCCCGCTAAAGTATTCCTTTTGGTTGAAAAACAAGCACTAAAGTTTTATTGATATGTATTAATATTTAGAGGTGGCTCAATGGCTCCGATGTCCCCCAAGATGAGGTATAGAACACAGTCATTTCACTAGATTAGCTGCTCATTGGAAGGAGTGTCATGATGACCAATATCAGTAAGGTCCGTTTTCGAGTGTCAGGGAACTTCTTCCGGTGTTCAGCAATAACACTTAGAACAAACTGTAATTGTTCCTCATCCTTTGTGAGACGGCCAGAGAAATCTTCGACCAAAGCAACAGTACATTAAGCGTGATTGTTGGTGACAGCCAATGTGCTGATGAAACTTTTTGCAGGACTAAAGCTAAGCTGATGTTTCCACTGAGCTGCCAGATATTCGAGGAAATCATATAGAAGACGCAAGTTTTTGAAAAGAAGTCTTGATTACTTGGTTGTAAAGTCAACTAAAGTCTTCTCCTGAATTCGTTTCATGTCGATAGTTGCAAGCTTCAGTGGCTTCTTCTCCCCTTCTTTCTCTTTCATAGCTATAACTATCTTGTTCTTGCTGCTATTGTCCTAATTACCATCAAACAATGCCAAAGGGACCAACTAGCCTGTCATCTTCTATCCTTTAGCGTTGGATATGTCGATGTTAATCGTATGATACATCTGACATTGCCTTAGCCACTTCAGTTCATTTCTCGGGGCATTTGCAGCAATGCTGGCTGTTACCCACGCTTCAACGTAAATACGTGAAAAGAAGATGCAGAGTTCTCGTAATCCTTGATGCTTGCGTGCTGTCTGCTTAAACTGCGAGCGAAACATCCAGACTTTGAAGTTGTAGACCACTTTTGCCATCCATCGGGCTTGATGTATGGCTCCTAGAGCTGCAAATTAGAGGCCTCTAGGAGGGAGAACTCAAAGAAAGATGATTGCCAGCTCCAGAAGCTCTCTGTACTCATCAACTGGGCTGAGTGACGTTAACTACCGTCTCAAAGATCTGCACTATTTAATATTTAAAGACAGCTACAGCTGGTTCTGTCTAAGCACATTCCGTGCTCCTTTTCCTCTAAATTTCAGTCTTTCAGAACAAAAAGATGACCTTAGCTTGCGCTTCTCCTCCCCACGATGGTAGCTTTTGGACTGCAAAAAACTTTGATTGGCCATTACATGTCAGTAACATAGGCAATCCGTCCACAGTCCAAGTGTCAATGAGATCTGGGATAAGCTTCCCATTCCAGTGCAAAATGAGGGGCAACTGTGGGTCGAACTTACCTTTGATTTTCTTTGAGGTTGATTTACGATGCTGCTGTCGTTGTTATTTGATGCTGGATCTGGTCAGGGCTATTAGCTGGATTTCTTGTCCCAAAATGAGGGAATTTTCACCAACTATACTCAGTATCCGGGCGCCTGCGGTGTATTTGTATGTATATCGTATACCTCATCTGAGATGAACTTCGGATACATTTAGCCACCTCTAAATGTTAATATATCTCAATGAAATTTTGCATATGGTGTTTTTGAACCAAAAGGAACAATTTGGCGGGGTCAGACCTTTGAAAATGAATTTTTTTAAAAATAAGGACCATGAACGCGAAAGAATTATGAAATGAATCCAGCAAAACGCTGCATTAATTTCATCATTCTTTCGTGTTCATGAAAGATTTATACATTGTAGATTCACCGCGTGTTGACCTCAACTCTCATTTATCCTTTGAATTCCCTATTAATTTTTCTCTCTTTCATAGTCCCGATCGACCATGCAAAGCGTACATTAAAAGCTTGTTTATTCGGAAGATTTTTGTATTCTGCGTAGCCAAGTGGTCTAAGAGACAGGTTAGTTGAGATCAAAGTGGTTGCTCGCTGCCTCAGTGTGCACGGTTCGAATCCTACCCCTGTACGGATTTTTTTCCAATTAAGAAGTAACATTTCCGAAGAAAAATTATCCCTTTTTTGTTTCTTGCGGTTTGCTTGATTTATTTCAACATTCTTTCGCGTTCATAAAAGATATATATATATATATATATATATATATATATATATATATATATATATATATATATATATATATAATATATATATATATATATATATATATATATATATAATATATATATATATATATATATATATATGTTTCTACATTTCCTTTCTCTCGCTATCTCTCTTTTTCTATCTCATGCCGCCAATGGTTTCCCTATCGTTTCTTTTTGTTCATTTTTACAAATTTACTGATGAAGATTTAAAATACACTTTCTCGTTACCGATATTTCTGCTGACAATCTTTGCTTCTTCAGCTTTGTCTACTCGAGTTTTTATTTTCAGTCTGTTACTTCCTTCAACGCATTCTCTTTCTGCTAGTAATACGTCTTCAGCCTTACCTATTAAATAAACACGTTCCTATGATTACATCTTTATTTCTCACATCTAATCATTATCTTCAGAGTTAATTTGAAACATGTTCATAAGTCTTAGTTTCTGCGTTCTATTCATTTTTTTTCATCAGTTTTGGCATTCCTACCTTTCTTTCTCTGCAGAGGGAAAATGCTCTTTTTTCCACTCTTTTCTCTTCTCCTATAAAATGAATTAATGTAGCCATAAGCGAGTATATGAGATCCTTCCAGAAAAATATGAACAGCTGTTCATATTTATTTGGAATAGTCTTATATCTTCAATTATTTTTTCACCAACATTATTTTCCAACGAAGAATCTGGAAATTTCATTATCTGAATCATTATATAATTTTTTTAGATTTTTGCCAATTTTTTTCTTAAAATTGCTATGATATATATGGATAAGAAAATCAATGAGAAAACTATTATAAATGTGTCTATAGTAATATAATTATAAAAACTCATACACCAAAGATTTGAATCGGCTAATTATCTTTCTTCACAACCAAAGCAAAGAGCATAAAAAAAAACGAGGGAGTCTTTAAGGAATTCACAATATCATCGATTCCTGGTCCTATATTCTACATTCTTGTGCACCATGTTTCTTATTAAAGTCTTCAAATTTAAGAGACAAAAACAAATTTAATGCCAAACTATTAAAATCTCATTTGCCTGATTAAAAATTAAGTTCAGAGGAACTTTAGATGATCTCAAAGTAATCGTAGAACAGGATTGGAGGGTATCGATTCCTCACCCAAATTTGAAGCTCCAGGATATTATGGGAATGCTTGCTTTGAACTTATTAATTGACGAATAAGTTAAAGGAAAAAATTAGGGGAATTTGTTTATGATAATCAAAAGATTTCACCATATTCCATCATAGTAAACTGTCCTAGAGACGAATCATTTTGTTCTGACAGGAGAGATTATCTTAATCTGCGGCGGTATTCGATATTTTGCCATCTAAAAATATGCTTGAAAAGTTCAAAAGAGGATTTTTATTGAAGTATTCAATTGTCTAATAAAGATAAGATTATAATCAAAGTTGGAGGAGCGTTATTGTAATTATTAAAAGATCTTAACGCGGGAAGGAAATATTTTAATGTATATATAGGGTCAAGGGTTTTAGCTGTATAAAAAGTGACAGGTTGTTCCCTCCAAAAATTTCTGGTTGTCTAAAAGCTGGTCGATGCTGTGAATTTAAATTTCTGAACACCAATTTCGACAAGAAAATGGCCTACATGAAGGAAGCATCTTATTTGAATTTTTATACGACAACTGTCTCTATCAAAAAGTAGATCAACTCACGCTTGAACCCAACGTTTTAAATTGTATAGTGACGAGTGATGATTGACGAGTCGAGAATCTACTCACGGAAAATCGAGAAGCGACGATCATCACATAATTCGGTTCAATATAAATATTTCTAAGGCTGTTAAAGATTAGTTAGGGTATTTGCACACTGGTTACGTTCAACAAACGTATAATACTTCTCCATTATTATTTTTTTAATTAATATAAGGTCGGGCGATTTATAATTATTTCATTTACTCGAATCTTCCGATCTTCTCCTCTTGCTTCTTTCCTCTTTTGGATTAGCTTTTGTAAACTATAATTATCAATTATCAAATAAAACGGAAAAACTTTGATGCCTTTCCACCGTATACATGAACATCACTCTATCTCCTAAATACCTTTCGCTATAACTCTCATCCAACTTCATTCCTCCAAACTCTTCCATCGAGCCTCCATAGAAACAGCTGGACCGTTCCCATTCTTAACTGCAAATACTGTCTGATCCGATACGAAGTTTATCGGCTATTGGCGGATCTCTTTGTGGAGACTGCAGAGACATATTTAAAGTAAACTACTACAAATGGTTACTACAGGTACCACTTAAGTTTTACTTCCTTCTATATAGGATTCAAAATGACAGTCTCTTTCTCAGAATACTTTTCATAGAAGACAGGATATAAAAGAAAATAATCATAAAACTGTTCATTTCGATTTCTATGCAGATGTGTTAACGTTCGTATGTGGGTCTTTAGCCATGTTTGCATTTTCAAATTTAATCTTGAAGTTTAATTAAGAAAGTCTATCGTATATTCCTTACATGCAACTCGGTGGCGAATCCAATAAACTAATATTGTTCGCAGAATAGTTTTAAATTCTCATTTATAGATCTGTATTACTTGATACTTTTACTTGAATATTTTCTCACCCATATATTTTCAAATTATTTATTTTCATATCCATTTCATTTTACATGTCTTTGCTAGTTTTCGTACAAGTCTCTTGTCAACAACTTTGCAGTGAAGAGTTTTTCGCTACCTGTCGTTCCTGTACATACGGGAACTATACAAGTGTACATAATAATTTTTTTCGCCAAAAAATAGAAGTTTCTGAGTGGTTATTTTTCTATCTTCTCAACATTCTCAAAGTTTTGGCTAGGCAGAGTAAAATTTCCTTTTGCAATAAATTTATCCTCATTTTCCTTTGTTTCTACTTTCATTATATTCTGCTACTTCATAGATTATCCCCGAATGATCAGTTTTCTGTCTTGATGTTTAGCAGCGTATTCCTTTTTGTTCAGATTTTTCAGCCCCTCAGTGTGTCATTACTCTGCTTATTCTCAATTTCTTAGCCTTTTCTTTGTTTACCTTTTTATCTGAAAAGAACTGCAAGTTTTGCTCGATCTAGAAATAGGATTTGAGCTTATATTGCACTTTTGAACCTGAGTCGTTTCCTAGCTTTAAATTCCCCGTAGGAAAACTAACTCTTTAATTTGTCCTTTTCTTCTTGTTCTTACTCTCTATGAGCCCAATTTACCTCTTTTTACCCATGTAAATCTCCTTTATCTCCTCTTTTAACACACTTATCCATGATTATTCGTTGTGCTCAAAACTAATTATTATCTTAGTTTTATATATGCCCTTAACTTTCATTTGTTGTTTTTGATAGTCGGTTCGTTTTTTGATACGAACCTTTTATTTAATTTCTCCTAAAATAGTCGTCTATTCTAGTTACGATACGTAATTTTATACATACGATTCATTTTTCTTTAATCCTTTTTACCCTTTCTCTATGGATAAATCCCTTTATTCTTCTTTCAATTGCATCACCCGTTGCCTGGTTACTGACTATGTCGCAAATTTCTTATTTATTTCTCAGTCTTCAATTTCCTTTTTCCATTCAGTTCTTATGCTCATTCGATTCACCCATTCTACCCAATCTCTTTCATTCGGATTTTTCCAGTATATTAAGTAGCGGATTTTCATTTTTAAAATCCTCTCATGTCATCTGCTTCTCTCTACCCGTCCTCTCAAAATTTCTACCCTTACATAACTATTTGCATCTAAAGACATCCTAGTCACCTTACTCTCAATTTTCCTCATTCCTATCCATTCTTCGTTTGCTAACCTTGCGTACTTCATATACATACAAAAAGCGTGGAACCCTCACTCTTCCTTACACAGTTCACTTATAATTCTATATGCATTTTTCTGCTTTGGCATAACTTCTCTTAACATTCCAATCATTCTCAGCACCTCTAAATCCCTTTTATTATGCTTTTCAAACACATTTCACATGTCGCAAATGCTGATGCCAACTTTTATAAGCCCCATCAATCATCTATACCTCCACCAAAGAGCACTTCTTTTGCACTTTCTCCGATTAAATTTGACCTTTAATTCATTCCCTTAATCCACCCTGAGATCAAGCAATTCTTGAAGATTTTCAATTTCGTTCATTATCTTGACATCATCTGCAAATCTTAGTTAGCTGATATTTATACCACCGTCCTCGTTCTTCCGCTCATACGCTTCAATTTTTTTAATAATTCACCAATCAATAAATTAAAAAGTTGTAGAGACTTGGTGCATCTTTGACTCACTCCCATATCATTTAGAATCCATTCATTTTCCACACCTTTAAAAATCATCTTTATCTTATGATTTACATATAAATCTCTTAATCCCATTCAGAATATTTAAATTCATTAGGTCTTGCCTATTGACTCCTAGGAGCGAATTTTGTTGACCACCGCCAAACTCGTCTATATTTTAAGTTTCAGTCAAGCATTCTTTGTATGAGATTGAATTTATTTACTTTTTAACTCAATCCAGCTTGTTCATTCACTTTATAACACTCACTTTTAATTGATATTTTCCAGCATTATCAGAAAATATGTACGTGTTTTTTGATGATTTTTTGTCTTTTTAAACCTGTGACATTACCGCTTATCATTTTTTGTTTTCATCTCTTTATATTCTGCAATCGTGTAAATTTATACAATTCATTTAGTGAAAAATTGTCTCCTTTATAAATACTACACGTATTTATTCTCTCGTTTAAATAAATTTATTATTTAATAAACAACATTCAAAATATAGTTTTTGTTGTTTGACCTTATCAATTAATTTTTTCTGGGTTTATTATTTTATTTATAACTCTACCTTATTGGATGGATTACATAAATTTGTATCATTCATTGAATTATATAAAATCCCTTCTTCTTTTGGATTACACAAATCTCCCCCTTAAATCTCGTCATAATTGTCATTTTTTTGTGTATTAACATCGTAATCTTTGGCTTTTCCCCTCTTTTATCTAACTTTTGCCGGCTCACGATCGTGATTTCAAGTCTTCTCCTCCTCCTCCCTTACATTACAAAAGTTATTGCCTCCCACAACTAAAATGAATGCATCCATTATGCTCTTTTTATCTATGATATATTTTCCTGGAACATCATTATTTTCCTCCTGCCTCTGTACGAATACTTACCTTACCAGAAGATCTCGTTTTTTTCCTTTTCGTAGCTCAAGATTCACGGTCTCTTATAACCTTTGGCCAGGCAGACGTACATCAATGCAAATTTACACTTAGGATCCCGTTAGCTAATTCCCTCCTGCAAAATATTTTTCCATAAGAAAAAATTAACTTCTCAGCATCACTCCTAGTCACTTTAAAGATTGGCCGTAATTGTATATATCTATTTTAGCTAGCTATGATTTGACCCCCCTGTTTAGAAATACTCTAAAGAAGGGAGCATTGTAAATATGCGCCATTTACATAGAGAGCTTTAATAAATATTTTAGAAATTACTATTAATGAAATAAAGCAAAAGAAGAACAAGAGTAAATTAAATAGACTTAAAGGTAACTAATTTCATGAGAGAACCGCTTCCGGCATAGTATCACGATCTTTTAATGTTATAATTATATCTGTATACTTATATTGACTATCCTTAGGCAAATATAAAATATTCATGTCTTTATGTGTGTATAAGTATATATACATACTCCGTTCCTACGGGGAAGTAAGAGCAAAACAGTCCCCTAAGGCCATTGTCTAAATTTAAATTTAGCACTATTTAGGAGCAAGTAGTATGATTTGCCTTTCTCGTGCAACAATTCTTATTTTATTTTTTGCAATGTCATGCCCTGCCCCCCTCTGCTAAATAATAAACTCTATTTGATTGCAGGCCCTCTTCCTTTGAAGGCACGTTCCCTTAAATGGCGAAACCAGCCACATATTCCGGTCCCTCCAGCTCGCTAAGAGATTCTCTCCAACTTATGTTCTCCTCCGTTTTAAAAATCACACAAACAAATTCTGTCCAATCTTATCTTACCCCAAGGCGTGATTGGCTCATTTCTTAAGAAAAACACCCGTGTACCACCCTAGCATTTCTTATTGTGATTTTTCCATTTCACAAACCTCCTAGCCCATGCATGGTAAAATAAGATTGGGGAAAGACCCTTCTTGTATAATAAAAATTGTAAAATGATTTTGACTCCACCTACATTGGTTTTTGTCATATTTATACCTAGGACAATGTTGTAAACGGTAGCTTACCTCAGAATTTCCCAAGGCTGACCATCTATTAGTTTGATATCTGTCGAAGTATTGTCAGAGAATTATATATTTAACTGTTGGCCGTTTAACAATTACTCCGATACTATACCTCTTTTGGAAAGTATTTATATATGTAATGACTCTTAGCGAGTCAATCTGACATTACTACTTAGGAAGGGAACCAATTCCTCTATTGGCTGAGTGGACTCATTAATTACTGTATTATGTGAGAACCATAGCGTTTAATCCGTTTTAAGGAAAGAGCCAGTCAACACGTAAGGATCCAGTGAAACACCAATAATTAACCAACAATATATATATTTTAAATTTAGCAATTAACTCGAAATATTTACATTCAATTCTAAAAGTTTAATATGGTTTGCAAGATTTGAACAAGGGTATTCCTGATGGGAATCCTGATCAAAGCAAAGTAGGCTTCACGTAAATAAACCAATTGCCAGTTAGTTAATTGATGTAGACCTTTAGTACAGCATTTAGCCACAATTTACGTTTCTCTAATCTAACTAACAATATGACGGGAGTCACTAAATATTATCTCTCCTTTAGTTAGCTTGGGTGCAGCATTAAAATCCTATTTAATCAAAACAAATATATTTAGTCATTCGGACTTACATGACCTTGAAAGGAAACAGGGGTTGACTGATGTCGTTATCTTGGATTATTCACAATTCTTCGCGTTGCAGCTGGCGGATGGAGTTTATCTCGGGGATGGTGAAAAATGACTTCTGATTCTTCTTTTAACTTTATCTATCTGGTTATACGTCTAAAAGATGGAAAGAGGAGTTGTGCTTTCTGTCTCAAGGAGTACTCCTCTTGGTAGCTCTTAAGTTCTTCTACTATCCTCGTTTTCTTCGTAGGGTTGCCAAACTGAGTTTTGGTATACGAGGTGATCCGATAGTAATAAAACGGACTTACTTGGGGATTAATAATTCTTTTCTCAAAATTACCCCGTCCCCCCACCTAAGGGGCACGGGGTAATGCCACTGAGGGGAGCGCGAGGGGGGAGCGGGTGCCACAGCGGAGCCCAGGTCTGCTTCTTAATGAGAGGCACCGACGACCGTCACATTATTTCTCCTCTGTGTTCTTTTTGAACTAGCACCGCTTGTCGAGGTGCTTTAACCGCGGGTCTCCGGACCTCGTAGGTAATCGGATCTTTTGAAAGCTGCTTAAAGGCCTTTTGTGGCTACCTTTGTTCCTGCAGCTTGACTCGTCTACCAACCCAGGGGGAGATCAAAGCCTTTCGGCAGTTTGACTGTTAGTCAGACGATTAACGTTCTCATGCCATTCATCTTCTGGTACGTTTCTCTCGCTCTCTCCGATGAGGGAATTTAACATATATGTAGGCTTTGCCCTCTGGGTCTAGTTATGTTATAATTCCTCTACAATATCGTTCCTTTTAAAAGCTGTAAACTCTGTCAAAGAAGTTCATCTAATGTGTTAATAAAACTAGAGAAAATAACGCTGCTTTTTGATCCTTACCAATTTGTCGGAACTTCCTTAATCAATGCAAAGTTTTGACTGCTTGACTGCTTGCCCTGACCACACCTAGGTCCCGCTTTAATAAGGCACCCTCAGTTGAGACTTCCAATCACATCTTCAAGAACCGTTGCGCATAACAGCGCTGATAACCCGGCATTTTGAAAATTAACCCCTAAAATACGGACCCATTCCCGTTGGAGATTATGATTCTCGCCCATTTTTTCTCAGCTAAAATAAACTTTATCTTAAACTAATTCAACGAGCGTTATGTCCAAGTGTCTCGCTTCCACATTGGATAGCGATTAACATAATTGAAATGTGTTCGCGTTGGTTAACACTTTCACAGGAGTCGAATGATCACTAATACAATTGGATTACAGAAATTCACACTTTCTAATAGTTTTGAAACTATCATTCAATCTTTCTCTATCTCCCAACTTCCCATTTTATAGCTTCATTTCGTTAGATTTCATGATTCTACTCATCGACCTCTTCGATTTGTTCAAAAGTTTAAAACCCGTTATTTTCCACCAAGGAGCTTTCGCTCTTGGAACCTCCCCAATTTGATAACTGCATTGGATATCAATCAGTCCAGAATATCCTTCAAATTTCTCCTTCTTGCAAACAACTTTAGATCCTAGGATGTGGAATAATCTGTCTGCATTCTTCGCCATGCCCTTTTCTTAGTTAGTAGACAGGAGCCATATGAGGATCAGTTGATTTGAAGAGCAGTCTTGAGCTCTCATCCCAGCTGGTATAAACAATTTCTAAGAATCAAGAAGCCATGAAGTTTCTTTAATTGAAGAAGAAACGAAGCATTACGAAATTCCCTAAGACTAGTCGAGAAAAGTTATGTCTCCGAAGCAACTTAGATTTACAAAGTCGTTCGAATGCAATGCGATCATGAGCCTCATTAATCCGTTCTGAGCAAAGTTTCAGGCTTGTCGGTTCTAAGACCAAAGCTAAATTAATTGTTTTAATCGAGGAAACTAATCTAGCCAAGAATTATATCCTCAAGCAGTCCCGAAAGAATGATGAGATTAAAAAAAACAGATGGAGGAAAAAAGAGGAATAAGCAGCCAAAACAGAAACTTTAAAATATTTATTTATTTTAAGAAATCGAAGGAAAACCAATGAGAGCATTTAGATGAGAAGTTCTTAAATTAAGAGTTGGAATTATAAAAGTTAACATGTGTGGAAGGAAGTCCCAGTGGACAACTTGGGCCACTTTGTATGTAGATACTTGGAGGACATATGATGCTACGCAACCTTGTTAACCCGAAATAATGGTACTGGGACGCTGCATTAAATATCTCTATGGCCAGGTTTGTACAGGTAGCATAGGTTTCTAGAAGTTCAAATTTGAACCCTTTTATAGGATCAAGACTCGTCCTATCAAAGATATATAAAACAAGGCGTAAGGCACAAAAAAGTACAGTGCAAAGCAAATCTGAAAAGAACGAGCGTAAATTTGGCTGCAGATGCCTAAATTTGCTTCAGAATCAAACTCTCCTTTGTAAGGGACCCCAAAACTCATATTTACTTGGCTTGTGCCAAGCAGTAGGCATAGGCGAGTAGTACACACATGCACCTAACTATATCATAAGCCCCTATATAACATCATTTAATCACGGAATAAATCCCCACCATCCACCTCTTTTCATCCAACCATGCTTCCTCAGCTAACAGATATGGGAGCAATTGAGCTATCAGACAGCCACTATTCATATAAAAGGACTAAATGTAACGATTAATCCAACCATCGGAAAGCTTCTTATAACAGAGGGTGTTCTAAAGATTGCCTTACCATCAAGAAAATTCATTAAAATCCTTATAATATAATCAAAGAATGAAAGACACTTGCACAACATCATCTTACACAATTAATCCAAATAAAATTTTCAAATTATATATTATAATATACCTAATTTTTATCACGTCATCTTATAAGTATTGTGGCATTTCTTCATGTTTTTCTTTATTTTTTAGAGAGAAATCAAACAACTCTAAATTTATTTATATTTAAATAATTATTTAGTTAGTAATTTAATAGGCAATGCAAATTACACCAGTTCCTATCACTAGTCTCTATCTTATTAACTTTTTAATACCATGTTTGTAAACAACGTTTGACTTTGCATTTAAGTTTTTTAAAGTTGCTTCGACCTAGGCTAGTGTTGACATAACTATTTTCTAACAGTGATTTACTAAAGTGTAAAATGATATTAATCTGATATGGCTAAGTCAGCTAAGTATGGATGATAACCCATTAGATTCCTATCGAAATTGTTAAACTTTTATTTGCTAACTCTTGCGATATGAGATGGCGCGTTGTCTTGATGAAAAAAAAAACACTTTTTTTCTAACGATTATTAATGGACGCGATTTTCTCAAGTTTTACATGTAAACGGTCTAACTGATTACAGTAAACCGCGATGGTGATCTCATGATTTATGTTAAGAAGTACAAAATGGATTATGTCATTCATACCCTACAAGGGAATTTTCCCTGGATGTGGCTCCTCTTTCGGCTGGGAGATTTATTTTCTCCAGAAGTAATCCATTGTCTTGAACGTTTAAAAACATTGTACATAACCAATTTTTCGCCCATTGACAAAATCCGATTTAAAAATGGTTTAATTTTTAGTCGAAAAAGGAGAGATGAACAAATGTTAAATCTTTGTTGCTCGTGTACCTCTGAGAAGTTGTAAGAAATCCATTACTCCAATCGTGAAACCTTGTCTATCTCCTTTAAAGGACGATACACAAAAGAATGAATTGGATGAAATCTCTCATCCAACTATTCAATATTTGTTTCAAATTTTCCCGAGCGAAGTTTCTGAAACCGTCTTTAACACTGGCTGGCTCGCTCACATTATTAGCATTTTTGCCTTTTCTAAACTTGCAAAGGATAGTGTTGGGAATGAACTCTTGTTACAATTCTATAATAGTTATCAGTTAACAATAAGGTATATTAAATTTAAAATATTAATACAAAATTAATAGCAGAGAAAAAGACGACTAAATTATGTCGACGCAATACGAGTATGATGAGCATAACTTATTGTGACAGAAAAACAGCCAATTGGATAGGTGAACAAACCAAACTGTAGGATATAGTGGATGCTATATGAAACCTGAAGTGGAGTTTTTCAGGTTATGTGACAACATTTCAAGACAAGAGATGAACAAAAATTACCGATTAGGCCCTACTTGATAGAAAACGAGCGAAAAGACGTCTAAAACAAGATGGAGAGATGATCTTCCAAAATATTGGAAATAAATTGCACGAGATCGACAAAAAAATAGAAAGATGAGGAAAGATTTCTCTCACCAGTGGATGGAAATGTCTGTAGTGATGAAGGTATGTCTAAATGTGAGCTTTGGGTTAGGCTAAGACATACGGTCCATACACCCTGAGATGTGCCTATGTCCCTATGAGTTCACGCACATTATACAGAAAAAAAAACGAGGGTTTGAGTTTAATTAACTAGGCTAATATAAAAGAAAACTTGCTTTCGAGTATTTCTATCTATAAAATAATGATAAACATGGAAAACCTCCAATCTATATATGGTATGACATAATATTTCAAGAAAAATATCAGTTATTACTATTTTAAATCGTAGTGAAAACTTTAAATCACCTTATGGAAACCAATTTCTAGTTCTATCAAATTATATAAATTTAGCAAATTAAATGGAAAAAATACCCCGTAAAGTACAATTGATCTCTTACAAAACTGCTACAAATATTTGTTCACATTGCTCATTTAAGATGAAAGAAATTGCATAATGACTATCAAATAAGTATAGATCTCAAAGTTCTATATTTATATTTCCACCTATCTTCTTAAAAGATAGAGTAGATGCAATTATTATATGCAATAACGCCATTGTAACTGCGCCAGTGTTTAATAGAATCTTACCATAAATATAAAGTTAACTCATTTTATAAAATAATTAGAATTACAAAATTAAATATTATATTAACTCGAGTTGTTTTTTAAAAGGATCTCATGTCGCAGATAGATGGAAACGAATTTGTGTCTGACGGAAAAAATGAAAGTTAAAATAAACCAATTTAAAGTCTTTTTTTGTTAAATTGGTTTATTCGATACAGCCACTTGATGGGCGTTGATAAGAAGTGCTCCAAAGTGTACACGAGGCAGAATCACTTACAAAGTTAAAAGATAACTTTTAGGAGTGGAAAACACGATGTGAAATTCTTTCAAAAGCAGTAGTTTAAAATATATAACAACTTTGGTGTTTTGACAGAAACTGAGATCCAGCGAAGTCAAATTAATATACATATATTAATTTATTCGTTCTCATATATAAATGTGTAATAGAATACCAGCATCTTGAGTTCATACAACAGGTTTCTCAAAAAGATCGACCAATAAAGCCAATTCTCGTATCTTCGCCACCCCGTATCCAACGGGGAAGGAGGTAGTTAAAGAACTAGATAGTTGGAGAACGGTGTAAGGCTTATGAGAAGAACACTTTTTATCTACTCTTGATCTTTATTACTCATATATTTCGTCCTTTTCAAAATCTTGGCGATGGAAATTCCCTTTTGGTTGTGTTATCTAAGAGGAAACAAAATGTTTCTGACAGATCATGTCCCAACTGATCGGCTCTGTGAGCAGCACATAGCCACGAGCTCTGGTACACTAGTGTTATGTATTCTAATTGAAAATAATAAACAATTCACTTAATTATTTTTCCATTAAAGAACATTAGTATTATTGGTATTTGTTTCAGTAACTGCCCGCCCTCTATCCAACCTGAATAAAAATATATAGGTTGATAAACATAAAAAATATGAAGAGGAAATAGAGATGATCAATAAAGCAAAGCTTGCATAATCAGAGGCCTAAGAATGTGAGTGATTATTATAACCTCTTTACATAACAGAAGCACATTGGTGGTTAAAGTAGTTTGCGATAGTATTGCTTGCCACCATTTCACCTGCTTTAATATTCTTTTCTGCCAGCCGCAAGCAAAGAGATGTAAATTGTATCAGAGGGTAAAACCACTGTTTTAACTGAAACCTTTAAAGAATATCTTGCCTTTCCGTCCCCAATTGCCAAGTCCCCAAAATGTGTCCAATCATATTTCATCTGAAATCTGGAGGATTGCTTGTCCTTCGATTTCACAATGCCTGTAGGATATTAACAGCTGTTTGTTTTACATATTTTTGCTTCCTCTATCTACTCCACTTCCTCTACAGATCTATCCTTACACGCATTAAGGGGAAAAAAATACATTCTTTGATTTTGGCTTTAAATTAAAATTCCATCAACGCATTTTCCTGGTTATATTTTCTAAAGAATATAATACATCATTAATTTAGTTCAATGTAAACTAAGGTGGAAATTTAAGAACCAATATTATTGTTAGGGCACTCTTACACTCGAGGAACAAGAAAATCAACATTTAAAGGGTTGATTCTATTGATTCTGCAGAAATCAAATGAAAAATTGACGTAGACTAAAGAAGCAATAGCCTAAGTGTTTTTTTTACGAAATTAAAGTGATTGTTATTTTATCTAAAAAAGGTGCTAAAATTTAGTGAAGGAAGATCTAAGACAGAGGGGGGAGGCTAAAAGAAATTATACACTTAAGTCGACGTAGAGAAAGAGGATTTCGGATGATAAGTCGAGTTAATCTAAATTTCACACATTTCAAGTGGTCAAGTTCGACAAAGCCACCAGAAACAAAAGTAGGTAAATGGTATAACTCTAACTCTGTGTATGAAGTTGGTGATTGACTAGTAGAGAAGGAATTTACCTTCGGTTCAAGTAATTATGTTCGTTTCTTCGATTTTCTTCTGACAATTCTGAGGAATTTACTTTCCCATTAGGTAACCTCCCATCGTTGAAAAATAGAGCTAAGTTCAGGAAAGTTGCTTACACTACCTGTACTTAGCCACTCAAGTTTTCTACTTGAGCAATGATCCTGGCACCACATTTTCACCACTTATTACTCCTCCATTTCTCCACCAACCTCTTGTAATAAACTTTTTAACACTTCTCTCGTTGGTTTTACACTTAGTTTTGTAATAAATAGAATTGTTTCTTTATTTCTCCTTATCTTTTATATTTTTCTCTTTACTTTAGATTTTACTCTCCAATTTGTTCTTCTTATTTCCCTCTCTCCACGTCGTTTCCGATGGCTGAACTCCTCGTTTCACTTCTAAGAATTTCTCAATCCGAGTAAATTGTAATTTTAATTAAAGAAATTTTAATTAATTTTGGCTGCTTTCGGAACTCGAGCTCCCCTGGCTCTCATCCCCTTTATAATATGTCCTTCCTCTCATCCCTTCATGACTCCCCTCCCTGGGCTAGAGCGCCCAAATATTCTCCTCTTTTGACTACTTGTTCCATGTAGCTCCCTCCAATTTCCTCTTCCCCCCCCATCTTTGCCACCTTAATTATGAACATTTTCTCCTATTTGTACGGTGAAGATGTAATGCACAATTCCCCTTTTCATCCTACTTCATAATTTGGGTAAAGATGCAGAGGATGGAGTATTTAGTCCTCGAGTAATGGCAGTCATCTCCGCCGTCTGTGACCTATCCTCTCGAAAGCAACAGATTCACATTTATTGCGGAGGATATGCAATCTTCTGGTCCTCTTAAGGGACCATTACATATGTTCCCAACTATGAAACGACTCACCGGTTCCCAGAAATTGTGTTGTCTCCGGATCTTCTGCCTGATCTAGGCTATTGCTTCCCACTTAATTTCCTTTCCCTGAACTTACCACTATCTTCGCGAAACCCCCAAAATAATTGCAACGGGGTAACTGTGTAAGATCGGAGTTTTTGCTGGTATGCATAATAATGATGTTCAAAATTCCCGCCATGTTTGTTTTATTGTTTAAACAATTAAAAAAATTGTGTCGCACAAAGCCGTCTCCTTCGAGGCCATCCGATATTCTTGTTCCTGAATCTTCAGAACTACATTTTTTGGAAAGTTGTCATAGATTTTTGTACCTGTCATTGCTATACTCTTAGGGACTGTTTTTTGCTCTCTTACCTCAGCCATACAGGTATAGAGCCCTGCTTTTCTTTAAAAAATACACTATTTTTGGAGTCATTTTCTATGCAAATAATGCGAATACTTTGAAAGGAGAAGGCCTTGTCACCATTCAATTTAATAACATGATCACGTACATGTACATAATGTATGGATACAAATACTGTTTATTGATTCCTTGAAGCTTAATTCTAAGTGGTATGGTACAAATGATTTGTTCAAATAAAAATTTCAAATCTAAAAGCAGATATGCAACTAATAGAATGTACAAACAAGTTGTGCTTTAACAGAGGGTTGGTTTGAATTTGATACACACTCAAAATCACAGGCTTTTATTATTTAGTGGATGGGGAGGAAAAAGTCCTATACTTCAGGTAGTTTAATTCTCTGGTCATTTGTGTATAGTGAGATTCTGTTATAGGCAAGCAAATCTGAATGTTTTCAAAGTGAAAAACAAACAGAGACTCTAATAAGGAAATCGTCCTTCATCCTTGGAAATAGAAGGAAAAGAGTAACAAATAATCAAAGGAAAGAAATTATAAAACTTGCAATCTGGTTAAAAGAACAATAAAAGGAATTTCCACCCAAACAACTCCAATAAAGTACAAATGAACTAGTTGTGCCTTCTTCTTTCAAAAGTTAAAGGCAAAAAGTGAACGCTGACATACTTTCGAAATTCACCAAAATTAAGTTTGCGTTTCGCTTATCGCAAGTGGAAGAAACTCTCGGTCCCTGTTTCGGTAAAAAGTAAAATGGAGAATGAGAGAACGAAAAGACTTAAGGCATCAATGAAAATAAAAATTCTCTTTTAGTACTCCCAGATAAAAAAGACTCATTGCAATTTATTGCTACACATGCACAAAAGCGGCCATACTGATTCGGATACTTAGGTTTCCATTATAAAACTTAAAGTAGCTTCAAACCAAATAATGGTTAGTAATGAATGATAAATTAAGGATATTAAAAAGCATGGTTATAAGTTGTTTATGTACATTGTAGATGTTAGGTGGAATAAAGTGCAAGTTACGTGCATGAATTCTTACTTCAATGAATTCTTAGCAAATTCAGTCATTGCCTTGTTAAGTTACGAGCAGCAAACAGGACTAGAGACCCACTACACCTGCCTATATCCAAGAATTAATTGTTAAGATACATCAAGAGGATCATCCCTCTATGGTAACCATAGCTGTAAGGGTTAAACGTCCAAGAAATGTCCTACATAATATTGTATCACGTAACGATACCACATGCTAATGCATTAGTGGAATTTCTACTGGTAGGGCTAGGAAAACCGAAAAGAAAGTTGACCAAGCCATCCACCGTATTTCAAAAGAGGACTAATACAAGACGTCAGCCGAGATTTGACGAGAATTAAATGGAACTATAGGTATTAATGTTTCAAGGGAGAAACTATCACGCCACCTGATGGAAAGATCATTAGAATCTCGCACACCAGGTTTCAAGCCGTTCAAAGGCCTTATGAAAAAGAAAGCTAGATTATCCTTCACCACTAAGCACATTCTATGGACACAAGACCAATGGCACAAAGTAAACTTAAGCGATGAATCGCTATTGTTCAAATATGAAAAAAAGAGATGGGTGAATTAGCGCGGGAACATTCACATTCCCATTTTCTGTTAAAGTAAACGCTATCTTATCCAAAATGCTTCTTGATATTTCTATTTTAGAGAAATGGATGGTTGCTCAGTCGTATGGGTGGCGCTCCTGAAGAGGGCTGAAGAACTCCAGGAGACTTTTCTAGTGGATTAAGTAATTCCTACTTACCTAAACGCAGTGACCTGAACGTTATTGTTTAAATATCAATATATATATATATATATATATATATATATATATATATATATATATATATATATATAATATATATATCTATATATATATATATATATATATATATATATATATAAATATATATATATATATATATATATATATATATATTATTGAAGGCGACTGCGAATTTAGCATTAATTATTTTCTTTTCTAGTCTCTCGATTTGTCTTATATTCCGCTTTTGGCCGTGAGTTAACTCATGGATAAGTTCGCCAAATTCATTAGAAAAATAGTAACGAACGAGGCCATGAAACTAGTTCACTGAGCAAAACAAAATATTTATTGGCCTGAAGCGAAATTTGCGGTCGCCTCCAATAAAATATGGTACGAAGAGAATCTACTGCCCAACTATACGTATATATACATATATCAAAAGTGGCCCAAAAGTTACTTCACATTTTTATAAATTAAGAACGCAAAAATAATTGTTATAAAATTGGGTGATATATATAATGAAAGAGAACTTAAAGTTTTATTATTTAACTTAAATATCCTTCAAATGTTCTCCACTATTGCTATGACAAATGCGGATTCCTCTGCATTATATTTTCAATGACATTTTCCAAAACATCAGGTTTTGTTTCGATTCCTGAAGATTATTAGGTTTATTTAGCTATACCTTTTCTTTAATGTATTTTAAAAGGAGAAAATCTGGAAGGGTAAAATCAAGGTGATCGTGGTGACCAAGAAACTTCACCTAAACGTGAAATTATCATAAGAAGTAATGATACTTTTAGTCATTACGTGGTTTCTCTAGTTGTGTGTAATGTCAACGCATCTTTTTGAAACCACATATCGTGCATATCGAAATCTTCCAGTTCTCGCAATAAATAATCGATTATCATTTCTCTGTAAGTGCCCCTTGTTACTGTCAAAGTTTTTCCGTCAGCATCCTCGAAGAAGTAGAGACTAATGATTCTCCAGGCCAGACTGTAACATGCTGTGCTTGAAGAGGCTGCTCGTGAATTATCATGGGTTTTTCAGCAGACCATAATCTGTAATTTTGTTTATTAACGTATCCGGTAAAGCAAAAGCGAGCTTCCTTGTGCATGATTAGGCGCGAGGTAAAAGTCGGATCATTTGTTAGTCCCAAAAATGCAGATGAATGGATGAAGTTTCAATTCTTTTATTATAATGCGTTGCAATGATTTTGAGAAATTGCTAATTGACTGGAATGCATCCTAAATTACGTTTCAGGCTCTTGTTGAACATTAGTTAAAAACAAGATAGGGTGACACCACATAGCGAGAGAAATCATCGAAATATTAAGAGCAGCCTTTACTGGCAGGTAAGTTTCATGTTTAGATGATGTTTCTTGGCCACTACGATCACCTAATTTTACCTCTACAGATTCTTTACTCTGGGGATACCTTAATGAAAAGGTTTAAGTAAATAAACCTATAATCTTCAAAAAGTGAAACAAAACACCAATGAAGAAATCGACAAAATCACTTTTAATGTTTGGGAAAATGTCATGGAAACTATGATGCAAAGAATCCACCTGTGTTTCGAAAATAATCGAAAAAGTTGAAGGATATTTTAGTCAAATAATAAAACTTCAAGATCTCTTCCTTCATTTTATCTACCATCCATATTTACACCTTAATTATTTTTTGTGTTTTCAATTTTTAAATATGTGAAATAACTTTTGCGCACCCTTTATATATGGGGATGATCTTCGACACGAATGTAGCAATATATATATATATATATATATAAATATATATATATATATATATATATATATATATATATTGTTAGTCTCGCAAAATTACCAGGAATTGTATGACTACGGGGTGAGTAGGTTAAAAAGATAAACATTTGAGACTTTAATAGAAAAATAACTATTTCTTGTAAGAATTGGTGACAATTGAAATTCAAAGTGGATTTCCAATTGGCTTTAATTTGAATAAGAGAAACTGAGTCGTTTAGTTTGAGAAAAACGCGAGTAAAAAGGTTTAAAAGATCGATCGAGTGCGGTTGCATCATGAATCAGATTAGAAGTTTCTCTTTTCTTAAAGCTAACGGGATGAGTGGACAATAGTGGAAATGAGAATACTAAATTAATCTTTATAGAGTGGCATAAAATTGACTATTTAGCCATCGCACTTTACAATTGGCCAATGACGGTTGTTAGACATTACTTATACGAATTAGGAACTATAGTCAATGAAGATTTGTGTCCTCGTTACTTTACTAACCTTCAAAAACAAGGCACAGATTGACGCCAGAAGAGAGTATTATAGAGAATTTCCTGAAAGTTTGATAAGTGATTTCTATATTTATCTAAAATGCGGCATTTGGCACGTTTGTAAACGATGATGTAATGAGTTGAGCATCACTTTTTAATGCCTGCTGAAGTTGTATTTTTCTTTTTAGAAATTAAAAGTTTAATTGGACTTAAAAATTGAGAAGTCTGCCTCATATATAAACTGTAGAACTTTATAGTACTTACGCAAATACGTTATAAACCAGATGCAATAATAACCTAAGTGTAATAAAAACTAAGGATATTATAACTTTTGGTTCAAAGTACTTTTATAACAAATAAAATTGACTCCCTATCAACTCATAATTTAATATTTGTAAAGAGTAACGACTCTCAGTCCAGTCATTTTTTGAGTATCTTAGGAATAAACTTAAAGAAGGTAGAGGAAGTAAAGAGTCTTAAACAATTGATGAGCAAAAAATAACTGGATATAAAGGCGCTATCATATTTTAAACAAAATAATTCTAATAAGGTGAATAAACTAATGATGATGCAGCATTTCTGGCTTTTCACAGTTTTCTAATACTGTTTGTTAGATACGTATAAATTTGCCACAGATCGTTGATTTCTTGCCCCATGGGTATTCGGATCAATAAATAAAAGATATTAAGTGTACTTGAGAAGCTGATGATTTTTCGTGGGGAGCTTTTATTGCAAACTGAATCTAAGAAGAGCTAATGAATTTATTGAGCTGAGAAGCATTTATTCAGATCAACATTTCAAACCATCATTTGCAAAGCAAAGTTTAAAGATACGAATCTTTATTGCTAGAGAGTGTCGGGATATACCTGTGTAGACTAGCTCGGCGCTCAGTCTTACACAAGTACACTATACGTTCACTAGAGCTTCAAGTTCTATGACCGCATAGTTCCTTTCGCGTGACAAGAGCTTCCGGCTAGCGTACGCAATGGGCTAGCTGTTGCTGTCTTCTTCATACTGGGGCAAGACGCAACCAATGCCTTCATTATAAGCGTCCGTTCGTATCTCTACAATGTTTGTTCGTATTCGGGAGTCTAATTATGGGAGCTGAAGTTAGTCTTTCCTTCATCTGATAAAAGTTGGCAGTCTCTTTGGGGATCCATGTGAAATTCGGGACAAAACGTCGGTAAACAGATGTCGACCCGAGAAAAGAGCGTAATTGCTTTTTAGTACGCGGGAGGGGCATGTCGGCGATAGCCTTTACCTTTTCGTTTTAAAGGGCCATTTGATTTTCACCAATGTGGAAACCTAGGTACTTAATAGTGCTATAAGCCAAATGGCACTTGCTAGGGCCTATAGTGAGGCCGTTTTCACGAAGCCTATTGAGAAGCGCTTGTAAGGAGGCAAGATGCTGGTCCCATGTACGGGTGGCCACGTAAACGTTATCGAAGTTAAAGGAAATGATACTCAGCCCATCCAGTATCCTGCGCATCATTCGATTATAGTTATGGTAGTGGCTCTTGAAGGTATTCCCTAATTATAGGGGAACTTTGAAGGTAATCGTGAGGACAACCCAAGAGCCTTCGAAGGGGGGTGCTGTTTGCCAGTAAGGGCAATTGATTACCGAGTTATCGTGTAACTTTTTGGCAAGGACTCCGCGTAATACAGATGCACCATTTGGTTTGCGTTGCCCTTCCTTACTTCCCACGAGAGTGATTTGTTGATTGCTATCGGGTGCCCTAAACCGAAGAGCGGTCTTATTCTAGCTACGGGGTCAAATAGCCCAGAGGATGGGGATAGACCACACCAGAGCAGAACACCGGTATTTCGGGAGTTATGTAATTGCGAAGAAAAGCGATTAACGAGGAGATTGCGCAATGGTTGTTTTCCCGATTAATAAGGCCGTGAAGCAGGGAGATTGAGGAACGTCACGATATTGAAGTCACCAAAGCAAAAATAAAATTATTATCGAACTAGATCTTATTGTACTTTACAGAAAGTTCTTTAATAAGTTTTCAGTTCTAAGTTAGGACATAAATTAAGTTCGAGGTCAAGTGCGAGCAAACTCTTAAGGAGGCCGGAAGAATAGAGCCTTAAAATTTACACCTTAATGTTTGCGTTATGTACACGACTATATACAAGGATGAATTATGCAAATCTGAGAGATCGGACTGAACGATATATAACGCGATATATTGCTATATAAAAATAGTAGTAATCTTCTTTGTTTTGGCTTCACACTGTTATATATTGAATTTAAGCTACGCTCTACAGGTTTTCCGTCCAACTAAGCCACACCTCCCTCTTATGTGCTGGCCTGTTGATTGGTCGTATTAACATAACTCGACTCTTGATTGGCTACTGCCGAACATATTGATAAGGGAGGCACTCCGACTATTGAGTAAAATTCTCTGTGGATAGTGGCAAGTTGCCATGGAGACAGCTTCCTAACCTCCCTTCTATTTACTTAATCGTGCTAACTATTCTGTTTATTCTGGATTCTGCTTTGATTATAATGTTTGCCTAAGATTGCCTCAACCAACTCTAACAGAGATAACTGTGCTCCGTTTACTATCGTGTGACATTCTCGTAAACGGCGCTAACTTTACTTCTCTCTCTTTCTGTACTTTATGTGTGAGGCGCATTTCGCGTCTGTCCTATTTTGGAGTACACGCCGGTCGCTACATAGTTACTACAGGCAGTTACTAAACCAAAAGGTAGGCGCTTAAACTGCATAAGGCCTTTTTTCTGTGGAAAATGCTGTGTATTTCCGAGCACTATGCTTAAGGGGGATTCGATAGTAGGCCTTACTCAAATTTATCTTTGAAATAAACTTGGCATCTTCAAATAGATGTAGGCTCTATTCTATCAAAAGGATAGGCTCAGGTTCTAAAACGGTTACTGCGTTCAGCTTTCTAAAGTCTACTCACATGCGAAAAGACTGGTCCGGCTTTCTCACCATAACAATGGGGGATCAATAATCGAATGTGGAAGGTTAAATTATTCCTAATTTTAGCAAGTTTTCCACTTCGTCGTTAAAAGTAGGGCGCAAGTGAACAGGTATCGGGTAGGGCTGGAATCTAATAGGCTCCTGACTGGTTAGGGCTATAGCATGCTCAAAATACAAAAAGCAACCAGGCTTCTCACAAATTACATCGGAGAATTCAGCTAACAAAAGAGCCAACTACGTTTTCTTCAACTGGAGGGGTCTAACTGGATGTTTAAATCGAGTTTCGGGGTAAGTTTATACGGGAACCGGAAAGCGAAGAGAGAGGGTAGTTTTCTTCCGCTTTGACACATACAGTTTGGATTAAATTAAGAGGCTCAGATGGATAAGAGACTTCTATTACTGCCTCTTCGTCAAGGGAAATTATAATGTTAATGCACGTGAGGCGAAGATATCGCTTAAGCATATTCACATGAAACAATTTGTTCCTTGAGGGCATCTGTATTATGTAATCTACGGGACCGCAAGCTTCTAGGATTGGGAAAGGGTCTTTCCATTGTAACAAGAGATTGCTTTTCTTCCTGGGTAGGTGGAGCAGCACTTCTCCACCGGGCTTGAATTGCTTTTCTATGGACGTAACGTAAAAATAGGTCCTATATTTTTCTAAATTTAGGTCCGAAATTTTGTACGCTTGATCGGTGCATTCTTCCAAGCGGTTCCGAAGATCTAACACATAATAATACGAGGACTTGATTTGCTCATCCAGAGGCGATTAGAAAAAATTTCATTCAAAATGCTCATTGGTGCGCGTACATTTCGGACATACAAGAACTTGAAGGGGGCAAATCCCAAAGTTCTGTGGGAGATTTCTCTGCAGGCGAACATGGCAACCGATAGGTATCGATGCCATCCTTGGGGCTGAGCATAGCATAACCTTTTCAGAATGGTCTTCAGAGTGCCATTTAATTATTTTACAGACGCAGTTAGCGGTGGGGTGAAAAGGGGAAGTGAACAAAGGCTTGATCATAAAGAGCTTGCCGAAGTGTTCCATTAGCTCAGAGCTAAATTACCTAGCTCTGTCGGACAAGATCTTCTTCGGGATGCCGAAGCGAGAAAAGATATAAATAAGGGCCTCCCCGCAAGTCACGCTATCAATTTTTTTAAGGGGGACTGCGACGGGAAATCTCGTTGCAAAGTCAAGGAAAGTAATGACGTACGAGTGTGCTTCACTAGACGGGGGGTCAATTGGGCCAATTTAGTTTATGGCTACTCTTACTAAAAGCTCTGAGACATTTGGGGTCTTTTGGAGGAAAGCAGGTGGTATTCGTCCTTTTGCTGTAGTCTTTTAGCAAATGTCACACGACCTGCAAAACTCATTAATTTCTTTGGCAGCACCTGACCAAAAAAAAGAACGGAAGATTCTCTGAGACGTTTCGTTGTGACTGTAATGACCAGCCATTAATTTATCGTGTGTGATTCGGAGGACTCGGGAAACATGGGACCGGTGGATACACAATGATTGAGTGGGGGTTCAACCCTCAGCCGAACTAGAGCAATAAAGGAGTCCGTCGCTAATGAGGTAGGCAACTTCCCTTTGACCACGGGCAGATCCACATTGGTCACTTCTCGCTTTTTCGAAAGGACTGAAGAGTGGGGCATTCCTTTTGAACGCTTGCAAAAGTCTTGTTTTGAAGGGCTGCAAACTCTGGGGCATAAGGGGATTCTAAAGACACAGGAGGAACAGTGTCCTTTAGCGCTTGGATACTCATGATGACGGGCTGAGCGACGGGGTTAGGGGAGAGCTGCAGGCTCTGACCGATCAACACGGCGCAGAATTTAATGGGGCTGCTATCACTTTGGCCCAACCAGTGAAATATTCGGATTCGAGATACCAGCGGACCACGGGAAATCGATTTGTACGTCCCAAGTAGTCATGGACTACTGGGAATTTATCGTGGTTGGGGCCCACTGGAGGGAGCAACGTTTCAGAAACGACGAAGCAAGTGCATTCGGTATCTCTTACGAGGATTAATACTCGGCAACCATTAACACTTTCATTCTTGAACTCAAGCCCACCTGGGGAGCTTTTGTTGAAAAGGAAATTAACTTGCTGTCTCGGGGGACTGCTTATTGGGAGAATTGCTTGCGTTCCAGAGCGAGCGGGCGGATAAGAGATAGAGGCACTTATTTGGTGGATTTGATGACTAGGAGCAGAACGAAATTGGAAATTTTAAGGACAGTGGTTCCTCACATGGCCGAGAACTCCACAATAAAAACAAATTATGGGCCTACGAGGGTAATCCGAAGCTGGAGGTTTATTTATGAGGGGCTAAATATCCCTCGATTCTGGCAGGGGATGGTGCTTTGGTTTAAATGGACCGGGTACCTTTACAAACTTGGGTGAATTCTTCGGGGGAAATGCGGGAGAGGTTATTTTTACTTTTGGCGGATGGGGGATGAGAGTTCTTGGGGTCTTTCGGGTAAAGATAGTAGCTTGGTGCGTGCACATCTGCTTCTTTTATACATTCCTTGAAAGAAGACATGCGTCTTTCCTTTATGAATGCTCGGATTTAAGAGGGTAGTGCAGCTATAAATTGATCCCGTAGAGTGAAATCAATTAGGGCTCGTAGTCGTTGTTGACTTGAGCTGAGTCCAACCAAAACTGGAAAGTTCTCTGGAGGGTGAATCAAAATTGACGGTAGGTCTGGCCGGGGATTATTCTCGTCTGGCCAAACTTTGACCTATAGTAATCGGGATTCATATTAACCGCTGATAATAATCCGTACTTGAGGGAGAAGTAGTCGAGAGTAGCCTCCACTGGGAGTGAAATGAAGATTTCTCGGAGGTTATTATTAAGGAGAAGAAGTAGTTGAGCGACTCCATTGGTTTCAATATTCCAGTAGTTCACTTCGAAAATTTTCTCAAAGTGAGTTAAGTAGACGCTGAAATCCTCGCCGTCCTTAGATACTGGGAACTTTACCGAAGGGATTTGAGGAGATTCATTTCTCGAGCTAACAGAAAGAGTCTCCAAATGATTCCTGTTAATCTTAAGCTCATGCTTACGAATTCTTTCTCTTTCTTCAACTTTTCTCTGTTCCTTTTCTGTTCTCTCTTCAGCTTCTCTCTTTTCTTTTTCTCTTTTCACTGCTTTCTCATTTCTTTCTTCCTCCTAACATATGAAACTAGATCCTTGCCTGACAACCCAAGGATCTCTCCTTGTTGATGGAAACGCTCAAATGAGGACATCTTCTTGGTGTAAATGCGCGTCTAACGGCTTGGCACAACCAAGGAACTTACGAAATGATTATGAAGCTATGACGATTGTATCAAAAATCGTAACGGAAATTTTGTTACAAACAGATTGCACGCAATAAAGAAAATAACATAGAAAATAAGTCAAAACCTGATCTCTATGTGACCAATGATTACAAGCCTTCAATTCTATAGGGGGTTTTAGGGGAGATCGTCCCCCTGGAACAAACAACACACACAACGGAAATATAATTGGGAAAAAAATGGTCACTACACCACAAAAAAATGATCAATCAAAGAAAGAAAGACTTTATTCCACTTCATTGGATATCCTTGAACGAACTTGGCAAACTAGTCACCGAACAACTTAACTTAAGGGGGTAACTTGTAAAGAAAAAAGGGTTCTTTCAAACAAAAAATAACCCAACTTTAGCTGCAACAAGATAAACATAAGGATAGTGATTAAGAATCTGGGTTTTTCACTACAAAAAGTACCCCACACCTGACACCAGATAAATATACTGGTATATATATATATATATATATATATATTTCGAGGTATACCTGTGTAGACTAGCTCAGCGCTCAGAGTCTTACACAAGTACGGGTAGACAGCTGGCCACAGGCCACTCGAGTTATGTCTGGCGATTAATAAAGAGTGAGAATGACGGTTGACCGGGTTTAGATTAATGGTTTGCCAAGTTGCAGTCCAAAGGATATATAAAGACAATACCTAAAACTATAATTTTAATATATATAAAAAAGGGGCAATTTATATATATATATATATATATATATATATATATATATATATATATATATATATATATATATATATATATATATATATATATATATATATATATATACAAAAGGGAAAACAAATTACTTATGGTGGTTAAATGAATTAAGTGAAGATTAACGAGATAATCTGGGGATGACCATACACGATCGCTTTACCTTCAAGCGCAGGCGAATTGGATGGGGGGTGGAAGACAACAGTGCAGGTCTTCAAGAAGATAGTTCGGAGAGTCCTGGCTCGGAAGACTTGAAGATGGGGTTGGATTACTTCTTGAGGAAGAATGAGATTTCCTCTGCTCCATAGAGACGTAATGTCAACTCAAGGCGATTCTGCTGATCGGCAGATAATCTCAGTCTCGAAAAACGGGAATTTTGAAAAAGGGGGCTCGATAGCTTTCCTTTGAACAGGGGCCAAACTTAGCGATGGTAGATCTGCTGACAGAGTGAATGGCGGGCTTTCAATCTCCTCGAGAGATGATGAGCTTCGAGTTAAATACCCGGGTGGCTGCTCTGATAGACACCTCAGTCCTTTGCGGTCCCCAATGAATTCTTAGCGCCAGTCTAAGCAAACACATGATAACGCGTCGTTCCAGACGATCAAACTTGCCTCGCGATATGGAGGTAGGGTTAATAGGCCGCGCACGGTAGTATCGCAGAGGAGGGGGGGGGGCGATCAGCGTCTGAAAACAAAAACAGTTGGGACGGGTGTTTAAGTAAGTAGTGGATTCTTACTCGACTTTCTAAAATTCTCACGCTGGCTCTTGAAAGTATAGAGAGGTATCGCTAAGGGGCTTCCTCTCACGTCTGTCCTTCGAGGGCATTCCCTCCCAGAGAGGAAAGTCTAATTGAAAGATCATAAATTTTAATCTTTGCCCAATACTAAAAAGAAAATATGTCTTTAATCATTTTGTTATATAATTATCCGCCCGTTGTAAGTGAAACTTTCAGAGTGCTGCGTTGTCTGTTGCACAGAACGTCTTTTGATAATTAAACTAACTAAATTTGAAATATGTCTACAGTAAACCAATTCTCTCGCTAAAAAGGCATTAATATAAAGGCACCTAAGGTTAGATATTAGAGAAATTTTGAGAGGAACATAATTATTTTGAAATTGAAATCTATATTCGCTTAACTTTTATATATGCAAGGAAACTATGATTTTTTTTGTGCAAGTACAACCTTAGGATTTAACACCACCTCATAATAAGGAAAAGCTTTTCTCGATTTCTGTGATGAGAAATATAGTCCCTGGTCCTAATGAACTCGGGCAGACTCAGTTTGCAAGGTTTATATGCTTATGGTATCTGTTCTTGGTAGATTGCGATACAACGTTTGAGTCGCGCACTGCTTTATATTCAAAATGGAAACGGCCGAACGAGCATTTTATGTATATTTTTATGCGGTTCAAATAAAGTTAAGGTTAGTGAAAAAGGGATACAGAAATGGAGTAAAAAAAATCAAATGATAAAACTAATTGGTGTGCTAGAGATTTGAAAGGCACGAAATTCTCTTCATCTTATTCTGAGGTACCCATTTTGTTTTTAAATATAATTGTATATTTGGTAATTTTCAGGTAGGTATCTTTGCCGATAGTGATATTTCTGTATGTTTTTAATATTTTTTTCTTCCATAAAGAAACGTGGAAAACTATTTTCTGCTTCAGATCATTGGGTGGATAGAAAGGAATATTCTAGATCTTAAAGGGTCATGAAAAATTTAAAACCAACGGGATTTTCCTGATAAACTTGCTTTCAAAAAGAGGTTTTCAGTAACAAGACCATAAGTTTAAGTATTTTAAGTGAATTATCGAAAGAGAATAATTGGCGATTTGTAATTTGTGAAGACAGTCACTGGTGAAAGTATTAATGACAAAAAAGAGGGGGAACAATACGAGTAAACTGAAAATTCGCGGCAACAAATCCTGGATCGTTGAATTTGTGGCGGTCTACACCCCTTTATATCGATCTGCCCACGTATATTACCGCAACGCATGGAATTTCAAACTAGCCAGTTCAGCTTTTCGCCGCGAGGCAGCATCTCCACGCGGTGTACCTAGACGAACAAATGCGTCCTTCCCTGAGTGGGAAAGGTCATTCCGAGGGATTTTCTCCATTGAGGAGCCTGCTTATAAGAGGAGAAGTGACGCTAGATACAAAGACTTAGACAGAAAGAGCAAGTCCATGTCTTTCATTCTTACCTGCAACCTGTCGAGAAATTCCCGCCTTTTATCGCTGCCTCTCATATCCTTTCATTTATGATCTCCTTCAGAGGAACAATAAATCGATATAGAACTTGACTTTATTAACGTATTATTTTACTTCTATAGGAAGGAGTGGACTAGTCAAAATAGCCATAAATTCAAAGGAAATTTCAAGCCACAGTCATGTACCATAAAGATTAGACTGACAGTAATGCAACATTTTAAAACAACTCTTTTCTAACTCGCTTAGTATATGTTTGTATGAAATTATGACTTAATACACAGGTCAACACATTTTTGCTGACGTAGATATTGTGGTTGTTAGTCGCGTGTGAGTCTAGTCACGGGGGACTCTACATCTCACTATGTCAGTCAAACGGTCGGTCGGTCGGTCGGTCCCCGTTTTGCTTTTTTTGCTTTTTGTAATAATATTGTACATATTCGGCGGATTCTAATGAAATTTAGAATCCTTATGTTGTTTTTCATTATCTTTCGAATGATATAGTTGCCAAAGTCCTCTGAAGGTTAGCCCGAAAATTATTCTGTTTTGGCAATAACATCATAACTATTCGGCCGATGCTAAAAATATTTGAATCGCTTTTGTTGTTTTAAATTCTATTTCAAATGATATAATTAACAAATACCTCCCAAGGTTACCCCTGGAATTATTTTGTTTTAGGAATAACATCATACATATTGGGCCAATTCTAACGTAATTTGAAACCCTTATTTGTTTTACAATCTCTTTCGAATAATATGATTGTCAAGGTCCTTCCAAGGTTAGTTAGGAAAATATTGCAGAATCTTTGGTGAGCAGACCTTGTTTTTAGCGTATTCGTAGGTGCTGATTTCAAATATGGCATCCAGTTTCTTCTAACACATTAGGATTCATTCTATAGCATATCCTTTTTTTATGATATACTGTATAAGTAATTTACTGTATAAATAGTTTATGTACTCTTTTAGCTTAAAACCATAAGTTGTAATGTCAATAGAATCTGGTGTGATAAATTAAATATAAAATAACATCTCCTTTTATTGAATATATTCGGTTGAATTGCAAATATAACGGATAAAACAAGAACAAGTGTACCTCCACAAACTAATATATTCATAGAATATATTACGAGAGTATCTGTAGTATTTTGTGTCTACACAGTCTCTTTGGATGCTCCAACAGTAGTCGGCCATCATGTTTGTCTACCACTGACCTTGATATTTCTCCTCCGTCACCTTAATATCTTTATAAAAACGCTCGCCATGTCTATTGCTCACTTCGCGAAGATTAGAAAAAATTCTTTGAGATGGCTCTTGAGGAAATGAATCTCTATGCTTATGTTGCAGCATAAAAGTTGAAAGCTATCAAGCAATGTCTCTACTAAATCCTTGTAGTTTGCAGCATTTTTTTCTTCCTCCACAATCCTTTCACAACAGCTACAAATGCAGCCCATGCTTTTTTATCTACATCAGTCATCGAGCTTGAGAATTGGCATTTCATTAATCTTCTGATTCGTGCCCCATCAAAAACATCAGCCATTATTTCATCCTTAAGTACGGCCAGTAAATGTTTGCATATGAATTTGAAACAGTCACCTTCCACATTACGAGCTTTGACAAATTGTTTTATTAGTCCTAGCTTAATATGAAATGGATGGGAGATTATTTTCTGTCCTTCAACAAGTGGTTTGTGTATGATATTCTTCTCCCCTACAGTCAAACTTTTTCTAACTGACCAGAATATCTGTAAACCATTCCTGCTGGCCAAGTAAAATATTACTATTTACAGATCCACACAAATGACCCATTTGTGTTCATGATACTTGAGTATATCTAATACAACTTTTATATGTTCATGCTTCTCTTTTAAGTGTATAGAGTGACCAATAGGAATCACACCAAGCAAGTTCTCATTATGGTGTCATGCACATTTAAAACGCTTCTTTGAACTATCTATGAAGAGTCTCCATTCATTGGTATCGTACTGTGCAGCACTCATTGCATTCAACAGTCACACCACTTCAAAATAATATACAAAAAAATTTTTTTTCAGTTTTCCCCTTTTCGATAAAAAGTTACATTTATTTATTTTTACAGCATATTCTTCACTTTAAGTCTAGAAAAGTGGTGCGTTGACTTTCTGGAGGGCTGCTACTCAAAAAGCAGCCATGAAAGTATCTGCACTACTTGCATATTGACGCGAGAGGTGGAGAAATTAAAAGACCTCTATAGAGCCTCAGAGGAGAGAGTTAAAATCCTTGAAAGAAAGTTGGAGAAACTTGAAGCCCTTAACGCAGCTCAGATTCGATGCCTAGAAGAGGCGCCACCCACTGACGTGTCGGAATTTCCTGGTACCCAAGCGAAGATTCCGGCATCATCTGAGGCTAAGCTAGCTGAGGCGAGAGAAAAAGAGAAAAATAAGAAAGGAAAAACGAAGAAACAAAAGAAAAAAGAATAAAGTTGAATCAAAATTAGAACCAAAAATAGAAAAAAAACAACAGATAAACAAGAAGAAAAAGAAAGATAAGAATGTGGAGAGTAAAGAGGAAAAGGGAAGGCCTCTCCCACAAGGAAAGACCCCGTCTTCAGAGACCAAGTGTCCAAAGGTCACCCTCATTGGTGACTCGCAAACACGGGATCTGCAGCCGCTTCTAGTGACCCGCCTTCGCACTAGCGTGAAGGTAAGCTGCCTGTCAGGACGGGGTGACCACAACATCAGAGTAGAGGCAGAGAAAGCTCAGATTTCTAAGAATTCAGTTGTTGCTCTGATGGTGAGTGGCAACAACCTCTACCCTTAGAGGGGGTAAGGTTGGCCTCAGTAGTAAGACCATCCAAACGGTTATGGGAGCCGTGGATGACATAGGGCTTAAAACCCGCAAAAATGTGGTGGTTGGGATGCTTCCGAGAAGAGGTCCATCCCGAACCGCTCAGGAAAGAAACGTCGCAGTGAACACAAGGTTGGCGGATCTCTGCACGGCAGAAGGAGTCTTCTTCGTGGACCCCTATCGTACCTTTATCGGTAGAGACGACCTCTCCCAAAGGGACGGGGTACATCACTCATTTAAAGGGAAGGCCTTTCTCGCGAACCTCATTCAAGATGTCGTGCAACGCACCTAAATGAGCGTTCTAAACAGAGCGAAAGCAGACGTGTGCCAGCACGCCCGTGTCACTCCTGGAACGACCTTCTCCAAAGTCGTAAAAAATGATGTGACCACGAAAACAGAGAAGCGGGAAACGGAAGAGCGTAGGAAGTCCTACACTAGGGTACTCCCTCAAAGTTCTTATGTTCAATGCGAGGTCAATCAAAAAAAAGTTTCTTGAGCTCCATGGCCTCGTAGTAACAGAGGAACCTGAGACGGTGGCCATAACGGAGTCGTGGATAAAAACCTCAAGCCGAGATTTTGAAGGTGAATTCACGATTCCCGGTTACCAGCTCTTCCTGAAAGATAGGCCAGACAGACAGGGTGGCGGTGTGATGTTGTATGTCAAGTACACTCTCAACTCGACGGATTGCAACATCCTATCTGACCACGAACTACTAGGTGTTGATCTAGAGATAGGTCCTGCCAGATACAGGACCCTGGTGCTTTATAGACCTTCTGCCCAACTCGTTGAAAAGGACAGAGATCTGTACTAGCTACTAGGAGAACTTGTCAAACACAGAATGTGTATCGTCTTAGGTGATTTCAACACACAAGTTGACTGGAAAACCAGAGAACCCTGTGGCGAGAACGCACTACTCCTGGAGTTCGCTAACAACGAGTTCCTGACTCAAAGGGTGAAAGAGCCAACGAGAGTAAACAATATCTTTGACTTGGTTTTCACCTCTGAGGATGACATCGTTGAGGACCTTTCTGTTAGCAAAGAGCTCGGTGGCAGTAACCACCAACTAATTATATTTGTAGTCAAAGTCCCGAAGGCAGGGCCTGCAACTAGTAAATCAAGGAAACTTGATTTGAAAGGAGCAGACTTAGCAGGTCTTCGTGCTGGACTGACTGACGCGAGGCTAGAAGTGTGAGATGTTGTTGAAGACTCGTGGAACAGTTTCAAAACCACATTCATGAGTCTTCAATCGCGTTTCATCCCTCTGAAATGTCCCCGTCGGTCGTCTGTTCAACGAAAGTAGTTTAATCGAGAAATCGGCCAACTGCTAGGGAAGAAGAGAACTGTGTACCGGCAATCAAAGATCTCGGGTGACTTTGACGAATACCCGCGGCTAGCCAGGAAAGTGAAGTCCAGCATAAGGGCGGCTAAGCGGTCTGAGGAACTCCGAGTGGCAACACCCTTTAAAGAGAATCCCAAGGAGTTTTTGGATATGTGAACAGCCGTAAACCAATCCGTCGAACGATTGGCCCATTTAGAAATGAGGAGGGGGCATTAAAGCACTTAGATACAGAAAATGCTAACCTCCTCAACGACTACGTCTCTTCAGTGTTTACTGAAGAGTGTGGTCCCATCCCCCAGCCAATGGATTCCTACTCGGGAGAAAAGCTGGAGGATATGGACTTCCCCGAAGGGAAAATCAAAACGAAGATCACTGACCTAATGACGAATAAGTCACCTGGCCTCGATCGCTTTCTACCTAAAGTGTTAAAAGAAGTGCGCGATCAAGTGTCACGACACCTGAGCGCAATCTTTAACATGTCAATCTGGACCGAATGCGTTCCTAGAGACTGGCGTGAAGCGGAGGTGACTCCTATCTTCAAGAAAGGAGACCGAAGCCAACCGTCAAACTACTGACCTATCAGTCTGACTTCGATAGTCGGTACACTCATGGAAAGCATGGTGGTGGACAAAAATGACGTCGTATTTAGATTCAAAGCTGCTACTGAGGAGTTCCCAGCACGGCTTCCGAAGGCAACGGTCATGCCTGACGAACCTTGTGGAATTCTTCCACTTTGTGTTCAGTGAGCACGATTGGGACAAGGCGGTGGATGTGGTCTACTTAGACCTTCAGAAAGCCTTTGATAAGGTACCACACCGCCGCCTTCTCCGGAAAGTGCGAGCGCTGGGCATAGACGGAAAAGTAGCCGGCTGGATCGAGAACTGGCTAAGTGGCAGACGGCAACGGGTGGTGGTGAATAGACAGGCTTCTCAGTGGGTGCCTGAAGGTTCTGTTCTGGGACCACTTCTATTCATCATCTACGTCAACGACATGGACGGGGACATCGTTGCCAAGATTTCCAAATTTGCCGACGATACCAAGCTTGGTATGAACGTTTCAAAGGATGGAAATACTGCCCGCCTGCAGGAAGATCTTGAGAAGATTGGGGAGTGGTCAGACCCGTGGCAAATGCCTTTTAACGTGAACAAATGCAAAGTGATGCATATCGGCCACAGAAACCCCCAATCTCAGTATATCCTTAAGGGCACTGCTCTTGACTCGAGTGACACTGAGAAGGACTTGAGTGTAACAATCACTAGTGACCTCAAGTTTTCGAAACAGTGCATTGAGGCGGAGAAAAAGGCCCAAAGGATGCTAGGCTATATTAAGCGCCAGTTTGGTTATCTGAACCAGGAGATTGTACTGTGCCTGTACAACTCACTTGTCCGACCGCACCTGGAGTATGCCGTACAATTTTGGAGTCCTTCATTGCGAAAGGACATCGCGAGATTGGAACGCGTACAAGCTAGGGCAACCAAACTGATTCCCTCTATCCGACATAAAAGTTATGAGGATAGACTAAGGAAGTTAGATCTGTTCTCGCTGGAAACCCGTAGACTGCGTGGTCAGCTCATCGAGGTCTTCAAAATACTTCGAGAGTTCGACAATGTTGACTACCGGGATATTTTCATACTGAGTGAGAACAGAACGCGCAATCACGGCTTCAAACTTGAACTGAAGCGTTACAACCGAAATCTGTGTGGAAATTTTTTCACCTACAGTATCTGCGGTAAGTGGAACGCACGTCCAGTGGAAGTTGTCAACAGTGAATCTGTTGACCAGTTCAAGTCAAGACTAGACAAAGTCTTGAAAAGTGGCCGTTTAGGGACGCAAAACAATTGAGCAGCCATGTGCCCGCTCGATTTCTAGTCGAAAGGTACCCTCTTTGAATGAACTGTAAGGTCTCCTATGGTACTCTCTTTCCTTGTAACTCCTTGTAATTCTAAATAACTAAATCATTTAGTTCTGATCGGCAACTAACGAGATGAAAAAAATAAATATATATTAACACTAGCGTTTCGAGTGAGTAAATCTCGCCAAGTAAATCTGATTGGTTCGCCCTTAAATAGGTTTGTTTACTTTTCACCGTGCGTCCAATCGGCGAAAGCTTTAGGATCCGCTTCGACCTGGTGTGCTAAATGTTTAATTTCGGTTAATTTTTTTAGGATTATATAGCACTAGTAATTTGGAGGTGAAGAGGGTTTGTGTATTTTTATTATTTTAGAATTTTAAAGCGGGCAAACTCCAACTTTTCAGTTTCCTGCGACGGTAAGCTAGACTAACATAAGGTTCTATTTAAATGTATCTTTTAGGTAGATTCGATGGATTCTTCGTATGTGGCCTACCAGATCGAGGGCGAGGTTTGTCCCTCTGGACCTGAAGCAGAGTTAGTTTTCTAATTTTTGCGATTTATCAACCGTACCAATTTGTCTTGTTAGTTTTCATCTTTTAAATGTATTTATCAAAGGTAACTCTAAAATGTTTAAAAACTTTTCAGTTTTCTGCGACATTAAACTAGACTTATTATAAAAGAGATCGATTGAAATGTATCTTTTAGGTACATTAGATTGATTCTTTGAGTCGAGTGTAACAGATCGAGGACGATGTTTGTTCCTCTACCCTGAAGCAGAGTGATTTGTCTAATATTACGATACATTAACCTTAAAATTGACCTAGTTTAGACAGACTAATTTGGCATTTTTTAGGGGATGGTCATTCTTAGCGAAATTTAAGCCACTTTCCTGTGAAGCCACAATAGAGAAAACGGAAAAAGGAGGCTACTACCTGCATATACGATAAAGATAAAGTTTGCTGGTTTTAGTCCTCATATAAAGCTATGTAGCTTCTCAGGCGGACGTCAGCCAACTCCCCACCGTGATGCCCAGTCACAGCGGTAACCTCCCTTAGTAAATAGTGTCATCTTAAAAAGAATCCTGACAGAGATTCGGACCATTAATCGAAAGGCCTCGCAGTTCTCCATTGTTTCATTTTCCTCGTGGCTGTAACGTTATTCATATATATATATATATATATATATATATATATATATATATATATATATATATATATATATATATATATATATATTTATATATTATTGAAGACGCACTTATTGGTAATTGTTTTCTTTTCTAGTCTCTCGATTTGTCTTATATTCCGCTTTTGGTCTTGTCTTAACGCGTGGATTAGTTTCCCAAAGTTCATTAGACAGTGGTGACGCACGAGGGCAGAAAACTGGTTAACTTAGCAAAACGAAATTCTTTATTGGCCTGACGCGTTTCGATATACAAATATAATTTTCAAAGGCTAAACAGTTGTGACTAAGGAATATACAGAGTTTTTTATGTGATTAGTTTGTTTTAACATTAATAAGAACCTATTTATATGAAATATAATTTCTTTAAACACGTGAAAGTACATACAAATGGTTGATACACTATAATTGTGACAGGATTAAGATAGGGAGAGATTCTCATCAGGGGCAAGAAGACGGGAGCAAGGAAAGATGGATTGTGCATTTGTTTGAATATTTAATTCCGGATGTTTTTCCTTTGTGTATATGGTCTCTAATATAAGCAACTCTAGTCAGTTTGGAGCGTGTGCTAGGATTTCGGTGTTCTCTTCAAGTGACTTCCAGTCCAGTTTTTTTCCTTTTTTTGCCAACGTATGGGTCCTGGGGGCAACGGTGCTTTAGTGATAGGTCATTATCGCTGTTAGCTTTGTTTCGGTCATTTCAATATATGAATGAGGTTGGAGTTCACAGTCTCCCATTTTACAAGTACATTCATATATTAGGTGACTTCTCTATCTACGCTTCGCTGTGCTCTCTATCAGCCTTTCAGGTTGTTGGCCTTCGGCCTCTTTGATCTTTCAAAACGATTGTGCTCATCTCTTCTACCCCCTCACCTTGATTTTTCCCTAACCTCTCATCTTCATCTTCGTCTATGCCTATCACCTAATCTACTCGTCCCCTACCTCATCCCCTCACCTCTCCCCATTCCATACCCCCTAATCCTCCATATGTTACATAACCATTTTGCCCCTCTTAGTTCACCTCTCTCACCCTATCTATCTAATATTCAGTAATTAAAGATATAAGAATTTCAAACAATGGTCATCTCTATTTAATTAAGACATGACCGTTTATCCCAGGAAACGCCATGAATAAAAAGTCTTACTTTAATATTTTCGAACACATATTTTTTCGGGGAAAGGATGGGTATCTCTGCTTGCCTATATATATATATATATATATATATATATATATATATATATCTTTACCTGCTACTTATGATTATTTTAAGATTTAAGGCAGATTCAGGAGAAGTGGCATTTTGCCTATCATATACTAACTATACTTTAAATAAGGTAAAGTTTCACCGCGCATACTCGGCAGCTTACGCTTACGCGTGAATAACGGTTAGTTATGAGCGAACAACGACGTTGTGGCCACAGAGACAGATCCAGCATCTTAGCTATAAATCTATATTTTAAGAACGGGATATTTTAATTTTTTTTACTCTGATTTTATTTTCCTTTTATAGGGGGAAGAAGAGGAGAGATACGAGAGAAAGAGAGGGTAGAAGGAGGGAAAAGAGGGTGAGGCAGGGGAAAGCAGATTGAAGGACCCAGGGGGGGAAAGAGAGGGAGAGAGGGAGGGAGGAGAGATGGCGGGAAAGTGGTGCCGAGGGAGAGGTATGTTGTAGAGGGAGAACGGAGTGAGAGGGGCAGGGGGGTAAAGAATGCCCCTTGAAATTCATACCAGTTTATTCCTCCACTTTAAATATATATGTGTATATATATATATATATATATATATATATATATATATATATATATAACTTTTTCTAAATCTGCCTATATCAAGCTCAGTAAATATTTCTCCCTCAATCAATCTACCTCTCAATCGTTCTACCCATAACTCACACGTATTCGCTCAATCTCTCAATTTCTCTCCCTATTTCTCACTATTTATTTATCGATCTTATCCTGTTAACATTTTTTCTCTATCTCAACCCTTATCGCCATCTTTCTCAATCTCTCTCACTATCTTAATCTATATCCACCTATGTCTCTCATTCTTTCTCTCTCATTATTTATCTTTTTCAGTCTTTCTATTTCCATCTGTCTTTATCATCCATTCAGTATCATTTTTGCTCTCTTTCTCAATTTCTTTCAATATATATTTCAATCTAACTTTCACTCTCTCCCTCTTTATTTATTTCATTCAATCTCTCTTAATCAATCTCTCATCCATCGATATCTTTCATACTCTCTCTCACACAATCCCTCTCGTTTTATCTTAATCTATATATGTCTTTATCTCTCTTTTAGTCGCTTTCATTTATCTCTCATTGTCGAGACTTTGAAGGCGAATTTACGGTTACTGGCTACCAACCCTTCCACAAAGATAGGCCAGACAGAGATGGTGGCTATGTAATGTTGTATGTCAAGGATACAATCAAATCTACGAACTCCAACATTATATCCGATCACGAGCTCCTAGGCGTTGATCTAGAGATAGGTCCTGTCAGATACAGGACCCAGGTGCTTTACAGACCCCCTTCTCAACCCGTTGAGAAGGACAAGGAACTGTACTAGCTGCTGGGTAAGCTTGTTCAAGGCAGAGTGTGCATTGTTATGGGCGACTTCAACAGATAAGTTGACTGGGAAACCAGAGCAGCCTGTGGCGAGAGCGTGCTACTCCTGGAGTTCGCCAACAACGAGTTCCTCACTCAATGGGTCAGAGAACCGACGAAAGGAGACAATATCGTCGACTTGGTCTTCACCTCTGAGGATGATATCGCTGAGGATGTCTCTGTAGGTGAAGATCTCGGTGGCAGTGATCACCAGCTAGTTAGATTTATCGTCAAGATCCCGAAGGTAAGGTCTCTTGAGTCAATCAAGGAAACTTGACTTGATAAGAGCAGACTTTGCAAGCCTTCGTGCTGGGTTGATTGATGTAAGGCTAGCGGTATGCGAAGAGGTTGAAAATTCATGGAACAATTTCAAAAATAAGTTCATGAGTCTTCAATCAAGTTGCATCCCTCTGAAATGCCTCCTTCGGTCTTCTTTTCAACCAAAGTGGTTTAATCGAGAAATCGGCCAACTGCTTAGGGAGAAGAGAAATGCGTACCAGTGATCGAAGATCTCGGGTGCCTTTGACGAATACCGGAGGCTAGCCAGGAGAGTAAATTCCAGCATAAAGACGGCTAAGCGTACTGAGGAACTCCGAGTGGCGAGACTCTGCAAGGAAAATCCCAAGGAGTTCTTCGGCTATGTAAATAGCCGTAAACCAATCCATCGTAGAATTGGGACCTTAGTGGACGAGGAGGGTGCATTAACTCACTCAGATGCAGAAAATGCTAACCTTCTCAATGACTACTTCTCTTCAGTGTTTACTTAAGAGTGTGGTCCCATCCCACTACCCACAGATTCCTACTCGGGGGAATTGCTGGAGGCAATGGACTTCACCGAAGGAAAAATACAATGTGTATACACAAAAAGAGAAAGGGATCACTGTGATGACGACAGGAGATCAAGTACGTGAAGAGCAAAGGTTTGGAAATAAATTTTTGGTATCTGTAGTTTTTGGTATTACCAGTGTTCGTGCCTAAGTTCGCGAGCATGGATTCGGTTCCTTTCCTGGACTTCTTGGAAGGGTTCTTGTATGTTTAATTTGTGTAAGGAGTGTGTACGCACAGTGCCGTATTGTGACCTAAATGCGTCAAAGATGTTGTTAGTGAGGGTGAGTGTACGGTCGTTATGTGGGATTTTAAAAGGTTTTGCTGGTTCATTGCCCAGCTTTCTCCTTACGTGTCGCCAAAAGAAGGAAGGGTCATTACAGCGAGCTTCATCGGCGATGCTGGTCACCTCACTTCACTGACTGTTCAGGTCGAGCTGCACGCATTTTAGGATGCGGGAACGTAGGAGTGTATTGGTTTTTTTTCGTGGGCCTCTTTTTTAGTAGTTGTTATGTTGTGTAAGTGGAGGGTGAGATTGTAGAAAGTAGAGAGAGTCAGAGGGAAGAGATTTAGATAATTACGAAGGAGGAATGGAAGAAGGGAGGGGAAAGGGATAGGGTACAGCAAGAAGAGAGGCGGAAGCCATGGACAGAGAGGGTTGGACAAAAGGAGGTGGGTTGAGAAAATAAGGGACGTCGGGAGGAGTGGGGGAAACAATAGGGAGAGATGTTGTATTGGCGACAGGGCTAGGGGTGGCAAAGGAAAGGGTAGGAGCAGAGGGGATGAGTGAATACTTTCTCTGAGAATGTAATTTACCTAACTCTATTCGCTGCGTATAACACGTTTAGAATGTTGGTGTATTGGCGGAGGTTACCCAGTGACATATCTTTTGCCACCAGTTCAAAAGATGAGTTTGAAGGCCCATATAAAGACCGTGAAGTTTACAAAATCCTTATTGGTAGCAACCTGATTATTCCCCAACATCTATGCCACATTGTAACAAGAGAAAAGTACAAGAAGAAGCGCAGGAGAAGAGCAAAATTGTCCAGCATAAGGGAAACCAGCAGAGCAGAAGACAAGGTCAAGTTAGGAATAAAAAGTACCAAAATAATGGGCCAACTCGGAAGATTAAAAATAATTAGCCATAACGTTGTGGATTGGAATGAAAGAAGACATTCTTCACCCAACGCCTCTTTAAAAGAGGGCCCTGAAGTAATTATATCAAACAAAATAAATATAAACCCCGAGACAAATAAAATCATGTTATTCAATTATACCTCCATCGCCAAGAACACCAATGACGACAACTTCGACGGAGTCGCAATTACGTTGCGAAATGATATCAAATTCAGCAAGCTCAAGGTTTAAGATGAGGCCTACCTGGCGATCAGCATAAGGACATTCATGGGGAACCTAAGCATCATGATAGGCTATCAACCCCCAAGGAGTGATTTTTTGTCCTTCCACATTTTCTTGGATATTTTGGGACGAAATAATTAAGCGATATTTATGGGAGATTTAAACGCCCGCAGCAGAGCTTCGGGCTATACAAGAAAATTCAACAAGCAGGCGAGAATCTTAATACACTACTAGAAAAAGAAGTAGTCATGAGGATCGGGACAGATTTCCTGACATTCTACGGACCTAATAGAGCAACCAAGCCAAATATTGTACTGGCCACCCCGGATCTTCAGTTCCATTATCTAGCAGCAAAAGAGCCTCCGTCGACTACCGACCACAAAATGGTCATCCTGACGCTATCGTTAGACCCAATATAGACGAACTTCCAGCCTAGGAAACAGTACAGAAGTGCTATTAGGAGGCTTTTACAGAAGAATTAGCCAGGCACAATCAGAATGATCTATCTGGAGCTACGCTGGAGGAAGGCGACAAAGCACTTGAAAATAGAATGAAAGCATTGGTTAAGGCAAGTTATGAATTTGTCTCGATACAACATCCAGAACTCTTTTGCATCCAACAAGGATGGCTCAGATCGCGGACCTAGAGAATCATTACATCAACCTGAGAGACGCCATCGAGCAGAATGGTTCCCAAAGTGGTGATAAGGACCACCACCTGCAACAAACAAAGGAGGATTTTATTACCACTACGACAGCTAAAGGAATGCAAGGTGGGACCGATTCGTGGAGGCAATTGACTCAGAAAGGAACCCATCCAATTTTGTAATAAAATCAATATCGCCGGAGTAAAAAGGCACACAAATATTAGGTTCGAATTAAAGCACAACGGGATAGAGGCAAAAGAACCTGAAGAAATCGAAATAACATTACGTGATCACTGAAATGGCGTATTTGACATCTCCCTGAACGAAAATGAAGACTTTGGAAGGGAACACCAGTTAAGGGTCATCGCATATCTCGAACAGCATCGCCTCGACATTGTTCCCAAATATTTGACATCACCTACGATACTAGAAGAGTAAAGCGTTGAAACGGTGACCCTCTAATAGCTCAAAAGCATTCTCTTCAACACAAAAGAGAGGGCTCCTGGAGAATCTGGTATTACTAAGGAGAATTTGATTTGTGCACCAGACTCCTTCCTTGAAAGAATAGTCTTAAAATTCAACGCTACTATTAATGCAGGATACTTCACAGACTCGTGTAAAAAAAGAAAAAATATATTTCTGACAAAGTCTGGCAAGCCTCCTGATCACATTGGCAATTTCAGACCTATAACACTGCTAGAGACACTGGCAAAGCTGCTGGAAAGGGCAATAAACAACAGGTTGATGATAAATATAGAAGAGAGTTCTTTAATACCGCAACACCAGCGTGGTTTTCGGATGCACAGGAACATCTAAACAGCGTTGGCCGTCCTCGTCGAGGCTATCGCAACGGCAAAATATGAGAAAAACTACACAGACGTTGCACTTAGGGACGTCCGGAAAGCCTTTGATAAGATCTGAAGGATCGACCTTAAGTACAAGATTAGAAGACTAGAGCTACCACAAACTCTTATGAAATGCCTTTGTGATTATGTCACGGACCGGCAGCGTTTATTTCGATTGAGGGCTACAACTAGCGGAACTTCGCAGTCTCACTGGGGTCTCGCAGGAGGGCTGCATAAGTCCCACCCTGTACAGTATTTACACGATTGACTTACTCAACCCTGTATGCGACTCTAGGAGGTATATTTAATTTGTGGACGCCATCACCATAATTGCGAATAGCTCATATAGTCACGCTCAACACATAGCGATATTCACAGCAACAGAAATAGCCAATATCAACAATATGAGCGGAAATGGAAGATCCGAACAAACACGGACAAGTTTTCGATCATACCCATTGGAAGAAAAAAGACCTCCTGAGTACAGGTGGGGGAAGAAAGGTATCGATACGAATACTAACACGATGGCAAGCATGTAACCGATAGAACCAAGCTGACTAAGGCGCATCTCACCAAGTTGTTCCAGCTCAGAGGCTTAAGTTAAGAAAATAATATAAAAATTTAAAATGCTCTTTGTAGGGCTACGCTATTATATCCTTAGGTCCCACTAAACAGACGCCACAAGACAAACGCGGTAAAACTCCAGGGAGTAAAAAGCTCTACAGTGTATATTATCACCAATACGAACAAAATAAAACACAAAAGAATAAGGGACCTACACCAGGAGATAAATCTTCCAGCCACAAATGTGTCCCTACACAATAGGGCATGGAAAGTGTGAGATAAGATGAACATCATATTAAACGAGGAAAACAGAATATTTTTAGAAACTCCGCAGGATTATAGAACAACAATAAAGGCAGCTTCAGGAGCGGGAAACCCGACGTAGGGGAACCGTCTCCCATATACAAGTAAACCTGAGATTGACTCAGGACTCATTAACATATCATAATATAAATTAATCTCTAACAGACTGACAATAGATTACAAAGAAGAAAGAAAGAGCTAAAAAGGCATGAAAGTCTCCATACAAAGAAGATTGAAGAAGGAAGAATATAAATAGGGTAAGAAGAACCCAGAAGATGGCTGGTCACCAAGCAACTAACTCTAACTCAATTCATTGCCTCTCGCCACTTCACCTAAACTCGTTCTGTCAACTCTACTCTTACTATATACTTTCAACTTCTAAATATTTCAAGGCGTAAGACGTAAGATCAGCATGCCAGATATTTCCCGACCAGTTTTTCAGAAGAAAGCTTTGCATGTAACGTCACTAGCACTGATCACTGAAAAAATTGCCATGCTAAGCCCAAAGACTGCAATGTAAACCTAGTGCTTCAAGACGTGTCCCCACCCTTTGATAACGTATGGTTAGCGGCACTTAAAATGAAAATCAGTGACCTCGAGATGGAACAGAATATAGTACGAATACTCTATAATTATTTAGAAGACCGTCCTTCAATCTTGAAAATAAATGGCATTGAAGGGGGACAATCGATCTGGAGACAGGTGTGCCACAAGGGGGGTGCCTTAATCTTACCTTGTATGAAATATAAACGGATACCTGCCTCACTCAAATCAAGCATCAGCGCAATATATTAAATTTGCAGATGATATACCGTATGTTGTTACCAGTAACTATCGTAACTCCAAAGATGTGTCCAACAAGTCGAGAGGAGAAATTAAGAATCGCGACAGATACAAGAAAGAAAACAAGATCAGAACAAACATCAAAAAATTTAGAATAATCTTGGTGGGATTAAGAAGGACAGCAGAAGTTCTGTACAAGACAAATATTACACATACTCTAAAGATGACCGAGTACTAGGTCTCAAACAAACATCAAACGAATATGCAGCGCATTACAGGAAAAGAAATGGTACGCCCAAGAGTTTGTTAGAGTCGCCTTTTCATTTCAGACTGCTTTCACCACGAAAGAAAAAGAAAAAAGAAATTATATATGCTACTGGTGAGATTATTGCTGCTATATCTCACTATTCCCCTTCATGTCTCAAGCAAGACACTAATGAGGAAAGCACAAGCCGTCCAAAATAAAGCAACAAGACATCTGACTGATGTTACCCTTCAGGAATGGATTCCATCGACACTACTTCACGAAATCACCGATATTAAACCAATAACTATCACTCTGCACAAAGGCGCAAAGGAAATATGGCCAAAAATAGACCAATAATTACCAGAAGAAGTTACCCAACAATTAAAACTTGAAGATGAATAATTACCAACCTACACTTCAAACAAGACTTCAAAAGTACCCAGCTGCAGACGATCTATCCTATTTATAAAAGATAATGATAAGAAAATAAAGTAAGAACAAAAAGTAAAATAATAAATAAAAAACTATGATAAAAAGATCCGTAGTGGCCCCCCCAAAATATAAAAATCCCGTAGTGAAGAGATTAATAATTCTAAAAAATCCATAGTGGACAAAATAATGACATTAAAAGTTCAAAAGAAAAATGATAACAAATTTAACAACAATGGAAAATGCAGAGACAAGCTTTTTTAACTCACAGAAGAGGTGTGTCAATGAAAACAAAGGCTCGAAAACAAGACTCATTTATTTAAGGAACCAAGGAATTAACAAGAGTAAAAAAGAGGCATGACAACTGAGGTTACCAGACAACCTGGTACATATCTTCTCTTCCTATAGACACTTTTTCCTATCTATATCTCTACATCTATTCCATACACATTTTTCCTTTCTTAAATCGTCGTTGATCGTTAATGATCAGCAAAACCGAAAAAATCGACCATCTAACATCACATATCTTGGAAGCTCACCACCTAGCTGTCCCTTGAACGGAACACAAAATATTACTGTCTTCGAGATGGGACTTTAATATCCAAGAAAAGAGGATCAGCTGGAACCACCTGTCTATTTTATAAAAATATATGCGATTACGGCTCGTTGATACAAGGAACTACAAGAGATCAAGCATCTTCTAATGGAAAAATCAAGAGAGCAGTGAAGCAGCCTTAAAGAGCTTGAAGAAAAAGGTGCTAGGGATAACCGGCATCACAAAAATGTATCTGTTAAACGCTACTCACAAAATTACCGAAACTCTATTAAAGATATTTAATACCTGCCTCAATGTCGGTTATTTTACAGACCAGTTTAAAAGAACCCGTATGATATTCATATTAAAAGAGGGCAAGCCAAAGGAGAAGATTAGCAGCTATAGATCCATCTCTCTTCTGGAATTCATGGCTAAATTACTGGTAAAACTCCTTAGCAACAGACCAAGAACCTAGCTAGATACTAACAGCCTATACAATAGGTAGCAACACGGCCTCCGGAAGAAATGTTGGTACCGAATTGGTATTGGCGTTGTTCAACAAAGATTTGCTATTGGCAAGGGCAGAAATGGCAATGTAGATGTCGTTCTACGAGATGTGGCCTCGGTCTTTGGCAAGGTGTCATTACCAGCACTGAAAAAACAAACCAGCGACCTTGGTATAGATAACTTAACAAGATAGTCTGCGAATACCTATAATATCCAGGGGGAGTCGTAGGAGTAAACGACATTGTAGGTGAACTATTTAACCTGGAGGAAAAGGTGCCACAAGGGGGCTGTCTCAGCCCTATACGGTGTATACCGGTGACCTGCCTTACGCCAACCAAGACCTTACTCAGTACGTCCATCTGACGGATGATATCAAATAGGTCATCACCAGAGTATACAAACACCCTGTTGACGTTGAAAACAGGACAGGAAGGGAAATCAAAAAAATTGATGAATAAAAAAATGAACAAATTCAGGAACAATGTTCATAAGTTTAAGATGATGCCTATGGGACGTCGGAAGACAGTAGACGTAATGGTGCGAGATGAATTTTACGTCTACTCCAGAGAATGCTTGGTACTTGGCCTGAAGTTAAGCTCAGACGGGTACATCGCCCACTACAAAGAGGAGATCGCCTCTGCTACGAGAACGCTACGGGCTCTTTACCGCTTCCAATAGTTCTCTTCCCTAAACAAGAGGAAATTGTATATGATACTCGTGAGGCAAATCTTCTTGTATCCTGTGATCCCCTCGTCCTTATCTATACCCTAAGAAAGACCGCTATTAAGAAAGCGCAAGTGGTTCAAAATAAAGATTCATTGGACTACATACCATCCCGGATATTACACGAAGCAACAGACATATAACCCATCAACGTCAGCCTGCTCGTATGTGTAGAGTGACGTTGATGCGTTATGTCTGTGCTTCGTGTAATATTCCGGATGGTATGTAGTCCCAAAGGGTGACGTTAGCATTGAATCTTTATTTTGAACCACTTGCGTTTTCTTAATAGCGGTCTTTCTTAGCGTATAAATAGGGACGGGTGATGGCAGGATACAGAAAGATTGGCCTTACGAGTATCATATACAACTTCCTCATGTTTATATGGCAGAAAATATAACAAAACGTATCTAAAGATGTACTACACCGAATGAGATAACCGAATGAGGACCTACCAGATTTAAAATTTAAACGAGCATTCAAGAGCAGTTAACTGCAAACCTTACAAGAAACTCATCCTATTTATGGGGGAATGTACAAGAAGAATAAACGCTACATATAAACCAATACTTAAAACAAGCTAAGAAATAATAAATCCAATAACAAAGTCTGCTGACGAAAGTTGCATACTATGACTTATTTTGATTTATGACTTTCACATCTTTCAATAATTCCCGGGCTAACTTTGCAAGGGAGGAATTTAGCAATTATATCATTCGAAAGAGAATGTAAAACAACATTAAGGTCTCAAACTACTTTATATTGGGTGAAGAGTTATGATGTTATTGCCAAAAGAAAAATAATTCGTGGGCTAGCCTTGGGAGAACGACCTTGGCAAGTATACCATTCAAAAGAGAATGTAAAGCAACTTAATGGTTTTAAATTTCGCTAGAATCGACCGAATAGTTACAATGTTATTACCAAAACAAAAAAAGAAGCAAAACGGGGAACGACAGACCGAACGAAATTTGAGGTATAGAGTCGCACGTGACTAAAAATATACAACGTATTTATATATAACTAACGGACTAAAAGTGCAAAATAAAGGACAATAAAGAACGAAAGTGTCTTCTGCTAGTTGGTGTTTATTTTAACTAAATAAGAGAATTGTGGATATTCTCGCGGCTTTTCATCCTGCTAATTTTAGATATATGAATAATAACGTCCATGTCAATGCGGTTATTTCTGTCTTGAACCTTCAATGAACAAATTGCAACCATCGATGTAGCTAGAGAAATTTGTTATAGCATACACCATAGCGTCCCATAAGTCACCTAAGGGATTAGAAATAGAATAACGTAGGTTTTCTATTAATTTATGAATAATTTTCAGAGAAAAGATGTAACAAAATTTAAATCAATCTAATTTATTTCTAATACATAAGGTAATACTTAGGACTGTTTCATTTTGGCATAACCATAGAAACAAAGTTTTCAATCGAATTTCTTTATTTTCCAGCACGCAGCTGTGGATGGACGAGTTGTTACTCTCAAAGAAGTTGGTACCGGTGCTTCTGACCAATACAGATGCGAATTGGTTGCCGAAGGACCACCATTTCATACCACGCAAAAGCAGGACAACCTGACGGTAGTTGGTAAGTTCAACTAGTTTTGTGTTTAAACTCTATATTTATACTTGCATCCATCAAAGCCTTGTTGACACGCTCTTTTCAACGCGAGTAAAGAAAAGACTATTATTAATAAAAATCTTTTGGTTATCTTTCCATATTTATTAGAATGTAAATTTAATTAAAACTCTGGTTAATTTATTGGAACTCTTGACGAAATAAAATGAAGGGATTATATAACATTATATAACTTGAAAAAAATTCGTAGGACGTTCAAGATAAATTTTTTTCTGACAAAAAAAGGGACAGTTAGGCTTAAAAATCTAAATATTAAATTATAACAAATCTCTCATCCAATCTCACATTTTGGGGGGATTGTAGATAAATGGAGAATAAAATGGTAAAATCTTTATATATTGAGAGAGAAATGCTCTATTAACATCAGTGCTTCAACCAAATACAAATGGGTTGGTGAGGTGAATGATAGTAATTTTAGTGTGCTCAGATGAAATTCCTTAGCTTAGTGGATACTACTACACGTGAGTAGTGGTAATGTTATCCACATCGGGAAATTCCAGAGTTTGATCAGGGATGAATCATGGTGAGGGGGGGGGTAAATAGGGTGTGATTGTTTCTGATTGAGTATTGGCAAGATGTAATGATTTGGTATGAATATTTATGGTTTAGAATTATCTGAATGGAGTTTAGATTTCCAATGGTTAAACTGTATCTCTTTGGTGTGTATGTACCATGTAATGACAGAAATAAGGCTGAGAAAGGGTCTCTGGAATAAAATGGGGATTAAATTAGAAATGGCTATCGTTTGAAGTTTTCAGGAGATATAAATGGAATCATTCATGTTAAGATGAGAGATAAGATAACTGAACATTTTGTACATCTGAAAAGAATGAAAATGGAGACTTGGTCAAATGGTTCTGTGGAAAAGTCTTTTGGGGTTGCGAACACAATTTATTCACACATTTTGGGGGCAAAAGAGAGAGGAAAAATATAAGAATAAGATTGAGCTGTGTCTTTTCAGAAATAATCCGCTGTGGTATGTTTATGCTCCTAAATCTGTATTAGGTATGAATATGAGACTACAACTTCGCTTCTGTTGTGGTAGTTAAAACTGCTAGTATATGGAAAAGGAGAAGTGAGGAAGGAGAAATGGAGGAAAAATCAAAACTAAAAAGCTTTTAAATAAAAAAAGACAACAATGTGTAATAGGAGAGACAATATATGCTTGGGCATGAGGATGCAGTGAATGTGGAGCATATTTTAAAAAGCAGTATCGGTTACTACAAAACCTCTATGTATGTACCATAACTAGAAATAAAAAGCAGAGTATTGAAGGGAGGAATGACTGTAAAAGGTGAAATGGGAAGCAAAAGGAGGATTATTTGGAATGTCTGGCGCCTGTGTTGTAGTGAATTTGAAGCGGGAAGAGTGATTGAGGTCGAGAAGAGTACTAGGATAGTAACGGTATAGCGCAGGAAGAAAAAGAAAAAGGATAAATTCAAGGGTGGGGGCCGATTTGTTGAGTTTGCTAAGCAAAGTGTATGGAAAAATTCTGATTGGGAGTTTAAGAAGGATCTTTGGGATTGAAGGATAAACTTGGGGTGAGCAAAGTGGATTTAGAGCGGTTTGACACAAAGAATAAGAGATGCAAACTATATAAGGTGTTCATGTACCTGGAGAAATCTCATAATCATGTAGTTAAAGAAGCATTTTGACATATACTAAGGACCTAGGAAGTGAGTGATAAAGTGTTGAATGGTGTTAATGGTAATTAGATTGAAATTAAAGCGTACATTTGGATGAAAAAAATGCCATGGTATGAGGTAAAATATAAGTGAAGTGTTGGTAAGGAAAAGGTTTGTGATGACACCATCTTGGTTAATATCTTTTTCGATCGAGTATTGAGAAGTACCACCCAGATTGATGGTGAATGATAAGCGATGGGTTCCATGCTGGCTCATGCAGACGAATTAACGTTGGTGGGTAAGAATGAGAGGGATTCTGAAATGTTAATCGAAGCGTTTGACGAGGTATGTGTAACGACATGTGTAAGTAAATACATAAAAAAGTACTGGTGTTTAGAGTGAGGATGAGTTAAGGAGAGATTTTACAGTCTATCATGCTACCTTTGAACCAGTGAAATGTTTTATCTAACATATATAGTGATTAAGAGCTGTACAGAGGAAGCATTTAACGATCCAATGGATTTGGATGGTATAAAACTCTCATGGGCAATCAGAGTGATAGTGAATGATAAGGGTTTATGTGTGGAGGGGTCAGAAAGCTGCATGAGATAATGCTAGGGCCAATGTTGGTTTATAAGAGTGAGGCTACGGTATAATAGAAAGAAAATTCTAGAGAGCAGTTAAATAGACAATGTAAGAAGGATGTTGAAAGGATTGATAAATTTAGGTAAAAATGACTAAGATGTATTTTTGGTGCGAATAAATGTGAGAATGAGGTTGTTGTGGGATAGAAAATACAGTAAGTGTTGGGTAAATATTATGAATGAGTATTTAAGAGAGTAAGGGCTGGTTGAGGAGGAAGTCACTGATATTGTTGATGATAGATGTGCATCGGAGGGACTTGTGAGGAGCCAAGCTTGGGACCTTCTGTCCAAGGATTAACCTTGATGAGACAAAAGCCTACAGAACTAAGCACGGTATTACCCCCAAGGACCAATTTGACGTTGAAAATTGGTGGGCGAGATTGTGGTAAATAAGGTAGCAAAGTTTGAGAGGTAACTTTTGTGTGGCGTTGATTTCATCTGACTCTATTTTGGGAAAGCAGTTGATGATAGGGGACTAATAGTAATGATAATAATAATAATAATAATAATAATAATAATAATAATAATAATAAGAGTAATGATAAATAAACAAAATAAAACTTTTCCCTGAAAGTTGTATACTAGAGTGTGTATTATATCTGCATATACCCTAGATCAGCATTTAAATGATGGTTATTTGAATAAATAGAATCTAAGACCAATCGTCAAGTATTTATTTATATTTATTTATTTTAACAAACGGTGCATTGTTCTTATAACTACGAGTTAAATGGCACGATATGAATTAAATACCGTCTTATAATATTAATCCGAATTCATATAAACATAACTACTGTATCCAAGGTCATTCAAACATCGCATACATAAATGCGAACACTTCATCCCTGCCTTCTATATTCTATCACATACTTGTCTCACTATTCACCATAAGTGGGCGCGATAACCGAAAAATCGATAATCGATAAATCGAAAATTATAATACACTATTGATTATTGACTATATATAGCGTTATTTTATAATACAATAGTAAAAATATTTGAATAGTTTCTTAGTTTCTCACCTGGTGAGGCTCGCCTTTATCTCCTCACAGCTCGGACCTACATATTTTTGCCTCCAAGGCACGCGTGGCTCGCCCTTCTGCTAAACTGGAACCAAAAACTGAACTCAAATTATCGATTATCGCTAGTTTTAAACCAAAAGTATCGGCGATACCGATTAATCGATAACGCGGAAAAAAATATCGGATAACCCGATATCGTTATCGCGATAACGCCCACTTATGCTATTCACAAATCTTCATCCTCATTTCTGATAAATAATACCTTAGCATACTCGTGTAGAAATTTCCAACCTTATTTTACCAGTTATATTTGTATGTTCTATCTGTATCAAAGTTCTGAACTGTAATTTTACATCCTTGAATTGTTTCCTGTATTAAATTAAATTTATACCAATGAATTTGCTTGACAATGAGAGAAAATGAAAAAGGGTAAACAAAATTAGTCTTATGAAGCTTCCTATAATTAAAGAACGCAGGTCTTCTAATTAGAGCAAATTTAGAAGTGAATAGGAACCGATAATAGGTTTACTCCAAGCTCATTCCCTTTTTTTGATTGGCAAAGTGAAAACACGTTCAGTTAATTGACATAGCCTTAACAATACAAGAAACTAATTAAAACATTGTAGGTAGTATTCATTTGCACTCAATAATGTATATTTATTAGTTACAAATGTAAACTTGGGCGGAAAATATTGCTTCGAATAATATAATAAGCACTGCTGATATTAATACAAAAGGATTAATTTCCCCAGCTAATAAACTCTAAGTTGCATTCTGTTCATATGAATTTTTCCTTTCAATTTATCGCTTGGAGGGGGATTCATGTCTCCTTAATTGCATTGATACAAGATTCTTTTAAAAGCAAAACTTTCCTTCCCTAGATTGAACATAAAACATGGGAATGGCTAAGAACGAGACGTGGTCCTGTATCATCGAAATGCCTTGATATTAGTTGCCATAAATTTTAAGCTATAAGCAATAAATAACTTATGTGAGCAATCGACTGTTCTTTAGACAAAAATGTCAAAGAAAAGATAATATATTCTAAATGAAAAATAATTGAGACTTTTTTTATCCTCTTTCTTGAAAACAGAATTTCGTTAAAAGAAAATAACGTTACAGAAAAATTACTCAGAGAGAAAATATTTTTATTCGGGGTCAAGCAAAATTCGAAACTTCATTTTCACACGACCGACGTAAAGTTAAAGTAGATATTAACGCTATTTTTTACTTTCCCATAATAAACCCTGAATAAAAACAATGGCTATTAATTAAATTTACATTGTTCGACTGAAATTTAATCAAAACGCCATTAACTGACTAATAAACACTTTATACATGCATTGAAGAGAATCGATTGGTCATGTTATCAGACTTCCTTTTATTGTTTGAGATAGTGGCTTGTATTTTCGAATTTCAAAGAGGCTTCTAGCTAATTACTGATGAAAGATATGAAGCATATTCGTTTAATGAAGGAGAAATAAAGAAGAAAGATGGGCACATATGAAGGGAAAAAGGAATAAATACGAAGAGAAAAGATTGAAAAAGGTTAAGAATTTGGTTTACAACAGCAAATCATTTCCAAATTACATGCTGAGTTTGAGTCCCGAAAAGTATGTGAAGGACTGAAAGCCAGATATAAAAAAGAGATGAATCAATAAAAATAACAAGCGAGCCCTTTATATAATGCCAGATAGAAAGGGAAAGCTGAAATTGCAGTGAAAAAAGACCGAAGAAAAAGCCATCAAACTAGCTCAGGCCTCATTTGCTGGATATATGGAAGGAAATGTTTCTGGAGGAAGCTCAAATGAGCTTTGTATCCAAGTTTATTCCATAACATGAAGCATGGACCTGAACCTAATATATTATATAATAAAACATGTTTAAAATTGGAAGCAAAATGAGATATTCAAAACAATGACTCAAGATAAGAACTGAGAAATTTCGAGAAAATGGACAGCATTTTGAGTAGGCTGGCTGTTGGAAATTTTAACAAGATTGAAGTTGGTTTGTTGTTGTTGTTAGCGACAATAAGTAGCAATTTGAAGGAGAAATTAATTTGGGCGGGCTGTATATTAATGTAACCAACCCCGAAATTCTGAGGTGGGTGGTCTTCGGATTGTAACCAAGTATCTCAAAAGTTTCAATGCCGGCATCAACCTTGTATTTTATGATATAGTCTCTGACGAGAGATACAAAATTTGCTTGGTTTAGTTTAGATTTGATTTATTTATAATACTTTCATTTTCACGACTCAGATTAGACTATAACAATTACTTCCCCAACCCAGCTGTGTCGGATGCAGTGTGAAGGCGGCTCTTCATTGATATGCTAACCGCAAGGCTGAACTTGTTAGAAGGTGGCAAAGAGAGCGCATCCCTGATACTTGGCTCATTGACCAACATATTACCATCTCTCTCTTGAAGGTTCGCGTTTATTCACTTCAGTCTTATAAACGAGGAGGTACAGGCTGTTTAATTACTCTCCCTCGTTTGTCTCCTTCCATGGTTCCGCTTGACCTGTTTAATACTTCGGAACTCCTTCTTGCACTGGTTGTTTATCGCACCTTTAGCCATCTTACACCCCCTGGTCGCCCTTAAGATATTTTGCAAGATGAATTAGATGTACTCTTAAACTAAATTTCTTGTAATTCACTCCTTTTGGGAAAAATTCAATATCACCCACCATACTGCTTTCTTTCAGTGGCTCTCAGGCATATTTAAGCTATAAACCTCTTCACAGCACGTCTCCTCTCTCACCCATGGACACTGCAATATCCTAACCATTCTCAATCACTAACCTCAGTAAAAGATGGCCTTTGATGGTAAACTCAGACCTCTCCGTGGCCCAGTTTCTGTTCACATTTCCCTTGCTATGCAATCATTGAGAGCACAGTGTCTTCGCTAAATCATCGTCGGCTTTCGCCTAATTGCCACCGTGGCTTGGCACTTAATCCCTCCTCCTTTCTTTCTCCTCTGGATAACCTAGCTAACTTTTATTTCTTATTCTTTGCCCTCTCTCTCAGGCCCTCCTATATATTTTGATATGTTCCTGCCTTCCTTCTTCTTCCCTTCCTCACACATCTGTCATCTTCTCTCCGAGGGTAAAAGAAAAACAAAGATTATACGCAATTTCTTTTTCGTATATCTTCCTTAGGTATAGCCAATCTACCCGCTTCTATATCTCCTATTAATTTCTCAGCTTCCTTTTCTGAATATGTATTTATATTCACTTTTATATAGTATCTGCCTGTTGGAAATTGTCGTGTGTTAATTACCCAATCTCTACTTATCCCTTAACCTCATATCCTATGCTCCTACATTACCAGAAGTATCCTAATTCCCCTCTTCTAATACAAGTACTGTTCTCAGCAAGATTCGCTCCTACGAATTTATTTTGCTAGTTATCACCCAATACCTGTGCTACCCTTTGCATCGAAGGCTCTTGAAACGCTGATTTCATCGAAGATATTTGGTTTCTTTTTCTTAGATATGACTTTTATGGCTTCGAAAAACCTTTAATTCGTTTTGGCCGTACTTCTCATCTGGCAATCAATCTGTCAATGTTTGAATTAAATCCTCTGTACGGACAGAAGTCCACTTTGGTCTTCTTCTAAGCTCTTTGTCACACGGCTTCCCTTTTATACACATTTTCCTTATTTTCTTGGCATTCTTTGCCAAGCACACTCAAATTTAACTTTTACTCTCCCCAACATCGTTTCTTGAGTCTCTTAGAAGCATCCTCTACGATTACAAGATCGCAACAGAAATGTTATTGGACAACTTTCTGAAACTCAACCACGATAAAACTGAAGGTTTTTTGGTTGGAACTGCGTCTGAGGTTGATGGATGTATAGGTTAGCTTCCACCTTGACTCATGTAGCTCCTTTCTTTCTTATTCCCCTCCGTCCACTCCACGCTTCTTAAACTTATTCAGAACTATGCAGTCCGTATTATTCTCCACCAGAGTCGTTTTTCTTGTGCAACGCTTTTGCTCCCAGAATTATATTTGCTCCACATTAGAGTTCCAGATAATCTTTATTGCATCTTCTCAAATATAAAGCGCGAGAGCAATGAAGCCGTAAAAGAAGAAAGTGTGCAAGGAGAGATATGCAAAGCAATTAGTGAAGCAAGAAAAAGTGATAATGTGTGGAGCATATATGTATAAGGCAGATTTTCCTGCAGATATTGGAAGCGGATGGAAGCTTAAAAGTAACACAAGCCTCTAGATTTCACTTCACCTTTCCTTGCTGGTTCATAACTGTATATAGAAGGAAAAGAATAAAATTAGGGGAGTAGAACTAGCATAGTGTGGGAAGGATGCAAACATGTTAAAACACGCCAACTATCTGTAACCAAGTTGTAGGTGTGAAACAAACCACCACCCCAACCCCTTCTCCACCTCTAGACCAGCGATGGATCGACAAAATTGGTTTAGCGACTAGCGTGCAATATTAGCTACCGATCAAAGAAATAGGTAAGAAGAAGCTTGTAAAGAAATAAGCAAACAAAGAGCGCAGTGTAAACGGCGAAAGAAAAAAAGCCCTAACTCAGTTAGATTCTCTTTAATTCTAGAATGCCGGGAGGCACTGAGACCTTAATGGCGTAGTTAACCCAGCTACTAGGGGTATATTGTCTGTAAAGTTCTATTTTACAGGATTTTAAATAACGCTTCCCGTACTGATTTCCTTCTTGGACCTCTCATGATTACAGAGACGCTTTGCCTTGTTGTCTTTTGTTTCTTGTATCTTGTAGTCTTTTGTGCAGCGAGAGAGATCGTGCTTTTTATTTGCTTCCATAAAACATGTAATATGGGGCCAGATATTACACACTCTTCTCCTTCTCTGGTTCCTCGAACACCAATCTCTTCCAACAAGCCTTTTGTCAGTACTGCACCGGCAATGTGCGAAGGCCCACGGCACTTAAAATCACCATATATAAGCATTATTAGTATATACGAGTATAAAAACTCGAATTTGGTTAGGTTTGATTCAATTAAGTCACCTTAACTTAATCACACTATGGCTTTTTAATATTAAATAATCATCTCTTATGAACTTCATATATTTCATCACAGAAGATATGAAGAGATGAGTATATGTTGCTCAGCCTCTAGTTTTACCCCTTTGATATTACATGCGGGTTCAGGTCTGCTGAACTATACATAAAATTACTTAGATTACGTAAATTATACTCCTTAATAGCAGAGACACATAATAACCAGCCTGCTTAAGACACAGCAATATACCAGATATTTAAAAAACATCAGGATTAATGGCAAGAACATTGTGACAACGGAATGAATATTAATCAGTCGATAAAATCTCATATATTCATTTCACGTTAATTATTTTGCCTAAATCTCGTCTAAATTGGTTGAAAAGAGAGAGAAAGATGTAATAATAGTCAGAGTAGCATATTATCAGGAAAAAGTTATGAACAAGAGTTGCAAAAAAAGAGGTAAGATTGGCAAATTAAAGAATTTGTGGTAGGTATGCATTAGCTCTTTAGCCACGGACGAGACTAATTGGAGCACTCGTTGCCCAGAGAATGCAAAAATCTCTTCAGCTCGCCTGCCTACTGTAATGAAGGGAGGTCATATTTGAATGATTAACTTCGCTTAGAAGTAAAGAACGAGGGAATGAAGGAAAGAGAAAAGGCGGAAGGATTCTCTTATTAGTAAGAAAGAACAAGTGAGACAATCTAAAGAGTGAGAGAAAACAAAATAAAATGCATACAGACGAGAAAAATTACGAATATAGGCATCACGAATAACACCACGTGAGCCGTTATATTGGGAGGGAGGGGGTGCTTGCACTCATTCCTACGTCGCCACTTTCCAACAAAAGTGTTTCTGACAGAGATTCGTGGTTGGTTTTCTTTCTTCTTTTTTCTCTCATTTCTCTTTCTCTTTTTCTCTATCTCTCGCTTTTCATCCATCTATTTTTCTCTCATATTCTCTTTTTTATATCCCTCTTCTCGGTCTATCCTTTCTCTTTTTTATCTCTCTCTTTCTGTTTATCTCCTCAGCAGATCCTAATTAGATTTCTAACTTACATTATGAATTTAGAGCATCGATGAAGTTTAATGTAGAGGTGTAATTATATAAAAGTTTACCCCTAGAATTTGATATTTTGGTTGATTTTATTGCTCCCACCTACCTTTGCTTTCTTAGCTGTGCATTTTGATCATTTAAATCTCGTATTCCTATACTTACGATAGGAAAACATAAAAAAAGAATGACTTAGTCATGGAGGGTGCGTAAATATGTGAATAAATTTGTCTTCGTTTTAATTTTAAAGTAACACTATGCCGTTCGGTCGGTCGGTCCCAATTTTGCTTTTTTTTTGGTTTTGGTAATAACATTGTAACTATTCGGCCTATTTTAAACATATTTGAAGCCGTTATGTTGTTTTACATTCTATTTTGGATGATATAATTTCCAAGGTCCTCTCAAGGATATCCCGGGAATTATTTTTTTCCGGCAATAACATCATAACTATTCGGCTGATTCTATCGAAATTTGAAGCCCTTATGTTGTTTTACATTCACTTTCGAGTGATATAAATGCTAAAGTCCTCCCAAGGTTAGCCGGTGAATTATTTAACAATAACTTCATAATTATTCAACCGAAAATAACGAAATTTGAAACCCTTATATTGTTTTATATTTTCTTTCGAATGATATAATTTCCAAGGTCCTCCTAAGGTTAGTCCGGGATTTATTTAAAGTTTTGAAGATTGTAAGATCATAAATCAGAATAAGTGAGAGCACGCGATTTTTGGTCAGCAAACCTTGTTTTTTTCTATATATTGTTCATTAAATTCCACTTTCATGACCAGCAGGAAGTGGCTTGCTACATAAGTATAGATAATATTTCGTAATATTTTCTATACTGTGAATGTTATATTCAAAAGAGTGCGACTACCTCTAACCGGAACAAATGGTTATTGGTTGCGCATTAATAATTGAGCGTAATTTGCCTGAATCTTTGGTAGTCGAAGAATAAAGTCTGTATCAGTAGTTTTGTGCGCAACATTTGATTAAATTACATGAATGTTTGGTAATTCTCTATATAAGTCAGTACCACTAGCTTTCGTTTCTTTAGTTCTCTGTTAAATCTGTCCATCTATTCTACATATGTATATTTCTTTCCTACTGGCCTTGATTGGATCTTAGGCTCTTTTTTTGGTCTTTATTTTCTAGTTCTGGAGTTCTTCTCACATACGAGTAAAGGTTAAGTTCTACTTTCCTTTCCACTTCTTTCGATTTTAATTACTTTTTTCCTGTACTTATCCCTACTAGAAGCCATGCTCTCTTTCGGCATCCGTAATCAGCCACTTTCTTCCCAAGCAAATTGTGACCTCTAGCAATCACTTTCACGAAAACACAAACCACGAGTGAAAAACTAAATGAGAAACAATACAATGACAACGCTAACTTTGACTTAATTTATCGTAATATGTGCTACATAGGAACATCAGCATAGAAGCTACTGGTTCAATAAAAAAACAACCAACCAATTGCAATTTACTTAAAAAGAGCCATATTATAGTTGATGTACTCCTATTCCTGGTCCATATATTTATATTCAATTTATTTTTCTCTTAAGCTTAAATATTTTAATTTCACTTAAGGATAATTAATCTAAATATTTTAATGCGCATTTTAATTTATATTTTATATAGATTACTTATTTAAAATTGCTAAATTATGAACAAAATATTCTGTTACGTACTGTCAAAGTTATTGCAAGGACCGAGTGGTGGTGCACGTACGTATAGGTTTGTTAAGTACTTCAAACTCATTGATTAAGTTTTCTCTCTAAGAGGTCTATATTTGATTATTATTATTAATATCATTACGTTATTTTTTTAATATGTGAGGGTTTCTAGTGCCATGCTCAGCGTTTCGAGGATTGAATTAAATGCTTCTAAGAAAAATAGGCCTTTAATTGCAACATGAACAAAAATTGAAATCTAACAAACAAACTAAACAGTTTTGAATTAAACAAGTTTAAGTGAGGCTTACTAAATTACACAATTTAATATACAGTAATGGTTGACCAAAGCTCACTTTAATATTGAACACTAATTGCCCTCCCAAAAAAGAGATGATGGAATTCATTTAACTTAAAATAACCACACACGGGAATCGGGTTTGAGACTGACCTTGGCCTCAATTTTTATGTCGCATCAAGGATGTTGTTTTCGCGCAGGCGCGTAGACTGCCGTTCCAGATGTTTGCCTGGGGCGGGGATAACTTTAAAACCCACAGATGAATTAGGTGCGTGCGATGGATGGCATTAAGCACGTTGTCTTGTTAAGATGATTTCACCAACGGGACGGGAAAGTATGCTTCTTCGACTCTTCGGGTTAATCTAGGAATAATTCGCACTGACAGGCGATGAGCAAACGAGTGAATCCTTTGAAGAAGGGGAGTGCTTGAGGGAGTTCCCTTTGGGGTATTCTTTAATGGTGAGAACTATCTCTAGGCTTTGTTGTACTTTAGGATAGGGGGTTTCTCTGACGAGAACTAGTTAAACTTGTTTCTCAATACAAGTTAACTTAAAGTTTGGTGTGACCACCGGGAACTGGCTGAGCATGAGCTTCTTCTGTGTTCGTTTTGTAGGCGCGCCGGACTTCGTTGTCTCGATCGTGAACTCGATCTTTCTGAGACAAGATGCCTAATTTTCGGTGTGACCACCAGGAACTGGCTCAGGATAAGTTTCTTCTGTGTTCCTTTCGTTGGGTGCCGGGCCTCTAGCCGGACTTCGTTGTCTTCATGACTAACTCAAACTTTCTCGTTCTTCTGCAGTTATTCGATTATATACTTCACCACCTTATTGGGGGTAGGGAAAGGAGGGGGGAGGGGGGAGGGGGGACGGCGGAATTAAGTCTCCTCCTCTAACGGCTTTTCTCGAAGTGAATTTCACCTAGCCCCAACGGCACATTCTGGCATTTGGTTGTTGCTCCTCTAATTTCGCATATGAGGTGAAATTAAATATCAACTCATAGGGGAAATATTGCCGGTTGTCGTAGAATGACTCCCGACGATATACCATATATCACTATTCGTTGAGGGAACTTCTTTAATTATCTCTAGAGTGCGTTACTGTCTGGCGGCCGATATTATGTATCTTCGATATGCTTAAGAAGTGGAACTGAGCTCAAGGATAATAATATTGCTATCATTAATAAAATAGAGTTTTATTAATAATAACTATAAACAATACACAAAAACGGAAAATATTGACATAAACAGAATGGAAAGGGTCGTGGAGACTCGGGCTAATCCAAGGATTTAAGGGATTAAAAAAAGGTAAAACAAATATAGAGTTAAAGAGATGGGATGGTTCGATAAACAATTTAAAGCACAGGATAGAATTGACAAAAGGGATCAATACTCAAAGGTGAAGTTTGGCTTACGTAACCTCGGCACTAGTTGTGCAGTGGAAGGTGGCGCAAAGGAGTTTCGGTCCGCTGGCAAGTTCCAGCCGAAGGGGGGGGGATAAAAGGATCCTGACGAGGCGTCTTGGAAAGGAGAACCGTTACTCGACGAACGGCTTGAAGAACAATGGCTGTTCTACTTTGTTCTCTTCTGAACAAAGGGGGAGGGGATGAGAACCGTCTCTTGTCTAAGGGCTCAAGAACAATGGTTGTTCTAATGTTGTTCTCCTCTGAACAACAGGGGGGGGGGGATGAGAACCGTTTCTTGGCGAAGGGCTCAAAACGAACAATGGCTGTTCTAATGCTGTTCTCCTTGAACAACAGGGGGAAGATGAGAACCGTTTCTTGGCGAAGGGCTCAAAACGAACAATGGCTGTTCTAATGCTGTTCTCCTTGAACAACAGGGGGGGATGAGAACCGTTTCTTGGCGAAGGGCTCAAAACGAACAATGGCTGTTCTAATGCTGTTCTCCTTGAACAACAGGGGGGGGAAGCCTTGGGGACTTGACGTCGGAAAGGCTCGAACCTTTGGCACTCAAGGAATATTGTCCTCCTTCTGGACAAGTGATGGTAAATCTCGAGGTCGAGGTCCCTTGGCGCACAAAGGGAGAGAGGGTCGTGGTGATGTTTCGCAAAGAAAATCTGGATCTCCAATCTGATCTTAGTGGTAAAGTTTCCATATAAATAGCCAGGACATCTCCTTGGCGTGGGGGAAAATGGAGTGGAAGCTTGGAGGGAACGCACAGCCGGGCCGGGGAACAATGCCTTATCTGTTCATAAGCCTAACTCGATCTGGCGAGGTCGGCGTATGGGGGCGAACGGGGGGACGATAACCTCCTTGTTTAAACATTGGCATCTGGTAGCTGAGATAAGACTCCAAGCCTCGAATCGAAGATGCACGTGGTCAGCATCGTGGTTTTGAAATAATACGGGGTAGGAGTTGAAATTAAACGCAGCTTCAACACGTTCTATCACACCCCTCCATTCCAGGGGAAGTTGTCACTTCGAAAAAAAAAGAGAGAAGGGACAACGATAGAGCTCCGTTGTGGGGAACTCGTTTTCTTGTACCAACCGTACCTTCCTGCACCTAACTAGTATTACCTCAATACATATGATCATTTTGATCTTTAGATTACAGGGGAAAATAACCTTTAATACAACTTAATCAGAGAGAAAAAAAAAGGGCATGGAACAATGAAATGATATAAACTTAGTACATACGGGACAAAATAATTTATACGTAAATTAATAAGAACAAATATATATACATACAAAAATTAGACATTGAGCGTTACAAAATTCAGACATATACATTAATTAATTATATTACAAAAGAATCTTAAATTAAGTCGTACAAGACGGTATATACCTACATGGAGATACTAATCCTATGAATACAATTATTCTACGCTATTCGGTAACGCATTTCTACTGAGGGCGTCAGCGACCTGGTTATCGGAACCTTTTATCTAATTTATTTTAAACTGATACTCTTGCAAGAGTAAACTCCAGCGCATGATGCGGCCGTTTGAGTGTCTCAAATTCCTAATATAGGCTAACGGACGGTGGTTGGTTCCTATTTGAAATTCTTTACATATCAAGTACAGCTTGAATTTGTCTATGACCCAGATAATTGATAGAGCTATCTTTTCTCTAGTGACATATCTCTTTCCGCGTGGTAATAATTGAAGACTAGCATATGCAACTGGATGACTCGTTCTGTCATACACGTATTGAAGGAGTACACCTCCAATGCCCTCGTTGATCACGTCGGTCTTAATCCCAAAGGATTTTTCCGGGTTGGGCAACTTTAAAATGGGGGCAGAAATGAACTTACTTTTGAGCTGATTAAAATGGGAAACAGCGACATCATTCCAACGTAAACGATCGGGGAAATTCTTTTCCTGAAGGGGGCATAGGGGGGCCAAAATTGCAGCGAAATTCGAAACAAATCGCTGATAGGGAGAAGCTGATCCTAGGATCGATCTTAATGGCTTCTTTGTAATCGGGAGGGGCATGTCGGCGATTGCCTTAATCTTGTTCTCGTGGGGACCTAACTTGTTTTGTCCTATTTTGAAACCCAAATATTTGATGGTTTCGTGGGCAAACTGGCATTTGCTGGGGCCAATGGTGAGGCCATTTTCACGCAGTTGCTCGAAAAGAGCTAATAGGGTGGGTAAATGGTGATTCCATTTAATTAGTTCTTGTAGCTGCCTCTTCTGACGTGGTGTCAGCTGCGCGTCACTATCCAGGTCAGAGGGTTCTAAAGACTCGCTTGGTAGGGAAGGAGGAGGGTAATCGGCATCAGGTTGGATGCACACTGTCTGGATTACATTAAGGGACTCCGCGGGGCAGTCCTCTTCAAGCGCCGATGCTTCGTCCAGTTCTACGAAGGTATCTCCATGGGCGTGTTGGGGGTTCTTTTTTTCTTGGGGTCCAGGGACAGTCTCCGTGTCCTTGTCTTGGGCCTTATCACCTAAGGGTGTTAGTGATTCACACTCCTTATTTTCCGTCCTAAAGTCCTGGTTAGGGGTCTCCGAGAAATCGGACGGTATCGGGGTTCTGATGGGGACGGGCTCCTGGGCTTCTTTCTTATCTCGGCCTTGAGGAAGGGCGGCCTGAAACACAGGGTCGAAACTTACTTGGGGGCTCTGTCCTATAAGTACGGAACAGAATTTTATGGGTGCTACAATGAATTCAGCCCAGCCATTATAATATTGACACTGCAGGTAACATCTAGCGACGGGGAATCGGTTCGCCCGCCCAAGTTGGTCATGTACCACCGCAAATTTTTCGTGGTTAGAGGCCACTGGGAGGAGTTCGTCGGACACGATGAAGCACGTACATCCTGTGTCCCTGACGAGAGTCAATACTCGGCAGCTGTCCACGCTGCCCTCCTCATATTTCAAAGTTCCCGATGAACTTTTACCAAAAACAAAATTTACCTGGTGGCCTGACGGAGGGGGAGAAGTTTCTGCTTGGGTCTGCACCACCGGGGGAGCCGGGGTTGCATTAATCTGGTGAACTTGGTGGGCTGGTCCGCTTTTAAGCCTAGAATTTTGGGGGCAATTCCAGCTCATGTGGTTTTCTACACCACAGGTGAAGCATATGGTTGGTCGCTTCGGGAAGAGAGATGGAGGAGAAGTCTTAACGGGAGGTTTGGAGTCCCGTTGTTGGTTTTGGGGAAAGAAGTTTTGGGGTTTTACGGGGCTCGGAAACTTTGTTAGCTTTCCTGGGAAGGAGCGCGAGTCCGTCCTTCTTTCTTCTCGTTAGATTTCTTTTTCTCGTTCTTCTTGTTGTATTTTTCCTTCTCGTTCTTCTCGTTGATTACTCTTTCCCGTTCATCTCTTTCTCTTTCTTTTTCTACCTTTTTTCTTTGAACTTCTGCTTTAATCCGAGCTAATTCAATCTGAAGCTCAGCTTGTCTTATCCGTTCCTCTCTTTCTCTTTCTTCTCGTTGTATTTCTCTTTCACGTTCTTCTCGTTGTATTTTTCCTTCTCGTTCTTCTCGTTGGATTACTCTTTCTTCTCGTTGTATTTCTCTTTCTTCCTTTTTTCTTTGTTTTTCTCTTTCTTCCTCTTTTCTTTGCTCCTCTTGAATGTACTCAATTAGTTCTTTTCCGGAGAGTCCACAGGATTCTCCTTGCGCTTTAAAGATTTCAAACTGAGTCATCTTGGCACTTGGGGGCGCACTAGTCAACCAACTAAAATTCCTTGCAACAAGAATTATGCCTCTATAGAATTAGCCTACCTAAATATGGGCACTGACCTATTCGTACTTGGTTTCTCAATCTAAATAACCACTGACTAAAATCACAAAAAAAACACAAACAAATTATTATAACAGTTCCTTGAGCTACTCCAGCTTCTTAAGTTTAAAAAAAAGGGGGATAGCAATCGTTAAAACAAAAGGGAACTACTATATTCTATTATTATAACGAATAACACTATGCTTTACTCGACTGAGACCAGTGTTTGCAAAGAAATAGCGTTAAACCTTACACACCTGATACCAAATTAAATAGTATATATATATATATATGTCGTAGAATGACTCCCGACGATATACCATATATCACTATTCGTTGAGGGAACTTCTTTAATTATCTCTAGAGTGCGTTACTGTCTGGCGGCCGATATTATGTATCTTCGATATGCTTAAGAAGTGGAACTGAGCTCAAGGATAATAATATTGCTATCATTAATAAAATAGAGTTTTATTAATAATAACTATAAACAATACACAAAAACGGAAAATATTGACATAAACAGAATGGAAAGGGTCGTGGAGACTCGGGCTAATCCAAGGATTTAAGGGATTAAAAAAAGGTAAAACAAATATAGAGTTAAAGAGAAGGGATGGTTCGATAAACAATTTAAAGCACAGGATAGAATTGACAAAAGGGATCAATACTCAAAGGTGAAGTTTGGCTTACGTAACTTTGGCACTAGTTATGCAGTGGAAGGTGGCGCAAAGGAGTTTCGGTCCGCTGGCGAGTTCCAGCCGAAGGGGGGGGGGGATAAAAGGATCCTGACGAGGCGTCTTGGAAAGGAGAACCGTTACTCGACGAACGGCTTGAAGAACAATTGCTGTTCTACTTTGTTCTCTTCTGAACAAAGGGGGGGGGGGATGAGAACCGTCTCTTGTCTACGGGCTCAAGAACAATGGCTGTTCTAATGTTGTTCTCCTCTGAACAACAGGGGGGGAAGGGTGAGAACCGTTTCTTGGCGAAGGGCTCAAAACGAACAATGGCTGTTCTAATGCTGTTCTCCTTGAACAACAGGGAGGGGATGAGAACCGTTTCTTGGCGAAGGGCTCAAAACGAACAATGGCTGTTCTAATGCTGTTCTCCTTAAACAACAGGGGGGGGTGAGAACCGTTTCTTGGCGAAGGGCTCAAAACGAACAATGGCTGTTCTAATGCTGTTCTCCTTGAACAACAGGGGGGGAGAAGCCTTGGGGACTTGACGTCGGAAAGGCTCGAACCTTTGGCACTCAAGGAATATTGTCCTCCTTCTGGACAAGTGATGGTGAATCTCGAGGTCGAGGTCCCTTGGCGCACAAAGGGAGAGAGGGTCGTGGTGATGTTTCGCAAAGAAAATCTGGATCTCCAATCTGATCTTAGTGGTAAAGTTTCCATATAAATAGCCAGGACATCTCCTTGGCGTGGGGGAAAATGGAGTGGAAGCTTGGAGGGAACGCACAGCCGGGCCGGGGAACAATGCCTTATCTGTTCATAAGCCTAACTCGATCTGGCGAGGTCGGCGTATGGGGGCGAACGGGGGGACGATAACCTCCTTGTTTAAACATTGGCATCCGGTAGCTGAGATAAGACTCCAAGCCTCGAATCGAAGATGCACGTGGGCAGCATCGTGGTTTTAAATAATACGGGGTAGGAGTTGAAATTAAACGCAGCTTCAACACGTTCTATCACACCGGTTAACCAATGTTAGGCCCACCTGACGCGAAATGTGAGGATTAGTGCATTATGTGGTTGGGCAAAGGCCTTTCTGGTGATACTCAAGGCACGGGGAGAGAGGGGGGGGGTAAGTAATAGGATTACGCCGCCAAAATGCCAGGATGTTGCGGTTACCTAACTGGGCTTCTGTTTTGAGGGTGGGATATCGATTCCCTTACACGTACATAATTAAGGTTGTTTAGCTTGTTTTGGTATGCTGCTTTAATTTGATGATTGGGAACTATTTGTCATATGAACAAGGTTAGGTATGGTTGTTTGAGTTTGTTTATTATCTTTAATGATTTTAGTTATATGACGTGTGAGGAAGATTAGGTTAGATTTAATGGGTTTAGTGGTTTTATTTGATGGTTATGCGTTGTTTAGGTCAAATTGATTCAGTTTGTTAGTTATATTTGATTGTTGAGTTGTTTGTTATGTTTCAAAGGTTGGATCAAGTTGAGTGGTTTTAGTTGTTTTATTTTAAGGTTTCAGATTTTGCTGTGTTAGTTAGGTGTTTTTGTTTTTGATTTTTTGGACAACTGTTAGTTGGTGATTTCTTAAGATACTCAGGTTAAATTTAGGGGCTTATTGACTTTCTGTGATGTTTATGATTATATTTTTTTCGTATTTTCTAATAACCTAATCTAACCTGCACAATTATCTTTGCAAGAAAAAAGTTGCATTAGATGAATTCATTTCTATATCTCCCATCGACCCCTTTTTTACATTAATCCTATAGCAGAAATACACACACACATTTTTTTTTTACTTAATATGTATTTTATTAAGATGAATAATTGAATTGGTAAACTTTAAAAATTTCTCTTTTACTCCTCGAAAAACAGAATACAAAGTCCATCAGGTATGGCAGTTAGGTGGTTATTTAAAATCCAATTAGTTTAGTGTTTTACCACTACTTTGTTGCAAATTAAAACAGATAAAATTGACTAAGGAATATTCAACAATTAATTTTTATTTATTCTATTAATTGAATACGCCCAATTCTAAAAGTTAGCACTGTGAACGCCAACTCTTCTACAGAGGATACTAGGTCAATTCTATTAATATGAAGTGTCTAATTCATTACAAAGTACATTTTAAAAAAATGAATGCCTAGAGCATGAAATAATGGGTATATATGTACATATATTTGTGAATTTCTTTGGTGAGTCCAGCAACGAACTGTATCAAATCGGGCAAATGCTCGTTTAACGCAACAAATTGTATTAAAGTACCGAGGAATTTGGGCTTGAAAGAATAAATAATTAATGGAATTAAAAAAAATATATATTCGCCAAAAGTAAATCGTCTAAATTTCATTCAAACTTCTTATCATCATTAAACAAATGATACATAGTAAATGGCTAAAATATTCAAATAAAAAGTAATGTTTTTCATTCCGTGAGTTTTCAAAGTTTTGAAATGAAACGTCCGGCAAGAAAGCTAACAAATTTCTAAAATCTAAAAGTTATTTGCAATACGAATTAAAATAAGATTACCTGCAAACACATCTTTACCATCATATATCAGGCACTACTTTAGCGAGCTTTAAAACTCACTCGAACTTCAGTACTTCACCAGTTTCTATTTTATATGTAATTCGATTGTTTCTTTAATAGATTCATAGCATGCAGTTGTCATGTAAGTTACTAATCAAGAGAAGAATGAGGCTGTCTTACTCTTCGTCACACGCTGGATACTTTATTTCCCACTCTTGGAAGCCTGAAACATTGCCACTTGTTAACTCTTTCCAAATATCCTTTTGCATAAGAGAAAACTAAACATTGCCACGCGATTCGCTCTTTACAAATATCTTTCTGCAGAAGAAGAGAAAAGAAAACATTACTACTTGATTCCCTCTTTACAAATATATTTCTGTAGAAGAAGAGAAAACGAAACATTACTATTTGATTCGCTCTTTACAAATATATTTCTGTAGAAGAAGAGAAAACGAAACATTACTATTTGATTCGCTTTTTACAAATATATTTTCGTAGAAAAAAAGAAATGAAAACATTACTATTTGATTCGTGCTTTACAAATATATTTCTGCAGAAGAAGAGAAAACGAAACATTACTATTTAATTATCTCTTTACAAATATATTCCTGCAGAAGAAGAGAAAACGAAACATTACTACTTGATTCGCCCTTTACAAATATATTTCTGCCGAAAAAGAGAAAACTAAACTTTACTACTTTATTCGCTCTTTACAAATATATTTCTGTAGAAGAAGAGAAACGAAACATTACTATTTGGTTAGCTCTTTACAAATATATTTCTGCAGAAGAAGAGAAAACGAAACATTACTATTTGATTCACTCTTTCCAAATATCTTTCTGCTGAAGAAGAGAAAAGGAAACATTACTATTTGATTTGCTCTTTACAAATATTTCTGCAGAAGAAGAGAAAAGGAAACATTACTATTTGATTTGCTCTTTCCAAATATATTTCTGCAGAAGAAGAGTAAAAGAAACTTTACTACTTGATTCGCTCTTTACAAATATATTTATGTAGAAAAAGAGAAAATGAAGCATTACTATTTGATTCGCTTTTTACAAATATATTTCTGTAAAAGAAGAGAAAATAAAACATTACTTTTTGATTCGCTCTTTCCAAATATCTTTCTGCAGAAGAAGATAAAACGAAACATTACTACAGGTTCGCTCTTTCCGAATATCTTTCTGCAGGAGAAGAGAAAATGAAACATTACTACTTGATTCGCTGTTTACAAATATATTTCTACAGATGAAGAGAAAAACATGGTCTAGATACAGGTTCACCTGCAATAGCTCTCATGGGCAGTAGGAGCAACCTTGCTACAGTTGACTTCCGGAGTATTGCTTGCTTTCTTGCCCACAATTCCTGCATAAGAGACTGTATATGTCACACACATTTTCATTTTCTCTAGCTTCACAACTTTCATTAAATAATAGGATATGGATTTAAATGTCTATTTTAACTAATATACCTGTACCGAATCACTGAATGATAGTAATAGTAATAATGCGTTCACTTGACCCTATAAGTTGCCAAACACATTTTCAAGCTAAAGATTAAATGTAAAAAAATATATTTTAGAAAAGTAGAACGTTATCAGTCTAGTGACAGATTCATTAGAATTTTGAGAAAATAAAAGTATATTTTTCCACCTCATTTATATAAAGGGTCGATGCCAGGTGTTATTATTTATTTAAAAAATGCCAAGATTAACGACGATTGTCAGTGGACCGTGTGATTATATGAGTATCCGAAAGAAGAAACTACTCTGATATTAATAGTAGCAATATAAAATAAAATAATAATAATTTGGAGCCAAAAGAACACCGTAAACTCGGCTCTCTCAGTTTTACTCTCACAATATCCCATTATCATAAAATTCTCACCTCACTATGATGGCCTTTTTCTCTGCCATAGGTTCGAAAATTGAAGAAAAAGGGAGAGAGTGAGAGAGAGAGAGACGAGGAGCCATCGATCTCTTTCCCCCTTTATAGTACCCTGATCCCTGCCTTCATTCCCATACAAGGCGTCAGGGATGGCCTCATCCCTCAGTTAAAGGATGATATTTAATGGTTTTAAATGGTTATTCAAATAGTCGGAAATGATATTGGTCACACATTTGACTTGAGAGGAAATGGAGTTTTATCAGCTAAAAAAAGATACCTTTCCTCATGACCACCGGGAATATGCTATGCTAATTACACAAAAAAAGCGTACAAAATATTTTACATGAAAATATTTTTTTAGATAACAGTTACATTTTATTATACACACTTTGTTTCCATTAGTTCTTGGGTCAGTTAGTACAATAATAATGATAATTGTTGGTCAACTAGGCAACCACACCGAACCAAAAACCTTTCTACGCTTTTATGACAGCAAAATAAAAGGGAAATTTTTGAATTGGGAGAGGCTTCTAAAGTTAGGGAAAGGTCTAGTAACAATAAATATTGAAATATGAGGCTTCCTTCGAGGGACACTATAACTAACGGCTATCGGAACAAAGCCTTTTATGCGAACATGCATTATAATCTTGATATCTTTTATATAGAATCATAAATGAATGAGTCTCCCTAGCTCAATTTCAACCATAAGATTAAAAGTATTTTTTTATTCTAGCTGTCCCTTCTAGTGGCGGCCAAAAATGGCATAGCCATTCTGAAGTTAGTGAAAACTTCGGTCTTTATATAGCTGGGGAAAGATTTGACACGTTAATAGACCCTTGTTAACACCTCCGTAACGCAAGGGCGAAAGTTTGTTCACACTATAATGGATAAAGGTAGATCATTGTGACCTGCAACACAATGTTAATTAGTAGATTTTTATTCTAATAAATAATACACCAACTACGAGTTATACTCAAGTCGAGTAAAGTGTTTATTGTTGCGTAGACCTCGTTGGAAGTCCCGAGAAGAAATTTTGCGGGAATCTGTAGGATTTGGCTCAGAAAACACAAAAAACGCCTATTAAAGAATGCACTTGTCAACTGAAATTTTGCGGCAATTAACCGATGTTCAATTAATTAATTATAACGAAACAACTTCGTTTGCTATGCTTCATTGCAAGAACCTCATTTTTATGATCTGTTGTAGACATTACCCAGTGGACTATGTAAGTCACGCAATGCAAATACAATTAAGAGATTTATTCCTTGAAAGCATAAGAGAAGTTTAATCAAGTCGCAAAATCTGTACAAGCAGATTAAAAAGGCAAACGAGTGAATCATGTCCGCAACTTAGGCTGTCATTGGGCACTCTTCATATTTCGAAATGGTACTCACCCTGTATGTGCCACAATTCGGGGTCACTCTGTATAGGTTGAAATGTGACTTTCACTCTCTGAACCAATATTTAGGATAACTCTTGAGTTCAAAATGGTACTCGCACACTCTAAGCAGCACCTCGTGTTCACTCTCTGAGTATGCGAGCAAGTTACAAATATTACCTACGTTAAGTGTGTGGTAAATTAATTTGTGACAACCTAAAACCAGGAAATTTACTCTTAAAAACTGAAACTATTGTTCACAAATTAAAATGTTCAGCACAACGATAACAGCAAAAGATTATGCACCTTCCGAAACACCTAATACCTCTATTTATAAGCATATGGCCACATTAACAACGAAAGATGTGGAATTGCTCTATCCGCTGTAAAAAAAATACTTGGTCATTAAAATGTATGTATTACAAAAAATGACCATAGAAAGGAAATATAATAAGAAATGAACTATCAAGAACTAAATTTAAGAGTGATTCAAATAAAAAGTTGCCAGTTGTGAAGAAAAGAGTAATTAAATTCAATGAACCAAACGTATCGTCACTAGCATTGAACGCATTGGCCCGCAGTTGCTAGAATTGAGAATAATGAATGTAATACCTCACAGTGGTTAAATAATAGGAATCACAAATAAAAATCTCATCATCCCGCTTAATAAAATGGATGCTATTTCTAAAGTTCTATGTGAAAGTAACTAAATATGGAGACAAAACTCACGAGAATTTTAAAATGGTAAAACAAAATGAAGTTACAAGGAGCTACAAGGATAATAAGTACCCTAGAAGACCTTAGGGTCTATTCAAAGAGGGTACTTTTTGACTAGCAGTCGAGCAGGCACAGTTCTACTCAACGGTTTACGTGCCAAAACGGCCACTTTTCAAGACTTTGTCCAGTCTTGACTTGAATTTACTTGAAAAAACTGACGTTGAAAAGTCGTCGAGTAGGAGGGAAGGTAATATTCGGTCATTTGACCGAATATTAATAAATTAAGAATTTGCTATAATACTTTTTTAAGGGAGAAGTTTCTACTCCTTCTCTCAATCCGACAGAGATATGGTGAAGGTAAAAGATCAAAATTGTCGTTAAGAATGTTACAAGTTAAGGGAAGAGAATTGAGAATAGTCTCTCCCTCTTGCCTTTTGCCCCTGTGTAACAGGGAAATAGATTTATGAAAGTGTGGCGTCAAATCCTTTTACTGCTGTTCTACTCTGTCTTTTGGGCAGCTAAGCCGATTGTACTACCACAGAGCAAAACCTATTGTCCTCCTTTAGTTTAATTTGGTTCTATGTTATTGTTTTACATTTCTTATCTAAATCATAAGTATTTCCTTAATTATACTTAATCTAATACGGTTTGATGAGCTGTTTGTAAGATTAGACAATTTTACTAGGTTGGCTGTTATTAAAATTATTAACGCCCTCAAAATATATTAATTATCGTAAGAATACATTTTTCAATATTATAAAGGACATAAAAAATCGAAAGCTACATGTTTATGAAAATTAGTACTCAATGCGACAATACAAAACAATAGCCGAGCCTTCAAAAAAGATTTATCTAATACGAGACAAGGATCTCCGTAAAGAGCCCTCAAGTAGCAACACTAGCATAATTGTTAAATCTTTTATGCCAAAAGAGGTGATGATAATATATCAAGACTCAATTCCATTATTTGTTAACCGAATCCTGGTTAGTAACTGCTTTCAAAGCCATTAAATGAAGGTTAATCTTGTATTAGGAATTTCTTTCCTAATTTTGAAATATTTTTTCCGTTTTCGAATTTTCTAAGTATACAGTAGTTGTTTAGAAAAATCTTTCTCGTTTACTTTCATGTATCTTTATTTTTTAACCCATTCGTGCACTCTGTCTTAAGCGACAATTTTCGAAAGTGATGTTTGTGTGAATCTCTCAAAATACAGTTTTAGAATCAGCGAAATATCAATAAAAAAGGATTAAGTTTCATATATGTCGTCGTCGTTGGCTCCAGCTAGTGTCCGAGGATCGGTTTCGTCGTCAGTTATCCGGTCTGCTCAGCTGATGTTTGTGCCGGATATGACTTAGGAGATAAAGAAGGCCCGAAAGAAAACAGAGATGAATGCCATTCACTGAAGAAATTGTTTCGGGCGATCGTGGTTGCACGACGGCCACGCGCATGCACTTGGCCTAGGAACTCATCTACTGCGGTATCAAAACATTGAAACATGCGTTTCGGCAGGGCTGGTTGCATCGGGCTACCGAGTTCTTGCTCTATCAAAGCCCGCCTTTGTCGCGTTTGCGCCCTGGGCGCTGACTTTTCCGCCGGAACCAGACATAGGAATCTTAAATGGCACGCCATACGGGTCTTGCTGTTGGTTGCGTTTAGTCTGGAACCCTTCCTAGGAGTTTGAAACTCCCGACGGTATCGATCTTGGAATCATTGGAACACTCAAGCCATTCAATGTGAAATTCTGGTCTAACAAAAAGAGCCGTATAAATGTAAATTTTGCTACAAACTTGATTTCTTGAGAGCGACGCCTATAAAATTGCTTTGGCTCGTATTTTGGCAATAACGCTAGTTGTTTATTATACTAGGAACATTATGTACCTCAATCCACATGCATGTCAAGGTTTTTAAGGGTGCCTTCCAGTCTGTATGGCCTTAGGTTGAAAGGATTCGTAAAAACAATACTCATCATTCACGCTTTTAGAGTGGCTGTAACCAATATTTTCTGCTTTTCCGTTGCATGTCTATTCTTTGATTGATGTGCCTTGGTGGAGTCTACTAGATTTTTCTTTCCTCGAGGAAGCAATCAAAAGTTTTGATTCCTAATCCAAGTAAATTGCTGGAACTCTCTCAATAATAGTTATTATTTCATATTTTCTTGCGATTCCTTAATCAGAAATGTACTTCTTTGAAGCAATGAATGGGTACGGCAGAAAAATAGATGATGTTGTTGCTAGATGTCAGACTATCCCTTCAATAATGTTATTTTGAAGGTCTGCACACATATTTTACCTCGCATTTTTACCAAAGTTACAGTATATAAGTAGCACTAATCTTACTTCTGTTATTGAAAACAATTACAAGAGACATATATTTTTCTTTATAACTGTTTATCTACATATTCAAGAACCTGAATCTAAGATAGTTAGTTGTTATGGGTAGAAACCCTCAGCAAGAAACCTGAGGGCGACATCATATGCATTGGCATCTTCTAAAGAACGGGAAAAACCCTCAATCAAAATTTCACATTTCTTTTCATGAATATTTGATGCACATATACAAAGATGTAATAGGCGTAATGTACTAGCACTTTTATGAGGAAATTAGACATTCCGAATCAGCTCTATTGTTAATAAGGGAATCTTTTAAATATAAAAAAAACAGAAAAGCTTCTTGTTCACCGGTCAAAGAAGATGTCATTTTACGTCTCAACAATGCAATATCCTTTTCTGTAGGTATCATTTCGATCAAAAAAGAAGATTATAGACATGAAAACTTTCGCATGTGCTTTGTAATTCTGAATTTTCAATATTCAATCTAAGGTAGTTTTTATAATTTTCAAATAACAAAATGAGATATATTAGAGGCCGTACAATTAGGTATTGACGCTGTTTCGAGCAGTTATTTGAATTTTAAGAACTTTTCCACACTTGAAACAACGTCATTTATTCCAAATGGAGAATATAAAGTAACATATAAATAATATGATGATTGAAAGGCTTAAGACTGAAAATAAAGGCAGAGGCAAACATAGTCAGCTCCCAAAATGACCAAAGTATAGGGTTTTATTATAAATCTAAAACAAATTCATATAAAGAGATTAGGTACCTAAAACTACGAAATTCATCTACTTTGGCGAAAAAACTTTCCTAAAATAAATTTGGTAGATTCCCAGTATCACGCTATTGATTTCGTTTTGAAAATGAAAGCGGTTCGTGCTGAGAAAGGCTTTAGTTATAAAAAGTTAATCAGTCTGTGTCTGAGAGAATAAATAATGGAAATTTCATTCGGCAGAAGATTGAGAGCTTATAATTAATGGCTTAGTAACACGAATATACATGAGTGGGAAATGATTACCAGGAATGTAACAAAGGATTGAGCACAGTTGCAGCAAGTGTAAGAAACAGAATGGTTGAAATATTTAAGAGGCAAAATTGAATTGTCTTCTTTGCAATCCAGCAAACAAAGATTACATGAAGTTTTCGGATAAAAAATTCCTCAACTTTCCATTATATGTTAGCTCCGTCGAGCCTTTACTCAAAGTAATCACCTATTTTTCAAAACAAATATTTTATTGACTTATTTCGGCTCCTGCTGTTGTGATCTTTTTCTCTCTTGATATCTCCTCATTTTTTGTCCCTCTATTCAAACAAAAATTATTATTAAAGAGATTTTTAAGGTAGGAGAAATATTTAATATGTAGAAGTTAAGGATCCGGACTAGGCTACAAAAGGACTTACATTAGGCGTATGAAACCGAGCAGGGCACAATCTATATCTATAGGACGCTCGATCTGTCCCTGCGGCCATAACCTTGTTTGCTCATAACTAACGGTCATGTACGCATGCGCGTAAAATGCGGTGAAAGGTTTACTTATTGTAAGTATATTATATGATATTATACGATATTATAAGATATGATACTATATTATATGTTATAATATGATAGGTAGAGTGAGCAACTCTTGTGAATCTCCCTTCACCACACAAATAATAATAATAATCAGCAAGTAACGACATTTTTGAAAAATATGCATGTGTATTTATTTGCCACTGAACTTTTTATCCTGGACGATGCTATTTACCTATTCTCTGTTCTCTACTACTATGCCAAAACCTCCATTGATGGCATATCGCTGTGCAGTATATGAAACCCAGAATTCAGGTATAGAATCTCTTTCTCAACTGACTTCTATCCACGATATATTGGGAAACAAAATTATTTCGTGCCATCGACTCCTCGGAAAATGCTATAAATTTGGAAAGTAATTTAGGTATTTAGAGATATTATTAAAACTCGCTTTCGCTCTAATCTCTTAAGCACACACTTGTGGAAATCAGATGAAATAACTTCTGCTTAGCCATATATTTTGTTATACTTTGCATAACTTTTCAAAAGTTTGACAAGTGGAAAATTCATTGGATCCATTAATGAGAATAGTTTGCGAGGAATTTATAAAAATCAAAGTGCTGTAACCAATGAGGGAATAAGAAATAGGACAAACAGATGAAGGATAAGAAGATCATTAATTTGTTATTTTAAGTCTTGGGCTTAATATAGATAAAAAGATGGGAGAGGGTAGGTAGGTTTAGTTAGTTTTGATGTGCGCGAACCCACCTTGGTTGAAAGTAAGTGCTAAGGTAAACCCAAAACCTATGATTTACCATGAAATTCTGTTAAGAAGTAAATAATATTTTAAAGAAAGTACTGAAGTTAGTGTAATCAAAATTGATGAGGACACAAACGGAGGAGGTAAAAGATGAGAATTCCCTAGGCGTTACAGAGCGAAAAAGTACGCAACTCTCCTGATCTTTGCCCGTACGGCAACGAAGGCAAGTTCCTGAGCAGGAAAATCAGATGAAAACCCATACCTAAGCAATGTATGTGTTATAGTTTAGGGAAATGTTCGGAAGAGTAGAGGAGTTACGCTATTACTGTAGTAAAAATGGAAGCTGATGCTCGCTGGTGTTCTAGATAAAAGTCGCAGTTACAGCCACTTTCAGTCCCGTAGGAGAAGAAAAGAATGAACTTAAGATCTTCAAATCCCCCACCGTTATGCCACTCCATCCCCTATTCAGTACATTGCCAGAGAAACAAAATATATAATTCTCGATAAAACCTCTCTCTTTCCTTCTAGATGTCTTTCTCTGTGAAGACTTCTCCAATTAGCTCAGTCTACCGTAAAGAGTAGTTGATTTCCGGCTTTAAAAATTTCTAGGATTTAGGAACCATTTACACACTATTTCAGTCACCAACTCCTTCAACAGTAAACTTTGCTCATTTCACTCACTTGGGTGGACCCAAAACTTGTCCGAGTTGATTTGTTTTGCTGCCATTGAAAGCCAGTCAAATTCTGCGTCTGACATCAGGTAATTAAGGGAGATTTCTCTTCAGTGGTGGTATAGACGCACAGAGATGTCAACAGCAGGCCTCATCTCCAAATCTGAATTGTTAAGGCATATAGCGAAAGTTTGTGTATGGGATCCCTATATAAATTCAGAATACTTTGAAAGACCCGTCCACGTTAATTTTAATTCAACTATTTAATTACCTCACAATTTCTAAATAAATTCTTTGATGACAATGTGAACAATGTGAATTCACATAACTATAACAAGGATTTAAAAGTGAAAAATTTTGTAGTGGGTATTTCTGTTGTTTTTTCAACTTAGTGTAATGCAATACTCATAATAATGCTACATATTACACAGGGAAAAATACTAAATAAACAAGACTGAAAGAACAATTATTACTAGTAAACTTTCCGTTCAATTTCCAAATATACCTTCTAGGAGATTGTAATGGCCTTCGGTATTCGGAATATATACGATAGGCAATAAGTTAAAGATGTCCCAAAAGTGAAAATTTCTCTTCCTACACAATGGTTATGGACGAAAATAGACTAGTAAATAGGAAATTGAAATACGTTTGCATTTTACAAAATTTGTGTCGTGAGAGAAATGGATTCCATCAAAAAATAAATGAAATTCGGAATCGGTCAATCAAGCTGCAGACTCTAATGACCAACTCAGTTTCCGTCACATTGCAGCGAGGAAATCAGATTCCGTTCCATTTTACGATGGAGTATGAGGGAGCCTAAAAAGACCCTTTCCGCATTCATTTTAAAAGACTAATACCAGAATATTAAGTGACGATATTGCGTATAAAGGTTGAACTTGCGTTTCTTTAAACGCTCAATCAGCCACACAGCCTCGCAATTAATTTTTAGATTTGATCTACATTATAATCTTATGAATTTACTACAAACTTATTAAAATACCCCACTTTAATTTCAAGATTTCACCACAGTAACTAAAAACAAGTGTAAAATTGATAAGCAGACACCAAACGTTTTTTGTGAGCTTTAGTGAAGGATAAATTGTGGTTACAAGAACCAGAAAAGAGAAAAAAACGCGAATATCTAGTTGGAAAAATATGAAATCTCATTAATGAAAAGACTCTTTTTATATTAACATCGTCTTATTTGAACAATATTTGCAAGAAAATCTTTTCATAAAATCTTCTCGATTCGAAAAGGCTGAAAAACGCAGCCTCAAAGGACATTACCTAACCTCTTCTGTGCAGGAGAATGTAGAGTGGAATTACTAGGAATCCCTAGTACCAAAGATAAAAGCACTAAACTCCCTAACAATGAAGGGCAGGCGTTCATCAGCGTGGCCAAGATACCTAGCTGCTAGTAAAGAATTAATTAGGGAAAGAGAAAACAAAGAAAACGAGGGGTCTACGAAGTATAAAACCAACATGAGAACCCTAGTGAATAAATGAACAATCACTAAAAATCATAAATAAATATAAATCAAATGAATTAAAACGTAATATGTTGCATGCAGCAAACACACGCGCGCGGACAATACTAGGGCTTTATGAGCCATTTCCATTTCTTCTTTTTTTAACACTAAAAGTGCGGGGGGGGGGGGTAGAGAACAAACACGTACTTTATTTATCTCTTCATTTTAAATGAATTTAACAGCCCCCCATCCCCCATCGCCGGACCCAGCCGTGGTCAATATCGATATTTAGTTCACTAGAATCTTAACACACGCTTTTACTGGTTGTCGAGTCTAAGAAGAAGACGTGAAAAAGAAAATACCGATGAAAAATAAAACGGATAAACAGAAAACAGCTACAAGAGATAGTGGTTACAAAGGAAGGCTATGATTAAACTTAAATGCTAAGGCATAAATATGGAAGGTCTAGTTGATATTCATACAGAACAGGAACATTTCACGAGAGTTGCGCACCTTTCCCATCGTATATGTGCCAGATAGTCACCTATCTTTACTCTGATATATAGCTTCCATACATCCTCGCTACCTCTATCTTGAGCATTTCGTAAAAGAGCATCTCCATTACTTGCTGGCAGAAATTGCCTTTGGATCTCTCCTCTTTATCATATAAAGAACAAAAATCAATTACTAATCAATGAAAATCAGAGAGAGGGTGTAGACATTTAAACAAATGTTTAGGAAGGAAACTCAGTTAACAACCTGTTCTGTATCCGGGTCTTGTTTAATGGGACACCCGAAATGACAACCTCCACCCCCTCCAATTTTGCTTACAATAAGGCAACTAGCAGAAGGATTCATGGACAAAGGAGAGTAGGCACGCTCCTACCTTTACCACAGAGTAGTGGTTTTAAATTACTTTTATGTTAAATATATATTAAACTTAAACAGACCTCGGTTTCATTGATCCTAATAAATATTTGAGTGCATATCCTTCAAAGGATTGTCTGCCGGGACGATCACTGTGTGTCTTACTATAGAGCCAGGATGGACGTAAGGAGGCAACCCAACTTATGTTAAGAGCCGGTAAAGAAATGGCTAGAGGTCTTTGCACGTCCCACATCCATACTCGAGAAGTAACATTTTAATTCGAAAGTATATTATTATGCCTCATTGAACTACTAAGAGATCCTTAATGTAAAGCAGAATCCTTTCAAATTAAAATGTTTTCCACTACACAAACTTGCACGGGAGAACGTGTAATTGACTTCTAGCCATTGATTTACCAACTCTTAACGGAATTTAGGCTGGGTTTTATTTTAGTCCATCGTGTCTTGGTGGTAACACCATCTGCCTGAGTTCGCTTGCTGAATCCTGGATGGAGTCTGATTTTTCACCAGAGATCCAAATCTGGAGTTCTTTAGGTATTTTAACGTGAAAAATTATGATATCTACGTTGCACGCTATCAACGATTGACCTAAAATCAAAAACGTGGAAAATGAATTAGTTTTTGACATATTTGGAATGAGGCAGAGGGGAGTGGGAGTTGCCATACTCTTAGCAACAGAAGTCGAGTATGTAAATAGGCGGAGAGAATGCTGAACTTTATTCGGGAAATTTTCTTTTTCAAACGCTCGAGGAACTCAGGCCATGCAAAAATATAATGGATTTAATTCTTAACAGGAACAAATACTTAATAGAAATCTTTCTAGTTTTTACCTAATTAGAGACACAATTAATAGCGCAAATTAAGAGCAGTAATTTTGATATTTTTCGTGACCGTATGAAAGCAAAATACTGTGGTAGCTCTTTTCAAAATAGGTACATTAAAGATATGTATTTCGATTTACAGCAACCTGTGTCCCCAATTACTATAAGCTTTCTATCAACTGATTTCATAAAACGTCGCTAATCCATTAATAAGAACATTAAAAATAACCTAAAACAAGTTATATAACTATATGAATCACTCGCCACTAATGATCCGTAATGAAATGCACGATACTTGGAAGCTCACCTAAAGATCAAGACAAGTATTATTACGCCAGAACACCCAAATTTCGAATCTGACCTATCACACACAACATGGAAACGAACCGTAAAATAGGGTAAGGAAAACAGCAGGGAAAATGCTATTCTTTTTCTGGCCAAAATTCCACTTCCTCCCAAGATGCCCAAACGGAGACCGAGGGAAAAGAAATTCCTTCAAATCTTTCTCCTTCTCGTTAGCCTTTAGCGAACCAGCTTAGATTGCTTTCTGCGCACAAATCAAAACAAAGAAATTTAATATTAGAACCAAGAAGGCATAAAATACATTAGGGGAGAAAGCGATAAAGATGAAAATGATGAGAAAGATGAAGAAAAGAATAAAATAGAGTTGCGAAGTAGAGTGGAAGAGTAAAAGAAAGAAACTGTGTCAAAAGAAATATCATTTCCTCTATTAAGAAAAAAACTTCTGAACTGGAAACGTTCAGTCAATTCTTTCTGCCCTAATTGATCCGTACAGCTTTTCTCCAATTCTCTCTGATGGAGGCAATTTATCTTAGTTAATTTATTATAGTATTTTTATTCATTTATTCCATTAAAAATTGCAAGTTTGACTAATTCTGGAATAGTGAAAAGAAAAATTATGTTTAAAATTATTAATTAGATTAAGATTACAAGATATGCTACTGTATTATCATAAATATTTTTGATGCCTGCCTACGACGTACACCACACTGAGCAGACTTTACTTAACTTCACTGTTATTAATTTAACTGTCAAACGAGGCGGAGTTTTAGTGTACATTTTACTTTAGAGCTAATCAACATTTCTGGTAAATCCTCCCTGGAGACCGATCAAAAATATCACCATTTCGAATTCCCCAATCACTTCCCAGCCATCTTCTTTATAATTCAAAACTTGTAGAAGGAGCTTAACACTGATGTAGTACTCCTCGTCATTGATTGAATGAGCCAAGGAAAGGGAAGGATGCTTATTCAAATTATGGAGAAGTGCAGCTTTAATTATTCTTGAGGAGCTGTCAATGAAGAGCCTCCTCTCATAAGGATTACATGTAATTCCAATTGCATCAAAGATATTATGAGGTTTATGACGTTCCTTTGGCTTGTCACTTGCATATTTTTTTCACTCTGTAGATGAAAAGCTCAGCATTTGAATTTATCAAGCTAAGATCCCTGACAAGATCATTGAGGGCTCTTTAGTTTGGATAGTGTGAAGTCCTCTCAACAGCCATATCTCTGAAACTCTAGTCTGCATCTTTAAGAATCTTTTCAGCTTCTGAATTTTTGCTTTTTTCTGAGGGTAGATTATTCCTTTCTGAAGTGATAGGTACAGGAAGATTAGCACTGTGTGGTACTGGTGCAATAATGATTGAAGATGTGATAGGAATTAACAGGTGCATTTATGAGACCTCAACGTTTCGAACTTTTCATCATGCAGAAGTAGCATTTGCTTGAAGGTTCAGTAGTATCACGCTAAATCTTGGGACTGGTAAAATTCATGGCTCTTATTTCCCCTCTATATCATCCGGTAAAAGTAAAAATATATATACCTTATTACTCATTTGGATTAAAAAGAAGCATAATAGCTTAAATACTTGTAACATTTAATATTTTACTCTTTACAACAAGTAATTTTCTTACCCTCTAAACCTTTCTTGCAGTATTCACAAGCAAACTGAGGTTCACAACTGGCATAAAAACTTATGCTTTGTAAGCTTCACACATTCTGATAGATGCTTTCACACTGAACATTTTTGCTCTTGTTTTTAATAACTGTCCGCAATTATAACAGAATGCATCTGGAGAATGATTGCAACCTCTTGATCCATTTCTGTTCTGATGTGTTCACTGTGGTAGCTAGAGCTAAAATCATATCAGATCTGGGAATCCCTGTAAAAATATTTATGTAGTAATATTCTAGAAGGTTCTAAAAGATACCAGGGCTGAGTTCTGGCAAGTTCCTGAACATTATTAAAACTTCCTAAAATTCTACTAAATTCTAGAAATTTCTCGTTAAATCAAGAATAATTTAGAAGGTTTGTCCAAAATATTATTCTACAACATTAGAATGTTTTTTAAATTATATTTAAAATTCTCTAATATTCTTTGAAAAAAATTAAAGCCTAGTCTTTTATATATTCTCAGGGGTTTTTTTTAATTTAATATGCCCTAAGCATTATTTTCCAAATGGGCAAATTATTTGAGATTTCTTAGCGTTTTGATTTTTTGGTCATAACTTTGTTATTCTTTGAGCCGATACAAACGAAAAATATATCATTAAATCCCTTTAAGAAGATGGATAAAGTGAATTCATTTCTTCACCAATAGTGGAGAAAATGAAATATTCAAAGTTTAAAAAAAAGGTTTAGTATCACAATTTTACTCTTGGATCCCTTAAGACGAACCATACACCATTACACACGCTAAATAAAATGGCAAAAATGAATGCATTTCCCAGCGCATAAGTTTGGATGCAAATAAGGAACAGACAGATACACACAAACACAAACTTCGAATTAATATAATGAGACATAACACAAAAATGGAAACTTTTATCTCTTGCAAACAATAGCCAATCACCACTAATTATTCATATAGTTTTATTCAGCAGTTTGAAATATATTATAAATAACACATTCAATCTCGTAAAAAGTTATCGAATGAGAAATTGTTTACCAGAGTTATTCATGTAGCGAGGGTAGTGAAAATTAGTGACTTCTTTCACTCAACGATAACGACTGTTGTTTAAAGTACAAGGAAGTTTCAGATAAATTGCTACAAATTTTACCCTGTAAAATAGAAGAAATTGTGTTTCAAACGAAGCAGTATATTCTCATGACTGAAAAGTTACACAAATAGAACGAGATATATATTTACCTAATTGTGGGGAAATTCCACGTGGAGTTTCTTTTCCAGCACGAAGTGATGTCCTTGCGCTAGAGATGATTCGAGGAGTTAGTTAGGCTTAAATGGGTAATGCCTCCCCCCCCATGTTCAAAAAGCGGTAGCCTCGAACCGCGTCCACCTCAGACCACTTTTTCGCGGGTTAGAATCGCCTCGACGTGAAGATTCGACGCCATTCGAGAGTAGCGCTGTTTCTTCCACCCCTGCGGGAGGGAGCCTCCGATATTTATAGGGCTCGTCTTCCATGTGGGAGACACAAAGTTGAGGAGTTTCGCCCGGACCCCAGAAGATTCCCCTAGTTCCGAGTCAGGTGTTAACAACAAAGCAAAGTGACAGCTGAAGTATTTGTGTGCTGGAATCCTCCTTAAGCCAACCTCTCTCGCCCTTTAGCAACCCAATTGAATTAATTCTCTCCATTGGAATAGTTTCCTTCTGTAATATATATTAATTTTAACTTCCATGTCTGACGCATGAATACAATTCCCCCCCCCCCCTCGTTTACCGAGGTAATTTTGCCCATTAATTCTCTGATCTATTTTACCCATTAATTCTCTGATGTAATTTTGCCCATTAATTCTCTTATTTTTATGTATCTAAAATTATATTTTTCTACATGCCTCTTTAAATAACCTTGAGCTTTGCCATTGCCCAAATTTTACCTGACCTCGTTGCACTCTTTCTCTCACTGTTCCGCCCGTCGAAACTCGTGGCGTTCCGTCCCCTTGTTGGTTCGGCTTTAAGTTATTGGTCCCTCCCCCATAGATATAATATGGTATTGATATAATATAATGTCATACCACGACATATATATTTATTAATATACTTATTATATAATTTTGGTGTCAAGTGTGTTTGAAGTTTTTACCAACCCGTGTCATTTTAATTTCGACATTAGAATTTTCCCTTGTTATTCATGTCTATCCCTTTTATTTAAATTTTTGTATTGTACTGGCAGAAGGCAAGTTCAAGTTAATTGAAGAGCAGTGGAACGTAATCTATTTAGATTTTGTGTTGGACCCCAGGTAATTAAAAAAAAATTTATTGTTTGAATTTTGGAGACCCTCCTGGATATTAATCCAAAAGTGTTAAGGTCTTTGGTGTCCTAATTCCGGTAGCACCATTTTATTTATTTTTATCCGCTTAGAAACAGCAGAGGTAGGTAGCTGTATCATAATTCCTTTTTGTGATAAAAGCCTTCACGAATATTTAAATATTCGTTTCGCGTGGTAGTGTCTAGCTCGTTCGCGTCTCAGTGGTCCCACAGTTAACTGCGTAACAATGTCATTTTTCTAAAAGTTTAAGAGTCAGGATGAAATGTTAGGTCTTTCGGGCAAATACCTGCTAAATTACGTACAGGAAGAAGAGAGGAACGAAAAGGCAGAGCGAAGGGAAATGGAGATGGAGAAGAACAAGATGGAGATGGAGAAGAACAAAATGGAGATGGAGCAGAACAAACTGAAAATCGAGATGGAAATGGAGGAGAAAAAACTGAAAACGGAGATGGAGAACAAACTGAAGATTGAAATGGAGATGGAGAAGAACAACATGGAAATGGAGAAGAACAAAATTGAGATAAAGAAATACAAAATGGAGATCGAGAAAAACAAAATGGAGATGGAAGAACGTGAACAAATTAGGCAGCATGAGCTGGAAATGAGCTGAAATCAAATGGATTCCCAGTCCATCGGTTCCCGGGCTGAAATTCCCCAAACTCCTTCAGTCAACCTTCCCGCTTTTAATGATGGAGAGGACTTTGGGTCATTTTTGACCCATTTTGAGAGAATCTTCCAGATCAATCGATGATATCTCGAAAATAATGGCATCGCTCGCTTACTTCCCCTCCCAAATGCAAAGTTAAGGGATATCTTCCCCTTCCCCCGGAAGCAGCTTTGGACTATTCCACGTTAAAGTCCGAATTGCTAGCCGCTGTTCATATGAATTGCAAATTCTACCGCACCTGATTCCGCCAGGAAAAGATCCGCCCTGGTCAAACATTTCGGCAACACGGGTACATCCTCAAAGACACCTTTAGTGTTGGCTGGATGCGTGCAAGATTCCCCAGGTCTACGAGTCTCTTCTGAACTTCTTCCTTAGGGATCAGATTTTAACTACCGTGGCTCCCAAAATTCGCGCCTTCATTAAGGATAAACGTTGTGTCACTTTCAAGGAATGCTTGGAAGGGGCCGATGTCTTCGCGGGTAGTCACAATTTATACCCTAGGGATGTTAAAAAGACTCCCCAATCGCCCCCCCAAACTAAATTTCATGTTCCTAAGACCCCTCCTAAATTGGTTCCAAGATTTACCAAAGTTTCTTCTTCCCCGGTTGTGCCGTACCAAAAGAACCCGATCGTCTGCTACACCTGCGGAGTTCCCGGCCATTACCGCACGAACTGTCCTCAAAACTCCAGATTCTCAAACTCCCACCGAGTGCACCAAATTTGGGCCGCACCTGATCCCCCTCCGTCGTCTCAGGAGGCCCCCGATCCTCCCTCGCCCGCCAAAGGTCCAGTCCATCAGGTAAACGTCCTCTTTAATGAGAACAACCCTGGTGGATTGAAATTTGGGAACGGAACTGTGAACGGTCGCCGAGTATCCACCCTCGTCCGTGACACCGGATGCACCTGCATCATAGTGTCTGAAGACCTCCTCCTTCCTGTTGGCTCCGACCACAAGAAGTTTGCGGTGATCCACGACTACCTTGGCCGGGCCAGTCGCTTCCCAGTAACTCGTTGTCACATCGAGTGTGACTATATGTCCGGTTGGGCCGAAGTGGTAGCGGCCCCAATCTTGTTCTGCTCCCTTTTGTTTGGTCAGAACCCTGTAATTCACGACCATCCCGTGGCCAAGCCCGTGATTAGCCGTACAAAGGCAGCCCTGGAATCCCATGCACACGTTCCCCCGGAAACTCCTATCGACCCGGAGTTCAAAGCTCTCCGGAGCGACAAGTTTGCCCGCGCCCAGAAGGACTGCGCAACTCTCCCCCACCTTTGGGAGAAAACTAAAGCCCTTGAGCGTGAGTCCACCCGGAGTAACAAAAGAGTGTCATATCTCGTTAAGAAGAACTTATTGAGAGGTATAAGACCTACTTTGACCTTAAGTCACGAGAACGAAAATTCAATGGAGGCTAGAGGACCCGTGGATTACCTCATCCATACTCCGGTGGGAGCGAAGGTTTTCCACGTGAGTTGTATATATTATCTCATTAATGTTCTTAATTATGATTTTTGGGGGGTCCACTAAATTGTTTAGTCTTTAGTCCCATATTTATGCCTCTATTTAATTGTATCCTTTATGGGGGGTTCCACTGAAATGTCGCCAATGTTCTCCTGTGATTTTTCTTTGGTAAAATTGTGCTAGTTAAATTCTCTCTAGAATTGATCCGTTTAAGGCTTATGTCCTTAAATTCCCCGCACAGCTGTCGTAGCAGGTCAGAATTTCTCCAGACCCTTGATAATTCTAGTATGATGGGTTGGATAATGCTTTCCTACACAACTGCTCTGTAGAGCATCATCTTTCGTTTGGGAGATGTGTGGGAGAATTCCACGTGGAATTTCTTTCACAGCACGAAGTGATGTCCTTGCGCTGGAGATGATTCGAGGAGTTAGTTAGGCTTAAATGGGTAATGCCTCCCCACCCCTTTCCACAAGCGGTAGCCTCGAACCGCGTCCACCTCAGAACACTATTTCGCGGGTTAGAATCGCCTCGACGTGAAGATTCGAGGCCATTCGAGAGTAGCGCGGTTTCCCCCACCCCTGCGGGAGGGAGCCTCGGATATTTATAGGGATCGTCTTCCATGTAGGAGACACAGAGTTGAGGAGTCTCGCCCGGACCCAAGAAGATTCCCTTAGTTCCAAGTCAGGTGCTAACAACAAAGCAAAGTGACAGCTGAACTATTTGTGTGTTGGAATTAGCCCCAGCCAGTGAGGTAATTCTATTTAACGATCACTACCAAGCGATTTTTATAACTCCACTTATCAACTCCTGTCAAAGCCCTCCTCGTTCGCCCCTCGTTTTTGGGTGGCCGAAATACTCTCCCCTAGACCGGAAGTTACCCCCCCCCCCCTTCTGGAGAACCGTCATCACGTTAACTTCTCGCTCAGAAGCTTCGAGCGCCCTTGCCTCACGTTTATTGCCTGCAGAAGACATCCGTGAAGCCTTACCCTGACGTCTCACCCAGAATCCTCCGTAAGCCAACCTCTCTCCCCCTTTAGCAACCCAATTAAGTTAACCCTCCCCATTTGAATAGTCTCCTTCTGTAAGACATTAAATTTTAACTTCAGTGTCTGACGCATGACTACAATTCCCCACCCCTCTCGTTTACCGATGTAATTTTTCCCATGAATACTCCTATTTTTATGTAAATAAAATTATATTTTTGTACAAGCCTCCTTAAAAAACCTTGAGCTTTGCTATTGCTCAAATTTTACCTTACCTCGTTGCACTCTTTCTCGCTGTTCCACCCGTTAAAACTCGTGGCGTTCCGTCTCCTTGTCGGTTCGCCTTCAAGTTATTGGTTCCTCCACCATAGATATAATATGGTATTGATATAATATAATGTCATACCACTACACTAATCATTGGAAATTCCCACCATCTTCTTTCACGACCCTCTCCAGAGAGAATCTGAACTGGTTGTATGCCCGTTTAGTGAGTCCTTGTCAATGAATGACATTACTTCCTCAATGGCGACCCTCAGAGATCCTGAAGCTTTGTAGCAGCATTATTGAAACCTTTAACAACGCTCCACACGAAATAAACTTGGGGTTGCAGTCAGGGGATCTAAGCTCGGACAAGTCTGCAGCCTACTGGTGCGGGATGTTGTTAAATAACCACGTCTGTCTCCTCTCCCTTGCCTTATGTATAGAAGAAGAATGATGTTAGAAAACGTTAGGCATTTTCGTGGCTAGTTGCTTCATCCAAGGCTCGACTACATTCTTCAGCAACTCAATATACATTCTCGCATTCATCTTAAAGCCTTGAGGGAAGATGTGGGGAGGCATCACGTGGCCCTTACTGCTGACCATCCCCAGCCACCCCCAAATTATCAAAGAGGGCGGAAATTTGCTGTGCATGACTGTAAGCAGTTCTTCTGTGTTTTCGCAAACCTAGCGATTATTCTGCCGTCTCACCTTCTCCTACACGAAATATTTCTCGTCGAAGGAACGAAGAAGTCCGGCACCATAGTGCTTGACTTCATAGATGAGTGTTTGTGCCTTCATTTTACACCTCTTCTTTGTAGCTTGTGTAAGAAACTGGCGCCTCTTCACCACGTAAGCGTGGTAGCTCAGGCCCTGATGCACTGGTCGGGGGATGATAGCCTTGCCCACCCCTCTTTTTGGCAAGTTTGCCACTGGTGACGAAATTCTCGTTTTTATTGATATCAGAGCCATGTTTGTGACACTGTCGTTCAGTGGTAACTTCGACCTTATTCTCAACCTCGCCATACTTCCGTTTCACTTTGTAAGTGAAATTTCTCGGGTAGTTATAAAAATCAGAATTTCTTTCAAGCTTCTTCTGGTGCGGAGGGCAAAAAATCTGACATACGGTTTTTCGATTTCAGCTGTCACTGTCAAAGGAAACTGCGTATGCTGTTAGTGGCATAAAAGCTAAACGTTTACTAAGCTTTTCCAAGTCGAGTAACCCACAAGAGTGTGGTTATTAGCCAATAGGCACACTTTCAACTTTGTATCGATTTACATGAAAGGCGCAGAAGAAAAAGAGTTAGTTGCCAATACGTTATTCTCATCTGAACAAAAACACTTATTTATTCAGGTGACGAAGCCAAAATTGAACAGTGTACTCGAAATAAACTCTGTATTGAATAAATGGTTAGAAAATTAATGTTTTCAAAAGCTAATCACATGGCAAAGAAGTGACTCCACTAAAAATATGGGAATTCAATTTAAAAAGCGCCTGTATCATGGTTATAGTAATAATGAAGATTAGTTGTGGGTGTATTGTAAGAAAAACATTCTAGTGAAGATTTCCGGGTTTATATATAACAAATGTTTAACAACTAATGTATATAAATTTAAGTCAATCATCATATTTTAAAATTAAAAGTAGATATTTAATTATTAAACATTTACTTTCAAGCACCCGTAATTTCAAACCAAAGATTAAAGAGCTGCTTGCATTCAATTGTATCGGTCCTTCAAATACCACCCTATCTTACCTTGTTCTCCTTTCGTACCACTAAGCAAAGAGCCGTTATAAGAGTCTTTGTTAATATTGATTCTATAATTCTAACCTTATATTTAATTTTTATTTTCCCTGTGATTGAACTAAAGTCTTTTGTAGTCAGAAATATTGAGTTTGGATTTTTCTATTACATAAGAAGCGAATATGCAACATTTCCTGCTTGACCTAAATAGTTCAAATTTTTATCGAGTAAATAAATAAAAACCTCACAACAGTCAAGTGTATTTAATCTTATGCTCAAAACTGTAAATAAATATTTTCAAATCCTTAATACGTGTTCGGAAATAAATGGCCATTCACCCAAATCAATAGGATCGCTTAGTAAGGACAGCAGAGGCAAGTTCTCACCAATAAAATTCTTCAGTGTGTTTTTAGCGCGAATTCCTTCCGAATAATTATCGGCATTATACTTTGCCTTATGGGCTTTCTGCCGTCGATTTAAGTGTAGAAACGCTTTTATACGTGTTTTTAATGGCGGACAATATTTATTTTTACTATCATTTTTTACTTTTAGGATATTTCCCTTGACTAGCTGGCGATATAATATTTTTCGCCGCCTCTCATCAGAGCTGTTATATTTTAAACTTTGGTCATATACGAGTATATTTCGTTCTCGTCTAAATTCCTAAATTTTTATGTTAATCTAGGCCTTTCTTTCATTTATGAAGATTTCTACGTTAGAACTTTGCTAATTTAGAATCTATCGTAAATAATAGCCACTGCAGTACGCGATACGTATCCAAAGCTAGCTTGTGCATGAAATAAGAGATACAAAATTAAAGTACTGGAGTAGAAGAGGGTGATGTGCCTTTATACACAAGCACATCGTTGTAAATAATCTAAACATGAACCGCTATTTTAATACATAAATGCGGTTTTCATTATTAACATCATAATTTGCCTAATTTTATTTATATATGTACAAGTTACACATAGTTACAACTATACCAAAGATGTAATCTAACGTTACGTCTGAGATAACCTACAAAAACTTATCTACATATATATGTACCAAAGATTTATGCAAAACTTTCTCCTCTTTACAAAATATTAATTAATTAGCACTTAGAATATAAAAGATTCCATAAGGCTTTTATTCGCTTAGCTAAATAAAATAATAGTAGGACGAATTGCAAATGCCTTTAATTCCACTCCAACGTTCGCCCAATGAAGGAGAGAAAGGAATAAAAATAATGATGTACCTTCATACCGAGGCATGTCAGGGATAAGAGATTTAAATTGGCATCAGTATTTAGTGGCTAAAATAATAAATTCCATCTTTTGTACACATCTATCTAACAAGTACAGATTCAAGTCGACATGTAGAACTACGGGTACATATTTATTTAAGGGAATAGCAGAGGGTTACGCAATTATTATAATAAATCCCATGTTCAACTAATGACAGTTCGGTCCAATGGAACTCGCAAGGAAAGAAATAGTATAAAATGTTTCCTCTAAGAATTGGTTGGCATTAAGTAGTTTACTGGCAATCATTTTCCATTGCTGCATAGCTTAGAAGCCCTTAAACACCCCCAAGTAATAATGTCAGGCTTTTTTTTAAATGTTAATTAACAAAACGTAATAGTAGCAGAACAAAAGAAAAGGATCAATTTAAGATTTGACACCACAGATGCCTAATCTTAAATTGATTCAAACGCAGGTGCTTTATCTTGAATTGAACGAAATGCAAGTGCTTATTCTTAAATTTTAATGTTGAAGAAGGTCTCGTAGTAGATTTTACCTTACCTAAAATTTACTTTAATTTACTTTAAAAGTTATTTTTGTTTATCGTAATTTATCTTAAATTTAGTTCAATCTAGACACCTTCATGCCAGTATCAGTGTTTCAAACAACAATTTTGCCTATATTTATCCTAACCTAACCTAACCTTACCCATTTCAAAGCTTATGTAATCATATAACTAGAAAATATGATATTTAAATGATCGTTTAAATATTTTTATATTCAATTCAACTTTCCTTAGTAATTTTCAATATTTCCTTTCTTTTACAAGTCACCTTGTGAGTCGTTAACAAAGCAAAGGTGCCTTTTATTGTATTGTGACCTAATCAGGTACCTAATCTTTAAATGAGTGACTTCAGGTGCCTTATCTTAAATTGAACGAAACGTAGGTGCCTTATCTTGAATTGAACAAAACGCAGGTGCCTTATCTTGAATTGAACGAAACGCAGGTGCCTTATCTTGAATTGAACGAAACGCAGGTGCCTTATCTTGAATTAAACTAAATGAGGTGCTTATTCTTGAATTGAGTAACTTTAGGTGCCTAATCTCAAATTGCTTAAAGAAATATAATAAAATTCTAGCAGTCTTCGCACTCATTTTCGACATCGAAAAAGAGAAGAAACACTTCGTTCGAAGCAAAAGCTTCCATGTGCAGTTGATAGAAATGAAAATAAGATGTAAGTACCAAATGATTATAACACTGTGTAACACGATTTTTGTCTTTGGCTAGCAACTGTTATTTTCTATTTGTTTGTGTCTATAATAAATGAAAAAAACACTTATTTATTTCAAACTTTGCTTTTGTGTCCAGGATAATGATACTCGTATTTATATGAAATTTACCTATTCCCTCTGGAAGGAAATGGAGAATTTGAACTTACATTTGCATAAAGTAGAAACAAAACACCATGATCCAAAAATAGTATTTATTCATTCTAGAATTACATAAGTGAGACAATTACCATATTAGAAATGAGTAGTTTTCTGTGATTTACGCTTATACTGTAAATTATTTTCACGAATCAGTTCCAAAATATAGTCTCCCATCAGACTTTCATTTTACGATCCTTGACAGCGGCGTTCAAAGTAGATCCTGGTGAAAGCGCTTGCCATGGTCCTCGTAGTACGCTCCCATGTTGTCTATTTATCAAGATGAGCGTCAAGAATATGGACTTTCAGGGACATCCTTCAACCCATCTTGCCGTAGTTTCTCACCTAGTTCTCAACAAGCTCTACATAGTTTTCGGCTTTGTGATTACCTAGGAAGCCCAGAACTACTGCGATAAAGCTGTCCCACACTGCTTTTTCCCTCCTAGTGAACTTCTCGGGAAACTCCTTGCACTCCATGATCTTTTTTATTTATGGGCCCACGAAGACTCGGCTTCCACCTTTGCCGCAGATAGCTTAGAAAAGAAATCTTGGAGATACTTGAAAGCTGCAGATTCCTTCTCTAGAGCTCTGACGAATTGTTTCATAAGGCCCAATTTTAAGTGCAGAGGAGGAAACAGTACTATTCGGGGGTCCCAAAGGGCTCCCATTTGATGTTGTTACTCCCCACACAAAACTCGTTCCGTTGTGGCCAATCATGCTGATGGTAGTGTGCCACGGTATCACTGCTGTCCCAAAGGCAAAGATAGCAAGGAAATTTGGTGGAACCGCCTTGGATACCCATAAAGAGTGCCGCCATTTTGAAGTCTCAGATAACCTACCAACCGTACTCTTCACATTTCAATGCATCTAGCAAGATCTTGACACTGATGTATTCCTCTTTGAGCTGGGCCAAGTGAGCAAGGAAAAGAGATGGATACATGTTCCCGTTGTGAAGCAGCACTGCTTTGAGGCTCCTGGAAGAGCTGTCATATTGTGACAAAAGCAAAGCTCAACTTGACGTGTAAAAAAGCTTGAAAAACACTGGTGACGCTTTCTCTCACCTGATATTTGTACATTATCATCAAACAAATCCCGCTGCTTGAGTCTCGATGTGAAAAACTCGGTATTGGACTTTGTGAGACCAAGATCTCTGACAAGGTCGTTGAGATCTTTTTGGTTGGGGTAGTATGGGTTTCTCTCCTCAGTTGCACCTCTATATACTGGATCGATGACTTCATCCTCTTCTGAACTGCTTTTCTTTCTAAATACTGCTGCTCACTTTTTGGAGAAGTGGGTACGGGAAATTCAGAACTGTATGGCACTGGCGCAATAAATGACTGAAGGTCTGAATAAATTAAAACAGGCGAAGTTTTGCCTGCTCGACGTTTGAAAAGGTTCACCATGCTTAAGAAACAATTGCTTGAGTGGTCAGTAGGTTCCCTCCAAATTCGTGTGATTGCGAAATTTATAGCTCTATTTTCTCCTCTGTACCATCCTGTAAAACAAGCAAATTCAAAACTTAAGTATAAATATTCAAATACTGTTCACTTAGTGTTATCAGAAATGTAAAAAACATCCAGAATCCAAATAAACAAACACATTATACTTATATATATATATATATATATATATATATATATATATATATATATATATATATATATATATATATATATATATATTATATATATACATATATATATATCATCATTATCATCATCAATAACTATAATTTAAGAACGGGATTTTTTGGAGTATTTGAATAATAATTTCATCTTAGTTTGGTTATGACTTAAGTATATTTTAAATTTTTATCAAGGTAATTTCTAAGAATTTCTTTAAAGTTTGAAAAAAAAAAATAGTTTAGTTCAGAAAAAATAAGTAGGATTATCCAATGCTTTATAATGTTTTAAAAGAAAATGAATTACAATTGGTGAAGTTCAGAAAATTGATTAAAATTTAAGTAAGGCTGCTTTTTTATTTTATCTATAACTATATTTTAGCAACGTGATTTTTTGAAATGGGGGGAAATAGTTTAGAGTTCCTTTTTAAAATTATTATAATTGGCGAAGTTCAGAAAATTTATAAAAATTTAACCATGGCTGCTCTTTTTAAGATTTTAGATTTTAATCTTAGTAGCGAAGCGCAAGCTTCCCCCGTATGAGTGAGTGGCGAAGCTATTGCCTGTCATATATATATATATATATATATATATATATATATATATATATATATATATTACCTTAGAAGGTACTTTTGCAGAGCTAGCAGATGAAATGAGGTGCCAAAGGTTTGTCTTGATATCCGACTGTTATGCCGAAATATGCCTTGTAGGCCTCACATTTTAACAGATCTCTCTCTACAGAGTACTTTTTCGGTATTGTCTTAATAATATCACCGCAGACATAGCAAAATGCGTCTGTCGGATGCTTACCTCTTGATGCCATGTGTGATGAATGCTTCTATCAATGACGAGTGACGATGTCTGGGCTGTCACGGCTGATCTTTTGTATTTGTATAGTCATCGACGTTGCCAGAATGTTCTAAAAATTCTTAAAACCTATTAAAATTTCTCGAAAGTTCTAGAAAGCTCTACAGTTTATTTTTCACCAAATTAGTTCTGAATCCATGTGGAATGTAGGAGAATTGCCAGTAGTCTCCAGGTTGCAAAACACAAATATAAGGGAAATAATAGCTTTTTCTACTGTATTATTGTTTCTATAACTATTTAAATACAATATATCATGTTTATACCATAACTGTAAAAACATAGCCCTTGAAACTTTTGATATATTTTTACTATTTGCATCAAAATAATGTTATTTACCATAAATGGGTTAATTTAAAATTCAATGGCTTGGACACAAAAGCAAAGTTTGGGGATTCAAAGTAACATTTTTTATTTAATAGAGCCACAAACAATTGAGAAATAACACTTTTAACCAAAGTAAAAGATAAGAGTGAAAATTTGTTACATAGTGTTATCTTATAAGTTTATATTACAGTTGTGGGAGTCCATTTCAGGCGGAAAGATAATTCCATTGGCGGAATTTTTGTCCTCTCAATATGACTGTCATTTAATGTGCTCTCCTTGGGCTTAGTCTTCCAATGTCCCTTTTTTTCTCTCTAAAAATAAATCCTGTTTATTGAGTCATGTGTTAATTTATGGAGAATTTATTTAATTATTTGTTTTATATATATATATATATATATATATATATATATATATATATATATATATAATAGTCTGCAATGCACGGTTTCTGCATCTTTTTTTCTGCCTACAAAGGTTTTTGAAAACTACAAAGCAAATATGGCAAATGCCTTATGCTGATTTTTACCACCCGCGTATTTTGTATTTGCTCTTTATATATATATATATATATATATATATATATATATATATATATATATATATATATATATATATATATATATATATATATATATATATATATATATATATATATATATATATATATATATATGGGTTGGACAAAATAATTGGAACAGTAGAAATTTAACACCAATATTTCAATGAGCCATTATATTACCAATATCCATCCATATTTCATTTTGAATGTTTGTTTTTATTGTAGATGCATATTTTTATTTATAAACTTTAATGGTTATTTGTATTTCTATTTCATTTTATGATATAAATGCTAAGATGCGTGACCTCACTGAGCTCAAAAAAGGGCAAATTTTGTGAGCTCGAATTGCAGGAGCTTCCTTCACCAGAACAGCTCAACTCCTTTGTTTTTCAAGAGCCACCATATCAACGAGTGTGACAGAATTCAAGAAGCCGGAAAAAACTCCAGCAGGAGGAGTAATTCCTGTACGACTTTGAAGCTCGCTGAAAGAGACGGAGGAAAGTTGAGACGCATTGTGATGAAAGTTACCCTGACAAATGCCCCTAAAATGACTGCAGAGTTAAAGTAACAAGTCATTAGCCCAGTTTCGACCAAAAGTCTCGCCGTTAGTTCAATAAAGCCGGGTATCATGGAAGATCCACCATCAAGAAACTTCTGCTTTCTCATCAAAACATTCAGAAAAGGTTGAACTGTTGTAAAGATCACAAGGGCTGGTCGACAGACAAATGGAAGCATTAATCTTTTAGCTACCCCTAAAAGATTAATAGCTTCCATGGACGTCGAGTTTTTTTTTACAAACGTTCCGGTTGCCGAAACAATAGAAATGATATTAGAACGTATTTTTTACTAAAATGATCGGCCCTCTATTGGCATACCCAGAGCTGCCCTAAGACAACTCCTACACGCCTGCACCTCGGAAACCCCGTTATATGGTCCCAATGGACATATGTACAGTTAAGAGGATGGAGTTTCTATAAGCTTGCCTCTCGAAGTCCCATTCACAAATTTTTACATGAGCGCAGTAGAAGAAAGAGGTTTCTCAAAATTACCCAGACCCCATATCTACTGCCGATAAATAGACGACATTTACATAAATGTACAGTCGGAAGAAAAAATACTAACACTCCTACAAGCATTTAAAGAGTGTTCGTCCCTCAATTATACAGTTGAGAGAAGCCAAGACAACCAACTTTAATTTCTCAACACTTTAACTACTATAAACAATGACAACGTTACCACAAACGTATACGTTAAAACCACCAATCCTGGCCTCTGAATGAAGACAGAAAGTGACTGTCCATAACGATACAAAAACAGCGTAATTAACGCTTATATCAATCGTGCCTTCACTCACTACCATACTTGGGAAGATACACATAATTAGATTGAGAGAGCCACCAAAGTATTCGTCAACAATGGATTTAGCAACAGCAAGTTACAGGCGGTACAGGCAGCTATCAACAAGAAAATGAACCAATTTTACTTTAAAGAACAACACAATAATGGAAACAACAACATAGAAAATATCATAAAACCTTTCTATAAGAATACGATGAATACGGAGTATCGAACCGATGAAAGGGTAATCAAAACATTATTAACCGATCCATAAAGCCTACAAATACAGAACAGAAACTAACGTTAACTATATATTATCAAACTAGACGCACCGATATGAAAAATAACCAGGAGCCCATACCCGAACCTAAATAAAGGACTCACCTAATATATGAGTACAAATGCAACATAGGAGACTGTCAGCTCCTCCCCCACTCATATATCAGAATGATGGAAACTAAACTATCGAGAAGATTGACCTACCACTTAAGCAACGGCCCCCCCCAAAAAAAAACAAAAAAACATGGAACTATTCTCAACAGAAAAATGTTAGAAGAAAACACCAAAATTATTGTTTATGCAGTAGATCGCAGGCAACCCTCTCTCCCCGTTGTTGAGCTGTTTGCATAAGGAATGTTTTGAGTCTAAGTTACTAGCCCCCATCCTCCCACTAAAATTCTATTTGGTAGCATTTTATAGATGATGTATTTTATATTTGGCCTATTGATTGTAACGTAATTAATTTCCTTGGTTCCCTAAATAACCTCGTACCCTCTATTAAGTTCACTCATGAATTAGAAGAAGCAGGAATATTATCTTTTTTAGACACGATGGTACACCGTACGCCGCAAGGTTTAAAGTCCTCGGTTTCCCGGAAGCCAACTCATGCTCCTTCTTACATCCATTTTTATTCCAATCATTCCCCCCAAACTAAAAAATAGGCTTTTATTTCTTTGTATTTACGTGTTTTTAGAGTATGTGACCCATAATTTATCGATGAAGAGTTAGAATTAGTTAAAATAATGAGTGAAAAGTTAAATTATCCGTCTTATTTTCTAAATGATTCCTTGCACAGAGCTAAGCAGTCCTTCTATGGAAATAAAATTAAACACTTATTTATGCGAAATAATATTTGAACGCTCCTTTTTAATAAACACTTGTCCCATGTTCCGAAATTATTTTAATGTTAATGTTGTATTCTCTAATAATTCCAGGGTTAAAAAATTTAGTAATTAAAAATTCTCTAATAAAATAGCCTGCATTAATAAATAATTCATTGCAAATCTTGCCTTGGTTTTTACATAGGCCTAATCAACAAAAAACATAGATGTGAGAATTAAACAACATAAGTATGGTTATCGAATGGGGCAAACTTCAAATGCACTGTTTATTCATCAATCTACTTTGAACCATCAAAGAGATTGGTCTAAGGCGAAATCCATTATTTTTATGCCTAATTTTATTGAAAGAAATTTAATGGAATCAGCCATAATCAAATTCTCCCCTCAAATTAATTTCAATTTAAGTAAGGGTCTATTTAAATTAGATAACTGTATCACGAATAATATTTGTTTGTAATATAAATTTAATTTGTTGAATTGATATATTTTTTTGTAATTCCGCGGGTGAGGTATACATTTGTTCGTCAGTTGGTTTTTCTCCTGAACGATTGTTTTTGTTCGTTGGTACTTTTGAATGACGTCACATTTCTTTGTTTATTAACTATTTCTTTATTTCATTGTACTTCTGCCCCTGATGATGTTAACACGAAAGCGCTTGGGTTTATTCCGTGTATTATTTTCCTTAGGGATATTTCAAGCATCTTAGATCACGTGTTTTTAGGGATTACTTTTGAATATATATATATATATATATATATATATATATATATATATATATATATATATATATATATATATATATATATATATATATATATATATATATATATATATATACATATATATCAATAACATTATATTTTAAGAACGGGAATTTTTGAGGGTTTGAATAATAAACGATTTTTTTCTCCTATTTTGTTATTTCTAACAGTTCCTTTAGAGTTTTCTAAAGCAATATGATGAAGTTCAAAATAAATAAAGGTGATTATCAAATGTTTTGGATTTTTTTAATACAAAAAAAATTATGAATGGTGACACTGAGAAAATTTATTAAAATTTAACATGTTTATTTTATTTTCGTATATTAGAAAGTTTTCTCGAAGTTATTTCTCAAATAGATTTAATTTCAATCTTTATCAGGAGGAAAAAGCTACTGGTCCCTAAAAATGATTAGAGCAAAATAAAATTATTTGAGGAAATTTAGATGGAAAAAGAATCGTGAGGATTGTTTTCCCATATTTAAAAAAAAATTCCGATATAAAAGTTACTCTCTGGCATTTAGGCATAGAGAATCTGTCTGAGAAAAAATATATCAAAAGGAAATTATTAGGAAACAAGAGGAGCTTGCGTTTTGTGGCCGACATCCTATCTCTCACTAGCAGCTGACTTTTGATCTAAAATAAACAGGCAATGGCTTTGCGACTTCCCTCTATAGGGAAAGATTGCGCTTCGAAACTAAGATTAAAATTTAAAATCTAAAAAGAAGCAGCTATGGTTAAATTTTTATAAATTTCTTGAACTTGGCCAATTATAATAATTTAACAAAAGAACTTTAAACTAAATTTCCCCCCTTTGAAAATATCACGTTGCTAAAATATAGTTATAGAAGATATATAAAAATAAATTTTCTGAACTTCACCATTTGTAATTCTTTGGGTTTTAAAAAATTCACAAAATTTCGATACTAATATATGTATATTTCTGAACTTCACCATTTTGAATTATTAGAAATATCTTTGATAAAAAACATAAGTCATAACCAAACTAAGATGAAATTATTATTCAAATACTCAAAAAAATCCCTTTATTAAATTATAGAGTTAGTGATGATGATGATGATGATAAATATTTCCATTACATAATCCATAATAATTTACTCTTGATCATTTTTTTTTTCCTTTACCGTAAAACAAAACTCATCTCAATTTATTTTCATCTAAGTTTTGTTTTCTATACTAAAAACTACCCCCTAAACCGCAATCCCTTAATCTTAACTCATTTTATGAAACTCACTATTTATAACTTATTTCTTTCTTAGTTTCACTGAGTAAAGAGTAAAGGGTAAGAATAAATGGTAAGGCTTAGAAATTATAGGGCTGCTTTTTCGTATTCTAAAAAATCAACTTACAGAAAAAAATTTAATAAATGGTCTGAATTTCTAAAAAAAACTGCCCCAGTCCCTAATATTTCGATCTATAATTAACCTCTTAGAATGAACTTCAATAAAAAAAATGTAATATACCAATAATCATCTCTTGTCATCATCATTATCATCATCATCATCATCATCACTAACTCTATAATTTAAGAAGGGGATTTTTTTGAGTATTTGAATAATAATTTGATTTGCGTTTGGTTAGACATGTTTATTTATCAAAGTTATTTCTAATAATTCTTTTGAAATATAAAAAAAAATGATGAAGTTCAGAAATAAATATAAGTATCGAAATTTTGTCAATTTTTAAAACCCAAAGAATTACAAATGGTGAAGTTCAGAAAATCTGTAATTTAAGAAGGAGATTTTTTTGAGTATTTGAATAATAATTTCATCTGAGTTTAGTTATGACTTATGTTTTTTATCAAGGTTATTTCTAATAATTCTTTTATAATATCCAAAACAAAATGGTAAAGTTTAGAAATAAATATAAGTATCGAAATTTTGTGAATTTTTTAAAACCCAAAGAATTACAAATGGTGAAGTTCAGAAAATATATTTTTATATATCTTTTATAACTCTATATTTTAGCAACGTGATATTTTGAAAGGGGGGAAATTTAGTTTAGAGTTTATTTTTAAAATTATTATCTTTGGCGAAGTTCATAAAATTTATAAAATAATTTTAGATTATAAAATTATAATATTAGTAGATAAGTGCAAATCCCCCCATAGGGGGACGTGGCGAAGCCATTTGCCTGGTCACCTAATAATTTACTCATATTCTGTTTTTTTCAGATCAATTCTTTTTTCTAGGTCTATAGTTAAAAAAAAACACATCGGAATTCTTTCGAAATATGGAAAAAATAATCATCAGAGCTCATTTATTCCCATTTAAATTTTATTTAGTATTTTCGTTTAGCTTTTTTTTAAATGGTATCGATTTCCTCCTGATAAATATTAAAATGGAAAATCTATTTCAGAAACAAGTTCAATAAAAGATTTGAATATATATATATATATATATATATATATATATATATATATATATATATATATATATATATATATATATCGTGAACTGTTAAGCTTCTTCCAAATCGGAGTTTCAGTATGAAGTTGAAAACCAAGCACGCTATTGATAAGAGTATCTTTATTTGTCTTGATTTGGACATTTCGAGGTCCTAAGCTCATCATCGGCACTAAGAAACTATAGATAGTAAAGAGGTAAATTTCTAGTTTTCATAAAATACTAAAATTGAATATTACAATTTCGGATAAACTGCTTAATACAAGAATAAAAATTTCAATAATTAGTGAATGGAGCATTTTGATTTATATTTAAACCAAGCAATGGATTCGCCACTCCCCCCTATGGGAGAAGCTTGCGCTTCGCTACTAAGATTAAAATTTAAAATCTAAAAAAAAACAGCCATGATTATATTTTTATAAATAAAGTTTTTATTAGTTGACCTCAAATATCCATAGCTTTATTCTCACCATGCATCCTTTTAGCCTTTGCTCTTTAATTCTATTTCTAACTGTTCTTGGTGATATTTTTTAAACTTGAACCTTAAATGAACTCCCTCGCAAGTTAAGAAGATGTTTTTTCAGTCAATTGTTATAAAATGTTAAAATTCTAACGTCTTAATCTGTAGGTTTTGCATTACTCCCTATATTTATATATATATATATATATATATATATATATATATATATATATATATATATATATATATATTTATATATATATATAGACAATTATAGTGCTAATAGCAGTGAGAAGCATCTTATTTAGATATATACATTTGTATATCTGCCACGCGTTTACCTATTCCTCATTTATTCTTTGAATTCCCAATTAATTTTCTATTTCTTTCATAGTCTCCGTTCGAGCTGGCGAAAGTGTTGCCTAAAAGCTATTCTATTCAGACAATTTTTTGGTTCTTTGCGTAGCGTAGTGTACTAACGGCATACTTTTAACTGTGATCAAAGCGGTGCTCACTGCATCGGTGTGCCTGGTTCAAATCGCTTTCCTGCACGGATTTTTTCGAAAAAGGTAATAAAAATATTAATGCAAGGAAAAAATTATTCCGATTTCTCTTTGAATGTGGTTTAATGGATTCATTTTCATCATTCTCTCGTGCTACTTTGAGAGATGTATACATTTGTATATCTGCCACGCGTTTACCTATTCCCTTATTTATTCTTTGAATTCCCAATTAATTTTCTATTTCTTTCATAGTCTCCGTTCGAGCTGGCGAAATTGTTCCTTAAAAGCTATTCTATTCAGAGACTTTTTTGGTTCTCTGCGTAGCGTAGTGTACTAACCGCATACATTTAACTGTTATCAAAGCGGTGCTCGCTGCCTCAGTGTGCCTGGTTCGAATCGCTTCCCTGCACGGATTTTTTCGAAAAAAGGTAATAAAAATATTACTGCAAGGAAAAAATATTCCGTTTTCTCTTTTAATATGGTTTAATGGATTCACTTTCATCATTTTCTCGTCCTACTTTGAGAGATGTATACAGTCGTAGAATGACCCTTGGTTTTGATCCCTCTACTCTTTGACACCCTTTTAGTAGCGGTATGCTTTAAGGGGCGTGAGTTACTTCTATGATGAAGTAGGCTTTGTTCTAAGAGTGCTATTTTAGTGGTTTAGTCCTTAAGGAAGAATCTACCAAAATAAACATGTATTTTAAATTAAATATTACAAACCAACAGTAAACACATTTCTATATTTGGCCTCACAGATTTTTTAATGACAAAACATAAACAAGTAGGCTTTTAGTAAACATACCAATTGCCAATTAGTATTTTTATCACGACCTATTTGATTAGCATAAAACATTAAATTAACGTACTGTCATCTACAAACACATATGACCTAGGTTCAAGAATAATGGTTTCTACTCTCCTTTAAAACGTGGGACGTACTAAACTTCTACTATCGCAATAGAGATATAAATGTTATTGTTAACTTACAGGTAGGTATTAGGGATTGCCGGATGTCGCTGGAGGACTTATCTCTCGCTTTGAAGTGGTGTGGCCGCTGGTTGAAATTTTCGAGGAGGGATTGCTTGTCGCCTGTGACGGGGCTGATTCTGCAACGTAATTAAAGAACGGGAGCTCGTTGGGGCAGGGTTCTTCTCCTCTCACTCTTACGGTGCTTGAGATGTGAGAATCACTCGAGTGTGAGCGGCTTTACTTTTCTTCAGTCGGACTTCTTTGCAGACGGAAAAGGCTTCTTCGGTATGGCACCGATTTAAAACTTGACTATTTAGGTAAATACGGCCCTGAAAGGGGGGATCGATTTTCTCAATCTGATCCTATCGTTTCTCACGGAAATAGTCTTGTATGGCTGAAGGATCGATCTTTACGAACTAATCTTTCTTCTGGCGAATCGACTTCTAATAATCTTCTTGTCTGGCCGATGGATCGATCTTCACGACCTAATCCTATTCTGGCGTATCGACTTCAGCTAATCTTCTTGTCTGGCCGATGGATCGATCTTCACGACCTAATCCTATTCTGGCGTATCGACTTCAGCTAATCTTCCTCTCTTTCTTTGCGGGGCTTATTTATAGGCGGATTGCCGCCCCATCTAAAGGGGGAAATGACCAGGCCACAGATGCAAAAGGAGGGGGAGCGAATGGTGAGTTAGCATCTGGGGAGAGCGAGAATTCCTGAGGTGGCACTGGGGTGCCCAAGTCAGCTCGCAAATTATAGGCTCGCAACCGCACCGCTACTTGGCGTGCCTTCTGACTCGCACCGTTTTTTTTTTCCTAACCACGGGTTTATGGGTCTCGTAGGTAATTCGATCGTTAGAGCGTCGTTTAAGGACCTTAGGTGGTCGCCTTCAAACATATGTTAGCTCCAACTGCCCACAGCGGCGAGGAGATCACACATGGTAAGCATTTTCGCCGGCTACCTTTCCCACGCTTCTCCTCATGAATGGAGGGGGGCTTGAATGTACCTATACTCCTCCAGGATGCTTAATGTAGCCATTTCCTTACATATATATATATATATATATATATATATATCTTAAGAACCATTAAGGCAAGGTAATGTACAAGCGAAACAGCTACCATCCTTCTTTACCTAATTCTCTATGTTAGAAGTGTTCCAACTTCACGTTAATTGTTACAACAGTGCCTAAATTAAATAACCACATGACACGAGGGGAGAATACCTTTAAGTGCTTCCAATCCCTATTTCTAAGCTGAAGTCAATTATGTGTTCTGTGAGATGTGCCTCTCTACAAGTTTCTAATAGTTCACCCATCAGTTGACTCCAGCAAGTTGTAGGAATTTCGCCTTCCTTTATGAGTAGAATGTCCCTACAGCTAAAGCCTCCCGCCCCCTTTCATTATATTTACTCTAGCTTATTAAGTTTTGGTTTCCGCTCGTTATTCAGGAATGTTCCCATTATTGCCATTTATTTCCTCCCTCTACCCTTTCCTTATAAATAATTATTAATCTATTTCTTTGTTTATTATAATTGCGAATTTATGTCTAATTGAAATTTAATTGCAGAGAACTTTGGCATAGCAATAGGTTAAGATTTGTTTCCTGTTCTTGACACTAAGCTAACTCCTTCAAAACTACACTTTTATCACAAACCATAAATATTCCGCTAACTTTTTTTAGTAACCAAACTTATCCTGATATATTAACGCACAAAACACTTCAAAGTTTCAAATATATAGTTTCTTGTATGCATATTTTATCTAATTCTCATATTAATTATTTTAAGTCCCAAAATACTATTAAAAAAGGAAGATTTCTTAAATGTTTCTTGCTAGAATTTTGTTAGAAAATACGACATTCGCAATATTAGTTGTACGTCGGTTATGTTACAATGTATAAATGTATGTTATGTAAAACATGCAAAATTTAGAGAAACAATAGTTTATACAAAAGTAATATTTCTTGTAATGCAACTATAGTGAAAACAAATAATATTTTCCGTCTAACCAGCCAACTAACATGACATCAATGAAATATTTAAATTCCCTTATACGGGCAACTTAAAAAACTCTTTCACGCAAAACCGTGCGTTATTTATGAAATTCAACGTTAAGACCCGTGAAAGATAGAAGGGTCAGAAAGGTGAAGAAGTGACCGTCCAAATAAACTGATTCCGATCTAATGTGTACGTTTATAGTCACCCCAAGTATTTTATTTCCTCATAAATCTGCTGTTCCATCATTCGATTAATGGTTCAATCCTTCCACCAACTTCGTCTAAAGAATCATTTTCGATGTGTGTACATTCTCTCAAAAGAGCACATGCAATCCAAATCCTCAATTCTAACCCTATTCCAAAGGGAAGCGAGTCGAGGTTGTAAGTATAGTAACGAAGCAGTCATTTAAGCATCGGGGTTTGAACATCTAAAACCAATGTAGTTTATAGAGTAAGGTGTTGACAAGAAACGGGCACGAGGTGTTTAAGAAATGTTGATGTTAAGGTATTTTTTATTAATATTATTATTATATTTCGCATAAAAATTATCATGGCTCTATTCGTCTTTTTTTTCATAAACTTCAAGTTGATAAATGTAGAATTAATATATTATTTTATGGTAATTATTTAAACAAACAATAACTGGTGATATATAGGGGTAAGATGAAGTTATTTTGATTGTTATCTCTACTCTGCACTTTTCTGAAAGCTTATCGTAATTCTCTAAAGTTTTGTAATTAATACTAAGTAAACTCTCATCTGCATTTGCAGTCTTTCATCCCTCATTCGAAAAACGCGCAAAACTTCACTGAATTGAATTTATTCATTACACTCCTTCCAACTTGACCACTGGCGCAGTGGTGTCTTTTTCTTTCCAGCAATTTCGGTCAAGTATTTTTATAAACTTTGTACATCAATAAAATTAAAATTGTTTCAGAAACATTTAACACTAGCATTTATCAGTTTTATGATCCTATATTGACGCTTAGATCAAGCAGATAAGGATAAGTTAACCAAGAGCAAATTAAGCTAAGATGTCTTATAATCTGAGTTTCATCCCAAGTTTCATACTAAACTAATATATCCTAATGTAAATTAACCTTGCGTTTTGGTATCATTTAACATTATTAAATTTAATATATTCTATTTAATAACCCCGAACTAAGCTTCAATTAAAGGCATAGTTGAGTAATTTGTAAATATTGGTAAAATGAGAGAAACGCGTTAAGAAGGAAGAGATAACCTTCAAATTCTATCCCGTGGCGTACAATGAAGAAAATTTCAAACATAACAACAAGAATGCAAATCTCCCATTTCCCAGTACCACTAATCATTTCCATGGACTTTCTCTAAGCAGATATCTTGAACATACAGACGAGCGTCGCTCTTATGTGACTTTAAGATGGTGTTCGGGCCTGGTGTTCCTATATTAAGTTTAATACCGAAAAGACTCACTTCCTCTTTGTATGTAAAGGGTAGGCCCTCGGATTCCCATGCTTTCCGTAACTCATCATAGTTTATAGTGTTTATCACAGGTCTACCCGCTTCGGGGCTACCATTTTTGGCCTAAACTTCTGTAACTTACCAGTCTAATTTGCGTAGGGAAAGCCACTTATCCTCCCCCCCTTTGTGCCCTACTTCATTTTTCCTCTTCGGACTAAAGGATATAAATGGGCCATGAAGCCTTTTAATTTATTCTTTTGAGAGAATTCTGCATGATTGCTCCGATTGTCCGTCACTTACTTTGAGGTTCATTTTGGAGACCCGTACTGGATTCCTTCGTGCAGAGAGGATTTTCTGCCATTGACTCCTGCCAGCGTTGTCGCTGCCCCTTTGTCGGCTGCATCGAATTGTGCTCTTCCAGTTACGTTTGCAAGTGTTCTCCTTTGGAAAGCCGTTCACACTGAGTACGTGAAAGTTATTCCCCAGTCACCTCACCATCTCCTTTTTGGGGAATTCTGTCATCCGAATTTCTTCTCTCGGATCGTTGGGCCTTCGAATCATCGTTCCTCGTCGTTTCGACGCATTTTGACATGATATCGCCCTCTGTGGGTTTCTCCTCGCCGAAGACCGTCATCGCCTTTACACCTGTCGACTTGCGTCGAATTTCCCCATCGTCGCCGAGCCTCTTTCGCCTGGGTTCCCGACGTGGGTTATTGCTTCACTGCTCTGGTATCAGGTATTTTGGAGTATCTCTTTCTTCTTACATCCCTTTTAAATTAATTAAGTGTTATAAGTGTTATTCATGTAACTTTGGGCGTTGGGGTAAGGGAAGTAAGACAAGGAGGTTATTCCGGGAACACCTATCACTATAGTAGCGAAGCCTATTTTCATCTTCAACGGCGCGGGTCGTTTCGGCTTTAAACAATTTATTCATAGAACCCATTTTTGTATGCGTGAATATCTTTTTGGTTAAAACAACTTGTGGTCGTTCGATGGTGTTAAGCATTTGTGACTTTTCTTATTGTTTGATGATCTTTGTATAATTTGTTAACAGTAAAATTATTTCATTTTGTTGTAAATAGTACTGTAAATACCTTTTGTGTGTGTATTTATTTAACCCCTTGCGGATATCTCGTAATTTAGCACCGTCCTGATAAATTCTGGTGAATTTCTGGTAGTCCTTTAGATCCCTGGTCTTCTATAAATTTTATGTGTGTATTTTTGGGGGCCGTGTGAACCGGGTTCCGCGATAGCCTTTTCACTCTTTAACCACCCCTTGTACCTTGCAAGCTCCTCCTTCCCACTCCTTGCATACTATTTCACCTTCCATCTGGAGAAGTGGCACGTTCTACCGAGCCCATTGCCCCCGGTAGTGTCAAATAAGATTGGAACTACCCTAACTTTATTCATTCTAGACATCTGCGCTTTTCATTTTTTTGACTCTTTATTTACAAGCTTCTTCTTGCCAAATTTCTTGACCGCTAACTAATTTTGTAGGTTAGTCGTTGACCAACTTCTTGCTTCTATTTCCTGGTTGGGGCCGAGAAGGGAGTGTCCCGCCCCGTCTTGTGCTTTCTTGAGGCAGGAAGGGGGGAACACACTTGCCCTCTCCCTTCCCCCTTTCCCATTCTAGAGTTCTCTTCTCTCTTTTTATTCATAGAGGCCACAAATGGGTATCGGCTGAGGCAGGGCATACCATGTTGCTGCGGCTCACATCTGAAAAATTGTTTGCTCTTCCAGCCTCAACACCTGCAGTTTGCACTCCCCGCCCCAATGCCTTCATGACGATTTGTGGTTTTAAATCTTTTACACACTTTCATTTCGTCTCACTTCACTACTTTCTTTTCAAATCTTTCTTTACAAGCTGTTTAAGTGTTACAGCCTCATTTTAAATTCGAGATAAAAATCAACCGTTTCCAGGCTTTTTCTGTTTAGTTTTTTTTAGGTTTTTGTCTGGTAAAAGCCGAGTTCGCAAGAGAAGGATGTAAAATGTATTAGAAAAATATTACACAATTTTTGGCATCTAGTCAACGTCCTTTATTAAATTACCTGAAGAATCCCATGCAAAGTGCTACCTTATGGTGTCGATTAACGTTGTATCTTCCAGGAATTAATTTTTGTTGGCAACCTTATCATAACTATTCGGCTCATTCTACCGAAATTTGAAACCCTTATGTTGTTTTACATTCTCTTTTGAATGAAGGAATTAAAAAGGTCCTCCCGAGGTTAGCCAGTAAATTTTTTTTGGGGGGGGGGCAATAACATCATAGCTATTCGGCCGATTCCATCCAACGAAATATGAAACCCCTATGTTGTTTTATTTTCTCTTTCAAATGATATAATTGCCAAAGTCATCCTAGGTTAGCCTGGGACTTAAACATTTTGTTTTCGGCCGATTCTAACTAAATTTGAAACCCTTATATGGTTTTACATTATTTTTTTTTTCGAATGATAGAATGTTCAAGCTTCCCCCAATATTATTCTGGAAATTATTGAAAGTTTTGTAGGTGGTCCCGATTGAGAACACCCACTTGGATGTATTCCGCTCAAGATTAATATTATATTGCAACAAACGAAATTGCACAACCAGTGCGAAAGGAATGAGGGGCTCACTATAACTATTAATGTAAGATTGGCTGCGTGTGGACTATCTCACTCCTCTAAATTCAGAATCATATTCGATAGGAATGGTAGGATAAGTTAAAAACCTCAGTGAATATTTTTGTCAACCAGCAGAATCGCTTAAAAGTACGAATTTGAACACCCTTGTGAGGAATATTTTGTTTCATTAGTCAACCTCACTAGTTAACCACAGGTTAACCTCTTTAATTTTTTTAACAAATTCGCTAGAATGAATAATGTGAGGTTCAGAGATAATACCAACTAATTTGGATATGATTTAAGCTCACCACTGAGATAGTTTGTACACGTTGGACCCTATCTCAGTGGTTAGCGAACATCTTATCCAAATTTGATGGTAGTATCTCTGAACCTCTCTGGTTTGACAAATAAGCAGTTCCTAAGTTTTGATGTTAATAGCCTTTTCACTAAATTTCCTGTTTATGTTATTATTAAAAACTTGCCTCTGTCAAACCTAACATTGCCCTTTCCGTGTAATAAAATTGTAAAGTTGGTTTGTTTGTGCGTAACAAACAATGTGCTTGAGGCTGAAGATTGTTTTTACGGAGAGAAATATAGACTGAGTAGGGATAATCTCCTTTCCCCGATCCTAAGTAATCTTCTCAAGGAAAACTTTGAGAAACACCTCTTTCTGCTATCTTACCAAATCCAATAAAATGTTTCCGATATGTTGATGATGTAGGTGCTACAGGCCTATTAATGATAACGCATTTTATCTATTCTTTAAACAATTAAACAATATTCACTCCGTTACATTTAAAGTTGAATGGGAAATAAAAACTCATTGAAATTTATTGATGTCAAAATATCGAAAATAAACAAGAAAACATATTTTTCTCTCTACCAGAAACCAACCAACTTTAATGCCTATATTCACTATTTCTCATGCTATGACGAATCTGTTCAAATTTCTGTAGTTTCTTCCCTTTTCGTGAGATTATAGGGCATATGTGATCTTTCTTTCCTGTAGGATGATATTAAGACGATCATACAAACATTCATTAAACTGCAGTATCTTCCTTGTCATTATTAAGCACAAACTTCTAATCGCCAGCTAATCTTACGGAAAAGTATGCAATAATAATTTTATTATGTTCTCTTATTCGCCTCAATTAATTAATTTTAAAAACCTGACAGGGGTAAAAACATTCATGTTCCATTTCAATGCGAAAAAACGATAAGAAATAGTGTGGCTAAAAATAGATCTACCAATAAAGAACAGGGGGTGTATTTTATTCCATGCAAAACTTGCGATCAGAGATATATTAGCTAGAGCAGCAGATTTCCCAAGACAATTAGAAAACACAAATGCGACATGCGTCGTGGAAGCCTGTTCCTACACACAAAGACCATTCAATTGACATTGATAATGCGAAAATAATTTATAATTCCCACAACTATATACAAAATCTTCCAATAGAATCAACTCTTATAAAGGAAATTCCAAAGTTTATACGTCCGATGGGCAGTTCAACAATAATCTCTTGATAAGCAGAAGACTAATCCGATTTAGTAATGCTAAGTGTCTATCCCTCCTTTTTTATCCCCTCCTCAAAGGAGTGAACAAAGTTTTTTCTCCAGGCCTAACTACATTTAAATACCTTTTTTTATCCTTAAAGCTTTCCCTTCGACCTAGCCCGTGGATCAGCCAAATGAAGCATCTATATATTTAATCCTGCATGGCTCTACAAACTGTCCCTCATTCTGCATAAGAGAGACTGGAAGAACCTCAACAAAATGAATTTATGAACATAAAGGTGATGTCAGACGAGGCAGTACCACATCCAGTATTTTTAATCATACTAGCAATTTCAAACACCAAATTTACTATTCAAAGGCACAAATCATATAAAATTGTAAAGATTTCCGTAAAAGAAAAATAATAGAATCTTATTCCCAATTTTAATTTGTCAGATGGTCAATTGAAATGCAGCCTCCATTCCCGTAACCTCATCGTAAACAGCTTAGTCAACGATATTTTGACCCCCTGATTAATGACCTTTCTTCTCCCATTTTTTGTTTCTGTGGGTTTTTTTCATCTTTTTTTTGATCTGTATGCTATTTATAGACTTTTTTACAATCGCATTCTCAGTATACGACTGAAGAGGGTATGATAAACTACATACCGAAACTAGTCTCGTAAATTAAACTTTTGACTCCTATACAGTAGTTCTACTATCATATACCATAACTGCCATTGGGTTCTTTTACTTATATATCATAAAGTTGACGTAAAGTTTAATGAGTCAAGTAACAGGAGTTTTATATAAGGCACAAATTATATATAATTTTTGCCTTTGAATAGTCAATTTGGTGGTTGAAATTGCTAATGATTAAAAATACTGGATGTTGTATTGCCTCGTCGGACATCACCTTTATGTTCATAAATTATTTTTCTTGAGGTTCTTCCGGTCTCTCCTATGTAGAATGAGGGACATATATGATGTTAGCTAAGGGTAATAATAAGAATTCCTTAATCCGCTTGAAAAGTCTCCTGGAGTCCTTAACCGTCTTCAGGAGCCTTGCATATACGACTAGGCAACCATCTATTTCTCTAAAAAGAGAAATTTCAAGAAGCCTTTTGTATAAGCTAACGTTTAAGTGCGACAGAAAACGGGGAAAAAAATTAGAAAGAGCGAGGATCCGCAGGAAAATTCACATTCCCCGTTTGCACTAACTCTATAATTTAAGAACGGGATTTTTTGAGTATTTGAATAATAATTTCATCTTAGTTTGGTTATGACTTAAGTATATTTTAAATATTTATTAAGGTAATTTCTAATAATTTCTTTAAAGTTTGAAAAAAAACAAAATAGTGTAGTTCAGAAAAAATAAATATGAGTATCTAATGCTTTATAATGTTTTAAAAGAAAATTAATTACAATTGGTGAAGTTCATAAAATTTATAAAAAAATTTCCATTACTGCTTTTTTTTAGATTTTAGATTTTAATCTTAGTAGCGAAGCGCAAGCTTCCCCCGAAGAGGAAAGGGGCGAAGGTATTGCTTCGTTTTATTATAGTTAAACGTTAGCTTATAAAAGAAGGTTTCTTAAATTTTTTAATTTTTAGACAAATGGATGTTTCAGGCTACCTTGATTCATGTTTTGCACAATAACTTTTAATTTACAGTAAACAAGATAGAGCAACAAATTAGATATGAAATAAAAGAGCATGAAATATATATATATATATATATATATATATATATATATATATATAAAGAAAAAGTAGATAATAATTAATTATAATTTTCTATCATTTTTCAGGATATAGCAGATACTCAATCAAAAGCTTGAAAATCATCTAAAATTACAACTTCACCGTGGCATTATGCATGGGGCTGAGGGAGCTCTGCGCGCGCGCAGTTGATACCACTGAGTAATCAAATAGATCTCTCACTGAAGCATTCCTAGTCGGATACCTTTCAGCTTTAATCAATACTTTCCACTTCCCCACTAACAGACAGGCGTTCAAAATTAACCGTAAATTCAAAGGAGGCTCAATTTTTCAGACCTTGCAGATGAAAGAGTTTAATCTATCATCCCATTCTGCCAGGCGGCAAATATCAAGAAAATCATCAAGTATAACCTAATGAAGATGTTCATGAAACCACATGAGAAACATCGTGCTCTAGTAATAGGCAAATGAAGAATAAGTGATCATGGAGGAAAAAGAGTATCATATGTGCTGGAATTAAACATACATACTGTTATCCAGAGTGAAGAATATGAGGACATCAGGTTCTACGAGGACCGAAAGACAGAGGAAATATTTTATGTCTGGTTATTACAAGATTATTTTGTCAAAATATTCCTGCAGCAAGCAGCGAGTGAAGAAAGACGCAATAAATAGAAGAATAAGGAAAAACTAATTACTTTAAACATCACAAAAAATATTTACTCCATTACGATACTTAGCATGTACTTAACAATTATTGTTTTAACATGTTTCACTATTTTACAGCTGCAGCAGAACAAGAGTCAGTTGTTCATATGGGTTACATTACCTGGCGTTACCTAACTGACAAAAACGCAAACACACAGGTATGGGTGTTCTCACCATCAAGACGCTCTGGCTAGTATGAATTTTCGTTTCCAAGAAAGGTCATGGAATGTGATTTGATCTACAATACAGCTGATAGTCTTGATTTATCAGTCAGTCAAGTTACTGTTTTGGTTTCTACTACCTTGAAAGCAGAATGAGCTGATCTTGATAACTTCGTCATATGAACATCAACACCATGGCACAACTGAATGTTGACCAAGTAAAATATCAGCCAGAGTAACATGTCCAAGTTCTATGAAAAACAACCGCTGTACACTGTCTTCCACCTGGATGGAAAGTTGCTTACAGAGTTTGGTTTATTTTCAAATATTGAAGTAAATTCATTCGGATTATCTGTCTTCAACAATTCGTTTGGCACATATTGGGCTGAGGCTTAAATGGATTACTGGAAACGTGAGAACTTACGGATAAAGTTAATGCGTTTGTTTTTACACTACGTCCAGTAGCAATTGTGTTCACAGAGGAGCTGCTAAACTGAAATAAAATGGTTAGCAAAACGGTGTTTTATCTAGCCTGTCGACATTACATCTTGAAACTCCTCGATAGAGCATTTTGGGAAGGTTTTGAAGCTAGATTATCCCTAGTTTGAGCTACTCGAAGATGCTTGGACGGAATTGTCCAAGGAAAACCAAAGATGCTGGCTATCAGTAGCAAGTCATTAAAAGAAAAGAAAAAGCAGTAAAGAAATACTCCAAGATATTCTAACAACATAAAGGATTCCAAGAGATGACTACATGGAAATGGTAAAATTGACATTGTTCCTGCTTAAGTTATTCACAAGAGACTCCCAGGCGCCATTCATCAGGCTAATGGACGGCAAAAACAGTAACTCAATGAAAATGTTGATGTTTAACTCTTATCCTGGGTTAAAATTGTTATTTCCATCTAGACCGTAAACAAAATAGATGAAAAAGTCTTTTGATCCCAAAACTTTGCTTTTGTAGGTAGGGAACTGAATTTCGAAATTTTGTATTTATAAAATAATACGAGGGTACTATTAATTTTGAAAGAAAACAAACATTTTTCGAAGCACAATAGAAAATTGTAAATTTTATTCAAAAAAAAACATTGGAGTGTTGCAGATAATATTTTTTTTAAGAAAACCTTCCAAAACCTTCTAAATTTAATGAGAAATTCCTAGAATTTAATAGAATTTTATGAAATTTCAAAAGTATATACCAGAACTTGCCAGAACTCACCCCTGGTATCTTGTAGGACCACCTGAAATATTCTGGAATATTATTTTTGGAAATATTTTTATAGTCATTCATATATCTGCTATCCTTTCAGCCCTAGCTACATACTGAAAACATAGGAAACGAAATGACATCAAGAGGCTTCAAGCATTCTCAAAATGCATTTTTTTATAACTGCAGAGAGTTCATCAAAACAAGAGAAAAGAAGTTCGGCGTGACAACATCTAAGAGAATGTGTTGTTATAAGCATCCTTTGACATGCCATCTTGGGCACCTCATTTCACTTGTAAACACTGCACAAAATCTTAGGACGTTAAGAGAGTTGGATGTTGTATAAAGTAAGATATTAAGCGCCAGAAGATATTAAGCTATTATGTTTGTTTGTAAGTCAAAAGAGTAATCAAGTTTGCCATTCCCAGGGTTTGACATGCACCCACTGAGTATTCAAGCAACTAATACTTCTGCACAGTATATAATACCAAACGTCGATGTGGCGAAAATGCATCTGATAGTTATTATCTACATCTTCCATTCTTTTAGAAATATCAGAAAATGTCATCCAAATTACCAACTGTACAAAATTCACTGTCAAAATAAAAAAAATTCTGGTCACTTTTAGGGAGACGTAAGTTGGTTACCTTCAGCGCTACTTAGTTAAGTGGAGTTGCAAGACGGTTCGAGAGTAGCTATAAATATATAGAGGCTTGGAGACATTTCGGCACCCAAAGATGGATTTCATTTCAAGAGACTTGACCACATTTTGGCGCCAACTGTTTTAAAAATATAGTCTGGTCATTTTAAGAGAAGTAAAGTTGGTTGTTCCGTTGAGTACTACTTAGCTAAATGGAGTTACGAGACGTTTGGATAGTAATTAGAAATTCATAGAGACTTAGCAGCATTTTGGCGCCCAAAATATGCCTAGTAATTCAAAAGCGTAATTATAAATACGCATAAACCTGGCAACATTTTGACGGACAAACTATCGCTACCTTTTCAAAGTGACGGTACCTATTGCGGCCAAATAATAGCAATATAAAAACCTATTAATAACTAATAATATGCACTTGCACAGGCAATGGCATGTATATTTGAACAAAGCATACAAATCCGTATCAATTTGAATTAAAATACCAAGAGGACCGTGTAAAAATAGCCCAGATAAATTCTGCTACATATGTAGTTCCGTAACATTAAAAAAAATCAAAGAAAAATATCTTCTGTAGTGAAAAAACTATATAATTTGTATTTTGGATGTAAAATTGGCGACCAAGATAAACCATGGGCACCACATGTCTGTTGCACGACATGCTTTAATTCTTTATCAAAATGGCATAAAGGGAAAAAAAGCCTTCAATTTGGTGTTCTAATGGTATGGGGAGAGCCACAAGATCATGCCACTGACTGCTATTTCTGTTTGGTAGACATACAAAGTAAGTAATTGTGTATTGTTCACTGTACCTATATTTTCAAGTAGTATAATTTAGTATTATTTTTTTGAATATAAATTAAATTAAGTTGAGAACCACTTTATTGTAATCACACATAAATAACTTTAAATTTTGCATATAATTTCCATACTTTTAGGTAAAACAACGAAGTGCGCTTCAGGTGGAGTATATCCCATCCTTAGATCTGCTAGTGGCCTATACCTCACTCAAAAGACATTCCAGTACCTAAACCACATGTAGAAATTGTTTTGTCTAATAACTCTAATGAATTATATATGGAATCATGTGAACCAGAAACTTAAATTTATGTTCCTGAAACTATTGATACTACTTCAAAAGCTTTCTCACAACTTGATCTAGATGATCTTGTAAGAGATCTAAACTTAACAAAGCAACATAGTGAATTATTGGCCTTGACCCTAAAAGAAAGAAATTTACTAGCAGAATATGTTCGAATTATTAAGTTTCGCATTCGATCAAACAATTTACAAGACAGATTTTCATATGACAACAATTTATGCTACTGTAATAATATTTTACGTCTCTTTGAAGAATTACATATACATTATGAATCCAGTTAATGAAGACTTTTCATTGACGCTTCTTTATATAGTAGTAAAGCCATGCTTCTGCATAATCAAAGCAAACTACCATCGATACCAGTAGCTGACTCCGTTTTTTGAAAGAAACGTATGAGAATTTAGATTTGATTTTAAAAAGCATTAAATACAGTGAACATAAATGGTTGATTTGTGCTGACTTTAAGGTAGTAGCCATTTTAAATGGCTTGCAGTCAGGCTACACAAAGTTCATGTGTTATTTGTGCCAGTGGGACAGTAGAGCTGGAGATAACATTACATAAGCTTAGAATGCCCTTTAAGAGAAAAGACAAAGGTAGGTTGTTATAATGTCATACGTGAACCATTGGTTCCTAAGGAAAACAAAATTTTGCCACCACTTCACATGAAATTAGGTTTAATGAAACAATTTGTGAAAGCCTTAAAGCTTTATATTTACAAAAAAATTCATAAGATTAGTGATGCTAAAATTAAATAACGAATATTTGTTTGCATAGTTTCAAAGGTGAGTGTAATGGTCTCCTTGGAAGACACAAATCAGAAAATTATAACATTCTTGTTCAAAATTTGATTAGGTCTTATAATGAGTTGGGATGTAATATGTCACTAAAGGTGCATTACTTGAATTTCCATCTGTTTTTCTTTCCAAAGAATCCAGCAGACATCAGCGATGAGCATGGTAAAAGATTCCACCAGGATATTGATACTATAGAAAATCGTTATAAATTAAAATAGAGTCCTGCAATGCTTGCTGGCTTCTTCTGGACCCTTCACAGAGACAGACAAGATGCTTGCATAAAAATACGAATAAATTCTAAAAATATATGACTATTGTATAGATTTCAGCTATTTTGAAAAATCTTAAATCTTCATTATTTGTTTTAAATATATTTTTTAATATCAGACTCTGAAATGTATTAAATGGACTTATTAATTTCTTATGATGATTAAGGTTTTTGTTTCCACTTATCTTTGTACTTTTTGTCAAATAAAATAAAAATAATAACAAATATTTCATACCTCTATATACTGAATAATCTAATATTGATAAAAAATTAAATGTGCAGATTACAAAAAACTGAAGTCATTTCATGAAAAATATAGGTAATTTTCGTAATCTACGCAGAAAGCTACACTAAAAAACTACTCTCTCATTTCGGTAGCAAAATCGTTGTTGGACAGTGTTATTATTAGGGCTAATAATTTTGGAATTACTACTCATAATGATGAAATCTCCTACAATTAATCTTAATAATACCTCTGTTTCCTTTTTCATTTCTTAATTATAATTACCTCTATCAAAAACCAACAAACTTGATCTTTTTCCCGCACCAACCGATCAAAAGCTTCACTGGTAATCTACATTATACTTCAATATTTTTTTCCTCTGCTTCATTAGTGTTTTTATATGATATATAATTTAAAACAATTTTTTTAATACTCTTATCTTGTAAGTCCCTGATTTTAGCTCTAAATTCTTTCCATTCTCTAAATTGTCTAAACTTGATTATTTTAATATTGCTTATTTAAATTTGTTTTGTCATTTTAAAATGTAGATCTTATGCTTTTGTATATTATTTTTATATTTTATTTCGATACGATATTAATATGTAATTTAAATCATTTTTGTTATTCCTAATTTTTAGCTTTTATATTTTTACATTATCTTGATTAATTTTAAATATGATTACTTTTATAATCTCCCTCATTTAATGAAATTTGATTAATTTAGACTTGATTACTTTTATGCGTTCCCCCTCCCCTATGAGGATAATTAAATATTTCTTTATTTTCAAAGATTTTATCAAATTTCCTATGAGTTTAGTGAGCATAACAATTTAATCATAGCTTATTGTATTTTATATTGTTTTTTATGAGTTTAGAACGCCTAAACGTTTGTCATTCCCAAATAGAACCGCATGTAACTGAACGTCCTCTGTGCTCTTACTTCCGTCGAGAAATTGAAAATTAGGAAGGTCAGTCGCAACCCGTACATATTTATATATATATATATATATATATATATATATATATATATATATATATATATATATATATATATATATCCGAATTTCTACATTTATATATATATATATATATATATATATATATATATATATATATATATATATATATATAATAAGGTAAGAGGCCATGTTGTATACATGCACTGTTGAAGTCCACAGCAGTGGCAGTGTTATTGATTTTAACTTGTATTCTCTTTATTTTTCTTACAAGTTTTTTGTCTGGCCTTGTAGGCGAGAAAAAACAATCGCAAAAGACATATTTTATTCCTAAGACGTATTCTGACAGTGTTTCTTCATTCCCTAAAGATGACCAACCACGGTCGAAAGACGTCTAGGAATAAAATATGTTTTTAGTCAATGTTTTTTCTCGCTTACAAGACCCAGACAAAAAACTTGTGAGAAAAATAAAGAGAATACAAGTTAAAATTAATAAAGCTGCCACTGTTGTGGACTTTAACAGTGCATATATATATATATATATATATATATATATATATATATATATATATATATATGTATATATATATATATATATATATATCCAGAATTATTTGTAATAGTGCAATTATACTTATACGGTTAAAAAGGCAAAGCTCTTCCTCAAACCCTGAGAAAGAGCCCTTATCACAGTCACGAGAGGATATCGCTTAATCCAACTTTTCTAAGGAAAACAAAATTACAAACAATTTTAAAAAAACTTCATTTTTAATTGATAACAATATGTAATTTAATCAATAATGTATTCTCCGTTGTTATTTACGACTTCTTCCTAAAGTTCAGCTAGTTTTTCGATGCCTCTGCAATAAAAATCTCTTGATTTTGACTCGAAGAATTCGTCTAACCAGGTTCTTAATTCCATATCAGTATTGAATGAAACGCCGCGCAAATTGTTGGAGAGCGATCGGAACAGATGGAAATGCGATGGATCCAAGTCTGGCAGAATATGGAGGATGCGACAGGATTTTCCAATTAAGCGTTCGAAGGGCGTCTTTTGTCATATTGGCAATGTGAGGACGAGCATTGTCGTGTTGGAGAAGGACTCCATAACGTCGATGAGGTCGCTTTTCACAAATAGCTTCGGCGAGTCGATACCTTTCTTGAACGTAGAGTTCTGCATTGAGAATGTCGTTGTTCGAAAGTAGCTCATAATAATGCTATCACAATCCCACCACATACACAGCATCGTCTTTCGTGGCTGAAGTCCTTGCTTTAATCGCGGAAGTGTTTTTTTATTAGCACTAAGCCATTGTTTTCGATGGTTCATGTTGACATAATCACACCACTTTTCGTCGCCAGTGATGATGCGGTGAAGAAATCTGTCTTATATCCACGAGTAACCTTGTCACGAGCAAGCAAACTTGCGGCAATCATGAAGCGTTGAAGTTTGTTGCTTTCGCTCAAATCGTGTAGAACCCATGCACCGAGTTTTGTAACTTTCCCCATCGAATGAAGGTGATTTACTGCAGTTTTCTGACCATACGCCAATTGTACAGCCAATTCTCTAGTCGATTGACGAGGATTTTCATGAAGAAGGTCGTTCAATCGATCTTCATCCAACTTAGTGGGGCGACCAGAACGTTCTTCGTCATTAAAATTGAAATGACCGTTTTTGAAACGTGAAAACCACCATTGAGCTGTCCTTTCTGATAAAACATTTTCTCCGTACACAGCACAAATATCGCGACGAGCTTTGGCTGTGTTTGCATTGTTCCCATCTCGATTGAAAATGAACAACAACAAGTGTCAAAAATACGCATTTCTTTCCACTCGACATTCCATTTTAAGGGTACAGAACAAAAATTAAATTAACACAATTTTTAAATAAACCGCAATGACTTATTACTCAATTTCAAGACGTAGCCTAAGCAAAAGCCTAATAGTCTACGCTGTTAAGAGACGTAGCCTAACATTTGCAAATTTTGCTCTCATTATTTATTATTGTTTCTTAATATGTGCACAAATCACGTCAGCAAAACTTAAATCAACACAACATAAAAAAAAACGCAAGAACTTATTTCTCAACCTAATAATATATTTATTATATCTTTAAAGTAAAACGAACATCATGATGAACTTTTAGTACTATTACAAACTATTATGATTCATAAACTCAAATAAGTCAAGCAAATGTATATATTGACCTTTAATATGATTGTGAATGAATGAATTTACATGTAAAAGAGAAACACACGAACATTAATTAAAATTATGAATTAATTTAGTACAAATTCACTGTAAACCTACTGTTTCGTTTAATGAAATTACTACATTGGAATAATGTTTGGGTCATTCTAATCAATCGGGTTATTATGGCATGAAATTGGCAGGAAAAAATCACAAATGGAAATATCTGAGCGGATATTTCTTGGGGACCTCATGAGAAAGATCAATTCATGACTGGGAAATATCCAGACACAGTTCGGTGTCAGTTTGGTAACTGAGAACATAGACTGGTAAAGACATGAAGCTAAGTGAAAAGGGTAGGTATAAATGATAATTTCTGAACAAACACTTGTTAATTAGAGAAAATAGATAAAGAAATCTTTTATTAGCGCTCTGCAAACGATCTTATTGAAAATTTGAGTAGTTGCGAAATTTTGACACCACATTTAAGATCTTTTTTATTCCATAGTAAAATTCTTGAGGAATAACGAGCTAAGACGTCCATATAAAAACTTCGTTTGACGTTCACATAGTGGTTAAAGAAATAATATATGTTCGTCTCACACGATGCTCGATTATGTATGATAAACTTGAGATGTAAATTCATGTGCACAACTAGTAATTAATACCACTAAAAATGGAGGTAGATCCGTTTGTTCTAATTCAACTGAAAAATTGGTTAATGTAACAAAAGTGTTTAATTTCTTGCCGTAACCTGAACTGTTACGGTACAGCTAATTACATCTTCACAAGAGCGATACTAAATTAAGGTAAATTCTGTTAGATACGGGTAATAACGAGCTTACAATCGTTAATACACAAAAGAACGTAATAATACATGAATCAAGAGGTAGTGAACGGATTTATCTTGAAATTCAAATAGTGAATCATCTACTAGAACTTTAACAAAGAGGGACCATACACCATAGCTAATTGTTTTAAAATTACTTGTATATGTAACACTACTAAGGTAAGCGACTAGATGAACAGTATTGCGGAGAACAAAAAGTAATTAGAAGAAAAAATATTCCTTATCCAATATGAAAGATAAATAAAAAAACACCTTTTATCCAACTGCCAAGAAACACCATTGGAATATTGATTAGGCTTTTGATTTGCTATCAATCCAAATCATAAGTACAGAGGGATTAAGTGATTAAACTTTATCAACGAGATAAAAAAAGTTATATTTTAAAATGTGCTGATTTTTAGTTAAACTTCATATGTGTTACATCCATTAAGTGGATCCTTCATTTTGCTTAAATAGTAGTATACCACTGTATACGTCACAGCAATAGACCAGATTCATGTCTGCGAGGTGGAGGTGATTAAATTAGTATTATGACATAATAGATTTACGTGGCTTTAAATTTCAAGGATATCGTAATTTAACATCGTACGTTACATACTAATAATATTTCTAAAATCACCATGAAAATATTAAAGGGTAGTGTTTTTATATTGTATTGAGAGGCTTCATAATCTCTAGTAACGAAGTTTCTGACAATCAAATTAAAAAGATAGTCAATGGGGGCTAAAAAAAAATTATCTGCTTAATATATTTAAATTTACAAATTGTATTATATTAGTTATATCAGTACAAAAATATCACCATATATATATATATATATATATATATATATATATATATATATATATATATATATATCCAAAGAAGTACAGCAACGTTCAGGGAAATGCAGGAAAGGAACCATAATGATAAGATCAATTTATTCGCCAAACCAGGTTTTGACGGAGACCTCGGTCATCGTCAATCGCTGGAAGACGAATAAAATCCAAAAGAAATGGAAAATTTCTGAACACACTAATTTAGAAGTAAGAATCTGATTAGGGGATGGGGGGTAATACGAGGAATCAGTGGCATTTTGACTAAAGGAAATATAAATTAATACTCCTTTTACTCAAAAATACCGCTGCATCTTTATCCCCCCCCCCCTTTCTGATCAGATTCCGACTTGTGTGTCCCGAAGTTTTGCATCTCTTTTGTATTTCATTAGTCTTCCAGCGATTGGCGATGACGGAAGTTTCCGTCGAACTATCTGCACTGTGGTTTCTTTCCTGAATACATATATATATATATATATATATATATATATATATATATATATATATATATATATATATATATATATATATATATATAATGAAAAAATTAATCCAAGCACTTTCAAACTATATTTGCAAGTTTATTTTCAAGGAATAGCATGAAAATGGAGAAGACAACCTTATACAGGGTACAAAAATACGAAGGGAACGTCCATCACAGGGTACAAACCAATGGAAAAAACACAAAAACAAGACAAAAAAAATCCAAGAAAAAGAACAATAGGCAACTAATAACAGACATATGCAACCCTAAAACGATATGCACACAGCAACGCCATGTATATGAATGGAATATGGTGAGTAGAAAAAAATAAATTTTAAAGGATTATCATTAGATCAAAAACTTTTAGGACTAAGAGTTAATCTACAGTCACAACAGAGACACGTGGTGGAAGATGCAATGCGAATGATATTACACTAATAAAGAGTGACAACTGGCTGCATTATGAAGTCAATAGGGGGGTTATTTTGGGATAAATGTAAAAATAAAGACTGTTTATTTCACATCTTCTAATATTATATTTATTTTGGTAAATTCTAGTAGATAAAGATTTACCAGTTTGCCCGAAGTAAGGTAAATTACAAATAGAATATTCTATAGAATATACTCCACCTTTTATAAAGTGGATTCATATCTAAAATTTACAGAGATATTAAGTTTCTTAAAAATACGGGAAGACAAAAAAAATGGTTCAAAGTATGGCAAGAGAAGACATTTTTTGTATTTGAAAACCGGTTGGTTATTCGTCCTATAAAAAGTTCTTTTAACAAAGTTTAATGAAGTATGCAAAGATTGACGAAGGTAACAAAGTTTTTTTACCTATTTCCAAGATATTGGACAATTATTCCTTATCCAAAAATTCCGGATTAACAAGGCGTAATGAACGCAGAAAAATAGATAGGAATAAAAGTGAATATATGAACTGGAGTTAGACGGTTTGCCATTAACAGAGAATTTAAAACTTGACGGCGTCCTATGTATTAAAAGGTCAAGAAAAGGAAGAGTCTCATTTTCCTAAATTTCAAGTGTAAATTTGATAGAAGGGACTAGAGAATTAGGATTACATAGAAAACTGTGAATATCTTTAGAGGAAGGCCAAAGGCATATTATATCATCAATATAACGGTACCATACAATATGAAAATCAAGGATATGGGGCAAAAATAACGTCTCAAAGAATTCCATATATACTTGTAAATATGAGATGGTAGGAGATAGACAACCGCCCATCGGAAGACCGAATTTTTGAAGGTAAAATTTATCATTGGATGAAAATTGACAATTTTTAGCACAAAGGGAAATAAGCCTTAGGAATGTATTGACCGATACAGGGAGATTAAAATTATATAATTTATCGTAAAGGAGATGAATAAGATCGTCTAAAGCAGTGGTTCCCAATCTTTTTCGGATCTTTACCTACTGTCTGTAGTCATACATTTATTTAGGTCCATTATGAAAAAACTCTGGCGATAACTGTAATTTTATTCATTCAACCTCATATTTTTTCTTTTCTTAAATATTAAGTCATGGAAACTTGTAATTTACTTTTTGCCAAATCTCAAATAAACATTAAAATGGTATTAAAGAAGTAATTTGAAAGTAAGCTTACCTGTAATTAAAACTAATAATTTCCAAAAACCTTTCTCCAATATACAAAAGAAGAAAAAATAAGTTTTACTGCATAAAAAAGTGTAATAAAAACCAGTCTTATCGTTTTTTTTACTGACAAATTTAATAATTCAGAACGAAATCCTATCATAGGAAGTCATATATAACAAAACAAAGACCTTTAGTGGAAACATCACCTTCTTTTCTCTTAGCAAGAACCTTCATCTGCAAGTTTGTTTGTTCAAACCCAATTAAACTCAATGTGAAGGGTGATGTTGAAAGCCATCGACCAGCATCTTAATTCTTGGCTTTGTTTCACTCAAACCACATCGTAGGTTATGCTTCACATCAAGTTTATTGAGATATTTTGGTTTAATATACAAAGGTTGAGAGAATGCAGCCTCACATGAATAAGTTGATGCAAAGGGTAGTAGTTGGCGGAAAGCTAAGTTTGGGTATGAAGCTGCTATTGATGACTAAAATACAGTGAGAGATTCCGTTTCCAAATTCATTTTGGCTCCTGTATCTTCCTGAAGTGTCAGCAGTTCAGTCTGGACATCATCATTATCATCAGGTATGCATGTCACTGGAGCAGTGAAGGGGAACCTTACTATCCAAGAGGTTTGGCTTTGGCTATCTGGGAAGTTCCTTTCAAATTCCTCCACTAAGGCTTCAAGATGTGAACAATCAAGTCTTTTGTAGCAGTATCACACTCTTCTGCAATGCTTAACACTGTTTTCAGCATTGCCAAGTTTCCCATTCCAACTTTCCTTCTCCAATTCGCCATCTTACCAATAAAAGCTTTAATTTTGTCCACAAATTCGATTATCAAAGTTCCTTTCCCTTGGAGTTCAAGATTAAGTGTGTTCAAGTGTTTAAATAGGTTAACAAGGTAGGCTAGCTGTATTTCGAACCCATATATAGACCATGCTGACAACAAATCTTGCTTGCCTTGTACCTCAAGGGAGAGTCTGATCTCTTCTTTGAGCTCAAATACACGCTGAACTACATTTCTTTTCGATAGTTAGCGAACTGCTGTATGAAATAAGAGGATTTCATGAGCTTCATTCATATCACTGCAGAGTTTCTTGTAAAGGCGTGTGTTAAGAGCAATACCTTTTACAAAGTTAACTATCTTTATAATGGTATTCATGGTTTTCTGTAATTCTGAGGGTAGGGTTTTTAAAGCAAGAGCTTTATTTTGACTCATGCAGTGGAGAGGTCCAGCATTTGGTGATTTTTGTATAATCCTTGAAACAAAACCTGACTTATAACCTAACATGGCTGGAAACCCGTCTGTGCATATCGAGAGTTTTACAAATCAAGAATTCCTCCTTCATATCCTCACCATGAACATACCTAACAAAAATCATGAGTTTTGAGCAGTACTGGATGTCAGTGGACTCGTCGAGTTGAATACTGAATAATCTAGCTTCTTTAACTTTCTGCATCACCTGTTCTTTGATATCATCTGACATAAGAGATATTCGGCGTTGCACTGTATTATTTGAGAAAGAAATAGCCCTCAGCTTTTCAGCACTTTTCTTACCCAAAACAAGCTTGATCATAGTTTTGGCACATGACAAAATTAACTCCTCCCAATGGTGTGAGGTTTCTTTTTCTTTGCTATTTCAAGTGATACCAAAAATGATGCCTCCACTAGTGCAGCATTTTGTTGGTGAATGAAACCGCTGGCACCAAGTCGTTGTCTCTTCATTTTCAATTCCTGTTGACCAAAGAAAGAACGATCCTTGCCAACATGTTGAGAATGTGTAGTTACCAGGTGTAGTTTAAGCTTGCTAGGCCTCAGTAATTCTGCGGAGAGTATTTTGTGACAAATCACACACTGAGTCTTCACTGCACCTTTATCATTAATGTTTATAAATCCAAAATCCAGATAGCTGTCATAGTATTTGCGTTTCTTGTTAGAAACCATCACAGAGGGGTCTGAAGCGAAAATAAATATTGCTATAGCTAAATGACATCACCCATAATGAGCCTACAAGAGGTCAATATTAAGCTTCACAATACATGAATATTTGGTATTCCAGTGGACTATCCTATGAGAGGGAAGATTATTGCAGGTGTTAGCTAATTTGACTTTGCTATTTGACCAGAAAATAGCATTCATTAACTTACTTTACCATCACTTTTTTTTCAAAAGCAGATGACCTCTGAACTTTCCTAATGTTCTAATTTTCTAAAAGAGTAAAACCGTCTTTAAGCAACATTTTCAAGTGGTTCATAACAATGAGAAGTTGGCAGGAAATAAAATTTCAGGTTACTAAACTCTCAAAAAAACAAAAATATTTCCTGGATTATGCAAAAATACAACAAATATTTTTTTACTTTCTTCTTAATACACTTCATGATGCAAAGCTTACTTACCATTAAATTGGTATTGATGGTGGCTTAAGTTCGAATAACACTAAAATTGGCGCAAACAGATTATTTGAGGGAGCCACACACACTCACAAATTGTTTGCTTTTTTAACTATGGCCTCTAATGTGGGACTGTGGACTGGTTGATACTCAAGATTCAAGACCAGGTTCTCATAAAGAAACCATAGCATAGGAAGTATTAAATAAGTTATTGAGTGAAAATTGTTTAGTATCGAAATGCATCTCAATGAATTATTTTATCAAGAATACAAAATCATATATAAAAATGGAATTACACTGAATAAAGAAAGGATGAGGCATATTACTCATGCCTCTGGATGCAAGGCATTGTTCAAACGTATACCGAGTACAGACGCACCTGTTCCTCTGGCTGGCTCAGCTGCTGACTGGCTGTTCTAGTGTGGTATAGCTTGATATTTTTATGTGTACATAGCCTCAGCTTGTAGCCCCCCAATTTTTATGTATGGCCCCCAGTTTGGGAATCTATGGTCTAAAGGAACTTTAGTAAACAAAGAACAAACATCGAAGCTGACAAGAAGGAAATTGTCAGAGTAACGTATTGTTTGATGCTTCTGTATAAATTCCCAACTATTTTTTAATATGATATTGGGAGAGGGACCTCACAAGCGGGGATAAGTGATTCACAAGCCATTTTGATAAGGAATATGAAGCAGAGCCTAAGGAACTTATAATGGGGCGGATAGGATTATTAAGTTTATGAGTTTTTACCAAAGCGTACATAATTGCTAAATTTAAATCTAGCAACGCCTCTCTTCCATATACTCATATGTGCGGTTTGGTAAAAACTCATAAACCTAATACTGTGTTTTTAGTCGCAAGTGACTCTACATGTCACTATGTCGGTCGCTCAGTCCCCGTTTACTTGTTTAGGGTTTAGGTAATAACATTGTAACTATTCATCCAATTCTAACGAAATTTCAAACTTTTATGTTGTTTTACATTTTATTTCGAATTATTCAATCGCCAAGGTCTTTCCAAACCTATTCCGTGAATTTTTGAAAGTTTTGAACGTCGTAAGTTCAGAAATCAGAATAAGTGAGGGCACGCGACTTTTGCTCAGTAGACCTTATTTAATTTTGCGTCCCCCTGCACTGCAAAAGAAAAAGGTGAAGAGTTGTTAGCCATTCTCAAGCGGATATGACACGACCTCCTCACCCGAAGGCAATCCTGTAATGGGGCCACCTCACTTTGATGTATTCCTTGTAAGGTTAAGTTCCAATAGAACTTCCCCTTCCTAACTGTTGTATTGACCGCTACTACAGGAAGGGGGCTAATGAAATGCCCACAGCATGCAACAGTCTCCCTCCACTCTAAGCTGGTCCCACAGGACAGCATCACAAAAGATGGTGCCACATAATTGTGGTAACGTTGACCTGGCCTACTGCCGTGGCTGTAGGATCAAAAAAAGGCCGAAAATCTTGTTACCCCTGTAAATAAAGTTTCAATTTATTTATTTCAGATGCCTGACACGAGCTCCTACAGTTTAGAAGAAACGGATGATTGGCACGAGATTGTGTACATTTCGGCTAGAGCATGGATGATGTGCGGACATGACTTCACTGCAAAATTTAGTAGACTAGCCCATCTGAAGATGACGATACATAAATAGGAACCTAAACTGTTTCTGAAAGGATCAGTTAAGGAGAAACCGAAGACAAGACAAACCACAAGGCGAATGGACACATGTGGTGAGGTAGGGGCATCTGTGCTGCGATTACGCAACAAGTCACTTCACAAACGGTGTCCTGAGGGCAAATACCAAAAACCACAATGTTAACACACTTGACAAGGGATCTTCATTTAAAATCATTTAGAACAACACTCGTAAACTAACGAAAGGATAATGTCATTGACAAAGACGCGTTGCATGCAAACGGTTTCTCGATCTGTTTCCGACAATCTCATAACGTGGAAAGGTGTTTTTCTCCGATGAATGTGCACTTTACGGAGTGGCCGGGCGAGGAATATTTATTTCTGGAACAAAGAAAATCTGCACTTTTATGAAGAACTGGAGAGCCTCCCCCTTTGCATGTGATGATTTGGGCCGCTATATCGAGTAAGCACTTGATATGACCCTATTTCTTCGAGGGCTCTGTTAACTAGCACTCTTACCTTGCCATGTTAGGTAATAGTTCGCCCCACAGCTACAGAGGTTAATTGTGATTTGAATGATTGTTGGTTTCAAAAGATTGTGACCCTGCGCACTATGCCATCAATGTCAAGGAACCTGAAGGAAACTTTTCAAGGTAGATTGATGGGGCGAGTATCAAAACAACTTCCATCACCTCTCGATTGGCCTGACAGAAGTCAAGACACAACGTCTTGCGACAACTATTTGTTGGGTATTTTCAAGGAGAAAGTGTTACAAGAGCGATACCAGAATACCCAACAGTTTAAGGACGCTGTTCAAGTAGCCTTTGCAACAATCACCAAAGCGCAAGTTCGTTAAAATATCACAAAAGATATGGCGCCGAATTATTTTGTGCCACGAAAACGGTGGTGTTCATACATACCATCTCGATGTGTGACAGTGTCAATAAAAGTGTCATTAAATCCAGTACATGTGTATGATATTATTTTATTGTTTCCCTATTGTTCTTATTATTTACCGATAGTGGGTGACAAGAAGTTCGGATGACCCAATACATTTATATCTGTAATTTCATTATATCTCATTTTTCTAAAATATATTCTGGTTATCCCCTGACTCCACTATGATAGCATCCCAATTAATGCATCAAATTTCGTAAGTGCACTTATAAATAGTTGGAGCAGTTTTATTATCAGATATCAAACCTTTCCTTACTGTCGTATTACCACATATTCTACTTTTCCCTAATACAGTATTATCCGATATTATACCTTTTCCTCTTGCAATAGTATCGCATATTCGACTTTTGCTTATTGTAGTATTATCTAATATTCTACCTTTCATTATTGTAGTGTTACTAGATATGTATTCAACCATTCCTTATTGCACCATTATCCGCTATTATACGTTCACCTATTGTAGTATTATCCGATATTCTACCTTCCCTATTTACCTATTATCTGATATTCTACTCTCCTTATTTACCCATTATTCGTTATTCTACATTCCTAATTTTAGCATTATCTGATATCAAACCTTTCCCTATCTTAGTATTATCCGATATTCTATTTTCCTTATTTTAGTATTATCTGATATTCTACTTTCTCTATTGTAGCATTATCCGATATTGTATCTTTCCATACTTCAGTATTATTCAATATTCTACTTTCACCATTTTAGTATTTTCAGATATTCTACTTTGCCTATTTCAGTATTATTCAATAGTTCGAATTCCTCGTTAGTCAATTCCTGATCTGAAATGTTTAAAATTACTAGGTCGAATATTTTGGCACCTAATTAATAAATGGTTTTAAAAATTACCTTCGGTACCAGTAATGACTCTACCACTCACTTTGTCTTTATAGAGTATAAATTAAATTCTACAGAGTATAGGTAGAATTCTACAAAGTATAAAACAAATTCTACAGAGTATAAATTAAATTCTATAGAGTATAGATACAATTCTACAAAGTATAAATTAAATTCTACAGAGTATAAATTCAATTCTACAAAGTATAAATTCAATTCTACAGAGTATAAATTAAATTCTACAGAGAACACAGGCCTGCGTTTGAAAAAATATTTTATGTTTCTCAGGATTTCTTTGTGGTTTCTTAATGAATCAAGCCTCCTGAGCTCTAAAATGGATGTAGGAGGGGCGGTCAATAAGTTTTGCGAATCGGTAGGGCAAATCAGAGGAAGGGGGATGTCTGTTTGTGAGGGTGTTAGGGCAAGTTATGACAAGTCAGGACCTGCAGCTGCACGCTCCTTCCTCGTCTATTTAAGAATCAGTAGCTGATCGCAGATGGTCAGTAACAAATTTTTCAACAATGGAGAAGGTTGAGTACCGTGTAGTGATCAAACTTTTGACCACGGAAGGCAAGAATGCACAAGAGATCCATGAACGCATGGTTGCAAGAATGCACAAGAGATCCATGAACGCATGGTGCAACCATTCCTTATTGCACCATTATCCGCTATTATACGTTCACCTATTGTAGTATTATCCGATATTCTACCTTCCCTATTTACCTATTATCTGATATTCTACTCTCCTTATTTACCCATTATTCGTTATTCTACATTCCTAATTTTAGCATTATCTGATATCAAACCTTTCCCTATCTTAGTATTATCCGATATTCTATTTTCCTTATTTTAGTATTATCTGATATTCTACTTTCTCTATTGTAGCATTATCCGATATTGTATCTTTCCATACTTCAGTATTATTCAATATTCTACTTTCACCATTTTAGTATTTTCAGATATTCTACTTTGCCTATTTCAGTATTATTCAATAGTTCGAATTCCTCGTTAGTCAATTCCTGATCTGAAATGTTTAAAATTACTAGGTCGAATATTTTGGCACCTAATTAATAAATGGTTTTAAAAATTACCTTCGGTACCAGTAATGACTCTACCACTCACTTTGTCTTTATAGAGTATAAATTAAATTCTACAGAGTATAGGTAGAATTCTACAAAGTATAAAACAAATTCTACAGAGTATAAATTAAATTCTATAGAGTATAGATACAATTCTACAAAGTATAAATTAAATTCTACAGAGTATAAATTCAATTCTACAAAGTATAAATTCAATTCTACAGAGTATAAATTAAATTCTACAGAGAACACAGGCCTGCGTTTGAAAAAATATTTTATGTTTCTCAGGATTTCTTTGTGGTTTCTTAATGAATCAAGCCTCCTGAGCTCTAAAATGAATGTAGGAGGGGCGGTCAATAAGTTTTGCGAATCGGTAGGGCAAATCAGAGGAAGGGGGATGTCTGTTTGTGAGGGTGTTAGGGCAAGTTATGACAAGTCAGGACCTGCAGCTGCACGCTCCTTCCTCGTCTATTTAAGAATCAGTAGCTGATCGCAGATGGTCAGTAACAAATTTTTCAACAATGGAGAAGGTTGAGTACCGTGTAGTGATCAAACTTTTGACCACGGAAGGCAAGAATGCACAAGAGATCCATGAACGCATGGTTGCAAGAATGCACAAGAGATCCATGAACGCATGGTGCAACCATTCCTTATTGCGCCATTATCCGCTATTATACGTTCACCTATTGTAGTATTATCCGATATTCTACCTTCCCTATTTACCTATTATCTGATATTCTACTCTCCTTATTTACCCATTATTCGTTATTCTACATTCCTAATTTTAGCATTATCTGATATCAAACCTTTCCCTATCTTAGTATTATCCGATATTCTATTTTCCTTATTTTAGTATTATCTGATATTCTACTTTCTCTATTGTAGCATTATCCGATATTGTATCTTTCCATACTTCAGTATTATTCAATATTCTACTTTCACCATTTTAGTATTTTCAGATATTCTACTTTGCCTATTTCAGTATTATTCAATAGTTCGAATTCCTCGTTAGTCAATTCCTGATCTGAAATGTTTAAAATTACTAGGTCGAATATTTTGGCACCTAATTAATAAATGGTTTTAAAAATTACCTTCGGTACCAGTAATGACTCTACCACTCACTTTGTCTTTATAGAGTATAAATTAAATTCTACAGAGTATAGGTAGAATTCTACAAAGTATAAAACAAATTCTACAGAGTATAAATTAAATTCTATAGAGTACAGATACAATTCTACAAAGTATAAATTAAATTCTACAGAGTATAAATTCAATTCTACAAAGTATAAATTCAATTCTACAGAGTATAAATTAAATTCTACAGAGAACACAGGCCTGCGTTTGAAAAAATATTTTATGTTTCTCAGGATTTCTTTGTGGTTTCTTAATGAATCAAGCCTCCTGAGCTCTAAAATGGATGTAGGAGGGGCGGTCAATAAGTTTTGCGAATCGGTAGGGCAAATCAGAGGAAGGGGGATGTCTGTTTGTGAGGGTGTTAGGGCAAGTTATGACAAGTCAGGACCTGCAGCTGCACGCTCCTTCCTCGTCTATTAAAGAATCAGTAGCTGATCGCAGATGGTCAGTAACAAATTTTTCAACAATGGAGAAGGTTGAGTACCGTGCAGTGATCAAACTTTTGACCACGGAAGGCAAGAATGCACAAGAGATCCATGAACGCATGGTTGCAGTGTACACCGACACCGACCCTTCCTATGCAACCATTGCTCGCTGGAATAAGGAGTTCCTTGAAGATGACCCCTGTCCAGGACACCCGTTAGACGTGACCAACGAGGACAATGTGGCTCGTGTGGAGAGGATGATCCTCTAAAATCGACAGGTGAAGGTCGAAGAAATCGAGCGAGAACTTGGAATATCGAATGGAAGTGTTATCAACATCATCCACGACAATTTGGCCATCACCAAGGTCTCTGCCCGTTGGGTCCCTAGAAACCTCACGCCCCATGATCGACTTCAACGTCGTCAAAGTCCACAAGGCCAGAGTTGCACAATCTGCCCTTCGCGATTGCAGATTCGACGAGCTAAACCATCCCCCCTACAGTCCAGGTCTGGCCCCTAGCGACTATTTTTTTATTCCGCCAGCTCAAGGCTGTACTGCGTGGACGCCGGCTTGTGGACGATGAAGATGTCCAGCTCGCATTCCAGGAGTGGATTAAACAGCAGTCGGGAGATTTCTGGTTGAAGTCGAGGGTAGTTATATTGAAGTCGAGAGGAGTTATATTTAAAAATAATAAAATACCTTTCCTCATATCTCGTTTCCTTATACCTGAATTGCAAAACCTATTGGCCGCCCCTCGTATTTTTGTTCAATCAGGTTATATTTTCTCAGTACAGCATACATCATTTTCATTGAGATTACCTCATTTTTCCTGAAAAAAAAATTCAAAATTTTTCTCTATCTAATAATGCATTATTATTGTTATATCATAGAAACCAGAGTACACATATGTAGACTATAATCCTTTTAATAAAACAAAAATTTAAGAATGCAACATGATAAAGAAAATTCTAATTTCTAAGAAAAGATGCCCTTGACGACTTTCGTTTGTGCCTCTCATCTGGTGCATCACGCTTCAAACACCAACAGTAGTCAGCAAGCATGTTTACGTCCCATTTACCCTGGTCCCTGGTACCTGGATTCCATTGTTTTTATGTCCTGGTGGAATCTTCCCCCCAGCTATTCACTGTAATCTCCGAAGTTGTCGGGAAAATATTTCAGATGGAACTGTAAAAAGTGTATCTTTATAGACATGCGAGCTCCCAAATGTTTGAGACATGTTAGGAGTGATTGACCAGGGTAACGTATTCTGGGCTTCTTTTATTGCCTAAAAAATTGTTAACTAGAGCTTTGAAAGCTTTCCAGGCATCTTTTTCTATGTCCTTCATTGATGACTCAAACTGCTGATCTCTCATAGAGTTCCTGATCTGAAGGCCATCAAAAATTCCCGCATGGAGCTTAGCATCACTAATTTGTAGAAATTTTTGAAGAAGAAATTTAAAAGCTTGGCATTCTTTATTAAGGGTTTTGACATAATATTTCATTATGCCAAGCTTAATATGCAGTGGAGGAAGAAGTATTTTGTGAGGAGGCACTAAAGTTTCAGCTCTCACATTGTTTTATCAAATTCTAAATGTTCATCGTGGAGGCCAAACCTTCTTCTCATATCTGCACGACTGTCCCATAAACATAGGAAACCGGAAATCTTTGTGTAGCCTGTTTGAATCCTAAGTACAAAAGACACTACCTGAAAATAAATTTAGCAGGGTATGTGAATTCCAAGTGTTATATTTCTAAAAACAAATTCAAAGTAATATTTCTTAAAAAAATATAAATATGAATATATATGTACTGAAAAATCCTGTATTAACAATTAAAAATGAAAATGTCAATATCGAAAAGCTTAGAAAAGCTAAGTGTAAAATGATCTTACCTTTAAGTCACCACATATCCTCCAATTGTGGGTAGAGTAATTCATTGCATTCAGCAATTTTTTCATATTTTTATAACTTTCAGTAACTTGCATTGAATGGCCTATAGGAACGTAAGCTATCTTGTTACCAATATTAAGTAACACAGCTTTTAAATTTCTACTGGAAAAATCTAGGAAAAGTCTTCATTCTAATGGGTTGTAGGGAATTCCTAAGGGCCTCAACAAGTCCTTTGATATTGGCGCAGTATACTAAAGAGCTGGAAAAATGCTGTAAAAAATAGCTAGGAAGCTCTTGTTCTCTATTTCTGTATTCAAAAAATGTTTCTTTAGCGAGAAGATTACTTTCACGAAGTCGAGAGACAAGAAGTTATGGATTCTCTTTTGAAAGCCCCAGATCCCTGATCAGGTCATTTAACTGAACTGGAGGGAATGGTTTTGCGACCATACCATGCGTGGAAACCTGATAAGACTCAGATGTGTCATAATCTTGATCGACCTTCATTAATCTCTTCATGGACCTCTATATGTTCAGGGGGGGAAGGTATAGGAATTTCTGGACCATGGGGCAGGGGTATGATGGCAAAAGAAACATCTGGATATGCCACACTATGTTTATTATTCTTATTTATACCTGTGGAAAATATAATTGCATATTAAATATAGGAATTGATTTGGAGTTGGAGATAGTACACAAATATTTAGTAAAAGATAAGTTCATGCTGAAGTGAACTATGTTAGTTTTTAATTTTATGCATACAATGACGTTTTCAGGAGCCAGAAAAATACAGAAAGTTTAAACACTTGATACAATGCTCACCTTTAAGAATTGTCATGCAAAAATAGCAGTCCCTAGTGTGGTCCTTGCCCTCTCTCCACACCAGGAGAACACCAACAGAGAGAGACTTCTGTCGCCCTCACTCCCGCGTCTTGAACTTATGTAGCATCCCTTGAAGCAGATATGTGGTGCAAAACTTTTATCTTGATCTCCTCCATTTACTCCAAATTATGCATGATACAAAGATTTAATTACAAAAGAGATTGTACATTGTTGCTCGAAAAAAGTCACTTTGCCGCAAACATAGCAAAATCTGTATGAGTTATTCTTACATTTTCTGTTCATTTTAATTCAACCACTATTATTATTCGTATTATTATAATACGAAGCAATTTCTAACCTGCAAAAATATAAACTTATTAACATAATTATCTAAAATGGACACAAAATTTACTGCGAATACAGTAGTGCAAAAACTATTGAAATTTTAAAGTAATATAGGACATGTATAAACTATAAAATTATTATCACCCCCTGTATCACAAAAACTGGACCTGATAAAGAAAAATGAATGCCAAATTCGGATTTAGGAGGTCAATTTTATTAAGAAACACTAAAGAAACCTAAGGTACATTTTTGACGCAGACCAGTGGTATCGATAAAATTCTACAAAGTATAAATTAAATTCTACTGAGTATGGATAAAATTCTACAGGGTATAAATTCAATTCTACAGATTATAGATAGAATTCTACAAAGTATAAATTAAATTCTACAAAGTAGATATAGAATTCTACAAAGTATAAATTAAATTCGACAGACTATAGATAAAATTCTAAAGAGTATAAATTAAATTCTACAGAGTTTAGATAGAATTCTACAGAGTATAAATTAAATTTTACAAAGTATAGATAAGATTCTACAGATTATAAATTAAATTCTACAGAGTATAGATAAAATTCTATAGAGTATAAATTAAATTCTACAAAGTCTAAATTAAATTTTACAGGGTATAAATTAAATTCTACAGAATAAAAATCAAATTCTACAGAGTATAAATTAAATTCTACAGAGTATAGATAAAATTCTACAGAGTATAAATTAAATTCTACAGAGTATAGATAGAATTCTACAGAGTATAAATTAAATTCTACAGAGTATAAATTAAATTCTACAAAGTATAGATATAATTCTACAGAGTATAAATTAAATTCTACAGAGTATCAATAGAATTTTACAAAGTATTAATTAAATTCTACAGAATAAAAATCAAATTCATTAAGGATATCTGAAACTGGGTCTCATGTCTTGAGATTTCTCTTTTCATCAAACAGAGACAGGGGAAACCCATCGTGACCCAACGTAGGGACGCCTGTTTCACGTTAGGAGTTTGTGGGTATAGAGATCTGTCTCTGTGTTTTGGGTGTGATGGTAGGAGGGAGGAAGAAACAGCGCGTTGTACTTACATATGTTTGGATGACGGGAATGGATGAAGCTGCTTGCACCCTCACGTCGAACTCTGCGCGCAGCCAATATACCCACCCAACCCTATTGCTCGCATCTTCATGTCACTTCAACATTCATTTTCGGAAGCACCTTTGATACAACCCCCTCCTTACTCTAAGGTGTTTTATTCCATCTAACAAACTATGAAACTTTTTTCGCTGCTGAACGAAAAACCTTTCATAAAACCAGTTTTTGTTATTTGCGTAATGGCGGCTGAGTTTCTGCACTACCTGACAACAAACTATCATATCTCGCAGTCCCAACATGTATTTCAGCACCTGACAAACCTCTAAATATTCCTCACCCGAGTGCGGTGTTTGGAATTGACTAAGACGTAACCCATATATGGATATTCACTAGTAGTTTGGGATAATAACAATTTATATGTCTCCTGTTTTATCTAATCAGGTTGTTTGTGCTAGGAATAAAATATAAATGGAACTATGATTAATGTAAGCACTTTGACCGTTTAATATTTTTCAATTTCATATTCCACAATTTTTCAGACATACGAGTAGCAACTAGAAAGTCCTTCTAGCCAAACCTATTTTTTTTCTTTCAGTTCTGCCCAGAGGTTCACCTAAATTGACTGGAAGCAAGGACTCTTACCATCCACACGACTATATTGTTCTGAACTGCACTCCTCCATTGTCGAAACCAGCCGCTTCTGTCGAATGGTCTATTAATGGAAAATCGGTAAAATATTTAGTTAGGGTAACTTGTTTGAAGTGACCTCGAAACTATTTGAAACGAAAGAGTCAAAAGGGTTAAAAAAAATCATAAATATTATAGCAATTTAAGTGTGATCGAGAATAACATGATTATTTCAGCAAATTTCGAGACTCACATTATTTCAAAGATCACGAAAACGCTACTTCAACAGCGTCTTTTAGGCTTAGTCAGAGCCAGCGTTTTTTAGTCCTTGACGCAAAAACCTCTTACACTGTAATGAGTCATAAATAACACTTATATATCTTTGTAAGCAGAAAAGTATTCCAGTTAAAATTAAGGACGCATGACAATTTGAAATTTAAATTCGGAACGAAAGTAGTTCTATTCAGTTGAGTAAGAACAGAGAATGGAAAACAAATAAAGAAAAATAATGGGCACATAAAAGCAGAAATAATGGGAAGGTTATGAATGACAAAGAATACACTAGATAACATCATCAACCCCTATATAACACATGTTGGTATATAGAAAAAATATAAACAGCATATTTTGAAATCAACTTACCACAACATTACCCTGTTATTGACTTTCTTTTCCTTATTTCAGGGCAAACCCTCGGCAATCAGAAATGTGACTCATATCATGAATCCCGCTGGCCTGCTGAGTACGACCTCACAACTCCAAGTAGAAGTCCGGAAGGCAAAATTTCACAAGGGAAAACTCAATATCAGATGCGAAGCCACTCTAGCTGGCTTTTATAGGGAAAGTTCCCACATTAATATCTTAGAGCCGTCGAGTAGTTGGTTCGTCTCCAGCAACCTCTATCTGACATCAGGTAAGCAGAGAGTTTACAGTATGAGAGATTTCCGAGATGAAGAAAAGGAAAATCATTTGACTTTCTAAATAGGAATTAACTACATATAAAATAGATTTATTTACTTATTTAAAATACGAGTAAATATCCTCAATAAATACATACCCAATTACCTGTGGTAACTTCTCCACTTTGCATCAAACTTTTCTCCGCAAAATAGTATGGTGTCATTAACAAAGAGGTCATCAATGTAATAATTCAAGCTATTAACTTGGCATTATGGGTAATCCTGCGGTAAAATATGTTAATAGCTCTTTAAACTTTGTATAAACATGTGTTCTGAGAAGCCTAAATATATAAAACGATTTTTTTACTCTGATGCTGAAATGTGTTAAAATTTCCTGCTGGAGAAAGAATTATCGTTTCCTTCAGTTTATATCTGAATTATATTAGTTTCAGCATTATAATAATGTGTGCATAGCCCGAAAGTTAATGGTATACTTGTTAACGCTAATTCCTAGGCAGGATTCATGAGATGAGAGACATTAATTTGGATGAGGAAAATTCAACCTTGTTTCCTAACTTTCCGTAAATAACTGAACTTTGCATCAAAATTTAATCGAGATAAAAAATAATATTATTTATAATATCCTGCTCTTGACATGAGTAATAATTAGAAAATAATCCTTACCTATAACACATTATATATGTCGTAGAGTCGAACGTCGATGGGAAATCGGGGGTATCTGGCAAGACGTGAAGAGGATATTCCACGTCTTGTTCCACGCAGGCGGCTTGCACCACGACCAAGGGGTCTATAAGGCAGTTGGACTACAAGGCGTATTATTCGTCCATGGCCACAAGTTGGATGCACAAGCGCGTCGATGGTAGTTTTTAAGCATGTTCACGTGGAATAGCTTAGTGCCAGACGGGGTTAGGATCAGGTAGTCGACGGAACCACGTCTCTCTATCACTGGGAAGGGGCCCTTCCATTGTCTCAAAAGTTTGTTTTTCTCCATGGGGAGTAGTAAAAGGACTTCATCACCGGGTTTAAATTTTCGTTTTGGGGACTTACAGTCGAAGTAGGTTTTATATCTGCCTAAGTTTGTCTCGACGTTCTGATGCGCGATCTCTGAGCACTTTTCTAACCTCTGCCTCAGGTCTAGGAGTTAATCGCAGGAGGATTGAATCTCCTGGTCTAATTTTATATTGGATAAGAGCTCCTTTAGAATGTTGAGGGTCCCTTTATATTACGTTCATACAGAAGCTCAAACTGGGCAAAACCTAAGGTGGGATGGGGAATTTTCCAGTATGCGAAATGGGCACACAGCGTGAAACGGTGCCATTCTCGGGGTTGTTTGGCGCACAGTTTCTTGAGGATGGATTTGATGGAACCGCTGATCCTCTCACACATTCCGTTACCAGTTTGGTGAAAAGGGGTGTTAAAAAGAAGTTTATCATCAGGACCTTGCCGAGGTACTCCATGAGTTGCGACGTAAATTGGTGGCCATGATCAGTTATTGCTTTCGCTTAGGCGGGGCTGTCTATATTGTTCAACGGGAAAGCCTTGAAGAACCGGGTGGCAAAATCAACTAAAGTTAGCATGTGAGTGTGACCTTCACACGACGGGTATATCGGACCGATGAGATCAATTGCGACTGGGAAAAACGGCTCTGAGATTAGAGGTCCTCTCTGCAACAGTTAGGGCTTAACTCGCCCTTTGACAGCTGTGTTTTGGCAGATTTCGCAAGACCTGCAGTAGCGAAGGATTTCTTCTTGGGTGCCTGGCCAATACAAATATTTGAAGATCTTCTGGCTGGTCTTCGTGTGATTAAAATGTCCTGGAAATAAGCTGTCATGGGTAGTGGTTAAAATGTGGCGACGTGAGAACGCGGAAAACACAATACTTGCGTCTAAAGTTTACGTTTTCTCAGCACTCACGGTAAAGTAAGCCATCCGTTACTTGGTAGGTGATCACCTTATTATTCTTTTGACTAGGCCTTATCCAACAGAGGTCGGAGGGAATTGCAGTTCTTCTGGTTCCTTGCGAAGTCTTTAGTCATGACCTCCTTGAATACTAAAGAACGTGAGGTTTCTAGGGGCGAGGGCATCTTCCAATATTTTACCACTTGCGAACGGGTAACCACGGGTTGAGCCACGGAGTTTGGGGACACCCGTGGGTACAGGCCATTGAGGACGGAGCAGAATTTAATAGGAGCTGCTACTACTTCTTTCTAGCCAGTAAAGTACGTAAAATCGATGTAGCACTTAACGATGAAGAACCAATTGACACGCCCCAAGTAGTCGTGCACGACGGTGAATTTGTTATGGTCCGTGGCTCCTGGGGAAAGCAACTTGTCCGACACCACTACGTAGGTGCACCCACTATTTCTCACAAACGTGGAGACACGGCAGCCATCAATCCTTCCGGATTCGGACTTAAAGCCTCCAGTAATATTCTTATCAAACAAGAAGTTCACCTGGTGGCCGCCGGGACTTGAGGTGCTCGGGGGAGGTAAGATTCCGATGGTGTCGACGGAGGCGAGGACTCGGCACAGATCTGGTGTACCTGGTGAGAAGAGAAATTCCTGAACTGAGAGTTCTAAGGGTAGTTTGTTTTTACGTGGTCTTCCAAACCACAGGAAAAACAAATGATGGGCCTCTTGGGGAAATATGATGTAGGGTGGGCTTAAAGAGAACGGTTTGACATCCTCGGGTTTGTGGACCAAAAGAATGGTTTCGGCTTCGACGTCCCAGTTGCCTTGGCAAACCTGCTTTCCTTTTGCAGGGTAAATTTACATTTGTTTAGTTTAGGTTTAGGGGAAAGGGGTGCCGGCCGTTATCTTTCTTCCTTTCGGATAAAGGTTCTGGCTTGCTGAAAAAAAGGCCTCTTCTATGCAGGCACCGCCGGTCTTTTACGAAACATCTGATTTCAGCCGGAAGTGCAGCCAACTGGTCTTTCAGGAATAAGTCAACGAGGGCATCCTAGTCATGCAGGATTTTTGAAGCATCGAGAAAAATGCTGAGGTGACTGGACAGTGTACCCAAACTGACGGTATTTTTAGACTGGCTGAAGGCGGGCATGTCTGAATTTGGATTGGTAAAAGTCTGGAGTCATGAAGGTAGAAGTTTAATGAGGCGTAAAAAGGGTTAAAGTTACACACGGTCACAAAATTCAATACAAAGAACGCACACATAATGGAAAATGGCAAATGAGTAAGGTCTTTTCTACAGTTTCTGAGACCAGAACCTTTAATATTCCTTTAGAATCTGTGACAGGTCTAAAAGAAATGAGATCAGATACTGTGGGTGCCATCATACCTGACATCATAATATAATATCGTAAAGGCGACTGTCAATGCTAGCTGAGGATTGACTCTGCGGTGACGCGGGGAGGGAGCACGCCAGAAATTGGAATATAAATCCCAAAGCGAGGGTTAAATAATCAAAATCGAGTGAGAAGCAGGCCGTACGAGACTGTATGTGGCTGGTAACCAAGACGGGGCTGTATGGTACTAATTTATCAAAGCTTTTCCCGAAGTATTTATATTGCTTCGGCGGAAGCGAGGCGCCAGATGCCCAAAAAAGGGGGCGGAGATCTCATTAGACTTTGCGCGACAGGGGGGGAGGGGATATTCTCGGCAAGCATCATAGGCTCGCGCAAAAGACCTTGAGGCCGTAGGTCTGGCACCGATCAGGCGATGTGACAGGGGCAAAAGGGGACCCAAACGGATCACGCGCCGCGCGAAATTCTTTAGGCGGCTCTTTGGGTTCGACTGACCCGACCATTCTTGATATGAGCACCGGGATCATCCGACCGCGAGAAATTCTTGCTGCTCATTTGGGGCCGTCTGGTCGTGCAGGCGCATCTTTGTCATGCACCACGGGTAGACGTTGGGTTATAGGGGGGGAGGGTAACATTCTCTCTCTGACAATATAGAAGCATAAATTTATATGTTATTTAAAAATCGCATTATCTCATCAAATCTGAAACGATTTTAGAAGGAAATGCTAGTGGAACAATATTTAACATTAAGACCATGACAGAAATCGACAAAATCTTAGTGACTATGTTTATCGATCTTTGAGAAGTAATGTATCGTCTGCGTAAACAAAAAGCATTAGACTGAATAATATCTTAACAAAGGTATAAGCACCAGGAAATGACTAATTCTACAACTTCGATGGTATATAAGATGGAGAGAAGGATAAAGAATAAACTAATAACCTGCTTCCTCACATGTTTCACAACAAAGATTTACAATCCACAAATGTTTCGCTGAAAAATGGATCAAATTATGGGTCAAGTAATGATAACACTCTCCAGGAATGATTTTGCTACAGAAATGAGAAAATAGTTTTCTATTGTAGTTTTTTGCGTAGATTACGGATATTACCTTTATTTTTTATGAAATGACCAGTTTTTTGTAATTTGCACATTTATTTTTTTTATTAATATTAGATTACTCAGTATATAGAGGTATGAAATATTTGTTATTATTTTTATTTTATTTGACAAAAAGTACAAAGATAAGTGGAAACAAAAAGCTTAATCATCATAAGAAATTAATTAGTCCATTTAATACATTTCAGAGTCTGATATTAAAAAATATATTTAAAACAAATAATGAAGATTTAAGATTTTTCAAAATAGCTGAAATCTATACAATAGTCATATATTTTTAGAATATTTAGGCTTCCTTTTATGTACAACATCTTGTCTGTCTATGTGAAGGGTCCAGCAGAACTCGGCAAGCATTGCAGACTCCATTTTTCGTTATAACAATTTTCTATAGTATCAATATCCTGGTGGAATCTTTTACCATGCTCATCGCTGACGTCTGCTGGATTCTGTGGAAAGAAAGACAGGAATGCATAAAATGCACCTTTAGTGACATACTACATCCTAACTTATTATAAGACCTAATCAAATTCTGAACAAGAATGTGGTAATTTTCTGATTTGTGCCTTCCAAGGAGACAATTACATACATATTTGAAACTATGCCAAGCCTCAAATTCTGGCTTGCTCAATTTTGCCTCTAACTCACTACCTACCATAAGTTGTGGAATCTGAGGCCCAACAGAGATTCGTTCTTTAATTTAGCATCACTAATCTTAGAAAATTCTGTTTTAAATATAAGAAGGATGGCTGGTCATGCTTTAAGGCTTTTACAAATTGTTTCATTAAACCTAATTTTATGTGAAGTGGTTGCAAAGTTATGTTTTCCTTAGGAACCAATGGTTCACGTATGACATTATAACAACCTACTTTTGTCATTTCTCTTCAAGGCCATTCTAAGCGTATGTAATGTTCTCTCCCAGCTCTACTGACCCACTGATACAAAAAACAAATGAATTTTGTGTAGCCTGACTGCAAACAATTTAAAATGGCTACTACCTTAAGGTCAGCACAAATCAACCATTTATGTTTACTGTATTTAATGCTTTTAAAATGAAATCTAAATTCTCGTAAGTTCCTTTCAAAATAACAGAAGGAGATACTGGTATCGATGGTAATTAATTTTCATTATGCAGAAGCACGGCTTTACTACTATATAAAGAAACGCCAATGAAAAGTCTCTATTAACTGGGTTCATAATGTATATCTAATTCTTCAAAGAGACGTGGAATATTATTACAGTAGCATAAATTGTTGTCAAATGAAAATTTGTCTTGTAAATTGTTTGATCGAATGCGAAACTTTATAATTCGAACATATTCTGCTACTAAATTTTTTCTTTCGGTCTTAAGGACACTATGTTGCTTTGTTAAGTTTAGATCTCTTACAAGATCATCTAGATCAAGTTGTGAGAAAGCTTTTGGAGTAGTATCAATAGTTTCAGGAACATAAATTTAAGTTTCTGGTTCACATGATTCCATATCTAATTTATTAGAGTTAGACAAAACAATTTCTGCAGGTGGTTTAGGTACTGGAATATCCTTTGAGTGAAGTATAAGCCGAATAGCAGATCTAAGGTTGGGATATACCACAGCTAAAGCGCAATTCGTTGTTTTACCTAAAAGTATGGAAACTATATGTATAAAATTTAAAGTTATGGACATATGTGTGATTACAATAAAGTGGTTCTAAACTTAATAATTTTATATTTTCAAAAAATAATATTCCATTATACTACTTAAAAATATAGGTACAGTGGACATTAAACCTTTACTTATGTGTATATCTACCAAACAGAAATAGCAGTCAGTCGCATGATCTTGGGGCTCTCACCATACCATTGGAACACCAAATTAAAGGCTTTTTATTTTCCCTTTATACAATTTTTATAAAGAATTAAAGCATGTCGTGCAACAGATATGTAGTGCCATGGTTTATCTTGGTGGCCAACTTTACATCCAAAATACAAATTAAATATTTTTTTCACCCGAGAAGAAATTTTTCTGTGATTTTCTTTAGATGTTACTGAACCACATATGTAGGAGGATTTACCTGGGCTATTTTTACACTGTCCTCTTGGAATTATAATTAAAATTGTTGCTTTTATTTAAAATTTTATTTAGTTAAATAACCTGAAAATAAGAAATAAAAGAATCAAATTCGTTAAAATCTTCAAAATTTGACAAAAATAGTAATTGGCAACTTGCAAAAAACTAGTCATTTCGATAAAAATTATTTCCCTTTTTTAAATCTATACATAAATCTACATTAGAAAATGTTTTTCTAATCTTTGTAGTCGACAAAAAGTTAAATTTTGTTAGATAGTGTAATTGGCCTTATCAAAGGCTTTGCGGAGAAGCAGCTAGGTAACATCTAACTTTAACGGATACGAGCTCATTTAATGGGAATTTTTTCCGTGATTATCAGAGTAGTTGGGATTGAGCTATCCTTTTAAAACCAATTTATTAATTATCATTTAAGTAAATATTATAAATTCATTTCGATATATGGTGTAAGTTACCCGCAAGAAAAATAAAATGATATTCCAAGGGCCTTCGTCTTTATTAACAACGGTTTCATTAAAACCTAATGTCCTGAGTGATGCCTTTGTAAGTAAAAGCGAAAACTCGTGTTTTTCTTCCTCCCCATATTTTGAGCACTAAATCAAATTAAACGTACTATTCAACCCGTATATTCATAGCACGGTGAAGAAGTTGACTGATTGCATTGAACGTTACCATTCAGATGAAAGTTACGACAATAATGCAATAGAAGTGAAGTAGAAACTTCACCGACATCAGCAAGCGCGTTGAGATGTGTAACAATTTGCGCAATGGGGAAGAAGAATTAAAACACACTCATAATCACTTCTCTATTTAATACAATATAAAAAATCTATGTTAGATGGACATTTGGTGATCGGTAAGAGACAGGGAGGGAAGGACGTTAACAACCTTGGCTTCAGAATAAGAGTCCGCTGCTTCCTGTGGTGAAGAGTTATCGTTATGGGCGTAGATTTTGTTTCGAGTCGGTCTTACTGCAGAAATCAACGGCCAGTTTGATATTTTTTTTAGAAACCGCCCTTGTGACATGAAGATTAAGGATACTGCCCTTGTGACATAAAAATCAAGGATACTCCCCTAGTAACATGAATATAAAAGATACCGCCCACGTGACATGAAGATAAAGGCTACAGACCTCTTGACATGAAGATAAAAGATAGCGCCCTCGTGACATGAAGATAAAGGATACCACCCTCGTGACATGAAGATTAAGGATACCGCCTTCGTGACATGAATATCAAATACACCGCCTTCGTGACATGAAGATAAAGGATACCGCCCTTGTGACATGAAGATCAAGGATACCACCCTCGTGACATGAAGATCAAGGATACCTTCCTAGTAACATGAAGACAAAGGATACCCCGGCCACAGGACATGAAGATCAAGGATACCGCCATCGTGACATGAAGATAAATAATACTGCCTTCGTTACATGAAGATAAATAATACTGCCTTCGTGACATGAAGATCAAGGATACCGCCCTCGTGACATGAAGATAAATAATACTGCCTTCGTGACATGAAGATCAGGGATACTACCTTCGTGACATGAAAATCAAGGATACCTCATTCGTGACATGAAGATCAAGGCTATCGCCCTCGTGACATGAAGATAAAGGATAGCGCCTTCGTGACATGAATATCAAGGATACCGCCCTGGTGACTTGAAGATCAAGGATACTGCCTTCGTGACATGAAGATCAAGGATACCACCTTCGTGACATGAAAATCAAGAATACTGCCTTCGTGACATGAAGATCAAGGATACCGCTCTAGTGACATGGAGATAAAGGATAGCGCCTTCGTGACATGAAGATCAAGGATACCACCTTCGTCACATGAAGATCAAGGATAGACTACAATTCAGCAGCAAGTACAAAAATGGTAAAATCGAAGGATCGTATAAAAGGATTTTGTAATTGAAAAGAATGCGTCGCACTGTCTGAAAATTGGATGATGTTGATAGTCAAAAGAAGATCTAATGGAAACGATAGAAATGTTAAGAATTAAACAAAATAGGAGATGAATCAATAAACAAAAGAGTTGATTGATATTTGCAGCCAATAAACCTGAGTTCGTTGGAAAATAATAAATGAATGTGATAAAATTGCACTGGCGCTTTAAAATTAAAAAAAAAAAAGAAATATGAATTGAAATGAATGTAAAAAGGATAGCATGGAGATAAATGAATGCGGAATCAAAATGGCGAGTGGTCGCATCCACTTAAGATGAAGAAGTCAAGATACTTTTTGGTTGCATTATGAAGGAGACCGAAAATTGAGAAGAAAAATCTCGAGGATTGATCACAGCAGAGGAGGAATTGCGATTGATTAAAGAGTTGAGGTTATGCTAGGGAGAAGTCGTCCTAACGTCAGATAAATACGGTTGGAGCGAGGGTTTAAATACACGTCACTTGTGTGTGTTTGTGAATTATTTTCGCTTCATTTTTTTAAAAGGTGAGTGATATTATTTTACTTACATAATCTTTCTTACAAGCTACAGCTATCAAATGTTTGGGATAGTTTTCTAATAAACTTGCAACAGACTTCAACCACAAAGGTCCAGTTGACAGTAAAAATTGTCCACCCTGATTATTGAAGGCTTTCTGTAAAAATAAACAAATAAAATTCGTTCTCCATTATGCCACCGATTTTAACTGTTCGTGTACTATTAAGGACAAAACCATCATCTCATTGTTTTCTCCGTGTTTTACACTTGTTAAAGGCTTCTCGGAAGAAGTGCTACATTATCTTTCTACCAAACATCTCTATCTCAATCATAACCAAAAAAGTCTCTTCTCGTTTTTTCATTTCATAATACTTACTTTCAAAATATTTTATCACTGCAATTTTGCTATTTTACAAACGTGACCATTGCAACTAGCCACATGAGTATTACAAAGTTATGGCATCTTTCTAGCCTAATAGCTGTAGATATCGTTTTCGTGCAGATATTTCTGCATTTCTCTTTTTGGAACATTAACTTCAGCTGCAGAAATACCTTTACATATTTTCTTCTTAATGGTATGAAGGGCAACTTTCTACTTAGTTACAATGATAGAAGTCATTCAGATAAATTGTGCATCTTTCACTTCTAGCACAGTTTTCACTGATGACCTAAACTGATGCCCTTGTGACATCTTCTTATGTCTTCACTACGTTCTTTTCTTTTGCCCATTTTGAGATGTGGCACTACTGTGGACTCAAAGTCGCTCCATGAAAGTCGCCTCTTGTACAATGAAATCGATTTCTTAACTTATTATGGAAATTTGGATAAGTAAAAAAGTCTGCTAAAATTCCGAATCTATTTATTTGACATACATTTTAATTTTAAGTATTCCTTTTCATAAATTTAAAAGGTAGATTTATAATTCAAATTTATGTCCAATAAAAAGTTTTTTTTTAGCAGACTTTCTTTTTAGTTGATCAAATGTATTAGTCCATCTTAATATACTGTGTAACGTAACGGTTGGTTTACAAATCACAACAAAGGCCTGTCAGAGTTCCTCCAACAAACACATCACCTGTAGTCTCAGCCAACACCTAGCGACAAATCCAATGCACTTAGCCTCTTACACTTGGTTGCGATTCAAATAAGAACACCTTACAAGTACGACAAAGCCACTTAAGTCATTAAAGCCATTCAAATACTAATTCTAAGATATAGCATTTTATAATATTCAATTAATGGAATACCAAAAACTATAAACAGATTCCTCACTCTCCAAAACTTCATAAAACTTCCCCATTTCTGTATTTTTCAGTAGGTTTTTTCTTCATTGTATTGAATCTTTTTAGTGGTCTCATATGTGTAAACTTTCATTCCTCTTTGTTTATTTTTCTTGGTCGGTACTTTTCATTCTTTGAGGTAGGTTCTAAATACATACATTTCTTTTGATATTTTGCTTCGATTCAATAATCTTCCTTTTTTACTTGTTCCTCGATCTGATTTTTTGGTTCTTGGGGCTGTTTCGTTTTTAATAGCTTCCTCCCTTCCGTAATAAGACAAAACTTTCCTTTCTTACCGTGATGTTGGGCCATCAGGGTATACAAATAGTTCTATATTAAAGAGCAGCTATTTAATGTCATCTTCAGTCTTTCTCAACTGGTATTTCACTGTATATTTTCCCTCTATCATTTATCTCGCTCAGGTATATATTATAGTTGAATTTGCTCGCTTCACCTTTCTCTTTTCCATTGGGCCGCTGTTGTTCAGTGTATCTTCGTCCGAGACAGGGTGCTCCAATTTTTTGTCCTACTTCTTCTTTTCTGTTTCTGTCTGCTGTTCTTTGTCTTCTTTTTCCCTTCTACTCAATATATTGTCGTTGTAATTCTCTGCCTTTACACTTCTTCTTCGGTTAATCACCTGTTAATCTCCGTCTGCTCCCAATTTTCATTATTTTCAGGTATGACATCGCCCTTGTGCACTGAGACATACCACAGTTCGTCTTCTGTACATTCTTTTACCCATAGATCCATCTTCCTGCAGATGACGGAAAGATTCCCTCTGATCGGCCGGACTATCCTGAAGGCCAGTCGGATTTTTCTCAGTATATTGAATCCTTCTGTAGAGACGAAATTTTCCACACTTTTTTGCGTGTTGCAGAGGGAGGGCTATGTAGCCATTAGGGGGATATATAAGTTTGACTACTACTATTTTTATCTTGCCATAGAGTATGTGAATTATGGTCTTCCTTTCAGGCTTAGTTGTTTACGGCAACATCCAGAATAGGTCCCTACTGCACATTTTCATATTCCATGCCAGCATGGAGGGCTATATCTTGCTTATTTAGAGGGTTTTAATAGTATAATATGGTGTGGTACTCACTCCTTACTAGCTCCTATTCCTTTATGACAGAATGCATAGGTATTTCCAATCAATTTAAGGCCAAGAGAAGATATATTTACTAGAATGTCACACGAATACCTACCAGCAGGTGTGCACCCTTTCAAATCGTAAAACTGGAGGTTTTCCAATCAGTCCACGGTTTGATTGAAGAATCCGACATAGATTCTATTCAATATATAATATTATCCCTTTCAAAAATTCGTCAAGTTGAATAAACAAAAGATAATTTAGAATCAGTCAGCAACCCTCAGGAGGGAATTCGTTGATAGAAAATGGAACAAGTAGAGTTTAAAAATTCCTGTCGTGTGCATATATATATATATATATATAGATATCTCAGGAATTATAGAAATGGGAGAAATCCCCAATCAGTCCACAATTTTAAACAGCGCGAGTTCTTGTCAAGAGGTTCTGAGAGTTTGAGCAAATGCGTGTACTCAGTCAGGCTGTCATGAAGCTTGGTTTTGTTTTTAGTTACTTTACACGTCAAATTCAGAAGCAGTGTAAAGTTTAAGTTAAAAAGCTGGAGAAATGGCTCAGAGTTGGTGCGTTAGTTGTTTAGATTGGACGCCATCTCTTTGAGTGACAGAGCCTCAAGGATCTTCAGACAGCAAAGAGCAGTGTTGCTTTTAAAGATGGTGGAGCTTTAGACCAGTATTTTGGTTTGGAGTTGTGGTTTGGGTTGTTTATTATTAAGTAATTTAATTCTACGTTCTATCAAGAGCATTTTTATCTGTTGCCCTAAAGAGGTAGGGGTTCTACCAAAGGCGTGGCTGGTGGGATGACTCTTTTAATAATAACCTATTATGTGTTCTATTAAATTTAGTCTCGCATTCATTAACTAGTTTGTTATTATGTTAGTTATTTACAAGTTCTTTTGCAAACATTTCACTGATAAAAAAATCGATTTCATATTCCTTCTCTCTCTTTGCACTTCAATACCGTAGCTATAATCCCTTTCAAGTTTAATTTCATGTTTCTCGATTTTTCGGATTGATTAGAAAACATTTTACGTATACAAATATTTTGATGTTTTTTTATCTAATTTTAGTCGCGGGTGACTCTACATCTTATTATGTCGGTCGATCCCCGTTTTGTTTTGGTAATAATATTGTAACTATTCTGCCGATTCTAAAGAAATTTGAAATTTGATTTACACTTTCTTTCAAATTATATAATTGCCAAGGTCCTCTTAAGGTTAACCCAGGAATTATTTTGTTTTAGCAATACCATCATAACTATTCGGCCAATTGCAACGAAATTTGAAACTCTTGTGTTAGTTTTACATTCTTTTTTGAATGATATAATTGCTAAAGTCCTCCTAAGGTTAGTTAGGGAATTATTAAAAGTTCAGAATAAGTGAGAGCACGTGACTTTTGGATGAAAGCAGGATGGGTGGTAGTGTGACTGAGAGCAGGAGGGAGGGTAATGTTAGGCCAAGACAGAATAGGAGAATGACTGAGGTGCTAGTGATGGGTGACTCTCAGATTAGGTATTTAGATAGGAAGTTGAGTGATAGCAAGTGTAAGGGAATGAGAGTTTGTCTGCCGGGTGCTGGTGTAAGTGATGTTTGTGAGAGGTATGATAGGCTGGTTTCTGGGTGTAAGAGGGATGCAGTTGTGATTACGCATGTGGGATTGAATGATGTAAAGAAAGTGGGTACATGTAAGTTACGTGAGCAGTATAAAAGGTTGGTGGATAGGATGAGTAAAAGCAGGGTAAAAGGTGTTGTTTCTGGTGTGCTTCTCAGATTGGATGTGGGGGTAGAATGGTTGTCGCGTGCAATTGGTTTGAATGAATTTGTTAAAGGACTGTGTGAGGAGTTAGGATTGGTGTTTGTAGATGTCTAGGGTGGGTTTACCGGGAATAGGAGGTTGTATGCGATGGATGGGCTCCATCTTAGTCAGGCAGGTGTTGAGGTTCTATGGGGGGAGCTAAATAGTGTGATAAGATCCTTACGGGTAGAAAACTAGAAGCTGTTAGAGGTAAGGGAATAACAGGAATAGAGGGCAGGTGTAGGAAATGGAAGGGATGCAGAGATAGAGGAATAGCTAGGGGGGAGGGAACACTGATGCGTTATAGGGGTACTAATGCACAAGTGAATGAGCAGATAACTAGGAATAAAAAAGCACGATGCAATGAAGAGGAGAATAATAATAAAAAACCTTAAAAATATATTACACAAATGGTCGAAGTATGTCGTAGAATGGACTCTCAACGATATACCATATATAACTATTCGTTGAGGGAACTTGTTTAATTATCTTTAGAGTGCATGATGTCTGGCGGGCCGATATTATGTATCTTCGATATGCTTAAGAAGTGGAACTGAGCTCAAGGATAATAATATTGCTATCATTAATAAAATAGAGTTTTATTAATAATAACTATCAACAAACACAAAACGGAAAATATTGACATAAACAGAGAATGGAAAGGGTCGTGGGAGCTCGGGCTAATCCGAGGATTAAAGGATTTAAAAAGGAAGAACAAATATACAGTTAAAGAGATGGGATGATTCGCTAAACCATTTAAAGCACAGGATAGAATTGACAAAAGGGTTAAGTACTCAAAGGTGACGTTTGGCTTACGTAACTTAATACTAGTGGTGCAGTGGAAGGCGACGTGAAGGAATTTTCGGTCCGCTGGCGAGTTCCAGCCGAAGGGGGGGGATAAGATGATCCTGGCGTGGCGTCTTGGGAATGAGAACCGTTTCTTGACGAACGGCTTGAAGAACAATAGCTGTTCTACGTTTTACTCTTCCGAACAACAGGGGAGGGTGAGAACCGTGTCTTGTCTACGGGCTCAAGAACAATGGCTGTTCTAATGTTGTTCTCTTCTTGAACCACAAGGGGGAAGGGTGAGAACCGTTTCTTGGCGAACGGATTCAAAAGAACAATGGCTGTTCTACGTTGTTCTCCTCTGAACAACAAGGGGGGGGTGAGAACCGTCTCTTGTCTACGGGCTCAAGAACAATGGCTGTTCTAATGTTGTTCTCCTCTGAACAACAAGAGGAAGGGTAAGAACCGTTTCTTGGCGAAGGACTAAAAAGAACAATCGCTGTTCTAACGTTGTTCTCTATCTGAACAACGAGGGGGAAGCCTTGAGGACTTGGCGTCACGAAAGGCTCGAACCTTTGGCACTCAAGGGATATTGTCCTCCTTCTGGACAAGTGATGGTGAATCTCGAGGTCGAGGTTCCTTGGCGCACAAAGTGAGAGAGGGTCGTGGTGATGTTTCGCGACGAAAATCTGGATCTCCAATCTGATCTTAGTGGTAAAGTTTCCATCTAAATATGTAGTCGAGAGACTCCCTTGGCGTGGGGGGACAATGGAGTGGGAACTTCGAGGGAATGCACAGCCGAGGCTGGGAACAATGCCTTATCTGCCCATAAGCCTAACTCAATCTGGCCAGGTCGGCGTATGGGGGCGAACGGGGGGACGATAACCTCCCTGTTTAAACATTGACATCCGGTGGCTGTGATAAGGTGCCAAGCTTCGAAGCGAAGATGCACGTGGGAGCATCGTGGTTTTGAATAATATGTGATAGGAGTTGAAACTAACGCTGCCTCAACCCGTTCTATCACACCCCTCCATTCCGGGGGAAGTTGTCACTTCGAAAAAAAGAGAGAAGGGACAACGATAGAGCTCCGTTGTGGGGAACTCGTTTCCTTGTACCAACCGTACCTTCCTGCACCTAACTAGTATCACCTCAATACATATGATTATTTTGATCTTTAGATTACAGGGGAAAATAACCTTTAATACAACTTAATCAAAAAAAAAAGGCATGGAACAATGAAATGATATAAAATTAGTACATACGGGACAAAATAATTTATACTTAATTTAATGGGTACAAATATATATACATACAAAAAAAAATAGACATTGAGCGTTACAAAAATTCAGACATATACATTAACTAATTATATTACAAGAGAATCTTAATTTAAGTCGTACAAGACGGTATATACCTACATGGAGATACTAATTCTATGAATACAATTACTCTACGCGATTTGGTAACGCATTCCTACTGAGTGCGTCAGTGACATGGTTATCGGAACCTTTTATATAATTTATTTTAAATTGATACTCTTGCAAGAGTAAACTCCAGCGTATGATGCGGCCGTTGGAGTGTCGTACAATCCTAATATAGGCTAACGGACGGTGGTCGGTTCCTATCTGAAATTCTTTACCTATCAAGTACATCTTGAATTTGTCTATGACCCAGATAATTGATAGAGCTTCCTTTTCTATAGTGGCATATCTCTTTTCGCGTGGTAATAATTGACGACTAGCATATGCAACTGGATGACTCGTTCCGTCATCCACGTATTGAAGGAGTACACCTCCAATGCCCTCGAAGCTCACGTCGGTCTTAATCCTAAAGGATTTTTCCGGGTTGGGCAACTTTAAATTGGGGGCAGGAATGAACTTACTCTTGAGCTGATTAAAATGGGAAACAGCGACATCATTCGAACGTAAACGATCGGGGAAATTCTTTTTTTGAAGGGGGCTGAGGGGGGCCGAAATTGCAGCGAAATTCGGAACAAATCGCTGATAGTGAGAAGCTGATCCTAGGAACGATCTTAATTGATCTTTGTAATCGGGAGGGACATGTCGGCGATTGCCTTAATCTTGTTCTCTTGGGGACCCAACTAGCTTTGTCGTATTTTAAAACCCAAATATTTGATGGTTTCGTGGGCAAAATGGCCTTTGCTGGGGCCAATGGTGAGTCCATTTTCGCGCAGTCGATCGAAAAGAGCTAATAGGGTGGTTAAATGGTGACTCCATTTAAATAGTTCTTGTAGCTGACTCTTTTGATGTGGTGTCATCTGCGCGTCAATATCCAGGTCAGAGGGTTCCAAAGACTCGCCTGGTAGGAAAGGAGGAGGGTAATCGGCATCAGGTTGGGTGCACACTATCTGCATTACATTAAGGGACTCCGCGGGGTAATCTTCTTCAAGCGCCGATGTTTCGTCCAGTTCTACCAAGGTATCTCCATGGGCGCGTTGGGGGTTCTTTTTTTCTTGGAGTCCACGGACAGTCTCCGTGTCCTTGTCTTGGGCCTTATCACCTAAGGCTGTTAGTGATTCACACTCCTTTTGTGCCGTCCTAAAGTCCTGGTTAAGGGTTTCCGAGAAATCGGACTGTATCGGGGTTCTGATGGGGACGGGCTCCTGGGCTTCTTTCTTATCTCGGCCTCGATGAAGGGCGGCCTGAGACACAGGGTCGAAACTTACTTAGGGTCTCTGTCCTATAAGCACGGAACAAAATTGTATGGGTGCTGAAATGACTTCAGCCTAGCCATCATAATATTGACACTGCAGGTAACATCTAACGACGGGGAATCGGTTCGCCCGCCCAAGGTAGTCATGTACCACCGCAAATTTTTCGTGGTTAGGGTACATTGGGGGGAGGAGTTCGTCGGACACGATGAAACACGTACATCCTGTGTCCCTGACGAGAGTTGATACTCGACAGCCGTTCACGCTGCCCTCCTCAAATTTCAAAGTTCCCGATGAACTTTAATCAAAAATAAAATTTACCTGGTGGCCTGACGGGGAGGGGAGAAGTTTCTGCTTGGGTCTGCACCACCGGGGGAGCCGGGGTTGCATTAATCTGGTGAACTTGGTGGGCTGGTCCGCTTTTAAGCCTAGAATTTTGGGGGAAATTCCAGCTCATGTGGTTTTCTACACCACAGGTGAAGCATATGATTGGTCGCTTCGGGAAGAGAGATGGAGGAGAACTCTTAACGGGAGGTTTGGAGTCCCGTTGTTGGTTTTGGGGAAAGAAGTTTTGGGGTTTTACGGGGCTCGGAAACTTCGTTGGCTTTCCTGTAAAGGGGCGCGAATCCTTCCTTCTTTCCTTGTAGGGCGATTGGTGAGAAGTTCGATTCTCCTTTGGGTATAAATTATGGCTTGCGGCATAGACATCCGCTTTTTCGGTACATTCTTTAAAGGTCTGGCACCGACGATCCTTGACGAACGCGCGGATCTCCGTCGGGAGAGACGCAAAAAATTGATCTCGCAACACGAAGTCTGTTAAGGACTCGTAGTTCAGATCAACCTTTGAGGATTCTAACCAAAATTTAAAATTCCTCTGAAGAATGTATCCGAATTGACGGAACGTCTGTCCGGGTTTAATACGACCTCCTCTAAATTCTTGGCGGTAGAAATCGGGAGTCATATTATGAGCGGCCAATAACTCAGCTTTTAAGGTGCTGTAGTTAATTGTACACTCAGATAGTAAAGATATAAAAATTTCGTGCAATTTACAATTTAACAGGGGAAGTAATCTGGCTACACCTTCAGCCTCCAGATCCATGTTATTAATTTCAAGGATCTTTTCGAAGTGGGCTAAAAATGCTCCGAAATCCTCTCCATCCTTGAAATTGGGGAGCTTTAGTGAGAGATTGGGGTGGGCTTCGAAACGGGAACTGGCGGACTGTATCTCTGCTTCAACACGAGCTAATTCAATCTGATGGTGAAGCTCAGCTTGTCTTATCCGTTCCTCTCTTTCTCTTTCTTCTCGTTGGATTTCTCTTTCTTCTCGTTGGATTTCTTTTTCTATTTCTCTTTCTTCTCTTTGGATTTCTCTTTCTTCTCTTTGGATTCTCTTTCTCGTTCTTCTCGTTTTTCTTTTTCTTCACGCTCTTTTCTTTGCTCCTCTTGAACGTACTCAATTAGTTCTTTTCCGAAGAGTCCCAAGGATTCTCCTTGCGCTTTAAAGATTTTGAATTGAGTCATCTTTGCACTTGGGGGCGCAATAGTCAACCAACTAAAATTCCTTGCAACAAGAATTATGCCTCTATAGAATTAGCCTACCTAAATATGGGCACTGACCTATTCGTACTTGGTTTCTCAATCTAATTAACCACTGACTAAAATCACACAAAAAAAACACAAACAAATTATTATCACAGTTCCTTGAGCTACTCCAGCTTCTTAAGTTTCAAAAAAAGGGGATAGCAATCGTTAAAACAAAAGGGAACTACTATACTCTATTATTATAACGAATAACACTATGCTTTACTCGACTGAGACAAGTGTTTGCAAAGATATAGCGTTAAACCTTACACACCTGATACCAAATTTAAATAGAATATATATATATGTCGTAGAATGGACTCTCGACGATATAAAATATATAACTATCCGTTGAGGGAACTTCTTTAATTATCTTTAGAGTGCGTGATGTCTGGCGGGCCGATATTATGTATCTTCGATATGCTTAAGAAGTGGAACTGAGCTCAAGGATAATAATATTGCTTTTATTAATAAAATAGAGTTTTATTAATAATAACTATCAACAAACACAAAACAGAAAATATTGACATAAACAGAGAATGGAAAGGGTCGTGGGGGCTCGGGCTAATCCGAGGATAAAAGGATTTAAAAAAGGTAAAACAAATATAGAGTTAAAGAGATGGGATGATTCGCTAAACCATTTAAAGCACAGGATAGAATTGACAAAAGGGTTAAGTACTCAAAGGTGAAGTTTGGCTTACGTAACTTTATACTAGTGGTGCAGTGGAAGGCGACGTGAAGGAATTTTCGGTCCGCTGGCGAGTTCCAGCCGAAGGGGGGGGATAAGATGATCCTGGCGTGGCGTCTTGGGAATGAGAACCGTTTCTTGACGAACGGCTTGAAGAACAATGGCTGTTCTACGTTGTTCTCTTCCGAACAACAGGGGAGGGGGTGAGAACCGTCTCTTGTCTACGGGCTCAAGAACAATGGCTGTTCTAATGTTGTTCTCTTCTTGAACAACAAGGAGGGAGGGTGAAAACCGTTTCTTGGCCAAGGACTAAAAAGAACAATGGCTGTTCTAACCTTGTTCTCTATCTGAACAACAAGGGGGGGGGTGAGAACCGTCTCTTGTCTACGGGCTCAAGAACAATGGCTGTTCTAATGTTGTTCTCCTCTGAACAACAAGGGGAAGGGTAAGAACCGTTTCTTGGCGAAGGACTAAAAAGAACAATGGCTGTTCTAACGTTGTTCTCTATCTGAACAACAAGCTTCGAAGCGAAGATGCACGTGGGAGCATCGTGGTTTTAAATAATATGAGATAGGAGTTGAAACTAACGCTGCCTCAACCCGTTCTATCACAGAGTATAAGGAATAAGATAGATCTCTTAAGAGCGTTAGCGAGTGAAGAGAATTTGATATAATTGCGATAACAGAGTCATGGCTCGATTTGGCAGGTAATCACTTTAAACCTGAGGTTGAGATTGAGGGCTTTAACATGTTCCATACAGATAGGAATAGGAAGAGAGGATGAGGGGTAATTATTTATATTAAAGATAATATCCAGTGTTGTGTAAACAGTACAATTAAATTAGATGATAACACAGAGTCATTATGGCTAAATGTAAAGGAAGGTAAAAACAAGCTTGTCATAGGATTATTATACAGACCACCAAATATTAGTAAGGAAGCTTTAAATCTTCTGTGGCAGGAGATAGAACGGGCATGTAGAAGTAAGCATGTGTGTATAATGGGCGATTTTAATTACAGAAATATAGACTGGGAAGCTCTTGTGGGTGATCAGGACCCTGAGGAATCTTTTAATGTTGTCAAAGATAATTTTCTGAGGCAGATTATTAACGAACCCACTAGAGGTAATAATATACTGGATTTAGTTCTGACAAATAGGGAAGAAGTTATTAATGATACTGAGATTGGAGGAAATTTGGGTAATAGTGACCATTGTGAAATTAGATTCAAGATGAAATGGAATGGTTTTAATAGTAGCATGAACAATGTTAAAATTCCTGACTTTAGAAGAGCAAATTATAATGGGCTAAGGACTTACCTGGAGGCAGTTGTACAGAAACCAGGCAATAAAATCAAATCAGGAATAGATTCAATGATATCAGTTAGTGGAGACAATAATCACTAGGAGAAAGAGATTACAATTGAAGAGGAGTATGAAAGAATAATTGAGCAATTAATTACAGGTCAGATGATTAACATTCCATATAAGGATATTAGGACTAAAAATAATGACCCAAAATGGATGACAGATAAAGTTAGGCATTATATTGGCATTAAAAATGGAATTTATAGGAAAATAAAAAATGGAGAGGATCACTTAAGGCAGAGATATAATGAACTAGCAAGAGATGTTAAAAAGTTAATTAGAGTAGCAAGGAGAAATTATGAAATTAAAGTGGCAAATAGGGCAAAGGAAGATCCTAAAAGTTTTTATCAATTATACAAAACTAAGGTTAGAGATAAAATAGGCCCACTTATAGATTCCAATGGAGAATTAGTGAGTGATAGGGACTCAATGGCTGGAATGCTAAATGACTTTTTTCTCTCAGTATTTACACAGGAGGATACTCTAAATATACCCGAGGTGTCAATGATCTTTCGGGGTAATGATGAAGAGAAATTAAAGGATATCTTGATCACAAAGGAGATAGTGACAAAGGAAATTGATAAAATCAAAAGTAGTGAAGCACCCGGTCCTGATGAGGTCTTTCCTAGAATTTTGAAAAAAATGTAAGGCTGTGTTAAGTGAGCCCCTAGCATGCATCTTTAGAAAATTATTGGAGCTTGGCATTGTGCCAGTGGCATGGAAGAAAGCCAATGTGATACATATATTTAAGAAAGAGGATAAAACAAATATGTATAATTACAGACCAGTAAGTTTGACATCAGTGGTAGGAAAAATGATGGAATCTATTATAGCAAGGAATATTAGAGATCACTTGGATAAGCATAAGTTGATAAAAGAATCACAGCATGGCTTTAGTAAGGGTAAATCCTGTCTGAATAATTTGCTGTCTTTTTATAGTAAGGTGTATGAAGCAGCAGATGATGATGAAAAATATGATATTTTATACTCGGACTTTAGTAAGGCCTTTGATCGAGGGCCACACTTACGGCTTCTGAGCTAAGTTAAAGCACACGATATCGATGGCAGTATGTTTAAGTGGATTCAGTCATGGCTTGGTGACAGACAGCAAAGAGTTAGTATAGATGGAGTTAAATCTGAGTGGGGGGTGTTAGCAGTGGAGTTCCGCAAAGATCTGTTTTGGGTCCCTTGCTATTCTTAATTTATACTAATGATCTTGACATAAGTATAAGTAGTGACCTGAGTAAATTTGTTGATGATACTAAGCTAGGTAGGGCCATTAGGGCTAATTCTGATGCTGTTGTAATGCAGGAGGAATTGACCATTCTGTCCAATTGGGCCGAGAAATGGCAAATGAAGTTTAACATAGACAAATGTAGTGTACTTAGTATAGGTATAAATAATCCATTAAATAGTTATAAATTAAATGGGAGAATTTTAGGGAGGACCGATTGTGAGAGGGACTTGGGTATTTTGGTAAGTTCAGACCTTCCTCCTAGAAAGCAATGCCTTAATGCTAAGAATAAAGCTAATAGGATATTGGGATTCATTAGGAGGAGTGTAAGCAATGAGTGCTGAAGTCATTCTAAAACTGTATCTGGCGCTAGTTAGGCCTCATCTAGACTATGCAGTACAATTTTGGTCACCATATTATAGGAAGGATATTGATTTGCTTGAGTCTGTGCAGAGAAGGATGACAAAGATGATTGGTGGGCTAAGGAACTTACCTTATGGTGAAAGGCTCAGAAAACTAAATCTACATACATTGGAAAGGAGAAGAGTCAGAGGGGAATTGATTGAAGTCTTCAAATGGGTAAAAGGATATAATAAAGGGGATCTGGGTAAAGTTCTTATACTTAGTGAACATGACAGGACACGTAGCAATGGGTTTAAGCTTGATAAGTATAGGTTTAGGAAGGAGATTGGGAGGAATTGGTTTACAAATCGTGTGGTAGATGAATGGAATAGGCTCACTAGACATGTAATAGAAGCCTCCTCTTTGGGTAGTTTTAAGAATAGATTAGATAAATATATGGATAAGGCTGCTAGATGGGACTGACTTTTTTTATGTACATATTTATATATTTTTCTAAGAAGTGGGGAGATTATATTTTGCGGTTGCATGAATGGACATAATCCTCTGGATGCATTTTATGTATATTGTAGATTAGATCTGACGAACTCCTCTAAAGGGTGACAATGTTGATGACTTTTCTCTGGTAAGAAATCTTTTGTGTGTTGACTGGAACAGGAGCTGCCAAGTGTAGGCCATGAATGGTCTTTTGCAGTCTCCTTCTTTTCTTATGTTCTTCTTATGTTCTTAATTGTCATGCAAGGGGTGACAACAAATTGTAGATAATGTAAATAATATTCAAATGAATTCAAAAACAGGTCATCGTTTTAAACAAGATATCTATCTCCAAAGCCAATATATAAAAACCAGAATTATCTTCATATGATTTCACTGATATCTGAAGTATCTACAAAGAAATGAAAAAAGTAAATAAACATCAACAGTTTTATGATAAAACATTTGTATTTCAACTTTTGGCCATTATTAGTTTTTGTTTCCATTTTTTAAGGAGTTTATTATTCCAATTATTAAACTTGCATAGAAAGCAAACCTCGAAAGAAATTTCAGATTTTCAAAGAGGAGGGCTTGTTGGTGAATCTGATGGTTGATTGTGACAAAGAAAAATTGCTAGAAATCTTCGAATACCCCTTTCCTTCTTTTTCAGAATTATAGTTCAATTTGAAGAAAATGTCAAAACATTTACAAAAACATGACCTGTTCCTTTTGGGCTTTCTGTAACATAACTTCATGTTGTTCGAAGATCCATTGAGAACAACATTCAGTTAAAATCTTCTGTAGTACCATAAAGATTTAAAATCCGCCCATGAAGGCACTAAGTTATCTCTTCTTCCTTGGATATTATGGACGTCCGGATAGGAGAAAGTTTCTTTTAACTATAATCAATATTAAAAAGAGGAATGAATGGCTGTAGAAATGAACTACAAGCCTTTGGAATACTGGCACAAAATAAGGTTTTCTGGCAGAACATGGTTTTCTCAAGTATCAGACCGTAAATTTTATGGATTTGGAGATTTTCCTTCAGGAATTTGACATAAGCAAATTAAAAATAGTGGCTAAACATGGTTTTCTGTTATGGTGTGCGAGCAATTAGGAATGATGGAATGTCAGAACTAATTGAGTGTGTTGGCAATATCAACTCGTAAAAATACATTTCCATTACTAAAAATTAACTTGTACAATTGTTTTTAAATAGTTAGCTTGAAAAAGGAGTTATTAATTCATATAAAATGATGCTGCCTACCATACTACAAATAGGACAAAACAATAGGAGGACCAAAGAGGCATCAATTAATTTCTTTGGCTGAGTCAATCCTCTGATAAGAAACCAAATAAACATGCGTGGGAATATTAGATATAACTTTATATAAAAAATATAAGAACATGCTGTAACACAGTCGATACTGTTGAATGTCATATGGCAAACATTATATGAAATACCATAAGCTCTAATCTCAGAACTTATTAAATCTTGGCCTAGGTGAACTGCTGCTCTAAAAGCCACAAAAAGGAAGTTCACAAATTGCATTGTACAGCAAGTTTAAGTGTCAAGAAAAAAACATAGATCTCATGTGCATTTTTTTTATGAAGGTGACTGTGATGAATTTGAATTTGATAAAAAAAATCCCATCACCTAACATTTTTTGTAAATTGTCGATTTAATAATTATGCAATTGATACCGATTTCCACGATACCATAAATGTATTTCGCTCCCAAAGTCAGATTAAATGTGTTTATTGTAATTATTTCATGAATATATAATGAATCAGCATGTTTTTTAGCATTATATAATGTATTAACTTACATTTTAGTATTTACTTCTTCGTTTTAAGACGTCTCAGGTGTGTCACGCTTCAGGTTCCAGCAGAATTCAGCCAAGATAGCAGGGGTCCATTTTCTCTTATACATGTTTTGATGGAACTTCTCTCTATGTTCATAACTCACATCTCCTGTATTCTCTGGGAAGGAGGATAGATGAGAATGAAGAAAGTGTATCTTCAGTGACATATTGCATCCGAGATCTTGGTAGCACTTGATAATATAGCACTCTCTAATATATGCTCTCGCTGGGGCCCTTGGTGCTTTCCTAGAGGTCTTTTGCATACATCTTTGAATTCATGCCAGGCTTCTAGCTCAGTTTCATCCATTGTCGCCTCAAAGTCCTCGTCAGTTATAAGTTGACGAATCTGAGGGCCTACGAATAGGCATTCTTTAATCTTGGCATCGCTTATTTTAGAGAAGATCGCTTTGAGGTACAGGAAACATGGCTTGTTATGTTGAAGTGCTTTGTTAAATTGCTTCATTAGACCTAGTTTTATATGCAGTGGTTGCAAAATGATTTTTTTCTTATTAACTGATGAATTATGAATTACATTATGACATCCAGGCGTCATATTTTTCTGAGGCGACTTTTCTGAGCGTACATAATGTTCTGATCTGGCCGTACTGTCCCACTGACAAAGAAAGCACATAAACTTGGTGTATCTAGTTTTTAGCCCATTAAGTAGGGTTAATACTTTCAAGTCCTCACAAATTTGCCACTCATGCTCCTTATAACTTATGCGGTCTAGAATAAAAGCAAGGTTCTCATATGTCTTTCTTAAAATGACTGAATGGGCAACTAGAAATAAAGTCATGGTTTTAGCAATGTGCAGCACAACCAATTTTATGATTTAAGGGGATGCATCTATGAATGATCTCCACTCATCTGGTTCATGGGTCTGCTCAAGGATATTGAATAGGCCTCTGATATCATTAGAATAAGTCAAGTTGTTTTAAAAGGTGAAGAACTGCTGTAGGTCTGCAGAAAGCTTCCTAAATACTGTAATTCGAGCATTTTTCATCCATTAGTTTCCATTTTTGCAGACGTGAGGCCAGGAGTTTACTCCGTTGCTTAGTATGTGTTAGATCACGAGCTAGATCATTGAGTTCTGGCTGGGTGTTAAGGTGTGATTTCTTGTCGGATTCAAGTTGTGCCACATATGGTGTATCTTGAGATTCCGAATCGTCTGAGTTGCTCGTTTCATCGCTTGGTAGTTCAGAGGGCGGCTGTGGTACAAGAATTGCACTTGAATGTCGAACTAGGGGAATAGCAGACTGAAGATCTGGATACATGATAGATTTCTTGTCTTTTTTGTTTCAACCTGCAGTCAAATAAAATAAAATTAGACTAAAATTTGTTATTACTTGCTGTGATCACCTGTAGAAATAGTGGAAGTATAACATAGTATGTATTTTGATCTTTTTAATTGATACATCTCTTGAAAATATATTAAAGACTAGGAAAAAAAACACATTGAATACCGACCTTTAATATCTGTTAAGCAGAAGTAGCAATCCATTACATGGTCCTTTGGCTCCCTACAGACCATTTCTACGCAAACATGAGGTCAGGCCTTTTGCATTTCACCCAGGCAGAAAGGGAACTTGTACACCTGATACAACATATGTGAGGTCACCAGCGTTTCTCCTGGTCACCCACTTTACATACAAAGTCGACTATTTCTGGCATTGATTTAATGTAACTGATCCACATATATAACAGAAACTGTCTTGGGAATTTTTGCATTTTCGAGGCATTTTTTCTCTGTATCCTGTAAATATAAAACACAGTAGTATGAGAAAAGCACTATAAATAGTAACAACAACAAATATTAAATAAAAAAGTCAAAATAGGAAGCATTTATAATTAGTTACAAATTATCAAGTGTTACGTCAGAGTTACCACGGATTTGGACCCAAATAATCTTAAGAATATTGAGTATACTTGCATAAAATTATACTAAAATTCGTAATAACTTTTAGAGTTATCAGTTTTGGCCCAATCCTCTTTCCATTCAATCCCTACGGAACCATCAGTGTATTTAACGTAAGTAAGATGGTAATTTACGAGAAACTGGAGGGTTGCAGAAAGAGACGGATAATATATTCGTGATTTGCGCCAAAAATAACCATAAGAAAGGTTATTCTCATTTCGTTTATTTCATTGTTGTACAGTGGTATTAATAATGGTCTGCCATTCTTTAAATACATTTCCTTTTTAAATGTGCAAATAAAGTTATTTCATATATTAAATGGGTGTCTATTTACTGCCTGGCCTGTTTGTATAACCAGTCAATTTCTAACAAAAGCGCTGTATGCTCTACGATCAAGAGGATTAATTTTTACAACGCTATCTGTATTTTATTCCTTCCCATCTATATAAAGCCCTAAATATATGTCCCTAGCCATAACGCAACCGAAAGATCAAGTGTATGCCTTAGGATTCTTCTCCATCGTAAATTGGGATTATTTTCTCCAATAAAATAGCCGAGAACTAATCCTTTATTTATTTTAAGCGCCGCAATATCTTGGAATTAGATGCTATTTAATTTCACGAACGGGTGCAAATGGGAGACGACAAAGCTGATCCTGATTTTTATACCAATTTATATATTTATATTTTTTTATACACTACACTCATTTACCTAAGATGTCCTTTTATACTGGCTTGGTAAAGTTTAATTCATGTTTACCCAGAGTAATCATGAGTACTTAGGGACAACAAAGATTGAGGTCAATGATAAGATGATGTGGAGATAAGTTCGATAAAAACTTAAAAGGCTAATTCAAATTACTTATATAGGGCACCATTCATTGACGTAAACTTGAGGGTTGTTTATCTTTAATAATTGTGGCGGCTGATCTTAACAAGCTAATTCTGAAAATGAAACAATTGATGTATGGAGATAAGTAAAGGAAACATCAGCAGCTACTCAAAAGAATTAGATAGTATATATATATATATATATATTTATTTATATATATATATATATATATATATATATATATATATATATATATATAGTTAAATAGTCACAGGGAGCCAGCAAGGACTACTTAGGGAACTCAATGACCAATCCCATTCCATATTAATATGTTAGTAGTCCTCCTTTGGATATTGCCACCACGATGCTCACTCACACGACATTCAATCCACAACAGGGCTCCGTATTTAAACAATATCATTATTCGTAAAATAACTGTAAATTTTGTTTTTAAAACCATTCACGCTACTAGTATTTACTACCTCTGCCGAGAATGCGTTACATTTATCGACGATTTTAAAGATGTAAAATCTTTTAGCTATGTTGGTTTGAAAACTCTGTCCTTTCAGTTTCAAATGTGTTACGTGTACTTAATTTTTGGGGCATAATTTTACGTTTTCAAATTTATAAAAAATTTCGAATGCTTCGATAAGCTCACCACGCAATCGCCTGTTTTCAAAAGCCGGTACTTTCGATATACGACTTATTTCTAATCGAGGGAATTAGTTTAGTTGCCCGTCGTTGAATTCTTTCCATTTTATTGATGTTTACATGTGTAAAACGTGACCAGCATTGTATTGCTTATTCTAGGTGTGGCCTTACTAAACTTTTACACAGAGGTATGATTATATATATCTTGGTGTTTGTAGTGAAAACTTCTCACAATAAATCCAAGCATTTTGTTCACCTTCTTACACGCTTAGTCACACTGTTTGTTAAACTTAAGATTCTTTTAAACCCGCACCCCTAATTCTTTTTCTTCGTCCACGGAGATAAGATTTTTACCACCCATTTCATATTTAAAACTTGGGTTATTTTGACCTACGTGCAAAATTCTACACTTGTCTAAACTAAATTTCATGTTCCATTTATTAGACCATTCGAAAATTTTAGCTAGATCCCGCGGAATTAATTTTCTATCGTTCTAATTTAAAGTTATACCACCAATCATCTGCAAATTTGAATAATATACCAAGTAGGCCATTTGTCAATATTATTTACCTAAATAAGGAAGAACAATGGTCGCAACACATACCCTGGGTCACGCCACTAGTTAAATTTTTCCACTCCGAAAATTTGGCGTTTAAAACTCCTGTCCTCTTACGATAAAATTAGCCACGACGCTATCCATTGTAGGAGGTGTTCCCTAATTCCATGAGCAAATAGTTTAGTTAGTAATCGCCTATGAGTAACTTTGTCAAATGCCATAGCGAAGTCTAAGTAAACTATGTCCAAAGATCTACTTTCGTCATAGTTTTTAATCATTCTGTCGTAAAATTCTAAAAGATTAGTTAAACATGAACGTTACTGCTTAAATCTGTGTTGACTATCATTTATAAGATTACTGCGTTTCCAAATTATCGATCACCGTATCGCGAATGACGGATTCCATTAATTTACCTACCATAGATGTTAAACATATGGGTCGATAATTGGACGGAAGTTCTCTTGTTCTCTTCTTAAAAATAGGAGTGTCGTAGAATAGACTCCTGACGATATACCATATATCACTATTCGTTGAGGGAAATTCTTTAATTATCTTTAGAGTGCGTTAATGTCTGGCGGGCCGATATTATGTATCTTCGATATGCTTAAGAAGTGGAACTGAACTCAAGGATAATAACATTGCTATCATTAATAAAATAGAGTTTTATTAATAATAACTATCAACAAGCACAAAACGGAAAATATTGACATAAACAGAGAATGGAAAGGGTCGTGGGGGCTCGGGCTAATCCAAGGATTAAAGGATTTAAAAAGGTAAAACAAATATAGAGTTAAAGAGATGGGATGGTTCGCTAAACCATTTAAAGAACAGGATAGAATTGACAAAAGGGTTAAGTACTCAAAGGTGACGTTTGGCTTACGTAACTTTATACGAGTGGTGCAGTGGAAGGCGACGTGAAGGAATTTTCGGTCCGCTGGCGAGTTCTAGCCGAAGGGGGGGATAAGATGATCCTGACGTGGCGTCTAGGGAATGAGAACCGTTTTTCGACGAACGGCTTGAAGAACAATGGCTGTTCTACGTTGTTCTTTTCCAAACAACAGGGGGGGCTAAGAACCGTCTCTTGTCTACGGGCTCAAGAACAATGGCTGTTCTAATGTTGTTCTCTTCTTGAACAACAAGGGGGAAGGGTGAGAACCGTTTCTTGGCAAACGGATTCAAAAGAACAATGGCTGTTCTACGTTGTTCTCCTCTGAACAACAAGGGGGGGGTGAGAACCGTCTCTTGTCTACGGGCTCAAGAACAATGGCTGTTCTAATGTTGTTCTCCTCTGAACAACAAGGGAGAAGGGTGAGAACCGATTCTTGGCGAAGGACTAAAAAGAACAATGGCTGTTCTACGTTGTTCTCTTCCTGAACAACGAGGGGGAAGCCTTGAGGACTTGGCGTCACGAAAGGCTCGAACCTTTGGCACTCAAGGGATATTGTCCTCCTTCTGGACAAGTGATGGTGAATCTCGAGGTCGAGGTCCCTTGGCGCACAAAGGGAGAGAGGGTCGTGGTGATGTTTCGCGACGAAAATCTGGATCTCCAATCTGATCTTAGTGGTAACGTTTCCATCTAAATAGTCGAGAAACTCCCTTGGCGTGGAGGACAATGGAGTGGGAGCTTCGAGGGAATGAGCAGCCGAGCCTGGAAACAATGCCTTATCTGCCCATAAGCCTAACTCAATCTGGCCAGGTCGGCGTATGGGGGCGAACGGGGGGACGATAACCTCCTTGTTTAAACATTGACATCCGGTGGCTGTGATAAGGCGCCAAGCTTCGACGCGGAGATGCACCTTCTTCTAAATATTTGTTACAAATTTGGTTAGCGGTCCCACTAACACGTTTCGAATTTATTTTAAATGTGCCGGATAGATTAAATCAGGAACTGGACATTTACTGGATTTTAACTTACCGATAAAAAAACTATTTCTGCTTCGAAGAATTCGATATCAGTTAAAAGGCTATGTTCGTTAAAGTTTATCACGTCGTTCGTTCGTGGTATATTATGCTCGTCTTCGTTTATAAATACCGATGCAAAAAAGTTATTTAATATATATTAACCACCTTTTCTGTATCCGAAACTAATTCGTTATTGTCATTTTTGATAGATCCTATTATTTCCTTTATCGGATTTTTATTGGGTACATAATCGATAAACTTCTTTGGGTTAAGTTTACTTTCTTTGACAAGTTGAATTTCATATTTTCTTTTAGCGCTTCCTATTTCACTCTGGCATTCCCTTCGTCGGGCTAAATAAATTTGATTATTTTCCTCGGATTGGTTACGCTTATGACGCTTCTGTGCACAATTCCTATCCTTTAATTTGACTTCGAAATCATGAGTCCACCGTTTTGGTTTACTTGAGGTGTTTGGTTTGTTTTTTGCGGAATGAATTGCTCATCTAATTCCCTAAAATACTCGGTCAAAAAGGACCAGCTCTGATTAACATTTCCTTACCTTGGATCCCATTTGATCTCTCTAAACTTGAGGCTGAAGTCATTAAAGTCCGCACGTTTAAAGTTTGGCATTTTAATGTCATTATTTTCCTTGTTACGATTTATATTAATATCAAACTCTATTGATTTGTGATCGTTGGAACCAATACCCTCCCCAATACTAATACCTGAGATATATTAAGGATATATCTCGGATTTTTTCCGCTCGGGTTGGTTTATTGACTAATTGTGTTAAATAGGTTTCTTCCATAAACTTCCCCATCCGCATTAAACGTTTCATAGTTAATATTTCTACAACTTAAATCTCCAATTAATAAAGTGCAATTATTTTAATGTTACTTCCAATAATGTTATATAATTCAGTGTCAATCACATTCTGTTGGGTGAGGGTCTATACAATACAAAGATATTTATTGGAAAACAATTTGATTTTATTTCGGCGAATATTACCTCAACCTCTTTGGGAGAGTCAATTTTACTTTTGGTTAAATTCATATGATTTTGGGTGGACAGTAGTACTCCTCCACTTCGTTTATGCGCACGGTCTTTTTGACTAGCTTATACTCTGGTAGTTGCAATTCGCCGATATAGTCTCTCCTAGATGTCTCCGCCCATGATTCCATAATTGCTATAATCTCGAAGTTGCGTAAGTGTACTAAGCATTTAAATTCGTCGAGCTTATTTCGAATACTACGCTCGTTACAGGGGTAGACACGTAAATTTGTTTTTCGAAAGTGTACATTATTATTATTACGGCATGGCAAACCACTCTCCCCTATGTGCTCTCTAATCTCCGATGATGTTGTGTCTGAAAATTTACAAGAGAATTATAATTAATTATTCTTCCCAGCCTTGCCGCGCCCACCCCGTTTAGATGAAGGCCGTCCCGCCAAAATAGCTCAATTTGTTCGTAGAAATCATCCCACAAATCGATGAAGTACATACCTTCTTCGTGTCAAAGAACTTTAAGGGATTTTTTAATATAAGATGCTTTTCCATAGAAAACATTCGCCGCACTTATTCTGGGAAGAATACCTATAAACGCCACATTCCCACTTCTTTCTTTCAGTTTTCTCATCAGTAGTCGGTACCTTGCTAGAAGTTCATCTGACCTTGTAGATAAAACATTATTAGTACCGATATGTATTTTATAAGCTGTGTCTTGGGTATGTCCACTTGTAAAATCTTTCATTGAATCGATAAGACCCTCAACTCTTCCTCCAGGATAACAATAACTCATCCGTTTGGTTAGTTTTCTGCCACAGGATAACTCAAGTTGTCCCCTAATAATAGAATCACCTACAAGCCGAATTTCGCATTCATCGTCTTGCTCAGTAATACCCTAAACGGAAAGTTTGTTAGTCAAGATTATGCCGACTTAAGGGAAAGGGCCGTCCTCCTCAAACCGTAACGAACTTATTATCTCTGGTTTCAGAAAGGCATCCAAGCATGCTATATCGATGGGCTGGATTAACCGCGGTCGAAGGTCGTTGTTCATCTCGTTGCGCATCTTCCGTTACTTATGTATCGGAATCAACCAAGCTTGAGGGTCGCTGCTCATCTGCCCGGTTATCTCCAGACGGACCCTCCCCTAACTGAGTGATATATGATATATATATATATGGTTAGAAGTTATCACATTTACGAAATATATATTCGGTGCAAGAAATGAAAAACCACAATATACATGTATGAATGAATCCGATTTTTTCACGAACTAAACTAATTTCTGCTTTTGCCATTATCAAATTTATACTGTTGATAATGGCGAAAGCCTAAATTAGTTCTGTTCGTAAATATATCGGATTCATATATATATATATATATATATATATATATATATATATATATATATATATATATATATATATATATTATAGAGAGAGAGAGGGGATATAGTTCCTAAGATAGGGGAAGTATATCCCCTTCGCATATAAAAAATTCCATTAACCTGTGCATTAAATTAAACAATATGAGAGTAACGTCAGATCTGAGACAAGTCAGTTTTGATGTCACCTCATTATTCAACAAAGTGCCCATTGATGACTTATTAGACTTCCTAGCCTCTATTCTAAATGCTTATGACCCCCCTTTACCAACCAATACGATCATTGAGCTTATTTGTTTATGTATTAAAAAGTGTAAACTTAGTTTCAACGGCCAATAATATGAACAAGTGTTTGGTATGGCTATGGGTAATCCCTTATCTCCCTTATTGTCAAATATATATATAGAATTTTTCGAAATTAGGTTGATCCCTCCTCTTTGGTCTACTCAAATTGTTTGGTTCCGGTATGTTGATGACATCCTGGTAATTTTAAACAACAGTTTTGACATAGATAGTTTTCTTTTAATTATCAACTCATTGGTTCCGTCAATTTAATTTACCGTAGAAAAGGAAGTAAATAAGAGCCTTTCATTTTTGGATGTCCTAATAATTAGAGAACCACATAGATTTAAATTTACTGTTCATAGGAAACCGACAAATAATTTATCTTATGTCCATTTTTATTCAAGTCATGCAAAAAATATAAAATATTTCTCCATGTATTTTAGGGCTCTTCGAATATGTAGTCCCGACTATATAGATCAAGAATACGCAAAAATCGAAGATATTGCGACCAATTTATGCTACCCAAAGTACTTTCTAGAAAAATGTATGAATATAGCCAAAAAGACATTTTCTAATTGTAAATTAGAGACAATTGAACCTCGTAAAAACCTATTAATTCTACCCTATTATGATAATTTTATGTCTGTAGTGCCTATTCTAAAACAACTTAATATTAGGGTAGCCTTTAAATACAATCATACATTAAAAATCTCTTAATAAAGCATAGCCCTAATAATGATAATAATGTAATTTACCGAATTCCATGTTTAGATTGTAATTTATTCTATGTAGGCCAAACTTCCAAAAATGTTTCCATAAGGATCCAACAACACAAAAATGCAGTAATTAAGGGTTATCTGAATAATGCCTTAGGTGTCCACAATTCCAAGATGGGACACGAAATTAACTGGTCAAAAACTGATACTATAATCCATAGTAATGATTTTATAAAGAGAAATATCCTGGAATCATTTTTAATCTCCCACACAGAGGAGAGTAATCTCAACATTAGCCCAGGGCTGTTTTCGCTAGATCCAATTTTATCACTGTTACTAAAATCCGACTTATGTGATAGCATCAAAATGTTGACCTCATTCCAGGAAAACGTGCTTTGAATAAATACTGGGTGTCTTATTTTGTCTCGCCATTGAGTTTGAAAATGTCTAATAGACGAAAGTACTAACTCGAATCTGCTTTTTATTTAGTTTCCTTCCGTGGTACATATTCATATTTATAGTTATCACGTGCTAACTTCCGCGATATTTCCCATATATATATATATATATATATATATATATATATATATATCTTTTATTTATTGGTCTTGCAACATACTCAAATATTATCAAACCCCTTACTGTCGAAAATCAACTGGCAGTTATAAACTGGACAAAGCAGAATGGATTATTGAGGATTGAAATGAAGTGCGAAGAGTGTAAGACTGCAGTGAACTAGAGCGGATGTTTCTCAATTCAAGATAAATAAATATAAAAATATCAACAGAAAATCTGTGCAAAATACAAACAAACCGCTTCGATTCGTGAGGAATCGTTTTCTTCGATCAAAATTGTAAATTCAGAAATGAATAGAAGAATGGATGGCGTGAAGACATTTGTTAATCAGACTAAATTTCTCAAATCATTCAAGAGTATAACAATAGTATACATTTAAATTTTTTGCCGTTAAATAATCACAAATTTCTTCGAAAAACACCCCATTAAGCTTGGTAGTACAGGACTGATTATTCAAATTAACGAATCATGTTTTTCTTATAAGCTTAATTACCAAGAGGATGATCACCGAATGAGCACATAGGGCTCTTCAGTCTTTTTGCTACAAGTACAGTACCTTGCTTAGGTTATATCGAGATAGTAAAATATCAATGTGCTATGATCTTATTACCCATAGTGAAAAAAATATTCAGGGCTGGAACAGTTACTTATTGTGACGAGTGTAAAGTATACTCAAATATTCAACCTGACCACGTTCTTGAACCTGACACAATCAACCATTCTGTTTGTTTTGTGGAACCACGTACAGCTGTGTTTACGCAATCAATTAAAAGCTATTGGGTGAGGAATAAATCAGCATTCAAGAGCATGTAAGGTTACAAAAGGGAATTTTTACATTCATACCTTCAATAATTTTTGTAGGGAAATAAATATGACACGTGTCATGCATTCTGCAGGGCTCATCAATATAATTAAATTTAAAATTTTATTGTTACATATTCACTTTTTTTATCTAAAAATGTTTTTAATAAAAATAGTCTATTACCTTATTATTTAACTATGTTGATTGAGTGATTGTAACTGTTTGAAGATTTTATTCACAAGCTAATAAGTGTGTGTTGGTAAGGCGGTTCATACTTTGGGGCAACCATATATTTTCTTCAAATCCTTTAATGAGGGGTGCTTAAATGATAGATTTTCCGGTGTAGATTTTGAAAAAAGAACTTTATTTTGTTATACAAATGCTCCTATCTACATCAATTTCCATTTAAATAAAGGTAAATTTTCCCTTTCGTCACGAGCTTATGTAACCTATTTTTATTTAATCCAAGTACACACAAACACAAAGTAACCTCAAATTTACATGTTTATTGAGTGATAAAGGGTATACAAAGCTCCACATAAAGCTGCATGGGTCACTTTGAGGCATATTTAAAAGTTTAACTTCACCAGAGCACACAAATCTTGCTTTGACTCATTCCTGGACATCAGCCGTCTGCTTGTCTCTTGTGCCCTAATTCCTCCATCCTTCTTCTCATGTAGGAAATACTTAGAAGAAGCCTTAGTCACCATTCTTATAACCCTCTCAATGTTCTGAGTGTGACAAGGCCAGTCAGATACTTTCATAGGAGAGTCAATGAAGTTTTTCAATTCAGAAGTACTTAAATAGCAAGTAGCTTAGAGCCATCCTCTGACCAATTGATCAGATCTCCAATTTTGGTAGCATCACAATTGATGTCTGGTGTCCTTCTAAGCCTTACAAAGAAGTCTCCCAGTTGAGTATCTGGGTCACATTCTCCCCTAATGATCTGGATTTTTTTCACCCTTTCAGTTCTCTCCGCCTGATTTTCAAAGCATAGGAGGGTTTGGAAGATGGCTTCACTGTATGAATACCAAGCTGATCTCTTAACAGTTGGCAAAACAATATCTAACACCTCCTTCCTATGAGACTTAAGGCAGTGAAGTTGATAAAGAATATGCTTAGGTCCCTCTGTCCACGAGTGCTTAATCTTAACGTTAAACCAGCATGGCTAATATACACCAATGATAAACTCAACAATCAGTCGTAGGTTCTTAAAGGCTTTTCCTTTGAGCTCATGCTTTGACAACCACAACCGAAGAAGTTTGTTAGCTGTGGTCAGCCAGCGACTGTGGTTTACTAGTCTTATTTCCAGTAGAGAAAGCCCTTTAGAAGCACTTCATCTCTGATTGTCGATACAATTCTATAGCCATAGTGTTGACCAGTGGAAATATCTTGCACCACTTCCTGAGGTATCTTGGTAAGAGGTTAGACTTAAAGATATTTGAGTGAAATTTGGGTTTTTCCAAGTCTGTAACATAGTCCAGAAGCTTTTCTATTGGTCCGGAATATCTGTTGTCAGATAGTGTTGGGCCATCCAGGTTGATAATTAGATGATGGAGAGGGAGTTCCCCAGTGTACAAGTTACAGATCAACCAAACAAGCTTTCTTCCTAAAATGAGCTTTATTTTCCGCATTAACTTCGGCATTTACACCTGTGTTTACATTCGTGAAGTCTCCTCCAATGGCCATTAAGCTTTTATCCAAACCCCTTTCCCTCAGCCATCCAAACATAGCCTTAGCGATCTTCTCTGCATGTGATTCTTCTTTTGTAGACTTTTCTGGGACAAAGTAGAAGAGGTAATTGCTCCCAGGCTTACTGATGACAGTGTAATGCTCCTCTTTTACTTTTGCTGGAAACAATTTTTCACCTCCCTCTTCTTCCATTATAAAATTTGTCTCATCAATTCGTCTATCAAAGAGAACACAAGAAATTCCACCATCCTTCCTTAAGTTTTCCTCAAACTCATGTTCAATAACTGTCATTAGCTTTTCCTGTGCTCTCCTAACTTTATTCTTATCAATTACTTTATAATATATCTTCCTCAGTAATGAATTCAACATCTATTAAAGCCGCTGTTGCTATAACTGCAGTTGGTCTCAACCTGATACTATAACTTATACTAGCAAGAGCAATATTCGGAATTCCATCATAATTCTTTCTATTTCTGGTGGAAGATTCCGGCTCTAGGACAGCTTCAAAAGTTACTTCATCACCCAAACTGTTGTTACCATCAGAATTTTCTGCCTCCAGATCTTCACCTTCTGCCAAAAAAGGCTTGATTTGTTTTCTTGCTGCCTTTCCTGCTAAAACAGCGCTTTTCTCATTACCTTTTCTTTTTATTTCTGCTATCCTTTATTTTTCTTTCCTTTCTGAAGCTTTTAATTATCTATTATGTTCTGGAATATCAAGACCTCCAATTTGAAAGGTACCTTTACTTCCAACCTTCTCCTTTAATAAAGGTCAGTTCCCTAGTAGGTATTTTTTCTCTTTACTACAACAGCAGTTAATGTGGGCTTTAGTCTCACAAGCATTACAACCTACTTTTCCACTACTGGAAATTTGACATTTGCATGTCAATATATCAAACAACTTATCTAGTTTTGCAATGAACCTCTCTTTTACTTGAATTTTTCCTTTACCAAAGGAAACTTTTAATGCCTCCTTCCACACCTCATTAAGCTTTGATATTATTGTGACCTTTTGATTTACAACAGGTGGTTTGAAGAGAGCATTAGCTTTGGTCCACTGATTAATCAAGCCCTTATACATGTCTTTTACCAGCTGGTCCACTTCATAATTTCTCCGGTCATCTTCACTTTGCTCCCACAGGTAGATGTCGTACCTCAAAATATCCCTTATTGTTAGTAACTTAGACACCATCAGCTCTTGCAGGGTCCCAACAAAATTTGTCTGATGAGAACTCGATTTGGACCTTGTCTTGATTTTCGCCATTGTCACACTAATCGCAAATGGAAAAGGTGGCACTTAAGTTAAGAAATAATCTCTACCAAGTAATTATATGTTATTCTAAAATGATCCAAAGCCTTTACTAGCATTAAAATAAAATGTAAATGCTCTATAAACAGTTACTAGTTACAATAGTTACCAGAACTGGCAACACTACTGGAATATTGCCTTGCACTGAGTAATGAGTCCTGGCTACTTGCAATTTTGGAGTTAGACCAAACTAAATTAAGGGTCATTTTCAACAGGTTTCCTACCTCTTATGTCTCTCTAATACATTTTTACATTTTTTTAGAGAAATATCTTTCAGACTACATAAATGTATTGATGATAGAAAAAGGTAAATTTGATAGTTTATGGGTAACTAAAATAATAGTAAAATATAGTAAATGACCCAGAACTAACAATATTTCAAGTTCAAATGGATGTAGGTTAGATCAATCAGAATTTAAGTTTTCTGCCAAAAGTATGTTCTTTTCACCAATATTCATCATTTGAACACCCCTCATCACCAGTTTCATAAAATTCTAGAGTATGACCCGCCCTAGACTGTGGTGGTGGTAACAACAAGGAGTAACAACAAGGAAAGAAGGTACCCTAGGAGACCTTACGGTCCATTCAAAGAGGATACCTTTGGACTAGCAATCGAGCGGGCTCAAGGCTGCTCAATTGTTTTGCGTCCCTAAACGGCCACTTTTCAAGATCTTGTCTAGTCTTGACTTGAACTGGTCAACAGATTCACTGTTGACAACTTCCACTGGAAGTGCGTTCCACATACCGCAGATACTGTAAGTGAAAAAATTTACACACAGATTGCGGTTGTAACGCTTCAGTTCAAGTTTGAAGCCGTGATTGCGCGTTCTGTTCTTACTCAGTGTGAAAATATCCCGGTAGTCAACATTGTCGAACCCTCGAAGTATTTTGAAAACTTTGATGAGCTGACCACGCAGTCTACGGGTTTCCAACGAGAACAGATCTAATTCCCTTAGTCTATCCTCATAACTTTTATGTCGGATAGAGGGAATCAGCTTGGTTGCCCTGGCTTGTACGCGTTCCAATCTCGCGATGTCCTTTCGCAATGTCTACCCCAAAATTGTACGGCATACTCCAGGTGCAGTCGGACAAGTGAGTTGTACAGGCACAGTACAATCTCCTGGTTCCGATAACCAAACTGGCGCTTAATATAGCCTAGCATCCTTTGGGCCTTTTTCTCCGCCTCAATGCACTGTTTCGAGAACTTGAGGTCACTAATGATTGTTACACCCAAGTCCTTCTCAGTGTCGGTGGATTCAATAGCAGTGCCCTTAAAGATAGACTGAGATTGGGGGTTTCTGTGGCCGATATGCATCACTTTGCATTTGTTCACGTTGAAAGGCATTTGCCACGTGTCCGACCACTCCCCAATCTTCCCAAGATCTTCCTGCAGGCGGGCAGTATTTCCATCCTTTGCAACGTGGTGGCGGGATGTTGATCTTTACAGGGGTAAACTGGGGTTACCGATCTTTACAATGTTCACAGTTTGTATGTAAAACTTTACCAAAAACAAATTTCAGCATGTGGATATAGCCATGGCCAAAAGTTTTGGCATTACTTTAGCATCATCACTATCATAATATTTTAAGAATGGGATTTGGGGGGATTGATTGATAATGATAAATATATTTTCTCTTACTTTGTATGTACGAATTGAGCAAGAGCGAATGGTAAAGTTCAGAAAAAATAGATATGATTACACTGGTCTGCGCTGTTTTCAAGGTCTAACAGATAATATCTGATTTTAAGCCAGATTTTCACGCTGAAAACAAAAATCATACTCATTTTATCTAATCAGATCAAGCTTTTGAGATATTAAGCACATGCCAGAATTTTTTATATTCCGATGTATGTACTTGTAGGCGAATGTGCACACAAGAGTAAATTTTTGAATTGATATATACGCAGAAGGTTTACAGAATGTTCTAGTTAATACCAAAAAGAGTACAAAATACAGAAAGGCTACATATAAAAGGTTTTTATTAAAGTTCTTTCAAACGGTTTATTTATAGATCGAAAAATAAGAGCGCTTGGCTGTTGTTGTTTTTTAATTCAAAGCTTTTATGAAAGTTTTTACTAACAGTTGATTTAGAGTTTGATAAAACAGTCCTTAGTAATAGTGTTTTAGATATTTAAAACTTTTATTATAGTATTTTTTAAGAGTTGCCATTTTTTTCACCTTATACTTTTTAGTCACTGAATAAAAGAATGACAAAAAAATAAATCGTGAAGTTCATAAAAGGAGTTAAAATTGAGAACGAGCAGTGTTGTAGTGGGATTTTTACTAGATAAAAGAAAATTTAGTGTAAAAAAGAGGTGAGTATTGTTTTTAGAGTATATGAAAAGAATTCAGCTAAAACATCTATATTGAATTTAGGCCAAGAAAATAATTATGGATATGAAAATTTAGATCAAGAATAAATTATTAGGGAATATTATTTAATGGAAATATTTTATTTTTTAATAAAAATAAAACCCAATTGATAGAGCAAGATCGGCCGTAAGCCACAGAACGAGGTTCTGTCTGCGAAGGGCAAGCTCCTCTTGTAAGAGTATATTTTAACTTCTTTTTTTTTTAAAGAAAATTGTGAGGTTTAGACAAAATAAATATAATTATAGAATGTTTCGAATTTTTTTTAAAGAAAAAAAATTACTAATGGTGAAGGTCAGTAATTTTATTAAAATTTATCCATGGCATGTTCTTATTTTTTTTTTTAGGGGGGGAGGGGTGGTTAGTATATTCAAAGGTTTTATCGAAGTTATTTCCGAAATAAATTTTCAATTTTAATCCTAAAACCAGTAAAAATATGAAATTATTAGAACAAATTTAGATGAGGAAAAGAGAGTTCGTGAGGCTTGTTTTTTTCTGTATTTCAAAAGAATTCTTATAAATGATTTTTCTTGCCTTTAGGAATAGACTGAAGTTCTGCCCGCGAAGCGCAAGATCCTCTTGTACGTTTTCATCATAAAAGATGAAAGAATTTGTCACGAAATCGTCTACATAAGCCTATGCAAATTTAATGAGCTTTGTGAGACAAAAGTCTTTTAGAAATTAGTCTCGAAAAGATCCAAAGCACTTTTCTTGTTCTTGCGTTCTTTTCCTCCATCGTTTTAGTTAAGCCGGTTTTCCTCAGCCTTTTGATTTCAAAGTTCATCTTGAAACATATCTTATTCCTTCCCGCCATGATTCGCTTCTATTTGTATTTTTAATTGTTTTTGTCGGTTTTTACTTAAGCAATTTATTTTCCATATTTTTCTCTTTCTATTTTTGAGGTATTTTTATCATGTGAGATTCATGAGGCGAGTGGTACCCAAAGGATATTTTCAAACGATCGAAACCATAAGTTCCCTTAATATTTTACTTATATCATGTTGGATTCTTTTGATATGTTGACATTTTCGCATAAACTAAAAACCTAGAATCTAATGTAAATAATTATCAATCTTTTGCACCTCTCAAATTTTTATCCCAATCGCATATTTATCATACCTCTTATTTTCCTTTCGTTTTCTACCTTTCTTATGCTTTATGGTTAAGCACTCTAACGGAACGGATTGTTGCCTCTTTGTCTTCTGGTGGGATGGAGCCAGCTCACTAACCTCACCGAACTCAGTGCCATTTATTCCACAACTGAAAATGAACTTACGTCTCGAGTACAAATTGTGAAGATAAATCACCACATAGGATAAACAAGGAAGCAAAAAGGGAAGGAATGGTGTAACAAACGAGCAAAATTCATTCCATGGAAAATAGAAAGTAGATTTAGTCCTGAAAAATCGGAGACGGAACACGCTCATAGGAAGAACACCAGCATTCAGAAGTACCAACTTCAATCGCTGCTGATGCTTCTAATAATAATAATAATATTGTTAGTTATATTCTTTTAAAGTCTTTTTGAAACATTTCACCGCACAGGTGGTTTCAAGTATACCATTTAATTTCGTTAACTATTTTGTACCTTTTTCTAGACATTTACATGCATATAATTAATCCCAGAATTGGGGATAAAAGTTGTTGGTATTCCGTCATCACGCTATTTTTTATTCTATTCTTTCACTTTCTAGCTATTAGTTTATTCTTTCCACTCCCTTTCTCTACTTATTCTTATGAATAGAATACCTTTCGTGGGGTAAGTCCTAATATAGGATAACCTAGGATAACCTTCTCTCTTTCCTTGTTTTTCTTTCCGTATTTATCCAATAGCGATTTCTTGCCTAGCACACATTATGCGCCTTTACGAGTATTAGATTTTTCTGGCAAGAAATCAAATAAAAATTCTTGTTTCAGCAAGACTTTAAACCTCAAAATCATATTTTCAAATGGTAAGGGGGTTGCCCTTTACAAACGTGGACTGTCTTTGGGAAACAATTGCAACTGCATTTTTCCAACCACCAAATACCGTGTATTTTAAGTTGTTCCACTTTTCTTTTGGCAGGGACTTTCGATGCAAAGTTCCTATTAACCTTAAACGAGCCAATTACTGTGAGTTTATGTGGGCTGGTGTAGTCGAAAAGGAAACCAATTTTCCTGTCGCATTTAATTCATGCTGATTGTATGCGTTTGTATGTGACAAATCGAAATGACTTTATCTGGTGAGAACAAGTAATATGGCTTCCCGTAAAGCACGTTAACGCTTGTGGAGGAGAAATGAAAATTGAACGGCGTGTTTTGGTCTCTAAACAAAACACGCGAGGCTCGAGATTTTACGAACGACTGCCATGAATCACCTCGGAATAAAGTTAAAAACCAATGTTAAAATTGATACGAAAAATGGAGCTATACAAATAAGACTGGTTTTCAATGCACAGGTCTAAATTACCTTTAATTATACTGCAATGACGTTTTGGAAAAAGAATCAATGGAGGGAATATCTTACTGGTAGTCAAATATTTGAAAAGTAAACGGAAAGTGAGGTTTTTAATTTTAATGAGCCCATCTGGCTGCGAAAGTGAGGTAAAATAGCATGCAATTTGACTAAGGCGGAGGGAAGGACACCCGATGAGTCAAAGTAAAATTCTGCCGTCCTCCACGTCGGTAGAGAGTACGTCAGACAGTGCGACAGAGAGATGGGGTACCGTTGCAAGTTTTTTCCGGGAAAAGGCTGTAACATCCAATTATTAAATGACTAGAAGAGCGACCTAATGGTTAACTGAGCAGGTTCACCAAGATGGTGGAACTGACGACACTAGACAATAGAGAAGCGGATTGAATATAAATGGTCGTCGATTAAAGGAGAAAACTTTAAAAAAATCCCTGTAGGGGAATCGATACCCCACCCTCACAACTGAGCCACTGGTCCTTAACCACAACGCCCTGGCATTGGTGGCGGCGTAGCCCGACCACTTAACTTCCCATCTCTCTCCCCTCGCTTCGACGAAAACCTGAGAGGCCGCCCAAGACCACAGAATGCACTAATCATCACATGTCGGACCCCGGTGAGTCTAACATTGGTTAAAACAGCAAAATTTCCCCTAATAGTTCCAATTCAATTTCAACGCATATGCAAAATTAGAGGAGCGTTGTCCTAAAGCCAGAAGGTCTCCTTTAGGGCTAGCTGAAAGACACTCTGAGGAAAACTGTTAGAGGAGGTGTAGGGGTACGAAAATGTATGAGGACCAACTAAACAAGCATCAAGAAGCCAATGAAATCATCCCCCAAGATAGATGGAAGAAGAAGAAAATTAAGTGAAAAGCAAGAATACTATAGATAAGTAAATAAAAATGATAATAAGGATATCCTCCCCCCATAGAGGAACCATAATGCAGCCGTCCATATCCCACCCCCCTCCTGCCTTTACCCAAATTGAAGTGGCGAAGTATATATGCCGATAACTTTGCAAAAACGAGGTAGATTACGGTAGTCATCGAGATAACTAAGTTCGGCGAGAGGCCTGGCTACCAAAAAAAAGGGACTTAGAAGAAGCTCATCCTGAGCCAGTTCCTGATTGTCACACCGAGTTTAGAAGCCTTTCAAAGGTAGATCGTTAGAGAGATCTAGACAGTGAAGACCGGCATAAGTGCCTGGCAAACTGTACGAAAGAAACTTAGAAGTAGCTCACCCTTGAGCCAGTTCCTGGTGATCACACCGAATTGTTTGTTAACTTGGATTGAGAAGCAAGTTCAACTAACTCTCGTCAGAGTAACCCCCTATCCTGCTGTACCCCAAAACACAAACATAGTCCTCGCCACTGAGGAATACCCCAGAGTGAACACCCTCAAGTACTCCCCTGCGTCAAAGGATTCACGCTTTGGCTCATCGCTCGCCATTTCAAATTATTCCCAGAGTAACCCGAATATTAGAAGAAACGTACTTTCCCTGTCCCGTGGGGATATCATTTCATCAAAAATACGTGCTTAACTCCATCAGCCATGCGCTTCGAGTTTCCCTGCGGCTTTAAAGCATTCCCCCCTTCAAACCCCATCTGGATGGCCTGGCCACGCGCCGGTGCGGAAACAACATTCTTGAGGCGACCTAAAAATTGATGTCAAGGTCAGGCTCAAATTCGATTCTCGTAGGAATCTTGAAAGGTATTTAAACCCGATTATCTGTTTCATGAAGGTCAATTTGCATTCAATATTAAAGTGAGCTTTGGGTCAACTATTACTCTAAATTCAATTGTGTAATTTAGTAAGCCTCACTTAAATTTGTTTAATTCTTTTCTGTGTAGTTTGTGTGTTAAATTTCAATTTTGGTTCATGTTTTTAATTAAAGGTCTAGTTTTCTTAGAAACATTTTATTATTTAATCCTCGAAACGCTGAGATGGCACTAGAACCCACAAAGATTAAAAAATAACGTAATATTAATAATCATAATCAATATATAGCACTCTTAGAGAGAAAACTTAATCACGGAGTTTTGAAGTACGTAACTAACTTATACGTACGAACACCATCACTCGGTCCTTCTTATACCACGACAATTATAATAATTGCCTCACAGAAGACCTAAAACGTTGTCATCCATCTCGTGAGGAAAAAGTAAATTTGGTTTCGCCTGGGATAGGCTACTGGCCCAAGGCATTCTCGTTTAATTGGTCAATTCATGCTTGTTAATCTTGGTTATGATAGTGCAATAACAATTTAACCCTGATTATTAGTTGACTCCAGAATAGTGATGACGGAAGGTCAATGATTAATGGCGAGTCAGAAGCGAATGAGACATATTTTTAAACGTATGTATGAGCTTTCCTTGTTTCGTGAGCATACATCAGCAAGCTCTCTCGTTAAATCATCCACCCCTACTTTAGCCTACTTTTTGTCTCCATTCTGTTCTGTTGAATAATATTATTATATGTGTGAAACCTTGAAACATAATCCTTCTGTTATTATCTTTGGTAGCAATTGAAATATTCAAGTTGTATTTTCGAGTCCTTGTACAGTTCGTACGATGTATTTAGGTCTGTCATTGCGGGCTCTTGTAGATTTTGACTTCCATAAGCTTTTACATTATTCTCTTTCCCTCATTATATTTTACTTCGTCTGTCTGCACTCTTCTTGTTGTTTCTAAGTAATAGCGCCCTAAGTAGTCTCCTCTTCTGGCTTTTCGGGGTATGTAATATCTGCACATTATTACGTCCTTCCTAGTTTGCCACTATCAATAGGAACGTCTCCTCAATATATTAATAATAGAGATGATTAAAATTCTACTTCTATGTGAAAATGCCATTGAGGATTAAAATACTTCATTTTCTTTTGCCTCTAGTTCATATGCAAAATTCTATAACTAAGCATAGCGTTGTTCAAGATACATAAAACTTAATGTAGCATTTGCAATTTTCTATCCTCCACCAAATCCTCCCTCCCAACTTATCCTATATCTTTTCCGTTATCTAAATAAAAAAAAATATTCTTCAAAAGATATGTTTTTAGTATCATGTGTGTGTATTTAGGTGTTCTAAATCCTAGCAGCGTTGAGGATATTAGCAGCAATGCATAAGATTACATCAAATTGGAATTTGCATTACAGAAAATTTGCCTCATTACGAAGAATTCGAAATAATTTCGATACCAGGCAATTCGAAATATATTAATTATAATAATTTTAAAAAGGAACTCTAAACTAAATTTTCCCCCTTCCAAAATATCCCGTTGCTAAAATATAGTTATAGAAGATATATAAAAATAAATTTTCTGAACTTCACCATTTGTAATTCTTTGAGTTTGAAAAAATTCACGAAAATTCGATACTTATATTTATTTCAAAACGTTGATAAAAAAATAAGATGAAATTATTATTCAAATACTCAAAAAAATCTTTTTCTTAAATTTAAACTTGGCTACTTTTTTATTTTATTTTTTGGTATATTCGAAATTTTTAGTGAATAAAATCTAGAATACATTTTAAATTTTAATTTTCGTCAGGAGGAAATAGCTAATGGCACCTAAAAACGAGGTAGAGCAAAATGAGGATGGGTTAATTAGAAAGAAATGCAGGAGAAGAAGAATAAGAATTGGAACAAAATAAGAGAAGGAAGGTGAGGATGAGGAGATGAAGAAGAAGGAGAAGAGAAGAAAGAAATGAAAGAAGAGGAAGAAGACGAGTAGAAGGAGAAGTTTAGGAAAAGGATGAGGATTAGAAGAAAAATAATAGGAAGAGTAGGAGAAGAATAAGAGGCGGAATAAGAAGAAGAAGAAGGGAATTAGATGAGGAGGAGGAGACCTAGAGGAGGGAGAGCATAGAATAAATAGGTGGAAGAGAAAAAAAAGATTTAAGAGCAGAGAAAAAAGAAAATAAAGAAAGAAGAGAATACCAAAGAGGAGGAGTTGAAAAGGAAAGAAATAGGAGATGGATAAGAAAGAGAAGAAAAGACAAGAAGAAGACATGAGAAAGAGGATAAAAGAATAATGAGACAATAAGAAAGAGCGAAATGAAAATAAGTAAGATAATGAATAGGAGCAGGAGGAGGAGAGGAAGAAAAGAAGCAGGAGAAGAAGATGTTGATGATAATAATAATAATAATAATAAGAAGAAGAAGAAGAAGAAGAAGAAGAAGAAGAAGAAGAAGAAGAAGAAGAAGAAGAAGAAGAAGAAGAAAAATTTAAGAATTCCCGGTTGTTAAAAGAGAGAAGCTGTTTGAAGAAAGAAATTCAGAATGAATTAATTTTGTAGGGTGGGGGTTAATTATAATTAACAAATAAAGTATTTATTGTATTTAAAAGTACTTTTTGGTTTCCTTTTACTTTAAAAAGGGTTCAATGCGTGTGTAAACCAAAAATGAAAAACGCAATGAAAGGGGGAAAAATAAAGCGGTTTCAAAGGCCAAATAGGCCTGAGGCCAACAGCTTCGGGCTGTTAGCAAGCGTAATGAAACGCAATCTCTTCGGATTATAATTCAAGAGAAGATATCGAATGGTTAATTGATAGTAAACAAACAAAGTCTGCTGACCAAAGTCGCGTGCCCTCACTTATTCTGATTTATGACCCTACAACTTTCAAAACTTTCCATAATTCCAGGACTAACCTTGGGAGGACCTTGGCAAATATATCATTCCAAAGGAAATATAAAACAACATAAAGGTTTCAAATTTGGCTAGAGTCGGCCAAATAGTTATGATGTTATTGCCAAATAATTCCTAGGCTATCCTTGAGGGGAGTTTGACACTATATCATTCAAAGGAAAATGTAAAACAACATAAGGGTTTCAAATTTCGTTAAAGTCAGCTGAATGGTTATGACGTTATTACCAAAACATAGAAAAAGCAAAACGTGTATCGACGGCCCGTGACCAACTAAAAATTATAATTCTATTTAAAAGAAAAATTAAGTCAGAATATCACAAAAAAAAGTGATTGTTTTGTTAATTTGATTAGATTAAGGAAGCTGAGATAATTTAAGCCGATAAAACTTTTTGTAAGCCTATTGAATTACATCCAAACAAGCTAGCAAAAAGTAATCAAAACGTAGGCAGCACTATCAGAAATTGAGTGGTATATAAATAGACAAAGCGGCCGTTAACAATAAAAAAAGGAATAAGGCCATAAAAGGTGAAAACAGCAAAATAACAGACCATGATTAAAATGTCGAAATTATTTTGTATGTAGGGTAAGTCTAAATTTATGTGCATTTATGTTTGCCTTTCAATTGAAATATATATGCGATTGCTTTATAACCTACTCTTCCTAATGATGCCTTTAAGCTGGTTGCTTCTGAAATTGCCCCAATGTTACAGTCTGCTAGAGTTTGTCCAAGAATATCACACAATTATGCAATTCCATCCACTAACAAATGCACACCATCCAATTTTCCTTGAGTTCTGTACATCACAAGAGATATAAATGAAGACATAAGAACAAACACCTCAAAACAATTCGATATAACGTGGCGCAATCCATTTCAAATTTATTTGTTTACGTGTTAGTTTCAAGAAGAGGAGAATAATGAAGTGTCCGGAGAAGCTGCTTTCAAGAGGAGAGATGAGTAATTCAATGACAAATAACCCACCAATAGTAAGAAATTAGTGTCGATGAGTTCCCCCTCCTAGGATAAAAGCTGTTTTAGTCATTTACATAGTGTTTTTGGTTCTTTTATTCGGAAGGGGAAATTTAAAACCTTAGGCAGTAGTGCATGATAAAGAGAAAGAAATATGAGAAGGAATAGTGAAGCAAGAATTAAGGCAGACAACTAATTATCATCAAAAAATCGAGTATAATAGTGGAGGCGAGAGAGATTTCAGGTCACGAAATTCCAATAACGAAATTAATACACTTATATCCCACATAAACAAGCAAAGAATGCCGATGTAAAATACACTTCAAATTTATTGATTGAAATTTTTAAACACAAATCAAATATTCGAATGGAAATGCATCAATAACCTTAGTTTTAGGGATAAATAAATTAGAAACGAATACAAAACACAAATTTCGTTTGAATAAATTCAAGGGCTGATGTAAAAAACACACATACACTCACTCCTAATCCCACTCTCTCTCTCACACACAACCTCACTCTCACCTATACCCTCAATCACACTATCACAATCGCTACTACACTCTCTCACACTAATCACTCTCTCTCATTTTTCACACTTTCTCACATCTCAGATATTTTGTAAGTACATTATGCATTAGGGACAGCGGCCGGTATTCTGCTAAGTTGAATGACTTGCTAAGTGAGAGGAACACTTATGAAAAACTGATTAAAGTTCCATTTGGAAACAAAACTAAATCTTTCAATGGTTCTCTCAAAAATATTCTTAAAGGTCATTCTTATCTAATTAATCAATTTAAAGTATACAATTTCCCTTTACCCTCCATGTATGGTTTACCGAAAACACATAAGGGTGGTAATCCGCTAAGGATGATTATTTCCAGTGTAGGATCCCACGTTACAAACTATGTCAGGGGTTAACGAACATCTTATCCAAATTAGATGGTAGTATCGATGAACCTCACATTATTCATTCTGGTGATTTTGTTAATAAAATTAAAGGAGGTTGATTTGTCCAACAAGCAGTTCCTAAGTTTTGACGTTAATAGCCTTTTCACTAAAGTTCCCGTTGATGAAGCCCTTGATGTCATTTTTAAAAACTTGTCTTTGACTAACCCAGGGGTCGCCAAACATTTTTTCACAGTGGGTCAAGTAACTGAGAGAATGACGAGCGCGGGCCGCATAACCATTTTGTTCAATACCATATAGTAAATACACAAAAAATAAAGACGACTAACATATTTATTTACCAATATACAAAATACAAAATACCCCCAAAATAAAGACAACAAGCATATTTATTTACCAAAAAGTTACAAAAGAAGGCGTCGTTAGCAATAAGATAGTATTATCACACCCAGGGCGCACATATCCGAGTCTCACAAACTAAGCAACAAAAAAGGTTAGTGAGATTTGTGAAACTGGCGTTTAGCTTTTAAGATATCATCAATATTTGCCTTGTAATTGCTGCATCCAATCAAGAGAATTGCTTTCAAATGTACATTTGTGGCACACTGCAGGGGTGGGCCGGATGAACTGACCTCGCGGGCCGGATCTGGCACACGAGCCGTAGTTTGAAGACCTCTGGTCTAACCTAACATTACCATTATATTATAATTAATTTGTAATGTTGGTTCATTTAAGCGCTACAGACTGTGTTTAAAGCTGACGATTGTTTTTACAGATAGAAATATGGGCTAAGTATAGGTAATCTCCTTTTCCCTATTGTTAGTAATCTTATTATGGAAAACTTTGATAAAAACCTCCTCCCGCTATCTTACCTAATCCCATAACATGGTTCCACTATGTTGATGATGTATGTGCCACATAGCATATTACTAATAATACATTCCATCTATTCTATGAACAATTAAACAACATTCCCCCCACCATTACATTTAAGGTTGGATGGGAACGAAACAATTCACTGCCATTTCTTGATGTCAAAATATCTAAAATAAACAACAGGAAACCAACCAACTCGAATGCCTATATTCATTATTTCTCATGCTCTGGCGAATCTGTTAAAAGGTGCGTAGTTTTTGCCCTTTTCCTGATAGCATATCGCATATGTGATCCTTGTTTCCTGCAGGATGAAGTTAACACGATCATCCAAACATTCATCGAGCTCCTGTATCCCCTATGGTTCATAGAAAAATGTCATTATAAAGCCAGAACCAACTTTTATTCACCAGTTAATACTAAGAAAAATGTGTGTAATAATAATTATATTATATTCCGATACTTGTCCCAATTAATTAATTTTAAAAAGCTGGTAGGGGTCAACAAATTTAATGTTGCCTTTCAATACGAAAAACTATCCAAAATAGTCTGTTTAAAAATAAATCCGTCAATAAAGAACAGGGCGTTTATTATATTTCTTGCAAATTTTGCGATCAAATATGCATTGGCAAAAGCAGCAGATTCTCCAGAAAAATAAAGCCTGTGATAAAAAATGCCGAAGCTCCATGCTGTCCCCCACCCTAATTAAATTCTGACATGTAAATTTGTATGTGATAATGGATTCATTAGTTTTCCACGCGCATACTCTCTCACATCTCACCCCTCTCACTTACTCTCTCTTTCTATATATATATATATATATATATATATATATATATAAAGAGAGAAAGAGAGAGAAAGGGACATTGGAAGAACAGAAGGATCAAAGAGATCAAAGTGCGGCACAATGAAGGCAATCCTTAAGGAGAAAACAGAAATAACACCAGTGGAAAAAGTTTGAAATTCCTGGCAGGGACTCGAACCCGGGTTAGCTGATTACCAGTCCGAGGCTCTAGCGTTAAGCTACCAGGCACAGTAATTCTACCTCGCTCAAAGAGTTACCCTATCAAGCCCAGTATCTCCCTAAGCTAGGAACCTCCAAGGGATTTATATACCATATCTTCTCACCCGGTCACAATTTAAAGATTTTCTTATCCATGCCACATATAAAGAAAGGGTTGCTGTTGACTTCAATGCCTCCTTCCAATATATATATATATATATATATATATATATATATATATATATATATATATATATATATATATATCACAGGAATCCACTCAGCCTCTAAAATCCCACTTCCTCTCCAAATTTCTGCTTCGTTGCTCAGAGTTCTTTGTATCTATGAACTCTAAGTATTACGGATTTAGTGTTTCACCTCTTGCCAGTAGTTCCAATATAGTTTTATCTCTTGTTCTTAAACTTTATCGCCGAATTGTTCTCGCCTAGAGAAAGTTAGCGCATAAAACCTCAATAAGACCCCATCAAATTTTGAATTCAACTACCACGGTGTTTATGAACGTCAATATCAGTGTATATCTATGTATGTGCGTTTTTAGTCGCATGAGACTCTATATCTCACTATGTCGGTCGGTCGGTCCATCCGTTTGTCCTAGTTTGTTTTTTGTTTTTTTTTTTGGTAATAACATTGTAACTATTCCGCCAATTCTAACGAAATTTGAAAACATCACGTTGTTTTACATTCTCTATACTTCGCTATATTTATAGCGAAGTCCTTTAGTTTGGAAATTTGTGAGGTAAAAGGTAATATAATAAAGTTTCTTGCTGTAAGCGTTATTGGTGTTATTAGAGTGTATATATATTCTTCTCGCTCTAGAATCACGTGATTCAATAAACCATAAAAGGTACATTAAACCAATAAACCTACAATAATGAAGTTAAGTTTGTCTTGAAGACTACAAGGGCTGCAAATGCGATATTCGCTTGAGATTTATGATAAGACGACTGATTTCTTAACCTTTTTATAATAGAATTAATAAAAAATCTATATAGAAATTTTAATTTATGGTTTTGCGATATACAGAATGTACTATCGAGCCGTTGATTCTCATAATTCTTGTGTCAAGAAACGTCAGCGAGCTGTGTGATTCTTACTCCACCTTAAATTCAATAGTAGGATGTAAGTTGTCGAGATTTTGAAAGAAGCTATTATAGTTTCGGAGATTTGTATTGGGCCAGGAAGAGAATACAACATCAATATATCTCAATCAAACCAAAGTAAATGGTGTGAAAAATAATACTTCATAAAAATTATATCTTTTGTATACAAATTTATTCTTTTTCTAACGTTTCAAACATTTTTAACCCATTTTCAAGGACAGTACTAAATGAAATGAAAATATTATATAATAAATTAAACTACATTGGAATAAAAGTCAGCTAGCTGAATTTTACCCTCTTTTCTAGTACATTTTTATTGGCAGTTTATCTTAAAAAATATATATACATTTTTATTTTCAATATTTAATTTTTTAAATATTTATAAGTTAAAAGAGAGAAGACTAACTTGAGAACGGGACAGGATATATGATAAATACCGTAAAGTATTTTAACGATAAATGAATGGATAAGTCAAGTATAAACAGTTCTAAGACTCTCAAGATAAGTGCCCCAACATTGACTAAAAAATTAACACTTAAAGTGACTAGATAAAACAAGTGTAAAACTACATTAAAAATCACTGAAGTAATGACTAAAGTGAAATAAAGTGTAATAAACCAAATTGCTTAACTATAGTAAATGTGGAGAAAAAGTGCTCAAAAAATATAGTAAAGTGGAAGAATTGAGTGAAGATGAAAAAATGAAGAAAGTCAACAGAAGAGCTCAAATGTAAAGCCTGTATAAAACAGAACATACATAACAGAGTAGTAAAACAACACGTGCACACAAATATATGAATGTTACATTACAAGCTAGAATGAATAAATTAAACGAAGGTTGGTCAGTTCACCAGACTACTTTACCGAAGCTGCAACAGTTTACCAGTAGAGCAACAAATAAATAATAGAATAGAAAAGGTAAAGCAGGTCAGGGTTCTTATTCTACATTAATCAGTAGGTTCAAACAATATGGAGTTATTGCATGTTCTCTTTCTATGCCCAGCTATCTGTACTCGGTCACCTGAGATCAACTTCTGCTCTATTACGAAACTCTCATTTTCGCCCATTTTTATCTTGTCCTATCCACCTTCCACGGCTCCTGCCGATCCTTCAACATCTGGCACCACCGAACGTATTGGGACCTAGGAAAGGAGGGCGCCGGGGAGGAGACTGGAATTATGCTCTACCGTCCTGTCCAACCAAGGGCGGGGAATAGAGCGTTGCGGCCGATACACCTATCATCTCCCCCCCCCCCCCCCAAAAAAAATAACCTCATTGCGTCTGCCTTCTCACTGTGTCGAAGAGGGAGAAACTAAAGAATGTGGAGGGCTATAACATGTTTCTGGCGGGAGTGGAATCAAGAGGTTGTGGTTTTCATTAGTTATATTTGTAAAAGTAGAGGACAGGAGCTTGTATCGGGGTTCAAGCGAGGGTATTTAAGTTTAATATGAAATGATTCCGATCTTCTAAGATGCGTTTCATTGGTAACGGTGACTAAAATGGAAAATTTTCGAAAGATTGAGGAATTCTCCTGGTTAGTGATAGGTGCTTTTTTTCTATTACTTGTTTTAAGATGGAGAGAATTCCAAGCATGTACAGTATGTTTTGTTGATCCTATATATTCTTCAGATTTACATTGCGAAAAGTTATATTTGTAAATGAGGAAGGACCGAACTAGTGATGGTACGTATGCTTGATGTTGAAAAGACATCCAAATTTCTTTCGAGTTGGAAACCAACCTTTCTCGCCAATATTTTAACTATATTAACACTTTAATATAGTTTGTTTTCATTCAATTCATTCAATTTAAACTATAATTAATTTTTTTGTAGCTTTATAATTTCACTTGATTCATTTGTGGTCATGGTTTCAGGGATTATTGTATGTTTAAGTGTCTTTACTCGACATCCGCGGTCATCTGCCCATCCGAAACTGCGTTGAATGTTTTCACATTAACGGTGTGCTGGTGTCCAGAATCAAGATCTCACCCTCCAATGGGGGGGGGGGGTCAACTTCCTCCTGGAGTACTTACCTCGTATTTCCATTATATATACTATTATTTAGTCCATTTGATATATTGAATCCGCTCCTTTCAGCTGATAATCTGCATATCCGAGAAGCGAAGAGTTCGATGGCAATATCCTCTCCGTTGAAGAGATAACCATATCATAGATTGCCCGATTTCAGCGTTATTGGTACTTCTTTGTCTTCCTTTGCAGGGGTCATTTCTCCATCGAAAATTGGGAATTCTTTGCCTTTATTCTTTATTTCCGGGGATTTTCTCAGTGACGTCCTCCTCTTCCGTTCCTTCATATTATTCTGTTAGTTCTTCCGTTTCCTCATCTACCATGGAAATTTTCACTATTTATTCTGGTTGTTGATTTGAGTAGAACCAAAGTTTCATTTTGAAACCATATATTAATAGCAAGTTATTTATAATTTCGCTCAAAGTTACTGGGCTTGACATGTCTCCATGTGTGTGTAGTATTAATATCATTATTTCTTTTTTTCTTGTGTTATTATTAGCTTGGAAGTGTGTATTTTAGAAGATGGTTGGGCCGCATTACCTGCTGCTTTCGTCTACATGTTTTCGTTCTTTCTTCAGTTTGTTTCTTTTTGTTTTTAGCGCGTTCATGCAGATGGACCACTTCATGGCCAATACCATATGGTCCCCTTCACAGTTTAGACACTTTTTGAACGCTATCACAGTTCGAGCAAACTTATTTGATGTCAAACACTCCCTGGTGGGGTAGCTCACTAGCGCGTAGCGCTTGTACCAAATATCCATAGGAAGGTACTCTTCTCCTTCACTTTGACCGGTGCTACTCACAGCTATAATTCAAAGAGGCCCCGGGTTTTGCCTTTTCTATCCATGACAATCTCAGCCAATTTATTTTAATGCTGCTGAGATATTTCCCAAACTTTTCCACTTTCTTATTTTCTGCTGCATTGGATATTTTAACATATTCTAATTAGTTTTTCAACTGTAATTTGAAATATAAACTCGGTTTTTTAGTGAATGCTATAGTTTTCATAATATTTGAAATTTATGATTTTTTTTTCCTATTTAACCCATTCATGGTTTGTTTCTGAACTAATTAAGGTTTCTTCAAATATATAAGCATAAATGCATAAATGATTATCATATATTCTGTTACATCTATCGCTACTACACACTTGATTTTAAAAGGATTAATATACCGAGGTTTGAGCGGCCTGCCCTAAAGCCTATCTTGACCATCCTGTTAGTTATCAATACTAGATGTAATGCATGGAGTATTTTCCGGCTAAAAATACCCGTTGTCCCAAAATTGAGTGTACATTTCGATGAAATTAAAATCTGTTAGGAAAAATTCATATTGAATTTTGTTCATCATGTTCAAATTGAGCTCTGAAAAAAAATTGTAATGTTTCGTGTACAGGGTGTCACCAAATTTTTATTTGTTTTTCAATCCTTTTCAGAACCTTTTAATAATGAATACAGAAGTGCAGATTTTTGGTGTGATAGCTCGTATCAGAGGAGCGAAATTTGACGAAGTACGAGAAAAGTTCCAAAGAAAGTTTAGAAAACCTGGACCTATAGACAACGCGATCCGTCCACTTGTGAACAAATTTGAAAGAACCGAATCCGTACATAATGAGAAAGGAACAGGACGGAAAAAGATTCACCTCAACAAAACTAAACAAATTTGGCAACCGTCTGAAAATGAACAAAGAATTTCGGTGAGAAAGGCCAGTCAGAGACTTGATATGCCCAAGACAAGAGTGCACAGAAGAGTTCTTTTTGGTTTGGATAATTTATGTTTTCTTTTTGTGATCATAGTTGAGCAGAAAATATAAACATCATTGTTTATATATATATAAATATATATATATATATATATATATATATATATATATATATATCCATTAAGAAGGGATTATGAAAAGGTTTCGAAAAAAATTAAAACTTATGACAACCACACCTGTACATTAGGATGGAGCAAAATTTTTTTTTCTGAAATTTTGAGGGCTATCTGTCAAATTAGACCTCCTAAAAGGATTTTTTTTTATATAATAATTTTTAGAGGTTCCTCAACGTCATTGAAAGTTGAAAATAATGTGATTTTCAACTAAATTTTGAATTACGTGGATTATATCTGAAAATTAAATTCGAACTTTGAATTAATACCTCATCAGAAATAATTATTGTATTTTAAAGAATAAGTGAACGAAATTTGAAAGTAATCGATATATATTTAGAGGTCCCTCAATGACATTATAGTGGCGTACGTGACAATTATGTTTCAGTATCGCGGAGGATCTCGTTGAGAGTTGGTGTGTGTGTATGTGTGTGTGTGTGTGGCTCTGTCTAATGTATATTGTTTTAATCACAGTCTTCTATTTGTATTTAAGAACAGTTATTTATAGTGTACAATAAATATTTATACACCTTTTTTTATATTTCAGAGCTAAATAATATGTAAGAAAAAAAATAAAAGCATATTTAATTAGGGGATTTAAACCTAAAACGCGTCATGAAATTAAAAGCCCTTTGTTTGGCGTACACTGCGCCAATAGTGAACGAGTGCTGCCAACTTATAAAGATATTATTAAATGTGTTTTGTTTGAGCGAGAAAAGGAAAAGACCCGCAATAGAAAAGACTCGCTAATTAAACAAATTATCACATTAGTAGCGAAGTTAATTTCTATTTAGAAAACGGCATTAATCCTCTTTGTGTCAATAGAGGCAGTTAGAAAAAGAATTTTAAATTATTATTCAAAAGATCAGGCTTTAATGAGGAATATTGGCAGAAAAATGTGATATGATTCAAACAGAAATGTGACGATTTTACAAAGAATGCACAATAATTGTTTGATATTTTGTGTTGTAATTGTTACAGCTTTGAAAACTGTTCTCGTAGCAAAGAAAAGAAGGTGCCGCCATTGGAGCAAACGTTTCTGGAAGTCCAACGAACAACTAGGAAAATAGCAATAGGTAATATCGATCAAATTCAATCAAAGAAGAATATTCAGATTGCAGTTAGTAATAATCGTGAATATTGTCTCTTAAATCAACTATCTACTTCGACAGATAATATCGAAGTGATTTTTCCATCATCCAGCACAGAAACAGAATCTTCTGAGGAAGGTAGCGACTATGAGTTTCCTTCCTCCGTGAAACGCAAAGAATTAAACAAAAAAATTGCATCCAAGACTCCATCTAAACGAATAAAATTGTCAAAATTTGCGTTGTACTGTGACCGCACTGGTGTTTTTGATCAAGCAGCAGCTTTAATAACAAGTTCAATCCTTAAGGACTTATCGTCGATTGAAGGCAGGTAACTTTTTTAGTAGTTGACAAGCCAAAAGTTAGAAGAGAGCGTGTCAAAGAACGTACTACACTACAGCGATATTTAGATCAGATAAGCCATTATATTCTATTTATTTTGATGGTAGAAAAGATAGCACATTTATTGTTGAGATGATGGCAGGAACTCCTTATAAGAAGAAGATAATGGAAGAGCACTTCTTTATGCTAGAAGAACCTGGTTCAGAATAGCTTGGAAGACTGGTTCTGCAGAATATATATGCGACGCAATATTCTCGTATCTAGAAGCAAATAACATCGCATCTGATGAACTCGTTGTTGTGGAATGCGATAGAACGGCAGAAAATACAGAAACAAAAGGAGGGGTGATCAGAATTGTAGAAGAAAAAGTTAATAGACCACTGCATTGGTTTATGCGCCAGCTCTATGCAAATGAGTTCCCAATGCGCCATCTCCTCAACAATTATTGCGTTACTGCAATATTTTTTTCTTAATTTATAAGGTGTAGCGAAGATAGAGAAGAAAACAAATTTTTCATTCTCTTCGAAAAGCAAGGGCGACACTTAAAAACGCCAATCGAAAGATAGTTTTTTGGGTCTGAGAGAACGCTTATTATAAGTGTTACCTTCTCGTGTATGTGAGAAGAGCTCCTTCCGAGTGTTTTGAAGAAGACTGTGTTTGCCAAAAATAGCCTTTTAACCGCAAAATTAAATGCGTAACTGCAATAATCTTTCTTAATTTATAATGTGTGGCAAAAATGGAGAAGAAAACAAATTTTCAATTTTCTTCGAAAAGCAAGGGTGACACTTAAAATCGCCAATGGAAAGATATTTTGGGGGGCTATCTGAGAGAACGCTTATTATAAATGTTACCTTCTCGTGTATGTGAGAAGAGCTCCTTCCGAGGGCTTTGAGGAAGACTGTGTTAACCAAAAATATCCTTTTAACCGCATAATTAAATGCGTAACTGAAATAATCTTTCTTAATTTCTAAGGTGTGGCGAAAATGGAGAAGAAAACAAATTTTCCATCCTCTTCAAAAAGCAAGGCCACCACCTTAAAATCAAAATATCTATTGTCAGTCCCCAGTATTTAGATCACGAAATTGAATACATAAGAAAAATTGGTACAGATTTATATTATCCTTCACATTCACTTGATATTTGCTATAATAAAGCTTACAAAAAGTATATAATAAAAGTACTAGTGAGAAAGAAACCCCTAAGAACATCTGAAAGTGTCTTTTTTTAGTGGTTTTGAAACCATAAAGTCATTGTTGAAATCTCTTAATTTAAACCTTGTTTTTTCCTATAATAATACACTAAAAGGAATATAAATAAAAAATAGCCCTAATGTAAGCCACAACATAATATATAAAATTTCATGTTTGGATTATCCCTCTTTTTATATCTGCCAATCTAGAAAAGATTTGGAAGTAGGTATTAAACAGCATAAGTATTCTGTAAATACTGGGCAAACATCAAATGCAATATTTATTTATTTGAGTGAAAACTCTCATCGGATAAATTGGATCGAGAGTTCTGTGATCCCCAGATCGAAAGATTTCTTTTCACGAAATCTTTTAGAATCTGTGATTATTTAGCTTACATCTAATTGTAATTTTAACTTCAGCCCTGGCATGTATTTTTTGGACCCTTGTATTACAAGAATGTTCAAGAATGACCTTAAAGATAAAACCACTGACCTAATTAATAATTAGCTTTTCTAGTCATTCCTATGATTAATATATTTTCTGTTTTATTCATGATACTGTTCACCTCTTAGAAATTATTTTTGTTTCGGCAGGCTTATTTTTTCCTATATTCTTCATTTGTCATATATGTGCGTTTATACTTTTATAGTTATTCTTATGTTTAATATATTTTCGGTTTTATTTGTTGATAATTTTCTTCTCTTATAAATTGGTATCGATTCTAAAATAGAAGAATTATGAAATTGTAATCTTAATTTAGTTTGGGCGGTTTGAGTCCCCCTCCTCTTTTCTGTAAACCCTTTTTTCAATGGTCACCTTCTGTTTCGGCAGACTTAATTCTTTAATAAGGTTGGTTTCCAGGTACCTGTTAATGTCCTTATAATCCTAATGTTCCCATCTGAAATAAACGTGTATGTGTCTTCTGTGAAAAATTTCTTCTTATGTTTTTTTCTACTTCAGTCGAAAGGCATCGCAGATCTCCCATGTTTCATTTTCCTTAGTGGCTGTTGATAAATTCCTTAACTAGACTGAGTCAAATCAATCACCTTGCTGGAGTATACAGCATGCCATGCCATAATTGCAATTTGACATACTTTGGAGAGACGGGACACTTTAATAAGAGGATGAAAGAACATCAAGCCGATATCAGAAGGTGTACGAATCCTTCTAGTCTCTTTCCGCAAATGCAAAGGCACAATCATAGAATTAATTTTAACCAAGAAAAAATCATTTATAAATCAAACAATTATATTGAGAGGAGAATTGCGGAATCCATCATCATTAACAAAGTTGATAATTTCAAATTATCTGAAGGGCAATACAAATTTAATGAATATATATCGAATAAAGTCGCTAATCGTATTTATAAACCACCAGAAGCAATGGTTCTCGGAGATTAGCAACTTCCCAGATTATTTCCTGTTTCATTTCATTTTGTTTAGCTTGTCGTTTGCCCCAGAAACACACGAGTTTTTCCCCAAATCTTTCCTGCAGTTTCATTTTGTTAAGGATGTGGCTTACCTTATATATACTGTGCTCCTTGCCTATTTTCTTCATTATTAGTTGAAAATGACATTTTGTAACGTGCAAAAACTAGACCGATAAGTATAAATAAAATCTTGATTTAAAATTGTGGTTTACCATTATCTTTCACTGATATATAACACGCTAATGTGATATGTTCCATTCCATTATATATATATATATATATATATATATATATATATATATATATATATAAAGGGTCTTTCAACAAGGACGCTCGAGCTTTGTCAGGCGATAGTGGCTATGTTGTTAAAGCGACATATGGCAACCTCACTGTGAACTGTTTAGTAGTACTTGGCAACTTACGATGGAAGGTTATAGCGTTAAACAGCGTGTGAAAATCATCAAATGTTATTATCAATATCCGTGCTCCGTTCGAGAAACGTTCCGTGCATTACGTGATTTCTATCATCGCCACAGCGACGAGGCGGCGACGTCAACTGGCCACCGAGATCATGTAAATTAATGCCATTAGACTACTTTATTTGGGATTACAATAAATCGAAGGTCTATGCGAATAATCCGCAAACAGCTGATGTCCTCAAAATCAACATAACGAACACAATCCAGCAAATTAAGCCAGATTTATGCGACAAAGTCATCGAAAATTGTGCCTCCCGAATACGTTTAACCAAACGAAGCCGCGGCGGACATTTGAACTACGTCATATTCCACACTTAATGCCCTAAAATTTACTTTGAAATTTAAAATAAATTAAGTGCATATATCACAGACAACTTGTTTTATTTACATTTAAAAATTGAGAGACCTTATTGAAAGACCCTATATATATATATATATATATATATATATATATATATATGTGTGTGTGTGTGTGTGTGTGTGTGTGAGTAAGCAATAAATGCAACAAAGCCCACAGGGAAAATTAATACGAGGATTCCAAGTACTTTCGACTTTATTTTGAGTTCTTTATCAAGGAATAACAAAAGTATTTAAAATTGTTATATTTATAAGGATGATACAGAGGAGAAGGAACGCCCACAAAAAAAAAGCAAAAAACCAATCAACAAAATGAATTAATATGAAATGGAAACCTTAGGAGGAGCAAATATAAATATAAACTAAGATCATTAAATCAGGTAAATTCCAAAGACTAAAGTTTTACAAGAAGATTAAAATACCGCCTAAGCAATTAGGGAGGGAGAAAACTGAACGAGAGATTAACCTCAGAGATCAAGATCTAAAAACCAAGGTAGAATAAATACAAATGTTCTAAAGACTTTACTCAAATGGAAATAGATACACAGACCTAAACATAAGGCTACATAGATGCACACAAAATACAATTAAATAGTTTATTAAGATTAATATAAATATTTAGTCTCAAATTAAAATCAATAAATGCAACAAAGCACACAGGGAAAATTAATACAAGGAGAGAGAGAGAGAGAGTTGTGAAAGTCTTGGGCCCTCCGTCAATCTTTTTAAATTTTGCGTTTTTTTTAAATGTTGTGTTGATTTAAGTTTTGATAACGTGATTTGTGCACATATTAAGAAACAATAATAAATAATGAGAGCAAAATTTGCAAAAGTTAGGCTACGTCTCTTAACAGCGTAGACTATGAAGCTTTTGCTTAGGCTACGTCTTGAAGTTGATTAATAAGTCACAGAGGTTTATTTAAAAGTTGTGTTAATTTAATTTTGGTTCTGTACCCTCAAAATGGAATGTCACGTTGAAAGAAAGGCGCATTTTCGACACTTGTTTTAATTCATTTTCAATCGAGATGGAAACAATGCAAACGCAGCCAAAGCTCGTCGCGATATTTGTGCTGTGTGCGGAGAAAATGCTTTATCAGAAACAACAACTCAATGGTTGTTTTCACGTTTCAAAATGGTCATTTCAATCTTAATGACAAAGAACGTTCTGGTCGCCCCATTAAGTTGGATGAAGATCGATTGAACGACCTTCAAAATGAAAATCCTCGTCAATCGACTAGAGAATTGGCCGTACAATTGGAGTGGGATCAGAAAACTGTAGTGAATCACCTTCATTCGATGGGGAAAGTTAAAAAACTCGGTGCATGGGTTCCGCACGCTTTGAGCGAAAGCAACAAACTTCAACGCTCCACGATTGCCGCAGGTTTGCTTGCTCGTCACAAGGCTACTCGTGGATATAAGGACATATTTCTTCACCGCATCATCCCTAGCGACGAAAAGTGGTGTATTTATGCCAACATGAACCATCGAAAACAAGGGCTTAGGCCCAATAAAAAAACACTTCCGCGATTAAAGCAAGGACTTCATCCACGAAAGATTATTCGTGTGTGTGGTGGGATTTTCAAGGCATCATTCTTTAAGAGCTCCTTGTGAACAACGAGATTGTCAATGCAGAACTCTACGTTCAACAAATGTATTGAATCGCCGAAGCTATTCGTGAAAAGCGACCTCATCGACGTTATGAAGTCCTTCTGCAACACCACAATGCTCGTCCTCACATTGCCAATATGACAAAAGACGCCACCCAAACGCTTAATTGGGAAATCTTGCCGCATCCTTCATATTCCCCAGACTTGGCTCCATCGGATTGCCATCTGTTTCGATTGCTTTCCAACAATTTGCGCGGTGTTTCTTTCAATATTGATGTGGAATTAAGAACCTGGTTAGACGAATTATTCGAGTCAAAATCCATAGATTTTTATTGCAGAGGCATCGAAAAACTTGTTGAATGTTGGGAAGAAGTCGTAAATAACAACGGAGAATACATTATTGATTAAATTGCATATTGTTATAAATTAAAAATGAAGTTTTTATAAAATTGTTAGTGGTAATGAAAAAAATTGATAAAACCGCAAGAACTTATTCCTCAACCCATTAAATGAAAGTAGAGCACATAAAGGAATAACAAAGTTTGTACAATTACAACGAGCTTTAAAGACAATATTTGGTTCCACCACCTTTATTCTTCATCACAGTCTGAACTCTCTCAGGTAATTGGGGGGAGGGGGGGTAATTGCTTTTAATATCCTTTAGGCCTCTTGTAGGACATTCTAAATTGTTCTTTAGATGCTGGCTGCTTTACGCATCCTTCCTTTGTCAGAATGATCTCACACTTCTTCAATAATGTTGAAGCTTGGGTTCTGCAGAGGCCAATTCATGATTGATCAGTTCCATTTTGTGTTTTTCTATACAGTCTTGCTTTTATTGCATTGCCAGCTTTAAGATCACTGGCATGCTGAAAATGAAGCCGTTGGCAATCAGACGCGGTCCCGATGGTAGATCAAAATCTGACGAGATTTTTCTAAGTTCATAATTCCATCAATTTTCACAAGATCAGATCCCCAACACCACTGGCTGAAATTCAGCCCATAAACCATAACAGAACATCCTCTCTGCTTTACATAATGCTTTTCTCCTAACCTCCTCAGTACCAATTTGTATTCATCAATTCATAATACCTGTTGCCACTGATTTTAGTGTAGTTACTTTGTAATTTGGCATACTTTAACTACTTATCCCTGTGTTTAGTCGAGTACGACTCTAACCTCACTATGTCGGTGTGGGTATTCGGTCGGCCGGTTGGTCCCCGTTTTGCTTTTATTGTTTTGGTAATAACATTGTAACTATTAGGAAGATTATAATGAAATTTGAAGCCCTCAAGTTGTTTTACATTTTCTTTCGAATGATATAAGTATCAAAGTCCTTCCAAGGTTAGCTCTGGAATTATTTAGCAATAACATCATAACTATTTGGCCGATTCTAACCAAATTTGAAACTCTTATGTTGTTTTATATTTTCTTTCGAGTCATATAATCGCCAAGGTCCTCCTAAGGTTATTCCGGGAGTTATTTAATTTTTGAAGGGCGTAAGGTCATAAATCAGAAAAGTGAGAGCACGCGACTTTAGTCAGCAGACCTTGTTTGCTTAAGGACTAACTACTTGACAAACCCCCTTCCAATGAGATTATTTCTGATGAGGCTTTTGCGAACGTTAGATGGATCTCTTAGCTCTTGTGTCAGATATTTGTTGGACTTTTTCTTATTTTTAAGGAAACGACTTTCAGATATTACTCATCTGCTTTAGATAGATTTCTAGCCCTGTCACTTCTTTTTTTGCCCAGTACTTGGTCAGTTTCCTCAAAATTCTTAAGAACACACTGCTATCCATGCTGAGATATGCTAGGTTTTCGACTAATATCTCTTTTCGAATCACCTTGCTAGAAACAAATACTATTTTATGCCTGTCAAACTGTATAATCTTTGGCATGGTGCTTTAATTTAACATCTGAAGAGAAATGGGAACAAATTACCATTAGTTTTTGTGACAGGCAGCAATAACAAAGTGCCAATATATACAATTTAAAATTGGTTCTTTGCTATGTTGTCTGTTGTGCGTAGACAAAAATCTGGTTCATCTCTCGGGTTAGTTACATTTTTTGTGCTTGAATGATTCAAATGTCAGGGTCAAGTAGCTTACCATATGAATACATTTCTCGGAAAATGGTTAGGTACAAGGACTGTATTGAAATGAGTGAAAAAGTTTGCAAAGAGAAAAGAAATACTTTAAAAGCCCTTCAAAGCCAAGAGAACTATTATTCAAGACCACTTTAAAAATATTACCAAAGGATTCTAGCTTCTTAGAAGCTAAGTATAAGGGCTGTTTGAAATCTTTTGTACAGTAATATAAATATATATATATATTTAGTCATGGAGAAAGTTTTCAAACTAATATATTTTTTCATATAGAAAATTAATAGAACTGATCAAACGTTGCGCTTTGTTTTTGTATCTTTGCATCATAATTTGTAGGGGGAAAATAAAAAAAATAGAGAACAAGCCCATTTTATTTATAGATACGATGCAGCCAATTGCTACACTTAGTCAATATTGCAATGAGGTCCCTCTTTCTTCAATACTGCCTTAATTCGTTTTGGCATGCTAGAAACCAAATTTGTGATGCTATGTTAAATGATAATGCTCCGTGTATGTTCAAAAAGCACCCGCAACAGCTAACAATTGGAAGGCTTTTGTTTATCAATCGCCAGTTTGATTCTCGCCCACAAATTCTCTATTGGGTTCGAATCTGGCGAATCCTCAAGCCTTGTGAAAAGGTACACGATCATCCTGAAAGATACGGTTATCATTCCTAAATTACTCCTAATCTTTGAGATAAAGGTGTGGTGAAGCATGTGTTGTACCATTTTGAGTTCATAGCAACATGCTTGGCCAAAATTGTTAGTGCTCCAGTTGCCTTAGATGAGAAGCAGCTCCTGGAATGGAGAGTGTCCGGATGCTTCACCGTAAGCAGGGCACAAGAGTCGTGAAAACACCCCCCTATTTCTCTTCTTAAAGTGGGATCTTTCAGAAGCTCCGAATAAGTGGAAAGGAGCAATTTTAACCAATTTCTCTTCTAAATTAGCAGAATTTGTGTGAATGAATGTTTTAAATTGTCTCCTAAAAGAAAAGGAACTTTCTTTTTAAAAAGGAAAGTTAATGACTACTGCCCGGTGACCGCTGAAGTCTTCTTTCTCAGGGTGGAAACCGTCGCGGTTGAGTTATGAACAGGAAGAAGCCTGATGGGGTCGATAAATTGTTATCCGAATTCGGATAGCATTTTATTTTCTTTATGAACTCATAGAAACAATTTCTTAGCTCTTAACCTAGGTGAAGTTTTTGATTGGCGGGAATTTTACGAGAGCTAAGTGATCATATTTCTCCCAATTGTCACCTTAAAGTTTCTTCAAATTGACTAAAAAATATAGACACGACACAATTGGGGTGGCGATATCTACTCTTCGTTGTAGCTATTCAAGTAGCACAAAAGGTAACTCGTGGTACCATTTTCTAGCTTAGAACCAGAAACCAAAGACTTTTTGTCAGGCCGTGAAATACCCCAACGATTACACTTCCATGTGCGTTTAAAATGAAGGTAATGATGTCTTGAATGCCTTGTGAGCTTTGAAATTCGGAGAATAGGCCTAACCAAGAGTTACCACCATTATTAGAAATTTTGGATTTAAATAGGAATAGAGTCCAACCATTTTGTGTGTCTATGAATGATAAATAAAAGATATTCAAAGCCATTACTTTGATGGTAAAGACTTTTTCACCCTTAGATGGGTTTATCTATGTAGACTTAGTTAGGTCTGGTTTTTAAAGTATGTATGCGTCTTTCATATCAATGCAGAAGTTATCTTCTTCTAGGTACTTAGTTTTTCTTTGATTGTCTTTTGAGATCACTATTTCAATGTGGCTGTTTCTTTGGTTGTTCGAGAATGGCCAGTCTATTGGTATATGTTTAATGGCTGTCCTTTGATTGCCGTTGTTCACTGCTGTTAGCCTTGTATAGCCCAGACGACGTCAAGACAAGAAATTAGTGTCTAGCTCTTTGTTGAAAAGCAAATAAAGTTTTAGATTACATTTCGCAGAACTTCGAATATAAATATGAAGAAATGAATTAGCCCATGTATAAGTTGCTTCTCCGTCTGCATCTGAAGTATGCGATCAGTCGTGGTCTCCAATTCTTTTGAAGAATATAGAAAGATTGGAGAGAGTCCAGTATATGGACACTAAGATAATTCTGAACGCTGCCATAAATCATAGGAAGATCAATTAGAACAGTTAGGTTGTCATTTCCCAAAACTCGTAGATTGCAGGGGAAGGTGATCCAAGTTTATATGATTTCAAAACGTTTTGATAGCGTTACCCCTGACCACTTTTTTACCTCTAATCACGAAGGTGGTACTAGAAATAAGGCTTTAAGTTGTTTCATCCTAAGGTCAATACAGATATAGAGAGAAATTTCTTTTCATATAAGATAATATCCGCTTGGAGTAGCTTGGATGCTACAGTATATTTAGTATTTCAATAAACATGTTCTGTTTATTTACTGGCCTTGTGTGTGACCCGAGGGTGTTTGTCATTTCCTTGTTCTATAAATGATGTAATACTGCATTTTTCCCCTTCTGTTTTACCTTTGTGACGTCAGCCAACTTCTAGACTCGTTTTTGACCTGGAGAAGATGTGGGTAGCCGATCACTTGCGAGAATACTTTCTAGTTTTCTGCCATAAGTGATGTAATCTCTGGTTATTATTTCAATTAACTCGTTTCTTTGATGCACACCTGGCCTGGATATTAGTTTAATATTGTGTGGAAGATGTTGATAGTGTCTATGATGGCGGTTGCTAAACGAGTTTTTATTGTTGGGCCTTGCAAAAGAGTTAAGTCTGCTTACGGAATCTGTAAAGATCGTGTAGATTTAGATGAGCTTCCGTGGGGTAACCTTTAGAATCCTTGCCGGCAACGGGAGTCCCGAGGTGCTGCTTCTTTCAGGAAGGATATCCGCACCTTTCAAGCCTTTCGTAGAGTTCGAATCATCGGTATAATTTGCTATATCGAACTGATGTTGAAAGCGATATTTTTTGAAACTTTGAACTACAATTTAGGGAGTAAAAAGTGGGCATGGATTGTATTAATATATTTATGCAGAATTTTGGGGGGATTTTATCTTCCATGTGAAAAGAAATCCTTTTGTGAGTAGGATTAGTGGAGTAAATTGTCTGTAGTGAATTCTTGATTGTGCTTAGAAGTTTGGACCTTTGGCCATATGATGAAATATTTAGTTTAAATGCCCATTTATTTATGCGGGACTTTATTGGTATTAATCCAATTTCAGCACATAGTGATCGGCCTGGGGAGCTTTTTAATGCTCCCGTCGTTGTTCGTAATTCTTGTTGATGAATTTAGTCAATCTTTTTAGTTAGATTGTCAGCTTCTGCTGCATTTGAGATGACTGCCGTAATCTCCTTTGTGAGATGTTGCATTATATGCAAGATTAGAAGCATTGTTCCCTCTGCATACAGTGCTTATGGGACAATTTATTGAGCAGATTGAAACTAGTATTATCTTTTTCGTAGCTTATCTTTGTGGTGTCACCATGTCATCATTTGATCGAGTAATAGCCAGAGAAACTGGGTACGGTTAGGGCTTAAAATGGAGAGCCCTGCCGTATAGAATAGATGATGGGAACTTGTCTTCATTTGTTGAAAGTAATTGGCACCATATTTGAGAACTTAAATCCTCTTTGTTCTGTAGAGTCAGTGTAATTTATGGTGTCTCTAAGTTGGGAAGTTACATGTATTGGTTGCATCCCACTATTAAAGATAGAAAATTTGTTTACATAAAGGTAGTCTTTAACCTTTTGGAAGTTGAGGGTTAGCCATTGAGAGCTAGGAGGAATAGGCTTATGGTAAGGACGCTATCTTGTAGGTCTGTGTCAGAGATCACAGAGAGAGAGAAAGAGGAAGATATGCGCCGCCTCTCCCTTCAATGGAGAGAGAGAGACAACAGACACCAGGGCAACCCTTTCGTCTGCGCTAATGGTGGTGCGAAAATATGAGAAGCCGTAAGAGGCCGCAATGACCTAAAATGCCACCATCACAGAAACCTGCGACAAGTGTGAGAGCCCAGTAGGTCCCATCTGAAGTCAGACAAAGTCTGCCTCGCCAGCTTAAGAACCTTCTCGCCCTCGCGCTAAAAGGCCGAGTCTATTATCGCCTGCCGATGCGTCTGACCCTAGATTTTTTTATTTTTTTATAGAGCCCATCTGGCAACTGCCCACTTGGGCATAAGTCGCCGGAAACACGACACAGCCTAGAACTAGGCTACTTTAAAATAAAAATATGAAAACATAACTGATACAAATTAGAAAAACTTAACAATTAAGAAGCAATCTCCGGCAGCAGGGGGGGTCCCCCTCACCCCGGTGCAGGAGTGTGCAACCTACAAAAAAAAACAATAACAAACAAAAAAGGAATCTTTTTAAATCAAGGGAAAAAGCCCGGCCTCCCCCCAAAAGTCAACAAGTCCACAAGTCAATGTGCACGAACTCGTCCCTACCACATTGGAGAGGCGGTAGCGCCCCCGCCCATTCCGGTACCGGGAAAGGTATCGTGTGCGAAGATCACCCAGACTGGGACATTCGACAAGAATGTGGCGAACAGTTTGGGGGACGACGCAGTCGTCGCAATAGGGCACTGGGGAGCGCTCCATCAGATGGCGATGCGTCACACGAGTATGTCCGATTCGGAGACGACAGAAAGCGACCTGAAGCCGTCGCGGCACTGGGAAATAGGTCCATGGGAACAGTCGCAGCGCAATGGCACGCAACTTTAAGTTCCCTTTGACCGTCTCCCATCTTCTTTGCCAAGCAGTCCAAAGAGCTGCCCGTATTCCTTCCATGTAGTCGGTGTGAGGAAGAGCAAAACGCTGGTCCGGTCGCAGAGTCATCGCGGACTCTTTGGCGCCCTCATCGGCGCGCTCATTCCCCGCAATTCTTACATGTCCAGGAACCCAGCAAAAGAAAATCTTGACATCTGCCCGGCTCGCCAAAACCGTGGTGTCACGGATATTGTGAACCAGGGGTTGCTGAGATTCCAATGCCCCGAGAGCACTCAGGGCGCTTTGTGAGTCGCTATAGATCACATTAGACCATTATAAATTTTCCGGCGCCAGAGTTGGAAGGCAGTATTCGCCGTCCTCCCTACCCCGTTGGTATCCTCTCTCTGCTGCCGTTGGTAACCGCTATTCGAGACCCTTTGGACTTTGCACAATTCTCGTAGAATATCTCAAGCTTCCAGTATTCTCGTTAATCCAGCTGATACTGCCTCAACCCACTTTCCCCGCTCCTCGAACTCAGCGCGCTCAATCCCGATTCGTGTTCCTTAAAAGCAAGTTTTAAGTTCACCCCCGTAATATTCATTATCCAGAGACTATTGTTTGATCTTTGCCCCAAGGCAAGGAATACTCACTTGAATCAAGTCTCAGAGGTAAAAGCAACGCGCAACTCTCCTGTCCAAGTGCTCTCATAATTGGCTTAGTTTACGCTCAAGGCTGTTCGAGCGTCCCTTGGTCAATATTGTCTGTTTGTTTGTACGGTAACCGTCTTCACCACGTCTCTTCACCCCCTTAGCTGCTGAAGACCCGTGTAAATCTAGTATATGTATAGCTCATTTTAGAATTCCTCTTAACCTTGTAAAATAATATTCATTTTGCATATTAGTAAAGTTATTTTTGTACCCGTTTTGCAGTTATCCCGGAACTCAAAGATAGTCGACTATTAGCCAATCTACTTTCAGTTAATTTGCACTCTGCTTATATTGTAAACTTCCCACGCACTCGTAAGGCAGAAAGGGTGAACTTGACCCTTTTCTACAACATCTATCTTAAACTTGAGGAAGGTGTGTAGGGTTAATCTGCGACATCTATATTAATCTAGTGTAAGGTGTGGGGGGTTAGCCTACGACAGTCTGAAAGAAACATTGGGATATAAGCCGGAAAACCATAATTTGGTGTAGATATTAACGATGTTATTTGGCCGATTCGGGTGTCTTAGGCAGAGAATGGTGTAAATTATTTTGTGGTCGTCCAGTTCAGTGTTTGGACAGTTCGACAATCATGCTTCTATCTCTTGTGTGGCGAAGGTGATGTTGCAGGGTAAGATGGTTCTTGTAGTAAAATCTAGCTTCATATTTTTCCTTTTCTTCTTTTTTTGTTGTGAATATCGCTTTGGAGAAGCCTTTGTTGATTGTGTTCAGTATGAGACAATGTATGGTATTTTTTGCTGCAATATTTTTATATGTGGTAGTGTTGTTTATTATAGAGAAATAGACCTGCATGGTTGCGGTCGGGCCTTTTTCAATTTTCGCCTGGCTATCTGTATCTATACAACGCTCGCTCCGTTCCTGTTACCACAACGTTGTTCAATCCTAACCAACATAGTCATTAACGCCTGCTCGTTACTGCTAGGCGAAAGCGGTGAAAGGTTTCCTCTTTGAGGTATATTAATATAATATAATATAATATAATATAATATAATCATCACTAACTCTATAATTTAAGAAGGGGGCACTTTTGAGTATTTGAATAATAATTTCATCTAAGTTTGTTATGAGTTACGAGTATGTAAGTATATTTTAAGTTTTTATCAAAGTAATTTCTATGAATTTCTTTAGAGTTTGAAAATACAAAATGGCCAAGTTCAGAAAAAAATATGATTATCCAATGCTTTATAATGTTTTAAAAGAAATTGAATTACAATTGGTGAAGTTCATAAAATTTATTAAAATTTAAGCATGGCTGCTTTTTTATTTTATCTTCTATAACTATATTTTAAGCAACGTGATTTTTTAAAAAGGGTTAAATTAAGGTTAGAATTCCTTTTTAAAATGATTACAATTGTCGAAGTTCAGAAAATTGCTAAATATTTATCCATGGCTGCTTTTTTTCAGATTTAAAATTTTAATATTAGTAGTGAAGCGCAAGCCATTGCTTGGTATAACACAATATAATATAATATATTATAATATAATATCTTTGTGTCTTCCAATGTTAATTCTCTTCCCTTTAAAACTCCTGTTTCTTGTCCTATGCGCACATTCGCGTTGAGCATTCTCCCTCTCTTTTTCTTTCTTTCTCTCTCTCTCTCTCTCTCTCTCTCTCTCTCTCTCTCTCTCTCTCTCTCTCTCTCTCTCTCTCTCTCTCTCTCTCTCTCTCTCTCTCTCTCTCTCTCTCTCTCTCTCTCTCTCTCTCTCTCTCTCTCTCTCTCTCTCTCTCTCTCTCTCTCTCTCTCTCTCTCTCTCTCTCTCTCTCTCTCTCTCTCTTCGCTCTGCAACTTGAATCACTTTTTTATATTCCTGAATATCTTCACATATATAATGGAGAAAGCACAAGGAATATCAAAGCTCTGAACCCTAAATTATGACGTCACGAATGCGTATTATAAACCTCCAGGAACAGGTTCAAGAATAAAAACGTTCTCCTGGATGAGAACCTTTGTAACGCTTCCTCAAATATTCTCCCGCCCAAGGAAGTTGATGGAGTTTGCTGTAGCCGTTCTCTTCGTTATTCGTCTTCTTTTTTATTCTATTTCTTCTTCTGAAGATTAATTTTCTCTACAAGACTATTTTACTCCGACATCGTTTTCAATTAACGCCATTCACCCGAAATCCATGATTCCTTTTCTCTTCAACATGTCTAGTTGAACATAATAGATACAACTACTATACTGACACCTCTCCCCTCTAACGTTAAGGAGGCATTTTTTTATTGAAGGGATCTGGAAAAAAAAGAAAGAAGCTTTGGTATCCCTCTATTGGTCTGGCATTTGGCCTACGACGTGTCAAATTTCCCCAAGCTCTGTTCTCTTCGCTTCTGATGCGATTAATTTATAATGGGGTTAATCGAAAAATAATACAATGCCTCACATATCAATTTACTTCAGATGCTCTCTATTTAGCACTCTACAAAATACATTTCCCTTGTTCTGGCTACTTCTGAAAGGCTCTGAACCGTTAAAATTATGATAGACTAAATGATTTTAAATTTCACACCTCCATCACAGATATTTCAGCAAAAACTTCCAGTACGGTATGACTAAATACTATGGAATAATTCAAGTATTTTCATCAACCAATTGTCCATAGTGTAATTAGAGAGAATAAAAAAACTTCAAAACAGTTTATTATTTCATTTAATTCTCTGAATTATAATTATACCTAATTAAAAGACGCAGAGAACTAATCGGCTAAATGACCTGTCTCTTAATAGGCTCAGAATATCTGTGAGCAAGATGTATATGAATTGATTGCGAAGAATCTGAAGATGAATGTGAAAGAGATTTATAAGGACCTGGTAAGCGAAACTCATCAACGTACATCCGTACACAAAAATCCCAATTCCGCAACTCAGCTTGCGGTAAATTCCACAACGCACACTTTAATTAGCGTCCAGAAATATATGATCATGTACGTGCTGTGACTGATGAAAACTAAAATGAAACTTGATGAGGCTAAAGCGCAAAATAATAAAGACGTTACTAATTTTAAAGCACTATCACTTAAAGTTTCATGCATATATATATATATATATATATATATATATATATATATATATATATATATATATATATATATATATATATATATTATTTTTTTTAGTCCATATCAAAAATAAGACTTTTAATGCCCAAACATTATGCTTTAGTGACGGGTTAAATGTCGATGAAGGCATTGCTGCAAAAATGTTCTAGAAAAGAGTCGCATAAGAACTTAAATAATTCAGATAATGTACAGAAGCTACTTATCACAGGAACCGAGAGTAAGTAGTGCGTGTTTTGGTAGGGAACACGTGGTGAGCTACTCTCAGTAACCGGCACCCTTTCCAAAATAGAGAAATACCCCTAAGAAATCTACTCAGGAGGGGCTCCTACTTCACTAAGCCTCTTCGACTTTAAGTGTTCTTTAAAATTCTTTAAGTAAAAGCTTCATTCACTCAAGTTAAGGAAACATGATTCTTTGGTTAGAAAACAAATGACAATTCATGTTACCCAATGAGTAGATGTTACGAAGAGAAATGCAGAAGCTTGAAGAAAAAATAAAATAAATAACTGACTAAACATAATGAAGAAGAATAGAGATAAAAACCAATGTCCCCCGCGAGCAAACCTTGCCATCCCTATACGATGCGTCCAAGAGAGTGCACACAAAATTTCCAGTAACGAATTTGTAAACAAATAATTGGCACTAAAAGATACCAATTATAACTCTTTTACGGCCTATACCAGACTAGAAAATATCTGACATTTTAAGAATAAATATCGGCTAATACCTTTTCGCATATCTTCCATGCTTTCGCTGTCAAAAGGAATACATTCCAAGCCATCTTTTGCCGCAATAATTCTTTCACTGAACCACCAATGTTAAAACTCAAGAAAATGCGCTCTCAAATAATTCGTAATTAGATCCGACCCTCAGGCAAACAAGCTTCATTGCAGAAAGCAACATAACTAATCAGCAAAACGCTTGCAACAGTCCCTTGCACAAAGAAGTGATATGAATTTACAACTGTCGGCAATTATTGTGACTCAGATTTGTAATTTGCTTAATGGTCCGAACAGCGATTTCCCGCGCGCTGCAGATTAGCGAAAGTGGAAGGAGATGAAGCGAGAGCTGTAAGATTTCATTTTTATGGTAGATCGAGGGTACGAGAGAAAATAGAAATAGGCTCTCTGTTGGAGAGACCAAAGAAGCAAAATAGATGCCAATAAAGGAGAGCAATAAAGATTGCGAAACCAAACACAAGAAAATTCATGCGCCCGCCCTTCATTAGCGTATCGCAGAAAGGATATCGTGAGTTTGGGATCCTTGCCACAACTAGAACACGAAGTATTTCACTTCATGATGGTTCTATGTATTCATCTATTCTTTTCTTCTTTATTCACCAACTTCTACACTAATGCTTATCAGATTAAATAGTTATAATCCTTTTTAATGAGTCCTACTCTAGGTACTGCAAATTATACTGTACTAGCTTAAATTAGCCACCCAAGGGTGGCAAAATAATTTTCTCAAAACGCTAATACTACCTGCCAAAATAGCTCCCTCCCTTCTCCTGTCTCTCCGTATGTCCTCTCCCCGCCTTCCCCTCCCCTATACTCCCTCTCTCCTTCCTCTCTCCTTATTCCTCCTCTCTAATCCTCCATATCTTCCTTATCTCCCCCTTTATTTCATCTCCCACATCGCCTACCCTCCCCTCTTCTCCCCCTTATCAATAAACAGGGACTGCCAAATTGCTCGATTGACATGGATTGTATTTGTAGAGAATAATAATTTATCCTATGTCGCTCGATCGCCGTTTTGCTTTTTGGGGTTTGTTAATAAAATTACGTAACTATTCGGCCGATTCTAACGAAATTTGAACCCCCTATGTTGTTTTACATTCTCTTTCAAATGATATAACTGCAAAGATCCTCCCAAGGTTAGCCCGGCAATTTTTTTTTGGGGGGGATGCAATAACATTATCACTATTCGGCCGATTCTAACGAAATTTGAAACCCTTATGTGGTTTTACATTCTATTTCAAATAATATAATTGTGAAGATCCTCCCAAGGTTAGCACGGCAATTATTTTTTTTGGCAATAACATCATAACCATTCGCCTGATTTTAACAGAATTTGAAACCTTTATGTTGTTTTACATTCACTTTTGAATGAATTAATTGGCAAAGTTCTCCCACTGTTAGCCGGGGAATTATTAGGCAATAACATCATAGCTATTCGGCTGATTCTAACGAAATTCGAAAGCCTTATGTTGTTTTGCATTTTCTTTCGAATAATATAATTGTCAAGGTCTTCTAAAGGTTAATCCGGTAATTATTGAAAGTTTTAAAGGCCGTAAGGTCATAAATCAGAATAAGTGAAGCGTAGTGGCTGTCAAAGTTTGACATTGCGATTTGTTGATAGTCATTGCAAGGCCTGGTCTCAATGGGAACTGCATTCGTTTAAAATCAATTGGGAGATCATTTGGAATAAGAGGAATTCGAAGAATAATCACATCCTCTCCTGACCCACAGCCACATGAGTTAACTCCCTCACCTTCTACTCACTCTCTCCCCTTCTTTATTCTGCCACACTCTTTCATCTCCCTCATCTCCAATCTCCCCCTACCCTAATTAGTCAAAAGAACCACCTATTATGTGTAAGAACCAAATGGAAGTTTTAAATAAAGTGTGACATACGAACAAAATTTGCGTTTATATCTAAAACATGTTTGGACCCCTTAACCACACACCGAAAGAAAATTCTGATTTTTTTTACTTTCAAACTGAATTCTTAATTATTGTTGTAAATAAAAAACAAAACGATGGGTATCTTCCCGACTAAAAAATCAATCCCCATTAGATATTATGCATTTGTCCCATTTTCAATGGCAAATGCCCAAAACCTGTCCTTGGATTATGGGATTATGGAGATAAAAACAAACAACATAAACATTGCAGTTTACTACATAAGCTTTCCACTATTGTATATCATGCTTTCTTTTCTTTTCCATCCTAATGTTTTATTTTGTTTACATAATACGGCTCTTTTTCAAGTATTTTTTCTAATATAATTTTAAATAATCACGTGTGTGAAACAGTTTACATATTAACATGAGCCTATTGCTTCTCCTTGTGGCTTCTTCCTAGGTAAATAGCACAATTGATATTTATATATTGTAGAGGAATTGCAACATAAAGCCTCCCAGAGGGCCAGGCAGACATATACATTGAAGTCGCCCCCCCCCTTGTGGAGAAAGCCGGAGAATCGAGCCTCCAGGAGGAGACTCGTGGGAACGGTAGCCGGCGAATAACAGTCTAACTGCCTACCCTGTTTGATCTTCCTGCCGCATAGGTAGTTGGAGCGACCATCTGTGTTAAGGTAAACACCAAAGGCCCTTAAACGACGCTCAAAAGATCCACTTACATACGAGATCCGCAGGCCCGTGGTTATATCACCAAAAAGCGGTGCCAAGAAAAAGGCACGCCAAGGAAGGTGGCCGTTGGTGGGCTCTCTAATTAACAAGCCGACTTGGGCACCTCAGTGCTAACCTCATCACTCCTCTCTCTACCAGATGCGACCTCACCACTCGCGCTCCTCTCTGTGGCCTCACTCTCTGTGGTCCGCCTATAAATAAACCCCTGAAGGAAAAAGATGGGATTATTATTCGCGGAGAACGATATAGGACCAGTTCGAGAAGATCGATCCTTCAGCCAGTAAAGATTATTCAGTGAGAAGGATATAGGATCAGTTCGTGGAGATAAATCCTTCAGCCTGTCAATATTATTCGGTGAGAACGATATAGGATCAGTCGAGAAGATCGATCCTTCAGCCAGTCAAGATTTTCGGTGAGAACGATTTAGGATCAGTTCGTTAAGATCGATCCTTCAGCCTCTCAAGATTATTCGGTGAGAACGATATAGGATCAGTTCGAGAAGATCGATCCTTCAGCCAGTCAAGATTATTCTGGATACCGATCCCCCTCCTCCCCCCCGCAGTGCCAAATTAATATAGAAAGTCAAGTTTTGTATCGGTGCCATACCGAAGAATCCCTTACAGACTTAGAAGAATTCTGACTGGAGAAAAGAAAACCCGCTCACACTCGAGTGACTCTCACAGTTCAAGCTCCGTAAGAGTGAGAGGAGACGAACCAAGCATGGCGAGGTTCCATTTGTTAATTACGGTAGAAATCCCCTCGTATACCCCAAAACTAGTGGGGCACCCGGCGATAAAGAATAAGACACAAATAGGCTTCGAGAGTATTCAGAAGAGGACTCTTTGAGCTAGGAGCACAATAACTCTCTCCGTTGTCTTAACGTAACAGGAGGCAAAGTTGCAATAATAAGTTGACATCGCCCCCCCGCCTCCCTCTTTTCTAAATCCCATCTCAATGAAATTCTACCATCGGCCAAGTCAACTCTCTGAAGCGCGAGAAAAGCCCTCCAGCGACATCCAGCAACCCCTGATTCCTTCTATCATGTAAGTTAGAAAGAACATTTATATTCATATTGCGATAGTATGAGTTTATTACGTTTCACGATTTAACGGAAGTAGAAACAATTGTGCGTGAACTCCGTCATATTTACTAGTAGAAGAGAGTAATTTAATTTAATATTTAACGCTAATCTAAAAGGGGCGCGATAAAATAACTAATCGGCAATTGGTGTGTTTACGTGTAGCCTATTTGTTTATTTTTGTCTTTAAGAGATATTGTAATAGGCCCAGTTGCCAACCGGTTTGGCCTGGGTTAGCTTGGGAGGAGGATATAAATGTGTTTACTGTTTTTTTGTCATAGTTAATTGTTAAAGTTGAAATATATGTTTATTTTGAGGTAAATCCTGTGCGTTTCTCTATATCCTTACGTGTTGAAGCGGCTCTTTCTTAAAAACAACAACAAAATAGCATTCTTTAACAAAAGTATACTTCAAAAACAAAGAAGTATATCTCGACAAAAGGTATCGTTCGACATATATAATAAAAACTATACATATTTTAAGCTTTTAGTCGTACATTATACACTCTTTCATGATGCAGCCTAAAGTTCTTGATTATATTTCTCTACCATACTCCTCTTTATTTATATTTCTCTTAGACCTGGTTTTATCTCGATTCCCCTGTGCACCACCTTTATGAGCATTTAAAAATTTGTAACCGTGTATGGACTCCTAAACAGCATGAAGAATTCCAATGGCGTGTTAACTATGGGATTATTGAGTGGAAAGTACTTTATAATTGAAGAAGCTAGATATAAATACCCAAACTAGATTAAATCTTTCCTATTGTTCCACTCATTTCAAATTGATCCTTGCATCAGAGGTCTATATTTCTCTTAGGTCCTTTTCTTGTGGTGCTTTCCTAAGTATCGTGTTATCGATTGTACACAAATTATTTACGTCATTGTGCCTTGAAACCCCCATTTATCTATGTAGATTCTGTGTATAGAGTGAGTCTTTATAAAAAAATACAGCAAACTTGTTCTGAAAATTTAAAGTACGAGTATATTCTATCTACCTTTCTACTTCATCGAGATTTTATATCTTGTTGTTGAAAATGAAGGAAGATGATTAATAATCGTGATTCCTTCTAAACAAATATTTATACTTAATTAAAATTAAATTATATATTTGCAGTTTTTCCATGATTCTCTTTCGAATTTGAGATTCTAATCTTTTACCAAAGAGTCGTTAATACGTCTCTAAAGTCATACCTGTTTTTTTATCTTGTATATTGAAAGTGCAACTAATATTCGGTTTTTTTTAAAAGAAGAGGAACAATCCATATTAATCAATCATTAAAAATTATACTGAGTAGTCAATCTACTTATGATCGTTTTCATTTTCTTCAGCTGGCGAAGATAGATTTTATCCAATTCGAGAGATTCAATTTCGTCATTCATTACATCTCGAAGTGGTAATGAGCTAGATATTTATATGAGACTCTAAGATTCTATATTTCACAATTGCACCATAGATATTTCAACCAAAGCCCCCATACGGAAAAAAATGGAAGCAAAAAATAAATGTTTAGAATAAATGCAACTAATTGAAATCGTCCAACACTTTTTCGCCTTTTGCTTTTTAGAGGTCGAATTGTTAACCATCTCCTTCCGAATAGATATGCTGCTATTAACGTTTTAAGGGTTTCGTCTCCTGTTTCCACGAAAGTTTCATCGTAGTCTATATTAAATTTTTTAATAAGTCGATTTAGGTTCACGTATTTTAGTTATATTCTTCATTCAGGATACTTATCTTAACACGGATGCCCGGACCAGCCTTTATCTATAAAGAATATTCTGGATCTATGTAAGATAGTAACGAGTTATATATATATATATATATATATATATATATATATATATATATATATATATATATATATATATATACAAGGTGTCCCAGAAAAAAGTTAACCGTACTTTGGATTAGTATAACTCAAAACCTATTGTAGACTTTTGAGTCCTGTAAAACAAAACAAATTTAGCGACTATTTATCTGTCGATTCTGGAAAGTTCATTAAATTATCTTTTACGGAATTGATACACTAATGGGTTTAGTGGAGGCTATCAAAATTATGTTAGTGCAAGGAAGTAAAGTAATGAAACTTCGAACTTTAAATTTAACAAATATATTTAAATCCATTTTTAACAAAAACACACCTTCATATGGGTAATACAAATTCATTTTCTAATTTTCTAAGTATCATTTCCTTCCACATGTCTGCTATTTCTTTCCAAGCACAGTTGCGCCTTTGATCGCATTTATTGAACCACTTTTTGGATTAACTTGTGATTTTCCTTAAGTCTATTGACTTTACGTGTGATACTATTTCTTAACTGGTTGATGATTTGTGGTTGAGTAGAATACACTTTATTCTTTAGATATCCCCATAAGAAATAATCACACGGTGTTAGGTCAGGGGATCTTGAGGGCCATTCAATTGCATGATTTAGCGTGACAAGGCGGTTGTCAAACGTTTCTCTTAGTTTTGTTCTTACAGCAAGCTGTCTATGAGCTGGTGCACCGTCCTGAATCCAGCAAAGTCTATTGAATTGATTGCCGTAAATCTGGCGGAGTTGCGGGAAGATCCTTTCGTTGATCATGTTCAGGTAGACAGCACCATTCAAGATATTCTCGTAAAACAATGGGCCGACAAGATAGCCATTCCCGCATATTCCGATCCACAGAGACACTTTTTGCTGACAAATACGTGTGTCAAAGTTGAATGCTGGGGGGTGGCTCAGAGGCGTATATTGCCGAATGTTATGGCTATTTACCTTTCCATTCATGAAAAAGGCTGCCTCGTCACCAATCACAATGTTTTCCAAGAAACGAGCAAGTTTATGAGGAGGCCATTCGACAAATTGTCTACAAGAAAAATCAGTTGAAAGAAGCTGGTGTCTTGCATGCATCTTATGGGGATGCCATTTTAAGTCATGTTTAATAATGGGGTTAAATGATGACTTTGACCATTGTAATCCATTCTTTCTGACTGATACATGTGGATTTTGAAGAAGTGTTATATGAACATTTTCGATATTTTCTGTTGTTCTTATGGTTCTCATACGACCCGAACGACCTTTATTTAGATTTAAGTATGTTCCTTCATGTTGGTATTTGCGATCATTTTTCCCGATTGTGGGCTTGCTTGGTGGGTGCTGACCTAGAAAACGTCGTTCAAATGAATCTTGTACTTGTTTAATACTGCTAGTCTTAATAAAGTTTCTGACTACAAATACGCGTTGATCTTTTGTTAACTGCATGATTAAAAATGTTCTATGGAAGTAAACTTTTACACAGAAACGCCTCGATTTGCTTAGTAAGCAATAATGACGCGACCATACCACAGCGTGGCTGAAAAACCACTGTAAAATGGCCTAAGCTATGCTTGGAAAATCGCACAAAGACCTAGGCAACCTAGGCTCCTAGGTTATCTTGAAAGTGCACGGTGGCCTAGCCTTCCTAGGCTTCGTTTCATTATTTTATTTCCTTGCGCAAACATATTTTTGATAGCCTCCACTAAACCCATTAGTGTATCAATATCATAGAAGGGAATTTAATGAAATTTTCAGAATCAACAGATAAATAGTTACTAAATAAAACACTTTTGGCAAGACCAAAAGTTCTCCAATAGTTTTTGAGTAAAGCTAATTCAAAGTACGGTTAACTTTTTTGTGGGACACCTGGTATATGATAAATAACACCCACAAGGAAAATGGAAAAACGATTCCGAGTGCTTTCGTCTATATTCTAAAAGACCTCTTCATGGAATAATGTAGGTCAGGACAGAAAATGTCTTAAATAGTAAAGAATTGGGGATTAAATCGGCTACCTGCATCAAAACCCTAACTAGGGGGTACAAATTCTTTGAACACTTTAATTTGTGATTTAACATAATTAGATATTATAGGATCAAGGCTAAACAATCGGTACGCTAATTCACAGGTTAAACAATGAAGAAAAGGCGAATATAAGACAAATAGAGAAGATTGAAAAATAATTATTAATTCGAAAGTAGCAGTCGCTTTTAATATATATTTATATATATATATATATATATATATATATATATATATATATATATATATATATATATATATATATATATATATATATATATATATATATATATATATATATATATATATATATATATATATATATATATATATAATATATATATATATATATATATATATATATATATATATATATATATATCACGCTGTCGATGTTTAGTGAGTGAGTAATCCTAGTCTTACTTCCTGAACATATATTTTATTACTGCACCAAGGTGAAGCGGAGGTGAAGTGTATCCAATACACCTACCTTAGCCACTTCTGGTAAAGAGGAATAACCCCGGTGCTTCCCTTTTGATCAAAATTAACATAATGATTCTCTGAGTGTGTCCTCACTCAGTAAAAGCCAGTCATGGGTGGACCTGTGTAATATTGAGATTTAAGCCGAGTGGATTGCTTATTAATTGCCAAAGGAACGTCCAAAATAATTAAACACGCCGAACAAAAATAATCTTTAATGTACATGAATTAGAAATATGAAACAGCGTATATAGGTATAAATAGAATTAATCTTTGCAGTGAATAAGTAAGTGTACATAATGTCGTGGGGATTATACTTGAAAATTACTAACTAGGATGCTTGCGTCTTAATGGCACCCGACAGACTGAATGAAATCATATTATTGAATTAAATACTGAATCAATCTCTTCTAATACTTGAGGTTATGGTCTCGGGAAAGGAATTCTAGTTAACGAATAAACTGGTGAAGTTAAGGGAGGGCATAATTCACTTTAACGATACCTTTGATTCGTAAGTATTTTTGAGAATGACGGTGAAGATCTTCTTCTGATGAAGATGATCGGACTTAGTCCTGCCGTTCGAGGTTACCGAGTAAGAAGGTAATCCTAGACCGGTGATATAATGATCCTATGATGGATCACGAAGGCGAGCCAAGCTGTGGCTCAAATCGGACTTCTTCTTCCTCGAAGTGACTGTCTGATTATTCGGCTCCTAGAGTGGGTAGCCAAAATCGATTACCTAGCTATGTCTAGGGTAATCCGCAGAGGGAGGTCCTGTGTAACCTCTGACTCTGAAGGGCAGGGGGGGGGAAGCTGCGAGAAGTTTGGCACCTACAAGTACCGTGACAGAAACACCCTAATTCCCCGAGAAGTTTCTTCCATGCAACGGGCAAACTGTTTCTTTTATGGGGCGAGCTCTCCTCACAACGTAGGTCCAAGATCTTCTGCCTGACTCCAGGGAGAACTTTCCCTTTTATTTCCCTCACGAGCAAAAATCAGGAGAGAGCACCGAATTCTCATAAAATCGGTATCGCTGCGTGAAAGACCCTTTCATCTGCTGCCAGACAGAGTAAATCTTTCACACCTTCGAGCTATCCTTGCTCCACGTCGCGGTTTACGACGGCGCCAAAACACGGACCTTCGTCGGCTAACAGATGTCCATCGAGGCTAACATTTTCCTGAGCGCCCGGCTGCAAATTTGGTCGTCTCTTTGGTGCGAAAAGGGGCTGAGGGAATTCGAGGCGAGAGGCGAATTTGGAATACGGGAGGGATTTGCAGCTTGTGTCGGGGTATTTCTGTGTACACTAATGTACGTGATATTTAGCCTTCTACATAGGCAATGATTTGCGCTTCGTAACTAAGATTAAAATCTATAAGAAAGCAGCCATGGTTAAATATTTATAAATTTTCTGAATTTCACCAATTATAATAATTTTAAAAAGGAACTCTAAACTATATTCCCCCCTTTCAAAATATTTCGTTGCTAAAATAGAGAGTTATAGAAGATATATAAAATTTAATTTTCTGAACTTCACCATTTGTAATTCTTGGGGTTTTCAAAACATCACAAAATTTCGATACTTATATTTATTTCTGAACTTCATCATTTTGTTTTTTTGGTATTATAAAAGAATTATTAGAAATAACTTTGCTAATAAAACATAAGTCATAACCAAACTAAGATGAAATTATTATTCAAATACTCGAAAAAATCCCCTTCTTAAAATATAAAGTTTGTGAAGATGATGATGAAATCTCCTTCTTAAAATATAGAGTTAGTGGAATTCTATTGAAATGGGGAAAAATCTATGCGTTGTCTTTTCTAAATGAAATTTGAAGAATTTGTTTATCTGCCTACATATAAAACTATTAGAAGACCAGGCAATGGCTTCGCCACTCCCTCCTACTGGTGGAGCTTGCGCTTTCCTACTAAGATTAAAATTTAAAATCTAAGAATAAAGCAGAGATTGTTAAATTTTTATACATTTTCTGAACTTCGCCAATTATAATCATTTTAAAAAGGAACTCTAAACTAAATTTCCCCCCTTTCAAAATATCACGTTGCTAAAATATAGAGTTATAGAAGAAGATATATAAAATTAAATTTTCTGAACTTCACCATTTGTATTTCTTTGTGTTTTAAAAGATTGACAAAATTTCGATACTTATATTTATTTCTGAACTTCACCATTTTTTTTTTATATTATAAAAGAGTTATTAAAAATATCTTTGATAAAAAACATAAGTCATGACCAAACTAAGATAAAATTATTATTTAAATTCTCAAAAAATCCCCTTCTTAAATTATAGAGTTAGTGATGATGATGATGATGATGAAAATTTAACTTCAGATAAATTGAAATTAGGAATGGATGTGAACAAACTAGATTCTACAATTCTTCTTTTGACATATTTTTTTGATTTTAAGACCATTTACTTCCTTGAAAATCAGTGGAATGATTGAAATCTCTAACATGACAAAATACTCCACTACTTTCATCGCCAACTCTGATGTCCCTCTTATGTTCATACGATCGCTTATCTAAATTTCTTCTCGTTTCACCTACATAAACATTTTCACAATCTTTACACGGAATTACATATACTCCTTTATCCTGTTAATCATTAGAATTCCTGGAAATCATCGTTTGGTGTGCAGAATTATTATATTTAAAAGCTATTTTAATTCCTGTTTCGAAAAATAAGTGTTTTAACTTATTTAATTTTTCATTAAATGGTAGTGTTATACATTTCCTGAAATCATTAGAACGTGCAGGCTTATTACAATAGTAAGTTTTCCCAGCTGCAAAATGAGCTAATGTTATAAACCAATCAAGATAATACAGTTCTGAAAAAATAGTTTGGATTTTGACAATTTCACCCTACAGATTTCTTAACAAAAATATCATGGCAGGAAAAATAATGTATATATGCATTTGAGTGGGTTCTATTCAATTTATCTGGAGGTCAATTTTCTTTTAATAATTTTCTATGTAAGCAGATGAACAAAATTTTAAAACTACCCGATATACACAAATAGTAAATTATGCCCCCCCCCCCCGCCGGGAATAGCCCGAGCAGGAAAGTGTGGCAGGTAACATGATCTTTGTATATCAGATCAGAGGTGTAAATGGAGTTTTCTGTAATTTTCTACTCACTTGCCAGTTGACAGGGGTGTGTGACACACCGAAGCTGTTCTGGAATAGATATGTCTTTACTAAGTGTAGTTTAATTCCTCATGTTCTGTGCGATAGTGCATCTTTTTTCATTACAAATTCTTTACTTGTTTTGGGGGGAAAGTAGCTATTTACTCCAGCTAAAGATTAAAATCGAAAAACTTTGTGAAAAGAACTTCAATCAAAATTTCGAATATAGGAAAAAAATATTCGATAATCATATATATTTTTTCTGATATTCACCATTTGCCCTTAGTCAATTTTTAAATACAAACTAGAGAAAAGAAATTGGTACTGGTCTAGTATGTGATCTACATTCATGTTTCTGATATAGCTTGCGATCTACATTCAAAATTCATAATATTTACCTAACTTCAGGTTGGTTTAGTATATAAAACAAACCAGCTTTTACGTTGAATATAATTTACTTTTACATTAGTATATAGAAAAACAGCTTTTATAGTTTATACACTTTTAATCTTGAGTCCCTTATTAAAGGATATCCGTGGTTTATACTGACAGTCATTGTATTCATGTTTCTAGTATGAAATAAAAATAATTTAGTATTTTTTCTTTGCCTTTTCCTTCATCGATGGATTTTTATACATTTTTAAAATTATGTTTTAATGTTTAACTCTCCACTCTAATTAGAATTGCACATTCATAACAAAAAATATAAATGTACACATAGATCACAAGTTAGTCTAGGATTTGAGTTGTTGTAGATCACATTGGCTTGTAGATCACATACTAGACCAGCACTAAAACATTTATTATTATTTAACCCATCCCCAAAATCTCGTTGTTAAATTAAAGTATTAGGGATGGATAATATATATATATATATATATATATATATATATATATATATATATATATATATATATATATATATATCCAAGAGAAGCCACCGAATTTAAACATACAGTCTAACTCCAATGAAATCCTGTCCAGTACAAGAAAAGCAAACGGAGGGATAGGTGAACTCAAAGCTGCCCCTAGCCACTAATCCTCTCTAGCAAGCAGCTTAATCCCCACCCCCCCGCTGGCTACCTACTTCTCCGACCAGCTTAACCTCTTCTCCTTCTTTCTTTCAGCACACTGAGCCAAAATAAATACCGTGCGTAAAAACTATTATATAAAAAAAAACACTTTTCCGACCTTTTATCGCCTGTATCCAACCGGCCTAAACGTGTGTCGTGGAAAGGCCAGACTCTATATTCATATTTCCGCAGGTACTTTGGGACTAGGGGCCGAACTAGGTTGAAGACCGATAGTGAAAGTGGAAATTTTTATGAGACCAGTGGGGATGGTTTATTATTAACTTTGCAGGGTCCTTTTAAACAAATATTTCAGACTGCAAGTTGGCCAGAAATTCACAGGTATCTGGTACGCGCTGGGGTTGCAAAAGAAAGACAATGACGAAAATATAACTTTACTAACAACAAAATGATATTTATATTTACATAGAAATTTGGTTTAAAGGGAATGGTCGCCTAGACGGGGTTAAAGGTCCACACGTGATCAGGTAGGTTAATTAAGGGATTAAAGGGGTCAGATTCAGTTTGGTGATTTAAAGGGGGATTCAAAACTGGGGCGTTCACACAAATAATGGGGCAATTGGGTAAGCCAGACTCAAGATCAATCTGCTGGCGGCAATGGTTACGATTACCTCACGTGTTCTTTGCCGAAAAGGGGCCAGTTTGGGTACAGTGAGGCGACCGAAAAAGTCGGTTTACCTCTTGCTTCAGACGAGGGAGCACTTGTCGCCTTCAGAGTTGGGAATCCTTGTCAGTCCTAGCCGATTAGCTATGACAGAGTTTACTGATGTCAAAGCTTGCCGATTGACTAAGGCAGAGTGCACGGATCGATTTAGCCTTTAACTTCAATCAAAATCGCCGCTGGGGGGTAAGGGGAAAGCGTCTTTTACCTCGTTCGTCGGAGTAGGTGAAAGTCTAATAGTGCTGCTCTTTAAACTCAGTCGAAGCGTAATACAGGCGCCTGGTGTGATGGCTTCAGACGCGCGCGCAAATTTGGAGAAAAGTCAGCGACTCCTTTGGGGGACGGCGGGGGAATCGTGATAACGTTTGTTGGAATGTCCAACGGATTTCAATTTTCGAGCGGAAAGACAGAATGCTAGCGGAGAGGTGACCATCGGGGGAAGAGGACATCGGTCCCTAGGCAAACACAGTTGGCTCGTGTGATAACGGCGTCGGCCGCCTCCTTGCCCAGGTTCAGCCATGCTTTTACAGCTCCATGCAGTGATCTCTGGATCCACGTGGGTACAGAAGGGCACGTGGCCGCCATTTGACCTCATTCTGCTACAACGTGTATAGCTTCGTTTGTAATTTTGTTAATACATTTTGTAACATATATAAACTGAATACTTTGTAATAATTCCCCATTGTAACTCTGAAGATGATACTCGATGTATAGAAACGCGGCAGTTAAATTAAAGAAAGTGCTAAATTACATTAATTTACTTTTACCTTTGGCAAAATCGCAAGCATCAGTCCCCGATGAACTTCGATACGCTTATCCACAGGTTAAACAATGAAGAAAAGGCGAATATACGACAAATCGAGAAGATTGAAAAAAGAATTATTAATTCGAAACTAGCGGTCGCTTTTAATAAAACATGCTATAATGAAAATATTTAAATTTATATATATATATATATATATTTATATATATATATATATATATATATTTATATATATATATATATATATATATATATATATGTAAGGATTATAAATCATAAATAGTTGACGGACAGGGCAAAATTCCAATGTCTACTTTCGTCCATGAAATAGATTGGTCAATTGCAAAAGTTGTTGTTTTATACCTAATTCGTTGCGAGAAATATAGTTAAATCTGCCATAATTAACTTATCCTAAAGAAGTAAATTTACATCACAATATAAGTTTATTTAAAGTAGATAATTCAGTATTTATAAAAATTGTCAACGGCATTGTTAGGCTTAATTTTGTTCAGGATTTGTTTTGATTTAGGAACTTTCACTGAAAGCTTAACCTAACCTGATCTAACCTAACCTAACCTAATTCAACTAAATTTTTATATATAATATTTAAGACTACGATCAAACACCTTATGGTGAATGTTACGATAAGTAAACGTTTAAGCTTAATTATATTGAAAATTTTAATATTTTAGAAATTTAGATTTTCAGTGAAGCAACAGCATTTTGGTTGAAATATCATTTCTAAAGGAAATTTTATAAAATCTAACTTTTTTTTAGCCAAGATGACTAATATAGTCTTCCTGTTTACCCTAATACAGATATTTGTACCATTAGAACACAAAAGGTTGGAGGGCACACGCTAAAGCGGCACCATTTATTTAATTATAGATCGAGTTTAAACAGAGCAGGAACAATATTTATGTCGGGAAAATCATTAGTTAGGAAACATTCTATGGCATTTCGTTTATAAATTCTTCAGAATATTAAATGAATTTGTCATAATTCTATTAATGGGATGATTATTAGCAAAAGTATTTAAAAAGAGGGCACTTTTACGTTCTCTTCTAATATTATATATGTGTTAAATTAATAGGATGGAAAAAGATATTACTGTGTGACCAAAGTAACTTGCATTGCAAAATTAGGATTCGACTGAATAAACTCTCCTTATTTATTGTGCACACTGTTTAAACTAAATAAATTTACTAAGGAACGGAAAATGAGAAAACAAAGTTGGGTAATAATTATTTAGACAAATTAAATTTATTATGGTGCCAAAATATAGAATTTCTCTAATTTAATGACTAACTCTATAATTTAAGAAGGGGATTTTTTTGAATATTTGAATTATAATTTCATCTTAGTTTATTATGACTTATTTAAGTATATTTTAAATTTTGATCAAGGTAATTTCTATGAATTTCTTTAAGAGTTTGAAAATACAAAATGTTTAAGATCAGAAAAAAATATGATTATCCAATGCTTTATAATGTTTTAAAAGAAAATGAATTACAATTGGTGAAGTTCATAAAATTTATTAAAATTTAAGCATGGCTGCCTTATAATTTTTATTTTTTATAGCTCTATATTTTAAGCTACGTGATTTTTTGAAAGGGGGGGAAATTTAGTGTTTAGAGTTCCTTTTAAAAAAAATTTGAATTGTGAAGTTCAGAAAATTTATAAAAATTTAACCATGGCTGCTTTTTTTTAGATTTTAAATTTTAATCTTAGTAGCGAAGCGCAAGCTCCTCCCGTAGGAGGGGGAGTGGCGAAGCCATTGCCTGGTAAACTTATATTTGGATTTAAATCTCCTTCTTGGAAATAGCTAATTAATGGAGATTCAACTAAATTATCTCAATGACATTAGTTATAGAAACAAGAATATTTGCACTTGGCCCATCTATTTCATTCTCGAAAGTAGCATACCCTGTCTGACAACAATTTACGTTATTTAATCCTTGAATATAGATATACACGGTGTCCCCCCCAAAAATGTATACACACTTTAACAGCTGATAGCTCAATTGATGTTTTTTCAGGGTAAACCCATTAGAATTAATAATGGCAGTCAGACTAAGCTTTGAACAAAGGAAATTCATCCTTTTAAAATGCACTGGAAGTGTGATAGGCAGTTGAAGTGCAAATATAGTGTAGGAGGTGAGGAAGTTTCAAAAAGATCCACCACCGTGACTTACCATCACTCGAAATAGAGATAAGTTTGAACCCAATGAAACTGTTGAGAATATCCACAAGAAGCGTTCCGGACATCGTTAAAGCCCCCAAAGCAAGAAAGAGTACTAGAAACGTATCATCGAAGTCCAAGAAAATCTGTGCCGCAAGAGAGTCGTGAGGTAGGTGTTTCAAAATCGTCTGTCCAATGCATTTTGAAGTGTTTTCAATTCAAAAGTTACATTTCAAGATTAGTCCATTCTATTAGTGAAATATCCGGACCGAAGAGTGGAGTATTGTGAGTGGTACTTAGCACGATGTCTAGAAAACGCACACTTTTCAACAAAGATTGTGTGGAGTGTTGAGGCTACATTTAAATTAAATGGTTCAATTAACTGCCACAATTGTACCTACTGGGGACCTGAGAGTCCGCATGTTATGGTGGAATATCAGCTTAATTTACCAGGAGTTACAGTGTGGTGCGGCCAATCATTAAGAGGATTAATTGGACCACTCTTCTCTGACGCTACTTTGACTACTCCTGTTTACTTGAACTTGCTGCGCCAGTCTATCATGCCAAGCATAAGAGAGGCCTTTGAAGATGAGGAGTTTTATTTTAGGGTAAGATGTGGCACTCCCACACTACCATCAAGATGTTAGATCCTACCTTGATGAAATTTTGCAAAACAGGTGGATTGGACCAAAGTGTTTCGTAAAATACCCTCAGCATTCACCATAACTCACACCACTAGACTTTTTTTATATGGGGATAATTAAAAGACAAAGTCGAGGCTATAAAACCTGCATCATTCACTGAATTAAACGCAGCGATTAAACGAGAATGAACACAAATAGCAAATGAAATGTTTAGGGATATTTGAGAATCCATTACTTTGTGTTATCAGCCGTGTCTGGACCAAAACGGATTTCAGTTTAAAAACAGGCGTTGAGAAAACAATTAAATTGTCTGTAGATTCTATTACATTTTGAAAATTTAATGTATTTTACTAATACACTGACTTTATAATTATTTAAAGTGTGTATACATTTATTGGGGACACCATATATATATATATATATATATATATATATATATATATATATATATATATATATATGAGATGGGGGGATGAAAGAAGTAACGAGAGAGGAAACATTTTCCAAGACATTTAATTGATTAATTGATCAAACTATGTTTTAGCTAGTCAACTATTTCAGGTACTGCAGTATAATCCTATCATAATTAAATCCTAAGAAATTCTTGCCGTACAATTGGCCCATCATTGAACAAAAAGTAAATAGGTGAAAAAAAATATCATCGTAATTATAGATTATAGGGTAGAATGGAGAAGCTGTGAGGAATAGTAAGTTGGTAGGTTGGTCATATTATATATAGAAAAGGAGTGGATAAGAAAAAGGGGCAGAATTAAGAGGGAAAAGTATTTTTATAAAATAGGATACTTATATGCGTAGGAACACAGCATTGAAAATGTTTTTAAGAATTTTAAAATTATCAGTGGAACTTTCAGTTCTACAATTTTTGGAATCAGGTCAAATTGGAGAAAACCTTTTATTTGAAAGAACTTTACCAGTCCTCAGTCTAATTCCCATGTGGGAACAGAATCGAGCTTAGAGCGCACACACTGTACTGCCCATTTTCTTACGCTGAATACATCCGGAGCAATTCGATTTATATATGACTGAGTACTGTTTTTCATGTGGAATTCTTTCCTTACAACTAATATATTGTCCTAATCATTGAAAGGTATTTTTTTGTCATCAAAAAGGAGACTTATTGTCAAATAAATTATGTTAGTAAAGGTATCCTTCAGGCACTGTGTTTGCAGATATCTTCATGACATAGTTTGAGGAACAATTGTTCAATCTTGTAACACCTAAAGAACTTGAAACAAAGTTTTCGTATATCCACATTTACTGGACAGGGCCTTAACGTTTTTAGATTCTGCGACTTTTCGTTCAGCTTATGTCCAACTAAACTTGGCTGTTCTTTTATCTTTCACGAGGAGGATTATTTTTTATATACATTCTTTAAAGGTAACGGATTCACAATGGCTATTGTCGTAAAGATTATTCCAAATTTCCTTAATAATATTTAAGATCACTATGAATTAAAACTTGACGTGTATAGGAAACCAACCCACTATAATGCCTATATACATTATTTTTCGTTTCACGATAATACTGTTAAAAAATCGGTTATTTCTAACCTTTTCCTTAGAGCATACAAGATATGTCATCCTTCCTATTTAGATGAAGAAATTGTCATTATCAGGACCATTTTTTCTAATTTGTATTACCCCGATTGGTTCATATCGTCTGCCCATTTTGGAGCTAAGAAAACATTCTATGGTAATAAGCTTGCCCGCACTAACGACTTCAACAAATGTATAACAAGGCCGTTTAATAATAAATTAAATAGTTTAAAGGACATATTTGGAAAAGCGGGTATTAATCTAGCCTTTAAATATAATAATTCCTTTCACCAATTGATGATGGCCAGGAAACCTAAAGAACATCATAACATAGGAGTATATGCAGTACCATGTAACGATTGCCATAAAGTTAATATAGGGGAAACGGAGAGAAATCTAGACAAGAGATTGTACGAACACAAAAGAGATATTAGAGTGGGCAGCCAAAGCAGTGGAATATTTTGGCATGTTAGAGACTTGAATCATTCGATCGATTTCATTGAAAGGAAAATGGTATTTAAATCGGCTAACTATGTTAAGAGAAGAATCGTAGAATCGAGCTTGATATCGTCAGTTCCTAATTTAAATCTATCTGTGGGTCAATTTTTTTTTAATCCTGTAATAAGATCGCAAATAAATAAAATAGTAAAATGTCAGCCCTTCAATATGTTTAGGCCTAACCCCCCCCCATCATATTAGCCACAAGTAGGGGATTGGGGGGGAAAAGAGGGGATCTTGTGTTATGCTTTTCTCTTATATATTTTCTGACCAGTGTCAGTTCAAAAAGGGTGTGAGATACACCGAAACTTTTCTGAATTAAATTGTCTTCGGAGAATGTGGTTTAATTCCTCATATATATATATATATATATATATATATATATATATATATATATATATATATATATATATATATATATGCGGGAGAGAATCGGTGAAAAACTCAAGTTGTGTACAGAGAAACGTTATCTGACCTTTTTTTAGTTTTCTACCTGACCACTAATTAGACCTACTCGGAAGATGAGCATGAAATTGCTTGTCATATCCAGATGTTTTCAAGAGGCACTGAACCTAAATTCCCTCACCTCTCTTCCAAATTCTCCCTGGCATCCCCCATCCGCTCCTTATCGAGAGTTCCCAGTCCTCTTCATAGCTTCATAAAAACGATCCCTTTCTTGCGTTTTTTATTCCGTATCTTAAGAAGAAAAACATATGAAAAAAAGAGAAAAATTCGTTACTGACATCTTGAGCCTTTGCCAAACACCTAATTCTATTTCTGTGAAAGGCAGTTCAGTGTGGTGAATAATTCATTACCCTCAGAGACAATAACACACGTAACCAACCGTGCTGTAATTTAACCCTGGGTAAAGAATATGGAACATTGCAATAATAAATCGGTGCAAAACCTGCAGAACACTTAGAAATAAAATAGAAAACACTAAGAGATAGAAGTAAACAATAAAGAAAATGAAAATAAAGGATGATAAGGACTCTAACCATATCTATCATAATTGAGCATTTGAGAAACAAACTGTTGAGATAGTTAGATAAGTGCCATAACAATCTTCTATGTGACTCACATATACGAGTATAAGGAGTCTAAACCAACATGATGAGAAAATTTCTCGCGATTCAATGTCTATCTTAATTGTACAGAAACAAATTATGAAATTCGAAAGATCTCCAGCGGTCCATCCCTGTCCCCAGCCAAATGACCTGAGTTCGATACTCCATAAGGAAATATGATACCTGAACGTAAAGCTTCCTCCCTCACCTGACTTAGTTACCAGAGATTGACTTTGCACTTTATTTGTCCAAAATATTTCAACAGCATTTAGATAACAAAAGCTTTTAAAAGATAATCAAATTATGTCGTTTGAAGTTATGAAGTAAAATTTTCTATTAGCTATATATATATATATATATAATTTGGATTTCATTAATTTTATCTGTCTTAATTTGAGGCTTGTGCGAAGAAGTGATAGCCTGTATTTTGACATTAGAACCCGTTGCCTCAAAATGTGCAACTTTTTTCGACTAATAATTTCGGTGCAAAACGTCACCCTGTTCAAAAGAAGAGTATATCAAAGGAAGGCGCGATTTTAATAACAAAGCAGGAGCTTTGCTTTCGCATTCAAATAGAATGATCGTTCTAATTTATGTTCCAGCGTGGATTTCTGTTCGAGCGTTAATAAACATGTTTAAAGTACTTACAGTTTCGACATTTGCGATTGTTCTTCACAAGTTAAAAGGGTATTTAAAGCTTTTGTTATTAAAGCCACCTTGAAAGATGAATGCAAAATACAGTAGGAAGTGGTAAGTAAGTTTTACGAATCATTATCTGAGCCTATCTCCTCTAGGCTGGTTTTCAATGCTATGTAAAATAGCAAAGATATATAAACCGATAATCTGGTGAGATTCAAGCATTTAGATAGAGGAAGAGGATATATGCCATCTTCACTATAATAAAAATGCAAAAAATCCACACCAAATGCAAGTCATTGGATTCTACCAGTTTCTTGGAATAGAAATGAAAGGAAGAAAGGGAGCGTATAGTGAAAATTTACAAAGAAGTTAAAAAATTATGTAAAAATAAATTGAATTTTCTACAGTGATAAACAGTGATAAAGGCTTATGATGAATGTGTCAGGAAGAGAAAATATTGTTCCCTGGATAAACTTTTCTATATCATTAAAGTAAATGGCCAATGATATCTTCGGAAAACAAAGGATTGCATCACTTTATAGTTAAATAAAAAAGAGAAGTATGGTACCCTACCGTTAGGTTTCATGTAAAGAAACCATTTACCCTTTAAAAGTCGAAAACTGCCTTTTTAATCAGCTTCAGTTCAACATCTTACGATTATATATCCGGTAGCAGTGGTACTGAATCTGAAATGAGCGACAATGAATGAGAAGATGGGATTACTACCCCAAATACCATAAAACACAACAAAAGTAAAGTCGCAACCAACTTGGTGACCACCATATCAGTATCATATGTTAAACTACTAAAAATGCAAACAGTTGTCATTTGATTCTTCTTGACATTCCAAAACAAAGTCAAGCAGCAATTTACAATTGAGCATTCAAAGAGGCTGCAAAATTCAAGAAGGAGACGATTGAAAATTTTTGGTTGGAAGAATCGTCTTTACTTTCCGATGTAAAGGGCGTTGAGGAAATTTGTATCATTTAGTTAGACTTAAAATGAAAAACCGAAGTAAAATTTGATGCAATGAGTTTAAAAGATGACAAGGCTGAAACTATTGCTGAAGGAACTACTAAGTTATTGATGAAAACGTCATATGCAATACAATAAAGATGCTTATTGCTGAAACCACAAGCGTTACCACTAGGAAAAAGAGTGTTGGCGTCAAATTGCAACGAATGTTACCAAGAAAGAGCATCTGCAAACCACAATATATCAGTTATCAGCATCCCATTCTAGACATGATTCTCCGGTGGGTAATGAATGAGGATCTTTTTGCTAACAACAGTTCTCCAAATATTGAATATCTATTTGTATCTCAACTAGTGAAGAATTATTAGGAAATAAATAATGGCATAGTTTGTTAATTGGCAAAAGAAGGTTTTCGAGATATCAGAATTAAGAGATATGTATTTATACCATCTAACACGGGTGTTTAGATTTATTTTAAGAAAAAAGCTCATTTTTACTTTTATTAACTATCAGATAGTTTCAAACATCAGCAATGCGAGGTGGCTTACAAGAGTCATTCTAGTTATTCTTGCATTCATTGAAATACCTACAACAAAGAAAGCTTTGGAGAAGGAATGCTGATTCATTTCATACGATGAGCCGATTATTAGTTTAAAAATCACATGTAGAATGAAAATGACTTCAAGAATTTTCCAGAAATATTGAAAATTACAAAAAAAGGAAAATCACTGGAAGCAATAGCCATCCCTGCTCAAGATGTCAAGAAGTAATCAGTGTACAAAGCGTGCAATTAAAGTCATGCATAAACTGTATGTTGCCTGCAAAAGCAAAAGGAAATCTCCATTTCGGTTTATTCTAAACACTAATCAGTAATATATGTATAAGTATTATAAATGTTATGGTGTAAGTTCTTTCATTATAATATTTTAATATATTACATGGAATAGGCAATGAAGTAACTATGAAATAATGGATTTTTTTTATTTAAGGAGAATCTTTTTCTAAAGCAAAGATGTTAAAATGAAAAATAATTTCTTTGCTATTAGACAAACGTTAATCAAATTAAAGTAACATAATAAATGTGTATGTTTTTAAATATATATTTATGTATACATACACAGGGGGCTTCAGATAAATAGATATATAGTTGCGAAATCATTCGAAATGGCCGCCATCTACCTTCACAATTTCCTCCAGGTGAGACCTCAACTGGTTGCATTCCCTGGTTTGGGATCTTTATCAATGGATCACATAACCTCTACAATAACAGCCTTGTTGACATCTTTTTCAACAAAACTCCACACGAAATAATCGAGGTATTTTCTTGTAGGGATGCTGGTCGGCCGCAAGTCTAGAGACTAGTGGTTGGGACGTTGTTAAACAACAAGACCTGCATCTTACATGCTTTGTGTGCGAGAGCAATCCTACTGGAAAATGTAAGGCCTTCTCCAAGCTAGTTGGTTCACCTAATTCATGCCAGTCTCCAGCCCCTCAAATTAAATGACCACGTTGACTTTGAGGCCTTTGGGTAAGATGTGGGAGCATAACGTAGCCCTTGTTGCTGACAATGAGCAGAAGTGAGCAATTTCCTGTCTATCACGGCAAGCACATCGTCCTTATTTTCAGCCTCGCCATATTGCCGTTTCACTTTCTAAACGATGATCCTCAGGTATTTAAACAAATTCACAATCTCCTTTACGTTTCTCCCGGGGCAGAGGGCCGCGAGTATGACGTACCGTTTTTCGATTTCATATGGCATTCTCAGAAGAAACCGCGTATGCTGTTACTCGCCTGAAAGCTAAACTCTTACTGAGAGTGTCCAAAGTCAAGCAATCTACATAGTGCGGTCATCATATATATATATATATATATATATATATATATATATATATATATATATATATATATATATATATATATATATCAAAGGCGCCTCCAGGTTATCAATGTCACTCGGGATCATAACAGATTTCGCATAAGACACATGTGTAAAAGAAGGTGAGAGACGTAATGCACACCGCAGACTTATATGTCACTGATAACAATAGTCAACAAAAAAAAATAATTCTTATGGTTCTGTAGGAAAATACATAGTTTCATCCTAGGGTAATTGTATGTGCTAACTTCAATAGTGACATTCTTATAGCTGTATTGAGCTCTGTTTTCCACAACAAGCATATCTATATATTTGGAAAACCATCTTATTCATACACTAATTTATATGTTCATTGGTTCTACTCGTGCAATAATTTTTCCCTAATTTGGGCTTTCTTATTTGTTTCAGATTGCTGCTTCATGATTGTGCATATCTAAAACTGCCTAATTTCTAATTACTCTGAACTTAACAAAACATGGAATGTTGCAAGTACGTGAATGATGCTGATCGTTTATGTTGCATACATATGTGGTTCCTTCACTCCTGGTAGCCTCAAGAATTCTATTACAAAAACTGTTCGGCTGAACTTTAAAAATTACTTTAAATGTCTTTTGGGCGACCAAGACAAGAAATGTGCACCTCATATAGCTTGTAATTCTTGTGTCAACCACCTGAGCGAGTGGATGTGTGATAAGCGAAGCTCAGAAATGCTGTTTACTGTACCAATGATATGGCGTGAATCCAAAGACGAGAGCAGTGACTGCTACTTCTGTCTCAAAAACATCAAGGAAATAACCATCAAAACAGGAGGCAAGGTGAGGTACCCCAATATTGCTTCTGCAATCCGACCAGTTCCACACAGCGCTGAACTCCCAGTCCCAAATCCACCGACTGAACAAGAATTGATGAGTGAATCCGATTCTAATTCTACCTCAAATGGAGACGACTACCAGGATGACTGAAAATACCTGCCCTAAGCTCTTTGCTTAAGAAGTCCTTCATGATCTCATTAGAGACCTAGACTTCTCCAAACAAAAGACCGAAGTTCTGGGATCTAGACTAAAGTAGTGTAACCTGCTGGAAGCTGAAGTGCGTATTACTACAACTCGTTACCGACATGAGAGCTGTCTGCAAATTTTCAAGATGGCAAAAAAACATTCTTACTGTGAAGATGCATTATCTCTCATGCAACAATTCTGCAAGTCTGAACTATACAAGTCTCAACTATAGACTCTAAAAAAGACGCTCTGAAAGCTGTTCTTTTACACAATGGTAATAGATTTCCTAACTATAGAGTACGAGAAACATCAGTGTAAGATATTTGGGGATCTCAATGCCATGTGTTTCTAACTGGACCTTTAGAGTGGCTACACAAAACACCCCTGTTTTAGTGCTTGTGGGACAGCAGAGCTAATGCAGAGCACTATGTGAGAAAGAAATGACCGACAAGACCAAGAGATGCGCCTGAAAGATTAAACTGTGTTCACAATCCTCTAGTAGATGTAAAAAATTATTGTCAATGTGTCAAAGCTTTTTTCTTTGAAACTATCGTGCTGATAACTACAAATAAATTGTTACAACCCATGCATTGGGAGCAAGGATGTCGTTGATATTGCAATTTTGTCCACTCTCATATTGAGTTTTTTCCCAGATAACCTTGGAGACATTAGTAAAAGGTTTCATCCAGACATCGCTATAATGGAGAGCAGATATTAGGGACTATTCCGTCCTAACATGATTGGCGACTATTGATGGACACTATAACGAGAAGAATAAACGAAAGGGCAAAGTTCAGAAACACTTTTAGAACTTTATATTTTCTCAATTATAAAGGATTTGAACTTATGCTTTCTGGTACAACTTCTTATGAGCTTATCTGTTTTGTGTTTAATATCATTATCTGGCGTGAGACAATTAATGTCATCATATTTAATATTTTTCTGATTGTTTAAGAAAGTAGATCTGATAGTAGAATAAAACATCTAAATCATACGCAACAATGTGGAATTAGTCATGTAAGTGTATTCACATAAGAGACAAGCTGGTCTGTTTCCGGTTAAATATCTGTTACTCGACATAAGTGATGGAATATTTAATATTTGTACCTATTGATTTTTCTTAGAAAACCTAGATTGATCGAACAAAACAAATATCAGATTCAAATTCATCAATATGAAATAGGATGATTGAGTATTATCTCATATGTGAACCATTTTGGCTGTTGACCAGTGTAATTTAACAAGAGGACGAAAATATAGTTTAAATATAAAAATTAATCACTTCATTTATACATGAATTCTAGTCATCTTGGTTTGATGGCGTTTCACGTTTTGTTTTTCCGCAATATTTCTAGCCCCAAATGGCTATTTTTTATATATTGCACTATGTCTTTCTCCATTTTTAAGTTAAGTGTAAAAATAAAGCAGCTCTGCAAAACACAACTGATCTTTACACACAAACGCACAGAATAACAGCAATCAAATAACGACAGTGGCATGCACAACAAACATTACCCAGAGACCGATCTGAATGTCACCTGTACTGTACTCTTGACCAGAGATGCCAGCTAGTCTTTTAAACCTATGAGGCTCATTCATATTAGCCCAAAGTGCTGGATAATTTTCGTTCCTCGAAGAATATTGCAGAATGGAAACCTTTAATAGATTGAAATTTAAATCCAAATCTCTATAGAAAACTATTGTTTCAAGAAAACATTGAAATTAATTACTTTTAAATTTTACGATTATAGACAACAACTCGTGTTCGTCAAGCGCGTGTGAACGATGTCGCGAGAACATCTGCTACGAATGATTTTGTTTTTACACAGGGCACCTCTAAGACGACCGCTAAACGCTGAACGAAAATATATGAACTGCGACCAGGCTCAATAAAATGAGCCTGAATTATTGGCTGAAATTACTTACTTGAAGTCAGTGTTGCAGAAATTAAATCAGTTTGAAAATACACGTTCACTTTAATAAATTTATACTTAGGTTAAGCCCGAACAGCCCGAGTGCCAGAATCGCCACTGATATATATATATATATATATATATATATATATATATATATATATATATATATATATATATATATATTGGAACTAACTAGGCCATTTTTAAGGCAGGCTTCATTGAAGTCGTCAGCAACGGCTGCATTGTTTCTTATAGCTTTGACTATAGTTTCAACAGATGGCTCTAAGCGAGGAAAACTGCTCGGAATAGGCATACATTTATTTGCCTAGGCGTCTTTCGACCTAACAGTAGGTCATCTTCGGGACAGAATGGTGAACGTGATATTACAGGAAAATATATTGAATATCTTTTAACATTACCGTAAGAAAACGGACCAATCAACTAACTCGAAAAATACATGAATAGATTTATGTTTAAAAATATTGTAAACATATATATATATGATGAAAATTAATGCAATATCGCAAGAAAAGATGAGGAAGTAAACCACATTCTCCGAAGACAATTTAATTCAGAACAGTTTCGGTGTATCTCACACCCTTTTTCAATTGACACTGGATAGAAAATTTTTGAATTAAATTGTCTTCGGAGAATGTGGTTTAATTCCTCATATATATATATATATATATATATATATATATATATATATATATATGTGTGTGTCTTGTGTATGTGTAGGGAGAAGGGTGTGTTTTACTTGTGGATGTCCGACCAAATAAATTCGTACTTAGATTTTTATAAAACTTTATATATAACTTTATTTCGGAATTTGAGGTTTTTTTTATAATGAAGGGCTGGACCTCGGTGAATCCTATCCACCGAAGTGAACGGATCACAACGATGAAAAAGTGGTCTCGACTGTTAGTAATGATGATCTGAGTTCATGAGCAAATAATATCTCTTTTATATGTGTAGGGAAAGCTGGCGCGAACAAGAGAGAGAAAGAGCGCGAGGTCGACACAGACTCGAAGGGGAGATACAGGAATTGAAAACCAGAGTTATTGGTGTAAGAGGTCAAGCGCCAATAAATACTGGTTGAAGAAGAGATGAATTAACAAAGAGGACTAAGATGTTCGCTAGCTGAGACATCTGTTTGATTGCGCCAAGAACGAGTTCATAAGCATGCCAGCTTTTGTGTACACAAAGTCTATGTATATATATATATATATATATATATATATATATATATATATATATATATATACTGTATATTATATATACGGGGCTTTAATAGTTTTGTTACACGGGTTTTTTTTATCTTTCGAGAGGTTACTATGTGATAGAACAAGTTCCGTCAAACAAACTTATAATTCTATTTTGAGAGCACATATTATTGAAACATCTTTTATATTGTGTGTAAGTGAATCGAGATGGAACTGAAAAGAATCGAGATCTCTGCTCTTCTGCGTGCGGGCCACATCAAGTGTGACATCGCCAAGTGGCTCAATGACAGCCGGATGACCGTCTACAGAGGGGCGAAGAGGCTCAAGAACGGACAATACCTCAAAGATAGACCTTGTTCAGGCAGATCTCAGGTTTTTAGTCGTTTGGCTCTGAGATAAGCCTTAGACAGTGCTCTAAACTTTAAAATGCTCTAGAAAAAAAAGCATCTCTGTTGCAATGGTGTCTAGAGCCATCAAAGAGGAGGGCGTCATGAGAGTGAGGTGCCTAGAAAAGCTCCTGCTCACCGACTGTACCTAAAAAAAATTTCCATAGTGCTATCGTCGTCTACTAAATGACTTAAATAGTCATGAAAATCGATATTTCATTTTATTATGATGAAAAAACATTCACAGTCGATCTCTTCGTCAGCCAGCAGAATGACCGCGTGAGAGACTTTGGCCAGAAAGTCTCCAAAGTCTAACACATGACCACGACCAAAAACCACGCCTCTGTGATAATTCACTGCGTCATGGCTTCGAATGGCTAGAAGATCCCCTGTTGTGGTTCTATCCCAGTTACTGTTTCCCGCAGCCGATTACAGGGACACCTTGGCCATGAAAGTCCAGCCTTAGATTAAAAATATCACAAAAAAGGCCTACTACGTCTTTCAGCATAATGATGCCCCAGTCCACACGCCGGAGACTGTGCAAGAGTGGTTGAGGTCAAGCATGAATTTCTAGTCGAAGGAAGTTTGGCCGCCGCAGTCGCACGACCTTAATCCCCTAGATAGAATGTGTGGACGCACGTCAAGGGAAGTGCCTGCAAGATCCGCGACAGCAACGTCAAAAAGCTGAAGTCCTCCCTCAACCGCGAGTGGCCCAGCATGAGGAAGGACTTCGCCCACAACATGGGTGCGGGTGGACAGCCTGTACATTAAACACTACAATTTTGTGCAGAACACAATTTGAACATGATGAACATAATTCAACAATAATGATGAGAAATTACATTAGCTTAAAGAAAACTGTAAGAGGATGGTATACAACAACGCGAAAAAAGAGCCAATACAATCTTTGGCTACGCGAAGAAACATAGACACCCAGGACGATAGTCGAACAAACAAACAGAAAACAAAAATAAAATAAAATAGCAATAACAATAGGTAAACAACGGCATTACTTATAGTTCCTAGTTTATATATATATATATATATATATATATATATATATATATATATATATATATATATATATATATATATATATATATATATATATCCAGCAAACGTAAGAAACAGAAAAACAGGATAATTTTCCTTCGGAAAAAGTTATTTCATTATTCGAAAAATTCAGGGCAATCGAAAATAGGTGTATAATACTTATGCCTTTATTAATACACCAAGGTTTCAAAGACCAGCCTTATTATTAGGGCACTGGAAATTAGACAAATAACAAAGCATTTTAAGGAATTTCAATATCTGACTTATCTTTAAGCAAACTCCAAATTAACTCTAACTTAGATATATAACTATATAAATGGGGTAGGTCTAGCTAACATTAGACGAAAGTAAACATTGAGAGATGGGTTAACTTCGAGGATAAATAGATAAATAAGGATTCAATTATACATAGATCGGAGAATTTATGGGCTGATTAAAGGAGTGAAAACTGATCGCAATTCACAAGAGGATTACTGGATTCGGCTTGCAGTTTTATGGTAGAATGTCCCGATTTCACGATTGGTGAGTAGTAATGCGGGGCGAATGCCGAGTCTTCCCTCCCCCGTAATCCCCCACCCTTACCGTGAATGCCGAAATAATGAGAATGAAACTTATGATAAATGTAAGAACTATGGTCCTTGAACAAAGATTTTGAAAGACATAGAGAAAACTCCACTGTTAAACTCTTTATAGAAGAGCTAATACGAAAAAGAAGATCGAGAGAAAACGTGAAAACATATGTGATGCACATAACAATGCCATTTCGATGTCCAATTCATCTATGACGAGATGCTTCAATGTTTTAATCCTAATCTCTTTACTTCAAATCCAATGAAGCGGGGACGAAAAATCTTTAAGTTAGAGCTCGTTCGAGACATAAGTTTTGAGGATATACTCTTATTCATGCCATTATCGTTGAAAAACTGCCAAAAACAATGGGTATGCCCGAAGTGGAAAAAGGTTATTTTCCTTACGATTTTCTTTCAAAGGAAACGTTGAATTCTATTGGTCTGGTTCCAGAAAAAAAAGAAGCTATTTTAACTATGAGATAATGAGCAATGAGGAAAAATTACATTTTGACAGTAACTTTTCCCCGAATTTCCAGGATGGAGAATACAATATTCGTATATAGTGTATTAAGTATTGCATTCGAGATGTTTCTATCCTCCGCCTGCGTTTTGAGAAGTTTAGGTGTTCATTCATCAGGAGATTTAACATTGATCCTATGCAGTCTTTCATCACAATAGCCTCCTTCTGTTATAAGGTGTATTAAGATCTTTTCTTACCATGAAATTCAATTGCATTTATCGATAGGAAAAAATCAAAATCTTTTATGAAGTATATGTTAGAGGAATCCCAATTTTCCATGCAAGGAACGGTGGTGAGCGAAGTCTCTCTGCTAGTGGGAGATTATTTTTCCCTGAAGAGTTATTACGATCAGGAGGAGGAACCGTGTTTCTCTTTAATGGATGTCAGAAAGAGAACTATAACCTCAAACAAGATGTTTCCATTGGTGGATGTGTGTCGTTGTATGGTTACTACCACACAATAGAGAGTGATCGAATATTTGTTAGTAAATATCAAATTATCATTCTCTGGGAATGTGAATTTGAAACCATGATGCAAACCATTCCAGGACGACGTGAGGTAGTTAATAGAATTTCCGCCGATGTAGTGAATGGTGTATTGAATGTTGAAAGTGCACTTTTTGGCGGCAGATGTAATCCATTTATACTATACCACCCACCAACCGAAGGTATCAAAATAAATTATGTTGATTTTTGCTCCTTTTATCTGTACTGCATGAAGTACAATCGATACACCGTAGGATCACTGCTTTGGGTATCTGTGCGAGAAATTCCGTTTATTCAAGAATTCACCGACGGTATGAATAAGATATATTTCGTTATCGTGGAAGTTGATGTTCTCCGTCCTAATAATCTGTATCTTCCAGTTCTTTCTCAATCTATAGATGGTAAACTTACTTTCACACTATGTACCACATGCTCTCAGCAAAAGTCACACGAGTGCCACCGTTCTGAAAAGCAACGTATGATTGCGAGTGTACACCACCCCGGAACTAAAACTTGCCCTGGAAATAAGTATAAGATCAAGAAAATTTACGAGTTTTGGCAGTTTAAAAAAAGGGATGGTTTGTTCGCAGAGTATATTCAAACATTTCTAGAAGAAAAAATAGAAGCTTCTGGATTCCCGCGAGGGGTGGTTGGAGAGAAGGAGAAAATGGAATATGTGAAGAGTGTGAATCAGTCTGAAGGGATAAACATAAAAATAGACGACATCGAAATGAATCCTAGAGAGCGTTTTAGAGAAAAGCTCTGTCTAAACAGGTAAGGATTTCTTCCTGCGACTATTTTTTTCTTCATTGACGTAGTACATTCAAAATCTAATTTTTATAAATATTACCACATTGTACAACGAATATGAAGTCAATAATTTCTAAAACTTGAAGGCGATAGTGATAATAATAATAATAATAATAAAACTCAAAGTCTATAATGATAATAATGATAATAATAATAACGAAGTCTAAAATAATAATAATAATAACGCAAAAATCCCACCCCATTAATCCTGATCATGTTTTCCGCCTTTTATAGTTTATGGGAAAAATTCGCTCAGAGGAATCGCGGTATGAAAACGGTCATCTGCGCTTCTGATCATGATGTAATCGAGCTTATCAGAAACGAAGACTTCGTTGTCAATTATTTGGATGTGGTTGGCAATGCATAGATCGCGAAAGTGGAGAATGCTGAACATGTAGAAGTTGAGTCACACGTAACAAATCTTTCAATTGCAGCATTCACAAACGTCTATGATTGAATCAAGCTCTATGGCCCCCTAGATTCGTTGTGTGAACGAGTCATCTTGATTGCTAAGAAAGATCACCTATAACCTCGACTTGGAGAATTCCTAGGTGATCTCACCGATAAGATCAAAGATGTGTACGGTGCCGAGGTGTATGGCAATTCATTCTGGTCGACGGGTCTCAAACCCTATTTGGTACGTATCCAAACGACCAGTGGGGTGAAGTATATACTTCGTAATAAATGATTAACCATTAACAATCAGACGAAGGATATAATAACCTATGATGCTAGGAAACGCCTAGTTGGAGCCGATGATGATAGTCCCATCTCTGTACCATTTATGGGTTTCAGAGCCGAGAGAATACGGTGGAGTGAAAGAGGTAAGAGGGGAAAAGATTTTTAAAAAAACCTTTCGTAAACGCATTGAACTCCTAGGAAATTATCGAACCCTACCTTTCGGCTTCAAAGGGAGCTTACATGACATTTAAAAAGTTAATATCCATTGAATCCCTGTGAGCTATTATTAGCTCGTTATGTATATATTTTGAATCATTAACAATATTCTCTGACTAATATGAATAAAATAAAAAACGCGTTTGATTACCAATGTTTAACTTTGTCTACAAAGTAACTTATAACATTTTCTCAATCTTGTGAGAAAGAGAATTCATTCGTCCTTGCCTCTTCAATCTTGGTTTTCTCATATCAGTAAGCTGATGGGAATACCATAAGAGAAAGCGAAATAATAGGGGGTTTGTGTCAAATATAGCGATGTTCACTACTTTCTCACCATCATTAACCATGTTAAAATGCAATATGCAGAAAAACTTATCCACCCATGTATTGTGACGATCGGATAGTCCTGCGACAAAGAAAAACTTATCCATAAGCTTGTTTTTTAAATTTTTCACCGATGATTAAATCTTCTAAATCCATAAACTGAAGATGTTCAAGAACTTCTTTTCCGTTATTGTAGTTGAAAGGAGTTGGACTGACCTCACTATACAGAAATTCAATCCGATCAATTGGGTGTTCATGAATAAGTTGACGAACATGATCGAAGAAATCAAACGTAGATGAATAGTCTGGGCTAAATTTATAATCCTATTCACACACATCTTCGGTTGCAAAATATTTACCAAGTCTGGGTGTGATACGGTGTGAATGGAGGATCATCTTAGAACGTGTGATATAAGAAGATGTTTAGCAACAAATGATTTAAAAGATGGCAACTAGACAGACCAATTAAGAAATTGAAAAAAGTTAAGTGGCAACTTCACTGTTGACGGACAGAATAATACATGATAAATCAGCTCGATGCAGTCTTTATCTCCCGCCTACCGATTGGCTCCAGGGTGTGTGCGCGTAGGTACTAAAATATAGCTTGTTTTTTCCTGCATGTGAGCAAGTCTGGTATTGACTAATGCTAGGGGGTTGAGAGGGGCTGGGCACCATTTTACTCCTAACCTAACCCAATGTGTGTGTGTGTGCCTGTATGTGTGTGTGTAGACTCTAATTCCTTAGAAAGTTCCAGTGTGTATATGTATGTGTGTGTTCGTGTGTGGAGGAGGTGGGTGCCATTTTACTCTTAACCTAACCCAATGCAATGTAAGTGTGTGTGCGCGTGTGTAAACTCTAATTCTTTCGAAAAAAGGTCACTGACCAAAGTATTTGGGGGGGTGGGGAGACTGGGCCTCCAAGGTAAGGGAGGAGGGAAGACTCGGCATTCACTTGGCATTACTACTGAGGTGCACTTATTTTACGTGAGATTCCTGCCTGCTGTTCAACTCTTTAATTACTATTATTATTATTACTAATTATTATTATTAATTATTAATATTATTATTTTTAATATTATTGTTATATTTAATAGATGGTAATATAAACTTTTTTGGTTATCGGATCTTGATGCTCAACTCTTGAATTAAAGCTTCGGATAGTGGAACCAATATTGGTTACGTCAAGTAACGAATGTTTTAATTAGAGTCAAAGGCAAGATAATGGAAGGGACAATTTGTTACTGAAAGTGGACCTCTTGTTGATTGGTTAGAGCGGCAGTTTGTAGATTCATTATACTGAGAAGCATTTCTCGATTATAGAGTTGATGCCAGTGCTCATTTTAAAGGTTATGGGACCTAAGGCGGAAAAGAGGCTAAAATTTTATTAGTTTAAAGACCGTCGCTTAAATTGAGGCGATTAATTTAGCATTAAAGAGGTATCTACAAGAGACTGTATATTAGAGGCGCTGAGAATCAAATATTATTAAAAAGGTTTTCTAGGATAAGGAATCCTTCGTGCAGAAGATAATAAGAAGAGTACACTTAAAGGGCACTGTGAAGAAGGAGATCAATAGGATGGACTTTAAAGGAAAGTGGAATGAAGCGAAGGAATTTGGTTCTGAAGAGAGTGAAGGTAGTTTTACCTTATACGGTAAAGGGGAATTCTTATTCAAGAGAAAAAGCGCGGTTAATATCCCGCCCCTAATCATGGTGATTACAGAAATACATATAATAATTCGAAAATAATTCTTTCGAAATTATGAAGAGGAAATTACGTTTTATGCACATGGACCAGCATAGAAGGTACTCGTATATTAGGCATATCCATGATACAGCCGACATATGGATTATTGCATATCCTTCCGCCCCACATCCGCACTTGAGTGCCTAATATTAAATTTAACAATTCTATGTATCTTTGGCATTCGTAAACTATGAAAAGCCTTTGATTCAATTTAAAATAACTACAGAAACCAATTGGTAAATACTCCATTGACAGAGTCCACTACATATAAGCTCACAGATGATCTCCCTTTAGTTTGCCTTCATTCAATAATAAAATAAAAATAAAGATGACACAAAAGTAACCTGATTCCGCTCATTGCTTCCTAAACCCGCTTTTGCAGTGTGTCGTGGTATGACATTATATTAAATCAATACCATATTATATCTATGGGGAAGGGACCAATAACTTGAAGGCGAGCCGACAAAGGGACAGAACACCACGAGTTTCGACGGGCGAGGGCGAGATAAGAGTGCAACGAGGTCAGGTATAATACGGGCAATGGCAACGCTCAAGGTTACTTAAAGAGACATATACAAAAATATAATTTTCTTTACATAAAAATAATGAGAGAATTGATGGTCAAAATAACATCAGAGAATTATTGGGCAAAATTACATCAGATGAACGAGGGGGTGGGGGGGATTGTAGTTATGAATCAGACTATGAAGTTAAAATTTATGGTATTACAGGAAGAGACTATTCAAATTGGGGGGAATTAACTCAAATGGGTTACTGAAGCGGGGAGAGGGGTTGGCTTACGGAAGATTCCGGGTGAGACGACGGGGTAAGGCTTCACGGATGTCTTCTGCACGTGCGGCGAGGGCGGTCAAAACTTCTGAGCGGGAACTTAAAGTGATGACGGTCCTCCAAAAAAAAGGGGGGGTCGGTAACATCCAGTCCAGGGGAGAGTATTTCGGCCACCCGATAACGAGGGGCGAATGAGGAGGGCTTCGACAGGAGTTGATGAGAGAAGTCAGAAAAATCAGTCGGTAGCGATCGTTAAATGGAATTACCTCACTGGCTGGGGCTAATTCCAATACACAAATAGTTCAGCTGCCACCTTGCTTTGTTGTTAGCACCTGACTTGGAACTAGGGGAATCTTCTTGGGTACGGCGTAGACTTCTCAACTCTGTCCCTGTCTCATGAAAAACGAGCACTATATACGCCTGAAACTTGAAACTCTCCCCGCGGGAAGGGGGTGGGTTAGTGGGAAACAGCTCTACTCTCAAATGGCTTCGAATCTTCTTGCCTAGGCTATTCTAACCCGTGTAAAGATGGACCGTGGTTGAAGCGGTTCGAGGCTACTGCTTGTGGAAGGGGGGAGGGGGGGAGGGTTAGGCTTACCAATCTAAGCCTAACAGAAGCTTCTCTGGCACATGAAACTTCCGTGCCGGAAATGAAATTCCACGTGGAATCCCTCCACACAGTGCTTGCAAAGTGGTTCAAAGCTTTGAACTAGGAAGAAAAGGTTCAGAATTAACGATGAATATTTGAGTTAGCTTTTACTTTGCCGAAAATATTCTCTAAATTGTTTTCAAATTTACAGGAATTACAATCAATAGACTTAATTCCAAGCAGCCGAAACTAGTTATTATAAATAACAAAAATAAAAAATTGCAAGCAGGTACAAAAATACGTTAACCTAGAACAACTTGTGCAGAAGACTGTAGGGAACTTAGTTATATGTCCATATGCAACCTGCTTATCAAATAGGACGGCAAAACTACCGAAAAACTATTTTAATTGATAGTTTTTGTTTTTAATATGGAGTTAGTCCTCTATTATTATTAATAACAGCTTCAATATTTCCACGAATAAATTCACACAGCTTTTTAACATTATCTAGAGGAATTTTGACTAATTTCTTAAGCAAAACCTGCTCCAACTCTCACAGAGACGCTTGTAAGGAGAATCATTTGCTTAGTTGCTGCTCCAATTGAGACCAAAATGCTCGATTATATTATGATCTTGTAAATGCAGGGTTTAATTAAAGTTTTCAGCCTCATTTCAATTTTCAAAACAGTGCCAATTCAGGTATCATCCCCTTAAAAGATGAAGACCACAGTAGAAAATAGCGTTTGCACCATGAGAGGCAAAGTCTCCATTCTTAATTGTCGGAATTAGTCAATCAGTATCATTGGTTTCTTTGGGCATCCTTCACATGTAAACTCGTAGGAATATGGCAATAATATAGAAATACGATCGAATAAATCACATTATTCCTCTGGGTTATTATCCAATTCTTACGGTCTATAAATCACATTCTACGATACTCCATATTAATTTGTGTAAGTAGATATTTTTAATTACATACATTTGTAATTGCTAGTTTCATGTTTTTTTCGACGAACGTTCTTGGCTGAAACCTGACTTGAAGGATGCTGATTAGGCTCTATACTCAAACTTTAATCAGTGATCCTGTGACACTTCGACAATATCCACATTATAATTTTATCGCTGAGATTTTTCAGAGCTGTTATTTTTGTCGAAACTTGTTTCAAATGCTTAAAAATTTCTCCAAACGCTGTTGTAAAACTGATTAAATGCAGCCTAAATGACAAAGTTGCATAAACATCATAAAATGCAGGAGAGTATGTTAATGTATGTTCTGTTAATTCATTGTTTCTGTAGTGTTTGTAGAAATAAATCGGTGTTTTGTAAGTAGAATGTTTTATTCAACTCTACAAATTCCATTTAGAGTGGCATTTTAAATTGATTTATTCATTGTGAGAGTTGTAGACAAGGTTAATTATGATCCTAAATACTGTAATTACTTTTTAAACCTACCTTTTCTGGTAGCCATTTGGACTCCAGTGTTTGTGGTTGTCTCTTAGCTATGACTTTTGTAATTAATATATATATATATATATATATATATATATATATATATATATATATATATATATATATATATATTTATATATATATATATATATATATATATATATATATATATTTATATATATATATATATATGCTACTGATAAGGGACTAAGTGCCATTTAGTTATTGTTAAATCTTTCCAGTCGATATTTTTTAAGATATAACAGCTTGTTAGGCCATGTCTTTAGAACCTTGCTTCGCTAAAAAGATTTCATAAAAAGACTAGCTACTAGGTCAGAATGGATGAATTATAACCTCATCCTCACCAGCGCTTGGCCATTTTTATGCTCTTAAGTAATTGCAATATTTCCTCTTTCTTTACCTGTTGAATAGTATAGGGCAATTTTCCACTTATGTCGAATACCTTTGATGGGTATTGCGGGAAAGGTGCAAATTGGTGAGAAAAATTTGTGTTAAAACCGTTTTCCTGTACGACCATACTTTTTACCTGTACATCGAGCTTGAGAAAAGAAAAACTACATGAAAAATAGCCAAAATATGCGTAACCACAAATATTTATATACAAGAAAATTACTTGCGAGTAGTACTCGTAATAATGATTTATGTTTATATTTTATGTATGCAAAGAATTTGAATTGAATAATATATCTTCAGCTGGCGCAAAAAGGAGTAAAAATCAAATCATATATTTTCAACTTAAACTGCAAAAAATAGAAAAATTTAATTTTAATTGAGACGTTTGCGGGTAGTTTGCAAACAATAGTCTATAATGGCAAAAACATTTGGTAAAAATTTCGTAGAAATAGAGCAAACCATTTTATCAGCTTGTGCAAACTCCTCGTCTCTAAGCATATATGCTAGTTTAGAGCAAATCACTGTGCTGAAACCACTCTTCTTAATGTTTCAGACGGTTTACGTAGAGCAGCCGATAAGGGTTGTACGTCCATTATAGTCCTCCTAGACCTCTCATCTGCTTTCGACACCATCGACCATACTTTCCTTGTTCTCTCGGGCACTTCACTTGATTGCTTCCACTCATACCTCTCCTCCCGTATTCAGTCGGTCGCGCTTGATAACCTCTCCTCCGAGCCTGCGCCCATTCATTTTGGGGTGCCTCAGGGCTCAGTCCTTGGTCCCCTCCTCTTTTGCATCTACTTACTTCCTCTTGGCTCCCTTCTTCGAGATTTGGGCCTGTCCTTCCACCTCTATGCTGATTACACTCAGATATACCTTTCCTCTTCCCCTGTGTCCTTCTCTTAATCAATTACCAAGCTCCTTTCAGCCTACACCTCCATAAACGAAGGGCTCTCTGCCAACTTTCTCAAACGTGGGAGCGTGGCGACAGAGACTGAAATTCTTCGAAAGTACTTGATCGTGGTTAATCATCCAGTCCAATGCGTCTTCGGGCGCGGGCTACCGGCAGGCGCCAGCGCCAATCCAGTATTTCGGTGACATCTTCGAGGGCCTGCTGCGCTGGGCGATTCCCGCGGGCATGTTTGCCTTAGTCTCTCGTTCCCAGCGGAAGACTGTAGCTTCAGAATCCATATATTGGCTGAGGTGAGGGACGTGTGGACAAGCCCCTGGGCCCGTTCAACGCATTCTCGCATATCACTATCCCTGTATAGACTGCAGCCTGTTCTCTTATGTCTTTAATCGCCACGTCCCAATTGTGCTACCAGAAGTTAAGATAAAGGCTCAGATGGTTGCGAAGGCGTAAGAATTCATCCCTGCTCAACTGCGACCTGGAGCTGAAAAGAGACAATTATACCTCTATCTCCTCCTTGTCCCGCGTCTTGAAGACCGAAGCGTTGGTGTTGCCACGGAGGTTCCTCACGACATGTTCCTAATTAACTAAAGAAAAGAGATCGCGTCCCCATCCACGTGGTACAAGCCGGATCCAGGGACGGGGTGATTGGCGGGGGCGTCAGTCTCACGCGTTGTGAGCTGCACGACGTCGGCCTCTGGAGAGTAAAGTGGTGGTGGTTTCGTCGATGCGTCTTCAGCGATCAGGTCCTCACCACGTTTACTGATGTTCACCAGAGAATGCTCTCGGCCCAATGGACCTCTGGCCTGGTGCTACTGAAGGCATACGGAACTGAGAAGAAGTAACGGGTAGACTGCGTTGTGAAGTATCTGAAGATGCTTGAGCGTGCTCTGAAGAAGGGGGAACTACACTTGAACGTGCCTCGCCTTGTTCAGCGTAAGTAACCCTCACGGGTGCCTAAGGACTTCAAAAGGCAGAATGAGGATGAGCAGAGAGCCAGTGGAGAGGTGTTGCTGCGACGAGTGCTAAAACGACCATAATTGGAAAAATTAACTTTTAATTAAGACGTTTGCGGGTAGTTTGCAAAAAATAGTCTATAATGTCAATAACATTTGGTAAAAAAATTCGTATCAATAGAATAATTTCTTCAGCTTGAGCAAATGCCTCATATCTCTAAGAATATATTCTAGTTTACAATACTAGACCAATCGCTGATAGGCGAGTGATTAAAAAAATTTCTAGTTTATAACTAGTTTGTATCAACCTTCTGCAATTAGCATACGCCTTTTTTCAAAAATCAAAATATTTTCTGGCTGTTGGATGTTCACTTAATGTGTAGTTACTGTGTGAATGTGTAACTACATGTGTTTATGGCAGCACCACCACCCTGCCTGCTCTAGTCACTACCTCATTCTCGAGGATGTTTCTCCTTTAACGCTTAGTTTTGCAAAGGAGGTCTTTGGGAGTAATTGTACGTCCGTTAAGCACAATGTCAATGACTTCCAAATTAACACGGCAAACTTATGAAAACCCAATTTTGGGGACTCCTACAAAACTTAACGGAAGAAATCTCCATAAAGTTGAAGAAGTTTTAAAAGCATCTTCTTTGGAAAAATTGTGCTGAAGATGACATCAAATAAAGAACCATCTTTCATTGATATTTGCACGAATGTCTGCTCTCACCTTGAAGGAATTTTGGAGATCAGCGTCAATTCCAACTGTGTCAATTAAACACGTCAAATACATGGTAAATAAGTTTAATAACTAGGATTAAATTTTAAGAAGTCTTAACACGGCAAGAAAGAAAGTGCAAATTACAAGGTCAGTTATAAAACACTATTCGACATTGCAGTCTGGAAAGGCAAATAAAATATTAGCACATGTCCAAAACAACGCAAGGTGCCCACAAAAGAGAAATAATTTTTTAAAGGTGAGAGAAGTGAAAGAAAAATGTTAATTACAGGAAGAGATGCCACTACAACGTCAAAAAAATATTAGAACAATGATGAGAAAAGAGATATGATCTAGTAAGAATACAATTCCATTATCAAGTGATAATGCTGAATCCTGTGAACAGCACCCATCCTGCAGTTACGTGATACATGATTCAAGTTCAGCAACTCCAACAGAATGCTCTGAATATGAAAGTGAATTAAGTGGTATAAAAGCAAAGAACAATAGCAAACTTTTCTTCTTCTATCTGTAGCTGAATTATGCAACAGAACCTCCGTTTTCGATCGAATGGCAGCAAGTATTGATAGCTAGTGCAACTTTCAGAGAATTTGGAATAATAAGTCAAAGTAACTCCAGTCAAGTCATCAACAAGAGCAAAATACGGTGGGGGCGAAGCAAATTTAGAAAAGAAAACGAAAGTTAAATTGAGGTAAGGAGAGATTCATTCATTAGTATCTTCTTTGACAGAAGGAAGGATAAAAGTACTTTGTAGCAGTCATCAAAAGGAAGCAAAAATACAGGACAGTAATAGTAGAACAACCTGGATCAAAATTGTTTACTATTGCTAACAGACTTCTCCGAAATTAACTGGCAACCAACATTCCTTTAGATAATTCAAAGGAATCGTCAAGCACATCATGGCTGTTTATGCCTCCATTTGGTGCCATTGTTGCATTTATATGCAACAATTTCCAAAGTCACCCAGCTAGATGCCACGAGACAAGAAATTGTAAAATTAATGATCCAAAGAAATTCTTATTTCAGTCATCCAAAAAGCATTAAATATTCCCTTATAAATGATGCAAACAGTTGCATAAGAGAGCGGGGATACAGGCGCGTTTTGAAAGCTCTCACTGAAGAACGCGGCTGCCTTCATTCCCTTCTTCTTCCTGTTCTAAACTTGGATGCTGAAAACAATTTGAGCATGAGAAACTGGCAGCAATAAGAGCTGATAACTGTATAGGGAGGTGGTTAATGGTACCGGTTGGTGTTGCCTGTTTATTTGGTGGTATAGATAACGGTTTGTGGGTGTGTCGTCGGAAATTATGAGGGTGTATATTGAAGATTCCTCGTTGCTATTGCACTCGACGGGTGACGAGGACTTTAGGCAGTGGAACTACTTTACGCCTCTGTCAAATTGGTTCTGACTCCTTATAATTTTTTAGGAGAGTTAGGCTAGGCTTATCGAAGTAAAGGACTTTGAAAGGACGCGGCAAAGAAGATATAACTTTATTCCTAAATTGGTCTACTAAAGGGGCAAAGGGAAACGTCTGGAGTTATTTGCAATCAATGTGTAGGCTTCCGTTTTACATCAAATATCGAGTTTAAAGGCAGCAGGAGTTAGACGTGTAAACGGGATTCCGTGACGCTATTAATAAATCAGAAATATTGAATATTCTTCTTAATAATGATAAATGAATAATGAGGGTCTATATCTCTCTCTCTCTCTCTCTCTCTCTCTCTCTCTCTCTATATATATATATATATATATATATATATATATATATATATATATATATATATATATATATATATATATATATTATATGTGTGTGTGTTTTGTCTCCCTGTGGCGTGACCTTGACTTGCCCGTGGGACAGACCTAGTCATATCGTTTGTTGTTATTTCTACCCCTAATGTGCCTACATATTTCCTACACATTTAGATTTATTGCTTATTGCATGTCTTTGTGAAATATCTATAGTCAGAGCCTATATTTGTTGAGCTGCTGATAAATGTTCCAAACACGCGTGTGTTTGTTTGTGTGCGACCCTCGTATTTGCCTGGTTGGTCACCTTTGATATCTTTGTATGTTCGGAGTTTTCGCGCGACGACCGCTTATCTCAGATTTATTTGTAATTTACACACACACACATATATATATATATATATATATATATATATATATATATATATATATATATATATATATATATATATATATATATATTCTCTTTGGTTCTTTATTTATTACACTTGGCATATTAATTCATTAATTTACGCACATGTTAATTTTTAGGATGCGATAAATCCACCGAGCGTCCATTTGGAATTTTACTCACTGCAATTTGAGCCAGAGGAATACCTATTTTATAGAACGAGCCCTAAACGACTTCCCTGCCAGTACTGGAGTTTTTTAAATATAACGCATTCTAAATACATAGGTAGAGACATATTAAATACATATTTCAGGCAGACCTAATGTCTACCAGTCTTTTTAATATCTGTACAGGGCATCGGTAATCGTAAGTCCATGCATCTGTACTCAACAAAACGGGCCTATTCATTATGCCATGTTCTGCTATACAATACACAATAATATATAATTTATCTTACAAGTGGGTCTTATCATTTTTTCGAATGCTATACAAATGCTATAATTATGACACAGTACATATACAGAGTTCGATAAGCAAGAAAGCTATAGAGCAACGAGACGTGTTTATATTTATGCCTCTTCCAATTTCATTATAATATGCTACTGCAATATAATGCCTACAAAAGGATTAAATATATAAAAATGATTGTTTGCAAGACATGAATTTGTTAACGTGGTAGCAATCCTCCAATACTATTTTTTAAACCATGTAATGCCAATCGGCTTAACATGGAGGTCTAGATGTGGATCCTTTACTTAAACAAAAACTTTTTGTTTATACGAGGGGCGGTCAATAAGTTTTGCGAATCGGTAGGGTAGAACAGAGGAAGGGGGGATGGCTGTTTGTAGGGGTGTTAGGACAAGTTATTACAAGTCAGGACCTGCAGGAACACGCTCTTGCCTCGTCTATTTAAGAAGCAGTAGCTGATCGCAGATCGTCAGTCACAAATTTTTCAACAATGGAGAAGGTTGAGCGCCGCGCAGTGATCAAATTTTTAACCAAGGAAGGCAAGAATGCAAAAGAGATCCATGAACGCATGGTTGCAGTGTACACCGACACCGCCCCATCCTATGCAACCATTGCTCGCTGGAATAGGGAGTTCCGCCATGGTCGAGTGCCTTGAAGATGACCCCCGTCCAGGCCACCCGTCAGACGTGACCAACGAGGACAATGTGGCCCGTGTGGAGATGATGATCTTCGAAAATCGACGGATGAAGGTCGAAGAAATCGAGCGAGAACTTGGAATATCACATGGAAATGTTTTCAACATCCACGACAATTTGTCCATGAACAAGGTCTGTGCCCGTTGTGTCCCTAGAAATCTCACGCCCCATGATCGACTTCAACGTAATCAAAGTCCACAAGGCCAGAGTTGCACAAGCTGCCCTGCGCAAGTGCGGATTCGAGGAGCTTAACCATCCCCCCTACAGTCTAGGTCTGGCCCCTAGCGACTACTGTTTATTCCGCCAGCTCAGGGCTTCACTGCGTGGATGCAGGTTTGGGGACGATAAAGATGTCCAGCTCGCCATCCAGGAGTGGATTGAACAGCAGTCGGGAGATTTCTGGTTGTCGGGAATTCGAAGCCTCAGGGACAAGTGGCTCAAGTGCATTGAAGTCAAGGGGAAAAATAATAAAACACTTTTCCTCATATCTCGTTTCATTATATCCGAATTGCAAAACATATTGACCTCCCCTCGTATATATATTAATTGGTGTACGCAAGGAACGTGAATAACCTTTAAATTAATATTTACACTCACATTTTTCACTTGATTCGTTTGATAAAATCAATATTATTCCTCTTACCACCGGACTCTGGATTTCTTTCTATTTAAACGTTTCTCAAACTCAAGTAAGCACTGAGTTTACGCCTTTTTACTAGATTGAATTTGTACCTTAATCTTATTTGCACTGGCATTTTTAGAACTCTAATATTTTCATAATTAATTTTTGAACGTTGCTTTCGAACGAATGGCGTGAGTTCGTACGTTGATTCCTCCTAGTTCAGCATTGGTCTTCCTGAGCTACGATGTGGCGTGCGTTGTGTCCGTACGAGGAGACTGGGCAATCTTTTGCCGCGTTTGGTGCCCACCTACGTCCACCTCTCGCGGTACAGCTTAGCTTATCTAGCTGCCTGCTGTGGAGTAGTTCGCCATGCCAACTCCTTGGTGTGCAGATAGTAGGTTTGGGGTTGGGAAATCCTTTTTCTCAAAGCGCTCGTTGTGCAAATCCATCAGCCTTCTTGATTCCTCTGCTTGTTGGAGCGAAAAAGGATCACTATTTATGGAATTAAGGGTAAAAGAGGGGTGAACAGTGATAAGGCAATTCTTTATCTTAGTGGAGAATTCGCCAAACTTCTTCCACTCCATCTTTCGAGGGGTCACCGGTGATGGAGCCTACCACCTTAGAGAGGAGCATCCCATACACGGCGAAAAGGTCTACCTTTTAGGTCTACCTAATGTCTAGGATAGACTTCATGGCTGATGGACACAAGAGGAGGGAGTGATGCTACTAAGGTATGTATTGTGTTTAATAAATAAAGAATAATGATTTTCTGAATAATTGCAAATGAATAATGAGAGTCTTTCTCTCTATATATATATATATATTCATATATATGTTTCGTCTTAATGGGCGTGACCTTGACTTTTCCGTGGGGCAGACCCAACCATCTTGTTTGTTAGTTATTTCCACCCTTTTGGCCGAGTTTCCGACAGCTCTGTGTACTTGATGTGCCTACATATTTCCCAGAGATTTAGCTTATTGCTTGTTGTATGTCTCTGTGAAATTTCTCTAGGCAGAGCCGATATTTGTTGAGCTGCTGATAAATGTTCCCAAAACGCTTATGTTTGTTTGGGTGCGATCCTCGTATCTGCCCAGGTGGGTTACCTTTGATATCTTTGTATGTTCGGGGTTTTCGCGAGACTACCGACCACTTGCCTCAAATCTATTTGTACAGATTAATATATATATATATATATATATATATATATATATATATATATATATATATATATATATATATATATATATATATATTCATTTCATAATTCTCTTTGGTTCTTTATTCATTGCATCTGGCATATCAATTCCTTAATTTGCGCTCTTGGCAGTTTTTATGATTCGATAAATTCGCCGAGCATCCATTTGTGGAGTTCCACGCTGGGCCTATTGAATCCTGTAATTTGGTGCCAGCAGCATACCTATTTTATAGAGCGAGCCCTACAACGGAACCACTTCTGACAAAATACATCTCGACTTCAGAAATATAACAACAAAAATGTGAAACATCAAATTTTCGCGCTTTGGGAGGAAATTAATAAAATATCTCTATTTTAATCAACTTTCTCCACCTGATAAAATTCTTTTATTACTATGAAATTTTTACCTTATTCTCCCTACATTATTAACTATTGTTTACAAACTACCAGCAAACTTTCAATTAAAATTAAATTTTTGGCATTTTTTGCAGTTTCAGTTGAAAATGTAGCATATTTTATTTTTTTGCTCCTTCTTGTGATAGGTGAAGATATAGTTATTCAATTAAAAGCTTATTTGGATGTATGATATCTAAACATTAATCATTATTATGATTACTACCCGCAAGAAATTTTATCTCAAATATTTGGGGTGTTACATTTTATCTATTTTTAAAGCAATTATTCTATTTTCAAGCTCGATGTGCAGGTAAAAGGTATAACACAATCTTTTTCTCACCAATTGGCCCCTTTTCCGCACTACCCATCAAATAGATTCGATAAAAATGAAAAATCGCCGCACACTACTGTTGAAATCCCTCTTCATTTATTGGAAAATTGTCGAGTGGTGTATGGTGGCCATGAATGTCACTTTTTACGATATTTTATTTGTTTGTGATCTTTTTTAATGTTTGTCTTAATTGGGGGAGGGGGGGGTCAGTTCGTAACTGTTAGCGTCGTTACATCTATTTCATCGTTTTATTATTATATAGGTAGCATCATTCGTCAATTGCAGCTTAGATGAGATCTCCCCGACTTGATGATGAAATGCACATGAAAATCAGAATGACAATCACGTAAGAGATTATCGAAGAGACCAGAGATGGGTCTTTATATGAAGGGACATATTTTAGAGAGTACTATATCAACCAATAATGGTAAAAACCTTTATGACCATATAGGACGGGGCCTCCGTTCTGCGACAAGGCTCTGTGGCTACGAGTACCTCAATAGCCCAAAAGGAGATGCTAGTACTCCATCGGCAGGGTTTCATAACAGAGAAGAGAGTGTTTATGTTGCGATTTGAATCCGGGAGGGAAATGATAGTAGCGTTGCTATTGCCTAAGTTAATGATGATGCGTGTCGCGTTATGATAATTTAGGAGTCGAGTTTTAATGTATTTGTTCTCCTTATAATTAGTTTGGCCCTTTTTTATCTATTGTGATCTTGGTTCTTAGTAACCTGTGGACTTTCATGCGATTTACGGATCTGACAATCGATATTTCTAGTGAATTCTCAAGTTGAAGCGAATTTAATTCATCTCCTTTTCAGTCCCACTTTTATTTATCTTCTCTTTTGACTCTTTGGGAAGAAGGCTTTCATAATGGAAAGGTTTGCTCCTTCTCAAATTCATTATCATTTCCATCGTCTGCAGCAAATTTTCCGACCGATCAACTACCGTGTCTCTGTCGTCATAACCTCACATAGAAGTCCTCCAATTCTTCATGTGAGTGAGGTGCTGTATAAGTAAATGAAAGGTAAAAGAGGAAAGATATTAAAGGTAACATCAGAGTCCTAGATAGAGAGAGAGGGAGAGAGAAACAAAGAGTAATAGAAAAAAAGGCTCAGTCTAGACATAGACAGTGAGCTGCCCTCAACCAACGCAAGCAGGACAAAAGCATCTCCTGGCTCAAGGGAAAAGAAATTGGAAAGGGTAAATATATAGAATAGATTGCATCTTGTGAGGTCCTCCTAAATAGGTTTGAACCAAGCTGGATAATAACAAAGGAACTTTCACCTAAACTAACCGCAATAACTGCCTCCTTCACTCTCTCACTCATTCCAAAAGTTAAATTATTTAAAAGGAATACCAAAGCACCAGAAAATCACAGAATTAATAAATTAGTGGCCAGGCTACGGGTACAAACAAAAGTAATACTGATTAATTAATATGAAATATATAAAATTAGAGAGAAGCAACTGATTCATATACTAAAATAATCCGTAACTATAATATTGCCCCTAGACTTAAATTTGAGGAGGGGAGCACGGTATCGACTTACGAGGGGCGGTCAATATGTTTTGCGAATCGGTAGGGTAAAACAAAGAAAGGGAGATGGCTGTTTGTGGGGGTGTTAGAACAAGTTATTACAAGTCAGGACCTGCAGCCTCACGCTCCTGCCTCGTCTATTTAAGAAGCAGTAGCTGATCGCAGATAGTCAGTCACAAATTTTTCGACAATGGAGAAGGTTTAGCACCGCGCAGTGATCAAATTTTTGACCAAGGAAGGCAAGAATGCAAAAGAGATCCATGAACGCATGGTTGCAGTGTACACCGACACCACCCCTTCCTATGCAACCATTGCTCACTTGAATATGAAGTTCCGCCATGGTCGAGGGCCTTGAAGAAGACCCCCGTCCAGGACACCCGTCAGACGTGACCAACGAGGACAATGTTGTCCGTGTGGAGAGGATGATCCTCGAAAATCGACGAGTGAAGGTCGAAGAAATCGAGCGAGAACTTAGAATATTACATGGAAGTGTTATCAACATCATCCACGATAATTTGGCCTTGACCAAGGTCTGTGCCCGTTGGGTCCCTAGAAACCTCACGCCGCATGATCGACTTCAACGTCGTCAAAGTCCACAAGGCTAGAGTTGCACAAGCTGCCCTGCGCGAGTGCGGATTCAAGGAGCTTAACCATCCCCTCTACAGTCCAGATCTGGCCCCTAGCGACTACTGTTTATTCCGCCAGCTCAAGGCTGCACTGCGTGGACGATGGTTTCGGGACGATGAAGATGTCCAGCTCGCCATCCAGGAGTGGATTGAACAGCAGTCGTGAGATTTCTGGTTAGCCTCAGGGACAAGTGGCGCAAGTGCATTGAAGTCGAGGGTAGTTATATTGAAAGATAATGAAACACTTTTCCTCATAACTCGTTTCCATATATCCAAATTGTAAAACTTATTGACCACCCCTCGTCTATATATATATATATATATATATATATATATATATATATATATATATATATATATATATATATATATATATATATATATATTTATTTATTTATTTATATATAAATAAATATATATATATATATATATATATATATATATATATATATATATATATATATATATATATATATATATATATATATATAGAGAGAGAGAGAGAGAGAGAGAGAGAGAGAGAGAGAGAGAGAGAGAAAGAAAGAAAGAACTACAGAAACAAGGACCAGCAAAGAACCTAAGGTCTGGTTACGGATGTTAACTACCATTTTCTAACCTTTGTGTATCATGTTTTTTTTTAACTATTTCAACTCTACGGTACACACTTATCAACATGTGTACCCTTGACATGCAGGTTCAGCTATCCCTGAATTACACGAACGCGCTTCCTTGAACCAGCGGGGGGAAGGGGAGGACGATAGGACAGTACTCTCTTCTCCCGCAGGCTTCGCCTGCAAGTGATGAAAATAACATATTTATAGGACGCACAGAAAAAGAAAAACGGGATTCACATTCACTCTATGCAGAGAGGCGTCGCTGGCATCTTTTAATTTCTTATTTCGTTTCATTTTATTCCGAATTCCTTATTTCGTATGACCTTTTCTTCTCTGCTCCTACTAAGTTATATTTACACTATTGAAGTACTCATTAAGTCTGTTTTTGAACATATTAACTGAAGTTCTTTCTACTACAAGGTTGGGCAGGCTATTCCACGTTTGGGTGATTTTAAACGTGAAGTTATGTTGAGCTATAGTAGAGTTAAATCACTTGTTCACTAATTTTAAACCATTTTGGCGTGTGTTGGCCCTTTCCTCTATCTCTAACAATAATCTGTAATTAATATTATTAAATCCTTTTAAGATTTTGAATACCTCGATCAATTGTCCACGCAATCGTTTACTTTAAAGGGATAGTCTGTTTAATAAGAGAAAGAGAGAAGGAGAGAAAGAGAGAAGAGAAAGAGAGAGAGAGATATATATATAATTTTAGAAAACACCATCTTTACCTAATAGTTACACCATAACATCCGTATCGCATAAAATTCAACCTGTATTTCAATTATTTTTTAACGAATTACATTCTTCCAGGTTGTGATGATAAAGAGATGCGCAACCATCTGCCAAAGCATCTGCTCGTCGCCCTCTTAAGCAGCAGTGTTGTTCTGGCGATTCGTTCTCATTTAGAGGTGATCCTCTGAGTTTTCCGAAGAGCCACCGTCAACTTCATCCTGCCTTCGTTCGCCGTCGCGAAGGAAAAGAGAGATTTCGTTCCTGCAACGACCGTTTCAAACTATTGATTTCATCCTGCCACTCTAATATAGGTTGCAAATTTATTGCAGTGATTTAGTGCGATATTTGCTGTAAACAAAGGCGGCTTACGATTTTATTTTGAAATATGTTAATTAAATGGATGTTTACCATGATTACTAGTGATGTCCACCTTAGAAAATATTTAGTGTTTTTTAGTGTTTATATATATATATATATATATATATATATATATATATATATATATATATATATATATATATATATATATATATATATATATATATAATGGAAATTATCACATTAGCGTGATGTATATCAGTGAAAGATAATGGTAAACCAAGATATTTGAATCAAGATTTTATTTATAACTATCAGACTAGTTTCGGTAAGATGCCATTTTCAACTATTAGTTGAAAATGGCATCTTGCCAAAACTAGTCCGATAGTTATAAATAAAATCTTGATTCAAATATTATGGTTTACCATTATCTTTCATATATATATATATATATATATATATATATATATATATATATATATATATATGTGTGTGTGTGTGTGTATGTGTCAAAAATAATAAACAGAAATTACCTTAATATATGTATGTTGATACTATCTTAATATATCTCATCACGTTCAAATTTTCTACAATAATTTTAACCTACATTCAAATATTTACACCTCACGGGCTATTGATATAAATATAATATATGTAAATATATATATATATATATATATATATATATATATATATATATATATATATATATATATATATATATATATATATATATATATATATATATATATATATATATGTATATATATATATATATATATATATATATATATATATATATATATATATATATATATATATATATATATATATATATATATATATAAGAAAAAATCACAGGACACGTGATATAAAATGGATGTTGTTAATAGCACAAGGAAAGGAAAAGTGGTATCACAATCCGGTAAAACGCTTAGGAATAAATTACGTGACAATTAAAAGCTTAAGAAAGAAAATGGTAGATTTAGTAACTTAGAAAATAAAGAAAAATTATTTAACCACTATATGAAGGTGAAATAAAGGAGTGAATATATACCTGTGCATTAAGCACTCATTGCTATCAGAAACACAAACTTACTTTGGGGTTGAAGAAGGTGGCTCAATCGATGAGTAGCGTGGTTCTGATAGCGACGAGCGCTTGATGACACCGGTTCGAATCCACTCCTTTATTTCACCTTCATATATCGGTTAAAATAGTTTTCCCTATTGTCTAAGTTTTTAAATCTACCATTTTCTCTCTTAAGCTTTTAGTTGTTACGTAATCTATTCCTAAGCGTTTTCCCGGGTTGTGATACCACTTTTCTTTTCCTTGTGCTATTAACAACATATATATATATATATATATATATATATATATATATATATATATATATATATATATATATATATATATATATATATATATAACTTCATCTGATAACAAGCAAGATAAATAGAATATAGACAATATCCCTCTGTCCAGAACACAAGATTAAACTCTCATTCAGTACATTGAAGATGGTAGCTGCGGACTGGTCCTGAAACGAGATTCCTCCAAATGTTATGCTGAGGAATCTTTTCAAGTCTTCTTCATCTCTATCTTAAATTATAAAAAGGATGTAAGAAACACCTAATAGCCGTAAAGTTTAATAAAGCAATTCTAATATCGTATCACTTGCGTTGATATTATGCTAAGGGTATTCAAGACACTCAGCTGGTTAAATATTCCGTTGAACAGCTTATTTTAATACCCCAAATATCCTGGTTTGTATATATTTTCATTCACGTTGTGTTTTGCTCTAGCTCCCACATTCATTGTATATTATGTACTCGTTGACTCGTTGATACGTTCATGGCATCCTAATTACAAAATTTAAAGATGAAGACGTCAGATAATGGCACTGAACCATTGAAGACTCAGAGAACAATCAGATACTCTGGAAAGTTTGATATAAAAGCATAACATGAGTGTGTGTGTTCAATTAGAGATAGTCATACCTTCTTTCTACGTGTCGTAAAAGGAGATTAAGTACAATTAATTCAGTTTATCCATGTTAATGATGAATGTAGCTTTATGATACGTGATACATAAATATGATTAGGAAAATATGGCAAAGGTAAGAGATCTGTATGAATGGGAAGATCGCAGATGCGTGTATTATGTGAGACGAGCTTACATCTGTATAGGGGAATAAAGAATTTGTATGAAATTGAGAGAATGGAGTGCGATCATTTATATAATATGTTGTGGTAGCGGTAAAAAAGTGGAGGTCGTGGTTATGAACGAGGAATGGCATGACGGAAAGGAGACTTTTAGTGTTATTGATGCAGGTTCAGCCACTTTGTGACAAGGGGCTTACAGTGACGATTATAACCAAGCTGGTTGTTCTGGTTGCTAAAAAAAAGGTTTTCAATTTTCTTACAGGTACCAACAAATTCTCCTTTGTATTCTTGTGTTTCTTGGTTGATATACTCTGTGGGTATGTATTTTCATTCGAGCGTCTTATTACGAGAAACGGGGTATTTTGTGAGTGTTAAATGGTCATCGTTCAATAAGAAGAAAAAATAAAAAATGGACTTCATAAGAACGAGTAACATTGGCTCATGTAGTTTTAGAAATTCAAGAATTCATGCACTGCTAAAATATTTAATGGCATAAATCATCTGTGATTAGTTTGTGTATGTTTCAAGCCTTTTCGACAAAATTCTCCTAAGAACTGAGTGATGTCTCAAAAGTGTTAACTTATTTAGTTTAACCGAAAAGTAACTTATTTTCCGTGTAGTATTTTAGTTTGATAAAAGAATATGAAGAAAAAACACATCATTAGCAATGACATTAGTTCATCGTGAACTAAGTCTGAGTCCATAATGTCTGCGATGTATACAAGAAAAGAAAGTACCCTAGGACACCTTACGGTCCATTCAAAGAGGGTACCTTTGGACTAGCAATCGAGAAGGCACATGGCTGCTCAATTGTTTTGAGTCCCTAAACGGCCACTTTTCAAGACTTTGTCTAGGTATACCCTGTATACCCGGTATACAGGGTATAAATAGAATCGGGAGCTGAGAGGGGCATTCATTCCAGTCCAAGCTTCATCATGGAACACATCCTGACCACTTTATCTCACTGAGAATGTTGTGTAGTATTATTGCAGCGGTCATTCAAGAACACCAGCAGCGAGAGGCGCAGAAATTGGAGAAAGAAAGAAGAAGAGAGGAAAACCAGAAGAGGATGCCAGAGAAGAGAGCTATGTGAGTGCTTTCGTGGATACAACAGAAATCTGAATATGGGCACTGGGAGCATCTCATCCCAGAGCTCGCCCAGAATGACCCTGCATCCTTCCACAATTTCTTTCGCTTCGTCAAGGACCTCTCCATGGAGATTTTGATGAGTGTGTCCACACTTACAGAAAAAGCAGCCTCTTCTTTCTCATTTCTTTATCGCCAACTGAAGTGGCATTAGTGGAAAAAAGGTCCTCTGATTCCATTGTTTGTAGGGCTAGGGCGCAGGGTAACACTACACGAGGTTGGTGCACTTGTTTACTCGGCAACACTTGGAGTTGACTGGGATGTTGCGGAGGTTGGGTTAGTGGATTTAACGGCCTTTGGGTGAGTTGAGTTGCCAATTGCTGAATAAATGACAAAGAGCTCGCCGTAATATCGGCGGCGCCATCCTAGACACCTCACCAACGTCGGGGTATTTACGTATATTAATCGGCAATACATCGCGGACATAACGCGGAAACATCCTAGAAATATCTGTGATTACAGTTTCCCTCCCTTAAAACCGTACGGCTTACGTAGACTACATCGTCGATGCCTCGCCGAAACATCGTCAATGATGAGACGTAATGCTGTACGACATCTTAACGGTTGTTTTTTACGTCGACGCTTCGCCTACTTCGGCGATATTCCTGCTTTGATATGCCACCATCGTCGATGATAGGGTGATCATTCGAGGATTTATTTGCGAAGTTGAAAAAAATCGTGGAACTCTACGATTAAATCTGAGCCAACAAACAATCGTAGGCGCTCACTATTTTTCTCAAGGTCATTCTTTTGTCGCCGTAATAACACGATTTGTCACGAAAACCGTTACGACACCTCACGATTTGCTGTTCGTGAGTAAATCTTCACCAAAGTCACCGAAGTGGGAGAGTAGCTTTATGTCAGTAAAAGCTGAAGCAATGTCTCGAGCAGAGTCGGCAAAGAAACTTTAACCCCTCACATGTCTATCGCTGAAAGGGTTATGAGTTAATGCTGTATCGGTTTCGCTAATAAGAGAAATTCGGACCCTTATTCTTTACAAACATCTATTCATACACTTTAGTATCCAATAAGGGCATAACAAAGGATATAAGATTATAGGATTTCAGGAAAATAATACGGTAATTTAAGAGGAAGATAGCGCCGCCTACTTTGACTTTTTTAGCCTCCAATGTTTATGTTTTTCAGCCGAAATCTATTATATACTGCGGGGCTGCGCCCCATAGAACCCCCCTTCCCCCCCACACACACAAGCCGACCCTCAAAGTTAGTCAAAAATGTGAAACATATTGGAACATGGACGAAATATTATGCGACTAGGACCACTGTTCTTCAGGTTTACCAGAAAAAAATACAAATTTCGAATAATAAATTTCGTCAGAATTGCATAAATAAATAGTTATTAATATGTAATTCGATGAGCTAAATAACATTGCTTCTATAACTTATTTTGATTAAAAGGCTCTAAAACCTTGAAAATGACGGTGCTATCTTGGTCTTAAATTATAATTACCAATAATACAACTCCCAGTTTATTATATGGAAGGTATTTAAATAAAATTGCAAACAAAATCTTTAGCGCTTTATAGTTTTAATATTTAAAAATAGTGACTAATGATCAAAACTACAAAGAGAAACTGAACAAGAGGAAATAGAGTTTAATTAAATTATCTCAAAAAAGGTCAAATTAAATATGATAAAATTCTAAAATTCTCATTTGATCCAAATGATAAATAACAACGCTACTAAATTATGCCTGACAGACAGTTCATGTAGTTTTACAATATCTCTTCTAGAGGTATTTTTATAGATTCCTCAACACTAAGGCCATGTTTAGTAGTGAGCTGCTCAATTAATCTCAAATAACGGTACTCTCACTAACAATAAGGATGAATCTATTTACAGAAAATATAATCATTAATAATGTTGATAATTTGGCCCGAGCTGGTTGCAACTATACGTTTTGTCATTCTCGATTATGCCCAGTTCTTTATTATTCTTCGTTAATGGGTGGAGGCATTTTCTATTCTAATTTGGGGATGCATATGTATCTCTACTAGTAATAATCTTCCCCATCGGCTTTAACAAAAATATGTAACTTAGTTTTTATGTGTTGGCATAAGATCAGTTTCCTATAGGGTTCACTTCTGGAACGTTAATAGCTAGTAATGATCACGACGAAACATCCATGAGTTCAGTATATATATATATATATATATATATATATATATATATATATATATATATATATATATATATATATATATATATATATATATATAGTTGGCCAAAATATTTTCATCCTAATAAGTTTTGTTGAAAGCGACGGCTAATTTCGCATTCGTGATTTTTTTTTCACATCTTTCTATTTGCCTTATATTTGCTTTTTTGTCTGGGTTGAGTTCGTGGAGAAATTCACCGAAATTCATTAAAAGTCTGTTTTTAAACTTTAAAAAGGGAATAAGAAAAGATTTTTTTAGTAAAACACTATTTATCTTACGCCATCTTCAGAGATAAAAATAAAAATACAAGTAAAAAATGAAAACAATGATTTATATATCAATGAATTATAATAAATGTACAAACGAATGGAGAGATCTGCTAGTGTAAACAGATTGACGAACTTGTGAGCATTTTAGGTCAGGGTCGGGAGGGTTAGGCTAAGAAACGTAGGTCAAATTCCTGGTGACATTCAAGGCGATGGAGGGTCTTGATAGCGGCGGGGGGATTAGGTATCCAACGTGGTTCGACTCCTAATTTTGCTGCTTGGTAGTATTCTGTTTGAATTCAATTGGATGTTAAGCTTTGGTTGTTTTCCTTGTATATGAATGGCTTCTAGAAAAAGTAGTTACCGGTGATCTGGCGCATGGTCAATAATTTTGGTGTTTTCTTCTAACATTTTTATGTTGAGAATAGTTCCATTGTTTTGACTTGTATGGTTTTGGGGGGGCGTCGTTGCTTAGGTAGTAGATCAAATTTATCGACTTTAGTTTCCGTAATTCCGATATATAAGTGGGGGAAAGGCTGATAGTTTCATATGTTGCATTTGTACTCATATATTAGGTGGGTCCTTTGTTTAGGTTCAGATATGGGCTTCGGATTATTTTTCATGATGAAGGTGTCGGTGCGTCTAGTTTTTTAATATATAGTTATTGTTAGTTTTTTTTCTGTATTTGTAGGCTTTATGGATCGGTTAATAATTTTTGATTACCCTTTCATAGGTTCGGTACTTCGTATTTATCGTTTTCTAGTAGAAGAGTTTTATGTTATTATATATGTTGTTGTTTCCTTTATTATGTTGTTCTTTGAAGTAACTTTGGTCCATTTTCCTGTTAATAGCTGCCTGTACCTTGCGGTTGCTAAATCCATTGTTGACGAGTACTTGGGTGGCTCTCTCAATCTGATTGTGTGTATCTTCCCAAGTATGGCAGTAAGTGAAGGCACGATTGATATAAGCGTTAATTACGCTTTCCTTGTATCATTCTGGACAGTCACTTTCTGCATTCATACAGAGGCCAAGATTGGTGTCAAGAAATGGAAGTTGGTTGTTTTCGCTTCACTCAACTGTATAATTGAGGGACGAACATTTTTTAGATGCTTGTAAGAGTGTTTGTAATTTTTCTTCTAACTGTGCAATTATGTAAATATCGTCAAGATACCTGCATCAGATATGGGGTCTGGGTGTCAGAGAGAGAAGAGTACCCACCCACCCCTAGATCTCAACGTTTACCGGTGGCGCCTGAGAATATGTACTTGCACACCAAGACGGCCACAAGGGAGCAGCGAAAATTTCGCGCGGTCAAAAGACCCGGGTTGGGTTTTCTTTATCTCTCCGTCTCATCGTCTGATTGGCGACAGATCTACGACGCCAGAACTACGGCACCTAGGACCTTTGCGCAAGGCTGTGAGGCCGCCGACTATCCCCTCTCCAATGGCACGCCAAGTCTGATGAGATCCCGTCCCCCTTTGGGGGGGCCTCCGGCGACCAGCTTCGGCCGAAGAAATATAAATACTTCTAGCAAAGCTTTGAGAAATTAGTACCATATAGCCCCGTCTTGGGTAGTAGCCACGTACAGTCTCATACGCCCTGCTTCACCTCCCATTGGCTTCCAGCTACGAACGAGACGCGTCATCTCTACCCGACCTTGCTCGTACCTAAGGCTAGAATTCCCGCCCGACAGACTATAGACACGGACAGACATCTATCACTTCGGTATCTACTTTGTTCTCGTCTAAAGTACTCCCTCGTTCATTTATCAGCGAAGTTAAAGGAGAAGAAATTCTCTCAGTGGAACTTTGCAGCATCCCACTTACTCATCGTATCCAAGCGTCCAGTTAATTAGGCTTTACGTGAGTCAGCCCTTCCTTTGCAGCCCCCTCCCCCCGTTTAGTACTCCGGGTGTCATTTTATTTATTGTAATTTATTTACTTTGCTATTAATATTTTCTTTGTATATAACAAAGTTATTTTTTTACCGTCCGTTTCTATAATTCCAGACCCTCTTTGAATTAATTATTTAAGCCAACTGCACTCGAATTTGCTTATTTAACCCTCGCACTGGGATCTGTATTCCAATTTTCTGCGTGCCCTCTTCACGGTCACCCTACGACAGTGGGTAATTTTTCGTAAAACCCTTTCTTCTACTGTGCTCATATAAAAATTTGCGAATAGGTTTCCGAGAGGAGAGTCCGTAGCAACTCCATCCTCTTGACGGTACATATGGCTATTGGGACCATAAAACGGGGCTTCCAAGGTGTAGCAAGGGTAGGGAGCTGAATTATTATTGGTCAGATCCAAACCCCTACCTATGAAGTAACCAAATTTTTAAACAAAATATTAACACCCTACGTCCCCCAACTTTATACGATAAAATCGGCCACCGATTTCATTGACATTATTAGAGCCGCTCCTCCTAAAAAAATAATACTTTCCGTGGACGTCGAGGCTTTGTTTACAAATGTTCTGGTTTCCGAAACAATAGAAATTATATTAGAGGGTGTTTTTTGACCAAAATGATCGGCCCCCTATTGCCATACCCTGAACCGCCCTAAGACAACTCCTACACACCTCCACCTCGGAAGCCCCGTTTTAAGGTCCCAATGGACATATGCACCGTCAGGAGGGTGGAGTTGCAATGGGCTCTCCTCTCGGAGTCCTATACACAAATTTTTACATGAGCGCAGTAGAAGAAAGAGGTCTCGCAAAATTACCCAGACCCCATATCTACTGACGATATATAGACGATATTTACATGAATCTACAGTCGGAAGAAGAACTATAAACACTCTTACAAGCATTTAAAGAGTGTTCGTCCCTCAATTATACAATTGAGTGAAGCAAAAACAACCGACTTCCATTTCTTGACACCAATTTTGGCCTCTGCATAAATGCAGAAAGTGACTGTCCAAAATAAGACAAAAAAAGCGTAATTAATGCTTATATCAATCGTTCCTTCACTCACTACCATATTTGGGAAGATACACATAATCAGAATGAGAGAGCCACCCAAGTACTCGTCAACAATAGATATAGCAACTGCAAGGTACAGGCAGCTATCAACAAGAAAATGAACCAATTTTACTCCAAAGAACAACACAATAACGGAAACAACAACATAGAAAGTAACATAAAACTTTTCTACAAGAATACGATGAATATGGAGTATCGAACCGATGAAAGGGTAATCAAAAAATTATTAACCGATCCATAAAGCCTAAAAATACAGAACAGAAACTAACAATAACTATATATTATCAAACTAGACGCACCGACACCCTCATCATGAAAAATAATCCGAAGCCCATACCCAAACCTCAACAAAGGACTCACCTAATATATAAGTACAAATGCAACATAGGAGACTGTCAGCTCCTCCCCAACTCATATATCGGAATGACGGAAACTAAACTCTCGAGAAGATTGATCTACCACCTAAGCAACGGCGCCCCCCAAAACCATACAAGTAAAAACAATGTTAGAATAAAACATCAAAATATTGACCATAAACCAGATCGTCGGCAACTACTTTTTCTAGAAGCCATTCATATACAAGGAAAACAACCCAATTCAATTCAATTCAAAAGGAATACTACCAAGCGGCAAAATTAGGAGCCGAACCACGTTGGATACTTAATCCCCTCCCTATCAAGACCCTTCATCGCTTTGAATGTGACCAAGAATTTGACCTGCTTTTCTCAGCCTAACCCTCCCAACTCTGTCCTAACATGCCTATAAGTTTGTCAGTATGTTTACACTAGCAGATCTCCCCAAAGGTTGTACGTTATAATTCATTAATATATGTTTTCTCTTTTTACTTGTATTTTTATTTTAATCTCTGAAGATGGTACAAGTGTATCGAAGCGCGTAAGCTAAATAGTGTTTTACTAAAGGCATCTTCTCTAATTCTCTCTTTTTATTTTAGTAACTGACTTTTAATGAATTTAGGTCAACTTTTTCACGAACTCAACCCAGACATAAAAGCAAATATAAGGTAAATCGAAAGATGTGAAAAGAAAATCACGAATGCGAAATTAGCCGCCTTTAACAAAGCTTGGTACGATGAAATATATATATATTGAAGTCCTCTTTACAAATTTAATTTTTCTGTTCATGAAATAGCGTTTTAATCGATTGCCGTGACTTATTTTCTTTTGGTCAGGAATCAGAATTCACTTGGTCTTATGAATATTATTGAAACGGAACTGTTTATTTCCTACTTTTTCATTTTTCATGAATAACTGGATAATTACTGTGTTTTATGAATGTTAAACTTAGGAAAAAAGATTGCTATTGTAAAAAAAAATAAATCTTTTTGGCTGTTAGAAGCCTTTTATTTAACTACTTATGTATCCTCCATAAAAGAATTCTGCTATGATAAGGGAACAAAAATTAATTGTAGATTGTTTTGTTTGTTAAATATGACAAGAATCAATGGGAGTTTCCGGACCGAAAACATTTTGAAGAGGTTCATAAAGAAACTGGCGGAGTGAAGCTGGAGAGATATCTGCCATACGTTTTATTTCCTGTAACCCAACAACTTGAAAAAAAATCCTTTTTTTGCAAAGGTTTATAATATCTTTTAGTTATCGGGAGTTTTACCGTTCATTAATAGGCAAAATTCAAAATTGTTCTCATGTAGAAGACTTACATAAATGTACAAATATTTTCAACAAAACTTCATTAAATCACCATTTGCCTATTTTCAGAAGAAATTCATTGTAATTAATATCAAGTCAATATTTCCCTACCTTTTAATATTCTGATAATAATAACCTGAGATTTCTGCACTAAAACTCCTAAGTATAAATCCTGCAACATGCCCTACACACTACCCGTCCGTTTTCTAACGTGAATGATGTACTCAAACCGATAATGAAATTCATATAAAAATCAGAATGACGATCACTAGCAAGTCTTCATTAGGGGGAGAGGGAAGGTGCAGGAAAAGCGGAAGTATGTACATTGTTTTGCCACCAAACATTGAGTAGGTAACGCGTCGAGGCCGAAGAGAGCACAACCCTTCGGCTGACCAGGGACGAAATAGTGATGTGTTATAGGTACGAAGGAAGGAAGATGGAAGAGACAGTTGTGTCAGTATTGGCTATAAGCATGCTGACGTGTGGGATGGACCTCTACCGTCTACGCGTCGGAATCAACGCGCCACCACTAGGTGACGAGTTCCCTACGAAGGGCGAGATATTTCTTGGTGCACTCCCGCTGGGATTAAACCCGCGGCCTAGGCGTTGGAAATTCAACGCCTTTTCCACCCATTCAGTAAAGCCTATAATGAGCTTGCACAGGCCTTCAGACCTTTAGCAAAGGTACTAAAATATGTCATCGGGAGGGGCTTCATTTTCTGAGCCACTTCACTATTTGTGGTTTCCTCCTAGCTAATTATAAGTAACAACCAACGTAGGCATATCCGCCAAGAAGTTTGTACAGAGAGAGATCCGTAAAAAAAAAATGGTAAAGATGGAAGAAGTAAAAATGTGTGGAATATATATTGTTGCGTGTTCGAAAAAAAGGTGCGGGGTAGGTAAGTGGTTTGGCTGCCTGTCAAAAGCACCTCAGCGACGCGGAGTCATGGATTAGATTCTTGTCTCAGTTTATTTCCCTTCATGTTCTCGCTTTCCTCTCTTTAATATAGCTACATTTTTTTGTACTAGGTTTGAAGCTGGTAGAACACTCCATCCTCTAGTAGTCAGCTGCATCATTAGTTGCCAATGCAACACCAGACATCCCTTTGCTGGTTTAAAAAGACTCAACTGCGCTCCCATTTAGAGACTTGCCAATCTTTTCTAGTTCATACCCTTCATTTTCATGTCGAACCAATGCATATTTACTTTGCTACCTGTATTGGCCTTCGTTAGACAGGGCAAAGCACACCGCTCCATCCACCATCAACAGATAATCCATGTGTTGACCGTTTTGGGAAGCAAGTCATGAAAATCACGTATTTTTATCTCTCTGTTTATATTTTTATCATTATATCTGCCACTTACTTTGGTTAATGGCCACGTGCATAGCTAACAGGCTTTTTATAGTGTGCACATGCGGTGCCAATGACAGCATCGCCTCCAACTTACAATATTTTCTTAACATGTTAAATGTTCACATCAAGCTAGTAAACAAGTCATTCGAGTGATAAATGTATTACCTGTACCATAGATCCAGAGTGCTTCGACCTCAGGATTATATCAAAACAGTACTTTTCGGTTCTACACTCTTCTAACTTACTCCGAACGCAAATTCCCTATTCCCAAGCAGTTCCCACCAAGTGGTCAAGTTCCTTGCCATCGAGCAGAGCCGCTATTCAAATTCGAGAAAAAAGATTTCATAAAACAATGAGGATTCTAAGGATATCTACGCCAAGCTAAAAAAAAGGAATTTCGACAACCTCTAAATGTGTTTCGAAACACACCCCTAAAAGAGAGGAAAATCATTCGAAATCACGAAAATTAAAATTCATCAAATCTTGCATTTTAACCCGAAATTCTCCTTTGTTCCACATGTGATATACAAATAATTTAGTATTAGGCTCAAAATCTCGAAAGCCAATATGTTTAGCTGTTAAACTCTTTAGGCCACATCACAAGTTTTAAACAAAAGTTTATTCGTTTTATGCATTCAGCATCCTCGGTTTGAGTGTAAACTGGTGGTGGGTGTACACGCACCACATTCTCTGCATTCATTCTCGAAATAAAATAATTTTTATAATATTTTCTCCACATTTTTTTTTGTTTTTAGAAGAATGTGCAATTACGTCTAGGTTACTTTGGTCATTTTTCTTCTTGCTTCAAAAAGCCAGGTTTAATGGTTCAAAGTTGCACTTTTGAGTACGTGCTGTTTGCGCAAATTTGTTGTCGGAAGCCTTAAATGACCTTACCCGGCTCCAGCTTTTTCGGATCAGTTCTCGACTATTTATGTATCTGTTTTCAGCTAAAAGGAAAGAGCAAAAGGGACATTTACACGGATTTTTTAAAAAAGAATATCTTGAATATAGTGGTGAATTTGGAGGAAATAAACAAAGGAGTAAAAGATCTAAGGCTCAAATAGCCAAAGGCGAGGCAAAGTGTGGCGCTAAGAACCATTTGGAGTCGAGGCTCTTAATCTACAGCCTCCTTTGTACGTATTGGTGAACTAAGTCATTCTTATGGTATGTAATTAAGATCCTTGAAAACTAAAACTCCTTTCTGCGTTTATCTATGAGCTTATTCTTATATTTAAGATAAAATTCTGTGTATACATCTTCCTGTGTCATCTCAATTAAGAATTCATAGCCCCTAAACACACTCAAATTGCACTAACCAGGGATGTTTTCCCCCACGATTTCCGGAGAATGTCATGCTGCAATAATTTATTTTTCCAAATTAGAAATGTAAAATAACTAAATTTTTCACCCTATCATTAAGAAATATCTTTCAAAAACAATTATCTTCAGTCATTCAGTAAAGCGCTGTTTTCGAAGAACTTTCTAGAGGTTCATAGAGCTCAGTTAAGTTTTTTTCCGCGTGAAACCCTTCTATTCCCTACAAAGGCACAGAACGCTACATAGTTATTATTCATGAAAAAACAAACATTAAACAATTATGTGTTTGTATATTTAGAACAAAATACTTGTTCGCTTCCCCGTAATCAAATACACGTGCCTCGAATGTTCGGCGTTTTTGCAACGCAAACCCTTTCCTGTTTGAAGGTAATCAACCGGAAAGCAAATAAGGGTAACTTCTTGAGATTTGCTCTGTGTCATTTTTTGGACAATGTTGCTTCAGTGTTAAGAAATATATTGAATATAAACTTCAACCGTGCTCAGCTACTGTGCATCAGAGGATAATTGTTCATAGTATTAATGTAATAGATAGGTTGATAGTTCAATTCAAATGAAAGCCATTTTTTTTCTTAGATTGACTTTTTTTATTTGAGATCACAAGTACAACACTAGTTTGTATATAAGACATTTCTTATATACAATATGAAAAAAAAGAAAACAAAACAATAACAAAGATCAAGGGAGAGCAAGACATACAAAACTCATGGAGGGATTTATTTAAATAATGGCTGGCTTATCCTAACGTTTCGGTGATTGATTCCTTACCAAATTTTAATCTCTTTACAGTCACTAAGGTCATCAGATCGATTATCACCTCCCTGATAGGAATCACCTTACTATTAGGAGGAACCAGATCCTCTTTATGAATATTTCCATCATGTGTTTTGCTCTCTCTTACTACTTGTCTAATTCTTCTGCTTGTGATTAAAAATTAAAAATGAGGTTTTAAAAAAAATCCTTCCATTTGCATTGAGCTTTGTTCACTATAGTTTTTAGCCGATGCATTGATATGTAGCCAATTGAAAACGCATAAAGACATTTTGTCCATTTGCTTCGTTGTTATCTTCATATCATTCATATTTCCAACACCCAGATGGTTTAATTTCGGCCCCATTAATTTATCTACTCATCAATTTTAAATATATATATATATATATATATATATATATATATATATATATATATATATATATATATATATATTTATAGCAATGCCTCTATATTCTTAAAACGTGTAGGTAATTTACAAATTTCTTTCAAAATATTGACTTCTTTCATGTACGGAATCGATCACCAATTATAAAGTCACATCAAGTGATTATACCGACCAATCAGGGCGCAACAATCACACGATCCTAATTCTCGCCTAATTATTCTTCAATCAAGGCTTTGTGATTAGTGACTCCACTGGAACAAGTTGGTTTATATAAAGCGTATTCCAGGTTCCAAAAATGTGATAATTTTATTTTATTTTCTAATTACATTTCCCCCATTTGTATATACCATTTTCTGTTCCTAAATTTCCTACAATCTAATAATTACAAAAACTCGAATTTAGCTTTTCCCATTGTACCATATTTTATTTTATTTCCATTCTCTTATTTTCAAACTATCATTTTAGCTATCTAATATTCAGAACTCCAATGGATCAAATTATCTAATTTTCACGTGACCACGCATTAAATTAAATATTATTTCATTTACCAATTTCTAGTGTATAGTATTTCTCAACTTAATTATATTCTCATACATTAAATAAAAATCAAGAGCTTATATTAATTATATATATGTTTTCTCTCTTATTTTTAATAAATAGTTTATATTCTTTATTATCGTCTCTTCAATTTAACTCACTTTGCCATCTAACGATTCGTACGTGTGTTTCTCTATAGAAGGTGATCTTCTATTATTCTGATTTTAAAAACTAACAGAAAAGTTATTGTGATATATAATTTAGGTCATTCCAATAAAGACCCCTGATAAAATGATGCCTCAAACCAGTTTGTTGAAAATAATATATTTAACACAACCCAAACAAATTTCGATAGCCCAGCAGTTCAAATGGACAATATTTTTAATCTTCTCCTCGTTTTCTGATTTGCTCTTGATTTCGATAATTAATTTTTACAACTGTGCGTTGGTGTGTTTTTAAAATCTTTAAGCATCACTCCCATCTAGTGTCTAAAGTACTTGTATTCTTTTCGCCACACTTTTAACGCGCCTTGCCGCTGGGTTGGATCGAGCTTTTGGGGATACATATTGTATCAAATCAACACAGCGTCAACCCTGCATCGACTTTTTTTCAATCAAAGCAAATCTTCCTCATCCTTGGGATTTCTTTTCCATTTTCCTATTCTTTATATATATATATATATATATATATATATATATATATATATATATATATGAGAATGGGAGGAGGAAGTAAAAACCCGGAAAATACACTGAAGTTCTTTATTGACGTCGTTTCGCCTGTTAGCTTCTTCAGTTCAATTCTGAAGAAGCCAACAGTCGAAACATCAATAAAGAACTTCAATGTATTTTCCGGGTTTTAACTTTTTCCTCCCATTCTCACCTATACGTCGTGATATTTCTACATTATATATATATATATATATATAAATATAAAGTTGGGCAAAACAAGATAATATTTCTTCGGAAATGTTATTTCCTAACATTTTATAAATATTATCGTGTTTTTCTGTTTCTTGCGGTTTGCTGGATTCATTTCATCATTCTTTCGAGTTCATGAAAGATTTATACATTGTATATCCGCCGCGTGTTTACCTCAGCTCTCCTTTGTCCTTTGAATTCCTTATTAATTTCTCACTTTCCCTCATAGTCCCGATCGACCTTGCGAAGCGTACCTTAAAAGCTTGTTTATTCGTAAGATTTTTGTTTTCCGCGTAGCCGAGTGGTCTAAAGGACGGTTTAATTGAGATCAAAGCGGTTGCTCGCTGCCTCAATGTGCACGGTTCGAAACCCACCCCTGTACCAAATTTTTTATTAATTTAGAAAGATAGAGTAAAAGGGGGGAAGAGTGATGAAGAGAGGGAGGGCAGAAGAATCACCAACGCCAAGAAGGATAAATGATCATCAATCAACAAAAATAAAAGATGGTAGAGGTAGATGTAAAATAGATGAGTAGAGAATAGGTAGAAAAGTGTTATTTTAGAAAGAAAATATGTGTCAGGTTGTCTGGGAACTTCACTCATTGTCAATTTGTTTTAAGATTTTATTTTCACTCGGTTACCGATGATGCTGGGTAAGCATCCAAGCCGTTGTCATCGATAGCAAGACCTCTTGTATATAATAATAGAATTGTCACTGTATTTTGGTCCTTTATTGTTCTTTATTTTGCATTTTTGTTTCAGTTGTTATATATAATATACGTTTTGTATCTATATTGGAAATTCTTTTTATTTAGTTATTGTTTTAACATTATTTTGTCCACTACGGATCCTTTGGCTACTTATTTATTATTTTTTTAATTTCTATATTTATTTCTCTAAAGAATTGTCCACTATGGATCTTTTGTTATTAGCTTTTTTAATTGTCTACTTCGGGTCTTTTGTTATTAATCTATTGGTTTGTCCACTTCGGATCTTTTAGTTATTACTTTTAATTTAGGTTTAGGTTTATTTATGTTTGTTTAATCTTCTGTTGTTTCAACTATATATAGGCTCAATTTCTAGTAGGTTTGTAGCTGACTGCATTTAATAGCTTGTATAAATCGTAAATTAGGTTAGTCCTAGTTCAGTGATCAAATTTACTAATAACGAAAGTTACTTCAGTTACCATCAATTACTTCATGTAATGTCTCGGCTGCTATGCGGTCCCAAAGGGTGACGTTTGAAACAAATCTTGTTGCTCCATTTTTCACCACTCGCTCATTTTTAACAACTGTAGCATTCTCGTGGCCGCGATGATCTTCTCTTTGTAGTATGCGGTTTGTAGTTAATTTTAGTCCAAGTACACGGCCTTCCCTGGAGTAAGATAATAATCATCTCGCACAAGTATGTCCCCTTTCTTGCAACTTCCCATTGGTATAATTTTAAACTTGTTAACGTTGGTTATAATCTTGTTAATTTTTTCTAAGTTATTGATGTTTTCGATTTCAATACCTCTCTGTTGGCAACGTCAACAGGGTTTTTATATACGTTAATGATGACCTGCGTGATGTATCTGCCAGCTGGACGTGCTGAGTGAGGCCGTAATAGGGGTAAGGTAGGTCGCTGGTGTACACCACTTACATGGTATAGCTGAGATAAACTCTGTGTGGCACCCCTCCTTGCACGATAAAAGTCTCTTCTTAAGTGCAGTTTACTTTTACAACTGCCTGCCGATATTCTAAGTAGTCGCAGAGTATCTTAGTCATATTCTTCTCCATACCAAGGTTAATGATTCTCTTTTTCAGTGCAGATATCCACACATTATCAAAGGAAGATGCCACATCTCGCAGTACGTCTACATTACCCTTTCTCACTTTGTCAAAGTCAATCTTTTTCGTTATTAACGCCAATGCAGACGCGGTGCCCAGTCTAATCAGGAAGCCGTATTGCTTCTTATTGCAAATATTGTTATTATCTAGGTAGGTCCTCAGTCTGTTATTGAGGATTTTGTCTAGTAGCTTGTCCATAAATTCCAGCAGTGGGACAGGTATTAGTATGAATATCACCCTGACCCTTTTAAATTGGTCAGGAAAATATCCGACATTAATGTAGGCAGTATTGAATATCTTTAATAGAGCTTCATTGATGTTTTGGGGGGCATTTAGCAAGTGAATCTTTGTAATGCCATTATCTCTGGCGCCTTTTGCTTGAAGGTCTTCAGAGCTGACTCATATTCTTCATGGGTGAAAAGCCTTTCTCTCCCCTACGATGTGACGTGGCGTGTGGTTAGCCCCGAGCTCTCTAAGTCTTAGAGTATTTGCTATTTGAACCTTGCATCATCAAATAATTCGTTTTCCCCATCACTTATACAGAAACGGTTTTGCTAATATCCTCTGAATTCTCGCTCAATATTTTGATCATCTCTGATTTCTGCACCATTGGTTTTGATGCTTATTTTACTGTTAGGGGAAGTATTCGGCAATTTTTTTAGTTGACCACAGATTTTCTTAGGGTCTCTTTTAGCATCAATACCGGCTATTATTTCGTCCCATCTCTGGCTTGATTTTTCCATCATGAGATGCTTAATCTCGTTTCTCAACTTTCTCAGTTCCTGGTATCGACGCACCGTATTCCCATATATATTTATAATATTATCAAATGCATCTAACTGATACATTTTATCCTGGATATTTAAGTCCCACCTTGGAGCCGGGAGTATTTTGTGTTCCATCCAAGGGACAACTAGGAGATTAGTTCCCATAATCTTTGTTGTGAGATGGTCAAGTTTTTCGTCAATCTCTCCCAGTGAGGCGCCTTCTCTTTTGTGTATTTGAACATTTTGCAAATGTTCATTTTATGTCGCCCAGTTAGCTTTTTTCAACCACTGGCGTTTATTGATTTGAACTTGAATCGTGGAGCTATAGATGTATGTAACCATAATGATGTGATCCGTCGGAGCGAAAGTGCCTAGAGTTGACGCTTAAGTCAGGGAGAAGTTTTGATTGGTCAATATAATGTCTGGCGTGGTAGACAACATTTCCGTGTGGAAAATGGCAAATCAGGTCTTCTTTCTCTCTGCACTCTTTACTATGCGTGTTGCCAGCTCCGTTGAATGCTGTGAGTTATCCCGCCTCTCTACAGCGTGCACTTAAATCAGCGACTAAGATAGTCGAAGTGTCTCTCCTATAGAGTCGTAGAAAGTTGGAGATTGAGGGGGTTGGTACCCAACTGCAACCACTAGGTCATTGTACGTCATGCCGATCTTACCTGCTAGGTAAGACTCTTTCAAGCCCTGTATTTCCTTTACTTGCATCCCTTTTCTAATGGGAATAGACACTCCATCGCATCTTTCTTTTGAATGTTAGCCAGCTGCACCACATAGTTTTGGATTTTCAAATATTTGTTTTCATCATTTAAACCAACCTTGGAAATCAGCACAATATCGGGATCGATGGATCTTATTATTTCGTTGTATATCCTACTATTTGGGTTCCAACCGCTTACATTAGGTGAGAAGATCTTTAGATTTCTAATATATCTAATACTAGGAACTATGTTTATTTTTTATGTGTTTGCTTAACTTTAGTTCCTCTTTCTCTGGCCGGTGATCCTACCTTTCCGGATATTTTCTTTCTAAATTGTTTTTGGGTTAGGTTGAAGCAGGATTCGGGACCAATTTGTATCAGGCCTCGTCTTAATGCTTTGAGTAAGTCTTCCTTTTCGACGTCAGCGTCCAATTTTTACTTGTATTTACCTTTTAATACTACTTATTTTATATGACCAGCTTTGGATTTTCTCGGTTTTGGTGAAAATGGTGATCCTTAACTCCTCCTATATAGATTCTGAGTAGTTTGGCATGGTTTAGTGGGCGTGGCAGTTTCCGTTGTCCCCACCTAGATTTTGATATCCTTGGAGGCAGCAATGTCTCTTAGCAGGTCGCCTGTTTCCCTATGAGATTGTGTATCCTCAGTATGTTCTTGCATGTATAGACGGTAGTCACGAGAAGCCAAGCAAGACCTGGGCTCGACTTGCGTCATACTTTTTATTCGAGCATGGAAGAGGTCATCTGACGGTGAGTTCTCAGGAAACCGCATTGGTTTGAGGCTGGTGTGGACCAGCATCTTAATAGGCTCCGCTGCCTAACTGCCTAGTTTCATAATATTAGTGAAATGCGCATGATATTGTGACCTGATTCTGCGCACTCCGAACATACTTTTCCTTCGAGTTTATACTCCTTGGTGTCATGCTATTCCATAGCGTAGAATGAAAAACAGATCTTTAGCGGGACAAACACCTCATGTTCTATACAGCAGCTTTGTGGCCATCTCCGTTATCTTAAATGCCACTTTAAACACGTGCGTTGTTCCTCACCGTCATGGTTCTTAAATTTGCACGCCTCATCGACCTTAGCCTATTTCTGTTTTCCTCAATTTCCATTTTTATTTTTTCTGCAGTGGTTGAAACGTGCAGGTCTATACGCCGACAGATGATCAATCGTTGCGTGGCTATGTACGGGGAAACTTTAGGTAAGAGCCCAATTTCTTCCAGTCTTTCTTTCGATTTCGCATTCAATAGGTTGCCAGGTCCTGATTTGTGTCGCAGAAGTCTATGTACACACTTCTTGATCTTTCAGCCTGCAAAGCGCGATTCCCAGTTTGGAGTAGACGACTTCAAAGAATTTTTCGCACGCGGGCTTTCTGCATGCTTTTCGTCGTTGAAGTCGTCCATGACGGCTCCGATCGCGGTGATTCCTATTTTGAACCTAGCAGGCTCTTATCGCGGGGGCATGTACCTGAATCTTCTCTGATTAATCCTTATCTGCCTTACCTAAATTAAATGTCTACCAGGGTCTTCCTACCTTTCCTGCCCACCCACCTTGAGTAAGGCCCACTTCTTCGCACCCCATACGGGGCTTCCTTCCTAGGTTCTGACACGTTAAAGGCAGGCGGCGTCTACAGAACTTAAAGTGGCGTGGCAGAAAGGTTATCAAAACTAGAGATGTGCTGCTGAGATGGCAGAAGGTGGATTCACAGTCAACTTTTCGATGCCTCCAAATTTCCTCCAGGCGCATGGCCGCGCGCGGGTGGTCATGCGATAAATCCAGTCGATTTTCCCTGGGTCCCAAAATGGCGTCCTTCAAATTTTAGGTAGCTTACTAGGCGATATACAATAAGCATCTGCAGAATGTGTGAATAGACCAACGAGAAGAAGCCTCACTGGAAGAGATTGACGAAAAACTCGACCACCTGACAATAAAGATCATGGAAGTTGACTTCCTAGCTGGCCCGCTGATGGAACAAAAAACACTATCAGTTCCAAGGTGGGACTTAAATTACCAGGATAAAATGGATCAGCTGGATGCACTTGTTAATATTATAAATTTATATGGGAATATGGTGCAACAATACCAGGAACTGAGAGGGTTTAGTAACGAGATTAATCATCTCATAACGGAAAAAATGAGGGAGAGATGAGACGATTTAAGAGCCAATATTGATGCTTAAAGAAATCCTAAAAAATTCTGGAGTCAACTAAAAAGATTACGGAATACTCCGCCAAGAGTAGAATAAGCACCAAAATCAATGTCATAGAAATCAGAGATGATCAAAATATTTAGCGACTATTCATACGATAATGGCAAAACCGTTTACTTATAAATAATTTGGAGAACGAATTATTTGATGCAAGGTATGAAGAGAAAGTGCTCTTAAGACTTAGAGAGCTGAGAGTTGACCTCACGCTGCGTCAGATCGTGGATGAGACAGGTCTCTCTCGAGAGAGAGGAAGGCTTTTCACCCATGAAGAATATGAATCAGCTCTGAAGAACTTCAAGAAAAAGGCGCCAGGGATAGTTGGCATCACAAAGTTGCACCTGTTAAACGCTCCCCAAAACATCAATTAAACATCAATATCTATTAAAGATATTTAAGGCCTGCTTTAATGTGGATTATTTTCCAACCAATTTAAAAGAGCTATGATGATATTCATACTAAAGCCTGGCCTTACAAACGAGGAGATTAATAGCTACAGACTCATCTTACTGCTGAAATTTATGGGCGAGTTACTAGAAAAATTCCTCAATAAAAGAATGAAGACCTAATTGGATAATATCAATCTATACGATAACCAGTAACAGAGTTCCGGAAGAGACTCTGCACCAAGACGGCATTGGCATTGCTAACGGAAAAGATTGCCATTGGCTTGGCTAGAAACGCTAATGTAGACGTTGTACTGCAAGATATGGCCTTCGACTTTCATAAGCTGTGGATACACGCACCGAAAAAGAAAACCAGTGACCTTGGTATGGATGAGAATATGACAAAGATACTGTGCGACTAGCTACAAGATAAGCTGGCAGTTGTAATAGTAAACGGTACAGAAGGAGAGCCATTTAACCTGTAACCAGAGGTGCCACGGGGAGGTTGTCTCAGCCCTACGCTGTATGCGGTGTACACCTGCAACCTACATTACCCCAATTAAGACCTCACTCAGTACGTTCAGCTGGCTGCTAAAATCGCGCTTATCATGACTAGTGTATATAAAACCCCTATGACGTTGCCAACAGGACAGGGAGAGAAATTGAGAACATCAATAATTTCCAAAAATGAACAAGATTAACATCAATGTTAACAAATTTAAAATTATTCCAATGTGACGTCGGAAGACAGCGGACGTACTGGTGCGAGTGGATTCTTACGCTTAGTCAAGTCAAGGCCCGTTACTTGGCCTAAAATTAACTTCAGACGGGTACGCCGTACACTACAAAGAGAAGATCGCTGTGGACACGAGCACGCTACATCGCTTCACATTACTCTCTCCACACACTAAGAGGAAGCTGTATATGGTGCTAGTGAGGTCGATTCTCCTTTATCCCGCCATTCCTCTCTATACTCTGAGAAAGACAGTTGTTAAAAATGCCTAAGTGGTGCTGCAAAATAGAGCAACAAGATTTATTGCAAACATTATAATTTGGGAATTCTTATCAGCCGAGATATTACATGAAGTAACAAACATCGACCCTATTATCGTAACCTTACACAGACGTACAACAGATATATGGCAGAAAATCTACTGAAACATACCTGAAGAGGTGCTACACCCAATTAGTTTACCGAACGACGATTCTAAGAACCTACGATTTAGACCAGCCTTTAAAAGCAGTCAGCTGCAAACCTACTAGAAATTGAGCCTATATATAGTTGAAACAACAGAAGATTAAACAAACATAAATAAAACAAAACTTAAATTAAAAGTAATAACTAAACATTTATGTGGACAAACCTATAAATTAATAACAAAAGATCCGAAGTGGATAATTAATAAAGCTCATAACAAAAGACCCGTAGTGGACAACTCTTTAGAGTAATAAATATAGAAATAAAAAATAATAAATAAATAAACAAAAGTTCCGTAGTGGACAAATTAATGTTAATAAATAAATAAATAAATAAAAATCAATATAGATACAAAACGTATATTTTATATAACAACCGAAACAAAAATAAAAAATAAAGAACAATAAAGGACCAAAATGCAGTAACAATTCTATTATTATATACAAGAGGTCTTGTTATCGATGACAACGGCTTGGATGTTTACCCATCAACATCGGTAACCGAGTGAAAATAAAATTTTAAAACAAATTGACAATGAGTGAGGTTGCCAGACAACCTGGTATTTATATTCTCCTTCTAAAATAACACTTTTTGTACCTATTCTCTACTCATCTATCCCCACACTTCCATCTTTCATCGTAGTTAATCTTTGATCGCAGATAGATTGCAGACGGATAGGAAAATTTCCAAATTCACACTAGCAAATATTTTGTTTACGCAATCCAGTATTTTCTACTCACTGAAACAAGAGTCTCCTCAACATGGCGAAAAAACTGAAGAGATGTTACCGCCTAACATGACATAGAGGTGACACATGTATAAAGACGAATTTTTCTTACCTATCCACCCTTCTAAGTTGTCGGTTAGAGAAGCTTAAACTCTCTATAGGTCCCCCTCAAGCGGGAACCATATCTGAAACTTGAGGCTAACTTGGCGCAGGCTGAAGCTTAGCAAGGGACAGGGTAGACCCGTGTGAGCGGCTGACTTGAGAGGGGTGGGAGCAAAAACTGACATGGCTAGGCGTCAGGCAGGTTGGTAGGGCTACCAACTCGCCAGCTGAATAAGCCAGGTAGATAACTGGATATAACAGCATCCTTTGTCTACCTTTAGCCAATCTCTACTTTCTTTATTCTCCTTTCGGCCAATGAAGAAAACAAGAAAAAGATTAGATTGGAAGAGCGTAATTAGGATCATCTATGGTGAACTCGGAGTTATGTTAGTAAGACTCCTAGATTACTCCAACTCATATATAGCGATATGCCAAAATGACAAAGACGTGGATAAGTTTCTATGGGAAAGAACATCGAAAGAACTAGAACCAATTGGATTTGAAGGTAAAGTACAGCCTCAGATCGTAGCCCAGAAAGGAGTTTATTGTCGTCAAATCGATTCTTGGAACGGCAACAATAAGGCCGACGAAAATAATGAAGAAATCAAGAGGGTTCATGCCTGGGCAAGGTGTCAAAGAGGTCATTAGGTTTACTAACCGGAGTAAGTGGCCTTTAACTTGAAGATAACCCCGGAACAGATAGAGATTGATGATTTTGTCACTGTTCAGACTTGTTTTAACTGTTTTGCACTAGAAAAGCCTGTCATCAGGATTAGCCGTTGAAAGATATAAAGTTGTGCTCCGAGTGCATAGGCAACAAGGTCTGCTAACCAAAAGTCACGTGCTCTCACTTATTCTGATTTATGACCTTACGACCTTCCAAACTTTCTATAATTCTCGGACTAAACTTGGGAGGACCTTGACAATTATATCATTCGCAAGAGAATGAAAAAAAATATAAGGGTAAAGAATTACGCTAGAATTGGCCGAATAGTTATGATGTTATTGCCAAAAACAAATAATTCGCGAGCTAACCTTAAGAATACTTTGGCAGTTATATCATTCGAGAGAAAATGTAAAGTAACATAAGGACTTTAAATTTTGTTAGAATCGGCTGAATAGATACAATTCTCTTATCAAAACAATTTAAATGCAAAACGGGGACACAACGACATACTGAGATATAGAGTCACACGCGACTAAAAAACATACATGGCGTGAATGTGATTCACAGTCAAAGAAATACCTGAACTATAATGAAAGTCATCGCACTATGGCAAAGGCTTGCCCAATGAAACGAGAGATCATCGACAACAAGAAAAAGTAGAGAGACAGAGCAGAGGAAGAAAAACAGAACCTTACCATTGCTATGGTCACCAAGACCACAGCGGAAAAAATTCAACCAACAAAGAACATCATCGAAATTAAACAAGGAGATTCATTAAATATACTAGCATGCATTCTACATGAACACGTACATAATTTGGCTAATCCGGGTTCGTACTCCAAGGAATTGAACCTTATGCTCAAGAACAATGGGCTCGATCAAATGTTGTTCCCTGAGAATCCTCGATCGCAGACATTTTAAACATTTAATATAAGACTACATCATCCAACCAGGCTCAAATTCATCAAAAGCCTCCAAGCTAAGCGAAAGCACCGCATCCCGCCCGGCGATGACCAGGAGACTCGCGGCTCAGGAAGACTATGCGCCAGAGTCAAGAGGAGGAAATAGAAGTTGAAACTGCCCCAATCGAAAGTAACTAAGAGGAAGCTCTCCTAAAATTCCGAGCCTTAGCTCATGAGGAAACGAGCGATGAACCCCCACCCCCAAGACAAGTAAAGATAGAGAGGAAGAACACCAAGAGTTCAACCTGAGGTTTTTCACTTCAGAGGAAAGACCTTTCCCCCAAAATAACAAATTAATCCAAGGAATCAAAAAGGGCTACTACAAGTATGAGTTCGAGGGCCCATATTCAGAGCGTGAGGTCTATAAAATCATAACAGGTGGTAATCTGGTAATTCCTCAGCACCTGTCTTTACCGTAAAAAAGAGGAATTTAAAAGGCAAAGAAGCGGAAGGGCAAACTTATAAATCGATTGGGAAACTCATAAAGCGGAGATGAGAACAAATCAAGAAGGTAGAACTTCAAAATAATAGCTCAAAGTAGGAAAATATAGATAATCAGTCATAATGTTTCTGGATGGAATGAAAAGATACACTCTCTAAGCAAAGCCTACCTAAAGGAAGATCTGACAAAAATACCAGTCGATCTTCAATGGGGACATAAACGCCCGCAGCAGTGCTTCTGGTTACACTGGTAACTTTAACATGGTCGGCAAAAACCTTGACACTTTGATAGAAAGAAGAATAGTGGGTTGCATAGGGCCAGAATTTGCAAATTACTTTGGGCTAAATAGGCCACCAAGCTTCCTATAGTTTTAAGGATTCCGGACCTCCAATACAACTACCTCGTAGAGAAAGGGCTCCCATTAACCAGCGACCATGAGATGATAGTTGTGACTCTATCACTAGATTCTATCCAAGTTAGCTGCCCTACTAGGAAACAATACAAGAATGCCACTTCGTTCCGTTATTCAGAGGATCTGACAGAAACCGACAGGGAGATTTAGCAGAAGCAACCATGGAAGAGATAGATCAAGAACTCGATAACTTGGTGGAAGCGTTGATCAAGGCTGACAAAAAACACGTCCTCATTATAGTATTAAGAACACTACCACACCCACTCAAGGAGGCAAATAGCGTATCTTGAACAACAATACATTGTCTTGAGAGAAGCCATGGAACAGAATGGATCCCAAATGGTAGACAGTAGACGATTGCTGCAAGTGAAAGATGAGTTGATTACAGCAACGGCATTTGAAAGAAGTGCAAGGTGGGATCAATTTGTGGAGGCTCTGGACGGTGAATTGAATCCAAAAAAACTCTGCTACAAGATCAACCTGGCGAGAGGCACGAGACAATCAAAGTCCAGAATCCAGATCCAACAAAAAGGGAGAAAGGCGAAAGAGCCCCAGAAGATTGAAGCTGCATTCTGCGATTACTGGAAATTGATGTTCGATATTTCACCTGACGAAAACGGGGACTTCAATAGAAAACATGATCTAAGAGTAGTAGAAGAACTAGAACAAAATCATCCCCAATAAAACCGGATTTCCAACTCTATTAGAGGAACAATGTATTGAACCGGTTACCCTCCACGATCTAAAAGGAACACTCTTGGATACCAAACAGAGGGCACCCTGTCCCTCAGGATTGACAAGGGACAATTTGGTACGAGCGCCAGACTCCTTTCTGAATAATATAGTCCTCTTGTTTAATGCCACACTTAATGCAGGCTATTTCCTGGACGCAATGAAAATAGGGTACATTATATTCCTGCCAAAAAAACAGCAAGGCCCCTAAGAGACAGGGGAATTTCAAGCAAATAACTTTGCTGGAATAATTGACGAAACTATTAGAAAGAACAATCAATGACAAATTAATCAAACATCTAGAAGAAAGATCCCGAAGCCCGCATCACCAGCACGGATTTAGAAAAGTAGAAGTACAGAAACATCTTTGGCTGTTCTCGTTGAGATAATCGCCAAGGCAAAATAAAACAAAAACTACACCGACCTTGTACTTCGGGACGTCCAAAAAAGTTAAGATGAAGTTTAGATGATTGGCCTTAAATACTGTACAAAATCAGAAAATTTGGGCTATACACAACCCTAGTAAAATGTCTTTTCGATTACGTCGCAGATAGATCAGCCTATCTCTCAGTGGAGGGCTGCGACGGACCGAGCTTCGAGGTCCATCAGGGGGGCTGCACAAGTCCAATTCTTTACAACATTTTATGATGAATTTACCAAGCCCTGTCTATGATTCCACGAGATATAAACAAGTCGGTGAAGATATAACAATAATTGCGAATAGCGCATAGAGGCATGCACAAACAACGGTGAACAGCAGAGATTGCGAACATCAATTATTACGAGCGCAAATGGATGATCCGCACAAACACGGACAACTTCTCCATTTTCCACATAGGGAGACACAAGACCTCCAGAGTGCAAATATAAGATAAAAGGTATAGTTACGAAAATAAAGGAAAAGTGCTCAGGGTCAAAATTTCCCAACACGGTTACGGGAAGCACGTAACGGAGAGATTCAGTTTAGCGAAGGCGAGCTTCACTCAATTGTTCCAACTTAGAGGCCTAAAAAAAGAAAATAAGCGGAAGATATACAATGTTCTCTGCAGCGCTACTCTGCTCTACCCTGCAGACCCGATGAACAGACTCCACAAACCAAATGCAGTTAAGCTCCAGAGGGTCCAAAACGAAGCAGTTTATATCAATACAGCCCCTAGAAGAATAAAGCACAAGAAGCCAAGAGACCTACACCGAGTATAGATCTCCCAGACACAAATTTATCCCTATATAAGAGAGCGTGTAAGGTGGGGGACAAGCTAAACAACATATTTACCGAGCAAGTAAAAATAGCCATGGAACTCCTGAAAAAATACAGGGTGAACAACCAAGGAAACTTTAAGAACGGAAAACCCAACACTATGAAGAACCGCCTCCCATTTTTACAAACAGGTGAAATTTCTATGCAATTGCATAAAAATAAAACAAGTTATTCTGCATTAGACAACCAAAAGAAAAACAAAAGCAAATGAAGAGTTATAGAGGCGTGAGAGCCTAAAAATAATGAAAACAGAAGATTGAATAATAAGAAACAGCAAGAAGAATTCAAGAGATGCCTGGTCACCCAGCAAGCAACACTAACTCTCAATTCATTTCCTTGCACTATTTTACCTAAACGTACACTGTCCACTTTACTTTTACTATATACTATCTTATTCAAGACTTAAAGACAAAGATAGAAAGCTGAAGGATAGCAGATTTCAAAATTCTTATTACCGGAGATATTTTGTAAGCAATCCTGAATTTCCTACTCACTGAAGTAAGAATCAACTCTACCTGAAGAAGACCCAGATGAGACAATTATCGCTTGACAAGACTTAGACGAAACACCTCTCCAAAGATGATCTTTCCTATCCTGTAAACTCTTCTTATGTCGAATCGGTTAGGAAAGCTTAAAGTCTTCATAGATAACCCTCAAGCGGGAGCCATATCTTAACCTTGTGGCTAACGGCGCCTGCTGAAGTTTAGCAAGGGACGGGTTAGACCTGTGTGAGTGGCGGACTTAAGTGTGGGGGGAGCAAAAAACTGTTAAGGTTAGGCGATAGGAAGGTAGGTAGGGCTACTGACCCGCCAGCTGAATAACCCAGTTAAATAACTGGATATAACAGCACCCTTAAGCTACCTCTAGCCTCTCCCTCTCTCTTTGCTTTATCGCCTTTTCCGCTAAAATAAATCAAAGAAGAAGGAGAACGGGTTGTTTTTCGCGTCCAGAAGGGGAGCTCGGAGTTGCGCTAGTTTGGCTCTAGGACTACTCTAATTCTTATATTACTATTTTTCATTACGATACGGACGTTGGCAAGCTTCTTTCGGAGCCAGCTACAGAGTTGTTAGAAAGAATAGGCTTGGAGGCCAAAATTTTCCCCCTAAAATTGAGGCTAAGAGAGCAGTTTATTTTCCGCAAATCAATAATTGGATAGGCGAACACAAGGCGGATGAAATAAAAGAACTGGGCCGGTAAAAAAAGTCATTAAATTCACCAATCGCAACAATTGTACTGAATATTTTCATGTTTTTAAAGTGATCTTCTAGAAAACCAACATGGCAAGGAAGGCCAAAGAGACCGACCTATTGACACTTCATCTAAAAATAACGAAAGGATGGACGACCAAAGAAAAACTTAACGAAAATGTATTTAAGGAAATTGATGTAGATGTTATCTTAATTTCGGAACACGAGATCGACACACGTAATTCGGAAATGGAGATCTGGAATTACGAAGTGTTGATCACAAATTACTCCCAAGCAATTCAGAAATCTTGAAGAATCCTATCTCGTGTTCGAGGTCGCACTCGACATTGGAAAGCTGGTCAGAGCCGCCTGATATCAGCCGCCAAGGAGAGATTTTTTACCACTTCAATCTCTCAGTGGCCTATTTGACAAAAGAACCCCCACTATGTTAATCGTAGTTCTGGGCCCCGGGTGTCAAGAGTCCGGCTATAGGGCCTTCAATGGAATTCGAAGAAGCCTAGACAGCTTGCTGGATAGAAACTTCGTCCAGCGTCTTAGCCCTGACTTCCGTACCTTTTTGTAAGAGAGAGTGCCACGAAACCAGACATATGTCTGGCCAATCGTCAGCTGCCATTTAATTCCAGGTACCATACAGATCATATATGGATCCTACTCACCATCAATAGGAACCTTATACAATTCTCAGCCGTAGTTAGAAAAAACTGCGAAAAAGACCAAAAAAGCAGATTGGGCACGGTATGCACGTCTTCTCGAGGCCTATCATCCGCCAAACTTGGATGAGACATAACGCATATAGAGCTGGAATCCCTAAATCCGAGTACAACTCCATCTCAACATACAGATGGACCGAATACATAAAGGATTTATACCGTGAACTAAAATTATTGTATTAAATTAACATGGGAAACGCATCAATTGACTTAATACAACGAAGTAAAGAGATAAAAAAGAGCTCAACAAGTTGATCATCGAACAATAGTGGAGGCGTTGGGACAATGCGATCGAAAGCCTCGATCATGATGTAACCATCAAAGATTTTTGGAACAAAATCAGACGTCTCATAGGATCAACTGGCAAAAAGAAGAAAATGAAATTTTAAAGGAAGATGAAAAAATCGAAACGGAAGAAAGAAACATCGAAGCAATATTCCGAGGTTATTGGGAAAAAAATCTTCAGTATGACTCAAGAGGAAAACGAAGATTATGATATAGAGCTCGAAAGCGATATCATAGATGAGCTTAATACCCAAATACAGAGGACGCACTCACACCACCAGGTAGATAGACAGTCCGAAGGAGACGCCAACATTATCGAAGAGGAACTACATGGAGCGCTCCGCTCATTCCGTCAAAAGGTCCCAGGCAAATCGGGGTTTACAAAGTTAAACTTTAAAAAGGCACCAGTTGACTTCATGGGAGGAATGAGGAGAATTTCCAACGCCGGTTTTAACACAGGATACTTTCCAGATGCTTACAAAACGATGAAAATGATTTTCTTACCGAAGCCTCGAAAGTATCCAACGTTGAGAGAGACATACCATCCAATTTCACTTCTGGAATTTGGCAGAAAGGTAGTCAAAAAGATCCTCAACCAAAGAATGGTGTTTTACCTGGAAGAGAACTCCCTTTACAACCCGTACCAGTTTGAGTTTGGAAAAAAATCGAAGTGCGGAGAGGGCGAAAGATTTCATCAATGTATTAGAAATGAGGATTGCTTCATTTGGGTACAGGAAGCACGTCGAAGATAGAATTTCTAAGACCTCGGCAGCAGTCAGAACTCTATTCATGTTCAGGAATCTCCATGAGAGCAATATGAAGATCAAAAATGCTTGTGTAAGATCTATTCTGCTCTACCCTGCTCTCCCCCTTTCTTATGTGCCTCAGGGAAACAAAAGAGGAGACTACAAGTGAAGCAAAAATAAATGCATGTACCTAATAACAAGAGAGAAAGAAGACGCCAAGAAAAACTGCACAGGGGTGCGTGGTTAAGTCCCATTACCATTGTCATTGAAGAACGGACAAGGAATATGCAGGAACTGATTAATCAAAAATTGAATGATTAAATGATTCAAATGACTAACCAGAACAGAGAACTAGAATTCACGCCAGATTTCGAAGCCCCGCTAGCCTAGTGGCTGGCGAAGACGAAGTGCCGTTCTACGCATGAAAGGAATATATATTTACCCGAGGATGTGACAACAAACCGATGAAGACATAAAAACTCCAAACTGTAAAAAAAAATCACCGTTTTGACAAAAAAATCCATCCATTAACACTTATTTTAACCAAAATTAACGTAAAGAAAGAAGAAACAAAAACACAAACTGACACACAATACAAAGTAATAAAAAAAGAAAACTAAGATCAAAATTTATTACAATAACAACAGCAAATGAACATTACACATGCAAAGTTTATTGATTTTTTTTAAAGACAAATAGCTTGAACGCCATAATAATACAAATTATAAAAAAAAACAACCAAAAGTTTAAAAAACAAGAAAATAATGAAAGCGCTATGTCTGATCACCAGCCGCCTAGCATCTCTTTGCAAATCTCTCACACTACTTTCTCTTTTCACCACTTTTATTTTTGACTATCTATCCACACGCCCTTTTTTGCCCTCTAGTTACACATAACCACTTACACTAATTTTTAATTACAAATTTTCTTGCTCTTGCCCTCGCCTACGGATCAAGATGTGACCCCCGCACTCATAGACTCGTCCAACTATGTCGTTCATTTAGAAAGAGATAATTGCCCATTGCCGAAGCCGAAGTCAGAGCAATCCTGGATTGGGCCAGAGTTCCAACTGGCAGGGATACCCACCATACCCTGTGGGCCAGGCCGAGACCACAGAGATGATTTCACACCCATCTCTGTGTACGCTGGGCGTAAGTCTGAATAACCAAAACCCGTTCGAGGGGGCGGCACCCTCAAGAGGTGGTCGTTATTCGGCCCAGCTATTCACCAAGTCCGCCATGCTTTTGTACCCTCTGAGGAGCCCTTCCAGGTCCATCTCAATCATATCATCTCTCACAGGTGTCCTTCGCGAGCGGTCGTTAGTGAGGAGGGGGACTCTTCACCAAAAAATTCAAGCAAACCGTAACTCCAGCCATCGGCTCCAGACAAAAATTACTACATAACACACAAAAAACAAGCGCAAATACACCCAAGACATATTACAACTAGCAAACACACACGACACACATGTCACCTGAAGACGCATTTAAATTCCACGAACACACAACAAACTCAATTACTTAACTAGAACACCACACTAAACTTCCGGACGAGATAACAAAAAGGTACAAAGTCCGTATACTAAGAGAAGAGAAGTAATAAAAGGAAGGAAGAAGAGCAGAGAGAGGCTAAAGAAACAACCTACGCAAGCGCCACCGAAAGAAAATAACGTGACAAGGGCATCACCATCAGAATTTAATATTACGAGCGACCTAAGCGCCAAAATTCTTTTTTGCATTGCACATGCAAATGTCTCAAACTCAGTCAAACCTGGCTGCTAAAACGAGGTATTGAATGCATTATTGAATGAAAATAACTTGCCTTCAGTCATAAATCCCACGAGCCCAGAATGCTGCAAAATACATATAGAAACCGTGATCAGAAGTAACACTCAAGTTAAATCTGGTCTGGAAGCCACAGTCAAAGCTCCCTCATAGACCACTTGACTAAATACTAACCCCTTATGGTTGGCATACCGAATTCTATTTTAACCGTACAAAACAGTGGGCGGTCATTAAGCTGCCACATCAAGACATCAAGCTCTGTGGCACCCTCACACACACACAACATTGAGACCCATGGAACATTAAACTCCAACAGTGCCGGTCCTGTTACAAGACTGGATATGAAACACACACCTGCCATGCAGACCTTGACTGGGTCATCACTACTCTAGCTGCCTCGCTACAAATCTTAAATGGCTCAAGTGTGAAGGCAACCACGTCACCCTCAATCTAAATTCCCCTACCTCTCGAAGGCTCTGGTAGATGCCGTTTCAGCTATACGGCTTCCACACACAAACACTTCCACCCTCCCCCACCCTATCTTCGTCCCCGCTCCTGCCCCCCTCCCCCTTACAAGATCATACGTTAGCCCGACTGGCGCAATGGAGGCAGTTCCAGCACCTACCTCTACCTTAGTCCACTCCGCCCCTACAAGAACCCCGACTCCCACATCAACACCATTGCACGTTCCTGCACCGGAACCGAAATACGCACAAAACAGTAATACCTCATAACACCTGCCTCAGCACACAACTGGCTACCGTGTTTTCCACGGTGGCAATGGACCAACATCTGTATTCTCTGCAATGATCCTTCTCCCTTCGACTATTCTTACTCTTTAACCTTCCTCCGCTACCAAAACTCACTCTTCTAATCCTACTCTTCTCACTACAGCTGTTGCAAAACTTCCCACTACTCCTAGCCCTCCCAATTCTCCTACTTCTATTAAAAACCACCACCTTATAATTATTCCACCTTCCACCTCTGCAGCAAAGTTTCTCTCCACTTCTATCCACTCTATGAAAAGAACTACCTATGCACCCATGACCTCCTCAACTCTCTTTTCCTCACCTTTGACTATCCTCTTCTCCTCTAACACCTACATAACCGCACCCTACGCCTCCAATCACTCCTCTATCCTCTCCACTGCCTCCACTGGCACCTCCACTAAACCACACCTGACACATCCAGGAGTGAGGGTGATCGCCCCCAACTCTGCTCTCTCATCACAAGAGCCAGCAGAGAAGACGGCAGCCGTACCTCACTCACTCACTCACTCACTAACATAGGACGCCTAAGCGTAATACAATTAAACGTGTGTAGTTGACACAGTATTCGTCATACTGTCACCAACTGGGTATTGAACACACAGAAACCTGACATTAAACTACTAAATTCTACTAGTCAACAGACTCCCAACGACAGATTCCGCATTGCAGGCTACCACACATACCTGACATCACAATCGTCGTAGTTTTGCTGAGCGATCCTGGTCAAGCGGTCTATACTCCACTCCCCCATAAACACACAAGACAATCCCTCCTAGCCTGCAAAATACAAACGAGCTATGGTTCCATCATTTTGGCCACTCAGTAGAGACTCCACAAATAGAAATGAACATAGATGTCGCTCTGCGACCCCTTTCTAACCACAATCTACCACTATTCTTTGTGGTGGCCTGAATGCTCACCCCATCACACTTCTATCTAGCACCACAAATGAGACAGGAAGGTACCTGGCCGGCGCCTTGCAGCGCTTTGGCTGCAAACATATTGATTTGGCCTTCCTCACAATTTTTTTCCACGTGGAAGGACCATACTACACGCTTTTATATCCATATTGCACCAGGCGCCCAACTTCTATCAGACCACATCCCCATATGCGTGTTGATTGCATTATCAGCTATACTTATACCTACACCCACCTCTTCGACTATAAAAACGCAAACTGGAAAGAGTTTAGTAGACACATATCTGACAACGCACCCCACAACATAAACCTAAATACCACAAACCCCAGCCATCTAGACACTCACTGGTCCGCTCTACTAGATACAATTAAGCCGGCACGAGACAGACACACACTATAAAAAACAAACCTCCTATCAAACATTTTATATACTCCATACAAACTCAAGGCCTCATGCTACTATAAAAAAATTACTACACCAGAAGCCCAAGACAACAGAACAAAACTCTTCTACGCCTCCGCATCCTCCGTTGAGTGCAGCAGGACCGGAATCGGCAGTGGTGCGAGGTGGTCCGTATTGCAGACGACGCTCACTGCGCTAACCCTTTCTTCTTTCTTTCTTCTGGAGGCGCGCCAGAGGAATGCTCGGGGCGGAGCCACAAATACCAATTATCCCCACTACCAACAACCAGACACTAACACTAATTACATCCTCGACTCCCTTAGATCCCATTGGGATACAGTCCATACACAAAACCCCACCGAAACTAAAT